>OX465590.1:21068452-22494058 GCA_950022655.1 Alentia gelatinosa | reverse complement strand
GGGGAAAATACAATTAACATCAACAGCCGTCCGTATCATCATCAGTCTCCAGGAAGGTTAATGTTGTAGGTAATCCAGTCCATGAGTCTACCTCCCAGTCCTCCTAAACTCACTCCATGACAAAGATAGTTAACATTGTATCTCGCTGTAATCAAATGTCCTCCTCCGATCTAGATGGTATTAAATACTGGCTCCAGCCTCTGTGTCCGGGAATACGGACGTCTGCTGTCCTCTGGTAGGCGCATCGTATTGACGATCAGTGGCGCGCTTTTCTCAATCTCCCCCACCACGCCGTGAAGAGGTGCTTCCATCCACTGAACCCACTCTCCAACCGAAGTCGCTGTGGTAAATGACCGGGGACCATAACCATAGCGGTTGCTGAGATTAGTTTTGTATTTCGGTTTTCCCACAGGGGCTCAGTTACGTAAGTTTCCAATCAGAATGGTGACAGTTAAAGCAATTACTAGTTCATTTGCAGATATACGAACAGACAGAATAGTGACACTGGGAAAGGAGCAGAGGGCCAGTATGTACGTGTCTTCCCAGAGGCATGCCAAACCTACCACGACCGATCACTAGAGACCGAAATACATCATTGGCCCACTGGTGCTTGATAGATTTGGATCCGAGTTGACTGGGTGCAAGTGGGTTATAGAAAATGGCCCCATAGACTGAATATAACCCAAACCTTAAACATATCATCTGTTTCTAGTTAAAAGGTGATCTGCTATATAACAGGAATAAATTCGTGAATGAATTTAAAAGAGAAATCTGGATACGACTCTGCCCCTTTTTGATTAAGTTCATCCATTACCTCGCAGACTGCAATGATTTTCCTTCAACATTAATAAACCTTAAAATTATCAATGCTCTTTTTGTTAATATCATGACAGATCGACATGTATACATAGATCAATCTTATCGCTCATATTTAAATGATCTCTCTGATATAATCGTGCTTCTTTTCAATTGTACTTTAAGGTACAAAAAGAAAAAGCAGGATATGAAAAAGCCATGATGTTATTAATTTTGAAGTTAACTGCATCCATGGGCCACAATCTGTTCCAGAAGTTCTGAAGGCTCTGGAAGATATGTTTTCGTTCACTAACAGATTATCTCCAGAATAATACAAAATCATAAAGAATACGAAAAAAGTTAAGTAAGCTGTCTATATTCTCTCGGCTCTCATATAAGTAACCGATAAACCTAATCAACTTCCCTTTATTCTACAAATGACCTGTATCATCAATAACATACCCTGGAATTGAAAAAAAAAAGACAATGCAATAATTAGATATAGTACACTATATCTAATTATTGCATTGTCTTTCTTTAATTTCCGAAGTATCCTTCAGAGGGTATCCTACAACATAAAAGTTATCAGAAAAGTTGACTGCATGAAAATTCTTGTTGCAGGACTCAAATCAATAAAGGGATACAACGATATGAGGACATGTATCAGTTCATCACTTAAATATCTATGGCATCAAATACACTACAGGAGACTTTAACAGTGTCTTCCTATCACTATTTTAGTTAAAGCTTGGAGGGGTTTATATTTCATTTTTATCAGGAACGATTCGCCAGTAATACACTTAGTGGTCTGCAATCACGCCTTGTAGATTGTGGATTTACCATCTATAATATACATATTGAATCGATTCTCAAGGGACTGTAGGAGGCTGAGGAGTAACAAGGTTAAAGGGCTCACTAAGAGCGCCTAACCCGGGTGGCGCTACCTGGCGCTTTAGAAATGAACGGATACTTCTCACATGACACTACGCTGGCCACCAGAGCAACGTGTAAGCTGTGATGGGGTTAAAGATGTTGTTGGGATCATTACATACCAAAATTCACCTGGCTTTATTCACTTAACATTACTATATATGTGTACATGTACAGGTCTGTACATATGGGACAATCAATTTAAGGCTATTGCCTAGGGTGGGCGATGTCAGGGTATTTGCCAGTGAGGGTGCTTTATTTTGAGGTATTTCTGAGGGGGGCACTTTATTTCGGTTTCATTTGGGGGTATTCCCAATGGGGGGGGGGGGGGGGAGGAGGGGTTCATTTTGGAGGATTCGCTGAGCAAAATCCCCTGCCATAAATAATGAACGCTCCCATAGATGTGAAGGCAAATACAAATTGCTGTCTGCTAAATTCACCAATGGAACGCCAGTAGTTAAGAGGTTGTTATGTAAGATCATGTACTGCCTAGGATTCAGAGTGCCTCTGTACAAAAAGAGGAACTGAGTTTATATACATCTTCATACACGTATGTCCTGTCACCAATGTCAAGGACTCTCAGTGCCCCTGTACTCAAGATCAGTTTGATGCTGAGTGTGCATGCATCGACACAACACCGGGTGTTATGTTACACTTACTACCAGCTCACTGTTTTAATATAATTGTATTTTTTGAATATCTTGTAAATCGTAAATGAATGTGATCCAGTTCACTAGTATCGGGTGTTTATATACGAATAAGCCAATACGTATCGGTTTTATAGAACATGTACCCTGCCTTATAATCAAGATTAAAGCCTCATCCAATCGCAGTTGATGGTCCGCACCCTCTTAACCATTACTATCGTCACATATCTCTTTGTTTGTTGGGAGGCCCTGCGATGAAAAACAGCCTATTATAAGGCTGACGCAATCGGCCACTTTATTTGATGCAACTGGATTTACTGATACTCTGTACTACATATGTGTATGTTTTAGCATCAATAAAGAAAATCTTCGGGAAAAAATTGTAGATTTTGAACATTATTATAGGGTGGGTGGGTGGTAAGTTTTAAGTCATTTTGACGACAGGAGCGGAAGGCAATGACGTCAGAAACCGAGAGAAATCACTAGGGGTGTTGTGGTCCTCTTAAGCACGGGATTTATCTACACTGGCAACCAGAGCTACACAAAATTAGCTCTGGTCGGGTAAAATAAGCGGCTGCCTTGACCCAGTAGTGGTACCTGTTTGTTACTCTCCAACCAGATCTTTCGTACTGCTTGGAGAGTGTGTTTGGTCATAACCTCGAAGCAAATTTACTACTTTGTTATTTCCTTTTGTGTGTGTATATTTAGAATAGAACCACGATAAAGCTAGATTTCATTGTCAATTTGTCAAGCTATGAATTTTACCTATCAAGTACTTCTGTCTTCCGAACCTACTTAGAACAAAACTACCTGCATCGAGGCGCACCCCAACTGATCCCGTGTGGGATTTAAACCCACAAACCCCTATATCGTAGAAGGGGTTGGTTGCCAAACTAGGGATTTATCTCACCCGTGGTATTTTTGTCCCGTAGGTACAACATTGGAGACTCGTTCTCCAAGCCTATACAAGTACATGTACATGTATAGCAGTCCGTTCTCAAAATCCTGTATGTCATCCATTCCTTTAGTGTGATAACTACAAAAAAGCAACCCATTTTGGTCAAGTCGTTGTTCTCGCTACAAGATATTCATTCGGCTGTCGCCTCGTTTATATCACTCCGCGTCAATCTCGTGGAGAACAATGACTTTGAACGAAACTTGTTGGTTTCTTCTTTGGTCCCTGAACCTGATAGGCGGCGCCACCCTGGTCGTGCCGTCCCGCACTTGGCCGTTACTGTTTACACGCTTACCATAATGATGCTCTTACCCCAGTTCCGCAATATATCCGTACATCCATCGTGGTGCAATTCCGTATATCCATTTGTTGGCATTATACTTGTATAAGCACAGGGAGAGCCTCCAGCGAAACCCTCATCAGTCTCCCATGACTACTAGGTCTCTCTCAGTCATATCTACGAATAACAGCTGACTTCAGCATTCTTAAAGAGTCTATAACCAGTCACAGTGAGCCGGCTGGCACATTCTCCACAGATCGTGCCCACCAATATAAGAACCCCGACCGAGCAGAGCGGCCCAGTTACGACAGTACACGGCAGTACACAGCAGTGCTCGGCAGAACACTACAGTAGACGGCAGCACACGGCAGTACACTACAGTAAACGGCAGTTCACGACAGTACACGGCAGTACACGGCGGTACACGGCAGTTCACGGTAGTACACTGCAGTACACTACAGTTCACGGCAGTACACTGCAGTTCACGGCAGTACACGGCAGTACACGGCAGTACACGGCAGTACACTACAGTTCATGGCAGTACACTACAGTAAACGGCAGTACACGGCAGTACACGGCAGTACACGGCGGTACACGGCGGTACACGGCAGTTCACGGTAGTACACGGCAGTACACTACAGTAAACGGCAGCACACGGCAGTACACGGCAGTACACGGCAGTACACGGCAGCACACGGCAGTACACGGCAGTACACGGCAGTTCACGGCAGTTCACGGCAGAACACGGCAGTACACGGCGGTACACTACAGTTCACGGCAGTACACTACAGTAAACGGCAGCACACGGCAGAACACGGCACCACACCATTCAGGAAGCCACAAGAGCACCACGTAATTTCCGTATGTAGTCAACATGTTTGTTCATGCACTTATTTATCGTACAATATCTTTTGCATCGATATACTCTTTATTTATATTTAAGTGCAAGCCTATCAGTCAGCAACTCTCCGACTATAGTTTTTAGATGTGGGTCACAGGCTCATATGAAGTCTGCCTCGGTTACGGAGAGGTTATTTAGTGTGCTGCAAAAATTATCCCTTCACTATCTGGGTGTCAACTCTGTGGCATTGGTAGGGTGCAGAGACCCAGTCATGTCTTAGTCTGAGAGACGTGCCCAACTCACCATAACCAGTCCCTACGGACCGGAATTTCTATATTTGGATACCACAAAAGCGTGCCAGTTGTTGATATGGCTGGTTCGCTTGGTGCCAAGTTGGTTACAGGAAATGACCCATAGACTGAATAATACCCAAACCTATTCACTGTTATTTTTTCTTCTAGAAAAAAAAAAATCCACGCTCATTCCTCAATGATGAATATGCCATTTGTTCCTAGCTATCATGTGCGGATGTGTAACTGTGCACGTACTGGTGCATACGCGGAAACAGGATTTCGTGCTCCATATAATGAGGGAGCATAGTCTAGTATCTCGTCTCGAGAGTGCTTACTTCGCTTGATGTTGTGTCCTGGTTGTGAGATGCACCTCTCTATGATCCCATAAGTAGTTGATATTACCCATATGTTGTAATAGTTAAGTTGTCGTTAATCGCTCAATTTTGGAGCACAAACGTAGTGCCCAGTTCTGGTTTCATACTATTATTCAAATTTATCTTTTTCTGGATCAAACCGTATGGGGTGGATGCGCACACGCCGAAACCTTGTCCGCCGGTAGAAAATTTGATCAAATTATTATTCAATATCTCTTCTATTACAGTAGATTGAGTAGTGTTCCAGATTCCAACACATTTGTCAAAACACACCGAGTATCATCCATCTGTCCTTTTCTGCAGCTGGAATGTGTTGGTTTACAATACCAGAAACAAAATGCCTTCAACCTTACATGGTGGAATAAACCGTTTATTACAAGATAACGTAAACTGACAGTTTTATGCTGTAGTATGTTTACTCCCCAGACCTGAGGCCTTACCCACATCTTTCTTTTTGGTATATATGGTAAATATTTGGCAGTGATATATAACGCCACTCCACTTGTTATGATTGTCATGTAGGGCAATCTAAGTGTTTGATTAAGTCCCGTTAGTCAGCCGAGTCTCTCTGACTGGTAGCAAGTCTAGTTTGACTGATCTAAAATCATCTATTTTTCTGTATGGACTACGGACGTTAGCGGGTACTTGTTTCATTTTCTTCATTCTGTCGATTCTTGTCGGTCAGCTTTTGGGTTAAATGTTCACAAATTATATTTGTCCAAAATAGTCTGTGTATTCACATGACCATTAGGTATTCTTGTTGATAATATCATCAATTGTAGATAAATTAATTGTAGAGACCGTAATTGAACGGGTCTTATCACATACCACATACACACGATCTACATATGCAAATATAGAATTGAGTTCATAATTGGACCGCCAATAGAATCCGGCCTTATTTAAGGTCCCCGACACTGGCAGAGTCACTCACATTGAACTTGCATGTCTCTTACAATTAACATGACATAGTATAAAGGGCTTGATCAATGTGACATATCATATGCTCCTACGCTTTTAGAACGCAACTAACAGCACCGGACGAATCCTGTGCTGTAAAAAGGGAGGTGAAATAGCAGTCTTTATTAATAATTGTGCTGCTTTTCAAGATGGTGATAATAAATACAACAAACATTGAAAATCTGGCAGACAGTGCCTCCCTAACAACTGAGAAACATCTCTTTTCCCTTTGACCTAAGCCGCACCTTGGACCCTGTTGCCATGGTGACTTAATATATGACACCCTCCTCTTGGGATCTTAAGCAATGCCTTATATAGAGTGAGAGAAAAGGGAATTGGAAGTTTCAAATAAACATATTTCGGGAAATAGCGTTGTCAGACAAAGAAATATATGAGCTACCTGCCATATGGGCTATATTGGATTATCACTGAAGATCTGTGGATATACCAGAGAAAGAAGTAACTAGTATGTTTTAGTTACTCTCTTCTCTTTTTACCAACTTGATTTCATCAATAAAATAGGTTGAAATACAGTAATTATTAGCCCCACCATTCCAGGCCATATTAATACTATGTAGTAAAGTGGTGGCGTGCGTTTGTTGTGAAGCAGCCGCCATTGTTGCCATGAATACCACTTTTCGCTTTGAGGGAGTGAAATGATTACGTCACTTGTTGTTGTACTTTTGATCATAATTACCAATTTTTCATTCATTGGTTTATCTATATGGAAGTCGCATCGCATGCTGGCCCTGGGGTGTCATCGCCATAATCTGATGATGAATATTGAGAAAATAAACGAATGCTGGGTGCTGAAAAACACAAACCTCAATGTACATGTCATGCACCCTTTGTGGAATATGATTAAAACTTGACAATTTGTGTGAATCAGAATCATATCATGTAAAACAGGGATGGTAGCTCAATACTCTATTCAATTTGAAAAAAAAACCCAAAAAACTTGACAGATCACACTACAAAAGCACTGTAATACGTAATATACTGTGTATCAGATTATGAACTAAAATCTAACAATCAAAGGGAGATGTTAGATCAAGGTTTGCTCAACAACAAAAAAGAGTAATGATTACCATAGAGAGTCTGTAAAATATATAATACATCAGATGTCGACTACAATAATCGAACCCAATAAGCATTACATGTTATGGTGATTATATTGATTGAAGGAATGTTATTCATATAGGCAAATCATGGAGTAACTACTATTGCTCAGGGATCGGCAATAGTTTTTATCTATGAATTAATTCCTCTTTGTTTGGCCTATTTTTCAGAGAATTGTTTTCTCTTCACATGAACGTAAGTTCAACTCTCAAGGTGGTCTTCTGATAGAGTGTTGTCAGCAGACACCCAGGATAGCGAGATATGGAGTACTTGATAAAAAGTCTTAATTGGTGACATAAATCTAGTGGGCTCGGCATATCGGTATCTAGCCATGCCTCCGTAATGAATTACACCTCATACAAGTTAGCCAGTTGTGGTTTCACCAAATTATATTCCTCATGAGCCTGTAGAGGTTGATATGTCCTATTTTAAATCCCTTCATCCTCTTTTATCTAGCTGTAACTTAACGGGTAAATGGAAGGATTTGCCTAACCCATTTAAATAAATTCTCATAGAGGAAGAGTTGTGTATTACATTGGTCGCTAGTTGGACAGCCTTTTGGACCCTCATAAAGCCCTTCAAATAACTTCAATGATATGAGTTTGCTTATCACATAGCGGTCACTCACTAACCTAACCAACGGTGTGATAAATAAATGATAACCCGCAAAGTTAAATTTAACTATCTGGGTCATTTTCCAACTAAAATGTTAGAAGAACAAAAAGAAATAGAATACGAACATTAAGAAAAAAACCAGAAAAAAACAGGAAATTATAACATTAGTCACTTCAGTGTGCTGCAACAGGTCAAACATAGGCATCATCGACGAAAACACTCATGTCTGTGAACCCTTGTTGGGCTTGGGCTTGTATAGAGTTCTTTATGATAAAATCAAGTGCTCAAATATAGGTTCTCAAACGTTACAACCAGAATATTATCATATAAAAAAAAAGAGCTCAAATATTATTACCCGACCCATAAAGCCTAACATCATCAAACCTCATGGTTACTATCTAGCCTATTGTTCGAGAAAGCTTTAAGAAATTCTTCTGACCAGTAATCAACAAGAGCGGAACTTGGGAGGAGACCATGAAATAGAAGACCATAGCATATCTAGAATGTATACATGTACTTATGGACGAATTTAGCCAGCCATGGTGTTGACAGATATCGTTCATCATTCATCTAAGGCCCGGCGTCCACCTACTACGATATGGCACCGATATGGCCTACGATGCACCTCCCGATAAAAAAACTAAATCGCGTCGGAAGGTCACCTAATATCGGGGCAGTTGACCACGTTTCTGCGATTAGACACCGATAAAACCCCCATACAATGCGTGGTGGATTGGCATGTCTAGACATATGTCTACGATTTTGCACCTTCCCGATATGGCACCGATTTTGACATTTTGTATCGGTGCCGTATCGGGAGGTCTATGATTCTATCGTAGTAGGTGGACGCCGGGCCTTAGTAATAAATGTATTGTGCTCAGCCTCAGTAGTGTCCTCCATCTCTTGATAAGCCTTGGTGGGACATGCTCAGATCTCCCTACTCCCCATGTGTATCCTATATCATTATCATAGAGAAACGACCTATATACTTAGTCATTTGAGACGAACTCCTTCGCGGGTAATCCTGACCTTCCACTTCCGCCCTTACTATGTGCATGCGCACTACCAGACTCACGCTAACTCTAATGGACGCCATTTCTGTGTTTTCTCTGACACCATTGGCCAGATTTCGAGAAATCACCAGAAGACCATCACCATGTCACATGGGGAGGACGAATGCGGAAACCCAGGGCCACAACCGGAGGAAGCACAGCCAAACACTGAACCGTCTCTATGCTGTTTCACGTCATCGGCGGCCAGTACTACATCGAGCCCCAACCCGCCATCGAGTGAACACCAGCCGTCGACCCATGACGGGACAGACAGGGTAGAAGCGATAGAGATTACCACTCTTGGGGCCTCACCCCAAAAAGGGTATGGTGGAAGACCATGTACCTTGTTGTGACTCGTTGTTTAATCTGACAGGATTTTACATTTTTTGTAAAACCATTTCTCACCAAGGAAAGAACGATGCTCATATCCTGTGCTCGTAGGTAGGTGTACGACACAATTAGAGTATGAAGCAATTTGGTGTAGCAGTTATCAGGATACCATTGCAACTAAGGGAGCTATCTATATTGAGTAACCTTTCTGAATGGCTATGAAGGAAATGTTTACTGTGGGCAGAGGCGGTAGATCCCCTAACGCATTCCAGAACACAGGATAGCCTATGGATGGCGATTTCAGGATTTCCCTACAACTAAGGTTTTACCATGACCCAGTATTAATTGATGACATTCTTGTATCATTCAGTGTACACACATTTATGGTCCAATATTAAGATTCTTCTACGTTTTATGGAGAAAAAAAAGATGCGAACAATGAACTCGTAATCAACAATACATTTTCAACTATTCAAATCATCCAAGAGCTCCTATTCCTGATACTATTATGTCGAGAGATATCGAATATAATGACCTTTTGCATGCTCGTCTAAGCCACGGGAAGTGGTTGATTTTCCTCTTTTAATGGCTTCAGCAAGTTAATAAAACCGTATTCGTGACCACGGTGCTTTTTATACACGTTTTTGTAGCTCGCACACTTTTTAAGATACACTATTATCTCACCCCTGGTATTCTCCACACATAGACTTAACCTTGGGACCTCGTACTCAACGCCCACGGAGTACTTCGAAAAAGAAAGCACTCAATGGGAGATTATGTCACAAATGTGAGCCAATTGTCAATTTGAGGGGTGAGATAGATTCAGAAACCTATTCAAGTTTATGTGGTGCAAATTTTCTCGTACGAGAAGGGATTCCTCCCTTCAGCTCTCTGCGAGTTTCATTGGGGAGGCGTCATTCTCTCAGAAAAGATTCTATTAAAGTTTATGGTCGGAGGTCGATTCCCATCTCGTTTGATTCGCTACGTAATTCATGCGGCTTCACCTTGTGAAATACTACGCTATTCAAACTCGATGTGAAACGAGCTCTGACCGGAAATGTCATATGTTTCCCCTATATGAACTATGTTTTGAGTCTCAATCATAGATTACGCTTGGGACTTAGAAAAACTGAAACAGTCTATTTTTTGCTTGAGCATTCTTGTTGGATTTTTAAAATAACCAGGTTTAAATATTGTGGCAGACGTTTAAAATAATAAGACGTCTTAACCCAAGAGCCACACATCATTTACCATGTACCCATACTATACCAGGCACTAGAACCAATTGTGGCCTTTGTATGACCGGCTTTTGTAGTCAATATTATTAAAAGAAATTACAAATTTGAAATTTCCAGTAAATCTGTATTTTTTCCTAGAACATTCCGATATTTCAAAGACCTACTGGCAACATTTAGCATAATATCTCATATAATTTTTATGATTCTGCGATAATTTTTCAAAAAGTTACAAAGAAACAAATACAGAGTGGTTTATCCATTCCATATGGGACTGCCATATGGCATTGTCCGGCCCTGGCCAGGGGACTGCCATATGGCATTGTCCTGCCATGGCCAGGGGAATGCCATATGGCATTACCCTGCCAGAAAGGGTTAAACATGGTGGATAATGCTATACTGCCTATGATCAAAATTACATTATTTTGTTTATTACGAACTATAGTTTAACAGAAGGGAAAATAAGCCTATTCTACGTAATGGAACTTATGGAACAATTTATACAAGGTGTACCTCGGTACTATTATCTTATTCGGATTAAAAACACATACAAGATGTTTATCTGAACTCGGCGAAGTCATTCTACCATTCAGTCCCTCTTTTAGTTTCGTTACAACAAGTAATGTATGAAGGACCATGTTAATAAGATAGTTGTTGCTATGTTGTGTACAGCCAACTTGGCTGTTATAATGTAAGCTGATGTGAGGGAGGAGAAGAGGAAGAACACATGTATGTGAACTAAATGGATGTAGACGCACGACTCACTCTTCATTGACTCTCACCGGCGTACCACCACGCGCCCTCCACCACACCCTACCGAGCTCGTCTCCATGGTAACCACACACAATCTTTCTTCCTAGTTATGGCTCATCCATCCATCGATATAGGGAGAAACTTGTGTATATTTATGCTTCATCCTAGACCGGCCTCAGTCCCTGTGTCCTACCCCTCCACCCCTTCTGAGTGACACAGGATCCATGGGCCAGTCAGAGAAGGACATATATTATAATGAATTGTAATACGATTTTCTTTAATCATTTAATGAATGTTCATAATCAAAGACTTGAACAAGTCTAGCTTCATCCCTCTCTGGGATCAACGCACATTATAGATTAACATTTATATATATATGTATATATATATATATACATATATATATATATATATATATATGTATGTATGTATTCGAATTATGAACTTATGATCAACGAAATGTGGTACATTCTACTTGTTATTGATTGGATTCTAGACAATTCAGTTGTAATTCAGAATAATACCACAATGAATAGGTGATATTTAGATGAGATGTGATATCTAGGCGTTTTCCTAGTTCAAATTGATATTTTTACTGATAATAGTAGTACTAATAACCAATTACAAATTCGGTTATTCATCTGTTGATTACGATGATCGAAAATGCTAAACTGACTTCATGCTCCTGGAGTAGAAGAGGCGGACGACGGACGATAAGCTACCTAGTCAAACTCTAACCAATCTAATGTATGTCAATAGAATGCTATGACTATACACAATCAGGAAATCTCCCTGGGGAACATCTCTTTAAAAGAGTGACGAATAAAGTATCGTACCATGATGTTTGTTGTGTCTGCATTATCAAAAATATTAAGTCTTTATGGAAGACAGTCTTAGAAAAGGATCATCGATTTTTTTAATTCAGGAATCTTTTGGGACTATAAAATTCGCCGTTTTAGTTCATCGATGTAGGAGTCCAACCAGATTACACAAAGGATAAGACAGCAGCACTGATCATACAGAGAAAGATTTAAGTCCGTTTATGTTGGAATAGATAGATCGTCAACATGTGCTATGTAGTTTTATTAATTATTTCGTCATTGATTTAGGGTGAAAATATACAAAACACAAAAATAGAGCTGCTCTAGAATGATGATAGAATACGATCAGATCTCATAGAACAAGAAGATTAACAGAGCATTACACAGTATACCAGGCTTTAGATTGGATGCAGTTTGTGAATGGTATCCCCTTTCATGGTGCAACAAAAAGGAAAACCCCAAGGAACATTGGTTATGTACGTATCTGTCATAAATGGATGTTCATATGCAAATCAGGAAAGAGCACATGTAATCATTCAGATTAATAAAGAGAGCTCATGAAAAAAAAAAAAAAAAAAAAATCAAACTATTTTGTCATTTTCAGAAATGTTGCTATGTGAACTGTCTCATTCACAATAATAAGCCTTTTACGACAATCGGAGAAGTAAGAAGATCAGATCTAAAGAAGTCAGGGTTTCCTTCCTATCAAATTTGAATAACGCAACATAATTCAAGGGAATCTGTGTCTCCTTGTACCTTATACTTTCGTAGGCTTAATTTATTCAACTGACCCCTGGTGGCATAGAGCAAACCAAGGCTACTCGGAATTCACCAACTTCAAAACTGGGAAGGAGAAATATACAAAATCAAAAATGAACAGATAGAAACAAAAAGGCAGACTGTCAACGTATCTTACTTCCCCGTCTCGCGGAATGTCTTATTTAGCATAGTTTGTGGTCTACATGACACAGACTTGACCTAGAACAACGACAACAGAATGATTTACGGTGTCTGCTCTCGCCGATTACCGCTCCGCTTATATAAATAGACACAACCTATCCCTTTTTGTTATTCACCTAATAGAAAGTGCCCAGAGCAAAATATGAAAACTGTATGGACAAACCCGGCACATACAGATATGTTGTATGTTCCCAGCTGCAAAAAAACTGGCGCATACTGAAAAAAAAAGTGCCTAGGAAAAAATAGTGCATAAATAGATTAAACTAAAATTGGCACGCCACCAGTTGGATAATAGTGGATAATAAATACAATATAGATTAGTTTCAGATAATAGGGGACTCGGAGTTTACTCTCCGCAATATCCATAGTGAGGGAATGATATTTTGTTTGAAGAAAGTAAGAGTTTTTAGCGATATTTTTCTTTTATTAAGTAAATTCAGCAACATACAATACTCGCCATAAGAATTAGGCGTTATTCCATACAGTTGTGGTAACTATGTACCAGTGAACAATAGACATATTCAATCATTTGTGCCACAACACAAAAACAGACAACATGGTTCAGTACAGGAAAGTAACACAGAAAGTAACATAGCTATATATCTGATGATCTAATGATCACTGCATGTAAAAATTCCATCAATCCTTGATATGTTGATCCAGGATCCCTTGTATATCAATAGAAAGCACTTCAATTCTTACCTTGTACTTAAATGAATTTATTCTTTCTTCATGTTGAGTTTTTAAACTGAGCTCATTCCAAATCTTAAAAGTAAGGTATCACGGACTTTTCCCAAGGTTCCAGTATTAGGTCTCCTCATGTTCAATTTTGTTGAGCTTTCCGTATTAATTTCTGGTTAGTGGTATTACCTGTTATATTCGGTCACAATCTAATGAGCTGCATTGCATGACACACCCTCCTTGTAAGCAAATTCCGAATTTTACAAACCCCTGAATATCTTTTGTATTCAAGTCTCTTGCAACTCTAAGACTATGATTAATGCGGGGCGCCCCCCTTCACGGGGTGCCCGCTTATGCGGGGGGAGGGTTGGGGGGGTCTGCTTTCGTGGGGTTCTGCCGTATATCATCTTGGCTCTTTTATCTCTTTGAGATAAACATTATCAATGATGTGTTTCAAAGACATATTCAGGAAGATATGATATATGATATATATCATACATATGATATATCTCTAAAATCATATTTATCAGATCTGGTGGTTATTTTCTCAATTATACTTTACAAGCATAACGGATAATTAGAACCTGGTACCCACACATGGTACCGACACATGCCATGACACAAAGGGTGCACCAATGATTAACTATAATTGTTTTAAAATTCTTACTTTAAAAAAAGTTTGATTTTGTTAGAAGGCCTCCAATACAGATCTTCTCTCTGAACAATGTCAGATTTTGTCGGAAGTTATGTCAGAGCACCAGGCCCACTGCTGTGGTACACCAGTGCCTTCCGACACAAAATGTGATTCTGTGCTGGAAGCAGTTCAGAACGCTTGTCAGGAGGGTGTCGGAGGCTTGGTGGGTTCCCGGCTTAACTGAGACAAAGATTCTAGGTATTGCGGTACATATCTGGAATACAATATCATGGTTTTATGACATATATATGACTATATATTTCCCTTTCTCTACCATTTCTCAGCGTTGCTGATGTACTTCCCAAAACAAAAGCCCCTTGAAAGTGTCAAATATTTCTGTAGAGGCTTTACTGACTTTAAAATGAGTCCTACTGGCTCACGTCAGGCAGAGATAATATTTTCTCAAAAGCATCTAAGTTCTTCACCCTGTCATGGGCCAGCAACAATGTCATTCCAGCATTCAGTAGGTTGATGCGAGCTCCATCGGTGAAGCCAGCGATCATATCATCAATACAAGAAGTGACACTCCTGAATAAAGTAAGATATTATCGCTTTATTTCTAAGAATATTTCTTTAATATCTACCATGTTTAAGCTTTCTACAGTGTTGGTGAGATGTAATTGGTGAATGTGGAATTCAAAAGCAGGTTGTCAACCACATCAATTTTTATCCTCATCTCATTCGATCTACACCAATACCATTATGTTTTGTTATGATTCTGTAATCTAAGTTTTTGAACCCTAATCAAAATGAAATGGACATATTGATTTGATCATGTAACCTATTCAAAGAACTGGCATCCGCCAGAAATGGATTATCAAATAGTAATGAAAATATCATATAAATAGAGAAATATAGAAAATGAGATAATATAACATACACATGTAAATGAGTGATACCTAGAGACATAACAGGTTATGCAGAAAGACACATGTAGTTATAGTAGAGTATTGAAGATAGAAAATCTTCAAAGCTTTTGATTATAATACCACAGAAGGATGTGCTACTAAATCTGTGGCTATGGTAAAAGCGATTGGTGTCGTATGGGCTTTGCATGGGCACCACACGGGCACTGTATTATGTAGAACCTGTTTGGTGGAACATGTTATTTGCTCTCCGCAAGTGGCTGATGTATGGTCAAAATCTGCTAAAATAGCTTTTGCCTTGTCACCCGCTGGCAGCACCTGTACAACTGTTATGTGGGCGGCAGTGGCTACAAGCATGTTTGGAAGATGCCTGGTTAAGTGGAAATCTGGCCTATCTGGAAGAATATACCCTTAAACAAGAACATATTTAGCTTATCTGGCATCTAGCAAGTCAAGAGGAAATGCTCTACTGGTCAAATGAGTAGAGAGAGAAATGAAAACAAACCACATAAAGCCTTCACTCACTGCTTCTCACCTGTAAAAACAACAGAATCCTGTAAACAGTGTCATGTCCGAGAAAAATGAGAAAACTGAGGCCTCATCCCTACCGACATCCTTTCTGGTATCCAAGTATCCCTCAACTGATGAAAAATGCAAAGAGTGGACCATAAAACCCTGGTTTCAAATTTTTATCTTAGATGTACAATATTGCAGCATCATTTCCAACCTGAAAAAAGGCATTAACCATATGTTTCCATAATCCTTTTTGTTTGTGATTTATCTAATCAAATTATACCTTTATTCTATTCATGTCATTGCATTTTTTATATCAGGGAACTCTCTCCAGCAGGGAGAGTTAGTTATAAATATGAAGACAGGTGTCACCACTGATGCAACACTAGCGCATGGTAGAATACAACATTGTATACTTGCTGCCGCACACACATACGAAAAACAAGCATCAAGCTGTTGAGTGTTTCTTTTCTTTTTAAACTTGTCTATGCCACCATGGGTAGGGTACGGTTCTGTATCAACTGTGAAGAGAAATATGTACCTCCTAACGGTAAAAAGTGTTTGCTAATGAACAAGAAGCCGGCACAAGATGCAACATGCTCTACTCCTCATGATAGACACTCCACAAGTGACGATGAGGGTGCACTCGGCTCTGACGATGGCCTTAGTTTTAGAATAACTATCAACAGCTTTGAATGCTTATTGTTTTAATCATACACTGTACGGCAGTTTTTATACGATCAAGACATACCTTCCAAAAAGTAATTGCATATTTGAATATTTGTTAGCAGAATGCAATGATAAATACCTG
Source organism: Alentia gelatinosa (assembly GCA_950022655.1). Taxonomy (NCBI): domain Eukaryota; kingdom Metazoa; phylum Annelida; class Polychaeta; order Phyllodocida; family Polynoidae; genus Alentia; species Alentia gelatinosa. The sequence continues at coordinate 22,477,533 of OX465590.1, read as the reverse complement.
AACCTCGTGATTTCATTCCGTCACCAGGACACAAAAGCCCTAGTATTTGTGCTAATCAAACTGCTGGAATCTTTCACTGAATGCATCAATATATCAGTTTTTGGTAGCTGCATTAACTGCTGAATAGAATTTTGTTTCTGAAACGGTGTGAATTTAGGTAAATACTCGTCACGACTTATGCCTGAATGCAAAATGTGTTCTATCTGTGAGAAAACTCCTAGGAGACTTGGAATTAGGTGAGATGGTATCCAGTGAATGTGGAAAGGTAGGTTTGGTGAGAGTAGATAGAGGAAAGAAGTGACCACTAGTTTACACTTACGAATTTTCCTAATGGCTTGAATGCTCAATGCTCTGAGTCCATGCACATGTGTGCCGGGGCTTCCGGTTCCATTTATCGATGACTCATCATGAATGTAGGACACCATGTAACTTCCAATAAGCGATCCTAAATCATAACATGGATTTCCAAGAAATGCAAACTCGAGGTCGAACAACTGCAAAAATAATTAAGTAAGTATCTACAGATCAAATGGTCTCAAAGTAAAAAGAACTTATAGGAAATGTGATAATTCAAAATCATTCCTTTTTGTGTAGCAGAAGAGACTCCTGTTCATTCATATATAGATGCACCATTCATTAAGCGTTGGCCACACGCTCATGCCTAAAGATTAGAGTGGTCACATAGACTTTGAGCTGCAAAAAACAAACCCTTCACCATCTGCGTGCTCAGACTGTGACATAAGTGTATCTATAAGTGTTGAATAAAGTTGATCCACATCATTCCTGGGTCTCTATGGCATACAGAAAAGGGTCTTCATTTTTTTATATTTTTTTATATCAGTTTATTTAACCTGGCAAAGTACAAGGCAGTTCTGCCTGTTTTCTGACCACACCAGCGTATCGTTTACATAAGTGCTTATGGTTTTTGGCATATGCTCTAGCTGACTAACTAATCTTATCTACTAAATATGATACATTATCATTACAATATTCCAGACAATAGACAATCCATCAATTCAACAAATCTTTTTTGTCCATTATACATCAATTTACACATCGAGACACAATAGATTGACATGACAATACAAGTGACATTGTACACTACCCGTTGTAACCTGATGACGTATGACATACTTCCCACACATCGGGGCCCTCCAATCCAGCAAGTTCAATTCACATGGTTTATATCAATTTTAGTAATATTGACGGCTGTTCATTAATTTAGTTTTTTCTTTGTACTTAAATTTTGGATAAGTTTGGATAGACCTGTAGTCTATGGGTAACCTGTTCCAGAATTGGGCACATTTGTATCGCATGCTCCTTTCAAAGCATCCTATGTTAGACTTTATTTGATCTAGAACAGTCGCATCATGCAGTCTAGTTTTACAATTCGGATGTTGTATGTACATTTGATTTCGGCAACGCATATATGCTGCCCTCCTAATTGCAGATTCCCTCCTTTCACTTAAAAAGTTTAGCTTGGTTGTTTTATGCAAATAAGTCACTGGTGATCTAATCTGTGATTTGAGTGCAATTCTCAATCCCTTGTTCTGTATTGTTTGTAGTTTTTGTAGTGACTTTTGCTGCAAGTTGTGGATTAATACATTTCCGTATTCAGCATATGGGAGAATCTTAGTCTTATACAGTAATACCGCTTGTTCCTTGGATAATAGATATCTTATCTTAGAGAATAAGTATACTTTGTTACTCAGTTTGCGAATGAGTTCCTTTTTTTCAAACGTCAGCTTGTCATCCAAGTGAACTCCCAGGTAGTCAAAGTGAGCTACGTGATCGATATTTTTCCCATTTAATTTAGTTACAAAGTTTCCAATGCCCTTTTTTAAGTGTGCTTTTGTTGAGAAAGTCATTGTTTTAGTGGGTTTTTTTCATTGATTGTGAGTTTGTTTCTTCTTGCCCAGTCAGCTATGTTGTTTAGATCCTCTTGCACTTTTTCTCTCGCAGAATCAATATTCTTCCCTGTAGCTTAAACGACTGTGTCGTCCGCATATAGTTTTGTGTTTGATGATTTCAGTGCATATTTGAGATCATTTACGTAGAGTAGGAACATCAGCGGACCCAAAATGGATCCCTGCGGCACCCCACACATCACCCTCCTTTCATTTGATAGAAAGCCATTTACCCTAGTTTTATGCGATCTGTTTGTAAGATAGTTCCCGAGCCATAATAAGGTATTTTTCTTGAGCCCATAGAGTTTGCATTTTTTAAGTAAGATATCATGCGAGACGGTGTCGAACGCTTTCGACAGATCGATATAGTATGTTCCTTGTTATTAATTCCTAGAAAGAAGTCATCGGTAAAGGATGAGACTGTAGAAATTGTTGAATAGCCTTTACGGAACCCTCCCTGGTTTTCATCTAGTATATCATTGTTATCTAAAAAGGTGTTAATTTGTTGATGGACTACTTTTTCTAGAAGTTTGCCCGGGAGGGGGAGGAGGGAAACTGGTCTTAAGTTGGTTACGTCGGTCGAATTACCTTATCTTTTTAGTGCGATTATTTGCGCTACTTTCCATTTACTGGGGAAGTTACCACTAACGATGGAACAATTTAGTAGGTGAGTTAGCTGTTTGGGGATTATAGAGAAGCAATCTTTCAAAATTTGTGAGGGTAAGTGATCTATAGCTGAAGATTTGCTAATGTCAATATCTCTTATTAGTTTGATGACCTCCGTTTCATTTGTGGGTGCTAATTCAAATCCCTCATGATCTGTCCCTCCACCAAAGAATTTCCATTCGTCCATTAGTTGCAATGCTAGTGTAGGCCCTACTTCGGCAAAGAAGTTGTTCACATAGTTTGGTAGTTCGTCATCCTCAATTTTCCGCTCAGTTTCCCTATCAACAAGATTTATCCTAGAATTTTTGTCTTTTGTTGGTATGATCTGATTCAGATTTTCTCAAAATTTTTTAGGTTCGTTTTCCATATGGTCTTGTATGAATGATTGCTTTGCTCTCCTAATTAGGGATTTTGTATCGTTCCTTAGCCTTCTCGCATGTTCCCAATCTTCCTTTTTTTCGATCTTTTATTTGAGCTATAATATAGTCATTGATCCATGGTGTACCTTTGTCTCGCAATTTCATCTGCTTAATGGGGCAATTCTCATGTAAGTAGTTGTTTATTTGTGATTGAATTATATCCCAACAGACATCGGGGTCTTGCGTCTGGTATAGATTTGTCCAGTCCTGTGTGGAAAGGGTGTCTTGTAGTGCCTGTTTGTTATAGTGTTCATATGATCGTCCTGTTGTATTTATGATTACATGTTCTTCTTTAGGTTTTTTGTAACACATATAGATAAGCATATGGTCGCTGATATTCTGATTTCCTACTCCTGATCTCGTGATTTTGTTTGTATCTGTGAACAATAGATCGATCATATTTTCTAATCTAGTTGGTTCTTTAATGATTTGGCATAGCCCACATATGTTCTCAAATTGTCAGATTTGCCTGAAATCATTTGTATTTTTTCTATTATAATGTATGTTGAAGTCTCCAAGGATGATTGTTTCTGCGTTTGAGGAGGTCTGTAATTGAGCAGTAATATCAGTCAGTTCTTGTGTAAATATTTCCGTAGATGCTCCTCTAGGCTTATAAATGGTGCCAATTAGGATATCTCTTTGGTTTCTAAGTACAATTTTGATCCAGAGGCATTCAATGTTACATGTACATACATGTACTTCTATTGAAAGTTTCAAGTTCTTTAGTAATTACATTTAAATTGTTGTGCTTCACGTGCTCGGACCAACAACCATCCAAAGAACCATCCTCTTCCAATCTGGCGATCATGTCTTCACTCCATCTGCAGACTTCCTGGAATTAAAAGGCCAACGAATCCTTGACAATTCCCTGTAGATGCTGGAGCAGTAAGGATTTAATGCTGTAATCGGTCGCGGAATCCTCAAAGATACTCCTGTATGTTGAACAACAAGAATGTTGAGGAAAAAACACTTTTGTTTTTAACGTGAACTAAACCACCAGAAAATGCTACAGTCATCTCCTGCGCCTGCGGCAACTCCTAACGCCATTAATGTTCATGATATTTTCCACAATAATGGGAAGATAACTTGAATAACAGTATCAGACTCTGCATCAAATGACCAAGTCTCCTATTATTTTGAATGAACAAATCTACAAACAGATACTGTCATAGGTCTTTAGAATATGTTCATATTAACAATTACTGACATGTTTTTAAACTAGAACATGCCTGTTTATAGTATATTTCAATTGAATAAGAAAAAAAGTTTAAGGTCTCCATTTTTATCATAAACATCACTATACCTTGCCATACTAAATTGAAATACAGGCTGGCATGTGGAAGGGATGAGACAGGACAACGTTTGGAAGGAAAGAAAATAGTTGGGTTCCAACTCCTCTGTTATTTCTTAACAAATAATTAAGTTATTTTATAATATTCATAAATGGACCAACCGCTACTTGACCTTCCTTTGTAAAAATGGATTTGCAGTGAGGGTCCCCATGAAGGAAACATGTGTTCATGCCCAACACATTCTTCAACTTCTCCAGAAGTCTCAGTTCTTTAATTTTGATTACATATTTTTGGTAATCATCCAGCATCCTTTGAGGTATCTTGTTCAACGGATCAGTCTCCACTAAAGGGCGGATAAAGTTGTCCTCTGTGACTCTCTGCCTGTTGTAGTCTGCTTGGCTGGAATGATGAATGAAATACTGACTATAAAAAATGTCAATGTCATGTGAGTTACAGGTGCAAAACAAATTCTTCCTTATTCATATGCCTTCTTACTGATATTGCATTTTTCAGTAACTACTCATGATTGAATTCCTAAAGTAACAGTAATATTTTCAAGGGAGTAACATTATTATGTATAGGAATAAATTAAAGGTTAGAATAAAGCCGCCTTAAATGATAAAAATGGACTTGGGAACATAAAGGTTTATCTTCATGAGTAAGGTCTGCCCAGCACAGTATGAGTACATACACATATGATTAACATATGATTACGTAAACGCTGTAATTAAGCTTGTGGGTGGAAGTACTTTCTCCTCCTAAATTAATACATTTTGGACCACCTTATCGTGATGGCCAGGCCACTTCCAGTCATCCTGATGTCTTTCCTCCTCAGGTTTTTCTCATGGTAGGTCTCTACCATGGCAGGCACCACATTTGACCTCCTTAGGCACCCCTCTCATAAGATCTCACACTCTCTAAGTCGTAATCTGTACTAGGTTTTCACTGCGCTCCATGGGAGAAGAATTCTTAACGAACTAGGCTTAGAGCCTTGAAAATCCACGGGCACCACCATTGAGATTATAGGAATCTTTGGTTGCATTGATGTACGTATTTAGCATGTTAAGAATTCTTCTCCATAGAGCGTAGTAAGAGTACAGAATATGACTTAGAGATAGAGAGATCTTATGAGAGGGGTGCACTAGGAGTCCAAAGAAGAAGAATAGTGCTGCTGCCCATCTGGCTGCACATCTCAGGGTCAATGGTAGCGATGGTTATCAGACTGTATACATGCATTTCCAGGGGGACTGAGCTGTTGAAAACGGCCAGGAAATCAGACCACCATGTGAGGTCGGCCGGCATTGATGCAGAAATCCTTGTCCTGTGTGATGGGGCTCTAAGTACCATCATTCTGTCCTTGAGTCGTCTATTCTCTTAACAGAGATCCTGGGAGGTGTTTTAAAGTTGTGATGATCGCTAATAGGGAGTGTTTCCTGTGCATTTCCATGACCGTTTTGCGTTGTATAGTTGTGATCATCAGGGACCCGTTTCATTAGTCGGGAGGAGGGGGGGCAGCAAACTCCTTAAATAAGCTCCTTTTCCAGATTGGCCCAGGGTCTACAGGGACACTCACAAAAGCACTTTGTGAGAATTTGATTTAATATCTAATGATACTGCGTCATGTTCTATCATTGCTCACTCCATTAGTTGGGTGTGACCCGACCAGTATTTATATAGAATAATCTGACCATGATGTACATGCTAGAAAATGAGATGACAATCACAGTTGGTACTGGATGAGGCGTTTATGCTGAGTTCCATATGAAGCCTAAATTATCATCAAGTTTTATAACTTGCACAAGCATGGATGGTTGTTTTATGTTTATTGTGTACCCGAAACGGGGCATAATTACAATGTTTATTGTACATGGTCTACAAAGTACCCAATGAGAATATATGGGGATTCAGTGGTATACAGCCTCAAAGGTATATAGGAAATAACTATGTGTCAATATGTGTGTATATATATATATATATATATATATATATATATATATATATATATATATATATATATATATATTCTAAGATTCAATTACATTACCCGAGATTGTCAACAAAATGCTGCCAGTCATCTTCATGAAAGGAGGCTTGTGAGGTTTCTTGGTGGAGTTTCCCAAGGATATGACCTACATGAGTGGCTGCTGATAGGTCAACATGTCTTCTGGACAGCTGGCATCCGAGCAACTCCCAGTCACTCATATCAGCCATGGCAACTGAACAAGACCGAGATGATGTAACAATAGGGAACAGAAACAATGAGATGGTGACAAACTATAATATTTACCATAGGTGTTATTCAAGAACTATAATCCAAAATATGTGAACGAAATATGTGAACACATCAGGTTATTTACTGTTAACCTTTTTCTTAACATTTCAATACAAAAGACAATCAATGATACTTAAGTGTACTCTCATATATTGACAAAGACTGAGGTCTACAACCTTAGACAATTACAAAGTCTATCTTTTTATTTTATCCACAGCAACCATTTATGGAATAGAATTATAATTCACAATATATCTTAGTAATCTAATCTTCAACAGTTAGCAATAAATATGGCTATTTACAAAGCATGGAATACTTACTCATATGGTACATAGTGTCAAGGCAGTAAACCTTTGGTGCAGACCCCGGCTGGATTTTCTGCATTAAACACAAACTGTTGAACTCCATAGTCTGTCGTTCAAGAGACATAGTCTCCCCTGGATACATCTAAAAATTGAAATTCATGCCAGATGTTAAGGGATATATCCTCTATATTTTATACTGCATTTACCTGTCGGACATTCCCTTTAATAATCCATTGTTCTGCAGAATTAGTGGTGGTCTGAATACTTGGATATAAATATCTATCATGTACTGAAATTATATTTTGAATATTTTTTCTTGCATTTAACATACTGGGCCTGTTTCCTTTGTTCTTCCTTGATCCTCAGAATAAATGCAACAGCTTAAAGTGCTAATTCCACCAGGATATGCAATCCAAACTGTTGACTCGCTAGGTCGGGATAAATCATGTGAGCCTATCTGGTTGGATCACAGCTTAACCCCTGTAAGTGTCAACAGGGGATCCATTCACAAATGAAATGATCTTATAAGATCTAATACAATCCAGAACAATGCAGCAAGATACTGCAAGACACTACCTGAAAATGCCTGGCAAAGAAAATATCATGCTGCTTGAATGAGCTAGGGCCATAAGTTAAATGCTTACATCACAAATTTATAGAAGATTTATTGAAAATGTACGTAATACAGTCAAGGATTCTTTCAATCCTGTTTTCTCTGTTATTAGGGATACTCACTCTGAATCTCTCTTCTCCATACTTGATAATAACAGAGTTGTGACCATCATGTGACTTCACTTTATACACATAGTTACAGACACCATGTCCTTCAATCAGCTTTATATCCACACCTTCAGGGTCATCACAGATGAACTGAAATATGTAAGCTACACTAAGAACTATGTATTTCCATATTATCGATCAATGGTCACCATCAAAGAGTCACAGACATTTGAATTATATAGTACAAAGGGAGATCTAGTAACCTGAAAAGGTATTATACACTATTGTTCTATCCTACAACTATATCTAACTATTTGAAATTAAAATTTTGGACATAGACAAGGTAAGAGGTTTGAAGAGAAATGAATATAGACCAGATATGAGTAGGTAAGATTCGAGGTTTGAGTATATGATATATGCTGAAATTCTGCCCCTTGGTCTGGTATAGATCAAAAGGAAAGATGGAGAAAAACTTTCAAGGAAATATTAGGTGTGTTTGGTATGGTGGTGGAGAGGGAGGGAGGACATGGAGAGGCTGGTTATGGATACGCGACTTTCGCGGGTTCAGAGCGGCGTAGTGTATCGCCGCATGCCGCGCCGCCTATCGGATCGATAGAGAACCGCGGCCTTGTGCGTTAGTGCCACTAATGTCCACCAGACGGCAATAGCGAACCCGCTGCGAGTGTATCGCCGCGCCGGGTCCGGCCGGCTCTATGGGCGCTCGCCGGGCGCCTTGTGTACGCCTGTTGGTCGCCTCGTGGGGCTTTGGTGGAACAGCTCCTAGAATTTAGGGGTTTAGGGGCGGCCGGCCGGCCGGCCCCGGCGGCAAATGCCTGCTGGAGGGCAAAAACCCGCCTGCTGAGGGCCTTTTTGGTGGAATAGGCCTCATACTGGTGCACGCTTCTCACCCCTATGTCCACCTGTCTGTCGCCCTGGGCTCATTCGTCACAGCCAGATAGCTTCATGTGCGCGGCAAGTCTGGTTGATCGCCACCCTTCGGGACACGGACTTGCTTAAGGCCCGATTCCATTGCACCGATTTCACTCCCGATGTGGTCCAGATGTACTTCAGTTTCTGCCCTGGCACCATGACTGGCCTCTGTCTGGAGGCCATCGGCGCAATGGAAGAGGGTAGTTGGGCGTTGGGACCAAGACTGGAGTATATCTGGACCACATCGGGAGTGAAATCGGCGCAATGGAATAGAGCCTTAACGGGAGGGTGTGACCCCTGAGTCGCATCGATTTGCCGCAGATGGCAGATGTGTTCACGCCTCCTTTTTTATTCCAGGCACCCTGCCGGCTCTTCATGCTCGGATGTACGCCTCCATTGGAGCCGCCCTAGCTCCCTCACCAGAACAAGGCCATGCAGGCTCGATGGTACGCCAGATTCGTCATCGCCCACGTCCGGGATCCCCTACGCCCCACGGTCTTGGAGGCGTGTCTGTTTATTCAACACCTTGTCAACGGTATAGCGTCTCCTGCGAGGGCATGGCTCTCTGATCATGCGGAGGACGACAGCACTTTCTCCTCCAGGCAGGCGGCACTTTCTTCTCTCTGCTCTGCGCTTCAAACTTGTTTACGGCAGCTCGGGGGGCCCGAGCAGTCCTACACACACTGCTTCGCGCTGACGTGGTGGTCGCTTGCTTCTCACGGTCAGGTCAGCTAAAATGGTCGGCCATGGCGGTTTACCTGTGGTTATCACACTGGAGGCCAACGAGGACAGGGCTTTGTGCCTGGTGAGGGCATGGATATCTTATATAATGGTTGCCCCCGCGCGGCCGTTGGATCCCATGTTTCTCCTGCAACCTGCTGAGGCCCTTATGGCCACACAATTGACCGAGGTCGTACGCTTCCTTTTCTAGTGCGCTGGCTTCCCCCATGCTCAAGAGGTCACCCATCACTCCTTCAGGTGCGGGGGAACCCAATATCTCGTCGCCCACGACGTCCCTGCCGCGGAAGTTCAACACTGCGGCACTTGGGCTTCATCTGCCGCCATGGGTCCGTATCTTCTTTAAATTCCAGACTCGCAGTTTGGTTATTGTTATTGAAATTTATCAAATTTATTAACCATGGAATACTGCTATCCATACCTTCATGTTTGGGTAATAAACTTTTCAAAGGCCTTCGACGTTTCAGACTTGGTCATTGTGACCGACTTAGGAGGGTAATGATACTTGTATGGAGAACTTTCATAGTCACAGACAATTATATATTTGTACTCATGTATCTACAAACAGTCCTGACATTATACGTCAAACCTTAATGACGGTTTACTGAAAAGGCCATGAATAAGTTTTGTAAAAGGTTTTCATAAGAAAACAAATAAATGGAAGTTGGTCTATTGATGAATAATATGTTTATAGAAATACGATGAGGTTCATATACTTTATTTCTTATGTGATGTGAGTTGCGTGTATGAGATGCCTATGTCTATGTCCAAATCCACTTGACTCCGATTAGAACCAGGTCAAAAAGCTACTGGTGTCATCGGCGAAACACTTTGCCTCAACTGCTGCTAAGTCGAAAAAAATCTAAATTGAGTTCTTAGTGTTCAGAGGAGCTGTGCTTTGACTCCAAAATCACAGTCAAGCTTATACCTTGTACACTGAAGTGCCAAGTACCACTGAGGGATTATTAACCAAATTTAATAATCCATGCTCAACCATTAAGATGCTTCGGAAAGACCTACTACCTGTGTGAGGTGCCAATGATTCACTCCTCTCAGAGAGAACACAGTGAGTGATCTGATGCCTGCTGTGGACTTGGCTTTTTATACAAGCCCGGTTACATAATCTGGGCACACTACAGTGAGTTGTTCCACAAGTAATGTATACCCCTAATGTATATAAACTTAACCATAAGATTGATAAAAGTTTACCATGTTTTAGTCAGCCTGTACAGAACAGGGTTACGAAATGGTAATTGTACATTGTGGCTGACTTATTAGGGTAATGATACTTGTACGGAGAACTTTCATAGTGGCGCCATCTCGCGCTTTTCAGAGACATCCTGCTCTTCCAAGACACCAGCACCGGCTAGCAGTTCTCGACCGTTGTGTGACGTCATCAGCGCTCCTGTAGTTCAAAGAACTGTTTGATCTTTTTCCTCTCTCCCACCCCACATTCTATAAATTTCAGTGGGTTATTATTTCTGAAATTTATCAAATTATTAACCATGGAATACTGCTATCCATACCTTCATGTTCAGTTAATAGATTTTTCAAAGGCCTTCAACGTTTTAGAGTTGGTCATTATTATGGTGAAACCATGCATATTTACAGTATATGTCATATACGATGTCAGGTATATGATAATGTTATTTATTATATATCCATGATGCATATATCATAAATATGCACCTTTTCGAAATATAATGTGCAAGTTTTGTACTGAACAGGGTTCCGTACCACAGCACTTGTACTGTACTGTTGTTACATGTTGCTACACGTACTGAGCACATTGACCACATGGTGCTACACGTACTGAGCACATTGACCACATGGTGCTACACGTACTGAGCACATTGACCACATGGTGCTATATATATATATATATACTGAATACGTTGGCCAAATGTTGCCAAACGTGTATTGCATACATTGAAATACCAGTATCACAGTGTATTGATGATAAAACATTCAGGTGGAGGGCAAACATCTACTGAATTATAAATATTAAGGTAGGTTTTGGTTAAATTTCATCATTTTCGGGTATCTAATGAATATAGAATGCCCCACCAGGCTTAACAGTAAATATAAAACTTGACGTAAAAGTCTTGTTCCACATTTACTGTCTATTTTCATCTTGTTTTGTACCTTGTACAGCAGAGTCAGGTTGTTCTATACAAGTATTGTTTTCTTCTCATTGTCTCATATGATGGGCAGGGTTGAAAGTACCTTCTGAGTGCAAATTTAGTATCAACACAATTGAATTTCCAAATGGAGAAAACATAAATAAAATGGTAAAATATGAAACCTCCTCTACCTTCAAAGCTTCAACGTTTTCGTTCTTCTGAGCAAAACCTGTGATTAAATCCCGAGGACTCAGTGCTGCTGCCATGATTCAGCTGTACATTATAGATAACAAAGGGTGTGGAGTCATTAAGTATTGGTTTGGAGTAAAGCAACAAGTTTATACAATGGAACAGCATGTTGTTAGCGCTTTACATGATTCACTTTATAAGCATTAATTTGAATCGCCATTCCAATGGGATACAGAAACATTGTTTCTTATCTAATTAAAACATTTGATTAACTATTTGAATCATAGCTTACATATATATTAGTAAGGTTCACATATTACAATTGACCTTCCATGGAGTCACTTGTGTATGTAACTTAGGTCAACTTGGCCCTGATCTTACCAATATATATACTAAGAATTCCCTCCCCTCAGACTTATAATCTCGTGATTATTCCCCTTTTCAGGGGTGAAGATTCAATTTGTGTTTCAGAAGCAATTTTCTGCATTTCATGCATCTAATCCGGAACAAGTAATTCCCTGGATTATTTGTGTATTGCTGACTGCTTATAGTTCCGATGCATATATAAACCCCTGGTTGAATTCTGAAATAGGCACCTACCCTCTGATGTCTAAAAGTAGCGTCTCTACCTCAGGTGCAATAATCACTGTGACCTGCTGATCTAGGATGTATCACACTTTATTCACAAATACTTTTTTAGCACCGCTAGCCTGCAGCATTGCTCCAGTTATCAATGGAATGGAAATTTTATTCCCCAGCCTGCTGTCTGGACGGCCAATTAATAGCGGCACGGGGCATATAACAAGTAGCAGATAAACATCTGTCCTTGACGGAATAGCACAGAATCAAGAAGTAGGAAAAACAATATACTCACGTCTTACAGCAGTCTCAAATCAGTTTCACAACAGTCTTATAACAGTCTCACAACATTCTCACAACAATCTCACAAGAGTCTGACAACAGTCTGACAATAGACTCACAACTGTCTGACAACAGACAAATGTTAACTCAGGTGCTGTTTAGAATGTACAACAACACCATAGGTCCGTTATATATCTTCATATCTATATTTATCAGGATATATAACGGACCTATGGTGTTGTTGTACTATGTAATACGATACGATTGCCTAGTATATATTGTTTTTGTCGTATGGTACAGAGTCCATCAGGCTTCATGTAATACAGGGTGGCCTAGCAATGAAAACCAGATGCAAAAACAGCAACTGATGCTATGGCCGCTTTATTGACAAAGACTACACCAAATGTAAATCAAACATCATGTAAACTACTATGGTCGATAAAATATTTCTCAAAGAAAAAAAAAAGAATATTGGGAAACAGTTTCCAGAAACATAATAGCCATCACCGTGGCTTCATTTTGATGTGTCACACTTACAGTGATCTACCGACCATAGCCCCCTTCCCACAACACCACCTTTTTAATACCCTGTCTACAGGGTACCCCATACTCCATACTGAGCCACAGTGTAAAACACCATCAAAACCATACCCAGTGAGCTAATTTTAAGCACCAGCATGAGAAAGGCGACTGACTGACTTCTTCTCACGTGACTGGTATCTGCCAACACCACTTTATCAGCAGAACCACTTTAATGGGAAGGACACCTCATTCTCAGGCCCTATTGTTTTCTTATGGTCACCTATAACACTTCTCCTATGGCCTCCACTGTTTCCTATCTTTCATTAACCTCATCTAGAAGAATATATCAAATGTAGCTGCCTTTGATGTCTACTATCAACAGTCTTGAAAGCTTATTATGTTTCCATCAGATTCTATATGGCAGTTTTTATTCAATCAAAACATATCCTCCAACTAATATTCTACCACTGCTTGCATAATTGAAGTTATGTTACCAATGCACAGTGATAAATACCTAAACTGGATGATTTTGTTCTGTCACCAGGAATCATATTCTCAACTACACACAGGAGCCCTGTTGTTTGTGCTAATTAAACTGTTGGTTTCTGGAATTATTCATTCATCAAAATACAAGAGACAGTACATTTCTGCAGCAATGGTTAGTTCAAGAAGAATGCCACTGAATGTGTTAATACATCAGTTAACTTTTTTGGGAGCTGCACTACCTGGTGAACAGAACTTTGTTTCGGAAACGGTGTAAATAGATGTAAATACTCGTCTGAATGCAAAACGTGCTGTATCTCACTTTCAGCCACATGAGATGCTCAATTCCCGGAATAATAACTCTTTGTTCTGAAATAAGATCTGTTTCACAACAGTTTTCCTTCCATAGATAAAAAGAATACTGGTTCATTTACTCATATTTTATTACATTTGGTTATGATATATGTATCAATACATCGATGATAATTTACGGTTTGTACAGAACTCGGCATAAATGCCTCGTTCCATACAAACTGTAAATTATCATCTCGTTCTGTGACTTGTACAGCATGGTCAGGACGTTCTATATAAGTACCATACGGAAACAGTGTTCCTGTCTTCGTACATGGAAAATACGCAGTAAAATCGATGCTGCAGGCAGAGGTTCACCTGATCTGAACTGTAAACGGTATATTGATTTATCCTACCCCTAATATAAAATCCCATAGGCTTAACATTGGGTTTCCGTATGCCACGCTGACTGGCATACGGAGTTTTATATGTCACTAGTGGCATACAGCATTGTTATCACGTAATATTCCAAAATAGAAGTGTTGGCTCCGGACTTCACTCGGCTTCGCCTCATGAAGTCACTTTGCCAAACTCTAGTCGTGGAATACGGTGGCCAAGATCAAACCTCATCCAGTTTTACGATAGTGTCAAATGGATGCCTGAACATGGCAACTATTTATTTTTAATACTGGCTGTCAGATATGTCAACCAACATGAGCGGCAGCGGTAGCAAAACAATTAAAAACCCTAAAGCCAGCTCACAATGTTCTCATGAGATGCCACAATATGACCATATAGCAAAATACTGCATATGAAAAGAATGTATAGTCTTTGAATTACCTAAGAAATAGATATGTGGTAAATTGCAGGCGTGTAAATGGCACACACATTAGAGGCATATCCTACAATCCACGGTGGCGCCACCTGGTGATTTTTAAATATTCCCATTAATTCATTGAAATTGGTTACTTGTGGCGTATTCCAAACTTTAAAGAGCAAAATTTCAGTTTTGTCTAGTTGGACCTAATCCAATAGGTAAAATAGGCCCCTTTTCATTTGCCTGATTTATATAGGAAATGTACTGAAAAATATGGTTTTCTTCAATTCTTTCAAAAACAAGTACGGTGACCTATGATTTTTAAAACCTACATAGGTAGTACTATACATTGACTGTATTCTGTGATGGTTTGAAGAAAAGGACATGGGTTTTACTATGTGAAAAACAACGTTTTAGAATCTCGATATATTCTTATACAAAATGATCATAATATTGATCTATAAATCAAAATCTAGCAAGGTGACCCCCGATTTTTAAGTCAGATATGTGCTCTACAATACTTAGAGATAATTGTATTCAATTTTCAGAAAAATGACATGGGTTTTGATTTTCACGCCAAATTGTCCGATATGCCTTTAAAAAGGCTGCTGTACACCACTGAGTAGACACATTTTGATTCTGTTTCCTGTTCTGAGTCTAGAAAGGACCAGAATATCCAAAATTAATTTAATGAGCTATTGTAATACATTAAAGAACATAGATCCAAGTAATAATTTTCATCACTCATAATTATAGGTGTTCAGGTATTTTGACAGTAGGCCTCTTGAACAGCTGTTGTTATGGTAATTCGACCACTGGCCAGAGCGACAAGAAGTGGAAATGTTAACTAGAAGGATTGATCTACAAGACATAAGAATAAAATAATTTTTTTCCAGTGGGGGCAGCCAGCTCCTTAAATAAGCCCCTTTTCCAGATTGGCCCAGAGACTATTACTAAGATGTGCAGTATACACTCAGGCACACTCATGGTTTGTTTACAACTATTTCTGCTGAAGCAGTGCAATACACTATAATTAGTGCACATGGGTGCATGATGAGCACGGGTGTATAATAATAAAATGATTCTACTTTAATATAAGCTTCTCTAAACTAATTACCTTTAATTAATAATCCTCCACAACTACTACTTTTCCTTTGGTTTGCCAACACATCTCCCTTGTAAATATGGATGACAATTATATTCCAATATGAATACGACTCTCTACTAGCCACCGATTACGAAGTCTCCATAGAAAACGCATTGGGTATGTATAATTTGCAAGCAGGAGGTTACGGGAAAAGTGAGTCCCCTAATCGTCATCGAGCCCTTAGTGACGATTGATCGGAAATCAAAATGAGAACTTCATAACAAACTGATAAGGTGCTGTAATGGTACTAGAAATTTGCAAAATATGAAAACAATAGCATTTCTGGTAATAATGAATAATAAAACAAGTCATGTGAAAACACAAAATGAAAAATAGCCAATCTATATTTTTCTTGTAAGGCTACACCGAACAACCGTCTTCTTCGCCAGAGCTGCCACCCCACAGGCATTTTAGGAACTATTTTCACCGACATAAATATAGTGTTGTGTATGTATCTGACCTAGATCTCTGACAATACTCCGGGAGTGGGAGTGGGTGGGGGCTAAGTTGATCCAAGGGATGTGGGCAAATTTCACGCCGAGTTGGGTGGTGTGAAGTCTACTATCACGTTTGATGCTTAACGTATCGACATAAGTCGATAGATATAAAACCCCGAATCAGGTTCTACATTGGTTTTTAAACTTCTAATACATAGAGCAGGCCTAAAACACAATTAAAGGCATATCGGACAATTTGGCTTGAAAATCAAAACCCATGTCAATTTTCTGTAAATTTAATATGAAGATCCCTAAGTGTAGTAGAACACATATCTAACTTAAAAATCAGGGGTCACCGTGCTAGTTTTTGATTTATAGATCAATGTTATGATAATTTTATATTAGAATATATATAGAAATTCTAAAAAGTTTTTTTTCAAATAGTAAAACCCATGCCATTTTCCTAAAACTTTCACAGAATTTATTACATATGTTGTACTACCTATCTAGGTATTAAAAACCATAGGTCACCGTCCTTGTTTTTTGAAAGAATTGAAAAAAACCGTATTTCTCAATACATTTCCTATGTAAATCAAGCAAATGTAAATTGGTGTATTTTACCTTTTAAGATTGGATAAACTGGACAAAATGTAAAATTTCCTCCTAGAGAATTAGAGTACATCCCAAGAAACCAGTTTTGACTAATAATTGACATTATTTAAAAATCACCAGGTGGCGCCACTGTGAATTGTATGATATGCCTTTAAAGACATTTTTGAGTGTCAGATCGAGGCTGGTGGTGGTGGTGGGGGGGGGGGGGGGGCGGTGTGCATCCTTGTCCCCTTCCCCCTCCCCCACGCCCGCTGAGGCCACAGTACTGCTTCAGACAAAATGATGTCACTTTCTGCCCATAACTTTCCGGTTCATGTACGAGGATGTACGGTGGAAGCCAAGTTATACAGTGTCGTTACCCTCACACTCATCATTTATATCATACATAAATAAATTTGAATTATATTGTAATTGTCTGAGAAACCCAAATTCTGTTGAATTTGGAAATAGAATGGGACGTGTTTCATAATAAATAATCAGATATCTAGACACTGAACAGAATTAATAGAGCTTGACGCACCGGGCTCTCATACAAATATTTCAGTAAGGCAAAGGATTGTACTTAAACATACGCAGCGCCATACCTCAAGGACCTGGATATTGTCCGACAACGTTGAAAACCAATGACGAAGGAGGATTTACAATAGCCATATCTAGTTTTGCGCCATATACCAGTAAGAAAAAGGTAAACTCATATATTCATCATCAGTTAGTAAATTCTAAATCTATGCCACTCTTTCATGTAGATCATAGAGTGCGATACATGTAACATTGGTGTATATATACTAACCAGGCCTCTATCGGCCGGTAATGGTGCCAAACCAAGCTTTATTAGAATGAGTAAGGTTCTACACACCAACAGCTAATATCGATGGATGCTGCTGGATTATGAGAACACTATATATGAGAAGTACCCCAATCACTTGGTAGAGGAATGTGACAATCGCCTCGGATGCCCCAACTAAAACCACAATTATGTAATGTTTATGTTTTCACTAGTATCACCTCTTCTGAAAATAACCAAGCGAAAATCGTTCCGACCTGATCACGTATATGACTGTAGAATATGCTGCGACCCCATTCTGAATCTATGTTAGCATCTCATCTGTATAATAGACGCGGAAAACAGGAATGAATACGACACATGGTGTGGGGCCATCCGTAAAGTATGTACGCAGAATTCTGGGGAAGATTTACTTCCACCCCCACCCCCCTGTTGCACAGAATACGCTTTTTATTACCCCCGCTATATCATCAGGCGTGGGTGGGCGGGAAATCCTTGAAGTTGAGAATGAGAATGACACCTTAAAGAATGAAGCGCAGAAGGGCGCATGCACGCATAATTCTTGAAATTAACGACAGGTGGCAACTGTGTTTGGAAATATTTTATCTCCATACTGCTCACTTGGTTCTCTCCTGGTATGTGAAGGGTAGGGTGCAATAGGGACCTTGCGTATTGCCCTCCGAGGTTGAGGATTTATGAACCTACATAGATTGGCCACCACCTCTGTCTCTACTAAAGGCCTTAATCTGACTGGCCCCACCCGCTACGCATATATGGTTGGCATATTTTTCAGTCAAATACCAGTATCGGCGGTATGTGCCTTGAACCAAATAATTTTGTCCTGTGCACGATCTTTAAACAGAACTATTAACTGAGAAATATTGAAAGACTAACAAATTGATAATAACGCCTGGCCTAGCATTTTATCAATATGATACACACAAAAAGGAAATAAGAAAACGGAAAAGTGGCTTTGAAAGTACAAAATGACACACTCTCCAAGCAGTATGAAAGATCTGCTAGGAGACCGACAGACATGGACAGCATGAGGGTAGCCCTAATGAATAAGGGGCAGGTAACGGGTTCCTACGTCCTTCACCTATACTGTAGTATATCTCCACTGAGCCCCCTAGTGGATACCCTGGGAACCAGCGTATCTGGTGGTTTGCCAATGGAGGCGTTACCAATAATGCACCACGAAACTGGAACCCGTTACCTGGCCTTTAGTCTAACTAGGCCAGGCTGCCAGGCTAAGCATGAGGGTCGTTGAGGCCACAGAGCTCATGTGGCACTCTCCTAGCATAGATCCTAGCATAGATCCTGCGCTCTACTTCCCACAGTCGCTTGTATCTTTGCACCGACCCGCCTGTTTGGGACAAAAATCCCCTTTACCCCTTGTCACAAATTCGTATCTATCGCTATAAAGAAATTGAATATAAAAAAGGTAGGTGAATAAACACAATAATGCCATTAGTTACACCTTTTATTTGTGACTTTACTTAAGATTGTATCCAGAACTGTTATCTACTCATTTTTCATAGCTGTTTAACGATCATTCGCTTAAAAGAATACAACAAAGGAAGGACAAAAATGAGAGTTCTTTCGGCATTTCACAGTGACAGGAATAGGTCTTACATATGGTCACTTATAACGCCAGATGCTGAGATAAATGATGGTGTCCTGTTGTCTTTGCGGTCAGCTATAGACATATGGAAAGCGGAAAACAGGATGGTGCCAAGACCTGAATCCTGCACATTTATCTTCCTCATTCAGAACAGCAGCGGAAGGAGAATGTTCCATGGAGATTCCCCTTTACCTGCCTTTATCATTAGTAAATCCAATTGAATGTAAAAATTGTGTGATATATTACAATAAATATGGCGTCAAAGTTCATAATTTGTTACGAGCTACACATTGTGGTTACCTAGCTTTACGTTTTATCATATTTGATTATATCCATTGACTTTTTTTACACACTGCGACTTACTATGACTTATTTCAACGATAGTTTACGGAATAAAAAGCATAGCAAAATGTTGTCAGACTAATTCTGAGTCCAAGTTTGACTACGTTTTTCTACGCATTGCGACTTACGTTTACCTAGCTTCACATTTTGACGCGCATTGCATCACTTTTCTTAAAACTTAAACAAATGTAAATGTGCGTAAGCGAGAAAAGGCTTGACTTGACACCAATGTCAGTGGGGCTGCATAAGTGCACAGCTTTATCATATCCTTAAAACTTTTAACTCGACCAGTCCAGAATCACAGCAGTCCCTTCATGTACAGGTCCTGACTATAATTTTTAAGTGGCCTGCTAGAATCATGGTCCTATACGCTGCATGTAAAAATGTCCACATGGTACCCAGGGTTTCCTTGGCTACAATATTCAAACACAATTAATCAGACTGATCATATTGTTCTTTATACCTCTCCCCAGACTAGAGGAAAGGTAAGTCAAGGTTTTGGGGAAAAGAACAGTCAGAGGATGGAAAGCCTTTGAATAGTATCGGCTTCGTTTCTTATAAAACATTAGCATTTTTAACCTAAACTTTTCACCACCTTACAACGTGATTAAACAACCAGGTGAAGAAATATTTCCGCCAAACAATATACTTCAATTTCCACCGGAAGGAGAAACCATGGAAAAAAGCCATCGGTTGGTTTACCATGTCTACGCTTTAACACATGCGTACTGTAACCACCTTTTGTAATTATAGTTCTTAAAACGTACATTTCATTATTTACTATATACCCATGCTGTATATACTGTAAATACGCACCGTTTTGGTATATGACGTAAAAATACTGTACCGACCACTGGTCCGTACACTGAAATACGGGCCACCTAGCCATACAGATTTATTTAAATTTTGGTTGTTAAGAAAAATGAAATTGATTTTTTTTTTTTATTTCGGGTATATAGTAAATATATAACGTCCAACCATGCTTGTACAAGTCACAGAACTCGATGCTAATTTACCGTTTGTACGGAACTCGGCATAAATGCCTCGGTCCGTATAAACGGTAAACTAGCATCTCGTTCTGTGACTTGTACAGCATGGTCAGGACGTTCTATATAAATATTGCCAATGGTCCAATTGCGGTTCATTTATCTCAGATTTCGCCAGATCGCGAGGCAATATCCTAATGCCCATCCCACATATATTCACTTCACCATTCCGTTGGTACAAAGAGACGTCAGCTTCCCCTGCGAACTATAAATAGACCCGGTCGTCTGACCAATCAGAAGTCTTCACTAGTATACGGACTGAGTGCCTCCGCCTATATATTCCATAAGACAGATTTGCATTTGCAAAGTTGTGCAGAATATCCCTAGGAACCGCCCTCTACGGTGGGCTTTCACAGCAGCCTCTTTTACTGACATTATGAAGAGGTTCCTTCTCACCCGGCAAGACTAGAACATCCTGCAGTTTCGTGGTAGAATCTGATCAAAGGACAACATTTCACAGCTTTACGAATTGAAGGTAAGTTAGGATTTTAAGTATTTGCATTTGTATAATGTATACGTTTGAGCCCTAGGTTTATCGACTGGTAACATATGCAATAAATGCTTTCAACGTAATGGAGGATATATATATTGGGAGATACATGGGTACTTTTCCTTCGTTGACGTGTTAAATTATAAAGATGTGAAGTCTTCTCAATTTACTTTAGCGTCTTTTTTCACTTAGGAGCGCAGGATACTTGAATACTGATTATTTTGCCCAATGTAGTAATTGTCCCTATACAAAATGGCCGCAATTGGTCTGTAACCCCTTTCCTCCACCTAGGACATCCTGGTCGTCCCGGGGCGTTAATTCCGGTTTGTTATGTAACAGTGCCCTCCCCTTCACACATGCAGATGCCGGAGGTGTATCGAAAACGCCCCAAGAAATTTTAATATATGCCAATCACGTGGATACCCACTCCTACCCTAACTTACAAGCCTCTGGGCATTTAGTATCTCCGCTCTGTATCTGACCTATCATTTTCAATGTGTTACATGTGCTCATCCATCTTTCATAAACACAAGTGGCCATCAATCGGAAGCACTAAAGTTAACAGCTACATTGTATATTGAAATATCTTTTATATACATGTATTCACTCCTTTCGTGTTTTTATAACCTTCTCAATTAGAGTTATATTGAATAGCATAAAGGAATACTTCTATTGTACACAGTTGTGTTTCATAAATTGATACAATTTTTAATACAGGAGTTGCCCTTTTCTGGTAGTCATATCCAGTTTAAAGCAGGTTGCTGTTTCAATCGGAGTTCTCCAGCGTTGGGCATGTTAGAAAACCGTAGATTCACGTATACAGGGGTAGATTTCCGAAAGAAAGAAGAACATGTTTATGTATGTATAAGATATAGAAGAGATAAAAATGAACAAAACATATAAGAAGCAATGTCCATTGAAATGAATATAATAAAAGAGTATTAGTTTCAGCGCAAGTATGCCATTATTTCCCCTACTTAATTTCAAAATTTCATATTTTTTGTTGGGTATGTTACTCGCGAGAATGATTTTCCTGGCAGAATATTCTACGATGCCCGCGATTTGTTTACATTTAGACCCCGGACCCACCGACACCGATTTTGCCGCCGATAGGCTTTACCATTGACTTGGAATTGATTGGAATGCAAATATTATCGGAAGGTTAGACAAAATCCTTGCGTGGACCAAGTGTTTACGATTGACTCACCAATACGCATCGATTGGGTCCAACACGCCACAATTAAAAACGGCAATCGCAGGCCTCCCGTTGAGATCCAACATGTTGGATATTTCGTAGCCTATCGGTGTAAATCGGGGGCCCATTTGAGCGAAAAATGTCTCTTATGTGTGAAAAACTTGGCAGAAGATATGAATTTCGGAATTAGATAGACTGCATAGAGATATATAATCCCTGTAAATATGATATCATTTGAGTAAGTCTAATGGTCTGGAAATAATAGTTTTATATCCGAATCACAATTCTACCACAGTTATATTCTTCCAATTTGATTGTTTTAGTATCTGAACCATAAACATAATATGTTGTAAATATTTGTAAAAATGTATTCAGATTCATTCAAATTTTCCAAAATCATAGTAAATTTTGATATCAAAATTCTGCCTGGGAAATACATTGATGCACTTATCTAATCGGGAGCTAATCGTGGCCATGGTCTCCCTTTTTCCCACTAAGCTGTTCTGATACACTATGATACACAATGATAGGCTACAATTAGAATTGAAGAATTACTATTTTTATTAGCTAAGTGGATACTGGGCCTAGGAATATAGAATATCCACACTTTCAATTTCTCTTTCACTTTCAACTTCCCTTTCGTGAATGATATCAGTTGAATATCCCTCCCTCTCTTTTTTGTCGGCCTTTTCAACAATTCAGAGCCAGGAAAGAGGGATAGGTGACTAGAACAACAGTCTATAGCTCTGTTAAGAGATTATGCATAATAAACAGTCACTTCTAGCCACGTCTAGCCCCGGGATATAAGGATTTGACTAAGTTTAGAATGATTTATATGTACACTTTCAATTTCGGTTTGACTTTCAACTCCACTTTCGTGTATTATGTCCCCTCTCTATAATTCCTCTCACCCCTGGTATCTTTGTCCAATATGCTTAATGTTATGAACACGTTATCCATGGCCCTTCAAGTAATTATACTTATACTCAATGGAAGAAGATGCCACATGTGGTGCGATCATTTATAGTTCATTTGACATATACAGGGGTGAGATAATTCAGAAAGCAACTAGTCTTGGCTACAGTTGTCCCTCTCCATAGCGTTGCATGTTTCGCCATATTCACTTGGCTGTCGCCCCATTCATATAGTTCCGGGTTCATATTGCTTTCACGTAACATATCTTCTCTGATATATTTTGGAGGTATTTGATCAACTCTGTCGAATTGGCTCACTCAGACAGATACTCGGCCCTCTATTTTACATCAAGTTAACTTTTCCCTCCATGTTTAAATCAGGAGCGATACTGTGATAGGTCTCATAGTTTACGCCTTATAAACGTTAGTTAACTGTAAAACTAGGATAATTCAACCATGAAGGAGATGATAAATATTCGGGAATATATTCGGGATCAGTGTCCATACTTCCATGAGATCCCGTGAAATTGTCTAAAAGGTATTATCTTAGGGAAAAGTAATTTTTGTTAATTTCCTAAATATCTAATTCACAAAATATGAACGCAGGGTGAACTGAGAGACAAACCAAGATAAGAAATGATGTTTTCCAAATTTCAGCACAACTATTCTGAATATTACTGATAATATTAAGACGACTTTACTTAAAGCACGTACCATATGTAATGTTTCATGAAGAAATACCAGTATATAATCTAAAAACCCTTCAGTATTTCGAACCTGTTCTGAACCTTTTCAGATTAAAGCAAACAACAGAAAAATCCAAGATGAAGTCCACAAATATAAAGAAAGAGGATGTAGAGATGGGCAGTATTCAAGGCAAGATTACTGCATTAGAGAAAAAGACAACCAAATCCAGTGAACCATCGAAGCGAAAGTGCCCCCTTGCACAAGCAGCAGTTCACCGGGCATTGCAGTCCCGCTTTATTGGGTTCCTGCTCGGCCCGCTGTTTGGACTCTTCATCTACTATTACGTCACCTACCTGATCCTGGATTGCCCACCGTTCACACGAGAGATAGAGATTGGCAACTCCACAAACCTCACCGATTTCCTGGACGTTTCTAGGCAAGCTGCCGAGAAGGCAGCTCTTTTCGAGGAGACACTCAGGTGAGTCAAGGTTCCTCAAGTGTACTGTGAAGAGTTTATTCAGATTTGATAATATGTCTCCAAATCAGGACGCAACTAAAGGCTTACCCCCACCAATGCGATTCTGGTCCCGATACGTCTTATTCTTTAATTGTAGAATATCTAGGTAGATTTTTTTACTTTGCTCGCATATTAGAAATGAAATTTATGAAACATTCAAAATCAATCGTTTTGGCAATATGAATTGATAGCTTTATCAATTAACTGAACGTTTTATAGCACTTAAACCCCAATTGGTGTCATGCCAGTGTGATGGAGCTGAAGGGTATATCATTTACTGGGGTGTATCTGTATAGGTCCTAACAGGATATATCTTATGTTCAGATCTTTCCATCTCCGTTCTGTCTTCTTTATTGATTGAATTATGCTTTTATTCACAAACACATTTATTCGTTTATACAGGGGTGGAATCCCAAAGAAAGCAGTAGCCAAAACTGAAGATATCCCTGGCCTACCATCTGAAGTACCAGTTGAAGTAGACAACACATTAGCGTAGGTTGATGTTCTTCAAATAATGCTTATTCTAGGAAGACCATTCAATAATCTGTATCACGATAAGTAACAGAATGTATAGTTAACTATATGAATATTCATCAACAGCAGCATACAGTACCACTTGTATGAACATTAACATCTGCTAAAGTCATTTAGGCCTGGCGTCCACCTACTACGACCTAAAAATGGCGATATATTTTCTAGTCATGTGACCACATAACCAGTACCTCACACTATGACGTGCTGCCATAAATTCCTCATGGGTAGCAGCGGGCATTATACAGAGAAGACACGTCCATACGTATATGATAAATAGACAATAATTTATGGTTTTGTAGACGGGTAGCCATAAATCACGAGAGGTTGACGCATAGTAAAACACAAACTTAGGCGAATGTATTACAAAGTCAACCTGGAATAGTCTACAGAGCCGCCTGTCCACAAAACCACTGTTTGTTGTAATGGTTATCCATCTTCTTTGATAAATTAAACCGAGGGACTATTTGTTTTGTACTATAGCACTATTTTCTCGTATACAATGGCTTTGAGGCCGTATACCACAAATTTGAATCCGTATACCACCTGTGTACTTTGTATACCATGGATGATAATAGGTCAAATTCATAACTAATAAAACGCATTACCATCATGACGTCATGAATAAAGAAAGGCTACCCCTGGTACAGTTTCAAAACTTGCTGACATTCAAACCTGTATGTGTTCAGGCAAAAATGTATTTCTTCTTTTGCTAGAAGAATCTTTTTAAGTAGGATAAATTGCATGTGTTCATCTTTCATATATAATAATTAATTCTTCCATAAATTGATTCATTTTTCTTAAAATCCATAATGATTATTCCTACACATGTCCCATCAATGAGAAAATAACAGGGAAAAACAGTTCATTTTACCTTTGATCATTTCGTTTTCCAGCCAAGTGGTGGGAGGATCGATTGGAGGTGGGACCGGAGCGCTGTTGGCTGGTGGCAGTCTGGTGTCGCGTAGGGTTCGCTGCTCCATGCTCCTCATGATTCCAAGTTTGACCGCCAGGAGAGGTCGTGCCTTCATGATATCTGCAGCTGCTGGGTTTTTGTTAGCAGGACCATTGGGTACCATTGATGCCAATATCCAACAGGTTGTTCATAGCTTTACCTGTCTATACGAGAATGCCAAAGAGATTGGAGAGCAATACATTGAGGAGTTTAAAAGAATCTGGGAGAGTCTTCGGGGGATATTTGAGCAGGTGAACACCCTTGTCAACGCTTACCAGGAGGAAATGGAGAAGCTCGCAAAAAAAGCTACAGCAGAAGCACGGAGAGAGGTGGAGGCATCTCAAAGGAAAGTCAAAGAACAAACGGATAAATTGAAGAAAGAAATGAAGAAACTGAAAAAAGTCATCGAGGCTCCCAGTAACGTGGCTGGCAAGGTGTGTGGTGCTGGGAAGTCCGCACTATCATGGTCAAAGGACACTGCTGGTGGAGCGTGGCGCGATGTTAAATCGGGCTTGGGCAGTGTTTTTGGAAAAAGAAGGAGGAAGAGGAATGCATGTGGCATAAAAGCTATTGTCCCAGATATAGACATTTCCAAACCTGACATTAGTCTAGACGCCATGAAAGATTTCCTGAAGAAGATGAACCCTAATATTAATTTGGTTGATATGGACCTCCGAAATGTTTTTAATGAACTTGAACACAATAGCATTGCTGATATCAGAGAGAGATTGAAAACTATTTTGGTATCTGTTTTTGAAATTTTGCGCACATATTCAGGCTATGCATCAAAAATCTTTTATTTGTCAATTCTTCTTATTGTTTGGGATTCATATGCATATATGCAAAAGTACTATTCAGATGATTCCTTTGATAATATGTTTGTGGATGATAATCTTCGTAAATTGTGGTGGCACGGTGGAAAAGAAAAAATACTTCCTCTTCGTAATTGGGAACTCAACATGAAATTCCAATATACTACAGCAGTGAAACTTTCTAAACCTGAACTCAAACGCATCCTCATCCAATCAATTCCCACCATTGTCTTTGCAGTAGTTGCTGTTTCTGTCCTTACCTTTGATGTTGCTCTGTCCTCTATCCTACAAGTATTTAAAGATAATGCCCAGTTTGGCATTGCATACGAAGGAATGGAAGCGGGTATAGATTTCCAATCTCTTGTGCCTGGTATAGAGGCTGGAAAGCTAGACCCAGCATTATTGAACCTGCGGGGGTTTAATCTATCTACAGAACCATGCTTACCGACACCGCAGATAACACCACAGCATGACACTGCAATAATCTGCGTGCTAGTTATCGTATCACTGCTGTCCTGTATTCTAGATGCCTTTGCATCGCGACTACGTGCTAGAATCTGTAACATAGTATTTAGCGATAGAGCAGCTGAACGAGCAGAATACCTCTACAAACGTATCGTCGTGGGTAGAGGAGCTCGCAGGATCCAATTCAACATGGTAATCAGGAGGGAGCTCGACATAGAAGACAGAAAAGAACAGTTTTGTGGTTGCTGGAGCTCTTTAGCTAAAATTCTGAGCAAAAAGATGAAGAAAACACAGACTTGTCCCGGCTGTCAGAAGACATTTAAGAAAGAAAATGCAAAATACTATGCAGTTACTCACAAAAAGAACAAACGCGACGTTCCAATTTGCAAAGATTGCTATAAAGATATAGGTAAATGAGCTTCATGTTTGTTATATAGTCTGTACAACAGAATTAATTCAGTCTTGTAAAGTCCTGTCTTCTCCCTTGTTTAGCCTGTGTACTCTCTAGTTAATGAGGATTAAGTTATAATTTTAAGACCCCATTTATATTTCCATTGAAATTCAAGCCATACTTTTATTGCTCAACAAGAATTGTTATTTGTCTTTTTTTCTCATAGCATTAAATACACTTATAACAGAAATAAAGAACTGTTCATTTTGTCGGTAACATACTGATCATCGCAAGTGGAAAATGATGTAATTAATTGAGGAATAAATTTTCATTGCTTTTCCACTCTATCACATGTGTAATACATTTGCTATTGCTACCAGACAAGTCTAACTGAAATTGGATTTCTTTCTATAAAGAAGTGTTTGTTGACAAACTTCATTCACCAAAATAGATGCTGATCTTCCATGAAAGTATCATTAGGACTAACAATGAAAAACAAATTTGACATCACAAAGCCAGACGCCACAAAACATCTTCAAGCACAGTAATTTACAGAACTGCTTTCATTTTGTTTGAACGGATGGCCATAATTCAATGCCTCCGTCATAGACAGTTACCCTGATAGACGGGTTCAGACTTAGGCCTGGCGTCGACCTACTACGATATGGCTCCGATATGGTCTACGAAGCACCTTCGGATAAAAAATCAAAATCGCGTCGGAAGGTAACCTAAAATCGAGTCAGTTGACCATGTTTCTGCGATTAGACACCGATAGAAAACCCATACAATGCATGAGGGATTGGCATATCTAGACATATGTCTACAATTTTGCACCATCCCGATATGTCTCCGATATTTGCTTTTTGTATCGGTGCCATATCGGTAGGTCTAAATTTCTATCGTAGTAGGTGGACGCCAGGCCTTATACTTCTCAGTACCTTTTGTGTACCTTTATAGTAGCATTTTCCTATCTTCTAGTTTGGTATTACTCATTTACATGAGAGTTCTTTAGATGTAATGACCACCATTCAATCATTACAACAGAGAACATTTTCTCCTAAAGATTTAAAGGCTTACCCCAACAATGGCAATTCTGGTCCCAACAGGGTTTACGATTGACTTCCCGACGCGAAACCGATTCTATCATGAGGTTAGAATATTTGTGGCAGTGGAACAAGTTTCTGCGATCGACTCTACCATAATATCAAGAGACGTCACGAGTTTGAGTCTGAGTGTATTTATGCCACACATTTTGTTGGCTCCATAATTTCACGAGTCGAAGACGAGTGACATTACGGAGCCAACAAAATGAGTGGCATGAATAAGCTCAAACTCAAACGAGTGGCGTCTAGATTTTATCCTACCCCGTTTCCATATTTTTTCAGTATCAGAAAGTAGTGGCATAAACGACACTTTATGTCACTGCCTGTGACATAAGCAAATCCCATGTTAAGCCTATGGCCTTTTTTTATTAGGGGTGGGATAAAGCTTTTTCCATTGGCGGACAAACACAGTGTAAATTTTTTTGTATTCTTCTAATAGTCTATTTCCATTGGCCATCACCGATATACAGTCAGGAACCACTAACGGACCTTAGCACTGCTGAGACATAATGGGAATAGGCTATTAGCAGAACACAGAAAATCCACACCGTGTTTGTCGGCCAATGGAAACGGGCCTATATTGATAGGCTGCGATTGAAAATACCCATCAATCGTAGACCATCAGTGTTGGTTGGGGGTAAGATTTTAAGCTAAAGGCTTACTCCCACCAACGCCGATGGATTTTCTCAAATACTTTTCACATGTGTAAAGAGAGATGAGCCTCAACTTATGTTGAATGCGAAATAGTGTTAATTATGCATTAATTAGGCATTTCATAGCGGGGTGGGTACCCATCAAAATGCACGTAATTAGCCAGCCAATCAGAAGAGGATAAGCGCCCGACACCCTGCTCAATTAAAAGGTTTTGGATCTATTCAGTCTATGGATCATCATCTGTAACCCACTTAAACCCAGTCAACTTGCCCTCTCTACAACTGCCTAAATGTAGAATCCAAACATGTAAATCACCAGTAGGTCAATGAGGTATTCTGGTCTCAAGTGATTGGTCATGGTCAGCCGGGCAAACCTCTAAGATCCTGAGATACTGGTCCTCTGCTCCTTTCACAATATCACAGTGAATAGTATGCAGGTAGTGAAGAGATAGTCTTTTAGCAGCAAGCTGGAAGTCCATGTGAGCACACTAACCTTTAGGCAAAAAATACAGAACATGCAGGTGCACTGTAATAAAGCTAGTATGAACTGGAGGTCAAACCTTGCTGGCTGATTTGTAAGTAGCTGCAGGGGTCGGTAAATTCCATAGGGGACAGAACCATTGTCACTTCATGAAGCAGTCACTAGGTGGCCAGCAGTACGGCAGGACCCTTTAGAGGACAGAACCTGTATTCTAGATCTTTGTTCTTACGAAATTCAACTGCCTTTTGATGTTTTACTATGGTTCTCTTGACTCTCTACACCCATCCCAGAGCAGGATGACATAATGATTAAACCCAGGACATGAGGTTTTCCACATTGAACACTTTTTTAACATATATGTGAGCAAGGATAGAGTTGTGATACTTCCCAATTATCACTCACTTCTTTTGCACCTCCATTAGTGAAAACGAGTTGAATATTTCAAAACAAAACAGCAAGGAACAGATGCAATTAATAAGCAAATACTAAGTCTCCTTATTACAATATACCCGGAGATTATCTTTAAAAATATAATTAAGCCGGGTCACGTGGTACGGAGGGTAGATTCATTTATCGATCGTCACACTGCGAGGAACGGATCAATTCAGCTGGTTTGACGTCCACCTACTACGATAGAAAACTAGCCCTACTGATACGGCTCCGATACAAAAAGCAAATATCGGAGACATATCGGTAAGGTGAAAAATCGTAGACAAATATCTAGACAGCCCAATTCACCACAAATCGCAACGGTTGACTAGTTAGGAAAAAGGTGATCATGGTTCCGATATGCCCACGCTACAACCAGGCAAAAGTGCAGATCTTGAGGTGTTACTTCCATTTTTAGATATACGATACATTATAATTCAGGAAAAGTTGCATCGGTAATGTTTACCACTACACATAGAACAATAATGTTTTTTGTCAGGCACTAAAAGTTATGTTCAAAGTCAAACTAAGGAACCTGACTCTCCTAGAACAGTGGTGCTCAGATATAACTATATGAAGGTAAATGGAAAAAAGACTAAACTATGTGTTTTTTGGTTCAGCCAATAAGCTGAGGAGCAGCGAGGACGCCATAAATACCTCAAAATTATTCATAAATGGAAGCGAAATACCAAGATGTAACAATTATGAATATCTCGGTGTCATTTTAGACGACACACTAACGTGGAAAATTCAATTACTGATAACCTAAAGCGAGTGAACCAAAAGTTGTTCCAGCTAAGCAAAGCTAGAAAGTATATTACTGAAGCTACCAGCATAAAAATGTATAAAACAATAATTGCTCCTCTTTTTGACCCCCTGAGCTATTTTGTGGGAGGGGCAGGAAAGAGCCTACTGTCACAGCTACAGAAGGCACAAAATAGGGGACTGAGAATCTGTGTCCAGAAAAGTATTAGAGATATAAGTGTGGATGCCCTGCATGACAGGTGCAAAATCGAAAACCTGGGGGCTAAGCGAATCTACATGCTGCTGTTATACATGAGACGATTTACTAGTGATATAGTGGTAGGAGACAACCCCAAAACTATAGCTTATGGTAAGAGGCAGGTTAGGCTAAAGCAACCACGTACCAACTTCTACCGGAAAAACCCGCTGTATCTTGGTAATAATTCATTCTTTATAATAATCAATGGCTCTATTTAATCGGTAGGTAAACCCAGAAGATGGTAGACGAAGTTGATCCAAGAAAATTGATCACGAATTTCGCTCAGAATAACCAAGAAGTAGCTGCTTTACAGGTATGGACAACAAAATGTAAATATATATATATATATACCCGAAATTTTCATATCACACTAGTTCCGGTTCATAAAATACGTTTTTTAAAAGCGAGACACTTTAGTAATAGAAAACGTGGTTACTGAGCCCGTAGGATGGCTATTCAATGTCTTCGGTATTACATAAATATGTCACGATATTGGAGGCATCTGGACATATCTATGCTATAAAAGGCTGAGAACAGCATCGCTACGGCTCAGTCACTACGTTTTCTTCTTATAACATACCTGATAACATTAAATAACACCAATTTATTCACTTATCAAGTCAGAGATTCATAGCTCATTAAGTCACACATTCATAGCTCATTCACTACGTCTCAGTGAGCCCGAACATTATTTATACTGCACCCCTAGCAGCGGGTAGTATTTCATATGTGTTAAGCCATAGGTATATCATAATTTCAAATTTGTACCAGGATTGGGCCAACTGCTTGTTGGGAGATGATGAAATAGAAATGATACATGACGGTCTTGCCTGATACATGTATGTGGTAATACGAACCCAATGTTGATGCTTACCTGTTATTCTCCTCATTCCCTTAGCTGCTGCTTACATACATTTCAGTTCATCCTTGATGACCCTGATGGTGTGGTTATTACAGAATTGGAGGGACAAGGACTGCTCAACTATCTGTACAGAGTTAGGTCGCACGATGGTGGAAGCTCTGTGGTTCTCAAACATGCCAAGCGGTTAGGAAGAGTAAGTCTCATACTGCGAGTAAGAATGCTGAATTTCTTAACCCTACTGCTCCTACTGCATTTCTTGGGCTAACTGCCCATGCCTCACAGCTTTGCACCCGGCAGATTTGGAATCGGTAGGCCTTAATTACCCGAAATGAGCGAAAAGTGTTGTATGCTATCTTTTTTGTAAGCTACCCAATTCCAGCTTCCAGACTAAGAAGAATATATCAATGTTATATGGTGTAGAGTCGAGGTTTTATTGGAGAGAGATTGTGGTCAGTATGGTGATTGCGTAATTATATAGAACGTCCTGACCATGCTGTACAAGTCACAGAACGAGATGCTAATTTACGGTATGTACGGACCGAGGCGTTTACGCCGAGTTCCGTACAAACGGTAAATTAGCATCGAGTTCTGTGACTTGTACAAGCATGGTTGGACGTTATATATTTACTATATACCCAAATCTTTTTTTAAAATCAATTTCATTTTTCTTAACAAGCAAGATTTTAATAAATGTGTATGGGTAGGTAGTCCGTATTTTGGTGTACGGACCACTGGTCCGTACAGTATTTTTACGTCATATACCGAAACGGTACGTATTTACAGTATATACGGCATGGGTATATAGTAAACACACGTACTGATTCGGTGTTTTGAGGGACTTCAATGGGAGATCCAAGAATAAATGACATCTGTTTATTTTTCAATAATTATCTAGACCATCATCTAGACGGATTTCTCATGCATCAACGTTTTCAATTCTATCTCGGCCATTCACTACTCCTCATTCAGTCATTACCACAGCAGATCCTAGTGATATGGTTGTTTCACCTGTGAGATTATTAATACTAACACATAGCCAATTACACTGGTTCCGTACTAAATGTAACAATAGTATTTAACCAGATACGAGTCTTAAGAAAGCCTCATCTTACCATTTTAACATTTTACCTTTTGGACAATGTCCTGGCTGGACACTTTTCTATTTCTGTGACCCTGTCTGTTCGTCAACCATTTGGAATGATAGTCTTTCAGCCAAACCTCTCTTGGTAGGGTTCTCTTTTACTATGACAATTTATTGTGCCGTGAGTAATTATCATTTTGAGTTACGTCTTACTTCCAGCACTTCCTCTGTGTGGAGATGGGTTACTTTTCTTCTTTCATAATCCTATCAAAAGCCGACTTCTCATCTAAATCGCGCCGCAGCATAAATGCATACACAACATTGACTGCTTTCATGAATGTACAAGCGGTCGTATGCTCCATGAGGTTGACATGTCGTAATATCGGAGCGCAAGCGAGGATAATGCATAAAGTCAACTCCGATGAGCATACGACCGCTTTTATCTTAAACCAGTCTGTATTGTATTTAATATCCATCTTTATCTATCTGGTAGCTGATTTTAGTTAGTTGTTATTTTTTCATACACAGTATTTTTCCGTTTACATCATTTTTGTGCAGCCTGGAGCATACAACACCAAGCAGGAACATTTATATTCTCAGATACCGTAACCGTCAAGTATCATCAAAACTATTATTTGTTAGAATGATCTCTAAATACCCCAAAATATGTTTTTCTTATTAGTGTAAAGTATCTCTCACAAAAAGCATGAATTTTCAGATACAGTTTAATATATGAACACTTTATTATGAAGAAAGGGTAAAAGACAATGTTCCTATAAGACCAATAGATGATATTACTCAAACCCCAGTAGTATATAACAATTGAAATAAGTGTTTATTTATTCAGGTGATTCAACAAGAAGTACTTCCCGAGCACCAACAGAAGGACTACGCTGGTTTATCCTTGCTGTATGCTATACAACCAGGCTGCACACCGGAACCGTACTGTCTAGATCCAAAATACAATATCAGTAAGTTTGCATTCTTGACCACCATCATTAGTCAAGGCACTGCATCACAATTAGTGGCAAAAATTGAACGCTACAACTATTAGATCAGAAGGGTGAATTCAACATGATTCGATTTCCTGGAGCATCCTTTAGGTATGCGCATACCATGCTGGAAGCCCGCGCCTCTCCCGACCCGTATGAATAGTGCAGGTACAGTGTTCTGACAGCCGTTTAATTATCCACCCTAACGATACTTCATGGTCGGAGGAGAGGTCGTGGGAGGGTCTTGATTTAATAATTGGATTTATTGCGGGCAAAGAAAGTGTCCGATGCACAAGGTATCGTGCATTTGCGTTTAATAATTTATTGTGGGGAATGATATCTCGTGAAAAGTGCCCTGGGCTTTTTCTGACTGGTGGCACCCCCTGGGGTATCCTGGGAGAATCAAAATAACAACAACAGCTCAATATCTTCATTTAAACCTATGGATATATGGGGCCGTCCATAAATTATGTCACACTTAGGGGGGTGGGGGGGGGGGTAGATTGAAAAGTGTGACACAGCCTAAAAATAATAGGGGGGGGGGGTGTCCAGAGATGTGTGACAGAAGACGCATCACCTAATACCAAGACTTTAGAGGCAACTTTTCAAGACTTTAGAGGCAAATTTGCCCATGCTGGGAAAAGTATAACAAGTGGTTATGGGTGGATATCCTTTTAAAGCTGCATACACAAATTACTGAAATAGTCAAACACCTAATAAAAAATGCAGCCAAATAGGAAAATATCCAGATGAAGGAAAATCAGCACATATATATATGCTACAAATGGTTAGGTGTTACAGCAGAGAGTGCTATTTATACTTGGAAGAGTTCCCTGTTCCAGATTAATGAGGACAGGTTTCTTCCAGGGAGGCAACATGCCTATTGCCACATTTTCACCTGATAATTCTGGCTGATTATGGCATCAAGCACCACCCACTAACTATTTGATACTTTTGGCTAGATGATTATCGGGTGGAATAGGTGATAACAATTTCAGGTCAATCATTTCTTCATAGATACGTCTTAGATCCCTAACGATGTCGTCATGAAACTAGTAAAGCAGATGATATTGACAAATTTAGAATGCAGGGATTTCATTCATTATGCCCTAGGCTGGAAGCATCTGGAAACATTTAATCAGTGGCAGACTGCAGGTTCACATTCTCGATTCGTCAATGGTCATCTCCCATGAAAAAGAAGGCCTTTCCCTCAGTGATGATGATTTTTACCATAGATGCATTTGATGATGATTTCTAACATAACCATATTCACACATATAGGAACCCCACCAGTTTGTCTATTGGAAATATATACTCAGCTGTAGCTTAGGAAGGGATTATAAATCTTCAGGTTTCTCTGTGAGATAGAAATTGCGCTTCCTCAACCAAAGTAAATGCTAAGCAGTCATCAGGTGGAAATGGTCCCCTATGGGGTCGATGATTATGCACAACAATAAATCCCCAAATGCACCACCTACCAACTTTTGTACAGTGCCCATTTTGTGGGCAGGTAGAACTCATAAATGTGTTTCATCATATGCATGGAGGAGGAAGATGTGGAGTACCACAATGAGGAAGATATTGATTTTGGTAGTAATTCACAAGAGCAGACTAGACCAGACTAGATTTATGCTTGATCAAAAGTTCAGCACTGCATATATGATTGGTTTAATATGCTACCTTTTGCAAATTTGTATCTTGTTTAGAGCCTAAGTTATGAGAAACTTTGTAAACTAAGTCAAAAATAACTAGTTTTCAGTCCCCAATATGGTTGCACGGCCTATAGGAGAGTGGCGGTCGAGATGACTACAGATCGGTTTCCACCAGTGCGTACATAGCTAGAGTTTTCTTTTGGTGGCAAGTGTACCCATGATATAGCTTTCGTTTTCTACATCGATGGTTATGCCATCTAGTGTTCCAGTCTGTCGCAATCCCCATACCAGAGACACAGCGTTATTGCCATGAGAACAAAGTCTTCCCTCTATCTCATATTTTACACATATAGTTGCCATGGCTGATTTGAGTGACTGGAAACTGCTCTCATCCCAACTGCTGAAGCGATGTGTAGACCTAGAAGCATTTTCCCATCTCGGCCACGTTCTAGGGGAACTCCATAGCCAGACCTCCACAGATAACATCACCGAGAACCAATATCAAGATTATCTTACCACAATCAGGTTTGTAACTTTGTCCCTGATATTTCTATAAAATTTCAAAACATAAATATATGGGTCATTCTCATAGAACCAGTGCAACTAGGGTTAGGGGGGTCAAAAATAAAAATATTGGAAGACGGTAAAAATAATTATGGGGTCATATTGCTTATCGGGTGGGCCATTTTCCCCCAAAATAGCATTAGTTAAATATTGAAAATGGGGGCATGGTGGCCCATGGAACATATGTATGTGAAAAAATTCTCTTACAGCATGGACAAAAAACCCAATTTAATGGAAAACAAGGAAATTAATTAAATTTTCATGATTCGAAATTTCTAAACGGTTTATATAATAAAACATAGGTAGTATCAATAAAATAATAACTTTTTATACTGGGATAATTAAATTTTCCATTCAGTATGAACCAAAAATTGAATTTTTAAAATCTGAAAACCATGATTTTTAGGTGATGTAAAAATTTACAAATATAAAGTTTGTTGTGGCTTGTTGGAAAAAAATTAATAAAGTAAGTCAAGTCCAGCTAACTATTCTATAAGATGTATACATTCAGATGAGTAAACACGTTTTTTGCTAAAAAAATCCTTAAATATCCATAAATAGTCATTAATAAATCGTATAGATTTTTCAATTTTTGTCCATGCTGTAAGAGACTAGTAGTAGGCTAACATCAGCCACATGTGGGTAGAGTACTAGAATTTGTTTCTTTGGTTTTTCAAACGTTTAATACTAGAAAATTGATCTATTTAATTAAATAAACATTGAAAGCTTTAAGAATATATGGGAATAAAACCCAAATATTTGATTAAATAATAATAATGCAATAGAAAATATTAATCAGAATCTTTTATGACTATGCTAGTACAAGTTCCTGAGAATATTTCTCCTATACCACACGTCGGTAAGAGAGACATAAATTTGGTTAAAAATACAATAATTCTCTTCTAAATACACTAGAAAATTGTATTATATCTTCTGATTTATTTTTATTAATACAGTATTATGGTTTTGATTTCACAAACAAAAAAAATTGCATGCTTTATGGCCCAGTCACATTAGGCTAGCGGAAGCTTACGGAAGAGTAACGAAAGAAAAAAAGTCCCTCCGTTGACGGCTGTTATACAACTGTTACACCTCCGGTAGACGTCCGTTGACGCTCGAGAAATGTTTTCAACATGTTGAAAACTTTCACTGGACGAGTAATGGATGCGCGTCTGTAACTCATCCATTACTCATCCGTAACTTTTCCGTAACTCTTTTCCATTTTCTTCCGTTCGTATATGTCCTCGATATTTTGGTCAGAAATACTCACCTCAGTGTACGACTTCGGTGAGTATTTCCGACCAAAATATCTCTGAACAGATTCCATTCTGCCACACTAACCATGTCTTTCTATATAACGGATGTGCTACGGATGTGTAACAGATATCTTGTGAATGTTTTGAGGAGGCCAACGGATGTCTACGGAAATAAATGGAAATATTACAGTTTAGTTGCAGATGTATTTCTGGGTAAACATTTGTGTTACGGTTGTGTTACGGACCGCTAACAGATACATTGCGGACAGATATCTGACTATATACAGATACAGGTCCCACATCATACATCCCCACATCCTACATTTCTACATCCCAACATTCCTACATCATACATCCCCACATCCTACATTTCTACATCCCTACATCCATACATCCCTACACCTACATCTCTACATCCCTACATCCCCACATCCATACATCCCTACATCCTACATCTCTAGATCCCTACATCCCCACATCCTGCATCTCTACATCCCTACATCCCCACATCCATACATCCCTACATCCCCACATCCTACATTTCTACATCCCTACATCCCCAAATCCATACACCTGGGCAACATTCCTACATCCTACATCTCTATTTCCCTACATCCCCACATCCATACACCCCAATATCCCTACATCCTACATCTCTACATCCCTGCATCCTACATCCTACATCCCTACATCCCATCCCCACATCCATACATCCCTACATCCCCACATCCTACATTTCTACATCCCTACATCCCCAAATCCATACACCTGGGCAACATTCCTACATCCTACATCTCTATTTCCCTACATCCCCACATCCATACACCCCAATATCCCTACATCCTACATCTCTACATCCCTGCATCCTACATCCTACATCCCTACATCCCATCCTACATCTCTACATCCCTACATCCCACATTCCTACATCCCTACATCCTACATCTCTATATCCCTACATCCCCACATCCATACATCCTACATCTCTACATCCCTACACCCCCACATCCATACACCTTGGCAACATTCCTACATCCTACATCTCTATATCCCTACATCCCCACATCCATACACCCCAACATCCCTACATCCTACATCTCTACATCCCCATATCCATACATCCCTACATCCTACATCTCTACATCTCTACATCCTCACATCCTACATCCCTACATCCTACATCTCTACATCTCTACATCCCGACATCCATACATTCATACATAGCTACATTCTACAGCTCTACGTCCATACATCCCTACATGCTACATCTCGACGTCCATACGTCCCTACATCCATATATTTCTTTATCCCTACATCCTACATCCCTAAATCCCTACATCCATATATCCCTACATCCCTACATCCCTATATCCTACATCCCTACATACAAAAATGATCTGGCCTTTGTATACGAGCCCCCTCTTTTTGCCAAGTCACATATTACCGGGATGTAGGGATATATGGATGTATGGATGTGGGTTTTTAGGGATGTAGGGATCTGGGGATGTAGGATGTTGGTATGTATGGATGTGGGGATGTAGGGATGTAGGATGTAGGGATGTAGGATGTCGGGCTGTAGGATGTAGGATGTAAGAAGTAGGGATGTGGGCATAGGGATGTAGGATGTAATGATGTAGTGATGTAGGACGTAGGATGTAGGGGTGTGAGGATGTAGTGATGTAGGATGTAGGGATGTAGGGATAAATGTATGTAGGGATGTAGGGATATATGGATGTAGGATGTAGGGATGTAGGAAGTAGGGATGTGGTCATAGGGATGTAGGATGTAGGGATGTAGGTATGTAGGATATGTGGTCACGCGTTCCATGACATTTCCGCAAGCTTTCCATTACTCTTCTGTAAATATCCATAACTCTTCCACAATTATACGTTAAGTGCGTTGCCCCGGGGTAGTCCATCCGTTCAACTTTCGCCAACAAGTGCCAAAGGATGGAAGGTTTTACACTTGACACATTCTTTACTCTTCCGTAAGCCTAATATGACTTGGCCATTAGTATTGAATTGTCCATTTTTCTAGGCTATTCATGCCTAAAAATTCACGTTGGTAAGAGAGAGATAAATTTGGTTAAAAATACCATAATTCTTCTCCCAATAAGATATGATATGATTTTTTTCATAGGCCGGTAAAACAGTTTCCAAGTGAGAAAATAAAGGTCAGGTTTCCAAGTATAAATATAAGTCAGCAAGGTTTAGTATTGAATTGTTAATCATTCTAGGCTACTCATGCCTAAAAATCCACGTTGGTAAGAGAAAGATAAATTTGCCCGAAAATACCAGAATTCTCCTCATTTACAATAAAAATAATGAAAGATATGATAAGCAAAATTAACCGAGTTCAGTTATCAGTTGCATGCTTCCATAGGCAATTAATGTCTGAAATTCCACGTAGGTAAGAGAGTGGAGATTTAGTCTGAAAATAACATATTTCACCTATATAAAACCGAAATATCAATATGATATGCTACAATTTTATCATGGTAAGCTGTTATCACTATTCTATTGTAAAAAAAGCAAAATTAACCCAGTTCAGTCATTAATTGCCTGCTTCCATAGGCAATTAATGACTGAAATTCCACATAGGTAAGAGAGTGGAGAATTAGCCTGAAAATAAAAAAATTCACCTTCATAAAACCGAAATATCAATATGATATGCTACAATTTTATCATGGTAAGCTGTTATCACTATTTTATTGTAAAAAAAGCAAAATTAACCCAGTTCAGTTATTAATTGCCTGTTAATGACTGAAATTCCACGTAGGTACGAGAGTGGAGATTTAGTCTGAAAATAACATATTTCACCTATATAAAACCCAAATATCAATATGATATGCTACAATTTTATCATGGTAAGCTGTTATCACTATTTTATTGTAAAAAAAGCAAAATTAACCCAGTTCAGTTATTAATTGCCTGCTTCCATAGGCAATTAATAACTGAAATTCCACCTAGGTAAGAGAGTGGAGAATTAGCCTGAAAATAACATATTTCACCTATATAAAACCCAAATATCAATACGATATGCTACAATTTTATCATGGTAAGCTGTTATCACTATTTTATTGTAAAAAAAGCAAAATTAACCCAGTTCAGTTATCAATTGCCTGCTTCCATAGGCAATTAATGACTGAAATTCCATGTAGGTAAGAGAGTGGAGAATTAGCCTGAAAATAAAAAAATTCACCTACATAAAACCGAAATATCAATATGATATGCTACAATTTTATCATGGTAAGCTGTTATCACTATTCTATTGTAAAAAAAGCAAAATTAACCCAGTTCAGTCATTAATTGCCTGCTTCCATAGGCAATTAATGACTGAAATTCCACATAGGTAAGAGAGTGGAGAATTAGCCTGAAAATAAAAAAATTCACCTTCATAAAACCGAAATATCAATATGATATGCTACAATTTTATCATGGTAAGCTGTTATCACTATTTTATTGTAAAAAAAGCAAAATTAACCCAGTTCAGTTATTAATTGCCTGTTAATGACTGAAATTCCACGTAGGTACGAGAGTGGAGATTTAGTCTGAAAATAACATATTTCACCTATATAAAACCCAAATATCAATATGATATGCTACAATTTTATCATGGTAAGCTGTTATCACTATTTTATTGTAAAAAAAGCAAAATTAACCCAGTTCAGTTATTAATTGCCTGCTTCCATAGGCAATTAATAACTGAAATTCCACCTAGGTAAGAGAGTGGAGAATTAGCCTGAAAATAACATATTTCACCTATATAAAACCCAAATATCAATACGATATGCTACAATTTTATCAT
Source organism: Alentia gelatinosa (assembly GCA_950022655.1). Classification (NCBI taxonomy): domain Eukaryota; kingdom Metazoa; phylum Annelida; class Polychaeta; order Phyllodocida; family Polynoidae; genus Alentia; species Alentia gelatinosa. Next base: position 22,436,166 of record OX465590.1, on the reverse strand, counting down.
GGTAAGCTGTTATCACTATTTTATTGTAAAAAAAGCAAAATTAACCCAGTTCAGTTATCAATTGCCTGCTTCCATAGGCAATTAATGACTGAAATTCCATGTAGGTAAGAGAGTGGAGAATTAGCCTGAAAATAAAAAAATTCACCTACATAAAACCGAAATATCAATATGATATGCTACAATTTTATCATGGTAAGCTGTTATCACTATTCTATTGTAAAAAAAGCAAAATTAACCCAGTTCAGTCATTAATTGCCTGCTTCCATAGGCAATTAATGACTGAAATTCCACATAGGTAAGAGAGTGGAGAATTAGCCTGAAAATAAAAAAATTCACCTACATAAAACCGAAATATCAATATGATATGCTACAATTTTATCATGGTAAGCTGTTATCACTATTTTATTGTAAAAAAAGCAAAATTAACCCAGTTCAGTTATTAATTGCCTGTTAATGACTGAAATTCCACGTAGGTAAGAGAGTGGAGATTTAGTCTGAAAATAACATATTTCACCTATATAAAACCCAAATATCAATATGATATGCTACAATTTTATCATGGTAAGCTGTTATCACTATTTTATTGTAAAAAAAGCAAAATTAACCCAGTTCAGTTATTAATTGCCTGCTTCCATAGGCAATTAATGACTGAAATTCCACGTAGGTAAGAGAGTGGAGAATTAGCCTGAAAATAAGATTTTTCACCTATATAAAACTGAAATATCAATATGATATGCTACAATTTTATCATGGTAAGCTGTTATCACTTTTTTATTGTAAAAAAAGCTAAATTAAACCAGTTCAGTTATTAATTGCCTGCTTCCATAGGCAATTAATGACTGAAATTCCACGTAGGTAAGAGAGTGGAGAATTAGCCTGAAAATAAGATATTTCACCTATATAAAACCCAAATTTCAATATGATATGCTACAATTTCATCATGGTAAGCTGTTATCACTATTTTATTGTAAAAAAAAGCAAAATTAACCCAGTTCAGTTATTAATTGCCTGCTTCCATAGGCAATTAATGACTGAAATTCCACGTAGGTACGAGAGTGGAGAATTAGCCTGAAAATAAGATATTTCACCTATATAAAACCCAAATATCAATATGATATGCTACAATTTTATCATGGTAAGCTGTTATCACTATTTTATTGTAAAAAAAGCAAAATTAACCCAGTTCAGTTATTAATTGCCTGCTTCCATAGGCAATTAATGACTGAAATTCCACGTAGGTAAGAGAGTGGAGAATTAGCCTGAAAATAACATATTTCACCTATATAAAACCGAAATATCAATATGATATGCTACAATTTTATCATGGTAAGTTGTTGTCACTATTTTCTTGTAAAAAAAAGAAAATTTACCCAGTTCAATTATAAATTGCATGCTGCCATAGGGTATTAAATGACTTAAATTCCACGTAGGTAAGAGAGTGGAGAATTAGTCTTAAAATAACATATTTCACCTATATATAAAGAAATAATGAATATTATATGCTATAATTTTATCAAGCTGGTATAACTATTTTCTTGTAAGGAAAGCAATTTTAACCAATTTTGTTATTTATTTGTTGGTTTCTATAAACAATTAATGACTGAAATTCCACGTTGGTAAGAGATATGTCCAGGCTGCAAGAGATAACATATGCTCTGCTAGAAGCACAAATTTCACTAAAAGACCATTTTCAATTTGTGGGTTAAATTTTTTTTATATATTATGTATACATACCTGCTAGAGCTACATAAGTAGTACAGTTTGATTTCTTAAATATTTAAATACAAGGAAATATAGGAAATTTTGACTGTTACTCATAAATGTTTAAGAAATCAGCTTTGAAACAGGGATAGGGGTACATATTAGATTTGGTATTTTTATAGATTCCGCTTGAGCTAACCAACTCCATTTTTTTGGTAGATTGGAAGAATTCTATATAAAGAATGCCCTTGTGCAGTTGGAGACTGTTTATTTATTTCATGTAATAAACTAAAAACGTTCTAAATTAGTGTCCATGCTGCAAGCCCTGTACCTTCACCAACCTTCATTAGGCTATAACTTTTAAAAAAATCAGTAAATTATAACGAAATTTGCAGAGAAATGAATGTTGCACACAGATTCTTTGAAGAAAAATACCAAAATCGGCTTATTTTATATTGTATATTGACTATTTGCAAAAAATACGTTTCTCAAAATATTTTTATCTCTATTTTCTGTCATTTTTAGCATATTTTGAGCCTCTGGTGCTCTTAATATACATATTTAACATATGAAACCTATACTCCCCCTCGAGAACTCATCGAGATACATCTACTACTAAAAAAAAAAAAAGATATTACACATTGGGAAAATTTTAGTAGGCCAGAAACGGCAAAAATTGTAGTTGCACTGGTTCTGTGAGAATGAGCCATATGTATATCGATAAATTGAAAGTGTAGGTAACCTAATGTATAGTCTTATAGGACATGCATTATCTAATGCCTTTCTTAGAAATGAACTCTCTTTTTATTTCCTTTGAACATCTATTTAAAGTTATTGCATATTATTTACAATCATTTCACTTATCCATTTGTATATCACTGATCGTCGCATCATTTCTCTTCACTTCTTATCGTCAATATCAGAGTCGTTAGATAATGTACTATTTTACTATGTATAGTCTAATTGATATATATATATATATCTTAAAACGTCTTAGATATGTGCCTAGCTAACCATGACCATCACTACATGCCAAAGTACTTCACTGAAACATTGGTGTTTGACACAATTTAACTCTGTAATAAGGCATGTGTAGTACTGACTGATAACTGGGTGCTATGTTTGGTGACCCATAGCCACTAACTGGACGACAAGAAAATGTTCTAATCTTTAACTTTGAGATTTCTATGCTCATTTATCAAAGACGAACATACCATTATGTTTTAGTGCTTTACATGAACATGTATCATGGAAAATATTACAAACTTGCATATTCCTCAAAAACCTTGGCAAAGGTCAGTGATCATTGAAGAAACTAGCTGACTCATTGAAAAGCGGAATTAATAATTCGCATAATTGCTCACTGAAAAGAGATAGATCGCTGTCCGACCGAACATGCAAATTGATTGAACATATTGATTGCGTTTCATTCCGTATATATTGTCAACAAATGCCCACTCTATTCCTAATTCAAGACAAGCTACACTGCAGAAGGATGCGAAGGATCTGGTGTTTGTTCGTGCCTTGGAGGAATCAGATCCGCTATTCAAGATACCCAGTAGTATGCTACAGGCTTACCGGACATATGTGAAACAGTTCAAAGAAAAGGGCTTCCTGGCCAAACTGGTGGACCTGCATCAGATGCAGCTGTGCCTTGTCCATCGTGATTGTCATTACCATAATGTCTTCGTCAAGGAGGGGCGAGTTTCGGTTAGTAGATTCGTATTTATATTCAAACAAATTTGTAATGGGAGTCTGCCTCCATGGTAGACTGGGGCTTGTTTTATAATCTATGCTCGTACATGAATACCCTTTCATTCCTGCCACCGAGACCCGGGGACGATTTGGGTAAGGTTTATTCAACTTTTATGGAAAATCTTGTGTGACTAGGGCTGTCTTCGTGAATGAGCATGAATATTATCAAACGCTAAGTTCCGTACAAAGTCCCCTTATACCCTATACCTTTACTTGCATGAGTTATTAAACACACCCCTGGTTCCCTGTCCAAATCAATAATAGGATAGGTAGAGGGATATACTCAGCAGCCTTGAACTTCAAGACTCTCCTCTCGCGAATTCCCCCCAATAAGTAATTAACATTAGTTTATTATAAATGGCAATACTAGTTAGATTAACTAATAACTAACATGAAAGACAGAGTAATCTAGAATCTTATTGAGAGTATAAAATATGTCCGCCCCAGGCAATTCCCAGGGCAATTGCTCGATCTGTAGAATAAAGCCTTGTTGAGAGGGACGATGATTAGGAGAAGAGTCAAGGTTCTTGTAGGGTGGGTGGGAAGTTCCGTATCACGAGAGGGAGCAGGAGCGAGTGAGGCTGAGAACGCGGCGTGGCTCATGAATGGGGGCGCTCATGTGACCAGTGGAGAGCCAGGGCCCCAGGTCACGTGAGGCGGTCAACGTCCATAGCGACGGCCCGGTCTCTCCCGCTCCCGCATTAGTCCTAACCGTCCCAGTTAGTCATAATGTCAACCTTTCAAAAGATAAAAAATCGTTTATTAGAAAGTTTCCCTAACCGTATTACCACTACATTTCACCAGGTGTTGTACAAGGGGTCTGTGTGCAAGTTCAAGTTCAGTCATATATATTTTTCTGTCCTTCCCACACAATTATTTTTTAATTGATCAATTCTATTGGCACATAAGAGAATACATGGCATGGCCTCTGCATGGCAGGTATAAGGCCAGGCCAGTCACTAGATTACTGGTGGGATTTGTTGTAGCAAGTCACATTTCTGTATATGGGTGCACCCATAGATACAGTTGTGTAGGTATAATGACATGAGATGGGAGATGAAAATACGGTTTTTCCAGATCTGGGACCAAAACCAACCACATTGTTTGAGGGGAAAATGATATCATCCCATTCTAATTTGTGAATGACACAACCCATAGCACTATGGCAGTACCAACCTAGCCTAATATGTGAGTACATGGACCGCTCTCTCCATGGTAGATCTTTTTTGTTTTGTGAAGGAAAAAGGTGCATAGAGCACTGAAAGGGCCACGCGCCAATTACTTTATGAATAGAAAACAATTATTTAAGTGAATACCGATGATAAAATAGATTTTAAGCGGATAGTAAATTGTTTAAAATTGTAATTTTTTTATTAGATTTACGAGGCAAGCTTGCATATGCACACAAGGTTGGTTACCAGAGGTTATATAATGACTACGGGCCTGCGCGCCCGCCACATTCACAATATGAACTGACACTGTACATGTATCGATTCCCACCCACCAACCCAAAGACAGATTTTATACTTGTATTATGTTATGCACTTGTATGCAGTATGTTCTTATAAAAGTAGACGGCCAATAAAAGTTTTCTTTTATAATCGCAAGCATATGCCTTGACTTCATCAATTATAGCTGTTGGCACCCATTTGCTGTTTGCCTGTATAGAATAGGATGTTAAATATACCAGTGACTTTATTCCCCTACAGATATTTGACTTTGAGGCTGCTGCAATTGGTCATCCGGCTTTCGATTTAGCGTCTCCCATAACATCCTCCTTGGTGTGTATTATTTATAATGAACTCGCGAAGACTGACAAACAATCAGGGACTGATTCAGCAAGACAGAAATTTGAGGCTTTGTCACTACAAGGAGTCAGGAATATGTGTAAGTTACAGTTCAGTAGTCTTTAGCAACCTCGAATCTAGTACACTGCCGACATACAGATAGTCCCATCTCCCCTGAATTCTGCAGCCGCTAGTGCTGTCTGTTTACTAGCCTTCCTCTAAGACTAAACTGTCCTTGGGTTAACTGTATATGATGCAGCTTAACCTTGTATTAGGCATGTATATTTATTTCACTGATGGTATTTTCTACCACGCACTTAACATTGGGAACCCTTACACAACGACCATTGAGTATTGCAAAAATAAGATACTAATGGGTCATGATCTCTCAAATGTTAGCCAATTAGTGAGTAATACAGGGTGAGATAGATACAGAATATTACCATGATTTTGTTCTGAGTGACCGTATTCTCTGCGATCAAAATCATGGTAATGTTGTATCTATTCCTATATACCTATGAGCAAACAACCTATGGTTACCTTACGCTCCTGGGGGGGTGGGATAACTTTTGTTTACTGCCCAGGTTGACGTTTACTGCCCAGGTTGACGTTTGCTGCCCAGGTTGACGTTCAGAGACGTTCGGTTTTTCATCGATATCAGCCGACAATTGAAGGTATATAGGAGTAGGGAAACCACGTACCGGTGGAAATAAGTCAAAGTTACGAGGTAAGGCCCGGAAAGATTACTGGCGCGGCTACGCCTTGGGCAGTTATTTTTTCAAGCCTTACCGAGTAACTTTGACTTATTCCCACCGGAACATAGTTTCCCTCTAGACCTCACCTTTCGACTTTACCTCACCTTTCGAAATTACGGCTTTCCCTATTCTACTCAGTAGCGATCTGTAGGCTTCATATGATTAGTATGGGTACTCTGTATTAGTTGGGTTATAAAATGTGGGCTTCCCATGGCCATCGAAAATATGCCATGAGTTTTGGTTTGCTATGTAGTCTCACCCGGCTTTGCCATATGAGATTATTCTGCCATCAAAATCCATGTTATATTTCCAGCTACTACATTCCCAATGCAGTTCCTTCTTATCATCCCACCCTTGGTATATTTATCAACAGACTTATCATAGGAACTATTATCATATACCTATGGGGGAATGTCACATATTTACTAACCACTGATAGGCATATAGTATTCATAGAATTTGGCAAGGGTGTGCCTGATTCAAGAGTTGTGAGACGTGTTATAAACTCTCTGTAATGGCTAGAAGTGCGCAATGACCAAATAATAAGGTATCTAACATGGGGCGTTCACGTGATACATTTTGAAGAGCTTAAATATGTGAAACCGCTCGAGCTACGCCGACTGACTACACTGCAGTGGTGTATTGTTTGCCATAGGATGCTCGAGTGGCGCAGTGTGGCATTGCCTTTGTGATGCCGACTGACAGTAGCAGATCCCAGCGGGTTAGCTTGTTGTTATCGATTGATTTTGTATATTTAAGCTATTTTAACTGTATCACATGAATGTCTCACTTTAGATACTTCGATATCTAGTGGTTGCCCACTTTTGCACGGTACGGGAAGTTTATGATATGCAAAGCAGTGCCTATATGACATGGTGTGCTGTTGGCAAAATCAAAGTATTGATATTTTGTTGGTATAGCTCTGTAAGTTCAGACGGTACAACAGGATCTCACTTTATGACCCATAACCACAAAGCCCTAAATCCAGATCGGGAGGTATGGGTATGTTGGCATTGACCTGGTTCCGGTGCATGGTTAAGAGTGACTGTATTCTTATATATATTTGTGGAACTATTAATTTGTATTCTGATATTTTTGTGGAACTCTTAATTCATATCCCTAAAATGGTCTTTATTAAAGCTAGCTGTAGTATTATTTGTCATATTCTGCTAGTTACTATCTACATATCTATCATAATTTGGGAACCCCTGTAGGTTAATATCTGTTGAATATAAATATTCAAGTCAGTGAAAGTACATGCCTATCGAAACTTTGAACACCATCACACAAGCTGTGTCCTCTTTCCTTGTAAAACCAGAATTGTGTCAGAGTGGGAAACATCTGTTAGCGGGGACAATCATTTGGTAGTTTCAGAGAATGGGGTGGGCTGATTAAGAATATTTTTTCTGATGGTTTTTGTGATGTGTAACTATATCATTATCATTTACTTTAATTGCACCTTTGTATACCAATTATATAATACCTCTATATATGATTTATCTATCCAAAATACCTTCTGTATCATATCTGTATTGCAACCCCCCTAATCTTTCAAGGGCAGATGATGCCTTAAGGCATCAACTGGCTGGGGGCGGATGATGCCTTAAGGCATCATTTGCTGGATATTTATATAATTGTTTTTCAAAAGGAAATATTCTAACAATTAATTTGAAATTTTCACAGAATGTAGGTGTACAATCACCTTTTTGAATTATAAAAAATAGGAATAACAATATTAATAATAGCATATCATATCATGTGATAAACCTTCAAATAAAGAGTTCAGAAGACAATGCCCCCGTCCCCTAGAACTACACATAGTCACTAGTATCCGTCCCCAAGTATTGAGTTCAGCCATAGGCAGCCGTCCTTAATGGGTTAATCAATAAAATATATACTCCACCACTTGAGACCTTTGAGCTATGACAGATGTGTAATGTGTCACGGAGTGCAAAGGGGCTTCCGCTGTGGGAGAGGCTAACGGTATAAAAGAGAATGTAACTCTCAATAAAAACAGAATCCTCTCTGGTACTCATAATGACTACTACAGTGTTTGACTTCTCTTCTTTGCGGCTCTGACAGCAGACAGCCTGAACCCGGCCCCTTCTACTACTCTCTCTCTCTCTGAGATGAGGTACGACGGGACAGTGGGGAATTGATGAGTCCATTATACCGTGAAACTATTTTGAGGGGTGGCTGCTAGGAACAGTCCAAGTGCCATAAAATAAAGGGATGACAGGTTTGTTGGAGTGGCGGGTGTCACTTGTTGCAGTGTACGGTTCATCTGTTGTATGCCCAAATAGGGCTAGAAACTGCTGCGACGGCATAACTATTGATATTATTGTAATTATTTTAAAGTATATGATAAGAAAACCATATACCTGTGTTTGAATTATTACTTTACCTTACCCCTGTCCACCGGACACTTGATATGAGGTCGTAGATCTAGTTGAGCGCGGGAAATCGCGCTCATATACGTCATCTAGAGTTTAGAAAGCGCACACAGGGTTTCAGCTTACTGCAAAGAATCTAACACTTCACTAGCAATGTTCCAACTGTAAAGGCCTAGTGAAATGGGCAGGTGTCCAGTATCCCAGTCTGACCGTATCCCTGCCCCACTATTGACTTTGTTCCTTTAAATAGAACATTCATGGCTGAGTGACCATGTCAAAGTGTGTGCATTCAATGCATATATCATATGGACAGAAATCACATATCAATGGACTATGATAATAGTGCCAAATATATGGATGTTCCAGATGATACCCCATCTGAAGATGTCAAAATAACTCTTAGAAGTAGATGGAAAACAGACGACAAATATGTTAGTAAGAGGACTACCAAGGGCATTAGTACTCCAAAGAAGTACCCTCAATCCAAACAAACATGAGTGCATCAAGCGCTAAGGAGCTATTAGACAGCGAACTGAGTGGCACAGCTGACCTATTAGCCAGAGAAGTAGGGCAGTTGACCAAGACCCTAAATGAAAAACAGTCACAACCACGACAAGGTGAATGTGATCTGTGCTATGCTAGACCAGGCACAAGTCAAAATCAAAAACGTTAGCCAGAAAATGAAAAACATCTCAAAAGAAATATACCAAAATATTGATATTCTCTTACTTTTATTTTATGAGATTTTTGTATATCGCGCTCTTCCATTATGAATGGAAATAACATATGCTCCTAGTTTTAAATGTCCAGTGGACAGGGGTGAGGTCAACCAATAATTAAAACACAGGAATATAGTTTTTTTATAATGATATCCTCTTTTGATCCGATTGGAACCAGTGTTCGTCGGATATTTAAAACAATGTATATTCAAACCAGTTATGCTATTAAGTATATAATCATATGCTACTCACTATCACTTGGCTTCACCTCATGAAATTATCCCTCATCAAACTCGTGGCATGTGAATCAACAGTTGCAACACTCATGTGTTTCTTCTATAGTACCTGAATTGCCACAGACTTATAGTTTCCATCCATTTGGATGGTGTTAATTGAATTGTCCAATACATTTTAATGGTAAAGATAAGAGGCCAATAAAAAGAATTATCTTTGCTTTTTCAGTGGAGAGCTACTTCAACGTTCAAAAGAGTTTTGCATGCACAAAGAACTCCTTACATTCCTTCCTCTCGCAATTGACCTTCTTCTCTGCGGCTATAGTGTTCTTCATGTGAGTATAAAAAAGACATTAACTGGCTTCAGATACAAGTGGCTATAATCTCCGACGATTAGATGGTTGGTAACATCCGATTGCGTGGGAGGATATTAAATAGAGCCTAGCCTGAGGAGATTACAATCGCATCTATCTGAAAACAGTTGATATTGTATTTATTATACAGCATGAAAAAGCTAAAAGAATTCAAAGGAAAGACAAAAAAACCTGGCTATCTTCTCACGCACTACTTTGTATATACAAGGGATTCATTTCCGTGTTATCCAAGAGTTTAGGTACCCCTGTAATATAGAAGCTTCCTATAGGGGACAGAGCCATTGTTAGTTCATGAAGCAGTCACTAGGTGGCCAGCAATATGGCAGGCCCCATGGTACACTGGCCACCCGAGCTACACTACGTTAGCTCTGGTCACGTTGAATTGAGAGGGGCCTTGACATGGCGTGGTAGCGGGTATCTAATGCCATAGCAGTGGGTAAAGGAACTTCACTTTAACTATTTTTAGGTTGGGAGTTAGCACACTGCGCCGCTCCGGTTTATCGCTCCGCAAAACGAGTTTCTGTAGGTGGCTCTAGCGGTGCAGTGTGGGGAGTTAGGGCTTGAGGGTTTGGTATCTATTTTTACTCTGTGTATCTATTTTTACTCTGTGGTCCGACAACTCTCTGGCCATGCCCCCTTGACCCTGCCATGACCCATATTCTTACCCTGGAAGTCACTTTTCCATGTTCTCATCTTATTTTAATGTGTATTTTTGATAAAATGGCCACAGAGATAAGGTTCTTTATCAATTTATTAATATATGGAGATTTCTTTGCAAGTATTTTGGATCCCAGAACCTATTTAGGACAAACTGGTTTGGTCTGAGAATGAGAATCCATGGACACGTCCATGAGTTAACGATACCAACCTCTTAGTTGAAACGTAGTGTAGACAGAGGTGGTGGCCAATCTAGCCCCATGGGGGGACAAAACCTGTATCATGGTTCTTTGTTCTTACGAAATTCAACTGCCTTTCAATATTTTACCATGGTTCCCTTCATTCTCTAAACCGATCCCAGAGCAGGAGGGCATAATCATTGAACCCAGAACATGATATTTTCCACATAGAACAGTTTATAAATATATGTCAGCAAGGCTAAAGTTGTGACACTTCCCAATTATCACTCACTTCCTTTGCACCTCCTTTAGTGAAGAGCACTTACTTTTTTCACCTCCATTAGTGAAGAACACCTACTCGGGGGGCTTCATGGCAACCCCCATGGATCATAGGCCATATGCCGTATAGGTTTACTTTGGACACACTATCAGGTGGCTATTAATAATCTAATGTCCTCAGCTTGATTCTCCGTTGTGTGACCATTCTTACAACAATTAATTCTAGTAAATCTGATTTGCTATTTTTCAGGAGCGTTTTCGTTGGTATGGATTATGCACTTGAAGGTTACACTGACACCCACCGTGCAAACATGTTGGATGCAGCATTCAGGCTAATGCAAAACCATGAGAATGTGAAAACGTTGGATGATTTTATCGAGACGTTACTCCCAAGCAAAGATAATTCATAGAAATAATGACAATGAAGCAATGGATTGCGACATGATAATGATTGCCATCTAATACACTATGAGCTTCGCGTTTAAGAGTTTTCTAACACCGATAATTACCATGTAACTAAATCCTAAGTACTTTGAATTAATCTTACTCCATGTTATAGATTTATTCTGGTGTTTGTTGGTTGTATGAGATTTCTATCTAGATCTAGTTTTCTAATCATTTTAACACAGATAAAGCCTTGAGGCAGTACCAAGACGGATGACATCGAACAAGGTTTCCAGAGATGTGAGGCTGAAACTTTATGTTAAAATTAATCCTTTAAGGATAGGTACTGGTGGCAGTGTATCCCACCAGGGGACAGGCAGATAGTCGTCAGAACTCAGAATTCGAGGGTATAATCAGGTGATATTATACATAATCTCTTTAATAGAATTATTAAATATGATAGTAGACCTACAGTGTTTAGAAATTGCATCAGTAGTGCTGCACTATTGTTTTGTTATAATGAATTTACTAAATATTGTAGAAGCCTCAAGGAATCATTCGCCCTGGACCGGTTGAGGCCTCAGGGTGTCATTTGCCCTGGGATAGTTCATGCCTCATCTGTCCCTGAAGGGCTAGAAGGGACTTTTATATAATTCGAAAGGTGTGAAATTGATTGATTATGCAGTGTAAAACAACTGTGAGTTGGTTTGAAAATAGTAGGTTTAGCAGGAGGCCCTTGTGGTCTCAGGCTGGTCTCAATTTATCCTTTTCTTGTTGTCTTTAACAACCATTTACCATAATATATATATATCAATAATAAATATTTTATTTACCAGCCTCCGTTTCTCTTATTGATTCGCTAGATAGTGCAGTAGTGGGTTCGGCAGGAGGCCCTTGTGGTCTCAGGCTGGCTCACTACTGCCACCTAGCGTTACTCCCATACAACACATTTTCACCTCCACAACCATTTCACCACACACATGCCAAACACCCACTTCCGCCCCCTTCACTCCTCGCTTCGCCATCACATCAACCACACATCTATATACGTTTTTTATCCCACCCACCCATCACGAAATACTTTTTTATCAATTTTATCTATATTTATAGGGGTATTAATTCATATTTTAAAATATTTAACTACTCTCAATGTATACTTTCTTATTTAATACATTTTATATTTACAATGTCTTTAACAACCATTTAACATAAAATATATTTATCAATAATAAATATTTTATTTACCCAGCCGCCGTTTCTCTTATTCATTCACTAGGTAGTGCAGTAGTGTGAAATTCTGTATTGTCCGATGACGCTACAAGGAAGAACGCCAATAAGCGATTGTATGTAGTCTAGTACATTAAATAAATAAAAAAAATTGCAAATGGCTGAGAGTTCTTGATTCTTTTGTTGTCATTTTTCGTATTGCTTTGTTAATATGAATAATACATGTGAAGTGGTTTCCACCAGCCAGCCTCATATTACAACAAAAAATCAAGAACTCTCAGCCATTTGCTATTATTAATGGAGATCGTATTTATGAATCAAATATTATATAATCAATTATCGGAAATAAACACTGCTTTTTACAAATAACAAAAAAAGCTTAATATTTTTCTGTAGCTATTTACATTATATTCCTCCAGCTTGTCATGATGAAGATAACATAGCATTCTATAGCTTGCACAGATCATGATAGGAAATAAATACAACTTGCTAAAACTATTGAATCAGAGTGAGTTGGTATTTCACGTGATTCATATTATATCTTATTTTATGCATGGCCGTTTCTATGGCTCATTCTCATGAAACCAGTGCATATGCAATTTTAGGCGTTTCCTGGATTCTAGCATCTTCCCAGTGAGCCTGGGTCTGGATTATAGACATGTTAAAAAATGAAACTACTTTGCAACGTGATTGGTCAAGGGACCCTGTGAGGAGGAATGGGGTAGTTGGAAGGGTAGACATAGGACACAGGCAATGTAATAGCCAGTGTAACCACCCCTGGACATAAGCGCATGAATATTTCACCATACACAATTTTGCGACGAGGGAGAGCTCACATGTAGTATCGTTTTAGCGTCATGCCTGGTTCAATAAACAGAGCTGTTGCTCATTAAAAAAAAGAAGAAAAAAAGATGTTATCTGACCTTTATTTATCTCCTGATACTTATTTAGGACGAAGCGGGGACCTGTCCAGCATGCAACGCGGCCGTTTCTGGGTCACTCTAGCGTGTCTAACGTGAAACTAGATCGAGATAGACGTTTATTCACGAAGTGTAATACAGCTAACTGGTTCATCAAACGTGGAAATAAATGTCAGAATCGTGTTCTCCAGAATTGAATTAGTTTACCTAGTCACACAAACTATATGAATGATGACATTTTATAGTCCTGACAGAGGGTTAAACATGATGTTTCACAACAACAACAAAGCATTTGGCCTAATTTTTTCATCAGGAATATATGCTAACCGAAGGCGAAGGATCCTTCCCACAATGCCATCCCAGTTTGAAAATCAGGCCATTTTGATTTGGAAGAACCTGAAGCTCCCCAAAGGTCTCCAGTGGAAATTGTCCCAAATCCTCCTTTAATAAGGTGTGTTATGCTTCAATCATTCTGTAGTAAATGCTTTGTTGCACCAGATCCATAAATATTATGTGTGTGATGATTGAGTAAATAGTGGTATTTCTATTAGACCAGAAGTGTTTTTAGTAAATTTGGATATTACTAACAATCACATTTACTTAAAGGCATATTAGACTTTTTCTCTTGAAAATTAAAATCCAAGCCAATTTCCTGAAACTCGATCTCTATGTGCTGTAGAACACATACATATATGGTCATTTCTCACGAAACGTCGACAAAATCCCGTTTTTGTTTTTTGTTTTGTATTTTAAATCTCCTTTGGTATTTTAAAGTAAAGATATTGAGGAGTCATAATCTGAAATTGGGCCGACTAACTCTAAACATTGGGGAAACAGGAAAGGATTGATTCTGGATTTAATGTCTGCATGAGGCCATATCTTCGACCTATACTTGCATTCATTTCATATAATTTCACTTATATATGCCTCAAGCTTTAAATTTTTTTACATTTTCTCTCTATGCATAAATGTGCAGGCTTTAATGCTTACACATTTTAAAATGATTTTTCATTATGAATTGGTTATTATCAAACATGGAAAGTGTCAGTGCCTTTTCCATTTCGACTGATTTCCTAAAATGACTTTATTCCACTATATTTACCAAACTTAGGAATTCAAGCTACTGGTAATATTCCCCTAAAATATTAAGCTGGAATCATAGGCTTTAAGAAAATGGAAAGATTCATAGAAATAATAATGTATTTTGTTTAGAATGAAACATGTAAGAATTCGAAGATATGGCCTCAAAATGGTGAATTTTAAGAAGAATATAGTTCAACAAAGCCATGCTGCAGCTGCAATACACAAATGTTTATGATATATTACACTACACATCTACACCTTGTACCAAATGGAAAATCTTTCACTAATATGTAAATGCAGTGTAGTTCTAGGTATCAATAGGTCGAAGATATGGCTTCACACACACATACACACACCCCCCACACATACACCACATATCCCACACACACCACATACGTCCCACACACCACATACATCACACACACACCACACCCCACACATTCCACACACTCACACACACAGCTGATAGCTTCAGCATGGCTTTGTTTAACTTTTGTCAAAGTCGAAGATATGGCCTCAGTGAAGATATGGCTTCAATTCTCATTCACCATTGAATAAATATAAAAATACATCTACCACAGACAAATGTTTATAATAGATTGCACACTCCACTTGTACTCCTTGTATCAAATGGAAAATCTTTCACTAATATACAAATGCAGTGTAGTTCTAGGTATCAATAGGTCGAAGATATGGCTTCACACACATACACACACCCCACACACATACACCACACATCCCACACATACCACATACAGCACACACATCACATACATCACACACACACCGCCCCACACACATACCACACAATCACACACACAAATGGCAGCTGCAGCATGGCTTTGTTTAACCTCTGTCAAAGTCGAAGATATGGCCTCAGTGAAGAGATTGCTTCAACTCTCATTCAACATTGAATAAATAAAAGGAAATATCTATCACAGATGAATGTTTATAATAGATTGGACACTCCACTTGTACTCCTTGTATCAAATGGAAAATCTTTCACTAATATGTAAATGCAGTGTGGTTCTAGGTATCAATAGGCCGAAGATATGGCTTCACAGACACAGACACATCACACAGCCCCCACACTTTACACACACTCCATACACCCCACACACATTACACACATCACAAACCCACCACACCCCACACATACCACACTCTCAAACACAGATGGTAGCTTCAGCATGGCTTTGTTTAACCTCTGTTAAAGTCGAAGATATGGCCTCAGTGAAGAGATGGCTTCAATTCTCATTCATCAATGAATGGATATAAGGAAATGTCTACCATTGACAAATGTTTATAATGATTACACTCTACACATCTATTACTTCTACCAAATATAAAATCTTTTACTAAAAGGTAGATGCAGTATAGTTATAGGTATAAATAGGTTGAAGATATGGCTTCATGCTTTTCTTCCCCAAACCTGAAACTTACTTTATTAGGCTTACTCTGACATAGTAAATGCAGTTCTTTTCCCTAGTTTAACATGTACAGATGTTGGACTTCAAAATTGAATATATACATATTCTACAAATTAATTATTTCATTTTCTTCTGGTTCCTTAAATGATTTCGAAGAGATGGCTTCACTTTCTATTATTGTCAATAATTTTTAAACTATCATGATAGAAAGGTGAAAGTAGGGCTCTCCTGAAAGCTCGGAGTGAGATGCATCTAACTCCCATAATACGATCAAAGCACCACCAAGTCTATCAAGAATATATAACATTAATTGTAAAAGCGTTTTTTGTCGACGTTTCATGAGAATTGACCATATATCTAATTCAAATTTTTTTTTATCTAGAGATCAATATTATGATAATTTTGTGATAGAATGTTTTGGTTTTTTGGTAAAAATAGAAGTGTTTATTGACGAATAAAGTTCACTACAGTACAGGGGATTTTCAACTTTCAATCGTCTGAGAACCAGTGGACATTTAGATATACAATAATACAGGCCTGCTAACTCAGGCAATAACAGGACATTTTACAATAAGGAAAACCACAGACGCACAAGTTACATTAACATGAAAAGGAGAAAAATAGAATTTCTGCATAATACCACAATTTAGGTAATCATTTACATTGATTATTCCGGTATTGATGGAGGTGGACCACAGAGGCCTAACTATAACTTTAATGTCTTTATTGTATTCTTAAATTGTTCATGACTGGTAATCACTTGCATATCAACGTCAAGGGTGTTATTCTGAACGTGATTCGAAGCGCAATATTTAGCTGAACTTGAAGGTTTTGTTTCTGTTGCTCAGAAAAGACAGTACAGGGAAAATCACAATATTCCATTTTACTTAGCAGCATTGTTTTTACAGTAGCCAATGACGTACGAGCGTCAATAAAGGGTTCATGGACGCCTTGAGCCCGGGACGATTCGAGCCCTGGACCCCTTGAGCCTTTCTGTGGACGCCTGGAGCCTACCCCATTTTGGTTTCCTTGAGCATATACATTTAAACAAATTTGAAAATTGTACTTATACTGGTTTATAGTCATATATATACTCAACCCTAACCCTTACCCAAGCCTTTTCTAACCCTAACCCGCTAATCAGAACTAAAATGAGGTAGGCTCAAGGTGTCCACGGGGTAGGCTCAAGGCGTCCACGTTTTCGCGCTGACAGGAGGCTCAAACGGTAAAAGGCTCAAGGCGTCCAGTTCCCCTTTAAAGTATCTCAGTTTTCTTAACTTCAGAATCCTCAAGTCTTGGGCTAATACGGGTTTTATGTTCTTGGGTATTGGTGTAATCACACCCCGGCACCAAATACTGGGAAAACCACCACTGCCAATTACTCTGTTAATCATAGTCATCAGTACTTTAGTATTAGCGAGAAGTGCCATTTTGATAACAGAACTACTAAGGTGTTCTACACCCGAAGATTTTCTGACCTTAATTTTGTTAATCAGATCAACGCACTTGTCTACCATGATGTCGAGGCAGACCAAGGGGTCCGAGTCATTATCAAAGAAGTCGTCAATCGTTTTAAGTGGTAGAGGTTCCTCTGCAATATCATCGGCAATAATGTTATAGCGATGGTTTAGGTGACCAGGAAGTTCACTTTCTTTGATTAAATTTCCTTGTCCATCTTCAACAGTGAATTTAGGTTTATCAGCAAGAGGGGTTTTCCATAGTGTATTTATTCTACGCCAGAAACGTTTCGGGTTACCAAAATTATCGCATAACTCTCTCCTAATAAAGTCAGCCTTTAATTGGCGAATCCTACGATTTACTTCACGCGAGAGATTGTGGCACTCACGTAGGACAAGGTAATCCGCATTACCATTGAGATAGAGGTGTACAAGGGACTCACGTCTTCTTATCAGAGCTTGTATATTGGGAGGGAGATCCAAACCATCATGCATCCTGACTCTAAAACTCATTATTGGGCAATGAGTGTCCAGGAAAGTAGCCAGGTATTTCTCCCAAGCGATGTACAATCGCTCTGGAGAGGCTAGATGGAATGTCTCGTAATCAAATCCCAACATGTGAGTTTTTAAAGAATCAGCATTTAACTTTTTATAACTACGTCCGGTAATGGTTCTAGATCCACAAAGAGGTTTTTGTAATTTTCGAACAGCATAGATCGGAACGTGGTCGCTTGTATAACAATTACAGGTGCCAGAGAACAACTTTGTTGAATTTGTATAGATATGATCGATTTTACTATTGCCATATTTTGTGAGGTAGGTATTAGCGGTTTTTACATAGAAAAGCGAATGTTTAGTTAGGAAATCCTGCATAACCCAAAACCTTTTAGATTTATGGAAGTTTAGATTGACATTAAAGTCTCCCATCGCCCATATTTCATAGTTATCATATTGGTTACCATCCAAGATAGATGACATGGTGTCATATGCTGATTTGATATTTCCTTTCGGCAGTCGGTATATCCACAAAAGTAGCATTTTTTTGTTGTTCGGTTTATTAAACTCGCATACTAGTTAACAATTCAATATGTTTGTTGCTAACACTCAAATTGTGATGCATTTTAACAAAAGGTGCCAAGGCAGAAGACGTATACAAAATAATCCCACCACCTACTTTGTCCAAAGATCTATCTAAGCAAAAGTTTTCCATATTTTATCTATTTGTAGTAAGGATGGGTGATACCTCTCAGTTAGCCAAGATTCAGTGACGACCAAGAAATCGACTTTATTAAACATTAACTTGACCTGCTCCAATTTCCTATAAAGACTTCTAACGTTGATAGTTACCATTGATAGGCCCTTACTGGCAGCAAGTTCACTTGGTAACAAATAAGCAGCCCACCTAGATGGGTGGATACCGTCCACAAGATGTGCGTAAACTCTAATTGCACCCCGTCATCTCCCCATGTTATGATGAACTAGGCTACCCGTGATGGCTGTGGCGAGACCTCTACGGTTGTTCATTTCAACAATTCCGCCATTTATTAACTCAACTACATTATCAAGCTCCCTTTGCAGACGAATATTATCACTTGTGATATGGCCATTTGCAAGTCCTAGATTTACCCCGTAGAGCGTGCACAATATCAACTGTGTTGAAGGTGCTACAACGGCAAGTTGAAGAATAGCATTTTGAAATTCATCAAGAACTACCTCTGATAGGGGTATAGGCCAGGTATTACGCATAGTCACCGTGCGGGGAAAGCGTTTCAGCTCAGTAACATCATTTATACCGCATTGCAGATATATGGCGTCCCAATTCTTACGCCTTATCACTGCGATAGCTGCATTACATACTCCAGATATTCCCTTTCCTGGGCAACACAATACCTTTACATCAGTAATTCCTTGGGCGTTCAAACATGATTCTAGGTCTCTAAGACGTGAATCACCACACAAAAGGTAGTTATAGTTCATTGGAAGGAAACAATTCATTTGGTGAACTTGACCTTGGAAAAATTCAAAATGGTGACACAGCTCTATGGCGTCCCAATAGTTTTGCAAAATATCTAAGAAATCCATCAAATACTTTTTGAGAAATGTCAAAATACGTTTCAATTTCAGTGGCCTATGTTGGTCTTTTGTATGAACATATATGTTGACCTTTGACCTTGCTGTGACTTAATGGTGCTTGATGGGAATTCTATCTTTAGGGCTTTTCTAGGGCATGGTGTCAGGTATCTAAATATATCATTCAAGTTGAAATACAGGCATATTCAAACAAGTTATAGAAACTATTGTAAGTCCTTATAGGAAATTGGGTGAAATTCTGGGTGGAAACATTCCATTTAGTGACCTTGACCTTGATCAAAATGAAGATGGTGTCAAAAGCTTTCTTTGTCTACTGCATCACAAGATAACATATGCACTCAGTTCATATTTTCTTAACAGAAAATATGGAAGGATCGCAGTGGAAGAAAACTTATGGAAGAAAACTTGTTATTAACTTTGCTAATAACAACCTAGAAGTGGCTCAGTTACAGGTAAGAGGGAGAATGGTTTTCTTTTTTCTATTAAGCTATTTAAGAATTCTCATCCTAATTACATATATAGTGTTTCAATTGGACTCAGTTTACCCTTACAATGGCATTACCTGGGAGCTCTAGCAATGAATATGGAAGCTTTGTAAAACAAAAAGAAGTGTATTGTCTTTTAAAATCAAAATAGATAACATTTTTCAAATGCTGTGAATTATTTCAGTTTATTCGTGATGATCCAGAAGGGGTACGAATTGAACCTAGTGGAAGAGGTCTTGTCAACTATATTATCTTTGTGAGGTCTCTTGATGATAAGTCATCAGTTGTCTTAAAATATGGCGAGGAAAAAATGAAAGTATGTATACACTTAAGAAAGGTCACACTAATTTTTTAAAAGACATATCCTATAATACACAGCACTTGGCCCCACCTGATGATCTTCAGGCACTGACAATTATCAATTCAAACCAGTTCCTTTTTCTAATACCAAATGAATTATTTATTAAATTTATTTCATTTCTTATTTATTTATTTCAATGTAGTTTAAACTATTCCTCCAAACAAATTGTGGATCTTTTCGTAACATGTACCTTGTTCCACATTTACTCTTAGATTTACAATTGTAAGTACATCTTAATATGATTATTGCATGATATATGAAATAATGTATTACAAATGAAATAAAGTGGACCAATTGTGACAATATACACCTTTAATTTTTAGCCAGTTTGTTGAGTTTTGAGATTTTTATTCATTTATTTTTTTAAGCGTCTTTATTCAATTTCTATTTTACAATAGTTCTTCCGATTCATTTTTTACAAACATGGTATCAACATAACTTATGACATTTACAATGCGATCTCTCATCATATTGAGCAAGATTTTGGTGAATATGCTTGAATATGCTTGAATACACAAACATTACTAATATCTTTCTAATAAATTGATTTAGCATGTTCTAGAATTTAACTCCTTGATAAGTAGGTAATCACTGAAATTTCTCAGTTTGAGGTTACTCTGCAGGTAGATTATGTTTCAAAGTTGATCTTGTTCTTGGCCGAGGGTTGAACATTGATTTGTCAAGAAATTGCGGGTGCGATGCAGTGAGGATGTGTTTTGAGGGGAGCTCCCTGCATGGCCAGTACCTTGGATTATAATATGTGTTAAACGAGATACCAATCTATGAGGAAACCCAGACGAATTAAGGACTAAACCAGAGACCAAGGCAAGTGTTTCAAAAAACCTGTAAGTGGATTATTCATTGAAATATTGAAGAAAATAAGACTGGCAACCGATATGAGTGACGGGGCAGCTAGTGTCCCGGCCTGTCCAGGCACGCCGTGTCCGGATATATCCATGGAAGCTACACCGAACGACACCGATGAGTGTAGAAAGAGGGTATGCTCTACACAGTCCACCCCAGGTGCCAAAAACTCACCGTCATCGCATACACAGAAACGCAATAAATCAAATGAAGCCCTAATATCTGAACAAAAATATCTTGACAATGTACCTGCGTCTAAACGAGATATAATGGAGCTCAAAGAGTGCATATTGGAACACATGCAAGTTCAAATACGTAGAATTGACTCTCTAGATTCTAAAGTACAAAATATGTGCACTGAAACGGCAGCAACAGTAGATTCTATTAATGCTGATATCCATGAGCTAGATACGAGGTTCAAATGTGAAACAGATGCACAACGTTTGACAACAAATGATATTAAGAAAGAAATCCAAGATCTCAACAAAAAGATAGCTGAACTGACAGTAAAGGTGGATAGCACAAAAAAGAGTAATGACAGTACCAATGATGACTCACAACAACAAGCTACAAAAAATGATGACAATACAAGATATCAATACTCAGATCGCGAAAGGAATGTGTTTATCATGGGTTTGAGTCAAGAATATGACCAGGATCTACATGGAGTCATCCATTTTTTGTGTTCAGAGATGGGCCTCCGCCTCTCATGATAGCATGCTCATCAAAAAATGCAAGAAATAGGTTCATGATGCAAGCAGCTCGAGCAAACTACTCTACTTTAGGAAAGATAACTGTAATGCCCGATGAACCGACGCACATCAGAAAACAAAGGGGGCTTATGAGGATGCTGTTTGGCTTTCACAAGCGCATAGGATCAAACGTTAGCCTCCAAGAGCAGAGTATCACAATCGAGGATGAAGATTTCCTTCTAAAAGACATCGAAAAAATTGATGACAAGTACTTACCTGATGACTTACCCCAAAAAAGGAAAAACGGTGAGTCTCTCTTGCGACCCTCCTACCATAGGGCTAACAGACAACAAGCCGCGAAAGACAACATAGTGCAGGCTAACATAACAGTACCATATAATGTACATAAGGAGACCACACCAAATGATGCAAAAACCCCCACTGTACATAATGACTGGCCCGCATTGCCGTCCCTCGATCTTAATGTGCACCGAGCACAGGTCAATCCAATCAACCAGGTAGCTACAAATAGTAACAAGCAACAAGCCGACCGCCCAGGTACCCAAACTGTTGTCGACACGCAATCAAATGCTGTGGTTGTGTTTGACTCAGGAGTTTTCTCTGCGCCGTGTGGGATTGTTTTTGGTGGTAAAAAAGCCTACCTCAGTAATTTTTTCCCAGCAGTAATACGTGTTAACAATGTCGGCAAAACCATGAATAATGAACTAACTTTCCACTCGGTCGAACAGGCGTACCAATACTGCCATGCCCTGATAGCAAGTGATTACAAGGCTGCCTTCAGCATAATGAACTCAAAAGACGCCCCGCATGCTAAACATATCAGCCACTCGATAACACCTGTGAATACGGAAGATTGGGACAAAATAAAGGAGGAAAAGTTAAAAATGCTCATGAAAGCAAAATTCGTACAACATCCCGAATTACAAGAACAGCTAAAGTCGACCTTTCCGCACAACTTGATTGAGGGTACTCAGGACCCTTTCTGGGGGTCGGGGGCACAACTCGAGCAAACAGTGAAATGTACAAGCTTCACAGGACAGAACCGCTGTGGCCAACTGCTTTGTGAGATCCGCACCGAGTTACTGACTCAGTCCGACCCGCTTAAACAAAATTGACTGGTGGTACCTATACAATATTAATTATTGGATATGGAGTGTAACACTCCGCGGTATTTGGTCATAGGAGACTCCAGAGCTAGACATATGGATTTCTTGATGTCTAGAATACGTGGGGATACTACTGTGTTATTCTACCCAGGTGGTAATATTGGGTTACTACGAAAATGTGCAGTTGAAGAGATAAGGAAGGCAAAGGGATATGGTGTACACTACAAGGCAATGTATATTGTGGGGGGTACCAACAATATAACCAGAAAGAAGCATGGAAAACCGCCGACGATTGAGTTGAGAGATGGTACAGATGAAGAGATAATAGAAGACGTTATAAGTGCTTTCAGCGATTTAAAATTGGCAGTCAACACAGCCATGACTGAATGTCATATCATCCCTATACACTATTGACTTGCAAGCAGCAAATAAGTTAAGTGAACGGCATCCCACACAATATCATCTCAATGGACTAATCAAGACCGTCAATGGACGTATAAGGGATTTAAATACTGAAACGTCGTGATCACACCCTATCTCTGTCGGGAGGTGCAAAAGAATGTGCCTGGAAAGGCCACCCGGTACCAGTACACGAAGCTATACGATAGGGTGCACCCATTTTATGGTGCCCAAATGTCTATCACTGAGATATTAAGTAAGGCAATAGATAAAAATGTAAACCGATATCTGCACTGGTAAAATAAATATGACATGTCGTAGGTAAGAAACATATCAATACATATATATATTATTAGTAAGTAACAACCTGAGCCCAAAACTTGTATCCTGATTCTAAGTCAAAATGAATAACATTGTACTTGCCTGTAGTGATGTACAGTTATGGAATAAGGGGATGATCTTATATCATGTTTTTCTGCTATATATATTATGTTATTCGACAACCGTGATCGGTAGATCATGAAATCAACATAGTGATCGGCAGATCATAATTTGTTCTGCCAGTGATCGTTATTCGACAACCGTGATCGGTAGATCATGAAATCAACATAGTGATCGGCAGATCATAATTTGTTCCACGCAGTGATCGGTAGATCACATGCCTCTTAGAGACTGCTTAAAGTTCAGCGACGTGATTGGTAGATCATGGTTTTGTTTAACAGTGTATTATACTATACTGCAACGCAGTGATCGGTAGATCATTTGCTTTTCAAGGACTATGATAATGTGAAAAAGACATTGTATAATCTTGATCATAATGCTATATGTGAGAACGACATGTAAAGCTGTACATAATACCTACCTGAAGTACCGTATGATGTAGTGTATATTATGGAACTCCGTGTAAGCGATGCTAACATAAGCTATACTGCAGTGCCGGTTGGAAGATCGACTACCACACAGTGATCTTTAGATCATAGTCTTTGCAACATTAGTGATTGGTAGATCACAATCATCTCAGCGATCGGCAGATCACTGATTAATACCAGCATTATTATTATTATTATTATATTCGTGTTATTGTGGTTTGAGCCATGTCTTCCAGTTTTTTCTCCAAAATCAGAATAAGTTGACCTACCAATAGATATAATGGGATTACATTTATAAATATTTAAATATATATATAATAAAACAAATATGACAGGCGCTGGCCATGTAGGGTTGCTGTCCTTACATGTCCTCCTACCAAAATAAAATATTATAGTTTTTGCCTCAACTCAAAACTCATCGTTTCCTTCATCCAAAACTATCTAGACCACTGTAAAAATACAGTGGCTAGACAGTTTTCAAATCGCCCCATATAAGGGATATGGGCTGATTGTATCAACATCTTTTTTCTTTCGTTATTTTTGTTATATTAACTTAATTTCATCCACTCCATCCACTTCATCATTATCTAAGATAATTAAAACATGACAAAATTGGAATTAGAAAAGAAGGGAATCAAATTTATAGGACAGAATATCAGAAGCTTGTTCACTAAAAAGGATGAGGCGTATGAGGCCTTCTCAGGCGCCCAGTATATATCAATCACAGAAACCCTCTTGCATGATTTATATGATGATTCCATGATACATATGAAAGGGTATAAACCATATCGGTTGGATAGGGTCACAGGATCCTGGGGCAGAATCTGTTGTTATGTTGAAGATAATTATTCCAAATTTACCATAAAATCTGATGGTCTAAGTATAACCAACGAAAATTTTGAAATTTTGGTATTATTGACAGACAAACCTTGCTTAAAGAAACTAGCCATAATTACATGCTACAAACCACCATCGAAATCAACAGAAATTTTTTACACAAAATTAGAAGAGATAGTCAATTCTCCAGAGCTCACTACAAGGGAAATATGGGTTATTGGGGATACCAATGTGGATGTAAAGAAAACTAATAGTCCTGAATATAGGCAAATGATGAACTTTTGTAGAAATGCAGGGCTGAAACAAATTATAACGGAAGTAACTAGACCAAACCCCACAGGAGGGACAGTGATTGATCACATATATACCAATAGTACAAAAATAAAAACTGTTAGAGTATTAGATGAAATGATCAGCGATCACTTTGCAGTATTTGCCTTGCGAAAACATGAGAAACGAAATAAGAAACCACTTGAATTCACCGGGAGGAGTTATGCAAGATATGACCCTATTAACCTAACTGAATATTTAGAAAAAGAAAACTGGAAATTTTTCTGGGAAACGGACAATGTAGACCAATTGTGGCATATTTGGATTGAAAAATTAGAAAAATATTTAGACAAGAAATGTCCTAAAATGAACCGTAAATTTGCTGATAGCAAACCTTCTTGGATGTCCTCAAAATTACTGAATCTCATCAATCATAGAAGAAATCTGATCCGTAGGTATAAAGAAACCAAGAATAATTCCATAATGACTGAGGTAAGACGAGTTACAAGAAACATAAGAAGTCAACTAAAAACGGAAAAAAGTGAATTTTGT
The DNA here is from genome assembly GCA_950022655.1 of Alentia gelatinosa. NCBI lineage: Eukaryota > Metazoa > Annelida > Polychaeta > Phyllodocida > Polynoidae > Alentia > Alentia gelatinosa. The sequence goes on along the minus strand of OX465590.1, from coordinate 22,410,286 downwards.
AAGGGGAAGCTTGAAGAATCAAAGGGTCAGCCAAGGAAATTCTGGGGATTAATCAAGGAATTAATAAAACCAAACGAAGGAATGGTCCAGTGTATACTTTAAGACAATAATATACAGATTCCAGATGAAAAAGTACCAGACTTTGTGAACAAATTCTTCGTTAATATTGGTTCAACTTTATTTAAAAAGCTTGACAGAAGTTTGATAGAAGACAACATATTAAATCTAAATGAAAGAGATACAAATACTATTAATGATGATTACAGACCCATATTTACTCCTACTGAAATACTAGCCAAACTAAAATTACTGAACCCCCATAAATCAAGTGGCATCCAAGATATCAATACCAGAATGATTATAGATAGTATTAAAATTGCTAATGCGCAGTTCACACATATATGCAACACCTCGTTAAAAAACGCAGAGTTTCCCAAGGCCTGGAAAAAGGCAATAGTTGTACCGATTCCCAAACCCGGTAACACAAAGAAAATAGATAATTGGAGGCCTATCTCCTTACTGCCACTGCCAAGCAAGGTCTTAGAAAAATTGTATCACAATGTTATTTATGATTTATTAAATGAAGCCGAGATACTTGATAATAACCAATTTGGTTTCAGGCCAAATCGCAGCACAGGAGATGCAATTTTCTGTTATTTAAACGATGCCTATGAAGCTAGAAACCAAGGTTATATTACAATTTCATGTTACATAGATTTTCGAAAAGCATTCAATTCCATAAACCATGAATTGCTACTACTGAAATTACGGAAATTATTAAACATACCTATAAATGTATCAAAGTGGTTACAAGATTATTTGTATGATCGTGAACAATCTGTCAGAGTAAATAATTTAATGTCAAGTAAGAAGGAGGTAACTTATGGGGTACCACAAGGCTCCGTTTTGGGTCCCCTTTTATTTATATTATTTGTTAACGAATTAGGTAAAAATATCAGTTTCTCTAAGTATATACAATATGCAGACGATGTAGTAGTATACCAATCAGGAAATTGTTTAGAAACCATTGAAGAAAAATTGCAAACTGATTTAACTATGTTGTCTACCTGGTGTATATCCAATGGTCTAACTATCAATGTTAATAAAACGAAAATCATGTGTTTAGGAACTCCGCAAAAACTGAAAAAATTGAGAAAACCGAATATTCATATGAACAATACTGTGTTATCGTGTTGTACTAGATATACGTATCTTGGAATTGTGATCGATGAAAACCTAATATGGGAACCACATGTCAAGGAAGTTATAAAAACAGTAAATAGTAAACTATTTAAATTCACAAAAATAAGAAATTGTTTAACCGATGATGCAGCCCGTGGCGTATATATTAGTACGGTTATTCCTCACTTAGAAAACTGCTCCTTCATATTTGATAGTTTCAAAAAAAGAGATTTGTATAGTATCGAAAAGTTGCATAACCGTGGACTTCGAATATTACTAGGAGCCAGAGCCCATTATAAATCTATAAGAGAAATGGCTAATCTTTGTAATCTAGAGAGTTTATCCACTAGAAGAAAGAGACAACTATTATGTATAATGTTTAAAAATAAGAAGGTAGATTGTTGGTTAGACAAAACACAGAGACGTACTAGAACGCAAGGAAAACTTTTATTTCATGTATTAAATACAAAAGTCTCCACTGTATATAATAGCCCTTACCTCCGAGGAGTAAGACTATGGAATGCACTACCAGCTGATATACAGTTAATACGGGCTAAGGAGAAGTTCAAGACGGAAATAGAAAGACTAAACAACCTGCAGTAATCAAGTTAAGGACTACGATAATTACTGTATACTTATTTTTTGTATAATTTATCATACATCATCTTTTCATCCCATGTTTTCTTTCTCTTTCTTGTATGTATACCTCCTCTGTTTGGAGCTGAAACCAGAATGTATATTGAGCATATTTAATTTACGCATGTATATCATTTATGGAGTGCCTGAAAAACTCGACGTTTTCGAGAGGTACTGACAATAAAATTTTTTTTTTTTTTAAGTATCTTCATTTTTTTAATTAAACTTCGGACCAGGCAAAGTGTGGAGTTAAGGTTACTGGACATTAGATTTCTCCAGGGGTTGATTATTTCTGATCTTCTTGTGATCTGGGGTCCTTCTTTATTATCTGCTATTCTTATGTTCAATCGACTTTATTCTTTTCCTTATTTATGGTACTTTCTATTAGAAATGAACGATAATCGAACAAAGGTAACAGGTATGTCTCAGCTATTTTAAGGGCACTGTCTTCATTTGATAGATAACAAATTTTCCTAAATATATACAATTTATTGTTGATATTTTGTATACACTCCTTTTTTGTATACTTTCTTTAATGGGTTCATAATGTAATACACAGTCGCTATTTGAATATATTATACTATACATAGATTGAGCCAAACCCATTTTATCTTTTAGCCACACCCCAGTTTGTCATATACTCAACTCTGTCCTATGCTCGCACCCCACTCTCTCATATACTCACATCACCCTTTGTACTACACCCGCAGCATGATTAAAGCATTGTATATCTTGTATAGCATGGGCTGGTTGTTCCATATAATTACCCCTTAAATCACTTCATATAATCCATGTTGATACTTTAGCCTCAGACTAAGTGCTGAATTATAGAATTTCATTTGGTTATTGACCATGTGTATCTGAATATTGAATCAGATGGCTCCTGATGAGAAACTCTCCCTTGATCGACAAACACTGGAGTACAACTGTTTGCAACTGATGGACAAAATCCAGCCAGGCTGTGCTCCAGAATGTTACTGCCTCGACACCAAATATCACATATGTAAATTGGTAGCCCATGGCCCTTGAGGGTCAGGGGCGGTCATTGCTCCACCTTGCGCACTCCCCTCCTACTAGCGCTCCCTGCGCGCCCCCTCTTGTAGGCCACGTGAACCACTAAATACTAAATACAACTTAATCAATCATCTTTTTTACAATCATATTATTTTGTATGATTTCATTACCCTACCCCCGTATTAAAGAAGGCAAGCAGTGGCTTGGGAGAATAAAATTTTATTTAATTTTATGGAGTAATAATAAGTAAAATTATGTCGACCTTACTGGACGAGCATATTAATGATAAGATAATATGAAGGTAAGTATATGATAATTGACAGGTAGAATATAAGTCAATTATAAAAAGTAAAATATGAAATACAATACACATGATAATTGTATGAAATACAATATAGGTAATTGTATAAGTAATAAAAAGCCAAAAAGGCAAAAAAGGAGAGGGGGGGTGGGAAAATGTTTTTAGTCTTTGTGAAGTGACTGGATCAGGGCCCGATTGACGGCCTTAGCGTCGTTGGCCTTGATGTAAGTCCGGTGGGCATTGGACTTCCAACCACCGTACCGCTGGATGGACAGCTCAGGCAGGCCCGCCTGGTATGCCTGAGTGGCAGCGGCCTTACGTAGGCTGTGGAGCGTGTACGTGGAAGGCTGATCGGCGGCCTTCAGTAGGGACTTCCATTCTCGGGTGAGAAGTCTTGTGGTGACTACCTCCCCGGCCGCGAGGGTAAGGAACGGGGCCTCGGGGCTGGTCGTGGGGACGGCCGCGATCATAGAGGAGATGGCGCGTACCGGGCACGCCGCGACCTCGGGGGACGCTTGGATCACCACAGTCTTTTCTTCGCTCACCAGTTGCAGGTTCTTGGCTGCCTTGATCCGAACCGTTACTTCTGTCGGCGTGACCACCACGTCGCGGCGCGACAGGTGTCGCGCAGGGTCGAACTTGGCGGCCGACGGTGGGGCGACCTCGCTCTGCCGCAGTGCCGCATAGTAGATGAGTAGTATGGCGGCCCGTAGCACGAGATGGGTCAGCGAAGGTGTGAGGGCCGCGAGGGCCACCCTGAGGACCTCCATAGGGACCGGAGGCTTGACGTTGGGCACGTATGATTTGTTGCGCCTCATCGCCTCCAGGGCGCGCTTCACTCGGTAGTCCTCTGTCGGTGCGACGTCCCCACCCGTCAGTTGCAGGTGCGACCGCACGTGGGATAGGTGATTCGTGACCGTCGCAGGGGAGGGGGCGTGGTCCGAGACGTACTCGAGGTACGCCGTGATGAAGCTGGTAGTGGGTTTCTGGGCGTCGGCACCCATCCGCCGGCAGAATGCGAGGTATGTCGCGACGGCACTCCACTGGTTCGCGACCGTTCCGGGGGCACGCGCCTCGCATTGCCGCGCAGATGCCCTTGTCTGGAGTAAGAGCAGCTTCCGATCTGCAGGCGAGACGCAAAACAGGGTTAAAGCAGACGTGGGTGCAGGGAATGACCTCGAGGAGGGAATGAAAATTCATGAACATCGAAGCCGTATCGTAGTCCCTCGAGGTCAGATGTGCCCGGCTGAGTGCATCCGCGACGGTATTGAGTTTTCCCGGGACGTGCGTGTATATGAAGTCTACCTGCAGTTTGGCTTGTACCATCCAGGCCTGGCGGGCACACTCGGCCAGTACGGGGTTCCTGGCACGGCCGGAGGTGAGTGCCTGGATGGTCCCCATGTTGTCGCAGTAGACTTCCACGCGTGATCCCCTGTCCCGGTCTGTGAGGAAGGTGCACATGGCGACCACCGTGTTGGAGCCTCCAGCTCCGCGATGCAGCAGACCGGGTCGTTCACCGGGCAGACCTGGCCGGAGTACGAGTTGGTGCCGTCCGTCCCTCCGATGCCCGAGAGACACGCGTCCACGATGAGGCACTTAGTCGGGGGTCCTCGTGGCCGTTCCAACCCTTGGCGAAGCGCAGGAACCACCCGAGGTCCTGCCTCATCTCAGAGTTAATGTTAAGGTAGTATCCGGTCATACCTCGGAGGGCCTCGAGGAGTTTGCTGACGAAGGGGCGTGCCGGCCGGATACACTTTGAGACGTGTAATACCCGCCCGAGGACGGATTGAAGCTGGCGTTTCGTCAGAGACCGCTTGAGGGACACCGCCCTCACGTGCTCTCGGACCTCGTGAAGCTTGTCCTTGGGGATGGTGAGTGACATCTCGGCCGTGTTGATCACGATCCCGAGCCATGTCATGACCTGACTCGGGGGCTGCGCTTTTCCTCGGGCCTCGGGGAGTTCCTCCAGCAGCTCGCAGGCCACCAGAAAGTCGGCCTCGGATTTCTCTCAGCTGGGTGAGAGGATTACGAGGTCGTCCAGATACATGCAGGCCTCGACCCCCTTCAGGCTGAGTATCGCGACGATGGCCTCTGCTACGCACTGCATGTGGTAGGAGGAGGCACGGGCACCAAACGGCATCGCCGTATCACAGAAGTACCCGTCCCTCCACGCGAAACACAGGAGGGGCCAGTCGAGGGGGTCGCACCGGAAGTTTTTATCCGCCCAACGGAATCACAGAAGGAGCACACGTGAATCCATTTGATGTTACCGTCCTGGTGCCCGTTCCGTTGGCGGCACCCCCGTTTGGAGTTGTAGGCTCGGCAGGGGAGCTCCCGCCCCCGGGCCTTGCCGCCGTCGTGACCGTTGGTCGTCTTGGTCATAGCCGTCATGGCCAGGCGTACGTGTTCATCTTGGATCCCCACGTGATCTGACCAGTAAATTCTCCCAGCCTCGACTTGGTCAAATACAAAATCAGACCAGCGGCGAACACCCGCCCACGGTCGAGACTGCGCGTCGATAGAGACCTGCGACAGGTGTCTGTACATGTCTCTCCTGTGTTCCTCGGGGACGGCTCTGTGGTCCTCCATCATCACGAGGAAGGCACTAACGTATTCCATTGGTCCGAGGGTGCCTCTAACCTCGAGCTTCTGCGCGAGGGTGTACAGACCCTCGCGCTCAACATACATATACGGCTTCGATATACCTTTAGATTGAAAGTCTGTAGGGATCTTACCGGCCGTACAGTCGTGTCGCATCACCTCTCGGTCCATCTCTCGCTGCAGGTGGTCTTCCGGGAGGTAACGGTCACGCAGACCCCTGGGCGCGGGAAGGCGCGAGGCCTGGTCCTCGGCCCACTCCCGTGTCCAATCTTCTGCCGGGGTCCGTGCTTCGCGCACGGTCGGCGGGTGGAGCGAGGCCCGACTGGGCGACCGTTGTCTGGACATCGCCGCTAATGTCGCCATCATGGTGTCCATCTTGGTCTCTAGTGCCGTCATCCGGAACGTCTTGACCGTTGATCCTCGTTCCGAGACGGATTCGATCCTGTCGTTGGTTCCTTCAGACTGTCCCTGGGCTGATACCCCCGGTGCCTTCGATGTGCTGGGCACGGGGGTATTCCTCGTGGTTGGACCCATTTCTCCTGTATGCGTATATGTGCTTAATCGTCTGTATGGGGTGCTGGCCTATATTCGTGGAGTATGAGGCTGCGAGCACGTGGCCAAGAGATACGAAAAAGTACTGTAGTATGTGTGTACTGCAGAACGGGTGAAGGAGAAGTGAGGCCTGGATGTGGACCGGGCTGTACCACGTGACCTCGTGGTAGGTGAGAAAGCCGCGAGGGGGCAGGAGGGGCGCCCGGGAGGCGCGGTAGAGGGGGACACCGGAGGTGGCAATGACTACCCCTGAGCCAAGCCCATGAGTATACCATTATTTTAAATATGTGCAGATCACTTTCAGTAATCGAGATGATTCAAGGATACATGATAATTAATGTCAATTACCTTGCTGTTGTCCAAGTAAAAGCGAACTAAATTGTATTTTGTAATCAAATATGATATTCCCTCACTTCATATACTTCAATGATACAGTAAGCAATTATGATATACAAGGCTTTAAGTCTACTTAAGTTATTGTTTATAATTTGCTCATCATAATGTAATTTCTATGAATAGCTTCTTTGTTCATTAAACACTAATAACTAGCTCATAGTGGATGTTTAGTAGCTGTAAAGATATGTAAAGACTTCCAGCAATTTTAGAGAACAATGTTGACAACCAATCTCAGATTCTCAGTATGACAAGCTTCTACAGATGCTACCAATATGTATCTGATTTGGTCCGTTGACAGTAGCCATGTCTGACATGAGTGACTGGGACTTACTCGGGGGTCAGTTGATGGACCGACAAATAGACCTGGAGGCAGCAACTAATTTAGGTCAAGTTTTAGGGAGACTCCATCGAGAAACCTCACAGGATCATGTCAGCAAGGACCAGTGGCAGAATCTTGAGAAAACATTCAGGTTTGTAATACTTTCAATTAAATCCCTACATATTTAACGCAAGTCTGCCTATCCCATGCAAACACCATTAGCACTATTGTGGGTATGTTTCTACCCACCATTCACTTCATCTCAGTCAGATTTTCCCATGGCTGCCAAGTTTTTACAGTGGACTTGAGTGAGATTTTGTCAAATGGCTTAGCAATGGCACATATGGGCATTGGTGTGTCATTGCTCACCACCTCCCCCCCCCCCCCCCACACACACACACCTGGTGTCAGTGCCACTCAACACTATTCCCACACTACCCCATTGGTTGCACCCATATCAGAACTGCCCAAAGTATCCAAGTCCGCCTTCTTCTTCCTTCTTCCACCCTCTCTTACAATCCACACACCAAGTATTTCATATTAATTCCCCCAACCCCCACCCACTCCTCTTTTTAGAATGTTTCATCTTTTATCATACTCTAGTTAGCCAATACAGTTTATTTTACACCATTCTCTTGTTGGGGTGTATAGTAATGAGGGCCTGATGCCTGAGAGTTGTCAAGAGGACATCACACGCCCCCGGTCAGGAAACCTGGGTAACACCTCTTATGGGGTGAATTCCGGGAATTTACAAATGGTTTAGGGGTATGGAAATCTATTAAGAAATGAATTGATGAGTGTTTGTTGGTCTGTGTCCTTGTTCACCTTCAAGTTTGGAGCATGCAGGAATTTGCATGAAGCCATAGCTAAGTGAATTTCCAAAGTGCACCAAATGAGATGGTGATTGGGACACACACCAAACAGGAACATGTTTCTTATTTTACCTTTGCCCAGACAAGTTCATATGTTTTTCACCCTTTGACTATAAGTTACCATACTCTCAAGCCTTTTGGGTACCAGTTCCTAATGTTACACCTATTGACGTTTATACAAGCTAAGATAATAATCAATTACATTGCTTTTGAAATGAAGAAGATATAAATAAAATTCTAGTGATGTCTCATCTTCCCATTTCATGAGAAATCACCATTTCCTCCTTCCCACACTACATAATATACGAGTTCCTTGGTGGGGTTGCTGTTTCTGAAGTTTCAATTCTATCATCATAAGATACCATGCTTTTTATCTCTTTGTCTGGGGAATAAATTCTGTGAACTGCCTCTACGAATTTTAGTTGGTCATTATAAAACTGTGGGACTGTGAAAAATTGTGTGTGTGGGAGGTGGGCTAGCAATGACACACCATAGCCCATGTATGCCATGGCTAAGGGATGAGGTTGCTTGCCAGTTAGTTCACTTACGTGGGGTGTCCCTCTGCAGGGTTCTGATGTATATTCATTCTGACAGGAATGCAATTGCAGGTGATGTTGAAAGATGTTTAAAGATATGGGTATTTTTCGTTTTTTTTCATTTTTTCTGCAGATTTTTTTTACTTCACATAGTCTTACAATGAGTTAATTTGTTTCGTCACAGTATATTTTCAAAAATATAAGATCATGGCCAAAGGCAGAGCCTAATTACCTACTTGTTTTTCCACTATACAAACCTTTTAGTCCAACAGACCACACATGGTACCTCAGGGACTTGGGACTAGTACGTCTGTTTATTGAGAAAGATCCAATGAATGCTATACCCAAGAGTCTCCTCAGCAACTACCGAAGATATGTGACACAGATCAAGGCTTTAGGGATTGAGGAGAAACTAATCAATACATTCAACATGCAGCAATGTCTGATCCACGGAGATTGTCACCACAACTCAGTTTTCACCAATAACAGCAGAGTGGCGGTTTGTATTCTGACTATTAATTTACCATATATATAAAAAGGTTCTAAAGATACACAGAGGCTTCATGATTTAACAGAGCCAGACGTTTGGAGAGACAATTTTTATTTTGTCCAAGATTTTCCAGAGGTGTAAAAGGTATGCTTTGATGGGAGTCTATCTTTCTTTGTGTGGGTCGGTAGGTTTAATTAATCTTTAGCATTCCGGTATGGCTTTTGATTCCTGCCAAGAGCATATCAAATCTTGCTGTTGAGGATTCTGGTAGTGCATCTTGGATCTGTCAGATGATGTAGAACAGACCACCTACAAATGCATAATGTACAGTTTGACTATTTCCATGAGCACATACCAGAAGAAAGACTCAGAATAAACCAATAGTATTAGTCTGCTAGGTGGCAGCTTTGTTTCTATTTAGGATATTCATAGTGTATTTAAGTCAGGTAAAGAAACTGTTAATGTACTGTCTTGTATGAATAATGTTTCATGTCCTACTTTGTAAACAGATAATATATACATATGCAACAATAACCACAATTTTTTGCGAATGAAAAATGTGCTGGGGAGTGTGTTTGAAGCTACCAGTCAAAAGCTTGATATTTATTTCAGGTTATTACCTAGCTTACAATGTCATCAACATGAAGTACTAATATGGAATAACTCTCCTCTGTAGCTTTTCGATTTTGAGTTCTCCGCACTTGGACATCCCGCATATGATTTGGGTAATCCTGTTGCATACCACATCATGAACTACCTTGTCAATGAAGGTCACACAGCAAAGATAAAGCTGACTGCTCAATACAGGATTTCATGCAAGCAAGCAGTCAGGAATATGAGTATGTTCCATTTTCTATTTAAACCTCAATAGAAGGCTTATATTCTGAAATAGAATGACAATTTCTTAGGCTGTTAAGGCTGTTTTATAGTAATGTCTTTTGATGGGTTGTTTTTTGTGAGGGTCACTATAATGCAGAATCGTCAGATACTACTTCTACAACCATCTTAAATATCTTATATGGTTAGCAGCAACACTATACATCATATAGGTCACAGGACATCAATATTGACGGGTGCATCTGATAATCAGTGAATGGGGAACATTTGAATCCACAGAAGCAAATGGAAGTTGTTGGTAGATTCAATTGTAGATTCCCATGGAAATGGTGGGGTAAAGTGTGGTTTGTGCATGGACAATGAAGAATGTGCCAATTAAGCTACAGATAATAAATCGAGCATTTGCTGATTTGAAATTGTGATCTACCTTTCAGTTGAAGGATATTTCAGTATTCAAAAAGTGATTGAAAACAATGATGCTTCCCACACACAATTCATCACAGATTTGGCAATGTTTGTTGGAAGTATGTTATTTTTCATGTAAGTGAATTCTACAATATTTGTTGAGTACATTGACCTACATTTCCATTTTAAATGCCTTATTCTTCATTAAATTACCCTATATAACATTTTCTAGGCATGTGGGTATTGCAATATATTCCCTCCATGGGTATGCTGGTTTCCCAGTCATTCACAAGGGGGCACGGCAAGAGAGCATAATAGAGTTTGTTCAGACTGTCTTAAATCTCTGAGTGCATGAATTTAAAAAAAAAATTTTTTATTGTCAGACAAATATGATACAGGGTAGTCTGCTGGTTTGCAGGTTTTATGTACCACTGTAGGGCATGTTCATTCTTCCTACAGTAACAATGTCAATCATTTACATGGGCAGAAGCCAGCAACGTTGCCGGGTGATTTTGTATGTGATTAATGAGATGAGATGGTAACACTGTCGTATATCATAAGCCTTATAGATGGACAAATAGAGGTATTCGTTCATTTTCCTATAATTGTTCAGTATCTACACCTGTGGCATTTTTAGTTCTTAATTTTACATTCTTTTTATACAGGTATATGGACTCGGTATCTTGAACTTCTCTTGGTAAGCTGTTCCAGAGATCCATCCCTATGTACAATGGATTTCTCTTAAAGAAGGTTGTGCGAGGTCTCTTCATCTTGACTAATCTTTTTTCCTGTTGTCTTGTCCTCGGGTTATTCTTTGTCTCAATCTTTTCGGCGTATCTTCTCATATACAGGTACATGAGGTAGGTTCTTCTAAAGATCAGATGGTCAACATTACATCGTGTATGCAGATCTTTTATACTAATCTCACGTATTGTTTTCCTGGCGCAGATGCGTAGTCCTCTATTTTGAACTTGTTGAAGGCGTTTCAGAAGTTGTTGGTTTGCCCCAGTTATCAAATACCCTAAGTGATCGATGACGGGAGCTATTAGAGTTTGGTATATCTTGATACTGGTAGTTTCTGAGATATTTTTCCGAATTTTGGCTAACTGGAATAGCTTATGGTTAGCTTTCTTGAGATTGGCTGTGATTGCCTGTTTCCAACTCAGATTACTATCAAGAATAATACCTAGGTATTTATAGCTATTGCATCTTGGGATGTCGATATTATTAATACGTATTTGATTTTCGGTTATAACAGTTTCACTTGTTTTCAGAAGATTTGAAGATCCAAAATGGCATATTTTTGTTTTGGACACATTCACTTTCATGAAATTATTAGTACACCAACTTTCTAATAAGTCCACATCATGTTGTATACGCTTAAGACTATTGATAAAGATTGAATCACTGGTATATAGAACAAGATCGTCAGCATAAAATATATGTTTACATAAAAGAGGTAAAGATTTAAAATCGTCAATAAAACAGTTAAATAACAGGGGGCCGAGGATACTCCCTTGAGGTACTCCTGAAAAAAAATTTAAGCTAGAGGACAGGGTGCTGCCAACTCTAGTACACAGCGTTCTGTTATCCAAATAGTCTGCTATGCACCTGGTCATTTTATTCCCTATTGAAAAATGAATCAGACTCAGTGTGTAAATAAACATGATGCGGCACCATGCATTTGTCTTATCAAACCTACACTTGTTCCCTGGTCATTTGCTCAGGGGCACACATATACCAGCAATCAGGCAATGGCAGCAATCCATCCAGACTGTACTACCCACCTGTTTGTGCAATGCAAAGACATAGGGGAACCAGCAAATCCCATGCGTACCTTAGAATGATGCTTGAAGGTATTATCGATAATGATAAGGATATTTGTATGGATACAGAAATAATCAGTTTAGAACTACACAAAACCAACAGCTACCATGGTAAAATACTAAAATAATGTAACATTGCAATTTCTTGATATAATATAAAGAAAGTATGAATGGCGTCATTGCAAGCACTACCTGCAGTAGGATGATTTGTGATGCCTGTCATCCTAAAAAAACTGAATTAGATATTATTTCTCTCTTTGAAGGTCTGTTTTCACAGCCATGGGAGATGTGGTTGATGGTTTTGATGAAAATGATCGCACACAGCTGTTACATGCTGGCTTCAAATATTTGATGGATCATGAAAATATGAACACCTTGGATCAGTTTGTTGATGGGATATATTTCCCCTATTCAGCTCAGTAGAGGATATAAACATCATATGACATAATTTTCTTTTTCTTGAAGTTCTGATTGACCATCACAGACGATGGCATCCATAAAATGCCAACGATGCCATCCATATAAATTTGCATATAAAATAACAATATGGATGCTTCTTAAATTAAAATTTTATAGCTTGATCATTCATTGGAAGGACATTCATTGGGATTCTCTCCAGGAACTTTGCAGTATAAGCAGGCTCCTTCTTGTTCAAAATCAACTATTTCCATGACCCTAAACTATGGTATTGCTGCTCTTGTTTAGAAATTCCTCCTCATCTTGCAAACTATAATATGCAATCACCCTGTGTGTGAGGGCACTTTTGTAAAAGTTAATACTGATCTGCAAATTTCTCTTAACCCTTTAAGGAAGGGTGCCTGTGGCCAAGCTACCGCCTGGAGGACGGGCACTGGTGGCACTTTATACTGCTAGGGGACGGGCACACAGTCGTTAAAACCCACAATTCAATTGTTTAATCATGTGACATGATATATAATCTTGAATATTTTATTTCTTTTGAATAGAAATATCAATAACGGTATTATACATACATTCTCTGAAAATTTCATGAATGTTCCTCCATTATTTTCCATTAAAAACGATTTTGCATCATTCGGCCCGGGCTGGTTGATGCCTCAAGGCATCATTTGCCCTTAAAGGGTTAATATTCTTTCTCAAAAAGACCCATTGTATCCTAAATGCAGCTACCATACGTTCTAGGTTCTATAGCTTCAGACTACCATCCATGATATCTAATGATAATGAAGTGTGATAAACAATCTTAGAGGACCATGGTATTTGATTTCAACATAAACGTTAGGCAAAAAAATAAGGGGAAGAAGAGGAAAAGGAGGGGGAGAAGCGAAGAAAGGGGGGGGGGATAAAAATGGGAGCATGAACAAGCCACAGAAAATCTACTACTCAAATATAATTTGTATGATCATGAGACTGATTGAAAGAGCTGCATCAAGGAGAACATTGTACAAGTATTATCGGAAATAAACACTGCTCTTTGAAAAATGCGAGAAAAGGTTAATCTTTTTTATAGCTATTCACAACACTGCATGAAAATCACCAGTTTATTCCCATATTCGCAATCGCGGAAGTGCACATATCAGCTGTAAATCGACTTGTTTTCACTTGTATACACCTCTAATCCGCACCAGCGCATAAGGTGTATGCAAGACTGTTTCCTCTTGTATATGGACACGTCTTGGCTGTATTTCACAACTGGCCTATACAAGAGGAAATATATTCTGCGCCATATATATATGCTGGGCGTATATGTGTATCGATTGAAAATAAAAAAAGGTCTGGCCCCACCGCCTTAGAGTGGTCTCAGTGCGAAACCCTCGCCTCCACTGATGATGTGTGGGGGCTGGGCAGCCGCATTCACACCTGTATATGATCCATTATATAGCTGTTCGCTACCGCTGCCGCTACCACTGCCGCTCCCTAAACTCATGGGGTCAATAGTCTCAACTTCTTAAATGCTTATAACGTCTTACAACCAGAACTCTACGGAAGAGTGGTGTTTTCAAGGTAAAATCTATTAGAAAAACGGCAAAGAATACAACATAATGCAGGGTTTATTATATGTAATTAATCAATTTATTCTCAATCAGGTTTTATAAAGGTTTTATAAGATAAATTGGTAATATAAGATTGCACTTTCGATATAATACAGACTTGGATGGTAAATGGCAAATGAAATAAAACAACAGTGGTGTCCTCTAGTTATAGAGATCAGAATTATTGGATATTGGTGTAAATACAACAGAATCAGGCGTATATATATGACGTATATATGACCGCAACATGGACGCTTATATACGCCTACAGATGAGGCATATACACACGGGGAATAGGTCAACCTTATATACGCAAAAGCATACCTATATATGCCTGGCGCATATATACGTAAAATGGTGGTTCTCCTACAGTGTATAAAATTGATTTATATGATAATGCCACATATAAAAACAGTTCCACAATAGATCATATTTTTGTGGTCGCCTCCCATCCAATCTAATTAATCTGTAGTTTCATGCATATTTGAAGATTTAACAACAGATATGCAGTCAAATAAAAAAGGCTCAACCTAACATCTCCTTGTACGGGGTTTTACCTCGATCAGCCTAGGTTCTCATATAAAGCCGCCAAAATGTCGAGCCGAGCCGATTTTCCTCTGAAGCAGATATGTTTTTCAGTGGAGAAAAGCTTTCTGAATTCCAGGCTCTTCTTTTATTAGTAATACACTCTTATTGACAAAAGTTCATTCACGGTCAGCAATTCAGCTGCGCCGTATCTCTGACCTTGGCCGCTTTGTATCCATTCGCCCCTCCCATCATGAACTTGTCCCATATCCACTCAAAGTCTGTATTGGCCCTTCGGGCCATGAATGCTTAACCTTGGTAGAGTGGACCAATTTTACGTATAAATGATCTGATTCTATCATGTACGTCCGTCCAATGCCCAAATGGGTCATGTGATGTCAGCTGCATTCTATAGCTGCGCAGATTATTATAGGAAATACATACAACTTGCCTAAACTATTGAATCTGATACATAGGATCACCAATGTAATATGTTCAGAAATCAAATAGGTAAATATGTTATCCTATGAAAGCATTGGAACTATCGGTGAAATTTGACCAAAACATTTGAATGAGAAGTCTATGCCGCAGAATGTGGAGCAATAAAAACAATTAAAAAACACAACGTTTGGCAGTAGTGACATACTGCCTGTCATGAAATGCTTCCCTGACCCATATGTCCCATATAACACCAGTACAAACCCATCTAACACCAGTGCAAACCGAATAGGTCTACACTTGAAACGGATGGACCATGTGAGTATGATACACATGATAACTTTGACGGATTGAAAAAGGAACAGAACCTCATGAGATTTTGAACCCTGTGAGGTGCATGAATCCCACCATGCAAATTCCACCTAAATCTTGAACGTATTTAAAATGAAAATCATTTGAGATTCTGTACCTTGTTGGGGGTAATTACTGTCGACAAATGCAAGGAAAAACTTGTCTCAAGGAAATAGAACCATACAATTCAGACAAAGTGTTTGTGCTCCATTACATAAACTCAGCAGGATTTGTCTTCGACAAATACCCTGTGAGGTAAATTAATCCTATCATATGGATTCCACTATTCAGCTTCGATGTAACCTTTAATGTTGGGGATACTTGAAAGTTCAGTTGTGTTTTAAGGGCGTCTGGGGGCAGTTGCTACTGTTTTTATGGTATCGTGGGATATAATCGGATAAGAGTTTTATTTTAATGATTACTAACGATCCGACTGAGAAAGCATTGCTCCCGTAATATCTGATTGTATCCCTATATTCTTGCGGTGTCGCTAATTTTTACGATGCGATAGCGAAACAACAATTCAGGGACACATATTGAATGAGACAGGGGACGATTCATTAGTTCATCAATTAAATAAAATGACATCACAGTTAAAACTGGTCTCACAGCTGGTGGCCTGCTACGCTATTTCCTATAGGTAGAAGAACAAGGGCCGGGCGTTGGTAGTTCCACAATGGATCGTTATACAGGTGTTGCCGTTCAGCGCCACCTAACGGTCCACTGTCTAGTTATGTGGCCGCTCGGACAAACACAGCGAGTCCAGCAGCATTCATATGGAGACATATAGCAATCACACTTAGAGTATGAATGACGGGAGTGATTGCAAGACTGTTGTTTTTATAAAGATATGAAAGCTGTAACAAACTATGGCATTGCAGTAACAATTCTGGTCTGTCTAAACTTTAAAATTGATAATTGTCTCGTCCTTTTTCATGGATAAAGATAGGCTTATACTGGCCAAGCCTGCCAATGAGTTATTGAGTACCTGTGGTATTCTTGTCTTATCGAGATGCTTCATTGTTTTTTTAAACACTTATAACGGTTTCAGATTCCCGAGATTAGATTGGAAGTTACATGGAACTCTTCCCAAAGACTTACTTTATATCTAAAGTAAGAAACATATAATAGATCAGATTCTTTCTAGAGAGACAATGTTGGTACAAAACAAAAATTGTTTGTAAATAAGAACTGAAGTTGTTTGTAAATAAGAACTGAAGTTTACAGGTAAATAGTCAGGAAGGGAGTTCACAGAGTACGAAAAAACTAAAGAAAACATGCATAAAAAAAAGCCTCTCGGACAATAAGATGAGCAAAGTCCACATCTGGTTCATCTAGGTCCCCAGTCCAATGTAGGCATATTCATGTTTTGATACTTTGTATCTCTAATAACTGGATTTTTCTTGTCTTGGAAGGGCATCATTTCAGCCAGAGGCTAACATCTGATTTAGGGGTCATCCATAAGCTACATATGCAAAGTGTGAAATGTGCAAAGATCTTAACCCCCCCCCCACCACCACCACCCCATCTCCATCTTGTACACAGTGGATTAAAGAATGAACAACAAAATTCCAATTTTGTCTGGTCCCCCAACTCATCATTACTTTATGGATGGTCCTTCCAACTGCATCTTATCTGTAAGTAGAGCCTGGGTCTAGATTAGAGGCCTATTCCACCAAAAAAGCCCTCAGCAGGCGGGTTTTTGCCTTCCAGCCGGCTATTGCCGCCGGGGCCGGCCGCCCGGCCGCCCCTAAACCCCTAAATTCTAGGAGCTGTTCCACCAAAGCCCCACAAGGCGACCAACAGGCGTGCACAAGGCGCCCGGCGAGCGCCCATAGAGCCCGCCGGACCCGGCGCGGCGTTACACCCGGGTGGGTTTGCTATTGCCGTCTGGTGGACGTTGGCCGCACTAAAGCGCAAATCCGCGGTTCTCTATCGATCCGATAGGCGGCGCAGCCTGCGGCGATACACTACGACGCTCTGAACCCGCGAAGGTCGCGTATCGAGCGCAGCAGTGTGTCAGCGTGTCGGGATTTGTACGGGAACGGTCAGAAAACGACAAATAACCGCAGAATTTCACGTCAAATCGAACAATGAAGGTAAATAAAGATAGGGATTGATATTATGAATGTGTATGGCACGCTATGGTGCTAGAATTCTGCCGAAAGTGTCGGCAAGTGTCGGAATTTTCGCGGCTTCGGGTATTGCCGGTGTCGGCCGCGCAGTGTTGGCGGCTTTCCCTCGCAGCGGGTCCCGGCAGAGCCCGCGGGCGGGTGTCGTACTCTTCAAATGTATCGGCCAGACGCTCAATTCCAGTCTAATGCGGAATTACATGTTAAATCGAACAATGAAGGTAAATAAAGATAAGGGTTGATGTTATGAATGTGTATATTCGACTCTGGTGCTAGAATTCTATCTAAATTACCCGAATTTTCGGTCATAGTCCATACGAGTATGCCTTCCGGGCCTGCAAGATCAATATTGACGGTGTTTGTCAACGCGCACCCGGGGAACAGCTCTCGGCGTGCTCTCAGCGTCACTCTTGGTGTAGCTTTTGACACGCCGGCCGGCCTACCGGGGGCTTAAAATCAAATAAATCAGCTTTCCCCTGCCAGGGCTTTGCGGGGGAGGTCGTGATCATAATGTCCGGCCGGCCGCCCGGCCTTCTCTGTGGTTATCACTTTATTTTGGTGGAACACCTCCAAAATTGGCTGTTGCACCGAGTATTGTCCCCGGCCGGCGGCCGGCGGCCACCAACAGGTCAGCCGATACTGCCCGGCTACGAGGTTTTGGAGGCACGGTGGCCGGCAGGGTCCGGCCGTGAGGGGCCTGTGAGCTCTCATGAGCTGTTCCACCAAGCAGATTATCGCCGCCGGCGGGAGGTTTGGGCCGGCTTTTGCCGCCGGTCGCCAATAGGCGACCACAAGGGGCCCGGCCTGGGCTTGTGCCTCCTTGGTGGAATAGGCCTCTTATAGACATGTTAGGGAATAAAACAACTTTGTAACTTGATAGGCCAAGGGATCCTGTATAGACTGAGGCAAGTCTAGGCCTGGGTATAACGTGGGAGTTCTCAATGACCACTCTAGAATCTTATCAGTTTTTATCATTTTCCGAGTTAAAAGGCTGGATGTATAGATTATCTCCATCAGGATCAATGTCCACACATGCGTAGCCAGAAGGCTGTGAAGTAATGCTTTGAATTAATATTGATTTGGACAGGTTTCTTTGTCTACTGCATCGCAAGATAGCATATTCACTTAGTTCATACTTTCTTAACAGAATAATATGGAAGGATCTCAGGACAGAAGAGAACTTGTTATTAACTTTGCTAATAACAACCAAGGAGTGGCTCAGTTACAGGTAAGAGGGAGAGTTTTCTTTTTTTCTATTAAGCTACTTAAGGATTCTTATCTTAATTGCATACAAAGTGTCTCAATTGGACTCATTTTACCCTTACTGTGGCGTTACCTGCGAGATGTCGCAAGGTACATGTAAGGCTTGTAAAACAAAAAGAAGTGTATTGACTTTTCAAATCAAAGTAGATAATATTTTACAAATGCTGTGAATTATTTCAGTTTATCCGTGATGACCCAGAAGGGGTACGCATTGAACCTAGTGGAAAAGGTCTTGTCAACTATCTAATCTTTGTGAGGTCTCTTGATGATAAGTCATCAGTTGTCTTAAAATATGGCGAGGAAGAAATGAAGGTATGTATATTTAGGAAAAGTCAGTGATGTAGAAGCTAACTCCTTTTTAAAAGGCATATCCTACAATACACAGTAATGCCACCTCATGATCTTCAGATACTGACAATTATCAATTTAAACCAGTTACCTTGACTTATTCTAATATAAAATAAGTGATATATAACATTTTATTGAAATTGATCCAACCCAATAGGTAAATTTGGCCAATTTGCATTTTTTAATACAATTCTTTATTTGTTTCAATGTGGTTTACATTGTTCTTCCATTCAAATTTTAGATCTTTTCGTTACATTTGTATATTATTTCGCATTTACTCTTAGATTTACATTTGTAAGTACGTCTTACTATGATTATTGTATGATTTAGATATAATGATGTATCACAAATGAAATGCAGCAGACCAACCGTCCTTGCACCACCAGATTTCTTTCCCAACTGACAGAATGGAACCAGTTTGATTCCATCAGAGCTGAACTTGGTCACTGATCATGAGTGAAAACTCCTATCCTCACTGATTAATTGATACCAACGGGCAGTCAGTCGCACCACTGATGGACCTTTAGGGTAACTAGATAAATCTTTGCAATCTTTTTCAGCCATTGGAAACAAGGTATAACTGCTGAATTATAGAACCCCATTTGGTTGGTGGTGACCTCGGTATTGATTATGTGCATCTGAACATTTAAACAGATGGCTCCTGAAGAGAAACTCTCCCTTGATCGACAAACACTGGAGTACAACTGTTTGCAACTGATGCACAAAATCCAGCCAGGCTGTGCCCCAGAATGTTACTGCCTCGACACCAAATATCACATATGTAAATTATGTGTTTTACTATGTAACCAATAATTAGTATCACTTCACTATCATTGTTATATAATTTGCCTATCCTTAGTTTATATTATGTGACATAAGCAGGCTATACACAAACTGGAGATAAAGTCTCTGTTAAAAGCATAATACACACCTTGGGACTTTCACCCTTTCTGTACAATTTGTACTTTGCAATATTTTGACGGTACAACATAACAAGGTGTGTTTGCCTTGGAACTTTTTATCCCAAAATTTGGTACCAAACCTTTTGCACCTGCTTTTACCACACGTCGATTGCACTGCTGTACACACTTGTTTTTTTAATATACTCTTGTAATATTATCCCGCCCCCTGCTACTAGGGGCCCAGTCTTGCGATTTATTCCCCTTCTCCTTGGCAGGAATCTCAAGGAAATATCGTAAGATGTGTATCTCCTCCCTAACCTGTGGTGTAGATCAATAGTAGAGATGATTTTCTCTGCAACTTTCCCCACACCCCTGTTTTAAATATGGATGGTCTTTGCAATTTTCCATTGCACATATTGCAAGGGGGCAGAATATCATAAGGTGTTTATTGGTCTTTAAATAGTCAATAATTGATTCAAAACTAAATGCAATATATCACATGAAATATCACACAATAGTAACATTTTTCACAATCTTATTATATTGCATGATTTTGTCATTTTTTATCTTTTAAATAAATGTGGGAGGACCACATTCAGTAATCAGGATGAATTAGGGATACATGATAATTAAATTCAATTACCTGGCTGTTGTAAATGTGAAACTGAACTGAATTGTATGCCATATCATTAACTGTGATATTTTATCACTCATTCTTACTTCAATAATACAATAAGCAATTATGATGTACATGACTTAAGTTTATAATTTGCTCATCATGATGTAATTTCTAAGAATAGCTTCTTTATCCTTAAACACCAATTAGCAGATATTGGATATCTTGCAGCTGCAATGATATTGTTTGCAATTTTAGAAAACATTAGGAGCATATATTACCGATATTACCGATCTCAGATTCTGTTATTTCAATACATTCTGTTATTTGAATAGCTTCTACAGATGTTATCAATGTGTGTCTGATTTCATCCTCTGACAGTAGCCATGTCTGACATGAGTGACTGGGACTTACTCGGTGCCCTGGTGTTAGACCGACAAATAGACTTGGAGGCAGCAACTAATTTGGGTCAAGTTTTAGGGAGACTCCATCGAGAAACCTCACAGGACCATGTCAGCAAGGACCAGTGGCAGAATCTTGAGAAAACATTCTGGTTTGTAATACTTTCATATAAATCCCTACATATTCAACACATCCACTGCAAACACCATTTCCTAATTTTTATACAGTTAAGTCTAATATATGGAAGAATGACCACTCAACACTTTGCACTACCCAATCTATTGGGTCACACCCGTATTAGAACTGCCCACAACACCCTAGTCCCACTTCTTCTTCCTTCTTCCAACCTTTAATACAATCCATTCACCAACTATTTCACATTAATTTCCCCACACACCCACCCATACCTCTTTTTAAAATGTTTCATCTTTTATCATACTCCAATCAGCCCATATATTTGAATTCATTCATTAATTCTATACCTCAAAAAGAAGTTTGGTATATTATAATTCCACTACTATATTTTGCAATAATATTTTCACTCCATTCTCCTGTGGGGATGCATAGTTATGACGGGCTGATGCCCGTGAGAGGTCAAGAGGTCAGCACAGCCCCCAGGAACACCTCTTGTAGGGGGAATTCTGGAGATTTAGGTCTGGTTTAGGGGTATGGAAGTCTGTTAAGAAACAAATTTGCGACTGTTTGGTCTGTGTCCTTGTTCATAATCAAGGTTGGAGTATGCAAGAACTTGGATGAGGCCAAAAGGCCACCAAACGAGTTGGTGATGGGGGACACAAATATGTTTCTTATTTTACCTTAGCTCGGACAAGTTCATTTGGTTATCACCCATTGAGTATGAGTTACTGTACTCGCAAGCCTGTTGGGTACCGGTTCCTAATGTTACAACTATGGATGTATGTACCAACTAAGATAATGATTTATCACATCACTTTTGAAATAAAGAAGCATTCCATACCAAATAACTGTCTTCTCAAGCGGGGTGCCCCCTTAACCAGGGTAAGAATAAAATCTTATTAGAGGGAAATATTTCTGTCCCAAGCAAAGTGCCCCCTTGAGCAGGGAGTCCAGGAAGCTGTTTTTTACTATGTATTCATTCTGACAAAAATGCTATCACCGTTGTTGTTTAAAAATGAATAAAAAAAATTGGGGTTTTTTTTGGGTTTTTTTTTCAGAAATTCGTTACTTCACATAGCTTTACGATATTATGCTCTTGGAATTATTATTTCCTCTCAGTATAGGCACCTTACAATGTTATAACCTTCTTTTCGTGATCAGATTCTTTTCACTCTTTCCTTTTTCAAAAATATAAGATCATGGTTAAAGACAGAGCCTAACTACATACTTCTTTTTCCACTTTATAATCATCTTAGTCCAACAGATCACATATGGTACCGCAGGGACTTGGGATTAGTTCGTCTCTTTACTGAGAAAGATACAATGAATGCTATACCCGAGAGTCTCCTCAGTGACTACCGCAGATATGTGACACAGATCAAGGCTTTGGGGATTGAGGAGAAACTAATCAATACATTCAACATGCAGCAATGTCTGATCCATGGAGATTGTCACCACAACTCAGTGTTCACCAATAACAGCAAAGTGGCGGTTTGTACTCTGACTATTAGTCTACCATATATATAAGTATAAAACGCTTGATCTTGACAGGATATGCGTTTAAAAATACATAAAAGCTTCATAATTGAACAGAGGTGACCATTTATTTTGTTCTACATTTTCCAGAGGTGATAAAGGTATACATGCTTTGAGGTTTAAGGCTTGGGAGCCATAAAATGGGAGTCTATGTCTCTTGGTGTGGATGGGTTGTCTTGTGCCTTTCGGAGTGGCTGCTGATTCCCACCCAGAGCATATCAAATCCTGTTGTTGAAGATTCTGGTAGTGTGTCCTGGATCTGTCAGATGGGGCCTAAAAATCCACCTCCAAATTATTTGATAATTCCAAATTATCCACAAAGTACAACTTGACTATTTCCATGAGCACCTACCAGATGAAGGACTCAACTGGAATAAACAAAAGGTATAGGTCTACCATTTGGCTGCTATGTCTCTATTTAGGATATTTATAGTGTATTCAAGTCAGGTAAAGGAGCTATTATAGTACTGTCTTGTATGAAAAATGGTCCATGTCCTATTTTGTAAACAGGTAAGTCTAATACATGAAACATGAAGAATGACCAAAATTGTATTTCTATAAATTTCTTGTAAGTAAAAAAGTATTGTTGTGTGTTTAAGATTTGAAGCTATCAATGGAATGCTTAATATCTATTTTGAGATTATTTCCTAGCTTTCATTGTTATCAACATGAAATACTTATATTCAATAACTCTCCTCTGCAGCTTTTCGATTTTGAGTTCTCTTCACTCGGACATCCTGCATATGATTTGGGTAATCCTGTTGCAAACCACATAATGAACTACATTGTCAATGAAGGTCGCACAGCAAAGAGAACGCTGAATGCTGAATACAGGACTTCATGCAAAAAAGCAGTCAGGAATATTGGTGCGTTCTGATTTCGTATCTAATCCTCTATAGAAGGCTTATATTCTAAACTAGAATGAAAATTTCTGAGGCTGTTAAATCTTTATAGTAATGTATTTTAATGGGGTGTTTTTTGTAAGGGTCGCTATAATACTAAATCATCAGATACTTATTTTACAACTATCATAGATATGTTTTTATGAGTAGCAGCATTTATTTCATTAACACGATATAGAAATTATGTAAAATATAGTTTACAGGACATCAATATTATCCCTTTCCATACTGATGCTAACATCTGGCAGCACCACAGGCATTACTGCTGCTACCAAATGGCCGTAGAGCTGAGAACCGCTGCTACCAAATGGCAGCACCATAGAAAAACTGCTGCTGCCAAAATACAAAGAAATGAGAGAGCAATATTCATGAAATTTTCACAAAATGTAGATATGACATCATCTTTAATATTTCTATTCAAGATAAACAAAATATTTATGATTATACATTGTATTACGTGATTACAAACTTGAATTGAGTGGGCATGGCACGTAGGTGTATCACTACAGCTCCTCCACCTGGTGTCTAACTTCCACAAATAAGCCAATACTCCCTCCTAACGTCTTTTTAAAAATTTTCTTTTAGTTTTTTTATGGATTCTCTCGAATACAATATGATTGGAATCCGCCGATATTATATAGCACAGTGTAGAGTGAGATCAACCATCACAACCATCATCACCTTCAAATATACCCATATACACCCTTCTTCTTGTCACCCCCACCCAATTCACACGTTTACAACTTTTCATGACTTTTTCTTGGCCATTTTTCAAGAAATCTACTAAATAACCCTTGCCAAATAATCATATATACCACGACCCTAGACTCTGGTAGTGTTAGGAGAAGATGACCGCGGTGAGGCTCGGATTATTTCAGTGAATTGAAGAAATCATGAACGGACCGGTCAAGAGGTCCAGGGCCAGACCCAGTGCAAGCCCACATGCCAGCGTTCAGAGTTTGGGTTCGAGGGTCGACCCACCCCCCCACCCCCGGCATTGACGTCTGGGCGATCAGGGCAGTATATCACACAGGACAGAACCAGAGAAATGGAGGAATGGTTCACTGGAGGAGACAAGACTTCGACTCGTGAAATTACAGAGCCAACAAAATGCGTGACATAAATAAACTCAGACTCAAACTCGTGACGTCTCTTCATATTATTGGATCTATTGGCGCAGGCACTAAAGGATGTCGGCCTGCACGCAACAACATACACACTGCCCTTCCTGCTCAAATCGGCAGCTACTGCTGCCTTTATTGGAGAAAGCAGGGAATTGGACATATATCACATCACCACATATATTTTACCCTTCTTTATCAACTATTTTGCTTAACATGTTATTATCAATTTTAATATTCATAAAATTTATCAATTACAAATTGATAAATCTTATTTGCCCAAACATTTTCCCTTTCACCAGGGATGGGAGTAGATTACGGTAGTAATGAGTTTCAACCATTGTCATGACCTGTAGGGGGACAAACAGTTTTTGTGAATAACATCAATTTTAATATTCTAGGCAAAATGAAGAATAGTATTAAGGTTCATGTGTCATGTCACGTGATGCAAAAATAAAATTATCACAATTAGGCCTCTACACTGCGCGAAACTAACCACTTTATATATGTATACGCCCGACGTATATAGGTATGCTTTTGTGTATACAAGGTCGTCCAATTCCCCGTGTCTATACGCCTTATCTATTGGCATATATACGTGTCCATGGTGCGGTCATTATATACGTCATACATACACTTGATTCTGTTGTATTTACACCACTATCCAATAGTTCTGATCTCTGCCACTTGGGGATGCCATTGGTAGCATATTTCATTTTCAATTAACCATCCAAGTCTGTATCATATGAAAAATGCAATCTTATATTACCAATTTATTTGATAAAACCTTTATAAAATCTGATTGAGTTTAAATTGATTAATTACACATAATACACCCTGCATTATGTTGGGTTTTTTTACCGTCTTTCTAATAGATTTTACTTTAAAACGCCATTTCTATGTGTGGTAAATCTAAGTCCAGAATACAATGGCCCTGTTCAAGCCTATAGCTAACTCCAGACTGGCCTCAGTCCCTGTATCCTACCCCTCCACCCCTTCTGAGTGACACAGGGACTGGTCTCATCCGTAATCGGCCGTGTAGACTGGTGCGATTTTGTGCCACACTCCCCAAGCAGAGGTCTGGCTACTGGTCAGGATATCTGCTGGGAGATTGATACCCTATCACTTTGATCTCAATCGAGACATAGTCAGGAGTAGGCGAAATATATTGCTATGACAACACAGGCGGCCAGGGAACTGGAGGAGGGGATGGGGGAGGGGTAGAGGGAGGTATAGGGTTACAGGGAGTGGCTTGGGGTCATAAACAGGAGATTCTGGTCAGAGTGGACAAGTCTTTGATTCATGGGCCAGTCAGAGAAGGACACATGCTATAATGAATTGTATTCCGATGTTCTTTAATCATATAATGAATGTTTATAATCAAAGACTTGAGCAAGTCTAAGCTAACTCCTAAAATCATCTTGTACCCCAGACTATCCCCCGCCTAACCCGACCAACCCTGGCCAATCCCGGCCGACCCTGCCCCCTGCCAACCCACCCCCTGCCCCGCTCCCAACCCAGCCGACCCCGGCCACCTCCTGCCCCCCAACCTATATTAACCTTCCACCCCATACTGACTCCGACTTCTACCCATCGCCTGACCTCCGCCTAACCCCCGCCTAACCTCCGCCTAACCTCCGCCTAACCCCCGCCTAACCCCCACCACTGTGATTCTCCACAGACTCCGACCACCTAAGCTAGATATTCAGCTCAGGTCCGCGCTCAGGTCTTTACTCAGGTCTGTACTCAAATGCTGAAACAACACACCGAGTGTTTCCCACTGAGGCCACCTATACCTGTACCAACACAAACAGGCATCGGGCGGCGGTGAGGTTGGCGGTGAGGGCGGTGGGGGGGGGGGGGGGGGGAGGGTTTCCCACTGAGGCTACCTATACCTGCACAAACACAAATGGGTGGGAGGCGAATTTTTTTATTTTCTATCAGTACACATGTACGCCCGGCATATATATCGCGCAGAGAATATTTCCACTCAATACGGCAGGCGTGAAATACAGCCAAGACACGTCCATATTTAAGAGGAAACAGTCTTGTATATGCCTCATACGCTGGCATGAAATATGGGTGTATATATATGAAAACAAGTCAATTTACAGCCGATACATGCACTTCCGCAATGGTATATATAGGAACAAACTGGTGGTTTTCGCGCAGTGCTATACCCAGCCTCAAGCGGTATTCATCAGCAAATGAAAGTTGTTAGTAGATTTAACTGTAGATTCCCATGAAAATGGTGGGTACAGTGTGGTTTGTGCATGGTCAATGAGGAATGTGCCAATTGAGCTACAGATGATATATTAAGTATTCGCTGATTTTAATTTCTGATCTTCCTTTCAGTTGAAGGATATATCAGTATTCAAAAGGAGATTGGAAACAATGATGCTTCCCACACACAATTCATAGCAGATTTGGCTATGTTTGTTGGAAGTATGTTATTTTTCATGTAAGTCAATTCTATGTTCTCTGATTCATATACATGCAACATCAGATGTGATATAATCCCTCCAGGCATTCCCATGGATATGCTGGTTCCCCAGTCATTCACTAGGTGTCACAGCAATGAAGTTTGCTCAGATTATCTCAACTATCGGATAGCATGCTTTGGAAACAGAGTGTAAATAAGCATGATGGAGCATTCGCCTGAACACCTGAATGAACCTTCGCTGGTTCTCTGGTCATATACTCAGAGGCACACATATACCAGCATTCAGCCAATAGCAGTAATCTGTACTACCCACGTCTTTGTGCGATGACACAGGGAAACAGCCAATCCCATGGCTACTTCAGAATGATGCCTCAATATATTATTGATAATGATAATGATATTCCTATGGATGCAGAAATATTTAGTTTAGAACTGCACCATACAAACTGCTACCATGGCAAAATACTAAGATCATGTAACATTGCTATTTCTTGGTTTAAGTATGAGTGGTGTTAGTGCAAACACTACCTGCAGTAGGTTGATTTGTGATGCCTGTTCTACTATAAAACTGAATGAGGTCACAATATGATTCTATGATAAAAAAAGTTATTATTTTTCTCTTTGAAGGTCTGTTTTCACAGCCATGGGAGATGTGGTTGATGGTTTTAATGAAGATGATCGCACACAGTTATTACATGTTGGCTTCAAATATTTGATACATCATAAAGATATGAAGAGCTTGGATCAGTTTGTTGATGGGATATATTTCCCTTATTCAGCTCAGTAGAGGATACTTGACAATGTTCTTTCATTGAAGTTCTGACTGACCGTCACAGACACATTAACAATGCCATCCATACAAATATGCATGTAAAGTAATAATATAGATGCTGGTGGATGTCTGATAGGGCGTACCAAATACACTCTGTCAAACAATGGCATATCATACATCAAATTAATCCTCAGAGATATCAATATACATGAAAATAAATATCTCCATTGGATTCAGCATGTTTAAATACCCCAGTATGCTAAATTACATGTCTCTGTCATCGATATCTAGAGTGTTATTCTAATAAATCTGTTTATCTGTGCTAATCATTATGTGTTGCCATGCTTTCTACTGTTCCCTACATACTTGTGTTCCTCAAATTCAACTAATCTGACTAGACTTTCCACCATAACTTTTGAACTACTTGACCGATTTTTAAAATCCGAATATCTTAGTGATCCTCTCCTTCCCGGCTATCATTTGCATATATTATTTTAATAACAGATATGAAATCCATTCTTGTAGTTACAGGATACTGTTTTGGGCTCTTGGCTTGGCTTCTTATCCTAGGATTTCCCCTTGGTCATCTATACTCTATTGTAGTCCTGTCCTATTATATTTCTCACACATTATTGTACATTTCTACTTCATGCACAACGATTAGAAATACCTAACACAATGGGCAATGAGTCAAATTGTTTATTTGAAATGGAAAGTCAATCAGATGGCCTATCAGTATGTATCAGGAGCGCAGTGAGTGCACAGTTTTAGGGAAGTTAACCCATATGATGATGGAGTGTACTGACCAATATGAGCCATGGACTTAGTATGATCTGGAAATGCAATGTGGGGATTTCAGGAATACATTACCCCATCCCTGGATGAAAGACTGGGCAAATAAAATCAGAATTTTCTTTGTCCTAATAAATAACAGTTATTAATTATGTAGATTAATGATCAATAATATATGAAATAATAGTTGACTAATAGAGTAGTGAGTCAATTATATGGAGTATTTAAGCAGAACTGTCTTTAGAAACGTATTTTGAACCACTACGCACGAGTTTAGATGCGTAGTAATCGTCACGAGGCATAGCCGATTGATGATACGGAGCATCCAAACGAGTGAGCGTAGTGGTTCAAAATACGTTTCGAAAGTGGTTCTGTTTTTATCTCACCCCCAACACGGACCTTACAGTCGATTTTAAGCAATAATATAATCATGTATTGAATTGTTCAAACAATAGCGTCGGAACTATTGTTGCTGCAGCTGCGGTTCAAACAATAGCGCCGGAACTATTTTCATTTCCGCGACGTTCATTGGTCGCACCATACATAGATTCTCCGCCACTGCAATGGCAGAGAATTGACACTCTACGTAGGTGAGCGTGGCGTATTTTATTTCAACGTTAACTCAATGGCACAACCTGTACCAGGGGTGGGATAGATAATATACTAGAATATAAGAAAAGAGCCCTCCGAATGTAGAGGAAGTAGGAAGAGGTGTGGGTGGGTGCGTGGGTGAAAAAATAAAGCGTGTTTCTAGTGTGGAAGCTGAATGGAGAATGAGGAAGAAGGAAGGAGTCCGAACATGTGGTGTGCAGTTTAGAGAGGAGACACCCGGGGGGGGGGGGGGGGAGGGGCAATGACCACCCCTGACCATAGGCGATGAGTCATCAATTACAAAGTATTTACTTGTTTCGAAAAGGAAATGGCTGCATACTCCAATGAGTTGGTGTATAGTAATATCTGAGCGAATACAGGGATATTGCACGCAGTCATCTCTGAGGAACATATAAATGCTATTATCTGACACCAGTCTATTGCATTTATTGTTCACTTTTATCCAACTGGTGGTGAGCTGATTTCAGTTTCCATATGACCTTTTTTTATGCCACCCCGAGCATACAGCATATCCATATGCACTGAGTATGTCCATACAGAGTTCCTATAGTTTACATTGGACACTTTAAATTAGGTGGATAATAAAGTGAGATTGGTACTGGAACTGGATATCCCTGTTTCTCTATACACTTAGAATCCTACTTTTCTACATTGGAACCTGACTTGATCTAATTAGATATCTTTTGTTGTATTAGATACATAAAAACACAAAATCACACTACAATTGTCTGACGTATTCTTCTTTTTATTGACTTCAACCTGGCGCACAGGACGGTAAACATTAGTTGCACAGAATAAATAGTGGCTTCCCGTAAGTCACCATGGCCACCTGGTAGTTCACGTACACACTAACAATACCAGTGGCACCTTCTGTAGGGATAAAGAGTAACACCACTAGTAGCAGACTGACACACTACCTTTATGACTATATATATATATATATAGTATTACTTTTAAGCCCAGTCGGGTTTACACTCTTAGATTATATGTACAAGGTGTAGGACGCACACTGCTTACATCACATCCTTATCTACAGTGAATTACAAATGGAAATTAACTGGTTCAACTAGGAAAGGAGGATCTAAGAAAGAAACAAGATGTTGACCCCAGTATGTGAGCCTTTGTGAATTACAACAGGCCTTTCCTGTGAATGAATTAAGAACACCGGCTCCATCATGAAAGTAAAAGCCTACACAAATTGGATTTCAAGCAGCTGAATATCATAAATATGAGTAACATCGGGCCTTGGATGAAGCATTTTAGTTTCTATTTCGAAACATCATAAATAAATCTGCTTAAACGACACTGTTTGAATACTGGATATCGATACTAAATATGTTGTGCTATTATTAGGCCAACCTGATAAAAAGAAACAATAAAAATTAATATTTTATATCAATCTGCTCGTGAATATATTTCCTACCCGAGAGCGTTTGTCAACAAGACAGACAACTAAGAAACAAAAAAAAACAACCTGGGCATTTGAGTCAGTCTGCAAGCAGACTAACTGGATGGGGACCTTACTGCAAATATGTAGGACAAACAAAATAATTTTGGCATCACACGTTTCTCTTGTCATGTGATACCCATATACAGATCATGCGACTATGTTACTCGTCACATGATTACATAACCCTCTAGACGAGTTATAGCCATGGAATCCCCTTCAATCCTTAACCTCATTCCAATACTTCTTCACCAAAAGGCCCCTAAGACCAAACTGTTAATGCTACAAATAATGAACATACATATATTCATAATATCATACTTCTTCCATCCATTTTATTCTGTTTGTACACAGCCATACAGTGTGTAATGTCAACGGGGTATGTTTAATAGTATAGTCATACTTTTAGCACCTTTATGAAAAGACATTCCTTTCTGTATCCACTTTCTCTTGAATCAGATTTACAGCAGATTTTATCATAATCCAATTAGTGTCATGTGGTTTACTAAGAGTTCCTCATTTATCTGGGTGAGCCGAAATAAATGGCCAATGCATCCTGGGACTTTACGCTCTCCCGGTTAATCACATAACATTGAGAGAACATTTATGGGTAATCTATGTTACCAAAGTCAGATTACAATGGTCCCTGCAGTGGTTTTATTTACTGTAGGGCCAAAATATGATGGTGATCTACACATGTTTGCGAAACTCTAAGTCTGAACACAAGATGGTCAAGTTTTTTAAATATACTTGTGGGATCCTTCCAGCCAAATTTTAAGTTGGTACAATGTTATACAGGTAGTGACACCAATGTGTAATCATCAGAAGTGTCGCTATCACACTTGTATCAGCATCATAAGAAGGATACCTGTCTCTATTGTATTTCCAAGGATCTGATCATTCCACCTACCAATTATGACCACCGATTATGGCATTTAGCAAGGAAATCAAACCAGGTTGAATTAACTGGTGGCTGTGACCAAACTTTGGTAGGTGACCATCTCCATTTTCAGGCTAATCAGGTCCTATACATATTGATTAATCAGTGCACATGGATCATATAATCGGTCGTCAGTTGGAAACAGAGTGTGTGCTTTGGGGTCAATGATTATTAGCATGGTTAAATCCTCAATGAGGACCACCAACAGATTTTTTAACGGGGTGGACATAATTGGTAGGTTTTGTTGGCAGATGGAAACGTGACACCTTTCATAGGTCTAACATTAGAACCGTGACCTCGGGAACACCTTACTGTGCACAATGGGCCTTAGCCCAGAACCTTGTGGAACTCTACTAGTATAACATAGAAGCTGGTACAAGAAAACTACGACCACCTTGCAGTGAACAGACAGCTAACTGTAACATTGCTGACGAAAAGTAACAAATTGTGCGTTTTCACTCATGAAATCCACTGAGAAAATAAGGACTTTGGTTGCGAGGGAATCATTATGATCTATGTTAAGGGAGTCGACCAACTGCAGGGCTCATTTACCAAAAGTACATTGGTACAGTGTTAGGCCCGATTCCCACTAGGCGATTTTCGAGCATATTAGTCTGAGGCCTTGGATGGAATCTACCATGTCACCAAGTGTTATAATAATAGTATTGTGTGTAACTTAATTAGGTTAACTGTGTGAGTGAAAGAGTGTATTGTCTTGTCTAGTCTTGTATCATAATTGTCCTGTCCTGTAATGACGCCAGCGTGGAAGATCGCCCGGAAGCGGATGAACGCCTGTGACGTCTTTAAGCAATTTTGAATTTAAAAAAAAAAAAAGTGGGAACGCAAAAATGAAAAAACTTGCTGGCGACTGTTTCCCGGCCCCCCATGGTACGTGTAGGAGTCACCAACTTGAGTCCATCTTAAAATGGCACTAGTCTCATGTGATTTAATTCGAAACATGTTTGAAACTTTTGGGCCGCTAGTCACTGACCATGCCTTCCCACCCACTATGTGACTGGTGTTTCCCAGCGACTATCCAGGGCACCAGTCTCTTGAGGCAAGAATCTCCAAGTGGGAACCGGCCTTTATGTTGATTG
The DNA here is from genome assembly GCA_950022655.1 of Alentia gelatinosa. NCBI lineage: Eukaryota > Metazoa > Annelida > Polychaeta > Phyllodocida > Polynoidae > Alentia > Alentia gelatinosa. The sequence goes on along the minus strand of OX465590.1, from coordinate 22,377,533 downwards.
CCCCATAAATACTGCAGTTTGGAATTGATGAGACGAGTACACATGGATCTTCTTCACTGTTCGTCGTTCAACACATACATGCCCAAATCTTTGTCGTCAGTCACAGAGGTGTTTATGTACATTGCATTGATGGCACATGGATTAGGTTAAAAATATGACCATACATCTGATTAAAGTACCATCGCTGAGGGCGTAATATATGAGGGCAAGTGTACACCTTTCAAACAATTAATAACACAAAAATAAGACATAATATCAGTACAAATGAGAAAGAAATCTTTGCGTATCCCAGGGCATCCATGAATGAGGTTATACAGCGGATGGGAATTATTTTTTCTATTGATCTTTCGTCAGATGTGAGTGTGAGTGAATGATAAGAATCGCACTTTTTAGTTTGGGTTGTAGGGGTGAGTAAACTCAGCCCGACCCACAAGGTTATTCCAGCTGTGAGCCTCGTTTGAAGTATTTCACACATCAAGCCTGTATCGCCCCGTTCGGTTCGGGAAAGACAGGTTTCTGGTATCGTATTTTTGGCAGTTTGTCGACTGAGACTGAAACGGTCGCTTATTGGCGGGCCTTTTTCTACGCTGACACGTGATTGGTCGAGAAGATATGACGCTCCGTTAATCTCTAGTTGGTTGTCAGAGTGACCATCCCGTGACTAGCCTCCGAGTGGACCGGGTATATCTCCTCTTAAGGGACCGTTATCTGCAACAGAGAGTGGTAAAATCGATAAGAATAATGTGATTAACAGCCATAAGTCAGTTTAATTTATTCACTCGGTTTAAAAAGGAAGGCATTTAGAAGACGGGGAGATAAAAAGGGTTAGGTTTTGTAACACTCTAAGAAAATATAATGTCCTGAATTCCAAGCATTGCTAAGTCATGTAGTAGATTCTATAACTTTCCGGGGAAAACTTGACAATAAGATACTCGCATTTCATCTTTCCTATATCGGTTATTTCTATATCAGGTATTTTGAAGTAGATCTCATGATACCCACGTGGTCAATCTAACGTTTTTTATTTACAAGACAACCCTAGACTCTAACACCCCAGCGTAGGTTCATCCCCATTCATCCTTGATAGCTGGCGTTAAATTCAATTACATTGATATAAATATAGTTATAAACATTTTCTAATCAACCTCAAAGAAAACTTTGATTGTTCTTACGATAACACCAAGATTCATTTGAGTACGGTGAGATTTAACATCATTACAGTACCATATCATATTGGAAAACCTTAGATCTACCAGAGGGACAAGACGGACATATGCCAATCAACTCTGCTGGCCACGCCCACTGCCATGTATGGCATCAGAGGACCTAGCAGTACTCACACAAAAAATAGAAACAGATATCCTAATATCGTTCATGCTAAGATGTGGTCATGTCCATATTTCCTGGTTACATACAGCAGACTAGACAAACATGACTTTCCTATTTGAATATTCTTTTTAGATTTGCTATGTTATCTCGGAGGACTACATTCATAATCGTTAGCAAATAAAGCAAACAATATGGTTAATGACAAAAGTCTAATTTTCTTTAATCTCTCCAGCAGTTAAAGGCTTTTATACATATCAATGTTAGAGTTCCTCATATATATTCAAGGTAATTCAAACACAAACAAATTGAGGTATAGATAAGTGTACTTCGATTACACCAGTGAATGTGACTGAAAAATCAATTGTGCTAAGTTGTTTGTCTCCTTAACCTGGCTCGCAGCACAAAACTCTTACATAAACATTCTGTGAAGGGCACAAACCACACTCTCTTAACCAGTGAAGGTCATGCCAGGCACTATAGAGGTCTAGGGTAACGTAAAACCACTGGTCATTGTAACATAGCATGTCAAAGATACTGGTGGAGGAGAAGAATCATTCTTCATTCAATAAGGAGACAGTTGGAGGTCGGGACCCAGCAAATGCAACGTTTGAAGAAAAGAAGAAAATTGTGTAGTCAGTCGTCCTGAAAAAGGTCTCCTGCAATAAATGATCGAGTTATCATTGTTTGCGCATGCGTAACCAAAACCTGGAAGCAAGGCTAGAAGCATAGTCTACTGCACCTGAGACACCAGGAGGAATTCTATGAGAAAACTGGAGGTTTAACTTCTTTTCTTTATTTTCTGTGCTTCTGAAAAATTATGACATCAATCTAACTGAAGATGTACAATGATGGAATTATGAATTCACTGTTATTGGAATTGATTATATGAAAAAGACATTATTCCAGTTTTCTCACAGAATCATCAATAAATGCAAGAAAAGGATTGATATAAATGGTAAGGTGGATCTTGTTCGTTAACTGTTTGTTCTGTCTTTGCAAAGTGTCTTTACACCTCAAACTGAAAATCAGGAAATGACAATAATGTGATCGGCAATACTTAAGGGATAGATCTAAAGATATACAGAAGATTTATTCTGTCACTATCTTATCAGTTGAGGCTTATGTTTAGTGCAAGCTCTACAAAACAAACAGTTGACGATGGATCCACACAATAAGGGGTTGGGGCCCATAACCTCACCTCTACTCTGAGATTGTTTACCATGCACGGTTTGCAGTAACCACTGTAGATATTTCTTCAATATTGTATCGCGTATGGTCTACCATTAGCGCTATATATGTCCAATATATGTGTTGGCTCATTGGCTGTGAGCAATACAAGAACTGCCTATTACTGACGCTTATTCTTTGGACTGTTATCATTGCCCCTTTTTATGAATGGATCTCTGCAATTACTGTATAAGCTTTACGGCTGTATTCTAAAAGACGATACAAAGGAATAGTGTAGATAATCATTTGAGACCGGTGAACGTAATGTACTCTAGTGAAATAAATTCAAATAACGAAAAATTTAATTGAATTTTTGGAAGGATATTTCATGATCAGCAATGAAAGTACTGTCTCCTGACTTATTAGGGAGTATGATCTTAATCTATATTACAGTCATTAGGATTTAAAGTTGATTTATGAGGGTGCTTTAAGCTATAGAAATATCCAAGGTCATATCACCGACTTGAATCAATACTAATTCATATAACTATTTGCCTTATTACAGAATGCAATTCGCTATCTCAATATAACACAGATTCTCAGGTAATATGACATCCCTCAATGATACCTAGTGTAACCATTCATGCCAAAGAATCTCAGAGCCGAGGTACCCTCTCCCAGCACAGATTGGAGGCACCATGTGGAGCATTTTTCTAACCGCAGCAACAAGCGTGGTCACCATGACGCAGTGTTGCCATGGCAACCTGCAGCCTCCTGAGCTGCCCACCAAGCTGACCTACTTACATGACGCCGTGTCCGCGAGTATCTGTGCACTTTGAAAACAAAAAGTGGTGACGTCAAGGTGTGAAGCACGTAAGCGAGGTACGTGATGGCAAATGTCCTCTTTCTGATCTCAAACTTTTTTGTACGGAAATTACTTTTGTTATCTATCTATTGAATTATTACAAAATCGATCAAATATAGTTTAGGTATGATTTAAATCTTTATTTTTAGAGAATTTTTTCTTTGAAGCGAAAAACTGAATTTCCGCTTCTTGGGATTTCTTTTACTGCATTTGTTGTTACCCTTTTGCAAAGGAATCGAAGTATTTTGCTCACGCTATGATAATAAACTTCTTTCGCTATCGATATTAATATTTGGGAACAAGGAAAAGAATATCAATAGAATGTCAAATAGTCAAAATGAGATCAGAAACTGGATATTTACACCGAGATGAAATAAATATTGCTGCTGTAGTGTAAAATGACAGTAACAATGAGTAACCACCACATGAAGAATAAGTGTTGATGACAAAAGTTGACCAAGTCATTGAAGGTATATCAAGCATTGTACCAAGCAATGGGCAGAAGGAATGATATGATTTATATCAATTTACTCTAATTTTAAGAGAAACTGGAGGAATCTTCCTGAAATATGCAGAAATACATGCCATATGAATAAATATCATGCGAAAGGGAAACTTGCACAACAGTGATTTCAAATTCGTGATAACGGTTATGACGTTGACGATGTATTTGTAAAAATCATACAACGCTTTGGTTTTTGTCCAGCTGTCCAGTTTACGAAATTAATCACAGAATAGTGTCGCTTCTTTTCAATTTACCATTCAGATACATCCATTGATATATACCAATACCCAATGACTAGATAAGATAAAATACCTCTTACGATATGATATATGCAAGACTTGATACTGATTAAATTGAGTTTGAATGCTAATCCTTTCTACAATTTTTCATTCGCAATCTATAGTTTTCAAAATATAAAACTATTTCCCTACAATATACAGATCACCATTGCTAAACTACCATAACTGCAAAATTCACCGGAGAAATATACTAAAAGCTGCCGATTTCTTCATGCACAAACCCATCATCACTACAGAAAATATTAACCAAGTATCTTTAGACCTTCCTTTAGTCCCCATGCTTTTGTAACGCTGGAAAAAACAGAGTTCTGAATGCCACCCATTACTAAGTACTTTTCAAGAGGATTCAATATTGTCTCAGCTTGAAATTTCTAATTTTCGGAAGTCTGATGAGTGTTAGAGAGGAGATCCGAACCTTTGGAAAGGTTTAAAGAATTTGCATTTTGGCCCAAACCGGGCATATAAAGGTAGTGTGAATTGCTAGCTGATTTCATCCTTCCTCTTCAGTGTAGGGTCTGCATTTATAATGAGTCAGACATTCAATGAATGAAAACCATCATGGTTTTCACGGATCTCAGAGTTATGCGATATAAATGGCCAGGATCATAATTAAACCCTAAAATTGACGAAATAGAATGAGAGGTCAGAAGGAAACCACTAGCGCAGTTGTAAATGAAGGTAAGTGATATAATTAAGCAAACTTTTAACTCTGCAGGACCTTCACTATTATATCATGAAATAACATCTATTCTTTCTCACTACGTGTTTTATTTTGAGATTATACTCTGATGATGGCATTCAGAACATGGATCCAGCGTTGAGACCTTTTGACATCCCGCAGACAAAAAACTCCATGAGGAAAAGAAGATAGCCACCAGGAAAATATGGTACAACTAGAGAAATGACGGGTAAGAAATATACCCCGCTTCCGGCCGCGTCTCCTCCTCCTCCGTCGCCTCCTGGCGGACTCAAGCGATCGGAGGCGTTTATAGATAGGGCGTCCTTTGTTTGGGCAGGGGGAAGGGGAGTGGTTAAGAAAACAGGAGCAAAATAGTGTTACCTAAATTGTTACCTAGTGTGTATTGTAATCGGAATTGCTGACCTGTTATAAAAATGGCGTCAGTCATATTTGGGACTATATGAGATTAATGGGGAGTTTGCTATTCATGGGTGTACTTTTCATTGGTGGGTCTGTAATCATAATGTTGCTGCCAAAGACAATAATAATTAATCTAAATGAATAGCTTCAATCGGCCTTTAGTATGGACTATGGACTATACAATTCAAAAATATGTTCAAAGGAAGACTTCTGCCATTTTAATCAGGCTAATAGCAAGTGGAAAATGTCATGTGCGCTCCAAAACTTACAAAATATCAATAAGAATGGCTTTCTTATATAACCTAGGCCATTTTGTGCAACTGTGCATTGGTTAGGTGTAAAAACATGTCGAAAGCTGTGGTTACATTAAGGTGAAATCATAGCATGCATTCTTATTTATGACACATAGAACATTGACATCAGGACATCACAATACAACGTAAACAGGTAATAAACTGTATGTGACAGACAAATACACAACAGTAACCCTCTCTAATTGAGATGCACTCCATTTATAATTTGATGGTCTGACATCTTATGAAGAGGTTGACTTAAAACTCACACTTATGAATCACATAAACAAAGCACACTTTGTTGAACATAAATAACCAGGGCGCTTTCCCTTCACACCACGCCCGAGCCATCTGTGCGCGGTCAAAGACTGCAAGATATCCAGTTTCATGGCATTGTACCATAGGGTAGTTGTAGGTTCTTGTTATACCTCATAAAGTCATGGATTCCACTGGGCAACCAATCTATATAAAGACCTGCCAAAATAGAGAACTGAAGGGATCGTACAAAAAATCTGACCAAATCGTATACATGTAGCTGGCGGTGAAACTGTGCCCAAATTTGTTCTGATAATTTTGAACGCTACATTCACTCACCATATCCGAAAGATTTGTAAAGAATTGTATCACTATACGATATACTTTGAAATATTTCGAAGAAACTGGAAACTTTCCGATGAACTCTTAGCTCAGTGGAATACACTCTTTATAACAATCAACTATAAATCTCATACCTTTGTTCAGTGAAATTAATTCCTATATCCGCACATATTCTGGATACTAATTTATTTGAGGTTTTGATCCTTGCAACTACAAACCCATGAATAAGGTACAGACAGAGACAAAGACACATATCATACTGGTTAAAAAAGAACTGCATTTTGTTGGTATCAGCTCACTCTTGAATTTGAAATGCTGAGAAGTTATAGAGAAAATGAAAACCATCTAACCTTATTGGTCGCTCAAAATTTTATAACATCAGAAGATATGACTTATCTTTCAAGAAAGACAACAGAAAATTCAGAATTGCTTTTGAAAACGAGAAATCATTTTGTCAGATCAGGTCAGAATTTTATCACAGCCTTTAAAGTTCAGCATGAAGAATTTGTCATACTGTATTTGACAAAAACATGCCAAGAAAATGAGATCCAGGCTGAAGGTAAATCGACCAAGGGCACCTTAGTTTGATACTTCTGTCTCTTTTTCTCATCTGATGAAGAATATCCTAGAATGCTTTCAGATACGAATATAATGCAGACTTCTTTAACACAGCGACCTTAAACCTATAATGAGATCAAATTTATTATGAAATCATATTCAGAAACAGCTCTCCGACCTGACCACGACACAAAATCAAGACATGATTCGAATTCACGCAGACTAAACATGTATTAAACCTAAACCCACCATAATAAAGCATTGCAGGGTCTGAAATATGGAGTAGTCCAGTTTTATTTCCGAGACTTTTAACTGTGAATACGCTGAACACAGATAGCTTTAGGGAGTAGCTTTGATTCAATGTCTCATAAAAAGAATTGAATCAGATTAATCAGTAGCAGCAATCAATGTGTTTGACTTTTTGTATCACAATTCCTATATAAGGAAAGCTTATCATGGCATAAATGAACTAAAGGAGATGTGGCTTTACACAATTCACAAAGCTGGGGGAGGGAATTACAACCACTAAATGATACTCTTTAAAGAAGATACCTCGGAAACGCATAGATTTATCTGTGATATCTGGTTACACCTGTCAATTATTAACCTTATTCGTGTCCCCACATCTGCCTAAATCTTTTTTAATTCATGTCCATGAAGTAGGTGATGTTAAACATGTAACAAGAGACACTAACAGAGTGTACGGGTATCAACAGCAAAGACGCTAGTTATCTAAGTATATTGTGCGGCACCCTCTCGAATTTGATATTCTCATACAATGGATCAAAATGATAAATCCAATATATGCAGTCTCATCTCTTGTAACAACAGCTTAATTGGTAGTTGGACCCTCTTGCTGTTTCCTATGACTGGGGGATTTATACATGATCATTCGGTGTATTCAATATCCATCTTCCCCAATACACTAATCCCAAGAATTGCCATGTTAAAGGGTATATCAATTGTGACTTTTCTTTTGCTCTATAGCACAAAGGGACTATTTCCCTATATCCAATGGCCTTGAGGGCGTATACAATGGATTTTTATCAGTATACATACATTGTGGTATCGTCCTTAAACAATATACGGTTTAGTGAGTCCCCCTACATTTTTAAAGGGGAATTTGTATACGATGGGTAATAAAGACGTAGAAACAGGGAGCTTACCTTCGCCTATGGAGCAGCGTGGGCCTATCCAGCCGGCCTGACACTTACAGTGGCCCGTCACTGGGCTGCACGACGCCCCGTTATCACAGTCACAGTAGAAGGAGCAGCTAGGCCCGTACCGACCCCGCCGACACCCTGAAACATACATAAAGCCGTGTAGAGTGTGTCCACCAACAGGCTGGTGAGTATGGTAACTCATACTCAATGGGCGATAAACAGATGGATATGTCCAGGCTAAGATAACATTAGAAATATATGCCTCTTTTGTCTGAGTCCGTTCACCATCTTCTTTGGAGTGCTTTGGAATGGAAGGGCGGGTTGGGGGACAGGGTTGGAGAGAAGGAGAGGGAGAAAGGGAGAAAAATGGACAGAGAGAGAACAAGAGATGGGTCTATAGGGAAAGTATATAGAGTGAATGACAGAGGCGAATATGTCAGAATAAATGTAATTCAGACACACTCACTGTGTTTTCTTGATCTTAAATGCCTGGAAATCATTAAAAACGCCATTTCAAGAAAGTGGTACAGAGGGACGTGTGAATAATATTTCATTACTCAGTGACGAACAGAATCTGTACTCCTGGTCAGTAAAAGTGAGATTTGCGCACAGGTACATGGAATAGAGGGAAACTATGTTCCGGTGAAAGGAAGTCAAAGTTACAAGGTAAGGCTTGGAAAAATTACTGCCCAAGGCCTTGGCTGCGGGCAGTAATTTTTCCAAGCCTTACCGAGTAATTTTGACTTCCTTTCACTGGTACTTGGTTTCCCTATTCCTATATACCTTCAAATGTGGTTTAATAACGATAATTAGCGTTATTTGCTCATCCACCATCATACCTGAAGCCAGATCCAACCTTATCGAGTAACTTGACATTTTATGTTTACTCCCCACTGCGCTTTTCATATGAATTTTGTAAGAGACAATCTGATTGGTCTAAATGTCAACCTTGGGTAGTATACGGCAACCTTGGGTAGTATACGGCAACCTTGGGTAGTATCCATAAGTTACTCCACCCCCCAGAACGTGGTGTAAGCATAGAGTGTACAGCCATAGGTATATAGGAATACTATAAATTACAATACTGCAACAGGAATCGGTATTATAACATCAAATTGCGTTCACTCTATCTGGCAAACAAATGTAGCTGAGAGTCTGCGACACTATTCTAGCCAAGAGGAAACTGCTAACTCAGGTTTAAAGCCATAATTGATATTAACAGTTAAAGTTTTATCTATCATCAACTATTAAAGTTATATCGATGTCACGATTAAGAAAATTAACAATACTGACAACATAGCTCAATTCAATTATCATGGATTTGTCCACAAATGAATTATAGTTCACTCATTTAATCTACACTACAAAGACTCATTTTGTACAATTGCGACCTCAGTACTATGTATTAACATTGATAAAAGGCTCCATACACTCGCAACATTGGTTCATAATAAAACGTCTCCAAATATATTTGTTGCCTCGTGGTTCTATTGTCTACCAACTTTACAATTTTAGATTTTTAATAATTTCCACATCTCCTACCAGTGGCAGGCTGATGTCAGTTCCTGTTATTTCCTGGTCATATCGTGAGAATATTAAGACGTACTTTGTGAGCAGAGCGGACCCTCCTTGCCAGCGGGACACGAGCACTTCCCCGTCAGAGAGTCACAGCCGAAGTCGCCACAGTCACAGCGCTGCCGGCAGTGCGTGCCATACAGCCCAACGGGGCAAGCTGCAACGACAGATAATACCACATTGTTATACAGCCACTGATTTATCTCACCCCTGGTACAAGTTTACCATAGGAAAAACATTAACAATCTATATTCAACGATCACCGACGTAACTCGCCAATACTACGCCATAATCGTGGCAGAGTGATGCGAGATGATGCAATAATCGACTAGCCAATAAGCAGCCAGGATCTGAGAAAGTAGGCAAGACACACTCCATACATTTTCAATTGGGACGTTGTATACTATATCTATAACGTGAATCGACTATGAAGCGATTATTTTACATAAGTAAACCAAATGTCCCCGCTCCCTGGATATAATGATAAGGAAACGTAGTGACTGAGTCCGTAGGGATGCCATTCTCGGCCATTTATACCATAAATATATCTCTTCACCTCCAGCATTGGAACATGTTTAACTATGTTTTCACTTATTACGAAACTGTCATATTTGAGATGATGTAAAAGAGTGGCTACATTTCTGACATCGCTCGCCGCTGTATCCGTTCTGACAGTCGCACTGTCCCGTCTCTGGGTCGCACTTCCCGCCGTTCACACAGTCGCACTTACTGCGACAATAGTCGCCGTAGAACCCGGATGGACATTCTGCAAACACAATCAACACTTCAGTCATTAGGATCGTCACCGCAACACGTTGAATGGAGTATCGATATCAATTTTTGCAGTAGCTGGCCCTGAACCCAAACAATTTGGCTGACCTTTGCATGTTAAGGGTGGGGTTGTAAGGGGAACCCCAATGACAACATATATAAGGCAGCATTACAGTTTTAGCACTACCACCAATCATTCTGTATCCCTTCGAACAGGAAACACATTATTCTGCTCTACACACAAGGAAAAGCCTTACATTTTGCAGAGCATAATGACAAACAGTAGAAATTAATATTACAAATATGAGAATTTTAAATAGTCATAATTAGGGGTAAAGTGTTTGGAGAATTAGAGTGCATGATTTCATAAACATCCGAACAGTGACCAAAACTCCCACTTTCTGTATGTTTCTTCAATATACATCCCACAAAAATAAATCACAGTCTATATTGTTAGGGATCAGGTTCTTATAGCCTTAGGCTGCCTCACTGCTACCCCCTAGCGTCACCCACCCACACTTCAACCCACTTCACACGACCACTTCCCACACCAACATACAACTTCCGCCAGCTCCACTTCGCTCGTCACCATTACTCCATTATTCACCTTTATTTCGCATCCCATCAACACCTCGTTGAAATCATCTTGATTAATCTATAATTTTCTCTCAATAATAGGACTATTCAATATCATGTATATCTATTTTCACCCCATATTCTTACAAATTACATAGATACAACTAGAATATCACTTCTGTACACATATACCTTACCATAAAATGTATTGATGATAAATCTTGTCTACCCAAGCAACTCTTTAGATTTGTATTTACTAGCTAGGTTTTGAAGCAGTGTAAGGAGAACTCACGCATATCACAGTGCTGACCGTACCACCCGGGCTGACAGCTACAACAGCCGGTCACGTGATCACAGGACACGCTGTTTTGACAGTCACACGTGTGTTGACACCCGGGCCCGTATTTTCCTTCTGCACATTTTTGGTCGCATCTACAAAACAAAGAAATGTGTAAAGGGACTTGTTGCCATGGATTGCTGTGTTTTATTTTCGCCATAGCAAATTAGACCTCAGGGAATGTAACCTGATACGATAATAAAGTATGAGCCAGAAGGTCCGGCGACAACGGCTTACTTAGATCCCTCAAAAGAATAAAGTGCCGATTCCACCGAGCACCCGAAACTTGCCGAAATGAAAATCGGGAAATTTCGTATAAGCATAGCTGGCAGTGGAAGCGGAAATTTTTTTCTGGTAATTTCGGGCGCTTATACGATTTATTGTGCGAGAAAATCCACCATATAAGATATTCTTTAATACATTCCAAGGACTTCAGAAACTTTTCGATAACGATTCTAGTCTGGTGTGATCACCCATTTAGGCAATAAGTGCGGTGGCAGAGTAATAACTATTAAGAAAGAAATGGATGAGTGTTTGGTCTGTGTCTCTGTTCGCCATAGAGGTTGGTGCGTGCAGGGATATGAACAAGGTGGTAGCCGAGTGAATATTCTGAATCATTTCAAAATAAGAGGGCGATTGGGGACATAGATCAAAGACGAATATGTTTCTGATTTTAGCACAGCCTGGCCTAGTTTATCTGTTTATCGCCAATCGAATATCAGTTACCATACTCGCAAGCCTGTTGGGTATAAGTTCCTAACATTAAGCCAATGGGTATCTATACCAGGCTATGAAAATGATTTTTATGCAACATTGCCAATAGCAGTAAGTGAAGATGCACAAAAATTGTCATGACCAATACTCCTTGACACAAGGCTACCACAGGACTTCATGATCATTATTTATTTGTTGTCTAATTTAAGAAATTGGGACCAAATACTCTCTCGGGTCAGACTATTTACGGAATCTAAATGACTCAAAACTTCATACCAATGTCTGAGGTATCTCAAGTCGCTAGTTTTATGTTGTAAAATCAGGATATGGATGCGTGAGGCTTTGATGCAAAGGATTGTAAGTGACAAAGTTTATTTCACTAAGATTAAGAAGGAATTGCCTCGAGATCCTTAATATCCACCCAATAAATAGCGTCCATGGAAAACACATGGGCAGCGTGTATTCACATATCCGGGGGATACGGATATGTTGTATGCTCCGGGTTGCCGCTGCATACGGAAAAATAGTGCATATGAAAAAATATAATGCGTACCTAAAGACTAATATGGGTACCTCACTTGTCAGGAAAAGGTGGATAATAAGTTCAATACAAAATGTGAGTTTCCTCTGTGCAATGTCTGTCCTCGCATGCACTGGGTTATTGCTACGAGTCTACTCTTCGGAACATACAACCACTTTCATCTGAAACCAGTCAATATTGTGTATATAGCCACATTTTTCAGTGGCCATGGAGCGAGTGGGGTTCAGATTTTATCTCACCCCTTTCACCGACTAAGTGACAAACATTTGTGGCACCATCTCCCATTGGGTATTTTTGTAGGGTTCCATGGGGATCGAGTACAAGTTCCTAATGCTAAGTCTATGGAGAAAAGTACAAGAGGTGAGATAAAAAATTCTTACCTGGCTCCCGTCCAGCCTAGTCCGCATATGCACTCGCCCGTGGCGGGGTCACACTTTGCGTTGTCCTCACACTGACACTTCATGCTGCAGTTGATGCCGTGCCAACCCTCCTCGCAAGCTGCAAGTAAAAATTCAGCATTAGCAATCTCAGCCTATCTTACACTTATCTCCCTCCATCAAACCTTTGTGATATAATTGCCGAGATGTATGAATGAATAGACTCCAGATATAATTTTCAAATGGGGTATCGCTCTGAAGTTATTCAAAATACTTTTCTTCGGTTACATTTCTAATAGCATGCAAGTAAGACATTTCTTCTGGCCTCAATATATAAAAGGATTGAGTGTGTTATCAATGAATAAAAACCAATGATATATTAGTTATCATTTATGAAATAAATAATAGTAGTATTGAGATAATGGGTTGCCCATGGCCTTTGGTCAGGGGTGGTCATTGCCCCCCCTGGTGAAACTACTGTACACTCGCGCACCCCTGCGCCACCTCTCCGCTCTCGGCCGCACTAAACATCAAAGTGCGCGAGTGCGACACTGTCCTCTGTCTCATTCGCTTCACTGGTCTCCTTCGCTCAACACCTATTTTTTCTATCGCTCCTTGGCCTATCGCCCTCCGTACCTTCGGTCTCCGTATTCCCCTGAATATCGGCAGACGAGGACAGGGTTACCAAGCGATTCAGTAAGGAATTATAGTATAGCCATGTTGACCAGAAGCGCTGTGGCGGCATCCGCACCCGCGGAGGCCGAGACGGACTCGGAAATAACGATAAGACAGCCGGCAGCCGAGAGCGACCACGTGGACTCGGTATCTCAACAGGGAACGAGCGCCAGCGCACGGACTCGGACTTCGCGCATCACAGCCCTGGAGGCCAACCTCGGGGGGGTCAGGACGGACGTCAACGAGGTAAAGACGGACGTCGGTGAAGTAAGGACGGATATGACTAAAATATCGCGCCAGATGGACGGCATGATGGACGCGATCATGCAGATCTCCAGACCGACCTCGCGCCGGGCCGGCTCACGGGCTTCCTCAGCGGCCGAACGGACGAGAGACTGGGCCCAGGATCAGAACGAGCGCCTCCTCCCCGCGCCCAGGGCACTCCGAGAGGCATACACGACCGAGGAACACCTCCAGCGTGAATTCGGCCGTGAGGCCATGCGACACGACCGCACAACGGGTAAGAGCCTACTTTCTGATTTAAATGCCCGGAGGCCGACGGCGAAGCCGTACATGTTTATGGACAGAGATGGGGTGTACACGCTGCACCAGAAACTGGACCTACGGTCGAGCCTCGGGCCTCTGGAGTACATTTCATGTTTTGTGGCCTTATTGAATGACGATCGCGCCTTGCACCCCGAGGACAAGGAGCATATGTTCAAACATCTATACCAGGTGACCGTTGATGCGCAGGCACGGCCGTGGGCCGGCGTCAGACGCTGGTCAAACTACGTTTTCGACCAGGTCGAGTCGGGCAGGATGCGATGGTCGGATCACGGCCGGATACAGGAAGAACGTGTCCGGCTCGCGATGACCAGTGCCCACACCGCAAACAACAGTCAAAACACGGAGACCGGACGTGCCCGGGGGAGCGAGGCCCCGTGCCGGGACTTCAATGGAGAGAGGGGGTGCCGCCACCGCAGCGACCACACTGAAGCGGGTATCCGGTGGTTGCACGTGTGCACGTTTTGCGACTCTGTGGGCAGGAAGTGCGGTCACTCGGTGCACGCCTGCAACCGCAAGCTGACTTACGGACACGGGTACGACAACACGGCGGCTCCCCCTGTACCCACACCGCGGCGGGTACCCCAGGCGGGGTATCAACTGCAGGCTACTACCAGGCCGGCGGCAGCGCAGAGTGTGGTACACCAACCCCAGTCGAGTTAAAAAAACGGGCCGGCCGCGCCCCGCCAGTAGACGAGGCGCGCAACAAAGATGAAAGGGGTGCCGGCAGGACGGAGTGTTGTGTTACGAATCCGGCTCCCCCACGTGACGTCATCGAACACGTGACCCCCTCGGCACGTGGCCGAGGGGTAGTGATAAACAACAACATTGACGGGGGGAATACACTCCCGGAGGAGATACCCCCCGTTTCAGCGGCGGGGCCCGCCCCCGGCACTGTGGGGGATGATGGTCTCAGTCGCTTGCCGGGTGTTAGTGTTAGTGCGCCGGAATCTAACACTCCCGACTTTAAAGCACTTCGCGATGTCTGCGAAACGGGAATCCACCGGGAGGGCGTGAGTACGGACCCGTTAGCCTTCAAACAACATCGCCGGGAGACTTGGCCGGAGTTCACGGCCGTGGGGCCCGCCAGGCACGCGGAAATATACCGGACCGTGCGTGACACGGGAATCCCCAACGCACTCGGCGCCAGGGTCGAGGTGCCTTCGGATCTAAACCTACCTGCGTGGGACCATTACCTAGGACACGTGGAGGAGGCGCAGGAGCTCCTAGGCTTCCTGCGATACGGTTTCCCCCTGGGATACCTGGGACCGGAGAGTGATACCAGAGGGGTGGCCAACCACCCCAGCGCAACCTCTCACCCCGTGCAGGTAGAGAAGTTTCTCGAAAAGGAGGCGGGCTTTACCAATATGATGGGCCCGTTCGCCGAACCGCCTTTTAGCCCGTGGTGTCACGTGTCGCCACTCATGACACGGGAAAAGCGCGGGACGGACGACCGGCGCATCATTACCGATATGACTTTCCCGAGGGAGTGCAGCGTGAACTCGTTCATCATTAAGAACTCGGTCTACGGACTGGAGCGAGAACACGGCCTCCCTACAGTGGACGAGTTTGTGGCCAAACTCGTCAAGGCAGGCACGTCGGCCTACATGTCGTCCATCGACGTGTCGCGTGCCTACAAGAACTTTAGGTGCGATCCCCTCGATTGGCCTCTGTTATGTTTCACGTGGGGGGGCGGGCACTACTGCGATACGGCCATGCCGTTCGGCGCCCGTGCCTCCTCATACCACATGCAGTGTGTGGCGGAGGCCATCGTGGGGATACTCTCATCAAAGGGAGTCACGGCCGCGATGTACCTCGACGACCTCATCATCCTCTCCGAGGACCGAGGTAAGGCGGCCGAGGACTTCAGGATCGCGCGAGACCTTTTCTCGGAATTGGGCCTACCCGAGGCACGCGACAAAGCACAGGAGCCGAGCCAGACCGTGACGTGGTTGGGGATAGAGATCGACGCCCGTGCCATGTCTCTATCGATCCCCACGGCCAAGCTGGAGGACATCCGTGGTCACGTGTCGGCCGTAGCCAAACGACGGACGTTGACGAAACGACAGCTTCAGTCGGTGCTCGGCCGGATATTGCACGTGGCCAGGTGTATACGTCCGGCCCGGGCATTCGTCTCAAAGCTACTCGAGGCCCTCCGGGGGATGAGGGGCTTCTACATGAACATCAATTCCGAGATGCGCCAGGACCTCGACTGGTTCGTTAAGTTTGCCCGGGGCTGGAACGGCCGCGCCCTCATCCCTCGGGGTCCCCCGACGCGGAGGATCACGGTGGATGCGTGCCTGTCGGGCGTCGGAGGAACCGACGGCCGGTTCTCGTACTCCGGACAAGTGTGCCCCGTCTTCGATCCCGTGGAGTGCATCTCAGAGCTCGAGGCTCTGAATACCATCTACGCACTCCACACATTCATCACAGACAGGGATCGGGGATCACGGATTGAGGTGTTCTGTGATAACCTCGGAACTGTACAGACCCTCAATAGCGGGCGTGCCCGTAACCCTGTCCTGGCGGAGTGTGCCCGCCAGGCATGGATGGTGCAGGCACGTCTGCAGGTGGAACTGGTCTTCAGCCATATCCCCGGGGTGCAAAACGTCATCGCAGATGCCCTGAGCAGAGCCCATCTGTCGAGGACGGAATACGATAAGGCCACTTCCCTCATTCACATTCATGAGTTGTACCCTATCGTACCGTGTACCCATGCCTCTTTTGTACCCGTACTCCGTCTCTTCTGCAGATCGGGCGCTTCTCTTACTCCAGGCGAAGGCATCTGCGAGGCAGTCAGAGGCGCGTGCCCCAGGTACGCTCGCAAACCAGCGATCCGCAGTCACCACCTACCTGGCGTTCTGCAACCGGATGAGAGCGGACCCCCGGGCACCGACCGTGAGCCTGATCACGTCGTATCTGGAATACGTGGCGGACCACGCCCCCTCGCCGGCCACGGTCGCCAACCAGTTATCGCACGTCCGGGCACACCTCCGACTGACGGGGGGGGACGTCCAGCCAACAGAGGATCACCGGGTGAAGCGTGCCCTCGAGGGCATGAGGAGAAACAAGCTGTACGTGCCAAACGTGAAGGCCCCCATACCAATGGATGTGTTCAGGGCGGTCCTCGACGCCCTGTCGGGATCGCCCCTCCATACGGCAATGAGGGCGGGCATGCTCCTCATTTTCTACGCGGCCCTACGGCAGGGGGAGGTGGCGCCGCAGTCGGCTCGGGCATTCGACCCGGCTCGGAACCTCACTCGCGGGGACGTGGTCCTCGGCCGCCGGCATCTCACCATCACCATCAAGGCGGCCAAAAATCTTCAATACGTAGGGCAACAGAAAGTGATGCGCCTCGAGGCCGCGGACGATATCCGGGTGTGCCCGGTAGATGCGGTTCGAGGCCTACTACGGGCGGCCCCTACGGCTTCACTGCGGGACCCGTTTCTGACACTGCCCGATGGGACGACCATCACATCACGGGTTATGACCAACGAATGGGACCGCCTTCTACAGGCCACAGGCCAAACGGTGAAGACATACACCCTCCACAGCCTCAGGAAGGCCGCTGCCACTCAGGCATTTGAGGCAGGAATACCTGAACTTAACATCCAGAGGTATGGAGGGTGGAGGTCCCAGGCTCATAGAGACTACATCAAAGTATCAGACCAAGAGACTGTCAACAAGTCTCTCATTGAGTCTCTCTCCTTCAAAAAGTGACTATAAAAAACTTTCCCACCCTCCTCTTCCCTTAACTATTGGCTTCTTGGCTATTTCTATTATTTTATTATTACATGTTATGTTTAACTATGTAATATCACATAATCGTCATTTATCTTATATCAAATATTATCACAATTGACAAACACATATCTATGTCAATTTCAATATTTGTCATATTGTCACAAATCTTATCACAATTGACAAACACATATCTATGTCAATTTCTATATTTGTCTTATCATTGATACTCATGTATTTCTCTTATTCATATCAATAAGACTCATAAAATTAAATAAAATTTTATAAGCCCACTACGGCCTTCACTCTGTTTCATTGGGGATCTGGGGTAATGGGTTGCCCATGGCCTTTGGTCAGGGGTGGTCATTGCCCCCCCTGGTGAAACTACTGTACACTCGCGCACCCCTGCGCCACCTCTCCGCTCTCGGCCGCACTAAACATCAAAGTGCGCGAGTGCGACACTGTCCTCTGTCTCATTCGCTTCACTGGTCTCCTTCGCTCAACACCTATTTTTTCTACCCACCCACCCACTCCTTTTCTCTCCTACTCCTTACACTCGTAGGGCTATTTCTATTATTTTATTATTACATGTTATGTTTAACTATGTAATATCACATAATCGTCATTTATCTTATATCAAATATTATCACAATTGACAAACACATATCTATGTCAATTTCAATATTTGTCATATTGTCACAAATCTTATCACAATTGACAAACACATATCTATGTCAATTTCTATATTTGTCTTATCATTGATACTCATGTATTTCTCTTATTCATATCAATAAGACTCATAAAATTAAATAAAATTTTATAAGCCCACTACGGCCTTCACTCTGTTTCATTGGGGATCTGGGGTAATGTTATGATTAGAAATGTACAGATGTATCACCATGTATGTTAACACATCTCAGAGCTTACTTAATACTCTACTAGCTACTGTTATATATAAATATAAATATTTCAGAAAATTAATTGTATTACCGAAGGAAAATAAAAAACCTATATCAGAAAAAAATGTCTGAACCTGAATGCGTGAAAGACTCGAGGCAGACGACAATTTTGCCGCTGGTTCCTGCTACTTACGTGTCTCACACCGGGACCCGGTGAATCCTGACGCGCAGATGCAGGCGCCAGTCGTGTGGTGGCACGGTGATTGGTTGAGGCAGTCACATGACCTCGTACAGTTGTCGCCGTATAGTCCGGTGGGACATTCCCGCCCGCACGTGGGGCCCACGTATCCAGCGGGGCACGTGCACTGCCCGAACACGATGTCGCACGGAGCCCCGTTCTCACACGCGCACTCCTCCTGACAGTTAGGTCCGAAACGACCCTGCCGACAACCTGACGATCATACAAGTTAAAAGACTATAATTTCTTTTCTTTTTTTAAGTCTAAGACATCTAGTATTCCCAGGCGGTAACTTATCCAACTTCTCTTTATAGGCAAGTAATGCACCTGCATGGGCGCTCTTTTTTTTGCTGCAAAAAGTGTGCTACCCCTGCCATAAAAATGATGAACAAACCACTAATTAGATATACGTGGCAGGCGTAAATTTTCAGGGCAGGTGTTTTAGATACATGACATGAGGAGATGCGGATTGAAAAAAGGTACCCAACAAAATAAAACAAATATATTTATTGAATAGCCCCTACAATAAAAAGACTGATTAATAATGTTTGTTGAATAACTGACTTTCCCAATGCCACATCGTTAGCGCGCAGATGGTGACGATGGTTTTTTGCAACAAGCTCAAAGTCTATATGACCACTCTAACCTTTAGGCAGACTTTATGAGCGTGTGGCCCATACTCAAAAAACACATGTTACTGCTTATCAGACTGAGTCTTTTAGTTCCAGTAAAGATTTTCCTAAGACTGACCTCTGGAGCAGTGGTGCCCCCTGTGGCCGGGTTTGCAGGTACACTCCCCGGTCACGTGATCACACATTGAGTTATGTCCGCAGCGACAGACGCCGATACAAGCCGGGCCGAATGTACCCGGCGGACAGGCTGCAATAAAACAGGGTCAGTAAGGTACAAGGTGAGAACGGTTGATAAAGATAACTATAATTTCAGCAGAAATATGTTACTCTGGACGAATTTTTCAACCCCGATCTCCCTACTAATTGGACATTGACCAATCTTATGTTACATAACTGATAAGGGAATGTTCTTAACGAAAGGGAAAGATAAATCATTCCCGATATCAAATCTAAGTTATCATTCATCTAAATCATATATATGACATAGTTTTACAGAATTGTTGAATGTCGAAATATATAATTAAATCTGTACTTGATAACAAAAGAATTTCAGGAACCAAATAGAAATGGACTGGAGATTCCCTGTAAATCACCGCATTCTCATCGTGTGAAGTGTGTCTACTCACGTTGTTCGCACGCTAGTCCCGTGTATCCAGGCTCACACTGACACTTCCCAGTCACGTGGTTACATGGCTCGCCCTCTGCGCATGTGCATTGCTCGTTACAACCAGCACCGAACCAACCAGGTAGACAAGCTGTGGGCGAAAATAGAGGTAATTCAATGCTGGTACGATTTTAGGAATTACACAATGAAATAATCAATTTACATTGATAGACAAAAGTACGCTAATAATAGCCAGACTTGGAGGAATTTATTGTGCGCTTTAATTCTAATTTGTAAGTATCACACTCGAATATTATGAAAATATTCAGCCTTTAAGCTTCATGAAATATAGTTCATCTCATCACTTTTTTTAAAAATATACATGGTGACATGCTTCCCCGGTATCGCCTCCTTCAATATGCCGCACTACGCCAATTATGCCTTGATTTTACATATTTCACATGTACTGTACAAAAGGATATCATATCCTGTGTTTGATGATACTTGGAGATGACAGGTCTAAGGCTATTTTGGATACTCAATTACTTTTCTAGCTGAGAATATGATTAACATGCTGTCACAAATATGTTGGCATGTTGGCAAGGCTTGTCATATGTGATTCATTCACCATATATTGTTCAAGGCTTGACACATGTGATATCTTTGACATTTTGGTGTAGAAGGTGTGTCACATACTAACATCATTAATTAACATTTAGTATTCAAAGCTTGACACATGTAATATCTTTGACACTCTAGTGTAGGAGGTGTGTCACATATATCATCAATTAACATTTAGTGTCCAAGGCTTGACACAAGTTATGTCTTTGACACTTTCGTGTAGAAGATACATCCCATATGATGTAATTTAACATTTAGTATTCAAGGCTTGACACATTTAATATCTTTGACATATTAGTGTAGGAGGTGTGTCACATATATTATCATTGCACATTTAGAGTCCAAGGCTCGACACATGTAATATATTCCATCCTTTACTATACAAGACGTGCTAAGAGTGTGGAGGAGAATGTGGTACTTTACGTTTGCTGCAGGTGCGGCCTCTCCAGCCTGGCAGGCATTGACAGCGGCCCGTCTCGTGGTCGCAGCGCGCACTGTTCTGACAGTCACACTTCTCAATGCAGTCCTTACCGTAAAACCAGGACTTACATTCTGAAAATCAATAACTTATTTAGTTATATATTCTTTATTTATCAAGCAATATCTGATACGGGATCAGTTCTTCCTGCTGAGGGATCTGTTATTTTCTTAGATTTTCCATGTTTGTATACACCTTTATGTGTCTCTGGTTGATAGGGGATTACTCATCGGGTGGTAGTCTCGAGCATTTTTACTGTTTCATTATTCAAATTATCTCATTATATGAGTGAGTACGTATACGTACCGATAAGGTTAATACGTTTACCTTTATCATATACCTTCATATATAGATAATGATTGAAATATTTACAAAAATGTTATGAATTCCGTGATGACTTTAAAGTATGCTGGTAGTTAGGTCTGTGCTGGTGATAGGTTTAGGCATTTATTCAGCCATATTCACAACATGTATATTAACCCTTTAAGGATGGCTGCCTATGGCTGAACTACACACTTGGGGACGGCTACTAGTGACTATGTATAGTTCTAGGGGACGGGGGTATTGTCCTCTGAACTCTAAATTCGAAGATTTATCACGTGATATGATATGCTATTATTAATATTTTATTCCTATTATTTAGATTTCAAAAATATGATATTACACCTACATTCTGTGAAAATTTCAAGTTAATTGTTCAAATATTTCCTTTTGAAAAACAATTATATAAATATCCAGCAAATGATGCCTTAAGGCATCATCCGCCCCTGGCCGGTTGATGCCTTAAGGCATCATCCGCCCTTAAAGGGTTAAGTATGCTGGCACATTTTTATATAGCACAATACTATAATAATATATAATCAAAACCAATACCGTAACAGAGGCTGGTATTTGTGTAACATACTGCTATATGATAACACGTTTTCTGGTAAGAGACACACTTACTGCTGTCGCACTTGTCTCCATGATATCCTTCCTTACACTTACAGGAACCAGTGAAACGGTCACATGACACGCTGTGCACGCACCCACAGGGGGAGCCACAGTCAGCTCCGTAGTAACCCGCGGAACATTCTGCGATAAAGAAAAGGCATCAATTTTATTCAATTTCTTTTATATACCTAGTGATTTGTATTTCTTTGGAGTAAAGACCACAACAAAAACGGCAGAGAAGGAGCATGCTTGGTTGAGTGGTTGCATATTTGATACTGAGATGTAGAGAACCAACGGAGTATCTTTCTCTTAGTGAATGCATATTACAGATACTATACATAATGATTTAAAGAGTGCCTGCGTATAAACTACATGAATTTGATAGTGATAGAATATAGCAGTAGGTCCCGGGAGTCGGAGAGATCCTGTGTGAGTAGTATATAAAGGCGGTAGTTATATTCAGGACAGCTTGGACACTCCGCTGTAACTCATACAATGAGGGATATTGTCAACCCTAGCCTTAGCTATCTAAGAGGAAATATAACGGCAATAATTAGAAGTCTCACTGTTTAACTAACGCTTTGATAGTGTTAGAGGGGGTGTCCACCAGTTTCCCGATGCACACCGATACACTACAAGTTTCAGCTCCCTATACACCATCAAAATTGCAGCGGAATCGTATCTGATATCGTGGCAGATAGACAGGTTTCCATGACGATGCACAATGATACACTTCGATGCACTACGATACGCTCCTGATAAAGAAGACCGTATCGTAGGGTGTCTTCGACGTTCAAACATGCTCGATTGTCGTCGTGCATCTGTGTTCATCGGTGAAACATTTGGCCGGGATATCATGTGAAATACTCAATTTACAAAATATCTAAGGTGCATATGGTTGATTCTACCCTATAAATATGGTGCCATTTGATTCAAGCTAAGTGTCTCAAATATGATATAGTATAGTTTGACCTGGAACTGAGCTTTTATTGTCTGAAAAACAATATAATATTGTTTTGTATATACTATTAAAAAATCAATTGTAACGCTGTATCATTTCAGGAAGTCTAAAGAACCATATGCTACCTCATGCCCTATTTTAATGCACTAGTTAAATCATGGGGTGTATCGGGACCATCATCTTTTCTCTTGTCCTAGCACATTAGGACGCACACCGACGCACACCGATATTAACCACTCGATACACAGCGATGTGGATATTTTTCATCGTATTGCTTCGGGAGCTAAATCGGCGTGCATTGGCGTTGGTGGGTGCGGGGTGTTCAGGTGAAGCCTACCTCTCTCACAGGCGCGGCCCGTCCATCCGGAGCTGCAGTTACAGCTGCCCTGGATGTGGTCACATGACCCTCCGTTAATACACATACATCTCTGGCCGCAGTTCACGCCGTAAAATCCAGGAGCACACTCTGAAAGCAGCAGACGGGTGAGAAACTTTACAGGATCAAGTCATTGTGAATGTGATGTAACACCCTCAAGAACATGACAGTTTAAAAGACCCGAGCCACAAACTACAAATAATGTTCTTAGTGATCGACTTGACTCGGTGCAATTCAGGGCGGCTGTAGCAGTTTCATTTTAGATCTTTCAAGAGTACCACCAACATTCTTGATAATATTTTACCAAATCAATTTGCTCTTTCAGTGGTGAGAACAATGAAACACTTCGTATTATGTAACTACATGCATTGATACAATAAAAACTACCGATACCAGAATATATTGCATTTATTACTCAGCATTGCAAATTTGAATTATAATAGGAAAGACAAGGTGACCGCCCATCTTCTCACGTAGTATATTCTACACAAGGGACTTCTTTTTCCGTAATGTGTAGGTGAAGTATGGAGACTCCGTAATGGGTGGATAATAGCGATTGTATACTCACTCTCCTCACAGTAGAGACCTGACCAGCCAGGCGCACAGTTACAGCGTCCTGAAACGGGGTCACAGGTGGCCTCGTTCTGGCACTCACAGAGGTTGGCGCAGTCCTTGCCCCAGAAACCGGTCACACAGCGCACCGTGCACCCGCGTCCCTCCCAGCCCGGCGCGCATGTGCACTCGCCCGTTTCCGGGTTACAGTGGGCACCGTTCTCACAGTCACAGTTGGACTGACACTCGAGACCGTAGAAGCTGGAATGTGTGGACGTCGTATCGTTACTATCGTAAAACTGGATGAGTTTTAATCTTAGCCACCGTATGCGACGACTGGAGTTTGGCATAGTGATTTCACTAGGCGAAGCCGAGTGAAGTCTGGAGCCAAAACTACAGGAGTGGAATGCGGTCGCCATGATTAAAACGAATCAGGTTTTGATTTTATCCGACCCCGTCTCCTCGATTTGGGAATATTACGTGATGAAAATTCTGTATGCTACTAGTGGCATATAAAAATCCGTATGCCAGGCAGCGTGGCATACGTAAACTCAATGTTAAACCTATGGGATTTTATATTAGGAGTAAGATAATATGCAGCCCATGTGTTCCGTTGACAAAAGTACAATAAAAGCGAAGAACACCAATCCTTAAACAATAGAACCTCGCATAAACGGACACTTTCCATTCCATGCCAAAGTGACCGCTTACGCGGAGGGTTTCTTAACACGGGGTATTCCTTTGTTTTTGATAGAGGTAGCATAGAGATGTACGTCCATAAGTTCCCCACGATCACTATCCTAGGATATGAACTCATAAGTATCATGAATATCGATATGATACTGTTTATGACCTTTTCCCTGCATTGATTGTGAGTAGTATATAGAAATATATGTAACCTTGTTGTGAGTAGTATATGAATTTGTGCGGTTCCTTCAGGCAAAGAAGACAACTTTCCCTTTATGATAGATATCTATCATATACCAACAAATAGCGCAAATTATTAATTGTTCATAGAGGTGTAGTAGTACATGTATACATGCTAATAACACGCTGCATTGATGCTTATCAAAGGGGACATATTCCCCATACATAATTTACATGTTTATCACACAATATACATGCTATGTAAACTAAATAGCAGGGTTTCTCACATCAGATAAGATATATAAGAACATACCTATCAAAGAGTAGAGAAGTGGGTTTACTTAGTAAATAATAACAACATATTTAGGAAACACTAGATTTCATATAGGCCTGCTACCTTTCCAATAGGGCATCAATTCTCAAGTTTACAATTCATGTAAAACATAACTTATTATCTCACGGTAACTAATAAGTGACACGTAAAGAGAACCTACCCAGCGGGACATGGCTTCTCGCAGTAGACTCCCAGCCAGCCCGGGCTACACGTGCAGGCGCCGCTCATGTGGTCACACTCGGCACCGTGCTGACACTTACACGAGCTTCTACATCCAGGCCCGTAGGTGCCGTTAGGACACTCTGTCAGGACACATACAGACACAGGTGACAGGTTATACTTTCAACTGGTTTTCTTCACTTACTAAATCGGTTTAAAGTATATAATGATATATAATTGTAGTGGCTGAGCCATAGGGATGCCGTCCTCGGTCTTTTCTAACATAAGTACGTCCCGACGCCGGAGTATTCCCTACGGGCTCAGTGACAACATTTGGTCTTGGTATCAAATGCACCAAGAATCATCTCTTGGTAACTGAAATGCTGGTAACAAAATGATCAGGCTTTGCTTTTCGAGATTATTTTCTTTCTTTTATTATAGAATGTTAAAAGAGTAAATTTTTATCTACTTGAATACATGTGTGACTGAAGCCACTAAAAAAGTCTATCTCTAACAATAGAAGTCCGGAAGTCCCTTTTCATACCCATGGGTTGTGAAGTCCCCATTGAAAATAAATGGGGCCACAGCAAACAACTACCCATTGCTAATTAGTGGCCATAAGATGATTTGCGGCTTTCAACCTCATTATCGAAGTTCTAGGGATAAGAATTATAATTAATGACCATGAGTAAGAAATATAACAATTGATGGTTTTCGGAGAGTTGGCTCTGTAAACCACTCGAAGTTGATAACAAAATACACTATTGCTCGCCTATTACTACACATCAATCTCTCATGGTTTATGGCCCGTCCAAAAAATCAGCGAGTACCATACTGGATAACGACATTAAAATCATGTCTTTCTTTCACCAAGTTGAATTCACCATGTTCGATTAAGCCAATGGCGAGTAGTATTGATGGTGTTTACTGCATGGTATATGAGTATGAAGGGTGTAAATAAACGTCCTACTCACTCTCGTCGCAGCCCACGCCGCGCCAGCCGGGCGCACAGATACACTCGCCGTCCTCCGGGTCACACTCTGCACTGTTACGACACTCACACCGCTCTGCACAGTTCCGACCAAACATCCCCGGCGGGCAGGCTAGAAGCAGACGACAATTAGAACGTTACATACACAATCATTACAGGGTTGTTTTTTTCTTCATTCCTTTATAACTCTTCTTATCTTATAAATAAGACGAGAGGCGCGACGGCAGTTTAGACAATTTATTAGATGTGTAACTTGACATGTATTATAACAGGGTATACTTTAAAGACATGTAGTATAACACGGTATACTATAACACCTGAGTAATACAGGACATAGGTAAATTATACGTGTCCAGATTTGAGACTACTTGAGGAACGAGAGTCAATGAGAACATTTTTGGTGTGGGTGGGAGGGTCAAAGATCCTTTCAAGTCCTGCGGCGCGCGTGCCGGCGTGACGTCAGGAGCACACGTCATAGATGTTGATATTGGGTCACGCCGAGAGGTGGCACCACCCACATTACCCGGTTTTGCCGCCACGCCCTCGCTGACTTATACTCGTATACTCGTCCTAATGCCATCTTTAACTTATCGGTATAAGCCTATAGGGTGGATACACATAAGACGACTGCATTGTCAAGTATGACGGTAATTTGGTGTAGTCCTACGCAGTCTATAAAGTTCCCCGATACTCCATGTCTTAAGCATGTAAAGTAATTCAGGATTTTGATTTATGATAATAAAAAGAGATCAAAATTGTCATATTTAATCAATTATCATCAAAATAACTTTACATACTATTATCTTCAAATTTAATTTTAGTTGACCTCATAATCTGTGAGATGCCAGAATCTCTGGGTAGCGAATTCCAGGAGCTCTCTACATTTTCTATGGAGACTAGATATTAGGTGGGTAATAAAGCATCAGCTGAATATAGGATTGTGAACGGACAACAAACAGAGCACACAGTAACCTCAACAATATACTTAGTTTAGCTATGACCAAAGAATCTATTTTTGGTTTGAACAAAGTCTTTGTTTCCATCTTTCTGACAATATACTTCCGTTACTTACAGCTACAAGATGGCGCTACTTACGTTGGTCGCAGATCTGACCAGTCCAGCCTTCTGTACAATTACAACGACCATTCATCGGGCTACACTTTGCACCATTTCCACAACGACAACGTTCCACGCAAAGCAACCCATAATATCCCGCTGGGCATTCTGGGAGATAAAATGAGGAAAACATTGTGAAACATTTGACCAAATTCGAATTTAGTATTTCTAGTGAACATGAACAAAGAAACTGGAGGATGATGCACACATCCATACATTAAAACTAAGTTTCCACAAAAGCATTAAAGTGAATATACGAAAATCCGATCAATAAATTGTCAATAATCTTTAGCTTGCAAGGACGACTAGGTTCGTGGTCCCTTCCTTACCAGATAACCAAAATAGCAACTGCTTCATAATGAAACATTTGACCATGTACCAATTATTGAATACAACCTGGTGTATTGAAAAAAAACTAGCATTATTTCATTTTGTTACAGTATTGCTGTAGGGGAGCCCCTTGATGACTGGCTGAGTATTCTCGATGGACTCACCCTGGTTGCAGCTCTTTCCGAACCATCCCGGCTCACAGATACACTCGCCGGTCTGCGGGTCACAGCTGGACGCGTGCATACAGCTACACACCTCCTTACAGTTGACGCCATGTGTTCCCCGAGGGCAGTCTGCGGCAGGGTTAAAAGATACAGGGGGTCATTGGATAACTTATTCCAGCGAAAGGACAGGGTACAAGACCTCGTAGGGGGTTATTGTTTAATGATATTCAAGGTCGTTTGGGTGAGACTGTTTTACCTGACAAAATGTTAGATTAGCCTGTATTTATCTCACCCCTATATATTTATAGATTATCATTGTGTGTGTATCTTTTCTGCCAATTGAGTATTGGTACTAATACTTGAAGGGCAATGGAGAACAAGTTTATAACCTTAAGCGTAAGCTCATAGGACAAAAATACCAAGGGTGAGATAAAGTGTGAGACATAGCTGTGACAATGATCACTTGTGAGTGACTTCTCCCCGTGACCCATAAGAGAGAGCATATTCTATACATAGAATTCTTTACACCTGACCCCAATCAGTTCTTCAGGTCAAATCTTATATTTCTTATTTTCATATTGGATGGATTAGGAGGCAGGAAATGCTGACGAATATCTATCAATAATATTGTGAATGACATCATGCACCTACATTTCATATGTAAATCTTCAATTTTTGTTACCAATGTTATATCTAGCACTGAAGATAAACTGCTTCTTATCGAGTAACTATAAACTCGGGTTTGAGGCGGTTTTTGATTGACTGCCAATCTTTCTCTGACTTAATACATTGCACTCTGCCAAGTCCTGATTTCTCCGCCTTAGTTACAGAAGATAATAAGCCCCCGACTGGCACTCTACTGGCAACAATACAAGTTAAAGCTGTCATAAAGTAATCACTCCTTGAACATGCTTTTTTCAAAAAGAAAGAAGCCCGCCCCTCACATAGTGATAGGGCAAAAGACAGAAGGCGTGATAATTGTGTAAATGATACTGTTGACTGCCTACCTTCGTCACAGTGTGTGCCCATCTTGCCGGCCTCGCAGACGCACTCGCCCGTATCGGGGCTGCACTGACTGTCTCCACAGTCACACTCATGGACGCAGTTCTTGCCGAAACGACCAAATGGACAAGCTGAAAGAATATAAAATAAATAAGCATGTACATATATTCTATGACCAATGGACATTCCGAACTCAGACAGTTTGTCATGTCTTAGATCAACAAGTCCAGATTTACACAATGGAATAAATGAAGAATGGACCCCAAAATAGGGTCAAATTCATAGTGGACATCTATGTCCAGAGGCCGATTTACTTTCCTTGTATTTTCAGAGGTGAAATTAGTTCGTCTCTTCCGTATCTATATGGAGAGTTGCTAGTCAGAATAATCCGTGTACTTTCAAAAAGTACTTGTCTCTATTATTATTTTTAGAGCGTGCTTGCACGCGCTAAATACATCATCTAGATGTTATAGGGGTCCATATAGACTTTCAGGGTACTGCATAGAAATTATCCCTTTACTATCTGTGTGCTTTTCACTGTGATATTGAGAACAGAGCAGGGAGCCAGTGTCTCAGGGTCTGAGAGGCATGCCCAGCTGACCATGACCAATCACTCAAGACCAAAATACCTCAAGACCCATTGGTGCTTGATGTGTTTGGATCCTAGATAGGCAGTTGCAGAATTGGCAAGTTGACTGGGTGCAAGTGGGTTACAGAAAACTATCCATAGGCTAAATCTAACTAAAACCTTTTAATTGTTATTCATTTTGACCGCACGCTCATTCATCTATGATGAACATACTATTAGCTCCTAGTTATATAATGTAAGGAGAAGGGAAACATGTAAAGGAAATATGCATGTAACATGACCAGAACAAAAACAAGTTCACCCATACCATCATCATCTATTAACCCTTGAAGGAAGAACCTCTTTACTTATACCTTCGCCTAGGACACAGGAAAGGGGCTCATCAATGAGGAGCGGTTATTAATAATATAGTAAGCTGATACTTGTATTGTTCTAGTCTCTAATATGGCATTTATCATAGAACTACGTCTTGTTTTGCGGCTGGACACATTGCCGGTTGACTCACGCTGGTCGCACTTCTCGCCCAGCCAGCCGTCCGGGCAGTTCTGGAGGCAGATGCCGTTGGTGAAGTCGCACGGCGTTCCCTCCGGACACTCACATGGCTTCTCACACCCGTCACCATAGTAACCCTCCGGACAGTGTTTACTGCAGTCGTCGCCAAGGTAACCGGGTAAACACTGACACGTGCCCACCTGCAGAAGACGATGACGTCATAGCTAAAGTGCATATAGACAATGATCGAAGGATTTTTGGACAGAAAGCCGTGAACCAGGAGACCTTGACGTGTAGTAATACACGAACGTCAACAAGTGTATTACTACGAGTGGTTTACAGAGCCAGCTTTGTATACGATGGATGATAAAGTTCGAAATCGAACTGGTAACATATTTCTTGAATCAATCACATTAAAAGTAGAGGTGCCTGACATTGAAAGCGAATGTCCGTATGCATTGCCTATCATATAAACATGTTTCACGTATCATGGTCAAATAATCAGGAGTGTGAATTAACCTTGGAACAAAAATTCACAAGCAATATTACCTCTAATTCACAATAGAAATTCCCCGAAATCTGATTCTAGTAATTTGATCTTGTACTGTTAATTTTGAGGAAAGGGTTATTTTCGTTTAGTCTTTTTTTCCTGCTTTCTATGCGATTCTCCAAAATATATAATGGTATTTTGAAAATAAAATTCTTTCGTTCATAAAATCGGTTGGACTGTGGGTTAGATATTTTCTTTGTAAAAAAATGATATGATTAATTGCAGCCGGTAGGAATAAACTGCCTACCTTAGGATCGCATCCTGAGGTATGCGCCTTACTGCACTTGCATTGGTTGACGCAGTTGGGTCCCCAGGAGTATTTGGGGCAGGGTTGGTTGCAGGCGAGACCGAACAGTCCCGGTTCGCACTCACAGTAACCGAAGTCCCGGTTACAGTGACCGTTAGCGCACATCGCTGGGCAGCGCATGGTGCACTCCGCACCATAGAAACCTGGTACAAGAACCCAGAGAAACATGATGTAATCTATGGAGACATGTTTATGGTGCCTGAAAGAGATCTATTATGATTTGTTTTAATGGGTGTATGAATATCAGTTCGTCACCCAGTGATGAACAAAATCCGTACTCCTGGTCGGTAAAAGAGGTATATGATAATATGAACAACTCTACTTGAGAAGGCTACAACAAACTATGCGTCTATGCTAAAATAGGTCAAAATCCCGAAACGACTTATATTAGATCAAGAGTTAAAAGAACCCGTCTTTTATTGATAATGGTTATAACAAAAGCCTGAATTATCCAAAACTTTACCATCTCAAATTGCCATTTACTCGGCCGCTTCAATGTCTTAGGGAATATGGTCATGTCAATGCCCAGCCTGATTTCGACAAATGCTTCATAGAGGATTAAGGTTTGATATGAAATTACCCTAAAAGGTTGACAGATCTGAAGAAGTGGGAGATAACTATACGTCATGGATCCCATTCATATATGTATACGAGTGGTCAATCAACATTTGTACATGTCCCACTTAAACGGAACATATACCCGGAAGGCAGTATAACTCATAATGTAAACCCCGAATTACCCATTCTGCTGAAAAGATAAACACTATCACATAAAGCTAGGGAGGCTTTGCCAACCCGATGCAGCATATGACCAGTGAAATAAAGATCCAGAATTTCTACTTAGTTATCTCATTCATCAATCCATCATCTCTTTTTATTATGGCCATTTAAGGCCTGTAAGTCTTTTTATCCCGATGTAAACATATTTTTCATCACTCTGTAAGAATGGTCATCTATATTGTATCTAAAAAGCTCAGTAATGCCGAAAGATACTGCTTCTAAAAGAAAAGAAAAAAAACCCAACCTATTCACACATACAGAAGGACAGTATGTTTACCTGGCGGACAGCCGTCCTCACAGTTCTTGCCCTTGATACCGTGTGGACAGCTACAAACTCCGGTTCCCGGGTGACATGTTCCACCGTTCTGACAGGTACACAAGCCGTTACAACCCTGGCCCCACGACCCCTGCAAGGCAAAAAAGCAACTTGTAGAATTTCATTAAATTCCTCGGAAGGAAATCTTGGAAAATGACGTAGGACCGTCGTACACCCACTACGATAGTATTTGAGGACCTACTGATGTACAGTAATGACTCTGTTTGTTCAGTATGTTATGCTATGTGTTTGTTCTGTATACTTCAGTATGCTATGTCATGGTAATGTACTGTGTAATGTAATGTGGTGACTTACCTCTGGGCACGTCTCATTGCAGATGACACCGGAATAGCCGGGTTTACATTCACACTGAGTGCGGTCCTCATCACAGCCTCCACCGTTCAGACACATGGAGCAGTTCAGATTGCAGTCATCTCCGAAATTCCCGGGTTTACACCGCACTGAAAACACAGCACACAGTAAATATGGGCCCAGTTACATTTACAAGGTCTCCGCCGATTCCAGGATCTTTGATGAAAAACATGACCAATTATTGCATCGACGTCATAAGTTCCAATAGCAATTCTAATTATTTGACAGTTTAAGGGCTAAGGTTCCTGCATCATTCACGAAATACAGTTATAATAACAATTAATTACTTCCAAATAGACTTGCCCCCCTCCCATTTCCAATCCTGTCTTCTTTTACTCCAATTTCTTTTTAGAACCTACATGTTGCCGGTCACTTGCAATTTTTTCGTTTCCCTGACCTTGACAGCAATAACTTTCCTTGACTATTATCTGATTGAAGCAAATCTGATTTTTAAAAACCCTTCGCATATGATGATATAATCGATTTAATAACTCTTGAACCAACAAAAAATATGATATATCAACAAAGGTACATTCATTTCGAATGGTATACTATGTCTAGAGAATAGATGTAATATTATGTAACACACGTATATATACAATATCTATTCAGGTACGATTACAATAACTAAGTATTCATTCTGCATACAACACTAATTAAACCTTATTCTATATGAATGAGCACTCTGATATGGCTAATCAAACAGAAGTAATGTAATTCTATGCATAGCAAGAAGAAAAGGTTGAATCACACAACGAGCATCAGAAGGCGAATATAGATTAACATTTCTTTCACCAGCAAACCTAGATTGCATCTGCAAATTAAAGTAATTGAAATAAGAAGAGGCAACACACCTATTTAGTAAGGAAAATGACAGAACACCACAGACATTCACAAGTAAATTTAAAAGTGTAAGCCATGGCTCAGAAGATTGAATCAGTGAAAGGTACAGCATGAATGAAAAGGGAAGCTGTAAAGGAACGAGGCATCAAGATGTAATCAAAATGTAGAGAAGCGAAAGCGTGAAGCATGAACACTGGTTCTCCCTTGAGTGAATTCTTGATAGAACAACATAGGCTTCTGGGGTCCCTGTAGGAGGGGAGCAGGAACTAGGAGAGTTTACCACTACCTCAGGTCTATGTTCAGACACAAGGACAGGGTATGGTTTAGGTGAATCACCCGAGATTCTTCCAACATTCATAGAGTGTATATGAGGGAGGAAATCACAAGAAAGAGGGGAAAATAGTTTTTGTCATGGAGTGTTCAGGAATGGTGCTTACAAGTACTCATGTGATGTGTTAACTGTATCAATCATCAGAGGATTTTACCACGTGCAGCTCTAGGTACATATTCAATCGTGTACCTCATTCTCATCGCATATTCTATATCATAGTGGCCACTTTTAACACCCCTGATTTCCTTTTACTGGATCTTGCCAAAGCAAGTAACTATTTAGGACATACATTTTATCTCACCCCTGGTACAAGTTTAGTCATATATATAACATTAAAATCATATGCAATGATCACTTTATGTGCCAATACTACGCCATGGTCATGACAGAGTGGTGCAAGATAATTTCATAATTGACTGGCCAATCAGCGGCCAGGATTTGAGAAAGTAGGTAAGATATCGACATAAATATTTATACTTTCCTTACTGGATTCGAGTAATCAATTTGAATTATTCTGATATTGTGGTGCTATCTATGTCCGTGATAGGGGTGAGATAAATCTAGAACTGCACTTGAATTGTAAAATAAACAATACTCCATTTATTTGGATGGACTGTAATCATCACTTGGCTTTGCCTCAAAGAGGATAACTGTGCATCCAAACTCGTGGGTTATTGTTTATTTATACAATTATTGACCCAGTTCTGTATAAATGTATGTCAGGGATGTAATAGATCGGACATACCTGGCTAAACCAAGATACGGCAGTAATATCTATAGTAAACTACTTTCCTTTTCTGAAAGCATTTCTTTGTAAATCTCGCCTGAGACATTTAGTTCACTAATGCATTCTTTCGAGACGTTTCTATAATGGGAATAAATAGATATTTGATAGCTACCTTCAAACAGGGAGTCTAACTATAGCAAGCATGGTTTAGCTTCCCAAATGAAAATATATGTAGAGTTTTCAATCAATGTACTAAATAAATATATGCCTCATGATAAATTTGCCATCACAAAAGTTAGTCTGTGCGGGGACACCTTGGGCTAATTTACAGTTATTTCACCTATCCACAACATGGTAGAGAACAACACCATCGCCAAGCATTCGTTAGCCTCAAACCCAACCACCAATCACAGAACTGGGTTGCCATGGTAACAAGATGGTTGCCATGGGGACGGGTTACCTTGAGCGACTCGTTCATGTAGTGGTAGGTCTATGTCCACCTCCAAGGGGCTCACTGTTTCTATGACAACGGACAAAACAAAGACAGAAATATCAATCAACCCCATAACGTTATAAGGTCAACGAATGATTGAGGTCAGCCACGCATACAACTCCCTTTATCCTAGTTTACAGATTTGTGAGTTACCTTTGAAGATAGTGTTTACGCCATATTTGACAAAGAAATGTGCTATTATCAGGAACTAGGTCACTATGGTAGATATTTCGAGTGAAGTATTATATTTACAATATAAGACAAAGAATCAATATTAGATTATTTCTATGATGATTCACGTTATGGTCCATCGAAATGAGGAATTCCAGAATTGAATAGGATCTACAACGTACGACAGATCTTTAACTCAGAAATGTGCTCTTTTGTTGGGTTAAACACAGAAATATTATAAAAGTCGGAGTACATCTACGGGTACGGGTACGTCAACCACTTTGGTCAAGATATAATACAGAGTGAGCTCACATATATCCATTTTCCACTGGCCAACGAAAACGGCACCAATTAATTGAGTTCTCCTAAAAGTTGGTCGATGGTGGCCAACGCCTGCGAGTAGTTGTCTAAAAGCTGGTAAGGGTACCATGTAAACCTTGTTTCTGTCGCATTTGACAGGTCCATACTAATGGAATTATCCTCAAGCACAATGACCATCACCGACAATTTCAAACACATTTGATTTTGTCGGAATGGTTAAGAATCGTTTGGTGGTGGCCTCATATATGCATACTTAATCGGTGGGCACATTTCTACATGCCTGTTTCCATTCACTTATCTGGCGTCACTAGACCAAAAACCTCGATCGGTGGTTCCGGACTGCAGATTGGTGGCGAATAGTCCGCCAGTGGAAAATGGATTTCAGTTTAAACCGTTAAATATAGTACACAACCTGTCAACGTTAAGGGATACCGCATTCTACCCAGGGCAATTAGTTTATCCTTTTTATGGCAAGATGCCATATAAGTCACTCAGTTAAGATTTATGTTCGTTACATGGATATTGAACAATATCGAATCATCTCCAATTGTTCATATTCTGTGCATTACTAAATATCCATTTCAGACTTAAAGGGTAGGGTCTAGAGTTGAACCAGGTCAAATATTCAAGCGCAGGTGCGCAGTGGCAACAAAAATGTATAAGTGCATATACATTCCAATATAGTGACAAAATATGAAATGAAAAACAAATCAATGAATCAAGCTCAGTGCTCAGAGAAATCAAATATCGGAGGCCTCCCTTTTCCCTGAAATGGAATAGGTTGAACTTTTCTACTCTACTGTGTACGTAATAAAAATAAAATATCCACTTGTCATCTATGACTAACCGAAATTAGACAGAGGAATAATTACACAATTAGTACCCAGGACCCTTATTGATAAAAAGTGTGAAACCAGTGAGAAGTTGATAGCCCGCCTACCTGGTTTGGTCACCTTTATGGCTGAGTGCACAAAGGTCATAAACAGAGATGGCATCAACAACAGCAGCAGCAGCAGCACAAGGCTCTGAGGGCCCTCATTGCCATTCACAATGGGGCTTGAGTCACAGTTAAAAATATCGATCATTGACTGTGCAATGACTATACGAAGCTTAGAACATCAGTGGTACATGAACAATTTTTAGAACAGATTTGATGAGAGATGATGAAACGGGACTAATGTCTGATTATCTGCACTCATCCGTTCCCGTGCCTTTCGAAGGTAGTTGTTAATTGCTCGGCTGAATCTTTACTTACTCGAGGCTGGAAACACAAGATATTCCAGACCCGATAAATCCACCTACAGAACATTTTGAATACTTGTATCGACTGGTCTAAATCTAGTGCAACTAGACAAGACGTAGACGAACAAACTTGACAGAGATAGGACATGCAAGACTGTGTGCAAGAATTTGTCCATGTATCATTTTCTTGTAGAAAATCATTTTTGAAAGGTTATAATATCCTCGAACTATCTGCTGACCAAGTTTTATTGTTAATCTAGGAGCGATACATTTTCGAGATTTAACCGTTTATCATAGGTTACATCTTTTGTTTCAAACAAGTTTGCATATGATAGATAATCCTAATAAATGTATCAATTGACGATTTCTTTACTTGTATTGATTCCATATATTATTGCGTATAGCGGACTGGTCAAATATTCTATAAATCTCCGTCAATGACGTCGCTTTTACGGTGGAAGTATAGACTGTGGAGGCCATGGTAATATCCTCAGCCATACGATTTTTAAATTGGTTGCCGAAAAAGCACGGGAAGGTCTAAACAGGAATAACTTTGTATATTGAAAGTATCTGTTTATTATTCTGATGTAATTTTTTCGGTTCCAATGGACTCGAAAGTAGTCCATGGTCGGAATTTTCTTTTATCTGTTTATTATTCTTTCTACCATTGCCTTGAAGACCCTGTTCTTTCGTTTTTTGTGATACATGTGGTTCATCTTAAGCTCTGTTGCCCAATGATATTTGTTTCTGTATGGCTTAAAAGTAACAAATATACAATTAGCTTAGGTCTAGAGCGCACGCTCCCTATCCCGGCGTCTTGCTAATAGTCGTCAGGTAGTGCTCGATTACCAAATTCGGCCGCAATAGTCGTCGACCAAAGAATTTCCTCAAGCGTTTACACTAGACGTCTTTTTAAAGAAATGTACGACCACTGAGATTTTATAGAATCATCAGGTGCCTAGATGATTTATTCAAGCCGCCTTGAAATAGTCGTCTGCACAAACCGTCTGCATAATCGCCTCAATTTGCACGATAAAACGACCTGTAGTTGTCATTCATTTGGCGTTCGCACTGGACGATTTCTAGTCATTTACAGCTGAAAGTCATCAGGTAGTCCTGACTTCAAGAATTGTCACCTACAATCATCTAGTGTAAACACCGGGAAAAGGTTACGCATCAAGGGAACACTCTGGAATGCTCGTCTCCACTTGCTGAGGTATTCCTGTACAGGCACTTAACACGGTTCTTAATAGCACTGCAATAATAGAAGGGATTTCGGCTGGTGCATAAACCAACTCCAGTGCGACTGTACAACAAACAACATCAGGGAAATACAAAACGTATTTGTGCAAAGTGACAAATAGAGGCAGCAAATCCATGTTTGTTATTGGTGATTTGTGGAGGCGTGAGGAGGCAGACTTACCGATCTTAGGTTTGTTATGCTGGCGGAACTCATTCCTGATGTCCACCGTCTCCGTGATGGGGATGACAGGCTGCGGGGTGGTCTGGAAGCGGAGAGTCGGGATAGAATCCCCCGGGTCTGGAACCAGGTCTGTGAGGGAGTGAGAGACTCTTCAGTGTCTTAGCCAGGTATGAATTTCCATATGCTTAACATTAGGAACTCGTACTCAACAGGCTTGCAAGTATGGTACTTCCTACTCAATGGGCGATAAACAGATAAATATGTTCAGACTAAGATAAAATCAGAAACATATTTGTGTTTGGTCTGAGTCCAAGTTCACAATCTCGTTTGCAGCAATTCGGAATATTCACTCGGCTATCGCCTCGTTCATACTCCTACACGCTTCAAACTTGATGGCGAATGGCAACACGACACTTCTCAATACACACCCTATCGTATACATATCTACTACAGTAGCAAACATTAGGATAAGTTTAGGAAGAAATAACATGAAACATACAAGGTCTATCAAATCAATTGATTATATATAACAATATCATTGGGGATGGGTTAGAAAGAACTCTTTATATATAACGATAGTGAAACTTACGTTCAAAGCCTAAAGGTACGTCCGTGGTAGAGGGAGTAACATCAAATTTGTAAAGTTTCTATTCTTGAACTTGTAATATGCTTATAATGCTACTTTAACTTGTACGTCGATTTTTGTAATGGTAGATGCTAGATCTGGTGCCAAATAGGTGTTAGTATTCAGTTTACAGTAGATTAGTTAAACCGGAGACAGAATGCAGTTCCACCACCTTGCTATGTGCCATGATTCATTAACTGTTAGTGCACGACCATTATAACAAATGATAATTACTTAATATATCTTAAATGTCAATGTGTCATTGACAGTAATTGCATTGAAAAGGGATGATTATCAGTTGCATATTTTGTTTATGATATTCTGCTGGTTAAGTTAAAGTTATAAAAAAGCTATGTTCAGGATAAAATATGTAGATGAATAATTCCAAAAGGGTGCAATTTAAAACTCGGTGAACATGAACATTTCCGAAAGGGGCCTAATTCATGCTGTATGTCAAATTGCTTTGCAATAAAAGATATACAAAATAATATGTATTGCATGATGGGAGAACACAAACATAGTTTCTTTTAATCTAAAGAGTTTCGATTTATGCTTTTATGGAAGAATATGAAAATCCAAATTCTTTAGATTCTAGCAAAATGGGGACAGCCTACACTCAGGTGTGTACCCGAAAATCATATTTCCTATGCACACGGTAAACTCTGTAAGTCAGTACAATCTACTAATATTTTTTTTATTCTTTTCACACTAAATGTAGGCAAAGGTGATTATGAAAGTATTTAATTCGCTTAACCCGAAATTGATGGATGTACGACTGTTATATACAAACTGCTTATAAGACGGCAATTTTCAGGAGCAAAAATATTTAGTAAAACGAACACTGTACATGGTAATTTGTAAAACCGAGATATAATGCTATGATATTTGCTAATACAGGGGGTGAACTAGAAAAGGAAGAGAGAGAATGTGGTAAAGGAATTCAGAACAAGATAAACAGAACTATTTTCAATTCTAGTTCTGAGTCAAGCTTCCAGTGAACGCCACCAAAATAGGAGCACCAAGCGGTGGGGTTAATTCCTGGAGATTTGACCTTGACCTTACCTCTGACCCTCTCATAACCTTGAAGGTAACCTGAGCAGTACAAAGAGTTATCGCATCATGATTATATCGAATTGGTAGATTGTGGTTATCTGAAGTTTTGCGATGATTTCACAACAGTAAGATTGACATTACAGGGATATTGTTTCTACTGTATGAAGGTGACCGACAAGAGATAGAACCCAGCTTTTTGAGGCGCAACCTTAGCAGCGTAAATGGCGAATCATCATAGATGAGTATGCTACAAACTGTGCGATCCAAGGATAATGAGATTGGCAACTTTGACATGTTAAACATAGATACTGCTATATCGTCGCGTACATCGTATAATATAAAGCTACGGTTTACTTATTTTGTCTGGTAAACCATAAGATAAACGTCTTGTTCCATTTCGCCGAAATTAGTCCCGTCCTATATCCCGGCCTTAAATCTGGTACATAACCGATGTTTGCCAGTACAATGGAATAGCAATCAAGCAGCTCAGACCTAATATGATCTAAAATCGTGAGCCGTTCCGCCCTCCACCTGGTGGTCATCTGGAGGGGTAGAAGGGCGTGTATTCCGTCCCATCCAGTCGCCGACCTTTGACCGGACCTCCAAATGATATGTCACCTGGATTTAAATTGCGCAACCCCAGTGGTTATTCGATGCTTGCGCCTGTATGGCGACTCTACAGGTGCTGCGGGGTGGTAACAGGCAAAAACTATTTTATCAGCTTTTAGCAGATTTGTCCATACAATAGCCACACCGCCACCGGTGGTGAGCAAACAGCCTGCTCCACCACACAGGTTCCAACTATCTGACAGCTGTTAACACGGTGCCCTTGTGGGACCCGGGCAGTGCCAATCAGCCTGCCCAGTGGAATAAACCCTGGCTGTGACTGAGATTACCATCTTAGAGATATATGTGTGAATAGAATTTAGAATAAGAGAAGTTGTAGATTGTAGGACAAAGCATAGTCGTTATACTCACTCTTCATACAGCTGCGTCCATTGTCCATAATGTGATACCCTACATTACAAACACACTCGTACGATCCTTCTGAGTTGACGCAGAGCTGCTCACAACCGCCGTTCTCATTAAGACACTCGTCAATGTCTGCAGGATAAAAGGTGGGCAATATAATTTGGTAATGTTGCAGTAATTTGAAAGTAATTCATACAGCTGAGAAGCAAGCAGAAGCATTAGTTATGAAACCAATGTTTAGACAGGCCTTATTTTGCTGTGTGTGGAAAGGAAGATACTGTTTTGTTGGTGGCAACATATTTAGATCATGAAGCTACGAAACCCACA
Source organism: Alentia gelatinosa (assembly GCA_950022655.1). Lineage (NCBI taxonomy): Eukaryota > Metazoa > Annelida > Polychaeta > Phyllodocida > Polynoidae > Alentia > Alentia gelatinosa. Next base: position 22,336,596 of record OX465590.1, on the reverse strand, counting down.
AAAACACGTATTGTCTCTTTTTCTTGAGCGGATTAACCATCCATTAAAGTGGTCCTAATCATATTGTACATTGGGGCTAACTGGAGAGTTGGCTGTAATGCGAACAGAGCACGGTTGTCTAGGACTCTTCCCGTCGCTAAGGACTCTCACTCACGTGGTTCCGGTCACGTGGTCCCGGTCACGTGACCACCCCATTTCAACCCGACTGCGCCCACTTCAACCCTGGGACCACCCTCCCTACAAAAACTCTTCAATCTCATCTCCTCAACTTCTACTACATCGTAGGGCTTCTATGTAGCTCCTGAACTTTCCTTTTTACCTTAATTATAGTATAATGGACTTATGAAATTATCTTTTATGTCAAGTCTACTTAATAAATTTTATGTCCATACCCGTGCTCCGAGTTAGTCATTAATTCTAGAGAGTGTTCTTCCAATGCAGACGGTTGAATTGAGAAGGAATTTCAATGAACTATGTAACTATTGTCTCGTTATATTTTGTTCTAAATAATAGGAAATTACATAGTGATACAATGGTGCAGGGAATATTGCAAATGTGGAAGTACTTAACACTTTCAGTCCGACCACCTTGCAGGAGGCCTACATGCCAAGTCCAACAGATATGAAGCAATATACCCCCAGGGGACGATGCCATTATGACAATGGTACCGGAAAGTATTCAACAGGTGCATTCGATATGCCTTGTCTTAGTTCCATATAGAACACTCATACTGAATAATGATGCCTATAGTGTTTTTCAATTATTTTGAAAAAGTTAAAAAAGTCTATGAATGTTGTCACATAGAATACCGTTTTCAGTCATGGCCCCAAAAGATGCCTGGAGGCATTCATCGTCCCCTGTTTGGGAATGCCTCAAGGCATTCATCGTCCCCTGCCTGGGAATGCCTCAAGGCATTACTCGGACTGATAGGGTTAAAGGAACGAATAGTTGAATCTTATATATAGTCTTATCGAAATTGTTCAATAGAAATATTAAGACTGCTATCGTCAGGGACTGGTGTGATGTGATTTGGTGTAATTTATATTGACTTCTGTACAAGAGGCGCATACTTAACATTTATACTGAATGTGACTGCTGTCAGGAAGCAGCTAACAGCATATGTACACAATATTGACTGGTTTCAGATACAAGCGGCTGCATGCTCCGAAAGGTAGATGCGTAGTAATATCCGAGCGCATGCAAGGATATTGCATAGCGGTAACTCCGAGGATTTAACCGTTTTTATCTGACACCAGTCTATTGCATCTATTATCCGCCTATATCCAACTCGTGGCGTGACGATTTTAGTTTAGTTTAACAATCCAATATTTTGTTCATATGCGCCGTTTTTGCAGTAAAGAGCATAAAACATATATCTGTATGCGCCGGATATGTCCATACAGAGCATAGGTTTACCTTAGACACTTTGTATTAGGTGGAAAATAAATAACCTAATACGATCACAAGCATCATTAATTTCCAAACAGGATGAATCTGTGAATCTCTTCTGAATCATCGACATTTCACAGCAGGACCTGCTCAAAGTGCATCACCCCAATAAGGGATCTAGTCTCCTTGACACAAATTCCAGGAGTATGAGTGCAAATATGAGCCGTACGGTGGTCTAATATGAACCCTTTATAACATAGATATTATTCATTCGAAAGAAGATAAAAAGGATGCGCAGAGCAACAACGGCAACACACTCTTATTTGCTTATCTATTTCAAAACGATGTTGTGTGTTTAGGCTACATTCTACGTGTCAGTCATTCATCAACAATAGGGTTATAGTTGGTCGGGTTATTTGGACTTCTGTATAGAGATGAGCATGCATTGTGAATGGAAATAAAATGGAATTGATAAAAGACCTAATTAGGCCATGCAAGGAGTCATTGCTACATTCTAGAGTTTGAATTCTGCATGCTAAATGTGCAACATTAGAAAGGCAAAAACATAGGTCGTTGTTAATTTTTTTCGATCGATAATCTAAACAGCACCCTATTGGTGACTTATTTAGATGCAGATGCGTGCAGAACGCATTTGATAAAGGTAGTGAGGATCCGTTAAAAATCGCGGAATTAGAGATTCGTTCATGGAGTCATTACATCATTGAGTGCACATAATGAGAACAATCCAGGTAAATATTTCAATGATTACCGCTTTTAAATAGATCATAATCATGACAAAAAGGCATATTATAGATGAATCAAAATTCAAACTCTAAGCTGATGAAAATGAAGTTACTTTACTATCCAATTGGTTAATATATCTAAGAACATCTATTCAAGAGTAGGTCATGCATATATATCACTAATTATTACAAATGATCCTTGAGAGGTTATAAGAATAGGAAAGATAAGAAAAGTGGGAGTAGCTGGTGGACAAAAGTAGAGAAAAATAGTTGCAAAAAGGTTGCAAAGTTGCAAAGTTTGTTAGCACCCATACACCGACCTGTACACCGACACCCGTCAGCATTCAGAGTGAAGCCCACTTTGCAGCCACAAGTGTAACTGCCAGGAGTGTTGGCACATAACCGCGCATGCTCACAACACGCGGTGCCAAGGTCACACTCATCTGCGTCTGCAAGGTCAAAATTACCGTAAAACCCCCGAAAAAGAGCTCTGAAGGTTAAAATTAACGCCGAGGACGAGGTAAGGGGCATTGTAAAATGGAGGGAGCAGATTTAGGGCATGGTCCCAGTTAAAAACTACCTGGAAGGGTCCGAACTCAAGATAAATACTATAGTCAAACAAAAGACATGGCTAATGACATTTTGATCCTGAAAGGGACCACAGTAAACGCCTAAATGGCGGCAAAAGTCAAAGGAATTATATTTTGGACTTGGTGTGCTTGACAGACCAATGGCGAATTCGATTAAGAAAATTTACATAATAGGTTCAAGGGACGATGAGTGTTTTGGTCAAAAGTAAATTTGTCTTAATATTCGAAGGCTGAGAAAGGGCCTGATGGTTATTTTTCGCAATGTGTATAAGGATTGAATAAATAATATCTTGGTCATCCCCTGCTTTTCTGCAATGAGTTAACCGTAAATATGAGGAGAGTATGAGTGACCAATTATAAGTTTTCATAACAACATTGCCTAAGGACGTTCAAAGCTTCTAGATAGATTCTAAAACTGCAAGAAATATTTGTGTTAAAACTGTATCCTCCACCATCTAGTGTTATTTCGAAGTTAAAGAGCCTCTAATGAAATCTGAGTTCTACTCTATAGATTCTATAACACTCTAAAGTGTATGCTAGAGGATGTACACGTATTTACATGTCCTACTTGGTATACTAAATGATAAAGTTGTTGCTAATATTTGCATAGTTTGAACTATTCCTGAAAATAATCATTAGCCTAGCATCTTAATAAAATGTGATGTAACTGATATCAGCTAGATATCAGAGAGAAAGTCATACATACATAAAGAATGATACTTACCTTTACCATTAATGCACATTCCCAAAATAGACAACCTTTAGATAACTAATTATGCCATTGCAGGTATATGACTAATAAAACCTCCAAAGGCAAACAATTATTGTATACTCCTGTATATATTTAACACATACCTCCCTTGGCATATAAGTCAAACCTCATGAAAACTAATGCAAACCTTTACAAATATATATTTTGGTGCAAATTTGATCTTTCGAGATGGAATTTCTCCCGTCAACTCTCTGCGAGTGTATTTGCGGAGACGTCATTCTCTCGGAGATTCGTTTTTTCTTTACAGGTATATATCTAACACATACCTTCAGAGATGTAAGGCTAATAACACATACCGTCACAGGTAGAGAACTGACATATACCTTCCCAGGCAGATAACTGACACATACATGTTCACAGGCAGATTACTGACACATACCTTCCCAGGTAGATAACTGACACATACCTTCACAGGCAGATAACTGACACATACCTTCCCAGGCAAATAACTGACACATACCTTCACAGGTAGATAACTGACACATACCTTCACAGGCAGATAACTGACACATACTTTCACAGGTAGATAACTGACACATACCTTCACAGGTAGATAACTGACACATACCTTCACAGGCAGATAACTGACACATACCTTCACAGGCAGATAACTGACACATACCTTCACATGTAGATAACTGACACATACCTTCCCAGGCAAATAACTGACACATACCTTCACAGGTAGATAACTGACACATACCTTCACAAGTAGATAACTGACAGATAACTGACACATATCTTCACTGACACATACCTTCACAGGCAGATATCTGACACATACCCTCACAGGCAAATAAGTGACACATACCTTCACAGGTGCGGCGGTCGACCTGCAGCTGGTAGCCGGCGTGACAGGAGCAGACTGGACCTCCCACGCCGTGAACACACTTGTGATCACACGCACCATTATTGGACGCACAACTGTCAATCACCTGCATTTTGATGACTGTCAAAAAGTAAAAAGATTCATTAACGTATTTTGTCATGGTAGCCTTGTTAGTTCCATAAAAAAGGGAAAATGAAATTATTTTCATTTTCGTCAGAAATGACGCGACAGACATCAATGGGGAAGAAATTAACATATGCTTAATTATTTTTTCAATTTCCAAATGTTTTAGATGACAGAAATAGCAGAAATGTTGTCAATGACAATGGTTTTCTAGGTTATTGCAATTGTTCTATTATGATTCTCAATTATACTGAAGTTGAAAATGAGAAATGATTTGAAGTCCATCAGTGTTTTTAATCCTAAAGGACCTAAAGATACCCAATGTAGAACGTGAAGGCATGGAATATGAGAATATTTGAAGACTTAATGTTAACTTAGACAGAGAAGTCTCATTCATATAGACTGAATTTATCTATATAATCAGATGCATGAATTACCATGCACGAGACATTCGAAAGTAATCTATAAGACAAAGAAGACCTTAACAAAGACCAAACAAAGGAATGAGTCTTTGATACTTGATGTGACCCATTGTCCGTCGGTGATGAACATTTTTTTATTATAGATCATGCCTTTACTTTTTGCACAATGTTGATGGAACAATAAAGGATAGTTAAAGGCCTACTGTAACAGGACCGTCCATCCGTGCCGAGTTGGTAGCCTCCAGTGCACGTACAGGTGAAGGAGCCTTTGGTGTTCACGCATGACTGGGTGCACCCGCCACGGTTCACTAGGCACTCGTCTATGTCTGTTCGAGGGGGTGCATACTTTAACCGTTAAGTAACTTATTAGGGTGATTCTTTACGTCCCCAAAGTAAACCTAAAGTGGAATTCACAGGTGAGATTCATGTATCTCACAGGGTGTTTGTCTGAGACAAATCCCGTTGAGATTTTCTACTGGAAGACAATTTCCTGGTCTGAATGGTCTTGTTCCTTTTTCTGAGACAAGTTTTCCCGTGCAATTGTCTGAGATGATTACTCCTAATGTTCAAAGTAGAAAATCTCAGGCGATTTTGATTTATATACGTTTAGAATTATAGAGGCGTTTTGGTGAGACAAATGCACCTACTGCTGAGTCGCTGACTAGTTATCTAACCTAACCAATAGAAAGCCAGCAAGCATGATCACATGTTTTTCACACCCCTGACTTCATGGGTGCTAAAGATCCCGGAGTGGGTGTACACTTGGGCGATGTCCCAGACTGTGTAACATATGTGTCCTTGCATGTGAATAAAATTTGACATTTTTCCTTGAGACTGGCAAAAGCAAAAAACACTTTGCCATGAAATTCTTGTACAGGAGCAGAATTGTCTCAGACTAAGGGGTTTGAAGTACACTGTCTCAGGTACATTAGTCGCTACGTGTGAATCCCGCATAGGTAAACTTAAGTGTTACGAGACTGTTACGTGTATGTTACGTATATATTGTGAACATAATTGTGAACCGAACCAAGTGAATCAAGATTTTAGAAATGCAAGAGAAGTATTAGCTTAAACACTATCATAGAGCTTCCATGTTCCTGAGTGAAAATAATTTGTAATGTTGCTTAAATGGAAAGCACTACATCAAATAGTGATTTCTATGTGAAAACATGTATTCATTTAGGACTATGTTAGAAAATGATGTGTGATTGAAGGTGAAACGGCATTAATCCAGTGATAACTGAAGAATGTAAAATCAGGGGTTAATATTCCAATACCTGTGTAAAGAGTACTCCCAATGGTGGTTAAAGCTGGGTTGCACTGAGATCGGCATATAGATAATAAAGGCATGTTTATAATATGCATGCAGGCATATTGCAATTTCATGGTAGGTGGTTGACCAAAAGCTAGCGACAGCATAGAAATAAATGCTGCGTATAAGTATTAATTTTCAGGACATCTTTAATTATAATAAAGTTAAATAAGAGCCCGATATCCATTATGTAGAAATCGTATTATTCCTCCAACAGTAACAAGATGAACCACCCTTTTGGGATCACTCTCTACAAGGTCATGTGTGATTAACTATAACGAGGCTCGTGGAATTCCGCTGGTACCCGTCAGAGCTTACCTTCACAGCTCTTGCGATCGGACTTGAGCTGGTAGCCGGCGTAACACTGGCACACAGCCTGATGGCCGTAGTTGAGACACTTGTGGTCGCACCCTCCGTTAGAATCTTTACATGGGTCTTGGTCTGTGGAAAGTGTAAATAGACTTAACGCTGAATTGTGGAGTGATACATTTTTTTATGACGTACGTGTTTGAGCTGATGAGAGTAGTTACACCACAACAAGGCATGTATAAGGAATAGTTAGACATAACACACAGGCATGGACAGTATATATTCTCTATAATGTCCATGAGATAACATAGTAGATGGTGAATGATTTGATATAGAAACAGAAATTATTTTCCTTTTCTTTCTCCTTGTAGCCAGAGAAAAATTGGTTATATCACCAACAGTCATAGTCTGACATTACATTTGTATTGTCTAATTTACCTCTAAGATCTATCTTTATTATCCATCTTACACAAAGTCCCCATTGAAAATGTATGGGCACTCAGTAAACCCCGCCCCATAGTATAAAACCTGTCAGATACCATAACTGTGGTATACGGATTCAAACCTGTGGTATACGGCCTTAAAACCATGGTATACGGGAAAAATAGTCCCTTTTGCTATAGAGCAAAGAAATAGTCCCTATTGTTAAACCTTTTGATATGGCAAACACTGGGTTTGATTTATTCGAAAAGATGGATAATAAATGTAACAAACTATGATTTTGTGGACAGGCGGCTCTGTAAACCACTCGAGGTTGACGTCGTAATACACTCGCTAGCGCTCGTGTATTACTACACGTCAACCTCTCGTGGTTTACGGCCGCCTGTCCATAAAACATTACCTACTATATCTAAAACGGTAGAATTCCGTCGAATCCGCTTGGAGAACCTACCGCACATAGGCACAGAGTGAACCTGATCTAGGGTGGGAGATTGAAGCCCCACGGGAGTGAGATTCTCGTGTAGGGAAAAATCCGAACCTGTTCTTCTTTTTTGTAGGACTATACATAGATATACTTTTTCTCTTATGATTTACTTCGAAGAATGCCGAAATCAAAGTTTATTACTGTAGTTTTCTGATCTACTGTTCTCGCGAGAAACCAATGAGATCCCAACTTTCGCTGGTTCCCTACCATAGTTCTGGTAGCCCTTTCAAAACTCCACTGACACCCTCCCCCAACCCACCACTACCCCAGCCACCAGTCTAAGTTAGACTCTAAGTATTTGACCCACGTCAGACATCTACCTCTGTGGAGCAGTCAGCAGAGTGTTCGGCTGGGGATGCGGGTGCAGGGAGTTCGGTCCCCTTATTGACTTTTGACTTTTCGGTGTTTTTTTTAAATATTTTTCCCCCTAACTAGGACTCGACGAAGTCGCTAGTCTATGTAAAAAACGGTAAGGTAAGCTTTAACATTACATGTCTCCAGGGGGATTTACGGGAACCCCGAGAAACACTCTATGAAAGTTAAAACATAAATGAAACGTAACCTATGCCACAGGAACCTATATATTAGAAGTAGTTATCACGTAATAAGAATATCATATCTCCCTATATATCTCCTATAGAATTCATAAAGCAGGGATGCTAGTGAGGTTTCACAAAAAAACCGGAAATATCTAAACCCTAGTTCTCAACATTAAATGTGAATAGATACTGTTATACATGCTATAGGGATATCAATAAAGATATTCTATAAGAATATGAGAAAGATAAAAGATATTTAAAAGATCTGATTATTTATTTGAGTTTGAAAAAAAAAAAAAAAAATGTACATAAAGACTTAAACAAGTCTAGGCAGGCATGGGAAGAATATAGGTCATATGCTTGAGCTCCAGGCGTGGCCCTCGCGTGGCCCTCATGTGGTCCTCAATACTCTCCCCCCACAGGTTAGGTTTCCGGGATTCCGGGGTTTCACTGGTAGCCTATGGCAGTTTACCATGCACTCAGCGAGTCTTCCGGGTAAAACCCGGTCGCTAGACGGGTGGTTCTGGTTACCACTGAGTCCTATGGTAGGCCCGCTGCCGGGCCTCCACTACCGGGCACGGGGCCTCCCCTACCGGGCGCCGGGCCTCCGCTACCGGCCGCCGAGCCTCCGCTACCGGCCGCTAGTAAACTACATTTCATTGAAGTAATTTAGAGGAAAAAAACACCGGAAACCCGGAGAAACCCGGGAAACTGACATCCCTGATAAAGACTTTGGTTAAAGTAAGTGTAGAGATATTGCTATATCGACATGACTGACCTTCGCATGTTTTCCCATCAGAGGCAAGTCTGAAGCCCTGACGGCAGCGGCAGTGGTAATGGCCGCTATAGCCCGTTTCGCATACATGATCACAACCGCCATTCTTCACGTGGCATCCGTTATCCGCTGTCAGAGAAAAGATTTACCTTCATCAATTATCATGAGAATATATACATCAATATTTACTTCTTAAATGTTATATTTCTGATGATCCAGGCATTATAACGAAAATATTTAGAAAGCAACCTTTATTTCAGTTTTAGTCTTCGAGAACAAGAGCCCTATAGGTTCATAACAAGTGGTAGCACTGAAAGTATTATAGCAATATCAAACTACTGTAAGCTTGATAGACATATGTTGCATATATATACTTTTGTAGTAAATGTTTTTCCTTTCATAGAATACATGATGAATTCACCGAAAGTTATGAAGACTTCCCTATCAAACATACCAAAGTGCAATTTTATCAAATCAAATGGTAAGCTGAATAACTGAGGTATAAAGGGTGTTTGTGAGGAATAAGCAATGAACTGGGAACCAATTAATGTAATAAGCAAACATGGTAAGAGGCAACTCAAAAGCAAGGTAGGAGTAATATAAATCTTGTTTGGATATTCAATTACTCCGCTCATACAATCTTCCGAAAATGCTGCCAAAGGAAACCAACGATTTGGAAATTCATTAAAGATTCTGTGTCCTTCCATTTAACCGGCAAAGATTGTTGAAGCCAAATCCAAAAAAACTGACACCACAGGAAGCGGACACCTTTTCTCTGGAGGAAGAACCACCCCAAGCAAAGGGAGGCAGGAGAAACCCAACAATACCCCAGTGTCTGCTAACAACAGATTACAGTAAAACCCAGCTTGTGGGACACCTCGCCTAAGGGGACAACCTGCTTAAGGGGACAGTTTTCTTGGAACAGAAATCTTTAGTTAGTTCATATTAACCCCGCTTAAGGGGACACTTCGCTAAACGGGACACCTTGCTCGGGACGGAGGGTGTCCCCTTCAGCGGGGTTTTACTCTACATAATTTTATTCATATATCTGAATTGTGGGAATTCACAGTAAAGTTTATATTTTGTGATATGTGCTATATAAACTACCACTTGGTAACCAGAGAACGACTATTATATACATGATCATGCTTTATTAGATCAACGAACCACCTCGAAAGTCAACGCTTTGTCTCGAGTTTTGCTATCAGCCAAATCAGTAAAGGTAAGGTTATGTGAGTCGCAAAAGGTGCCCATGGCGTGGGAGGCCCATGGCTTAAGGCCAGCTCCCAACTACCACGATTCTGGTCCCGATAGGCCCTCCGACTGGTTTCCCGATACCATACCGATTCTATCATGAGGTCAGCAAAATCGTGGTAGGTGGAACAGGTTTCTTCGATTCCGTCTACGATACCTCACGATGGGCTGCGATTGAAAACACCAATCGTAGAGGTCCCGAAAAAATCCAACAAATACTTCCCGATAGGCCATGATTTGGGCATTTCAAATCGTAGCCATCGGGAAGTATGTCGTAGACCATCGGCGTCGGTGGGAGCTGGCCTTTATCATCAGCCTGATATTGTGCAGTGAAGGCAAATATTGGGGATTTATTTGGGCTGAGAAATATATCACCTTCAATTTGTTTTATATGATTTGAGAAAAAAGGATATGATGACATCGTAGGAGTACGAGTAGGGTATTTAATCTGTAATATAAGGTTTTCCACAGCCCGAAGAGTCAAGTGTAAACTGTAACATACATACCTGTGGCGTTGGATCCTACAACAACACAAATTTACTTTACTGCACACAAACAACAAACCGATACTACACACAAATAACAGTCTAGCATCATGCTAATTATACTTCATGTTCGATTATATAGCATTTGATCAAAATTCTGAATCCTGGAGTGAGATGATCCTCAAAAGGAACGCGTTTACCATTTGTCCATTTGATTACTGTCATTTGATTTTGGTTACCTGCATCCCGTCGATACAATCTTCTGAGAATGTATGAATGTAATCGGAACCATCAGACGTATGGTAAATGGTGAGGTTACATGGTGTATGGGGAAATCATGTAAGGGGCGTGTTAAGAGTCCGAGTATGACTGCGCAACTGACCAGGTAAGTCGTTTTAAGAACAGAAAAAATAGATACACTGGGACCTTGGAGCCGTTTAATAATCTAGGATCGTACATATAGACCCTGGGTCTCTATGGCATATAGAAAAGGGCATATATGTACGATCCTAGATTATTAAACGGGACCCTGATCTTTATCTGAAACCAGAAGAATACCTAAAATTTGGAAAAGAAATCATATTGTGTGTAAGGCCGAATTTACAGCTACCGATTTTGAGCACAGATTCAAGAATCAGGCACCGCGGATAGACCAGTAGGCATTTCAGATAAAATATCGGTAAGTGTAAAGAAACAAAATAAGACCTGGTGCACCATTTTCCAAGCACGAATTGCATAACATGGCACCACCGACCGACTTTGGAGGCCTCCGACGATTTCAAAGCGCTTTGAAATCGTCGGCAGAGAATGAAGACTGACACGCTTGCAAGCTCATCTAATTGTGGATTGTTGGTGCGTACAAATTAAACAATCGGTCCTCGGGTGTAAACGCCTCAACGACTTGGAGTGTCACCGATAATGGATACCGATATTCTATCAGGAAGCACCATCAACCGACTTCTATTTTCCTCAGATTTTATCGGTGCATTTACCGTCGGCATGGGTGAATTCGACTTATGGGCTTTGGGTGCACCCCTCACATAAGATTTCACTCTCTTAGTGGTATTCTATACAAAGTTTTCAGTACGCTCTATGGGCGAAGAATTCTTAATGAAGTGGGATTAGAGCCTTGAGAATCAACTGGCATGCCTCCACACCCCACCCAAAGTGTGCTTCGTGGCTTCGTGTTTTCAACACCATGAGGAATACCACTTTTTTCCCTCAGTTCTGTCGATCCATATAATTATCATACCCGGATATTTTAGTCGCTGTTGCCATCAAATTTACGTATTGTCCAAGTATCAGATAAAACAATTTAAAAAAAACAAACCCGTGAAATGGTGGACATCATCTAGAGGTTTCACAGGGTTGGACTAGTGTGGACATGGTTTGATTTTATTGCGTTTAACCAGTAGAAAAACACAGAAGCAGGCACGAAACCAAACACGACAACATGGCGATACCATCTCCAACCACATGTTCTGCACCAAGTTTGAAGTTCAAATTACTGGTGTTTTATTTTGTGTCTGAACAACTGCTCTGAGAGTTAAGAGAGCATCTAGACCCCCGCGAGGTGCGAACAAATCGTGATGCCACCTATTGGCAAGGCTAAGAATTTCAAAAACACGAAGTCTTCCCTGAAGGCCATCCGAGAAATAATGACCTTTGACCTGTTTGACCTTCCGATCTGGTCTTCTATTTTTTCTTTTTTTTCCTTCTAAATGGCTTATTTGTGCAGTCAGTAATTGGTTTTGGGTTTCTTGTGAGGGTGGCTGTCAGGTTCTGGTTTCGCGTGTTGAGGAATGGTGACTTTGATGGACACTGATTGAATAAACTGATGGTGGGTTCAAAGGGTCTGGCCAGGAGGAGTGTCGCCCGTAAACTCTAAATACGTCATCACGGTTTACGGCTGACGTGACGTCATTACTAGATGTGACGTATACTGCTGGATATATCTCAAAATAAGTGGTTTAATGACACCGTTGAGACTAACACAACGACCTAAAGACTGAAACTCGTCTACGATAGGCTTAACGATGCACCTCCTGACGTAGAATCCAAATTGCATCGGAAGAAAAGCTGGAATCGTGGCAGTTAGTAACGTTCTTATGACTGTCCTACGATGCAGAAAGGCAGTCTACGATCTCAATCGTAGGATTCTAAGACAATTTCACACGTTTGATTGTCACAGACTATTGGTTAAATCGATGGCATATCATAGAATGTTTATATACGATGCAGTCGTGGTCGTATTCTCATTGTAGTTGACACTACGCAATACTCATCGCAATACTTATCGCTCGGAGTTTTACTGTGTCAACTACGCAGAGAATCCCGCCACTCAGATCAAAATCATGGTAATATTGTGTATAAATTCCCGCATGATAGCCATGTCGAAAGGTTGAAAATTCTGTGTCATGGAGTATCGGCAACGTGGCAGATCACTTGTCGTAGTGCGTCGGGAACTCAGAGGATTCAAGCCTTATAAACCAGTTGCAACTCGTCTCCTCCTGTTCACTCAATGGTAGTACCGATTGTGCACATTAGGGGTCCCAACAGACGAGGATACTGATGTCCATCCGCCGGAAACTGCGTCGGGTCATGCGCAGAGGGCCCACTCCCACCATGTGGTGATCAAAGGACAAACCGCCATTGTGTTTTTTCATCCAGAACTGATCTGGTAAGTAGCAACCACAAATGGTTATGTTTTGTAAAAAAAACTTTTCTCACTCTGTTCCTCAGTGTGCGTTCCCTTGTGGGGGTTTGCATGAATGTGGGGGGGGGGGGGGGGACCTGCATGTTGTGCAACTTGGTGTGAATTTTTTTTTTGACGTGGCATTCGATCACATTCAAGCTGATTGCACGTCTACAACCATTCCACAAATGGTTATGTATTGGCACCAACGTAATGTCTCAGAGGCTTCTCTCAAGGTAAGGAGGTAGGAAATGTAAAGTATGAAAGGTTGTTTTCGACATGGCTTGACATGAACCACAAGAGAAAAGGTAACTCCGAGTAATGGCCTTCAAAAAAGGACAGGAGATTCAGGTTTGTCCCGATACGAGAATCTCCCTCTCGTGGCATGTCAATCTCAAACACTAGACATGGTATACTCTGTCCCTTTGTATGGGAGAAACTCCAAAGAGGTTCCACAGAATTTCAACTTTCTTGTACGTGGAAGGTAATAATTTGTTTTTCATTGTAGAGAAAATGCTTTCCTGACCTCATCTGAAAACGCAAGCAGGCTACCCTAAATCGCCATGACGAGTGGTTAGAATCTGCTCTTGTGGCGGTTGTTTTCACCTATTGGTATTGTCTAAGTAGTCTGTGCAATGTTGAGAGTTTCTGTCTGTTATGATGTCTTTATTCGTTGGGGAGAAGTAAAATAAGCGAAGTTTTTGTCGACTGAGTGCCAATTTTCAGTATGAAAGTACTTTGTGAAGTATTGGATCCATTGATGATCAGCCATGTAGTTTCATTCAGAAGGGCATAAGTTACTAATTACAGTACCTCACGGCGTAAATGTTTTATTGCTTGTGCCTAATTGCTGCCTGCAAATGCTGTGACTGAAGAACTCGCCTTGGTGAGAGATTGCAATAAAGAAAATAATATTCAGTACAGTAGAATTAGATTCCTTCAAGTGGAAACGATCAGTTTAGTTCGACTTGAAAATGAATCTTATTATTACTGATTGAGGATTAGAATATATATACGAAAACCAGAAAATGAAACTGCAAGCAGGCAAGTGTTATCAGGAAAGTTAGGACCCGTGAACCATGAATTATCAAGCCAGGCAGGAAACCTAAAGGTATTAACATTTTGGAGGGAAAAGGGATAGCTGCTGGGAGGGTAGTACCTGGAGGTGCCTCACCACCTAAGACACCTATTACCTAAGCTAACAGTCCATCTTTTTCCAGGTGTATTATAATCTTCAAAAAGTTCCATACATTCAACATCGTATCACTTTCAACATGCCGAGGAACATTTCCGCAACCAGCTTTTCTGGGAACTACTTACACTTTCACTATTGGGGAACATAATCCAGTTCTCATTGCGCCACTACTTTCTAGGGACTACTTTACTTACGCTGACTAAGATGTACTCAGGTGTACTCGGAGAACTACTTTCTTGTATACAACTTTCACTTACGCCGCCGGAGACCGTCTGCTTTTGGAAACTACTTTCTGTGTACTATTTTCACTTACGCTGGCGGAGGCACGTCCGTCCGTCGGTGTGCAGGCGTTGTCCGGCAGGGCATTGACACTCAAAGCCCCCGTTCGTATTAACACAGCCGTACTGACAGCCGCCATTGTGATTGCGGCACTCATCCACGTCTGGATAGCACAGAAAAGGTGGAATGGGAGAGGGTGAGGTGGAAAATATAAGCAAGTAAAAGGTGGAACATGAAGTAAGTAACAGGGTCGTTTCAGCGAAACCAAGCCAGAAATCACCTGTCAGTGTCGGTATGGAATTAGATTGCAACTGTCAATGATGTTTAGTTTGTAAGCCAAATTCAGTTCTAGAATTTATAGTTTCTAGACTGGATTTCTGTTAGCGATTATTTTTTTTGTAAAAAGGAGATTAACCTAATCATTATTGACAGTTGATTAGTTAGAACTTGGAGAATCGTGCTGGTTTAGACTGCAATACAAGATGGCATTACTGCAGTAAGAATTGGAAAGATCATCTCAGCTTCCACAAGTGCCCTGTAACTAAGCCGTGTAACAAGGCATGCGCATATCAGACTAATTGTATTTATAAAAGTATTTTCTTTGTCCATATCTAAATGATATACTGATAGTACAGTAGTCCGGTTGTGGTGTATCCTTTCTGGAAACACCCATCAACTCAGACCTATTTTGCTCGAAAGGAATTCCCGTTTCTTTGTGTATTGAACCTTATTTAACACCATAACATTTGGCCACTTTGGCTCAGTACAATGCCCTGTTTAACGGTGTTATACTGTATATCTGATTAATATGGCGAAACTATGTATATGTATATAACTATGCATAATACTTATCTCAGTACTTCATCATTGTATAAATGTGCATCTCTGGTCGTTGCATGTTACTATGGGGATGATGTCATTGTATGTTCGTGGATGTTTGTAGATTAAAACATTTACCTTTGTATGTACAGGCATGATTTCACTTCTAATGGAAACTTTGGTTACTGAGACCATATGGATGGCTGTTCGAGAGCTTTTGTCCCATAAAGTATGTCCTGACACTGGAGGCGGAGTGATGTATTTTATGGGACAATAGACCGAGGATGGCATCCCTACGGACTCAGTCACTACGTTTCTTATCAAGATATACCTACATAACACAAAAAATATGCAATATTATGTACTTATGAGGTCATGATAGTCTCATTCACTATGTCACAGTGAGCCCGAGCATAAAGAGTACTGCACCGCGAGCACTGGGTAGTATCTCATAGATGTTCGGCCAGAGGTATATAATCTACGGAAAGAGAGATACTGTGGCTGTACGTGATAAATACGCGGTAAAATTGACGAAAAAGACAAACCGATGCCGAGGGCAGAGGTTCATTTGATAGTCAATTTTACCAAGTATTTATCACGTACAGACACAGTATCCCTGTTTTCGTATTATTATACACCTTAAAATGATATTTGAAAATAATTCTGACATGGATATGAATCCACTAGTTTAATAAACCTATATCTAAATGACGCCATCCATTTCCAATTAATGAATAATAGATAGACAAATGAGCTGAGTGTCTATGAATAATCGGCGGGAGGACTTACCTTCACACTTCTTCGTCTCCTGGTTAAGGCGGAATCCGGGGGGACACTTACAGACGTAAGAGCCGATGGTGTTCCCGCAATCGTTCTCACACCCTCCGTTATTTACCGCGCATTCGTTAACATCTGAAAGGAAGTCAGAAATCACCGTTAGTTACTGCAAGGAGATCCATACAAGTCAGTGGTTATTGGGAAGACATAAAAGGAACATATCCGACATTACACACTTAGCCACTTTGGCAATCAGAATGATAGTGATATTCAAATATGACCACGGAAAGACATCTGGAAAGATTTTATCATATACAGAAGTCTCTATTACAATACATGTTACCCAGTTGATGACATTAGGGAACAGGAAAAGTCCACACCGGAAATGGAAACTTAAAGCAACATGTGTGTTCACAAGGGCCCATAAAAGCCGATCATCAAACATATTCTTTGTTCATACTACAAATAGTTTTTTTGTGAAGACCTACAGAGATAAGTGTTTGATAAACACACATGCCGAATTTATTAAAGACCAAACAAAAGCCGACTCTTGGTCTCCGACGGCACATCTAACATTTATTAACGTAAACACGTCTTATTTTTGTCTTACTGTGGAGAGACCACTCAGGATTCCAACGCGCCTCACAGCCCACCCACCGCCCGACGTGATGTCACGGCTCATGACGTCACGTCACGTCACATGACGCGTGGAACACCTGACTCCGGCATCTTCTACCAGACGGCGTGCATTTTTAATTTTTTTTAAGAGATTTTATTGCTTTCGATATCATGCTATAGTTCTCCATAGCAAATTACATTAATTTGTTTTGATAATTTAAGAAGGTGTTTACAGAGGTTAATTGTAATAGATGCATAGACGATGTTTGCATTGCATTGCCAACAAAATGAATATAAATTGACAACGCTAATGTTCTAGTCTTAGGAAATATTATTTTTTATAACCAGGATTTATGACTAGGAGCAGAGGCTACTTTAGCCAAAGTTCACTTAACTATTCCCTTAAGAGTCATTTCGTTCTCTCTCATTGGGTACACATACTTCATGCATTAATGAGTCAAAATAAAAGGGTGCCTCTCTTGTGCAGCCTCTTTGATACGTTAGAATTTCGAGCAGAGCTTCTGCTTAACACTCAATATGGACCTACACAATGTATATTATCTGAATGTTCCTTACAGGGTCTACACAAGGTAACTTGTCCACAGTCCTCAACTACACATCGTATTCCATGCATATTTTCTTCACAATCTCTCTCCGGATCTTTCCTAACCAATCCTTCAGCTGACCTTCTCCGATTTCCCCGCCGGGTGGCGCAGATTGCTCACTTCCGGTGTATCGTGGCAGCATTTAGGGTATCACAACAGTGATTTTAAAAATTGAGCAGGGAGAACAGATGTGAAGAGGGAGAAGGCACGAATGGATCGAAAAAAAATAGAGATTTGCTTTAAGGTCGGAAAACATGTAACTGTAATTTTCTTCATCGGTATCAAATTTGTTACGACGTATAGATTACAACAGCATCCGTTAAAGTGTTTTCCAGCATTACTTTTATGTATTAAAACACACGTACATGCGTCTCCTCATCCTTGCATTGTGTTCTATGCATTTCAAATTACATGTGTGCATGTGCACCACTATTCGTTTAATCTTAAATTCAAAGACTATAAACTTCCTTGTAGGCACGTTCCTTTCACGAAAACACAATAGGGAAGTCATTGCTAACATGACATGTGAAATTGTTAAAGACAAAAGACAAATTATAGCGGCTCCTGATGATTTTATATGCATGGAGAAGACGTCTTTCCTGCTTTGTTTTATGTTAAAAGAAGCGGGGTTTCGAACATGTTTTACAATCTCGAAAGAAGGCCAGCCCGATCTTTGTTACTAACGCCGGAATGTTTTATGTTTATGGTGTAGCATCTGAAAGAAGACTCTCTAATATCCGCCGGTTATCGCAGATCTCGCCTTTCCTCGTGCAGGCTCACTTACAACGAGACTCGTATGGATGCATGCTGTAAATATTCTCCCCCATCAAGTGAAAACCAATCTATTTTATCACAACCCCGGGGTGAAAGTACTCGGACCATCTGGAGGGCTGTAGGTGCTGTAATAGTTTTCGCACTTTATCTCTTAACGGATATACAGGAAATTGACGAAATGTATCCTGCATGTTCTTATTCACTCGTTAAAGAAAAATGTCAATATCAAGTTCTCCTCGCCATATAAATCAGTCTCATTAAATACTTACTTCACGCGTTTCTCGAGGCGCCATGACAGAAAACGGAAATATAAAGTGAAAGTACATCATTATTGAATTATCCTGTGGAATTTTCATGTTCTAATTTAAATTTTGCCTGTATCCTGGGGCACAAAGGAGTGTTCTGGGTGAGTGCGAAACATACCTTTTAGTGAAGCTTCTAATGCGTAGGCGATAGAACTGAGAGTTATTCTACAAACTAATAGCCAATGTATGAAACATGTATTTTAAATAGAAATAAATTACAATTGTTTTGTGAACTAATATTCTTTGATATCAGTTCCACAGAACTAAGATACAATAATACAATAATTCATCGCATATGGTATCTATATCTATAGTGCTCCCCTCGTTATGAATTCCCTATTTTAAGACATCTGTGACCCCTTCACCATACCACTTGCTGGTCTACAGTTTCCCCATGACCTGTTTTCCTGATCTATTCATATGATTTATTCATAACACCCCTCCTCAAAAGGCAACAAGGAAAAAGGATAACAAATTGGACCTATTGTCCGCCGCCTTGATCCATGATAACTGTCTGAATCATACTACAATTGAAAGGTCACACATATTGTGTGATGCATTAGGGATAGGATCATAAAGAATCAAAGACAATTTCAGAAAAAAAACCATTTCGATTGGTTTTCTAATAATAACGATGGGCGGTAACTAAGAAAAACCTATTTCCAGCATTCAGAATCCATCCATCATTTTCCCACCTCCACTATCACAACTCCCAACCACTCCCTGCCGTCGTCAGTCAACCATGACGACCAAATAGGTGGTTCCGGTTAGTGGCGCCCTCTCGTATTGACGCATGGGTAATACAGGGGCGAGAAAGAGGCTAAATTTAAACTAGGTTGTAGCCTCGAATCCAATCCCATGATGAGCTTTGTATCTACCTCCACGGCATTTCATTGGAAAATCTCACATTTCTCGTGGTTTAGAATAGTTTCTGAAGGAAGGTGCGCCAAGTAAGATTAAGTATTGGTTCTCGTTGGCCCATCGACAATAATCCTCGACATGAGTTCACTGATTCATCAAAATATAGCACACTTCACACCCGAATACTTTCGTATTGCTCACATTTCAAACCTTCATCAAATCTCCATTTGACGATAAGGGCGCAGAGAAAGGAGGGAACACATAGAGACAGTGATGGACAGACACAGTGAGGCATAGGCATAGGATGAATATTTTTTTATTGATATTTACGCCATGGTGTGGACACGTATACACTGTCTTTATCAATATTTCCACAAAAATACAGGAAATCGGAAAAAAGAGATTGTGATACAGAGTAAGACAGGGAGCGACATATAACGAGAGAAGGAGAGATAGAATTAGAAAAAACCATAGAACAAATAGAGACTGACAGAGAGATCAACACTTACACTAACACAGACACAGGACAACGCACAATCAAAGAGAGAATCATAAAGCGCAATTATCTGCAAACATCCATTTCAGAATGAATGAATTCTTGGGGATTAATCCCGGAGTTTGTTCCGTCTGACATGTCGTAATGACAAATTGATGACCAGAGAAGCACATAGTTGGACCAGCAAGGGCTTATCAATGCTGGGACAGGGGGAGAGGGTTAAAAGGATCATGTGCAGGACTCCACTGCCCCGGGTTATTGTGTGTGCTTATCTCACCCCCAGGCCACACACTACCAGATAATATCTCAACATAACATGATCACATCTGTAAATCTAAACCACCTGTTCTTGTTCAGGTGAGGGATTGGCTTCACGGTTATCTTTTTTCCCCACTGTTGAGAATGTTCCCAAGCGAGGTATTACCTTACCGGCAAATCGAGTAGAGATAAGGTATGCGGAAAGAGGACAGCTTTCTACAACAGTATACGATCAAGCAAGTCGGCGACCTTTGTTACACATCGTTTGAGTACCCCTTTTAATGGTATCTTCAGTCAGAAATTCTTGGCTTATAAAGTGCGGTCTTAGCATAGATTAGGGAGGGTCTGCGGAGGAGATGAAAGCATGGTACATTTGATATAATTATTAGAAGAATACATCATCTCATATCAATCTGAACCATTTTGTTTCACTTGATCAGACCATTTGGTAAAAGACAACCAAGTAGGACAACCTCTTTCTATGTATCAAGGAATTATATGTATCTTTCAAATATTTATAATCTATTTCTATGTATCAAGGAATTATATATATCTTTTAAATATTTCTCTAAATCAGCTAAGTAAGGGTGAGAATATGAGCTAATAGAGGCACAGAGAATAAGCCCAGTTATCTGTTCGAGGATGGAAGCCTCCATGGCGATCAACATATAACAAATCAAGGGTCAGAAGGTAATATTAGCAATGCTCTTATATCACTGTTTGTGATACAATTAGGAAATGCATGATATATTGAAAAAATGAAACGTTGTAAAATGTACAAAGTTGATGGGACTTCCCATTGGGCTATATTCACTGACTTTCGCTGAGGTCTAGTACAATAATGAAGAGTAGGGGTTGAATAAGGTCGGAATTACAATGTCTGAGTTTTGGAGTGAACTGGGTGAATTATAATGGCGCGAGGTGTTGCTCTAAGTCCTAACACTCACCGCTCCATCTACATGTACTGATTTACGCTGGTTCCCCGGTCATCCGCTAGGGGGCAGGGCGGAATTGCTAGATTTTAGCAGGAGGGGGACCCAGCCAAGTACTGACTGGCAGTCAAATCACGTGACCATCTCAGTCATCGCCGTTCCAGAAACGATAAGAAAGAAATACCACCCACCCACTCAAAATGGACTTAATCAGACTTACATTAATTTGATTAAATTTTACCCTTTTTGAAAATTGATAATTCTGGTAATACACTACTTCGTAGTACACACCGTTGTATTACTGTTCAGCTATAATTTACATAATACGATCGTAAAAAATAGTACAATGTATAATAAATCGTTTGACTCCGAGTAAGTTATTATGCCATTACATCACAAAAACCTACGTAAACTCTGAAGGATTCTCTTTTTCGAGAAACATGTGATTCAAAAGTAAGCATACCAAGACCCAATTTTTTGTCGGGAGTCTAACTGGTTTCTAAACACTGTTTCCATTAGGGATATGCGAAATAAACCAGTGACTTTCAGGAGACACTAATACTGTGTTTTCTCGCCGGGACGTGGCGCTAGTAGTAGCGGTCCCCTTATGTTGAGTGACCCGTGAAAGCGACTTGACCTTGGTGAGATGACCCTAGGTATCAATGATACGACCCCCACATGTAACAACCGCCGATAACCCACCCCATCAAAGCCTCGTTATCAATACACCTGTCACGTGATAAGCGAGCGATAATAGGAGGAGGGTAAGGTAGCTGGGTCCTGGGCCGAGGTCGGGCTTTGTCTAGACGAACGTTGGGTACCAGTGACCTGGTGGCATGTTTGTGTTATGAATGTTCTCTTGGTATTCAAGATTCTTCGTGCTGTATCAAGAGTGAACTACCTTTTATTGATAAGGCCATTGCCTGATAGCTAGACCTGCTCCATCTCTTGTAGATATTCACTTTTCTTTGACAACAACCAAAATATATTTACTAAAATTTGAAGGTTCTATATTCACACATGTATATCATCCGATTTTGTGTAGCTGGTCTAGATAACTAAAATATTTCCACTAAAACGATTCAGTAGAAATGATGTATTTTCAAGCATTTACATTGACTCTGTTGGAAATCTTCAGCAGGGTAATCAATCATCATAATGTGAAACCCATCAAGATTACAGGAGCCTTTGGCAGACGGCCCCTCTTAAAGAAGGGTACTTGGGTGTACAATCCGCCTGGCAAACCCCATCAAACACTCACGTATGCTGCAGCAGGCATAGTAAGGTAAATATTTACATTCTGTGATCGTCAATGTCAAAGTCAGCCTTGTTTGGCAGCATTTCAAGCATGACGCAGTGAAATGTGGGGTTTAAGTTGATTTTTCTTCATGTAGATATATTTGGCATGGAGGAGCGGGTCTCAATGTGGTCGTTCAGACTCACCTATAGCCTTGAATATGAATTGTGAATATCTGATTTGAATTAGGTATGCTCTGCATCCGATATATAGTGGAACAACTATATTAGATTGTGATTGCCTCTTTATGACCGTATGTTTGTGAAATACTGGCAGTAAGAGGAGGTCCTTCCTATTTCACCCTATCTCCACCGGGCAATGACTATCATATATACGTATATAGATACCATTATATTTAAAAATGTTATAGAGTTTCAATGTCTCAATCGAGGAGTTGATATAAACCATTGTACATATCAGGGAAATATTTTTAGAACTATGAATTATATTAGCTGAACGATTGCAGTGTCAGTCAGTGTTTTTTTGTGTTTTTCAAAATTTGGTCCTGAGAGGTTCAGATATGTTTTGCAGTTTTTGCTTTTTTACTTCGTTCCTTTCTTAGTGGGAGACGTTTTGTTATTAATGATCGAACCCACTTAGCGAGGGACCTGAAAATAAGGTAAAAACTTGTGACCTTTTAAAAAGCTCAAGATAAAGATATTTTCTTGATTGTCTTGTAAGATCGTCTTCTATAAAGTCAGATCACTTTAGGTTATGAGAATGCAATAAAGACCGAAATAAGACCAGTTCCTTTATCGTTCTTAGTTTTAAAAACACCTCCGGTGTCTTGTTGTTGTAGTTTCGATTCAAATCTTGTAGCTGTAGTTTTTGAGTCTGCAATCGTCTGCTGGTGCCCGCTCTTGCCGGAAAGGTTTATGGTTTGTAGTCATCACACCAAACCTCAGTTTTTTTACCAATTGGATTTCTTCTGTTTTGCGTTGTTAAGCTTTTCTTTTACGGTCTTTTTCACCATGCAGATTTTTGTTGACGGTGGTGGCCATGCACGCTGGTCCCCATTCTGTCTGACACGTTTTAAGCTGTACTCAGTGACCTGAGGAATCACAGGCGTCTACGCCCAGCATCCCTTCAAAGTCGAGTGTCCATTTTTCATGTGAACATATTCCTGTATCTCTTTAAACCTTTAAGGACGGGCATATGTAGCAGGGTTACATGCGTAAGGACAGACTCTAGTCTCCATACGTATTGCTGAGGGACGAGCATATTGTTGTTTTGTCTCATATCTTGATTCTTTCATTACGTGATATGATATCCTGTCCTTCCTATTAATTTTTCCTCTGCTTAGAAATATCAAATTTCATGTTATTCCTACTTTCTACGAAAATATATTTTCAACATTTCTTCATTTTTTGTGTAAAAATGATGCCTCGATGCATTATTCGGCAAGGGCCAGTTGGCACCTCAAGGCATCATTTGTCCTTAAAAGGTTAATAGAAAAAGAATATTTATACGTTTCCCCAAAAAGGTAATACTCCTATGAAAGTGGTTTCTCCATATTATGACCTTGGCGACCGTAAATATCCACACGAAAACAGAAAGTTAAGACCGAATTAAAAAAAAAAAAAAAAAATTGATTTAAGTCGGTGGGTTTCCCATACGTGTCCTGTGTACAGGAGATGGCACTACTTTTTGTAATCCCTGTTTTCATTGGTTAACAAGACACACACAGGCGCATTTCCCTCGAAAGCCAGCTATGGTAGTTCCGCTAGAGGTCGCCAGGGGTCTTCGAATTGTCTCCGTTGGTATCTGGCAGGGGTTGGTATAGGTTTTATAGTGGACCTCCGGGACTAGTGCGACATGTCCGGTCACGTGACTGGATTCCATATGGGGCCCCTCCTGACACTGATCAAAGACTGAGACAGCATTTTCACACCGCAGATAAAAATCACTTTATAGTCAACATGACATAAAAGGTTAGTAATGGTGGTGGCACAAACGTACCATGGTGAACTCTCAGAATATGGACACGTGCAGTAATGACATAACTGCGAATGTCTGTGATATATTTTGTCAGTTAGCGGCAACCCAATACCCCTTGTAATACCTGATAGTTATTGAAAAAAAAAGTATTATTACAAAACCATAGAGGTGTGATGTGAGATCTCAGACTATCCGTACCAGATGCACCATTTTCTTCAGGAAAGCAATCTGTTCCTGAACATATCTTTGGTTGTGTAACGGTATGTATGATCGAATTTTATCTTATGTTAGATAATTACGGCTGTGCTACATGTATATATAATCACGTCGGATTGATGATTTTGTATAATATTATATGATATTAAACGAAAGATGCAAAATCACCGGCTACATATAGAAGGCATGATATGAGAGCCATGCGAGTAAAACTACAAAGGTTACCAACTAAAATATATGTTATGAAAGGAAACACATCTAAAATTGCAGTGTGTTATGGAAATGTGGGTACTCCTCTTCCCTGGTAAACACAAACAGGGTTCAACTTTCTCACCTTCATCAACACCCACAACACGCGCGGACAAAACGCGGTGGGGGGCACACATTTCATGCGACACAGGCTAAACATGGCGAGCGGCGCGCATTTCATGCGACACATGACGTGTCAATATGGACGGGAGCTGTTGTTGTTACGACTTGACGTTCTGAGGAGGGCAGTAAACACAGAAACAGGACGCTCTTCTTTCTGTTTCTGTCTGTGTGTCTGAGTTAAAAGGAAAGGAAACTCTTGTTTCTACAAATACAACGCCCGCGATGCTTGCAGAAGGAGGCATGATGGTCACGAGTTACGTGACAAAACTACGAGGAATAAAAGAACTTCAAGGCCTTAAAATTCTAAAGCAGGTTACTGGGATACGTCCAGGGACATATACACTTTACCCGAAATTAGGGATGTTCCGTTTAAAAGGCTAACCAGACGTTCTAGCCTGTTAGAACCTCCGGGGAAAAAGTCACATCCAAAATGAGGTCAAATCATCATGTACTTCAAAATAAGGTTCTTTGATATTCATTCTATACTAATAACTTTGAACCAGCCAGAATGATATTATTAACTCACTTTCAGCCTTAGCTCGTTGATACAAACTCTCAGTAATCGCATCTTGCTCAAAAGAACAGTCCTGTGATCACACCTGTTGCTTACACTCTTATTGTGAAAACACTGTCATACAGTAGGCGTGAAGCTAGACTGAGCAGTGTCTGACTGAACAATGGTCTAACTAACCAACGCGCCGCTGACTGGTAATTTGCTTTTTTCAAAATGCCAATAGTAAAATGGATTTACCTGAATAGCATACATATGTCATGCGCTGATCTCACTTTTAACCAATTATTGGGGAACTTGTACGTAAATGATTTACCGTATGGAACAAAGCAGAACAAAAAACAAATACTTGAATCGATTTCTAGTGTAACTTCTAATCATAGCAAGAACCAACGTCATCATTTTGAATTCATTACTTCCGGTGTGTTTTTGACCAACAGAACAGACCACAGTGATATGTGGAGGTCCGTGATACAGCATATACGGGATATATTTGAGAACAAAAGAGTCCAGACTAAAATTGGTAAGTCACGACTATATGATTTGACCAAATGTCACAGAATGTTACATAGTGACAGTCTACCACAATGGGAGACAGTAATACACGGCAGAGAAAAGGTAGGAGACACTAAACATGAGTGTCATATGAGAATACAGAAGATTGTGTAACTTCCTATTTTTTCTATTGAAAGTGAGTATTATGTTTTCAGGAAAAAGCAATACAAAGAACAATTACTGGAGGAACTTACACGGAGGTCTAAATAATTCAAAGGCGAATTTCCAACCAGGCTCAAAACAAATCATTCGAAGGTCTCAAAGACGAATTGAACAAAGTTTGTTATGACCTGTTGAGACATAATGTAATTGACTATACTGACATAAAGTGCTGAGATAAAGATGTCTATAAACGAGTGATATATCTGACGTAGATAGACATCACCACAAGGGGTTGTCGTTGGATATTCTATTATCTAGTAGCAGGCATAATACGTTCCCCGTGGGCTTGTGACCACACCAAGATCTAATAATCATACTGTCGAACAGATTTTACACGGAAACCAGGTCCCTTTCTTCGTAGGTGGAATATACTTGGCAGAATCATCGATTATATGAACCAATGCCAAGGGCAGAGATTCGTCTTTTCGACGATTTTACCGAGTTTTTTTTCCATATATGAAGACACAGACCTAGTTTTGGTATTATCATAACTTAAAAGATCAAAATTGTGTCATATCCTGATGTCAATCTGGTAGCTCGTCAAGTGCGTACGTTGGCGACGTATGGCAGGACTCATGCCTTGAACTAATAGAACACGGATTCTGATTGGACGTCATTATGATACAAACTCTCCGCCATCTTTCAGATCAGCGGCAACTGCATCTTTGCACAGAGAAGAACTGAGTCAGTTTTCCGGTTAGACCATTGTGGTGTGATAAACCAAGTTAACTACTCTATTCACTTGTCTTCCATTTGTAAAATGCCTGTTTTTGCCGTTCAGCTTTAAGGGGGTGCTCCACCAGGCCGATTTCTCATCCGATCAATTGTTCCTGGGCGCTTAAGATGAAGCCCACATTTTGTAATTTATTTAATTCTGATAATAATAGTTTGATAAATGACCATTTTCAAAGATATGAGAAATTCTAGGGCATACGATAATGATCGGCGAGTGTCTGGCTATGAAATCGGCGACCGTCGGTCCAGTGGAAAACCCCCTTTAACAGGATGCCCTAACTGCCCTGAGCGCCTGTGTCAGTAGCAGTGTCTGTAGCCTGTGGTTACCCAGTCTGGTCCCAGTGGCCCATCCCAACTGCTGACAGAAACCAGACATCATCTCCTGTCCTGAGTCGCCATAACGCGCCCTCAACATCTCCCACAGATAATATTCCCCAGAGACCGCCGCCAGTGTCGTGCGTCTGACAAGACACCAAAACTTGACAAGCAGATCCGCACAGGGATAGGCGATCTACATAGTGGGGTGTCATGCGCTAGCAGGGTATAGCGGGATGGGTTGACAGCACAATTTACCACTGACAATGCAGGGTAGTGTTTGATAAGAGCAAGTTGGTCATAATTTTCTGCCTACTGTTACGAAATTACATCCTCTCTGATAGCTTTTCCATGATGATATGATAATAGCAGCGATCCAGACATTTAGAACCATCACACATTATGTCTATATATCAGTCGAGGCCCCCAAGAGTGCAGGAATCTAACATCTCACACTATTAAAGTATATGATTGGCTGCAATCATCTTGATATAACAGACATGGCTGCTGCAAGAAGTGACATTAATGTTCGACCAGGTCATTGGGAGCCTTATCCTGGGACACCATCCATGACTCAATATGTGGCGCATCTTATGATGCGCAGTAACCCCCGCTTAAGACACCCTACTTCAGGGTACACGCTCGTTAGGGGACAGTTTTACTTAGAACTGAATTTTCTCCTCTATCAAATGCTTATTTTGACCCCCTGTAAAGG
The DNA here is from genome assembly GCA_950022655.1 of Alentia gelatinosa. Classification (NCBI taxonomy): domain Eukaryota; kingdom Metazoa; phylum Annelida; class Polychaeta; order Phyllodocida; family Polynoidae; genus Alentia; species Alentia gelatinosa. The sequence goes on along the minus strand of OX465590.1, from coordinate 22,308,699 downwards.
AACACCCAAAATAAGTGGACACCTCGCGTTAACGGACAGTAATTCAAGGGGTCACTCTGGAGGGACATCTTCGAAAGCATGAGGATATGTTGTGGGCACAATACTCTGAAAAATCTAAATTGTTTGTTTATGGTATGTATATTTGCATGCTGGGTAGCCGGGTGCAGAAAAAAAAAGATGATACTGGGCAACGGCTGCGTATGCCATTGAAGGCGTCAGGTAGACGTTTTTGGGGTGTCTTTGTGGTTATAATAGTGTCTGTATAACGCAGTGTCACCTATTTACATAGACAATAATCAGATACGAGCGGCCCTATTGCCATATCATAGAGTATATCATTAGGGATTATATATATTGCTCTCCAGCACAAATTGACTGTTCTACCCTAATCAATGTTCTTGAGAACGTAATCAAGGGCTTTGAGGACGTAATCAATAGTCATGATTTCTGAAAACATAGAAACAATGGGTATCGGTTTATTGTGGGCCCATACATTTTCATTGGGGCCATTGTAATATATGGATAGTAAATAACATGGAGAATGGGACGTATGCCTTAATCACCAGTCACTCACAATAGATCTAGCGATGTGAATTCTAGTATTGCACCTTAGGACCTGCGCTGGACATTACCGCAACCATGCACCACTAACCACCGCAGCAAACAAACCCATTTCAACACATTCTTCACATTTGGTCCTCATTCCAGGGGGCGCCACTGGTTTGTCGTAGAGGCGCCCCCTTGTGGAGACGCTCGTCAAGAGGGCACGGCGTCTTCCGGGCGTCTCACAGCACGTGACGTCACCTGTATTTTTATTGGGGTGATATGCGTAGTGCGCATGTCACAACCCGATACGGACGTCATGTAACGTCCTTGACCTTGGGGTCACGTGGGGGCTTTGTACTATGGTCACGTGACTGGTTTGTCTCGTCGGAGAGCGACAGTTCAATCCTGAAGTGTGTCGTGTAGGATTCCTAGAGTCTACCTTTTAGTACCAGTCAGTGTCAGAGACTAACATCAGCACAATTTGTACACTGTCTAAGTGTTCTTCTTCTGGCATTATTCCCTTCCTTTTTCGTCTTTTCTATTGTTTGTATTTTTTATGGTAGCACTAACTATCTAAAAGTAGAAGGCCAGCTTTCGTCGTACGCTTTCACGTGTGTCTGACTTGTTAAATACCCCCAGACTGGCAAAGTCTCAGCTAAAATTGAATAACGTCACTAAAATAGTGAGTTAGGGAAATTGGTTCACCCTATGGTGCCTGTAAATACCGAGCACGCCAAGCAAGTCGCTGTACTTTAAATGGTTTCCAACTGAATGTTCATTTCGATGTCCTAATAACGTTTCATCTAGACAAGTTCTTAAGACGCTGTGATTGCGGAACCAGGGGGGTGTTTAATATGTGAAAGGACTTTCCAAGGGCTGCCATATTATAATCCTAGTCAAATTAACTTATTAAGGTCCTGTCATATGAAGGTCAACGTAAAATAGATATGAATTGTCCATTCAAAGGACAAGGAGAAGAACGTAGACGTGAAATGACCTTCAGGCTGTTCAATAAATCTGTTACTGTCCTGACCTCGATCCAGAAAATTCTCCTTTTCAAAGGATATTTCAATAGGTATACTTTCTGAAGCTGGTAGCCTGACCAATCACCATAATCAATGTACTCGTTTAGATGATATCCTTCTGTGTTTCTAAGACTTACATGTAAAGAGTACATTCATTCGCCATCGAATAATAGGAATTTCCTTTGATAGAAAATCCCAGAAATGGGGCTCTCCCAGCCTTTAACCCGGGACCTTATGATTATCAGTGTTTCTAACCCGACACGCTCACCAGCACCCGAGACAGATACATAGAAGAACCAATCACAGGATGGCCTGCATCAAGAACTGTCCTTCTAATGGATTCAGGTTAGGAAAAGAAAATACAATACGGACAACACCTATTTAAGGAGATCACTCTGCTGTCTTTGCCATATTCCTCCCACAAACTCTCCTATAATTGTCCTAATCCTTCTCATTATCTTTAGATATTGATCTAAGCCCTCAGCTTCACACACCATTTGCTTCTACAGGATGTCAAGGTAGGAAGTGCCTCATATGATTTTTTGAAACCCTAAATTGCATTTTTATAGTATCTAAGTCATCTGAGGAAATACCACATTATTAGAACATATAAATCTATCGAGAATTTTAGACTCTAAATTAACAGTCAATCCAAAGCAGACAGAAAATCTTAAAAGTTAAAGCAACTTTCAATCAAGTCTATGAAGATAAATCAAGGGGGATTCGAGCTTATTAGTCAGGCTTCAGCCCACAATGTGACACTGTTGTTGGTGGTAGTGAAAAAGAGTCGCACATATGTCTCCGCTGTAGGCTGTTTACACGTCCACAGCACCCCTCAGATGTGTCCTCTTCACTTCTTCTTCTTCCTCTAAACGCTGAGGCGCAGTAATGACGCCTTCCTCCCTAGCTCCTTCTCACCAGCTCTGCCGGGGCATAGGTCAGGGCTCACAGGTCAAAGGTCAGCCCTTGTTCGGGGTTGGATTGCAGGGCCACCTGGTGGAGGTGCTCGGCATAATGGCGGCGTGATTCGCGGACTCAGGGAGTTGGAGCATGTGTGTAAATACAACAAATACTGAGTGGCGATTGTCAAACACTCGACGTCACTCACCAGCGTCTCGCACAAGAGGGCGCCACTGTGCGTCCCGTGGTGACGTCATGTCACGACGCTATTTGGAAGTCTCATCTTACTTTTCTTGGTCGGCATTTTACTCTGCTGCACTGCCCTCTAGTGGTGTTTGGGGAAGTAAAATAAGGACGGTTGTAAAACGCGGGAATGTTGTTTGATTTGCGCCCACGCGTAGCGATGTCGGACAGCAACTCTACAAACTTAGGAAATGTTATTTTCATCATATCTATGAATTTGCTGTTATTTGTGTGGAGCGTCCGTGGAATACCGATGGAGATCCACGAGTATAGTGTGATGGACGGACGGCAGGCTACATCTCGTCTTGTATCCAACAATGGTAGTCATCTCTCGATATTTACAGAGCCGCGCTCTGCATTTCGGTAGATCTATATTTCTACTGTTATGCATCTTTGCATTGAACATACGCATATCGATTAGGCCTCCAAATATAGTACCCAACACATAGTTGGAGATTACTAGCAGGACTTACTCCAGCGATAACAAATTCACTGCATCGAATTGTACCCCGGCCTATCATTCAGGAACCATGAAGCCCATCTCAGGCAATGACATATATCTTTTTAAAAGATAAACAAGTATACTATTTTCAGTTAATCGACCATAACAATGCGCTTTAAAAGTGTCTCCTTTAAAAGATCAATAATGGAGTATTTCTGGAAGCCAATATCGTTTTTAACCCATGAGGATCAGTCTCATCATCCAGCCTTTGGATTTGTTAAAAGTAATCATGGGAGGCGATCTTTTTCCATCTCGGTACATTAATTTAATTGATTATCCGATGTATTTATGAACGTCCTTTTCTTTTCCAGCAAACCATTATTGACAAAGCTCTGTTGTGTTTCACTTTCTGTGTAGTGTTAGTTCCATGGCTGGTCATGGTGAATACGCTGACAAATATTCATGTGTATCGTGCAATATTTGGCAGCCAAATCGCTGCGGTCTGTGCAGTCACTGATTATAATTCGAGTTTGTTTTTAGTACATTGAATTTTCGATGAATAAAGTCAGTGACTTCATAATGGCCAAGTAGATATTCTGTACAGAAATCTTTTCAGGATTCGCGTAAATGTTTTCGGTGCAAAGTGTTTTCAAAGGTCATGTTATATCATTTAGTAGACATCTATGACATATAGTGGACAGTCGCAATAGCTATGAACCTAAGAATTAAGATAGTATTACATTTCATATTATGCTGAGTTCAGTGGATGATACACTTGGTACTCTCAGATTCCGATACAGTGACAAAAAGCTAGGACTAACAGCATATACACACGAAGTTAAAGGCAGGGCTCCACCTGGTAGATTTTAAAATTGACATTGATCCATTAAATTTGATTCCTTTTAACGTATTCTGTTACCAAATAACACCTCAAGTTATGATAATTTGACAAATTGTTCGATATGCCTTTCATGTTGGATTGAGACTAGAGTGGACTGCCGGCGGCATGCTGGGCACGGGCCTTTTAAATTGACGTGTTAAATAGTCGTTGATACGGCCCCGGTCGGCCACAGCCTACGTGATGCCTCAGGGTTTAGACTGAAAAACTACATGTGACGGCATAATATCATGAATGAATTGCTGAACGAGTGAATAGGAATAAAGAATGAAATGTACTAAAGGAACTATAAAAAGATGTGTATTTGAGTTATGGACAAACAAACAAAGAATGACTGAATGAATGAATATATAATTGATACATCAAGAAAATTTACCTGGTTGAGCCTGGATAATTATCTCACTATGCAGCCATGTTTTTTTTTTAAAATTCAGTACTTTCATTTGAAAACATATAATCATACAGCCAGAGGATGAGGTGATGTTGGTTTGCTGTCAGTAAATCATGTAAAAGTGCTAGCCATGTAAGCGCTATTGCTGACCATCAGTGATGAAAAGCCATCAGGCAAATCGTGTTTTGGTATTACTCCAATACTGGCCCGAATGAGGTGCCAAGACCCTCTGCTGGTCATACATACAATCTACTGGTGGCGCATGGTCATTGGTGGGGTCTTATTTGGACTAACATGACATTAACTGAGACACAAACTGTATCTGATGGCTTAACAACAAGTCAAACTGTGAACAGGGTAATCAATGAAGAATAACTCTTAGAGCATTAATTTTGCCCAGGTGATTTCTTGAATCGTGGGTTCTAGTGCTTACTGCTATATTACCATATATCCAGGAGTGAAAATCTCACCTTTACTGACCAGGAGAACACCGAGTGATGAAATAATATCTATACGTCCCTCCGTACCACGTGACTTGTTATAAAATGGCCTGAATTACATGTTTTTTGTTGATATTGGTCAGAAATTTCCATCTCATTCTTTGAACTCAATGTATATATTTCCTGACCAAAACAATTCGTAATAGACTTCATTGAAGCACAATAACTAAGTCTCCATATATTGACATGCATTTCTCCTGTTCCCTCCCAAAATGCGCCACTCTAAATCAACCAAGAAGCCGACAATACTCTCAACACACGTTCACCTTGTAAAAAGGCTCATTTCGGACCTTCGTCGTTGGTGGTTTCTCACGAAATCCTCACTGATGGAACGTGAGGCTCGAACTTTTGAATGTCTCCGCACCTATGTTGGTCGCCCAGGGGGTGCACCCGATGAACCTTTTCAACATATATACGCCGTTACATAGAGGTATTGGCCATATCAATTTATGATTCCCTGCAGCACAGGTTACAAGGATCGGGTTGAATCCGGCCATCCAACCAGGTATAGGATGATACCATGCAATATTTCTGTGCAATGGTCTACATGAATTTATATTGGAATAACCAAGTTAACCGTATTTCCTTATGACATTTATCCTAACGGGCGTGTATGGTCTATGGGTGACAATAATGCATTATCCACTCTGAAAGGAGAGTCTGCCCTCTTGACCCCGTCCTCATTGGTTCTTTGTCGGAGAGATTGAGAAGAAGTGCCATAACTCTGGCGGTGTTCTTTTTTAGAAAAAAATTAAAAGTTCAGAGAACAGACTCTCAGTAAGTTCATTGACGTTTCAACCAGGCTGGTACTGATGATACATCAATTTCAGACGACAGTGGCGACGTCTGTGGCGTTTACCATGAATACCAGATCTGTCGACCTGCCAAAAGCTGAAGTGGTTTGTATTACAAACGTCTTGTGTGCGTCTTTTACCCTAATATATCAGTGGAGAGACCAGAACGGACTACATTTACTTAGAAAAATATTGAAATAAAACAAAATAAGATTTGTTCAAAAAATACTTGTTAGACCACCAGGGGTGACATTGTCAGTATGGCGAGAGTTAGGTGGGCTTTGATATAGAGAAGACAATTTGTTATTTCTGAAGCTTACCGGAGATTTAAAAAAAAGCCTAAACACGCGCACACAAAACACTATGGACCCCTCCTGAGGAGACTGACGTGGCACAAACGAGCTTCTCTGTCAGAGGCCAAGGTTTCATTGAGACGATCGTGAGGTGCCCTACTCTGTTACTGGAGGTTCGTTGTCAGAGGTCACCTAGAGGTCAGGTGGAGGTCAGAGGTCACAGAAGACACCGTGGCGCCCCCTAGTGCGAAGTATAGTTTGCGCATGCGTGTAGGTGAGACGCGGAGACATATTGATAGAGGGTTGATATGAATGTCAATAGTGTCTGGTGTACACGTTGAGGAAGGTGTCATGATCAGGGTAGGTGTGGGTGTGGGAGGGATACCGTGCTTAATGGTACATGGGTCTCGGTCCAGGTCCTATAACTTACAGCAGGAGTGATCTCTTCAATGAGATGACATTCCACATTCACTAGATCCTGACATTTATTGCCCTTATGGGATAACATCCGAACGGTTCTCAAAGAAGTAGCCTTGGATGTACAGTAAATTGACTATAAGAAACTACGAGGGGCTATGATTAAGGTAATATCATCTAATCCGAGTGTGGATAGGTGCACCCTGGTGGTAATAACATTGAACTCCAAAATCGCTTAAAGAGAACGGTCTCGATCGTGATACTCTAGTATCTGACACCTGTTATACGATTCAGTCCAGAGATCTAGGTCCTTATTCCAAAGACCAGGTGATCAACCTCAAATCTTTACAAAAATTACCAAGAGAAAACGTGGAAGAGCAGTCTCCTTGTATAATATTCTTACGCAGGCATAAGTTATTCAACAGACTCCTGATCCTTCACCATCTTACTCCAAAACCAAGCGGTCGCACCTGTTTAAGGTGGGATGAGAACTATTATTTATACAGGTGTCAATAAGACACTCTTGTTACTGCACTACTCTCAGGTGTATGATGGGAAGATGGCGGCATTGTAATTGATGAGGAACGGACACACAGACAGACAGGTCTGGTTTCTGGCATGGACGCCAAACATGGTTAGAGGAACCACACTCTATAGAAGTGAAAACGAGTCTCAACTTCCGGAGACTGTGCTCGCTATGAGAACGAGGTTTGTTTGCTGCAGCGTCACTGATATTGTGCACGTTAGTAGAGCAGTGCATGTCGGGTAGATCTCACAAAGAGGCTGGGTGAGGTATGTACCTTATGTCACCTTAGACAGTGTCCACATACCCCTAACACAAATATGACACACTACTACAGCTCATGAAGGGGAAGAAACTCAAGACATAACTGGACAGAAGGTGGAATTCCCTGCCGAGTTCTGTCAGGGACCGGAACAACTATATGTTTTTTATGACGGTAATAGTCGACATGTCAGTCTTGATGATAAACGCCATCACTTACTAAGATAACTCATGTGGTTGTACTATTTCATTACTCTTCATATAATATGTGTATTTTTTTCTTCAAAACATGTTGGAGGCATCCGCCTTTACAAAAGATTGTTATCCTGTGGAGTGTACCGACATTCCTTTACGTTATTCACCTCAACTCAAGTACAGCGCAATAAGTTATATATTCTCCTGTCCTGCTAACTGACTAGAAACTTCAGATCACTAACACTTTTCTTGCAGGCAATGTCATTCCCGTGATCAAGGTAGCTTGGACAATATTGCTTTTTTTGCTTTGCATTTTTTCGAATAATGATCACAGAATTATACAAATTTCGGGACATCTTTGGCTGGGTGCTGCCAGTCATGCTGCAGAATATCAGAAGGTTGAGATGGAGGTTTATAAATAACTGGTAGCACGGACTTGGATGACATATAGGTCCGTGCTGGTAGTTTTAAATCTGTAAATCTTTTAACAACATTGGCCACAGAAGCCTGCGGCTCTTCTCCCTTGTATACATGTCCTTTATATATGCAGCATATTCACCACTCATGACTTTTTTTTATCTTGTAACTTACCTATTAGACCTGTTGATATGATGTCGCAGATGTTAGGTATAAACACTCACCTGAAAAATATAACAGAAACATGATGAATACGTGAACGTTTTTGAATGATTGCTCTTTGCAGAGAACCAAAGACGTTTTTTGAAGCATTGGACAAAAAAGTTCCCGTTCAACTCGTACATACATATATTTTCACACAAGTATCCTGGACAGGCAATTTAGAGATGAATAACTGTATACCGCTGCAATCTCAAAATGTGTTGACTTACAGGACCACATCCGTGCATACTACAAGGACTTGAACATATAATTTGTTCATTTTGTCAAATAACAATGCTTTCGTATACGTTCATGTGACACAGTCACATGCTAAATCCCTGTAACCTAAGCTTTCATGAGCACGCTGCATGTTTTGGTTTATTTCTTTGACTAGTTCTTGTTACCTGTCTGTTTTCGCCCTGGTCTACGTATTGTACTACCTCTTGCTTCCTATTCAAAGCTTGGCAATTTACAAATCGATTTAGATGCATATTGAGCTATTCTCGTCTGCATACAACCTTAAACAAATATATAGATAAGCATAAAAATCTTGCTTTAAGTGCTGATTCCACCAGACTAGGGGCTTTATCGGAAAGTTTCTGATGTCTTTGGAACGTATCAAAAGATATCTGGTATGGTGAATTTTCTCGCACGATATATCGCATTAGCGCCCGAAATTACCAGAAAAAAATGCGCGCTTCCACAACCCGATAATCTTCATCAAAGAAGTTCAGAAATCCTCGACAAACATCATGAACCTGTGAATTCTGATATATCTGGAAGAATCATGCTGTAGAGTGAACAATGAAAGTCGGTTATCTGAAGAACACCAGAGGGCTCAACGACCAACTGACCTGTGACCTCAGTAAGTCCTATAAATCTATTAATAGCATCAGGGAAGCCCCTTATCAGGAATTCCTACCAAATAAGTGTTGACGCCCAGGCTAAATATAGCAAGACTACCGCATAGCGTTCACGGGGCTATCGCTGTACTTATCGTAAATGCTATAACGATGTCGTAAAATGCGCTAATGGGACTTTAAATCTCGCAGCCGACGGGAAGATTCCGAGAAGTTGGTGTTGGTTGGTGCAGGGTCCTGAACTGTTGCGTCCTGCATTGATATATATCAGTGGACTGTCACAAATGGCGTAAGAAACTAGTGATCTGGCTTCTAGTCTGAAGATAAGACACTGTGAATACTTTGATGTGTTGATATATTTCATGTTAGGAAAAATTCGAATATGTCTTGACATGTCTGATCCTCAACACATGTTTTTTTTTCAAGTCACTGTTTTCCCCACAGAATTTAAGTTAAATCAAGAATGGAGGGGAATTCATTGAGCAAAGAGGGAGAGCTGGGATGTCCTGCATATCTCTATATCAGATAAGTTTCGCACAAATTTTGAGTGGATATGAATAAGGCTAACAATAAAACTTAAAAGCTTAAATAAAGAGAATTTTAAAACCCGAATGGAACCAATAATAACAACGTGTGTAGAACAAATGAGATACTCCACTTTCATATGCCCTGAGAGCAAATTAAAGACAATTCGAGATGATATTCATGGTCGATTCATACACCATTTTATGTATCGTAGTAGACTGGCCTAGGCCCCTGTGTCCCACCCACTCCTCTCTATTTGCCGCCACTGCGCGCCGTCTTTACCCCTCCCCGTACACCTCATCTGGACTCATTTGACCATTTAATGAAAGTTCATAATCAAAGACTTGGGCAAGTCTAATATCGTACATACCCAGGCGCCACTCCAGTGAGGACAAACTTTATTTCTTGCAAAATGCACGATCATTGGTTTACAATGTGCTTACTGACTCAGACCACAGACCCCCTGGGCCAAGGTCAGCCGCAGTCACCTAAGGTCAACCTCTTGTTGAACCTTTGTCACCTAGTTTGTGTCACGTGACGCTACAGGCAGCCACATCCGGTGTCGCCAAGTAAAAGTTTCCCCAGCACAGACGCTGATGTGAGTGAAGGAGTGAACAGAGTTGGTTTTGATACGTGTGATTTGGGTTTCCCTCCTATTCCCGTCCTCCCACCCCATGTTATGGACACTGTTGGTGACCTTTAGCAATGACCCTTGACCTTATACTGACACGTGCGTGACCTTGACACGGGTGGAAATTACTCGCAGGGCATGCCGTATTGATATAAGGTGGACCATGTGCTTGTGTGTGGTCCTATTCCTCCTCAGGGCAAACAAGCCGGCTGCAATGGTTAATTACTGTTTCATTAATCGCTTCCAAGGACCTATGATCACTTCACATGATTGTAGACTAGTTCCTTCTTACCCATGGGTTGCAGAGTCCCCATTGAAAATGTATAGGGCCGCAGTAACCCACTACACATTGTTTAACCACACTCATTCTGTTTAGATATTTAAATGATGAAAATCTATCAAAACTGAGGTTCATATATATATGTAGATGCTATTATAATTTTTTGGTTGGTTGATTTGACTTAACGTCTGATCAACTACAAGTCCCTTCTAAACTTCCACATGGTTCCTTTACACCACAAAGGTGATCAAATCTATGAGGTGGAAATCTCACTCCTACCTCATTTGCTATAATAGACATTAACTTAACGATGATTGTCACATAAATACTGTTGTATCTAGTGAAATAATTTTCTAGAAGTATATCATGGCATTGTATGAGAAATTACATGATTTAAACTGAATTCAGAACTCCAGCATCAGAAGAATGTGGCGAAGACCGGAACCTAAAACTTCAGATCTTCGATTAAAATAGATTAATTTACTGCGAAAGACAAACGTAACTCTGTTTATTTTAAGAAAAGGTCTGGGATACATCCAAATCCTAGACTTCCGTCTGTCTGTGTGTCTGGCTGTCTGTGCAGCCCCTTGTTACCTGAAAGCGAGGCTTTGTTATGCGCGGTGATTATAGGGGATAGATGGGGCCCTGTGGCTGATTGTCGGTGATGGAAGCGGCTCCCTGAGGAGACGCAGGACCAGCGTGTTTACATTAAGGTGACCTTGACCGTGATCGGTGGGCAGACGACAATCGTCTTCCCCCGATAGAGGGCGGGCAGAAAAAGGCGGGAAATGAAGAAGGAGGTTCGGAGTGAAGGTCCTGGCGCTGTCCTCGGAATGATAAGACCCAAGACAGCGACGCAGACACCCATGGCGGGCGGGGAGGAGGGGGAAGAAAGATTGTTTATGGAGGGTAGCTCTGGCCTGTAGAACAGCAATAAATTGATTGGTTATTGGGCCTTAAACATGTTCTCACATGTAGATTAGGCGAGAGCACGCTTCCGGATGTCTTGTCACCTGTGCTGGGAACAGAGGCAACTACAAAACCAGTTTATGTTTACATGTTTTTATACAAACTGGTGTGTTTTAATGTTTAACATTCCACAGAGAACAACTGGTTAGTCCTACGAGAAAGAACCCAGCTCGGGTGATGCTTTGATAGATTCCCGATCTGAACCTGGATAACCCATCAATAGATTCCTAAACAGAGCAATACACGATATGGCCATTCTGCATAGAAGAGCTTGCAGTAAATCCATTGATAATGATGACTTGATACGACTACGAAATGTTATTAGGCAGTAAGGAGTCTATTGGACATTCAGGAAAAAATAAACAAAGGCATATAACGGACTAGTTTGTGACATCATACTACTACATTTGGTACAAACAACTCGCCCCCCCCCCCCCAAATATGGACAAACGGGAAAGGGTTTTGACTCCCTTCCCATGTATTCTTCGTACATATCTTATATGGTTGGATATTGTGTGCAGCAAAATAATCTTCGTCCTATCAGTCGCACTGCGTCATTACTGATGGTTTCTCAGAACAGATTCAAACTCATCCTTGCTTATGCGTATTGCTGAAGCAAAAATAGTTCTTATAAAACATTATCCTACATATTGTGATGATTTGTGATATGCAATAGTTAATTGTTATATGATGTAAATCATAAATCCAGGCAAGAAAAAGATAACAGGTCGTCCAGCATTTTGGTCTGTAATCTCTAGCTACAAGAAACTTGGATCTCGGCTTTCTGTTCCATATGCCAGTCATAACCAATGAATAGACAAAGGCACTTATAAACAAACCACAATGTCCTGGTATAGAAGTAGTAAAACATGTTGATGACTCGACGGGGTTCCCGTTTCTCAAGAACTATAACGCCATTAGTCTACAACACTTGTTAAACATCAAAACAATCTCAAGATGATAGCCAAGTGTTTTAGGTCTCACAACAATTAATCCTAAAATGGCGACCATTGTCTAAGCCCCACGCCCTTACTTCCGGTATTTCCCAGCATCCTCCAACAAAGAGTTCCACTCATAGCGTTTTTTCGGCTGCAGGGTCAAATGGAGGCTGGTGGAGGGTAAAGGGGAACCATATGGATAGGGAAAACAGGTTTTGTTTGTGAGTGTAGGGTGCGGCTATAGGGTAAAGCGGGACCAGGTTGTGAAGTGGAACCATTCATTGGTCGCCACGAGTCGGCCATTTCCTCACGCTTGACTGAACAGCACATGCAGTCTCAATTACAACTGGCACTGAACGAAAAAACAGAAAGGATTATTTCTGCGCTCAGAGCAATTGCCTGGCATTTCTTATTTTATCTGTTTATCTTTTATAGATGCTTATGCAGCAATAGATTGAGAAAATCTGCGTGAATTGCTGAAGTATTGCCCGATATATACTCTGGTTGAATCGATGCTTGACTTTGGTCTTTCAACTGTGCAATTCAGCACTCATCTAATATTTTAATTAATTTCAAATGATATTGATTCTAAAGCTGCGTTGCCCTATGACTAGTAATGCTACAATACTCCTTCATAACTTTGGGCAACACAACTACATAACAGACCCAATACCCGACGGCGTATTAATGAATATAGATTGCTACTGAGTCGAAAGAAAAGCTGATTAACTAGCATGTTTTCGCTTTGTATTGATCTTCGTTGAGTCAGTAAAAAAAAGATCACTAAAGGATTGGCCAGCCACTCTAAAGCTTTTTGATGTACGAGTATAAAGCAACTGAATTGTCCTCGGTGATTCAATTAAACCCGCCAGAGGGAGCCAGGGACGAGACACCGGACGTGAGGTGCCAGACGTCCGCCGATAGGCATTCTGGGAGGGCTCGGTAGCCGGAACTAGCACTGTCTGGGACGCTATACCACTAGGGGCGCTGCTATATTCTAGATCAATGTAAATCCAGTCACTCTCCAGTCAGTTTCTTCGAGTCCTGATAGAAGTCCTGCGGGGCTAAAGTTGTGCTTGGTGGGACCCTGGGCAGAGGCTGCGTGGGAGTATTGTATTTATTGCACCGATCAATATTTCATACACACCGCCAAGTAGATTGTTAAACTAGATAATCCTGTCTCACTCAGCGAGTTATAATCTTTGTTTGCTTTCAGTCTATGTCTCTTTATTAAGTCTGAATGATACATTTGCTCATACAATGAGAAAGGGAACAAGGCAATCTCTTTTTATGCTAAACGAGTAGTTTTTCTATATATTTATTTTCCCCTTTTTTCTGCATTGTGCTAACCTATCTCATCCTCAGAAACATACATGTATAGTCAAATTAGCCAAGGTGAATTACCAAAGACTGATATGTATTGCATAAACTGATGGGAGAATTAAATAAATCAACCCCAAAGCCCTTATATTTCAGCTATAATGATACAACTCACACTTCATATTTGGATTGTATTGTATTTATCCTACTAGCGTCCATGTAAACGCTATATTTCTTATCATTTCAAAAGTTAATTGACAAGAGACATTGCTTTTCTCACAGGAAACAGACGAATAGATACATACATTTCGCTATGTAAACAACTTGTTAAAGCTCTACAAAAAAGACTTTCCTTGATAGCAAGTGATTAACAGAACGTGGTGGCAAGATAATTACAATATAACTTAACCAAGTAGCTTAGTTTGTCATAACATGTGCCACCTTCTACAACGAGATGTTGGGACGCCGTGGGCTGTCAGTGCTGCTACCTGGCGACGAGCCAGACCACCATGACAGAGGTGCATGCCGGGAGTCGTCCGACCAGTGTCGCTGACCCTCGCCCGAAGACCAACAAGCTACACGCAGTGCATCATGGTCCAAAAACCCAGCGATCCTAGCGGCCAGGGCGGGAATTAGACGAGGGATAATGCTGGAGGCAGTTAAGTGATCTATGTGTGGTGGTTGTGAATAGTGGGGTGAGAAGAGTGACAGGTGTGGAGCGTGCATGAAGTAACGACAAATTCCCTTTGTTTTACAGAAACTCAATGTACTTAGACAAGCTACCTGGGGATCGTTACGCCTACTCCTAGAAATGTAGGCAAAGCATTCCTCCAGCAATATCCGAACGAGTCTTGCGACATCGTTATTTTCACGTTGTACCGCTACTTTTTACAATACCACTTTTTTGTGACACATATGTGAAAGATTAATTAGATTTGTAATTGAATAGAGATAACGCCATAGTTATGACGCGATCTGCAAGGAATAAAGAGCAACAGTTTTGTCCTCGGCTTTTGTCCTCAGGTTGCTCTTCTGCGATCCGCAAATTCATGGCAAATGTGGAGCAACGCCCCCGGGTATTTAAAAAGACTAGTCAAGTCCACAGACTTTCCATATTGCAGTAATATTCATATTTTGAATATAATCCAGGTATTTATGACAAATTTACGAAAAGAACCATCTGCAAAGCATATATTCTTGCAAAATATATAGGGCTTGATTATATATCATGAATAGCCAATTTTATAACGAATAAAGGCTGGATATATAAAAATTCCACTTCATCCACCAGGTATTACGTTCACTATCAATTCCTTTTGTATGATTAGGATAAATTCAAAAGAAGTAATTCATTCTAGATATCTATTAGTTTTTGCAACGGTGATAAGTATAGATTTGCATTCGAGCACTGCCAGTGTTGTAAGAGGCAGCACCCTTCAGCGTTTTAGAAAACAGAAAGCGTTGATTCTAGGTCCAATTGAACAAGGACGGTCCCTGAACTAGGAGCTTGTTATTTAGCAATGTTGGGTCCGGCATGGCCCATCACAATGGACTCATTACAGCGAGTCCCCAGACGACATTTGAGGCACGGGGGCGTGTCTTGTCCCGATATCCACTCTTACAACTCCCATTGAGCGCTTCTAACGGTAACTCTATCTCTCTGAAGCTCGTCCATTACCAGACACAAAACGCCAGTTTCCCAGCATAATCACTGTTGATGGGTCAGGCCTCTCTTTCTATACCAGAGATAAACTTCCCGAACCAGCGACGACTTCTTTTCTCTTCCTGATAGGCACACTCCAATCGCATCCTTCGCAACATACTCTGTTGTTGTCTCTTTGGGATGTTTAGATCTTAAGAGTCTGCTTGGAGAGTTCGTAGGGGTTAGCCGCCGCGCCCTCTGTGAGGACCAGGAGACGGTCTTGGCTAATGGCTGCCGTGTCCTTGGCTGACAATGGTCCCGCTGACAATGCTAGGTTCCCGCTGCCAAATGTGGCCCGGTTTACGACTATAGCCCGCGGGTAATAATGTTAAAAACGTTTAAAACATTAGACAGTCACCAGTAATACTGCACATTTAGACAAGCTAGGTTTGGTTGCAAGTGGTTCTTTCTGAAAGCAGAGGTTTGAGGGAGATGATTTGTTATCTTTTCAGTCATGAATCTTATCCACGGCAAATAAAAATGAAAATTTGGGAACAATTGAGATTAAATCGCTTTAGAATTCTTCGCAAATGATTGTAATAGTAAATCCGCGAATTCATAGTTCAGAATTTAGAAATATTCACCACCATAGGGTCTTAAACCAGTTCTTGTTTGTAAAGAGTGCAATTTTGAATTAGCGACCAAAAAAATAGTGTTTAATCATTAGGTAATCGTTCATAACACGGGGTATTAAATTAGGCCAGGGGAGTTTTTTTGGTTGAAGTCGACTGAATTTGTTATTTTGGTGGGATTTTATCAAATCATGTTTCCAAATGTTAAATATGTAATACATTGTACATATCATAATGTTTACCCATATTGATAGGTGAAAAGTATTCACGACTGGCAGAGATTGTTGGCCTTATATATCACCAAAACAACAAATACAGCAAGTAAGTTCAATGCTTCAACAGATTGTAGCGAATACATGCATGATGGAATCATGTCAACACTGCAGAACTTAGAAGGGAATCTTCTTTCGTGCTAATATATCGTGTTCAAAGAAAATAAATGCTGCAATTAACAAAAACAAAAATTCTGGCTTGAAGATGGGGTCGGATTTTATGCAATTAACAATACACAAACAGAAAGCAGGCTGCGTCGTCACAGACCAGTTACCATGACAACCATGAGGATGACGTCAGGTTAATGGTGTCAGAGACTGAGATGTCTCTGTCTTACCTCAGGCCGTGTTTACATACGAAACCCCACCACGCCCTCTCACAGGTCCCTGACCGACCGACAGTTCCTCTGACCTCAGCCTTGTTTTGGTATGGGGACATGGAGGAGTACCACTGATTACGACCCTGGGTATCTGGGTTAACAGCCAGAATCAGGCAGTAAGTACAGATAAGATACAAACTAGTTCTAGGGCAATACTACCCGTCGCATAAAAGTAAAATGAAAAAGAAATAAATCTAACGAGAATAAAACGCCACCACATACAACAGAGGACCATTAAAGTTGTCCACCCACATGTTAAAACAAGGTTTTAGAATACAATATTCAATGCATTACTTTCCAAGAGTAATTATATGGGCAATATCTTCAAAGGAAAAGCAATTAATTTGTTGTAAACACAGGCTCCTTTTAGAATACTTCTCCATCGGTATGATCTTTACTATTCATTGCGCAAAAAAATGTCTTGGACCTTGGGTTTAGACTTGAACCAATGATGGATGTAGCTATCTCTTTCGGATCCCACCATGAAATTCTGCTAAATAGTTGAGGCGCAATATATGGGTTTGTTTGGTGCCTACTAATCCTCTAAATGCCTGGAGATACCAAGGTATTCTTCCACTATTTAAACTTGGAAAGAAGTATGAAGTGTAAAAGGAGGCTGCCTGAATATAGTGCCAACTGTAATGCTTTATTAGTTCGTTGAAAATGAGTGCACGATCACGAAGGTCAAGTCCCATCCTATCCTATTAGATGTTACAGCACCGGGATGTATCCATCTCTTTGACATCAGCACATCTACACCAGTACCCTGACCCCTCCTTCTACAGCTTCCTAATAGCCCGAGCCATCGATTCTTCTCCCTACCCTCCTCTGCCGATAACCTCATCGTCACCCACTTCCCCCGATTGGGATGAGATAAGTGTTAGGTCGTATATAACCTACCTCTTTCTATAGTTGCCGTTTCGCACATTGCTAACGTCCCTACTACCAACTGTCCAAGAACCCAGAACCCATACTAGTCTTGCCACTCCAAACTAAATCTATTAAAATGGGCTATGTCAAATATAAATCATATGGCTCTCTCGATTTAATATTCACTGAAATATAAATACGTATAAATTTAGTATCTGGGAGAAAAGGAAGCGCCCAAGAAAAAGAGTAAAGCCCACTGCTACCGATTCACCACAATACACCTCCCGATACACTACAATTAGAAATACCTAACAATATCGGCAATTGGTGTGTATCGGGAGCGCCGAAGGTGCACGGTTAAGGCCAGGAACCCACTGAGCTCCTGACACACTACAATAAGAGTCCCGACACATTACAACACAGCAACTATCAGGTAATTTAGTTTCGTACTCTGACATTCTCTGGAACCGAATTTCTAAACATTCTGACAAGGCTATGATGCAGGATATTTTATTCATGTCATAGACATGTCGGACCCATGTGGCAAGCAGTGGATACCCGGCTTAAAGATGGGTTCAGCTTATGTAGAGGCAACTCACTCGCAATGGAACTAGAGTAGAACCCCGCTTAAGAAGTCACTCTCCGTTCCGAGAAAAGTGCCCCCTTAAACGAGGTGGTCCCTTAAGCGAGGTTAAAATGAACTAAATAAAGATTTCTGTTCCGAAAAAAATGACCCCTTAAGCGGGGTTTCCCCTTAAGCGGGGTGTCCCCTTAAGCGGGGTTTTCCCTTAAGCGGGGTTCCCCCCTTAAGCGGGGTGTCCCAGAAGCGGGGTTTTATTGTATATATCTATATCAGAACTATGTTTCACTGCCCAGGCTAGGTGACTGTGCGTTAGCATGGAGCCTGTTCACTTCTCTCCGCCTTGCAGATCACTGCGCATGTCTGAACCCATTTTCGCTGAGTAGGTCCAGCGCTAGGCGCCGGCATGTCGTGCTGTTACTAGATCCACACGCTGGCCAAACTCTTGGTTTTGGGGGATGTAAAAACTTATTTTGCCCTAACTACGAGTAGTCTTCGCAGTGTTGTCGACCCATGTTCTCCAACCATATTCTATTATTACGGCATCTTATCAGTTTATCACAATGTTGACTTTTTCCCATTCAGCATATCTCTTTAACAAAACATTTGAGCCTTCTTTTGCAGAGGATTCGCAGAGTATGGACAGAATCTTGATATCGCCTTGTTTGCTATATATATGTAGAATACTTTGTATTGTTCTACTAAAATGTGAAATGGCCAGATGGCTTTATTCGATTGGATTCTTGTATGAGGTTTGTCTGTAAAATGCTGCACTTTCTTCCAGGTTAGGTGTACATAGTAACATAGGAAACCCAATCTTTGCAGGACATGGGTAATCAGTATCATAATCTGTGAAATATCTAATGTATAATGTGCGATGATTTAGATTTTAATAAAGGTATTGGTATTTCACCACCAGAATTGGAAAATACCTACAGTTTGGTATTCAACACTCTAGTGTTTTATCAATTTTGAAAAATTCATGTACCAGTAACCTCACTTTTCTGAAGGTATAGATGAAACGATAAAAATAAAGAGTTTCAATATAACATTATAACACACTGAACCTCGAACTGCAACTTTAAAAAAAACATAGAGGAAACACGTGCGCTATCATTGCCCAAAGTCCCTGTAGAGGGCACTGACACGCCGACCTGGGCGATATTGGGGTGAAGTCTCGTCTGACAGGCGTGCCATCTAGCACAAAACGACAGTCGATATTGGGACGGTTATTGAATGAGAGCAGCGATCAAATCTCTGCCACATTCAGAAAGCTTATGAATCATGTCTCATCGGTGTCTTAAGAGAGCTGACAGGAGTGAGATCTGTCCGCGAGGTTCGTACTCACAACGTGCAAATGCCTCGTTTACTCTGTGTATGGAAATGTACAAATACAAATATGATTGCTGTAACAACACAAAGAAATACCTATCATGGAATGTTTCAAATTACAGTAGATGAACCTCAGAGAACTTTATGCATATCAAATATGAAAAAAATGTAAAATTAAAGAAAAAAATATGTGGCCATGGAAACCGAATTTACAAAAGATATTACAAATATATATGACCCCTCATTAAAATGATTAAAACAGGGGACATTTTGAGCTTAATCTTGGTGTATACTATTCTGTTTAAATTGATGCGCAAGGTAAATCTTAAAATAGTGCTCTCTAATTTTCAGTAAGTAATTTTCATATTACATGTACTGAGTTGTAGTACTATGAAGGAGAGTAAAATGTATCAAATGTGGATGAAATCTAAGATGATTGATAAACCTTTGCCGAATGATGATGGGCACTGGTCGGTGTTCCATGGTGGAAATCTCGTACAGGATAAGAAACACGCTTCACCCTACCCTAAGGGAACTGCCATTGTGTCAGATACAATCATGGGATTCCCTGAGGGAACTCTGAAACGTTCCTCTTAACAACCCACTGGGGTTGGAGGCAGGAGTCGACCCAGACTCACATTTAGGGTACACATCACCCCGAACACCAATTCCCAGCCCCCTGCGGATCAATAAACCCACTTTTCCCAGGGGTAATATGCTCAACGGAACCCTAACAGACTACCAACTGTGCATCGTGTAGAAGGAAGTCTGGATCCCAGGTCACCAGAGAAATGACAGTGTACAACGTCAGTCAACCGTGAAACCAAGTTACAGCCCTCCTCAATATGCGTTGTCATGGGAACTCTAGAACGCCTTGGAGTTGCTTAATGCAGTTATCTGGAAGTCTGTGCGACTCGCTAAGATGTGCAAATGATTTAACCTGATCCACTGGCTTTGTAGGAGGTAGCAGATTTGATTTGGTCTATTTTGATTTCGTTAACCAATTAAAGTAGCATCAATAATGTCGCCAGACTCTCTTCAGAGTGAACTTCAGTATTGTGTAAGATGAGATTTATTGTAGTCTCCCACATAGCGCTAGGCATAAATTTAATAAAATGTAAATATTTTACAATTTGACATGATCCTTTACAAGAAATTTAACATCCAAAGGAAGCCAAAATGAAGGAGTGCGTTTGAGCGTTTGAATAAAAGTTGTGATGGAGCTCGTTAAAACTTAATGTTTCTAGATTTTTGAACATTTGTGCCACGTTCTGATTAATGTTGAAAGTTGCAAAATACTGAATATATCGAAGCGGTTTCTAGTCTAAATATGACGGTGGTAGCCAAGCGTTAAATTCCCTTAGATGACGTCATCAATGATATGCAATGGCATCAATCTGGACCGTGCCCCTTGTAAGGACTGCAGCGATTGACTGCCTCATTGGGTTAGTTGGTAAATACCAGGCAGCTCAGAGTAGATCACAGGGTCATGAGTTCGGGTCCATCCCTGATTCAGTCTTGACCTACTTTTATGCCCAGTAGACACTGACAAATAATTCCAGTACTCGTGAGACGCCCTGTGAGAAATATCCCGACATGTTTACATCACACACCTTCCTGCGCCATCCCAAGGTCAAGGACGTCACGCGTCCTCCTTGACCCCGACCCTGAACTTTATGTGCAGACGACATTTAGCCACGCCCAATTTATATAGTGTCTCAAAATGGATCTAGGGCAATGAGATGGAATTGTTTATTAACCAGGATTTATTTTACACTAGGTGGCAGCGTGGGGGTCTTGCATGGCATTGTGGGATCCCTTAATAGACGCAGCCTGTTTTGTGCGGTCGTGAAAAGTTGGTGACAGAAAAAAAAGGTTAATCTGTTGTAAACATCCCTACTTCCAGTGCACAAACCTAATGCAACTGTCCTTGTCCTAAAATGCAGAAGGGTCATATATACATCAGTACAGTGTAAGGTAAAACAAGCGTAGTTTAATTCATTCAATAGAAAACTTTCTGTTAGTGGAGTTCGTAACTGTTATATAAGGTGAAACGGAAATGACTGTGAATGGAACCAGAGATACAGTTGTCCTGGTCGTACCATGGTAAGACGTCGCGGTAAGGGGGTTCTGATCTGTTGACCAGAAGTGTGCATTTTCATTTGTGTTTCTGTCTACACCGCAACCAAACCACCATCTCTCACACGGAACCATGTTTTCGTTTCTGCTAAATATTTAAATTTCTTTGCATGCTCTCTTAAATACATACCACAAAACTAAATTGGCCCATGTTTCCAGTTTTTCTTGAAATGAGGGGTTTATAGCAGTACTATGTTTTGTCAGCTTTAGAACACAACAGATGTTCTAAGATATCTCATGCAAATTACGGTCATCTCATGAGATCTCACAGACACTGTGGTCTAGACAAACTATCGCATGACGCCACTAGGTGTCTCAGTCTATGCAGCTGCCCTGTTCGCCCTTCCCCAGACTGCACCTCGCGCGTGCGTGCATTTCGCGTCCGTCCATCCATCCCATAATACACGACTCAGTCACGTGCTCCTCTGAAATCACGTGCCTTGAGTCAGTTCTCGCCAGGTGCGTTATTTGACGAGATTTGTCTGTCAGCTGAAATGGAGGTCAATGTGTGACATGACCTCCGCCATGTTTGTTGTCATGACTACAGCGAGTAGCGACGCTGAGGACAAGGATCTGTTGCCAGGGCAGCGACCGGAAGGAATGCGGTTTCTTATTTTCCTGTAGATTTACGACATCAAAGGAGATGTGAATATTCACGCATTCTAGTGGAGTGATACAATTATCGTACCTTCATTGGACAATATTCTCTACAAGGTCACTACACATGGCGCACCTTTGTGCGGTCAAGGCGTGACAAGCCAAGACATGTTTGAGTTGGTTCAGGGACTTAACTTAAGGCCAAAATTGTGATCGCAAGAATCCATTTAAAGACATTTTAGACTGGTTTTTGTAACGAAATAGATGTCTGGACTATTTGTTTATTTTTATTCTCATCTCATATTAAACATCTGATTTGTTTTCATTTTCTTCCCCTTATCCTTACCTACTTGTGTTGCTTGTGCAAAATAGACAGTGTATGTCTTATCATGGATTCTGTATGTATCTTGCAGCGATTGTATCTCACCCATGTGAGAGATGCAAATTATGAGTAGCCTAAAAAGGAACAAAAACAACAACAACAACACAAATAAACTATCGCATCACGCATCGTAACACTATCATAGCTTCTAGGCATGAGGGAATTATAAGTGCATATATACTTCAGTCAAGATTTACTTGACTTTCAAACAAAATTGAAGCCTGCACAAGATTTGCCAAACAGACATTTTTAGATGAGAAGTCCAGGTAATAGCAGACAGCTTTAATCTTGTCTTGTATGAACTCCTCTCATTATACAATTTGTCCTCAATATTTTCATATTATCAAATCCTAGATTTTTGTCCAATCCACCTTATGACCTAGAGGGGTATATCAGTGTTTCTTACGCTTCTCTCTGACTAACCTCACTGAGGGAAAGTCTGGAAGCAAAATACCCATCAATCTTTTATTACGAAGACGTCATTATCCGTGACCTGCTTAGCACCAATTAAAATGTTGATCACTGTACTCCTCGCAGCCAACTGGCGTTTGTTATCTAATTAACCTAGGGGTCTGTGTTAGCTTTTCAACGGAAGTTCTGTCTGGCACTGCATCCTTCAAACGGGTTTATTCTGTAAGTCACTGGTTGCGAACGTTCCAGATCAGAGAGGTTTACCGAATATTCTACAGATTTTATGAAGTGATGAAAATTTAATCAAGTATAAATTTTAATCAGAATAGATATTGTAACAACTGACTGGTATCCTGAAACATTTCTGCTGCGGTCGCTGTGGGTCTAGTGTAAATGTAGCATTAACGACTATCAGAAAAGCAGATAGATCTTCCTAGATGTAGCCTGGGTCAGTGTGAGATTTCTTGGGGTTTCGTGAAGATTTTGTAAACCATACATTCTCACAAAGCTTAGAACCCGTAGATTAAGAAAATAGAGGTTTACAAATTTCCACGACATTTTTTACAGCGATCTTGGATTTTCTTTTTACCTGTTTCAACCAAATAGACTTTTCATTATATATTTACTAAAACCCCATAATATCAAAATACATGACGGAAAACAACTTTTTCATATGCTGGCCGTTTTGGATTCCAAGATAGCTGTCAAAATGCTACGAGAGAGCTGAAAATCTAAAACCCCAACAAACCATAATCATCAAAATAATTAACCTGACTACGTTGATCTATTAGTCTCAACCTCAAATGCTGGACGGTCTGGTGTTGTCAGGGAACATTTGATAAGAGTAGTCACGTATTCGGAGAAGACTTGGCGGAGTGATACAAAGAGCTCTATCACAATAAGATCGCAGCCGCCATTTTCATGTAGCCGCTATTCGGATCAAATTTATCAAATAATCATGATTTATTTGCGGCGATCATTTACCACTACACAGACCAGGACGCCTGGTGTCCCACGCCGCGTCTCCCAGTAAATATTTGCCGCCTCGTTCTGGCCAGCGACATCTCCCACAGCGAGGCTGGCTGGACAATAGGGTAGTGCCCGGATGAGTGAGTGTTGGGACGCGCACCCGCGGAACGGACCTCGGGAAATGGGCGAAATTACCTCAGGGCTTTACAACCGCGGTTTCCACCAGGGAAAATAATCCGCGCTCAAATGGAGGAGGTGTCTGATGCGGACGACGTTAATTTCCTCAGACAGTTTTATGAAACACACTCCGTCGCTGGTTGACTGGCTCGATAGCGTCCTGTGTGGAGAGTAGATGGAGAGAGTGGGGGGAGTCTGGGAGGGGATCAGCACACATTGCCCGACTGGCACACACACAAATACTGACAAATGGCGCCCAGTGTTTACCGGAAGTTACAACCAACGTCCCATTTCCGGTTCCTGTCTGAAATCAGCTAGAACATCTATCTCCATGCGGAGGCGGTTTAACGTGACTGCTTCGAGTATCGTAGAAACGCTTGGAGAGTGCAGAAAACCGTCTGGCGACTGGAGTGGGTGTGAGATTGGGGCAAGCATTGAGTAGCTATAGTCAGTGTGGGAGGGTGGAATGCGAGAAGAACGCCTGGAATTGACTGACATCTTTTATCTATATAGACATATCTAGGGATCATCATAGTATAAGCGTGGGTGGAGGTTATTTGAAGTGCCTACAAAACTACAAGTGGGATCAAAATGTCCCCCTTGGTCAGTTACTAGTGTGTGCTGT
This sequence comes from Alentia gelatinosa, assembly GCA_950022655.1. Taxonomy (NCBI): domain Eukaryota; kingdom Metazoa; phylum Annelida; class Polychaeta; order Phyllodocida; family Polynoidae; genus Alentia; species Alentia gelatinosa. The sequence continues at coordinate 22,284,122 of OX465590.1, read as the reverse complement.
CTTTCAAAGACACCCCCCTGTTATCATATTATTGCGATCAATAGTAGCTTTCTATATACCAATATACTCGATACATTTGTGCTAGCTTTGTAATAGTCAGGGGTGTCAGAGGTGTGGGTATGGATCGGTTTTATATAGGGCCCCTTCGAAATCGTTATTAAGAACAGTAGCGAAAGCTAGTGGCTGGCTGGTAATATTAGAAGTTGTTGGAGGCGGAGAGAGGACATGGTAGATACAGACAATAATAATAAACCACGAGAAGTTGACGCGTGGTAATACAATAAGTGTTAGCGAGTATATCGCTATATCAAAGTTAATATCAATAGGGACTATATTTTGCTCTATATCACAGAGGAACTATTTTCCCTTATACAGTGGCTTTGAGGCCCTATACCACAAAGCTGAATCCGTATACAATAGCTATGGTATCTGACAGTTTTTAATGGGTAGTGGAGTCCTCGTACATTCTCAAATTGGACTTTGTATGCCATCGATAATAAATACAGAGTTTGAATGAATATCGTCTTTAGAGAGCACTAGTACTGCCGGCGGGATGGGACTGGGAGGTGATTGCAGGGGTGGCTGAATGGGGCGGGGCGTGCTCAGTAGATATACGGGGGTGTATGTCACGTCGTCTGTAAAAACACTTGGGCAGTCTGGACCCTGGAGGAGTGGACGTCCAGACGGAGGACACACACCATGTGACCCCTCTGACCATATACACCCCTCAACCACAATCCCTACCAACACACTTCAGGCTCTAGCCAGGACTCCGCAAATAGCCACATTCCCATGGCTTGCTTCGTCTGTAGCACGCTGGTAATGTAATATTCCAGGAACTTTATACAACGGCCTTAAAGACATAACCTACAGAACAAAGTGGCGCCAACTGGAAATTTTCAAACACAGACAATTATCAATTCAAACTGGTACTTTAGACCTATTCTAATGCCAATTGAGTAAAGTATAGCATATTATTGAGTTTGACTTCAACCAATAGGCAAAATAGGCCAATTCACATTTGACTGATTTATATAGGAAATGTATCATAAAATCAAGTTTTGGTTGGTGACCTATGATTTTAAAAACTAACATGTATAGTATTATATATTTACAGTACTATTTTCTAAAAAAATGTTTTGAGAGAGTGACAATGGTTTTACGATATAACTTTTTATAATTTCTATACATCCTATCTTAATATCATTATGATATTTATCTCTAACACAAAAACTAGCATGGTGACCCCCATTTCTTTAATTAGCAATGTTTTATATAACACTTGGAGGTCATTATATTCAGTTTCCAGGAAGTTGACATGGGTTATACTTTTGAGGGTAAATTGTCCGATATCACATTCATGCCGTTCTGTATTAATCTGACCAATATCTGGTCTGTCGTTATTTCTATCAATCTTTTATAATCACAGTCTTTAGATATGGAGATCACTTATTTATTATCTTATCTTATGTCCCTATATCAGCTAGACCTCAGCCAGACATTACCTTCGGAGTCAATATCAGCACTCTAAGCCCAACAGTACTTCAGTCTAGACCTAATATTTTCAGATGGTCTTGATTTAGCAAGCACTAAGGTGATTTGACTCAACCTTCCTATGCAGAATTGGAACGGGAATTTATCTCAAGATATATAGCTTGACGGATTAAACCTGCCATCCCTCTCCTCCTCCATCTAATGTCCCTTCCCAGTCGCCCTGCATCGCGCCCACACACACTGCCCCCAGTGCACATCCACAACTGAATATAACCGCTCTCCAATGGCAAAAACGCCTGTGTATTGACTTTATAAAACTTGGTTTAAACTCGGCTTGGCAAAGAGTCCCATAGCAAATAGATGCTCAGTCATGTAGTATGTGGTACTTTGTATGTGTCTGTATGTATTGAGCGGGGTAAGGCTGTATAAATGTAGAGTACTTACCATATTTATGAGAGGCAAAGAATACATGTTTTTTAAGTGTAGTGTGAGCAGGAAAACAGAAAATCATGTGTTATGGAGGATTCTACTAAGGATTACTTAAATTCCACCATAGCAATTCCACACAATAAAATATGCGTGTCAAATGCTACTTAGATTGTAATACTATACACAGATTTGATTCAATTTATATTACACAAAATTAGTTCTTATCTCATTTTTTAATCACAATTTCCTTTCATAAATCATCACAAGTTTAACGGACCTTCAACCTAACTGTCTCAACCTTGTCAAGATGATCTCAAGGAGAAACCTAGTCATATGTATGCATGTCATAAATTATTTCCACATGGACCAAATAGACACTGAATTGTTACAGTTGTATTATGACTTGAAGAGTGAAACACCCATCTCACCTTAGAGATACCATAAAATAGTGATATCATCCGTGTAATAGCGATTGTAACATACAACCTTGTGTGATTTGTTTATCTTTTGGTGCCAGTGACTCGGTCAGATAGCACTACGACCTGATCAAATGTAGTTGAATGGGACTTGGGTGGTATACCCCTACCGAAAAATCACAGATTGAGTTATAATGTCTCGAAGGAATTTCTGAATTCTGCATGGGCCCCAAACCAGCCTCTGATGCTCATGTAGTGAAAAGAAGTTGAGTGATCAATGATATTCCCAGTAGTGGCATCGCCAGATACGTCATCCCTTGTTACCGCACAGCAGTAGATATCGATTGACCCCTGGCAACAGCATGTAGATGATACGTAACGATATTACATGACAGGAGGTGCATGTTATTCATGAGCATGGAATCACAACATGCTATGTTTGTGCGTGGTGCTCAAAGGATCATACATGGTACCTCAATTAGTTTGATCACTTCTATTAACCACTTCATTAGGCATAACACTGATCCGTATAGCGTGTACCTGGTCTAGTCATGGGTGTAATGGTATTTTAGTCTAGTCCGATCACTGTACTAAAACGAGTAAACCAAGGCTTTCAATAGCATTAATACTGACTAGCCTAATTTCTACGGTCTACTGATAATGCCTCTAAAGGCCTGGTCTTACTACTACAATACGACTGTCGAAGTTGTAGTTTGGACCGCATTTAGTAGCACAGCATTCGCACTACACCGTAGCAGAGCTATGGTTGTCAGGTTTCACACAGATTGTTTTTTATTCATATCATATTTTACTCTATCTCTATATAAAAGTTCGTCTGATAAATAAGTCCAGTCAGTGAGCTGAAATATAATTGTCACAGGTTTGCTCATGGAATTAAATCCCATAGTTATGGACACCTACAAATTTGGAAATAATATTCTATTTTCTACTAGATGTGTCCCCTCGGCTATGTTTCCCCTCTAATTTCATAACTGAACATACATATAGTTTTACACATGAATTAAAAGTAAAGGACTTAATATAGCCAGCTCTAGACAAATGCATCGTAGTTTAAGAACACATTTTTCATATTCACACAAGCTGGCGTTTACAATTCATCCTCGACCATCACATTCATTAAATGCTTAGTATCAATATTATCAGGACTGAGGATCTGTTGTGTAACACTCGGCACCATGTTTCTACATAATGCTTTCACATGACCCAACATCCATAGCACAGAGATTGGCTTTCTATCCCCTGATCTACAGTAAATGCATGACGAAGCTTAGTCAGGCTTAATGTGTTTATTGAGTGTGACATATGACCCTCGAGACAAACCTATAATTGACGTGTGCAGTAAACGTTTTCTCAGAGAACCATTAAGACCACTGGTGGCTACCATTAAGACCGCTTGTAAAATATCAAGGCGACATATTGTCAAGGGGCACAAAATACAATACGAAAAAGATCAACCACAATAGAACCCCGCGCTAGCGGCCACCCTCCATTCTGGGCCAAAGAGTCAGCTTACGCTGGGTGACCGCTTACGCGGGGTTTAGATAAACATCTAATACAGAGAACCGTTCTCAGCAAAGGTATCCGTTAACGTGGGGTGACGCTTACGCGGGGTGTCCGTTACGCGGGGTTCTACTGTAAATTGTGCTATCTGGCTATGACTGAAGTGATTTATTTGATACACTTGATTTGTCAGTCCCGTTATATAGACAATTTTAGGTGTTGTCCTAACAAAGAAAGCAATTCACTTTATTTACATGTAAATAGACGGAGTCTTATCATATATTAAAAGTTCGCTATCACAAGTCTTTTTTTATACCATTTTTGAGGAAATCTTAAGGAATAAATCATCATTCTGATATTTATGATTGTTCTACGAGAACATCAGGTTGACGAGTCCGTTATCAGCTCGGAGACAACATTATTCTGCTCTCCTCTTGGTACATTGGGTCTTTGCCATTTCCTGTTGTCCACCTGGGGAGTACATGGCTAAGGTGTAGATTTTAAAAAGACCATGGAAATAATAATATACTATTTGCATATTGTATTATTGTGTAGGACTCTGTCTTATATGAGACAATATAAAGATGACTAGTAAAATATGTGGGAGGAGGCACAGACACTACTAGACAGTCTGGCGCTTTGTTACGTTGAGTCTGTCCACTTGTGTGTTTAGCTGTAAATGATGGTCAGTGGACTCAGACCTCGCCCAAGGCTGTTTGAACATGCTGCATGCTGCCAACCACACTGCCGCCAACATGGCTACAACACCAGCATCCTGGTTGTCCTGTGGAGATGTATTCATGTACCACATGCACTTAGAAATGTAACATCCAGTACTATGAATTGTAATCCTAGTCTGAATATATCTTATGTTCAACTTTCGAATCGAATGATATAACTCTATAACATAAATTCCTAGTCATATTTCTAATATACATGTATGCGATTGGAAACTCGAAGACGAATACATTGATATTGGCATTCGTTTATCTGTATAGTAGCCAGTGGTTGTAATTTCCTTTCAATACCCTCTTAAATGTCCAGGTTATTTATAATGTTTGAAAACATTATCTGTCCTCTTTCAGTCTACTGTTGGGTATCGCTAAAGTCACTGACAAATTCCATCTAAGAATGACCTATATCTATTAATATCTCAGGCGTCTGTAATACAAAAATATATACTACCGCACAATCTTTACTCTGACTAAATCACAACATGAATCTCAAAAGAGCACATCAATAATGTTTTAGTGGCTTCCATTGATAGCTTTCCTAAATCTCTCTAAATCCAGAGTCGATTCCCTGCAGTTCAGAAGTAAAGAAAACGTTAGCAAAGAGGACGTTAATTGTGCAGTGAAGGGCAAACGTTGCTCGTTATCTGACCCATACATAACCCACAGCTTAGTGGTTTAAGACTCATGACCACCATGGATACCCAAGTCTCTTAGCCACACAGCATTCACGGACTGTTGGCTATTTCATTCTGCCCCAGCACCTATAGCAACTAAATCATCCGTTCACCTCTTCCTAATTAAATCGGCTTTCATGTCGTCTATCCTGTCGCCCGCCCCTATCTCGGCCAGCTCCCAAGCCCCTTATCTGATTATACGTAGACGCCGCTCCACCAGAGAGCGATGATCTCCACTACCCTACATCTCTACCATAGCACGCTTTGTTAACTCTGATCCGGCTGAGAGGACAATCTGCAGGACAACAATACAGAAAGTCCGTATGAGAAGCGCTGGAGATGGTGGGTGGTCGAACCTGAAGGGGATAATGTGTGGTGGAATGTGGAAGTACTTTTACGTACTCTAATAGCAGCATCTATTCATCTTACCAGTAAATAGATGTGAAGGCAATACATGGTACGTCGATTATTGTATACGGATACCTCGTGTGTGTATAAATATATATATATATATAAATATATATATACACACACATAAATATAAATATATATATATATATATATACACACACACACATATGTATGTATATATACAACATATAATATAGGTATATATATCCATATATGTATGTATAATTAAAGAGGGAGCTGCCCCCAAATGATGAATAAATAGCAGCAGAAGGAAATAAATTCGTGTATATATTATAGGAAGAGGTTATTGCTAGATAATTTACCGGCTATTTCAACATGGTAATCTGTAAACACCAGAAACCTGGGCTGAGTGATTTGCAGTATAGATAAAAGTCTTAAAAACAAAGGTCTTCTGTTAATATTTTGTTTTCTTTCATTCTCTTAATAGGGTTTCTTATGTCCATTTATTGTTGGAGAATGGTTCTTGTTTGTACTATAGGCAAAGAATTCTGAATACCGTAAGACAGCATCTATTTCGGCCATGAGTGAACAAAGTTGTCTAATATCATTGTTGTCCGGGTCTGCCTATTTTGCCAGCGCAGAGATCACACACACACTCTCGTTCATCTTAATCCTCTTACTAATCTCAAAGTGAGAATTTATAGACACGTACATAGAACCAGCATACCACCGACCACCGACCTAATCTATATGTATCTTTAACCTTGGGTCTGACCTTGACACATACAGGTCAGCGAGTACAACTTACCACACACAGGTGGCGCCACACCGCATATTTCACGTCAGGTCCGGAGTGATCACTCTCCAAGCAGACACATGAGACTTGATGAGGATTTAATGAGCCTATAGTCAATAACAAAAGTTCTATTTAGAGAGTCTATGTAGACGCTTATAATGACCTCAGCAGACAGACCGTAACCTCAGATTGGTGACCGTCTGTCTGTTGCCTTGATTGAATTGAATAGCTGTATCGACCGTCCCGAAACTTCTAATATTGGTCGATATTTCTCTTGCTATATAATGCAGATAGATAAAATAGGACCTTTTTATAACCTCGGGTTAAGTTAGCCTGCTCCGTAATATGCAGTAACATATATGCCGAAATAAGGGGGATTGGCTATGGAAAACACTTCCATCATATTGATTTGCTGAGGAGATGTAATTCAGACAAACTCCTCATTACTATACCTGATATAGTAATGAATGAAAAATGTCATTTTACAACAAGTCACGTGGTACAGGTTGTAAGAACTATCAGTTCATGCACTCTGAGATCCGTACAGCTGGTCAGTGAGTGTGAAACAATCAATCACACATATTTAATAATAATTTTAGGAGCACATATGAATTGGCTATATTTCAATAGAGGTACATAAAGATACATGATAAAGTACCTTTTTGTGTGGGCTATGAATAAACATGCGCGTATACCTCTGAGGGGTGACAAACGCTCTGTCTGTCACAGTTCACCTCATCATGTTTCTTTTCCTGACACTTACGTGTCCTGGCAGGGTACCAGTCGACCTTGACCTTTAACGAGTACAGTTAATGAAGGTCCACTCCTCAGCAACAAAGTCGACCTTCACCTTGACTGGCGCTAATATTGTAACTTCTGATGGAATAGAATTGTATATTTGTCAGTTTAAAGCTACTATGGAGAATGATCTTCCCGATCAGAGATATCTCGGGACAACTTTTCTTGCCTAGAGCGTCTAGATAACTTATACCCTACCTAAAAATACAACCTGTTATTTTTTGGTGGAACCAGTGTTGATATCTCATCAAAGATGTCCTCAAGAGAAGACATCAATTTGGCTTTCCTTTTAAAGTTTTCGGTTAAAGCCTGTTCAATACAAATGTTATTAGCATTGGTGTTGAACCACGTAATTTATTTACAAATCAATTTTAAAATCATACCAGCCACTGGTGGGTTCCTAGGGAGAGGATTAATCAGGTATAAATAGTTTTGCAGGCTAGATACACGTTTGGGGAGATACATTTATACCTCACTTTTATACTCTTGGGTAAAACTGGCAAACCGCAACCATAGCCAGCTTCCGCAGTTTGACAGCGGTGTGTGATTGGTTTCACAAAACATTTATGGCTCAATCAGTCTTGCACCCTAGCAGTTGTGTCCTGCACAAGCCCTGAACATAATTTTGAAATGAACAGCTAGAAGCCTGCACCTAAATGCATTCGACTATATGATGCTGTATACATTTAGCAAATATCACCCTGGTACCCAAGGATTCCCTGGCTCTACTATTGGAACCCACAATTAATTAGAATAATAATAATGTTGTTTTCTATATATTTTGAAGCTATTTACATCATTTTAATTAGCATTTATGTAGAAACACCCCCAGAATGCCCGGAGGCATCTTCAGGACTCACCAGGGGAATGCCTCTAGGCATTCTCAGAAATGGAAAGGCTAGAGAAGGAAACGCAGGAGGATTCGTTATTTGAAAAAAATCAAACTAAACAATGTCTGAAGCCTTCTTTGACTAACATGGCCGCAGAGTGAAACTTCCCAGCCACCAATACAACCACCACACTTGTCGTCGTCATTCAGGAAGTAAGTGATGTCATGATACGCAGAATTCAGGGGAAATGTTTTAAAAAGCTAAATATATGGATATGTATTCCAAGATGAGATTAATCTTCTTCACAGAGCCAGAAATATAGGGCATTGTTCTTGTCTCAGGGAGATTTCAGAGAATGAACATCTAGGTGATAATTCAGAACAGCAGCGTTGCCTGTAGTATGCAACTGCACAATCATTAGAGTAGACACGCCAGCAGGAGGTTCATGAACAGTCATACAAATACTACCGTACAGCTCTGAAAGCGAACCTGTATAATGTACCACATGTATAGAAAATACAAGAATATATGTCAAATGCTACTATTCTCCGTGTCTCTCCCCTTCAGTCATTCGCTGACAATAGCCTTACTTTTTACCTTTACCTTTAAGTGTTTTCTCCATTTTAAGTGGTTTAGATATAACTTATTTGAAGGCCAATGGTTGAAATTTGGCCTTCATTCTGTTGATACCTCAGGCACAAAAAAAAAAGAGATGGCATTTGCCTTAAGTGCTGCAGTCTTGCCTTAGGTTGTACTACTTTGTTTGAATTCTTACTTGGTATGGGTTATTCCCTTCATAAATCATTTTATTTTCAAGATAATTGCATACAATAGGAGTTATTTCAGACATTCTAAATCGATATTACCCACCAGAATTAAAATCTATATCCGAAACTAAATTCCACGTATATTGAGTTGGATAGATAGACTTCTATAGGATTTCAGGTTTTCATTTTACTTGAAGGTATCTTTAAAAATCATAGATGAATACTAATTTCCTCTGACATCCCATATCGCCACTAAGTCGAGAAATATAACCATACTGACCTGAGTGGGTCAGTCATTCCCTCTAGGCAAGTACAACCCAAACGTTTCCCTTTTGCCTCAGAACAGGCGGGTGTCGTGGAGACTGTGGTTGAGTTTTCACAGTCCGACCTTTCACATTGAGGCACAATGCGGCTGTCAGAGGAACCTCCCGCGCTGTCAGTGGGAGTAACAGGACACCAGCTGACAGTCACACCCCTCAGGGTACTCCTGTTTACCCCGTCAGACTACTACGACTCGTACGCAGATGGGGAAATACAACTTATACAACCACGTCACGTTTTAGAACGCCTAATAACTCCTTCATCAATAAAAGTATATTTTGAATACTATACTTTTTTTATCTGCATTTTTCCTGTTATATCCATTTTACTAAACGCAATCGTAAAATATCACTTCAGTTAATGTCTCCAGTTGAGTATTATAAGCCTGGTTTAGCTTAAAGCACAGAAGGTCTGCTAAATCTTAATTACCATAATCGGACGCTAAATCAAGCAAACCAAATCTAAAGATAATCAGGTCAGTGACAACTATAGGCACCTAGCTAACAGCCTCAGTCCCCCGCCCCTGCCATACACACACATATGGTCTCTCTCCCAATATGGAAGATATCAAACCCGAAATGATGCAGTTTACTGAATATATTGATGATACGTTCATCCATTCCCCCTCAGTACTAGGTAAGTACCTGGGATAATTAACTATGATATTTTGAAAAGACAAGCAACACACTCATTGTCGCGACAGATGTACGGATAAAAATTGGTAAGAAGAATACATAAACAGCCATGACCTATCCAATACTGTCCGTGCTCTGCTATTTGTGATCGAGTTCGTATCGATAACCCGGTTTGGATATGAAACAGATTGTTTCTTCATAGAGCGTTCTCAAATTCAAACATCAAAGATAAGCTGAATGTCTTGCTGATATGTTTTACTCCATTGCTGGGAAAGACTAGCTCAAGTTCCTGTTGACTCTGTAGCATAAGCTGATTTTTAAGGAGCAGTTTAGTATTGGTCTAACATTGACATGGGAATAACAACTACAGTCGGGACTGCTGGGACACCCATGATAGATAAAATAAATAGTATCATTGTCTTCTACGCAGGATTTCCTGAATAGAACTTCAAGGTGCGGTTTCATTGTTTGGATGCTCGGTTCACTTTTATATACATCATCTTTGCTTAATGCTAAGGACGAAAATGAGTCAAATTTGAATTGCATCAGCAACGAAGGTGAAGCAATTTGATTTATCGGCGATGAAATAATACAGCTAAGCTAAGCTCATTTAAAAAGAAGAAGGAGAGTCACGTAGGACAGCATGCTTAAGGTCAACAGAGAAACTGTCAACTGTCAAGTGTCAAGACCACCCTGTCATCTGCTTACTGTCACCTCTGTCACAACCCGGAATAGTGTCACTCCTTCCATGACCCTCCTAACTCTTTGACCTTGTACCTCTGTGACCTTGGCCTGACCTCTGCTTGACCTCAGTTCGACCTCAGAATGACCTCATTAGCATAATATGGATCGGTGAGGTGCGTCATGCGAACTTGGGACAATTGTAGGTGTGGAGTAGGTACAACTGTAGGGGACAGGATACATTTATCGTCGCGTGTCGTGTGTGTGCGCGGTGACAGCTGCTGTGGTACTCAGTCATCTGTGAGGTTGGCCTGACGCAGAGGTTCAGAGGTAGGATGGGTCATCAGTGTCATTTTATCAGAATTTTATTGTTTTCTTCAAATTTATCTTAGAAATTTATATATCCTACCCCTTATTAAAAAAACCGCTATAGACCTAACATTCGCTGACTCAATTTGGGCGAGCGTGCAGTAAGTGTCATTTATTGCATAAGGGTAATTATTGGAGACGGGGAAAGATAAATACTAAACTAAACTCGAGGTAGTTGTGTTAGTGTCTATAACGGCTTCTCACTGCGCTCAGCTAAAACCTCTCACAGTAATACTTGACCTGCCCGTCGTGCGATAAGCACTAACAATACTAACTCTCATTCAGTTTCTACTAAATACTACAAAATGGACCCATTATTATCCTTAGTATCCTATACTCTGTCGTTGTAATATTCAATTATGATTGCTTCGCATACATTCATGAACCCTAATAGCGAGGAATCTCTTCACTATTCCATCTTTAAGTGTGTTTCTATGTGGATACTCTGTACAGCTTGTTTCTACCATTACTCCTCAATGATCTCCGACTTCTGACTGATTTTCTAAAATCCAATTACGTATCTTAAGTCAACCTTTTACCACCACAAAAAGCGGGATCAGTCAAGGGCCCTTTATGGCAGAGTAGATCAGAAATATATGGTTTTCTAGGGGTGTGTGTGTGGTAGGGCTGAACTCACGGGTCAAAGAAGTATTTCAGTCTCAAGCGATTGGTCACGGCTAACTGGCCATGCCTCTGAGACAATGAAACACTGGGCATCTGCACCTTTCCCAGTGTCACAAAGTATATGAGCGTGTGGCCCATGCTCAAAAAGCGCCACAGTGAGGGAAATCTGATACTACGTGGTATCCCTGCACAGTAGCTGCCAGGAGGCCTTTAAAAAAACTCTTTTATTTACACTGGTACAACGCTCAGCCTCTTATGAGGCTGGTTTACATGCATCGCCAGATATGGCCGTGGTTACATACGTATTCTAGCCCATATTATACATAAAATAACAGTAAAAGAAACAGTAATGGCTCAAAAGGATTACAATGTTTGTCCAACAGATCGAAGTTTTAGAGATTTTAATGGGGTATAAAAAAAGGGGGGACCAAGGGAAGAGAAGAGAAACCTCAAAAGGGGAAGGGAAGAGGGAGAAGGAAATAAATAATAATATACAGCCAAAGAATTATAAATAAAACAAAAAAGATCTCATGGTATCTTCGAGAGAAGCTTCTTTTTTTGAAACGATTTAAAGTCTTCGTACCACTCGATGTTTCTAACGTCCGGAGACAAAGCGTTCCATAAGTTTGGACCATAATAAGGAAGTGCAATGACAGCTCAGGTAATGTGACGTTCCCGAAAGAGCATGTGACGTTCCCGAAAGAGCATCTAAATGAATATCAGATAAACTAATCCGCCCACCTATGGTGTACAGTGAATAGTTTTATTGGTATACGGTATCTCCATTATAAACCTAGAGAAAATTCACCGGGCGGAAATTACGGGTGCTCGTAATCGCCGCCCTACACAGATAGGAGATTAGCGAAAAAAAAGTCCATTGTACACGTACAAAACAGTGCATGAGAGGATTTATTCCAATCCTACTCATCATAATGTCAGAATGAGAACAAATATATCTTGTCAAACTACGGTACTAAAAGTAGTGTAGTGAAGCGATATTCGATAACAGCAGGAACAATGTCCTATATACAATACTGTCAGTCTTGGGCAGGAAATACTATAAAACTATAAAAGATATTAGACTTCCTAAAGTGCACTTGGTCTCAAAATAAACTGGACTTCCCGCCCTTGTCAGATACCGGGTACTAGAGGGGCACTCCATATGTACTCTTATACATACTTGAAGGACAGTATTTTATGTAGACAAAATATGTCTTGAACAATGAGTTCAGGAAATATATAATCCTGATGGCATAATAACATCACGTAAAATGGGCTATTTGTGAATGCGCTGAATAGAAAGGCGACTTTATACTACCGCATGATGATGATGCCCTCCAGAAAGAGTTGAAAGTTTGGAAACATGTTTCCAATTGAAAAAGCTAGTTTTGATAATATACTCCCACAGTGATGCGGGTCCTATTCGAGTTATCATCCCACAGGGGTCAATAAAGTCGTCATCAATGACTTCTAAGAGGTCATCCATAGCTTACGGCTCATCATGGTTTTACCATCGGGACCCCTATGACCTCAATTATGGACACGCCGCTATGGGCAGCAGTAACTACTCTTACTAACTCACGCCGACCTCTGACAGACCAGCGCGCCACCACCGGCCAGGTGCGACACTAACGGCGCGAGCAGCTCCTAAACTCCCCACCAGGTGTCAGGGCGAGTTGGGCTGGTCAGCGTCCCGGATATGGACCACACGCGCGGTCATAGTGACAGTGAGGACGTGAGGGTGTGACCCGTGACCTCCGCGTGGGGCTCGGCTGCTGAGGCCTCGCGAGCTGGTATAGGAGGGGCTGTGTGGGTGGAGAGGGTGGTGAGGACCACACAGGTGTGGTGTAGTGCGGAGAGACTTCCCCCAACATGTTGTGCGTGTCAGGTGAGATGGGTATAAACACACCTAAAGGCGAGCAGATCACAGTCCGAGTAGCTCCAGGAAAGTTTCTGGAATTCTTACTTAAGTGGATTCACATGGCTCTACTCATGCACCTCCAGAATGGAAGGGAAAATCCTTACCATCAATTGACCTTGCAAAGGTACATAGTCTCAAACAATTTGGATTTAAAGAAGGATTCATACGGAGAGGCTATTATGTACCTCCAGAAGGGTTTGTCTGAAACAATTTTTCTGAGATTAGAAAGTCTCCTCGTGTGACACCCCCAGGTCTCAATTCGTTGAGACAGATGTGGAGAAGGGAAATTCAGCACTGTCAATTTCCGTTGCAAAGGTACTTAGTCTCAAGCAATTTGGATTTAAAGTGGGATTCACATGGAGAGGCTTATGTACCTCCAGAGAGGTTTATCTGAAACATTTTTTTCTGAGATTAGGTAGTCCCCTTGGGTGACACCCCCAGGTCTCAATTCGCTGAGGCAGATGTGGAGAAGGGAAATCGTCGGCGTCAATTTCCCTAGAAAAGGAACATACTTTCAAGCAATTTGGTTCTCAGTACATGAGTCTCTCCGTGGGAATCCTAGCCTAGAATCAAAACAGATATATGTAAGTGCCATACGAAATCCAAATCAAGACGGGCATTGCTGCTTATATAGAAGATGAAGGTGGATTAGGGTTTCTTTATATTTCAGGTCTTGGGTCAATAATAAGTAGTAGATACCAAGTCAAATCTAGTACTGTCATGTCACCTGGATCGGTTTTGATCCCAACGGTCAAATACAGCATAGAATATCCTCAACATACCCACGCAAGAACATTGACCATTATGGCTCAGTAATGCCGCTACACTGATGGGTGCTAGCTGACTGAGTAGCGATCAGTAGATGTTCATCTCAGAACCTCACGACCTCCATGACATTGTGGTAACGTGTAGTGCACTACGAAGATTAAAAACAGACTAACGCGGGAGGTATTTCCTGATTTCCTGCGTGTGAAAGGGGACCAGGACAGGGTCTTATTCCGCCTGGTGACGGTAGGGAGGGTCCTCAACTGTCACTTTAACTGGTGACAGGAATTTCCGCACTATTTAAAACAACAAGACTAGAGTTTACATGCTGGCCTCATGTGAAAACCCTTCCTTAAACTGATAAGACATGAATCTTATACTTATAAGGTCCATCATGGAAAATAATCGTCCCTGTTAACTTATTCTCGCAAAAAAGATAGGTAGTTCAATTACGGAATGTTTTGTGGTAGCAGTCTCTTTGGAAATATAGCAACTCAGATTTGATTTTGCGGGTCGCATGGTTGTTGACGTCAATGCATTACAGTTGTAAGCATTGTGACGACTGAACCTGTTGGTGCTATATAAATATATTTGTCATGCATCAATCCTAGCTGTATTTGATACAGAGTGTATTATATCGAATATTTTCGTCCTTAGAATGCCTGAATGAATCATTCCCTTTTACCCTAGCAATAGCTTCTGACAGAACCCAACTTAGATCGTATACAAATTCCTCCCTCCATGGTGACTACCCATCCTTCAGTTGACTACAGGGGATTGCGCCAGTAAATGAGGGATTCAGTACATTATACAAGTGATGCGTTTTCAATTTCCTCCCTGTCAAGGGATACAAGAGGACGGCGCCGGACACGTGTCTCTCAGGACACGAGGAGTGGAGTCGAGGGCGACGGGAGGGAGGCGGCGGGAGGCGGTAGACGGGAGGCGGGAGGGAGGAGGTGGGAGTTGGGAGTTGGGAGGTTGGAGGCGGTGGACGAGAGGCGGGCGGTAGGAGACAGGAGACGGAAGACGGGAGGCGAGAGGCAGGATGGAGGAGATGGGAGGAGGGAGGTTGGAGGCTGGAGGCGGGAGACGGGAGGCAGGAAGCAGGAGGCAGGAGACGGGAGATAGGAGAACAGAAGCGGGAGAACAGAAGCGGGAGGCAGGAGGTGGGAGGTGGGAGGCGGGAGGCGGGAGGCAAGAGGTGGGAGGTGGGAGGCAGGAGGCGGGAGGCAATAGACAGGAGGCAGGAGGCGGGAGGCAAGAGGCAGGAGGCAGGAGGTGGGAGGCAGGAAACTGGAGGCAGGAGGCGGGAGGCAAGAGGTGGGAGGCCGGAGACAGGAGGTGGGAGGCGAGAGACGGGAGGCACTTTCCAGGTACCCACCGATTTCATGTTCATGCTGAAACCATGAGTGTCACCATTGAAATGAAAGTGTTTTTATTCTGCCAGTCGTTATCCAAGTCAGTCTGTGGTGGCCTTATGGTATGATTGTCGCAAAATTTATCGATGACCATTTCAAATGCCAGGCTGTTACCGCTCACTGATCTTGTGTTGATCGTTGGTTTCCGACCATAAATTGAATAATCGCCCAATGGAAAGTGGCCTTTAAGAAGTTGTTTGAACTGAGTGGAGATGTCTTTGGGAAATGCGGGAAGCCCGGAAGAATTCTCCTATAAAAAACCTTGAATGGTGATTCTCAGTATAGGAATGTTTTTGTCGCAAGGGTTAGCATCTAATATGATACCAATATACCAACCCTATGCGACAAAAGAATTTATATATATATATATATATATATATATATATATATATATATATATATATATATATAGTTTTTATAGACTATAAACATATAGATAAATATCATAGCATGCTGTACAGACTACTATCATATTCTCCCACATTATTGTACATGAACATTCAATGGCCATCTACCATAGGCTAATACCCTTGTAAATGGATTAGAAGGTGATCGTAATGGGGTCATTATGAGAGGTATTGGTAAGTCAAGGCACAATGTAAATATTCACAATAAGGTTTAACAGTATATTCACAGTACACGTACTCAGTCGGTCTACGTGCCAACTCTCTTGTGCTTAGACCTCTCTATTACTAGAAAAGACGTCGGGCCTTTGCTATGAGAAGCCTATCAATACTTAATACCCTGCAATCTTTACCACCGTGCCACAGGGCGAAATTCTATAATACCAAAAAACATAATTTGTGAGCCCATAGCGATTGCCTGTCGAGGTCTTTTCTCCTTATTATATACATGTATCTCAGAGTGAACCAAACCCTAGTCTAACCATTCTGGTTCTAGGCAGGATATCAGTTTAAAAAGGTTGAATCTTTCAAAATTTGTAGGAGACACTTTCCAGGAACAAACCGAAATAATATGGATATGAATTTCTACCTTCTTACCTCTAGTAAATTCAGAATATCCAGTGCGTTTGGTTCACACACAATAACCTGCTAGAGTGAGAACCCAATAGAACCAATCCAAGATAGCGGATGTAGGCAGTCATGGCATTATGGGTATTCTTGTTGACAAGTCAGTTTTGAAATCGAGGTCGTTTAGCTGTATGATTGAGATGGGGGTATAGAGAGACTTTATTTCAATCTAGGATAATTTCATCATTACCTGAAGAAGTTGCTACTGACAGGTGCCCAATTAACTGAACAGGCTTTAAGACCTTCTCAGTTACCCCAAATGGCACAGGGTGGCACCATCATCGCTGTTTTTTTAATATGGTTGATTTCGTGAGTATGTCTTGTGCAGAAATGCCCAAAAAGTGACAGAATTCAATAAAACAGTTGGTTATTTGTTTGTCAAACCATCAATAAGACATCTTTGAAGGTAAGGGTACATGAATGTACATTAACATTCACAGGGATACCTATAAACAGGGTAGTGTGTTCTTTTCGTGCTTGAAAAATATATGAGTGCCCTCTGAATGAATATAGGCTAAGGCAGGCAGAGTTCCTCGGACTAAGCTGCTACGTAGTGCGCCACTTTCTAGCTATCATATAAGCATGTACATAAACCCAGAAGGAAGGGCGGGAAGAAGTCAAACCTTATATATCCCAAGCATCGTAGGCGAACCAGTTGATGACACAGTTATCTCACCATTTCTCGTCGCCTTATCCCGTGACAAATGAGACATGACGCCGCAAGCTAACGTCTACGTCATCTCTTTGTCACCTAGTGTCCTGTGACACACAAACTGACACTGTCACACACACAGGGAGAAGCTGTGACAGTAATCAATCAGGGTTGACACTTAGCCCTTGGGTAAAAACAGAGAGAAAAATCGCCAAAACCAAAATGCTACAAATGGCAACATTTTGCTTTGATGGGAGGTTGACTTCAGGTCCCCTTGGCCACTGTTAGAGATGCCCCTTATTGGTGGCGCCTGAAGGGAGCGCTACCTGTGGTGATGTAAATAGTCTTCATAGGCCATAACTGTTTCCAATTACTCCAGTTCAAATGCGTCGTTTATTGAGTGAAATCGAGTGCAAGTGAATATTTACGATTGTATATTTGATTCAAAAGAGAAAATGAGAGAATGTGTAGGCTAATCCACATGGTATATCATTATTCGCTTCCATAGACTGATTTCATTATTTTAAAACAGATCTCATAACAGTAGTTAGTAAATTTTCATTCTATTCTCTGGCTCTTGGAAAAAATATAATAATTACTTTTTTGTGTGAATATTGCGCCTTGGGAACTACTTTCAATACTTGTGGAACGCAGCACTGTGTGCCTTCTCTTTGAATCCTTCCGCCCGGACGGACTTGAGGGGACTACTTACATCACGGATCAAATCACGGGCACCGAATAGCAAACACTAGGAAAAAGCCTCCCACAGAGGGCAGCACCTCTATTCTGCTGCTCTGGTCACGTGGTGAGCACGTGACCGCGATGCGCGCCTGCGCAGTTCGTGTGGCCACAGATGAAAGAACCGTCTCTGATGGTAACTTAGCACTTTTATTTATAACCACAGCATACCTTACTCCCTTCAATATGTTACCCAATTACTTTCCCTTTCAATCATCACCACAACCTATGTGTTACCACAGAAAGAAAAACAACTTCTAGATATTAAGTACTAGTTTACACACAAAGCTCTTCAAATCCTTAACCACTCCTACCATCGTAAACCATGGACCAGGCATCTGCACGATATTCCTCTGAATAGTTATAGCATCCCCGATCATTCACTTGCAGTTTGTATGTTATAATAGATCAACAATGCATCCCTCTAGTATTACTTCGATATTTCTATTAAAATAGTATTCTATAGCGATTAAGTCCACAATACACACTCTATAGAGCTTTAGATAAAATCTGTTGACTGTGGCAGATCCTATAGCTCTGGGGAATAGTAGTTTCTGTATGGATGCATCGTCTTCGTATAGCAGTTAGTATTCAGTCCTGGCCCTGCATATTTTGTAGACTTTTTAGACGCTTTAAGTGAACATTGGTGAAGCGTTTATACACCAGACTCATTGTAATTCCCCAGGCGTACTTCTAAAATGCCCTGTCGCCTACCGCCGGCGCTTGTCAGCCGTCCCATTTGTAGAAAGAAGGAAAAAGATGTCTGTTGTATGTAACACCACGCTCCCGGCAGCGGGACCTCATAATCCCCCATGATTTGCTTGACTTGCTTTCTTCTTTCGAGGACTTTCTTGCCCCAAGTACGCAAGTAAATGGCAAGAAAACATTGCCCGCTGCCTGCAGGGAGACGGGGAGGGTACGGGCTGGTGTGGCTATGGCGATCCTAGTCCCAAGAAACGTTTACTATGGAAGTAATTAGGGATAGAATAATATTTCAATGTCTGGACAGGTATGACTGTAACGTAAGGATTGCTATCAAAATAGGCTCAAACGTGATTGATATTCGGGAGGAAAACTGGAATTATACAGAATGTATCTTATAAAGCATACCTAATAATGATGGGAAGAAAATCGAAATCAGCCTTAATAGAAGTCGTAATTCAGATTATAGTCAATGAAAATGATTGCGTGGTTTTGAATATTCGTAATGTCAACATTCAATCAGAATGTTTCCGGAACACAAAATGCTCATTTGTTGCTGAACCTGAATATAAAAGGCATCAATAAACTTAGCAAAAGTCTTATATATCGAGTGTTAAATGCGAATAATTAGCATATAGATAGGTTTGCCACTTTGCACAATTTAGGAAGCTATTTAATTTCTACCACGGGATAGATATGAATTCAATAGGGATTTAAAAATTTCCAGAATAATAATGCCCTGTTAAAGATCCTTGGGGTTCTACCACAGTGAGCAGCTGTGAGCAGTTGGGGCGTGTTAGAGAGCCAGTCGTCTGAGCTCCTCTTCAAAGCAGAGAGGCGCGTGTCAGCACAGTGTGTCAGCACAGATCAGCAGCCAGCTCTGCAGACTAACAACACTCCCTGGTCGTGGTCGTCCCTCCGTGGTACATGTGTGTGGTCCTTACGAGGATCCAAGGGCACGTTGTTTAACCAGACAACCACGAATTACTCACAGCTCTCTGCTGGAACCCCACCTTAAAAAAAGACAGAGAAGGCCACCACCTGACTGTGTAACAATTACTCTTTATGCTTTTTAAATGTAAGTGAGCGATGTTACACGAATATAATGCAACACGGAAGAGTACACTTAATATTTCCACATTTAGTCAGAGAAAATATTAGCAGACATAAAAAACATTGAGCACTCGTTTCGTGACGTTGTTGATGTTGTTATTACGGTTGTATTGTTTTGAAGAAGACAACGCGTATTGCAAATTTACTTTCCTCCTCAGCGAATCAACTCGCTTTAAGCAAAGCACGATTAATACACCGTAGTAGGCTGGTAGAATGTTTTCAACAACAGCAATATTGACATTATCATCATCATTTGTTAGTCATATTCCGATATATTTATATTCTCTACAAACTCTTTATACACTGATTTAGGAGATATTTTAACCTGAACCGTTAGTTATTATCATAGATTGCAGAACGGTTATGCTCTCTATATTAATACTTTACTGCCCCTAGGAAACTAAGCTCACTCTCTACAGCGCTCGGCATCACAGTGCACGGGGTATAGGAGGAGAACAGGAAGTGGCCCATATTACATCATTTCAGCTACAATAATGTTTCTCTAACATGATACCCAATCATGGTACACGCAAACCACTTAGCAGCCCGACACTGACACTTCCTGCCCTATCAGCCGCCAATCAACGCCCTCACCCGTCACGAGTAGGTCCCGGGGCGCCTGGGGAGGTGGCGAGCAGTAGACGAGCTGCTCGTAACGTGCACAAATCCCCAAAAGGTGTCCCATTCGGTAAACACTAGAGATCTAACACATTATGGTATTATATGTATATACCCGTCGGCAAATGTCTCACTTTTACTGACTAGGAGTACAGGTTGCGTTCGTCACTGAGTGACGAATAACTATCCATACGTCCCTCTGTACCACATGAACATGTCAATCAGGTCATTTATTTCAGGAACCGTATATAATAATTAGATAATCCAGGTATATAATAATAAGTAGACATAGTTAGGGTGACTGAATTACCTTGTTGTTTTGGTCGGAAAAATTCATCTTGTGTCCACTAACCTAAACAAATTTAACAGTCTTAAAAAGGCCGTACGATGCACCTCCCGATGTAAAATCTGAATCGCATCGGAAGGAAAGCTAAGATCGGAGCAGTTGTTCACGTTTCTACGATTACCCCAAGTTTAAAGCTTCCATCTCTCGGACCAGTAATACAATAGCTCTCAGCAGAAAGAGAGTAGCTAACACCAGTCACAGAAACGAGTATGGAGAAAGCCCATGGCATTAAGGGGCTAACTCCTGGCCGGCAAAGAGGCGCTCACAGCATGGAGAGAGCAACTCGCAGCATGTCTTCCTGTCGGAGAGTGCCCTCTGAGTCTTTGTTTACAGCGCCCTCTAGTGTCGCCCCCTGGCGTCGATCCAGGGGGTGAACAGCTCCCTCTTGCGCTCGGCACCAGTGGCGCCCCCTGGGGAGCGACTCACGCGGGCAGAGGCACGGGGTGGCCGCCTGCCGTGAACACCGTTTAACAGAAATAACAATGGGGGTTAATGTGATGTACCGATACACACCCACACTCTACCTCACCCCAACCATGTGCCCCCGACCTGCTCAGGAGGTGCTCCGTCTAGAGAATGCTATTTACCCAGGGTCACAGAGCCAAGGATTCCAATCCAAGTTTTCTTCACTAAAGTGGAATCCTCCATCATGTAGTTCTGAGCGTTATGGCAGGGATCTTCAAATGTGGATGGTGGAACATGAATTCAATCTCAGCAGTTTAAACTTAGTGTTTAGTCGCAATTCTGATTCTCTAACTCTAACTGATCTTGCAATTGGGCTAGAGGTACAATAATCTGACTACGCTGGTCAATGGGACGGTCCCACTGAAGCTCTTCATAGCAACACAGACCTGTTCCTAGCTTATCCACTGAACTGAGAGTGGCTTGGGGGTAGAACAACTGCTTTAAGTGGCGGTCAGGGCCTAAACAGATCTCAGAATCACAGTGTGAATATCTCAAAATTAATTCAGAACGTGGTAAAATGGAGGTTTTGTTAAACAAAGCTGGATAAAAAAAATGACGACATGAACAATAAGGAGCCAAACTCATAAAGAAGGCATCTATAGTCATGGCAGTGTAGAGCATGACCACAGAGGGAAATACACAACTCCTTTCTAAGAGAACCTCAGCACCAGAAGGGGATTTCAAGATGTATGCAAGTACAACCTACCTAAGGATGAATAAAAATCTTTCGTTCAAAGAAGATCATGTCAGTGTTAACATTACGTCATAACATTTCAGGGACCAGCTGTAGAGTTCAATCGGCGTTTTGTGGATGTTGCATGCTGGGAATGTCCCACGTGACGTCAGTCTACGAACGTGACCCTCGGAACATAACATCTGTCAAAGTCTGAACTGTGACCTTCTTCCCTAATCCACGGTCATAACCACCACGTCAAGATCACCTAAAGGTCATAGGAGCGTGTCAAGTTCATCGCGGCAGCCGCCATTTTCTGGCCTTCTATAGGGGGACCTAATTGTCTCGGGTGTTAAAGGTCTGTCAGCTGGCTTTACGCTTGCCCTTGGTTCTCACCGCGAGCGTAGCGGTAGAACGAATTAGTGGTGCAGGGGTCGGAGGTGAAAAAGGTGAAGAGTGAAGACGAGACGTAAGCACGAGAAGAAGTTTTACTTAACGCTGAACACAACCTGAAGCCGCAAGTGAAATAAGTTAACTGGAGAAGTTATGAGTCCCTTTACTCAGCCGACCCGCTTTGTGAGCAGTTGAGATCCATTGATTTTTACATACCTTTGACGTACGTATTGTAAATATACACCGTTCATCCATATACCGCAAAAATACCGTACGGGACCCTGTTCTGTACAGCAAAATACGGAACACTGCTCCATACGCGTCAAATAAAACAAATAGCTGGTAATCTTTTTATTCATTTCAGGTATGTAATGCATATAGAACAATAAACTCGATGATGATTTACAGTTCATATATAACTCGGGGAAACGCCTCATTCTGTTCGAACCATAAATCATCATTTTTTGTTGGAGCTTGTACAGCGTATAATACTTCTATTTATAGGTGTTAAAAATATATGTGGTCTTATCTTTTTTCTAAACAAATGTAAAGTGAGCTTGGTTTGACTTAACCTGATCTACAAATTATGGTATAAAGTCCACACCGCCTGAGGGCTGGGGAGTTACTGTCCCTTACCATCTTCCCAAGTGTCAAATATAGACTGCCGCATACCGACCAACTACAGGGCGCAGTCGACCCCAAGTGAACATTAAATAGAAGAGGAGTCATCACAGAGCCTTGTGGCACGCTACGCAACCCAGCCGATAATAAGGAGTTACCTGAGGTAGGCGATAAATAGGGCTCAACTGAGCGGAGGGCGATAATATGGGTTTACCTGAAAAAGGTGCCGATGTTAATGGCCTGGGGGGAAGGGGCGCTGGAGGGGAGTAGGAGGAGGAATCTGATATTCCCCTTGGGCCGTAATCTGATGAGAAGGTGCCAAGTGGCAGCACCTGAAGAGAAGACAATTAAAGGTGTTCTTTGGTGAAATAAGGCTCAATACTGAGGTGTGCATACCTTGCTTACCTGAATGGTTCGGAGTGACGCGTGAACGCGCCGAGAGGTGGGAGGGCCTGGATTAGGTGAGTGGCTTTTATTAGCTTCATTTTGGTTGAGTCTCGATCCTCCCTTCCTGATGCCACTCGAGGTCTGACTTCGCAATTGGCGATTGGGCTTTAATAGAAGCTGAACAGTAGTCACTCAGGACGAGGCCCTCCTAAAAGCCCTACAAAAAGCCCTTCAAAAAGCCCTTCAGCTGACCCTTCACGAGATTCGACGCGAGATTCTAACGTGATTGATCTCCTCCACGTTACCACTTACCACATGAAAAATAATCCCATTGACGAGGAAAAACTCCACTCGAGAGGATTAGTTGTGGTTCAGGTGTTTTTCTAACCAGCGCCATTGCTCTGTTCACAATCCCCATCCCGATTTCTTTAAAAGCCCGCTTTATAGCAGGTGTTGTGATTATGTAAGAGGTGCTAACTAATCCTGGATGGAGAGTGCAGTCATGTGATACTGAGGTACCCCACTCACAGTCGGCATGGCGTTATGGTCCATAGCATATCATGCTAGCTTAAATGTTCATAACCTAATAAATTGAACCTAATTGAATTTAAATGTCACAAGAGTTATGCTATAATGTATTTTTGTATTGCACAATGTGGATATCTTACATGGGAATTAGGTATGTGCGAAGTCAGAGGCCAAAGGGAAACAGGAGACATTGACAGTTTTTTTTCAATATAACGGCACATATATATATATACATTGAGAGGAAATACCCCTCGTAGCTTGGTGAAAGTAGGTACATGTATATGTACAACAGAGGATGTTTTCGGAAATACCCGAAGCATCCTCCATCGTTATTCATCAGACAAAATACCCAGTTTCCTTATCTCCTGTCAAATCTATACAGTCTAACGACGGTAAGATTTGAAATTAAGGACATAATTCTTTCTATTATCATGCTGGACACATCGACGATAGAAAGCATCCGATACTATCTGTAGACACAGTGGGGGGAGTTGCGTTCTACCGTCGGGTCTCACATCGGTGAATAGCTGAATGCCCTCCGGGCTGCCACCATTCACACCACGTCTCCACCTTAATAAGTAGGTGGTGGAAAGAGCGATGTGCTACCTGAAGCATTGACGTAACAAGTGAGTTATCTGTAGTCATGTCGTCAAGGGAAACGCTTTACAATAAACCTACTTAATTGCCATTAACCGTAAGAGACCACCGCCACAAGCCGCTGGGGACAAATGGCGTTTCCCTGGTTAGCTGAGACCCTGGTCAGCTGCAAAATGGTCGATGATTAATGGAGTACCGTTGGAAAGCAGTCATTGCTGACCAAGCGTTATAGGTATCCTGAGGGCAGTAGGCGCTGGACACGTGGCTAGAAGCTGACGAGGAAATTACATATTGTAAATGCATTTAAATTACACATCAATCTTAAATCACACCCCGCGAATGTTTAAGGCATCAGAGATGAAGATATTATTTCGGTCCACTGGTCGAATACTGTATCTCATATTCCACCATCTGGAGGATTTTAAAATACAATCGGTCTTAGTCTGGTCCTGTAAGAAATTCCAGGTGTTTCGGCTGAGGGTTAATGAACTGGAAGTTTGACAACAATAGGAAGTCTCGCTCCAACTTAATTCTATAGCAGTAACCACCTGCTGAAATCTGGGTACAATGAATAACGCTCATTGAAATAAGGAATGCCAAATACTCTTTTGGAGCCATTAGCTTCATGTAATCAGTGTTTAGGTAAGGTGGGTTTAATTATAGGTGGGCTTTAAGACAGTAATCTTCACTGATAGAACCCTGAGCACTTTTGATCTTACCTGCACGACTAACGGGTGGTCGGGACACGTCTACACTTATAGACTACAACTCAACATCACTCAGAGGCAACATTTAACCCATCAGTATATCTAGAGTAGCAATCAGGCATGAGATCAACTTTCTAACGGCTGCTAAGCCCCATAACGCCTTTCCATTACCTTTCTCCAGGGGTGGCCGAGTGTCCTGTATGACGTCACACAGGTACAGTCAGGTGGAAAACCTGATATAGTGATTGTCTAGTTCCCAGGAGGCCGGACAGGTGTAGAGTGGCTGTGACTGTGTGAGAATAGCTGTTGTTCTGGTGGTATGAAGGTCACCTGATGGTGTCGCCAACTTCACAGCCATCTCCGTCAATAGTGTGATATAACAACCTCAGACTCTTGTCTTCCCCAGTTGTAAGTTGAGAGTCAAGGATGGAGAGTATGGGTGTGTTGGATTAGAAAGGAGCTTGAAACACCAAAGGATTAAAGGATCTTTTATATTGGTTCATATCATCTTATGGTGTAACGCTGTAGCCACGCGATCAACTTACAAATTATATGAAACTCGAACACTGGTTCAGCTTCATACAAAGACTTTGTACAAGACTAGCCTCATGGCTACTTGATCAGCAATTGTGGAATTACTACTATAGAAGGCGAATATACACACTTAAATGAAGGCCTCTGGATATAGCATTTGAATACATGTATTATCTAGGGAAATAAAGAGAGTTCCGTTCGTAAAAACAAATGAAAATTGATTGTACTATGACTTCGGCTTATTGGTGGGAAATCATCAAAAGATATTTCAAGTATGTACAGGGCCTATATAATACGTTATATATTGAGCAAAGTTGTTAAATCAGTTAAATGTTTTTCCTCTAAAGTTCCCTCAACGTACGGTTTTGGACTAAAATACTGACGGATGGGAATTTTCCAAACGCCTGCTTCTGATGATTCTACACCTACTATTACAGTTTCAGGAATTCAACAAGTCGTAATCGTATATTTAATATCACAATAGATTAAGTGAAATCTCTATATAAACACATATGTCTATATCTATCCTCAGTGGTTTCAGGTGCCCCGTTTTAGTGTATGGAGATTGAGAGTCAGCCTTCGTTTAAAACAATTAACCTTTCCCTCCCAGAGGTCCCTGAAGGTGAGCCTTTTTCACCTGGCCAGCGACTCTGTTACCTGACAGGCGCCCCAGGGGAAATTACCTGTGGGGATCACGTGACGAAGTGATGCATCTTACCTGACGTCGTGACGTCACCAGTCAACCAACTGTATTGAAAACTCACCTGTAAAACAAAACCAGAGATAATCATGTTAGACTTAAGTTATGATGCGTTTAGTTTCTATATTATATGATACAACTTAAAAATCGATAAAGTAATGCAGTGTCCTCAACCAAATGTTGCCTCCTGATTTATTATTTCAAATGTTTTCGTCTCAATTATTGTCAATATTGTTATAATCAATTGTATATCAAAAACCTATTGGTTAAATAATATTATATAATTATATATATATGCACATATATGTATAGCTTTGTTAGTTCGGATGTTCACGATGTGTAACTTTAAGATGGTCATAATCTGTTGTTCGAGACTGGCTTATTCGTCTGAGGTTTTAAAGTTTATCGCCAGGAATCTACTGAGCTACTGACACATTATGACAAGCCTTCTGGCATACAACGACAGAGAAATCTTCAACAATCTGACACAGAGACGATACGGTAATTCAGCTTCATACTCTGACATATTATGAAACCGAATTTTTTAAGATTCTGAAAAGGCTAAGATGCAGCAATTTTGATTCATAGCCATGTCGGAGCTTTATCGTAAGCAGTAGGTGCCCGACTTAACTATACTCGACTAGTATACTTTGAATAGGAACAAACAACCCAGCACACTTAACCCAAATCTACTCTGCATTTGTGAGTTTACCAAGCGGGTGTCTTGATCCTACATTGGTTAAGCTCCAGTGTTTATGTTCTTTGAAATCATAACAGTTAGAATCTAGCTGTGCCTCTCATAATAAACCATGGTATCGTCCTCATTCAACACCCACATATTGGGCTCTATATAAACGTGTGGCGAGGACCCCTATTATCGCCCAGATGAAGACGTTGTGACAGTATTCTGAGTATAGGGATGTCTCTCCTGGTCCCTATTCAGGGGGATTGACATGAACCAACAATGGTGGCACACCGCAATCCGGGCTTCGAGTGTGTCTTCTCTCGTTTATCACCACAGCCTCTACTTCCCAAACACCCAGGATACTTTCACTGGTGGATGTGAGAGTTTGGCGACTGTGTTCACAGTGGACTGCTTTGAATCTATACCACCATTCCCACCATCAGGGTGTTGAGGTGTGTTTCTACTCTTTTGTCTAAGTGGTAAGAATGTCACCAGAAGTTAAATGTGATGAGAGTTAAGGGTTCCATCAAGAATATTTAATTATTCTTTAATTTTGCATGAAAAAGAGAATTGATTCGTCCTGGGACGTTCTTCCACATGTATGTATAGACAAAGGGAAGATTTTAGAGTGTCATCGAACATACGATCCTCCCTGATGGAACAGGTACAGATTAAAAACCCTATTTCAAGTCCCATACCTTAGGGAATTAATACGATATGTCCCTTTCCAGACATATTACCTGTAGCGCCACTATCGGGAGATTGGAACACCACCAACTTTGCGAATAGCCCTCTAAACGGCCGCTGCATACACCAAGGAACCTCCTCGTGTTTAACTATAATTTTTGTTTCCCACATTTGTGTCCGTTCATTCTCATCTATGTTTTCTTGGGGTCCATTGAATGATCTAGGCTCGAAGATGAAGACCCCTTTTCTGTACCTCGTACAAGGGTTAATGTTAAATGATATTTAAGTTCGTTCGCTAAGACAGACTTAGCCGTCCATGTGGTCGTCCATAAATGTTGAATAAGGTTGACTCACGTCATCCCTGGGTCTCCTTGTACAAGCCTAGATTGTTTAATAGGCCCCAGCTTACTTAAGCTGTCTGCTGTTTTATGTCAAGTAAGGGATAGGTTTAGATCCGAATGCAATCCTCTGGAGGTATTTATAATTATACCTATCCTTAAGACATGCATTTCTCTCGGTTGCATAAAGACGTATAAAGCACCGCACTATATAGACAACACTAAACAGGTCTGAACCTGTCTGCTGTACTGAATCTAGACTTGTTTTCTAATCTTGTCTGTTACTAGCATAGACTTAATGTGGGAAATCATACCTATTTAACGTATGATTGCAATATAGACCCAAATCTAAGCCTTGACAGAAGCATTTAAAATTACAATTAAGATGTGTTCGAATTGAATAGAACGTTTAAAAGCTAACAACCAAGAGCTTTCTATAATTTGAAACGTATTATATGATTATTTTCCAGTAACCGAGCTTAACTTCTAACAACCAATTGTC
Organism: Alentia gelatinosa; assembly: GCA_950022655.1. NCBI lineage: Eukaryota > Metazoa > Annelida > Polychaeta > Phyllodocida > Polynoidae > Alentia > Alentia gelatinosa. The sequence goes on along the minus strand of OX465590.1, from coordinate 22,255,540 downwards.
TAATATGTCATACACGGGATTATCTTGCTTTCTGCATATTCAGATCTAATCAAATAGTATTTCCTCTTCGCACAAAGAACATTCCTCCTTAGAATACTACACCTAGACTCAGAAAAATGGTGCTTTTTTATGCTTCGTTGAGATAAGAGGAGACAACACCCACCTCACCCAAACCTCACCACCGCCATAAGCTTCACTCCTGATTTATAGACAGGTGAATCTAGATTTAAGCTGCTTTTAATCGTTTCTGTTCAGCATGGCGGGTTTGAAATCGGCATTATGACGGTGAACCTCACTTCAGTACCCCTTCATCCGTCATTAACTCTCCCACACCCTTTTCATTCTTCAAGACCAAAGCACACCTTGAGACTTTTCCATGTCTCAAGGAATTTGTCACCGTGAAAGTTCCCTTGCGATATTTTCCCAGTATGATATCTCAAGGTGTGCCATGCTTGAGACTTTTTTTCTGGAATGACCGATAATTATTATCAGGATCCAACTGTCTACTGTCTGCACTGTCTCTTGAAAACTAGATCACACAATGTCATTAAGACAAAACAAAACACGAAACTGTCATCGAGTTTCACCTATGCACTTAACCCTTTGCACCACACCTGAGCATGTAACTAGCCGCGACGCGACGTCATATCCGGTTGTCAACGACGTCTGGCGTCCTGACGTCACATGTCGTTAGCTTCCCCTGCGTCTCGCTGAGAGGCGCCCTCAAGTCCCACTCACTCTCCAGTCCGCACCCTCCTACGCATGAACTAGGTAACAAGAGCGGTGCTAGGAGAGTGTGGACGACTCTGGGGCCTGTTTAACATCGAACGAACGAGACTCTGAAAGCTCGTACGGGGGTCGTCCAGCCAGTCTCGTTCAACAAGTCTCTCGTTCGTCCAGGGACGAACCCTGTACGATACGAGAGAGCTGCCATGAGAAAGTCTCGTTCAACAAGAACCTCGTCCAATGAAGGAATGTCGTCCACACTGTCCTAGGTCGTCTGAAACTCTCCCGAACGGACGACACCCCAAAGGGGTGTCTTAGCTGAAGCTGAAGCATGTGATCACACTCAACAGTCCTGATTTAGCAGTACTCACTCACCAGAATCCACCAGTTTTCTCAACAGTCCGCACTTAACAGTCCTCACTCTCCAGTACCTACACACCAGTCCTCACTCACCAGTCCTCACTCACCAGTCCACACTCACCAGTCCTCACTCACCAGTCAACACTCACCAGTCAACACTCATCAGTCCACACTCACCAGTCCTCACTCACCAGTACTCACTCACCAGTCCTCACTCATCAGTCCACACTCACCAGTCCTCACTCACCAGTACTCTCTCACCAGTACTCACTCACCAGTCCTCACTCACCAGTCCACACTCACCAGTACTCACTCACCAGCCTTCACTCACCAGTCCGCACTCACCAGTCCTCACTCACCAGTCTGCACTCAACAGTCCACACTCACTAGTCCTCACTCACCAGTCTGCACTCAACAGTCCACACTCACTAGTCCTCACTCACCAGTACTCACTCACCAGTCCTCACTCACCAGTCCACACTCACCAGTACTCACTCACCAGCCTTCACTCACCAGTCCTCACTCACCAGTCCACACTCACCAGTCCTCACTTACCAGTCCTCACTCACCAGTCCACACTCACCAGTCCACACTCACCAGTACTCACTCACCAGCCCTCACTCACCAGCCTTCACTCACCAGTCCACACTCACCAGTCCTCACTCACCAGTCCTCACTCACCAGTCCACACTCACCAGTACTCACTCACCAGCTCTCACTCACTAGTCCTCACTCACCAGTACTCACTCACCAGTCCTCACTCACCAGTCTGCACTCAACAGTCCTCACTCACTAGTCCTCACTCACCAGTCCTCACTCACTAGTCCTCACTCACCAGTCCTCACTCACCAGTCTGCACACAACAGTCCTCACTCACTAGTCTTCACTCACCAGTCCTCACTCAACAGTCCACACTCACTAGTCCTCACTCACCAGTCCTCACTCAACAGTCTTCACTCACCAGTCTGCACTCACCAGTTCTCACTCACCAGCACTCACTCACTAGTCTTCACTCACCAGTCTGCACTCACCAGTCCACACTCACCAGTCTGCACTCACCAGTCTGCACTCACCAGTCCACACTCACTAGTCTGCACTCACCAGTCTGCACTCACCAGTTCTCACTCACCAGCACTCACTTACCAGTCCAGTAGAACCCCACCTAACGGACAATCTCCTCATAGTTGACGACGTAATATCCTTGCTAATCGCTCGGATATTACTATGCGTCAACTACTCGGAGATTACAATAGCGACTGGTTTTGTGTACAAGTATCCGCAATCTCCTCGTAGTTGACGACGTAATATCCTTGACAATCGCTCGGATATTACTATGCGTCAACTACTCGGAGATTACAATAGCGACTGGTTTTGTGTACAAGTATCCGCAATCTCCTCGTAGTTGACGACGTAATATCCTTGACAATCGCTCGGATATGACTATGCGTCAACTACTCGGAGATTACAATAGCGACTGGTTTTGTGTACAAGTATCCGCAATCTCCTCGTAGTTGACGACGTAATATCCTTGCTAATCGCTAGGATATTACTATGCGTCAACTACTCGGAGATTACAATAGCGACTGGTTTTGTGTACAAGTATCCGCAATCTCCTTGTAGTTGACGACGTAATATCCTTGACAATCGCTCGGATATTACTATGCGTCAACTACTCGGAGATTACAATAGCGACTGGTTTTGTGTACAAGTATCCGCAATCTCCTCGTAGTTGACGACGTAATATCCTTGACAATCGCTCGGATATTACTATGCGTCAACTACTAGGAGATTACAATAGCGACTGGTTTTGTGTACAAGTATCCGCAATCTCCTCGTAGTTGACGACGTAATATCCTTGACAATCGCTCGGATATTACTATGCGTCAACTACTCGGAGATTACAATAGCGACTGGTTTTGTGTACAAGTATCCGCAATCTCCTCGTAGTTGACGACGTAATATCCTTGACAATCGCTCGGATATTACTATGCGTCAACTACTCGGAGATTCCACTCGTACACAAAACCAGTGATTATTGTGTATATAAACTGCACTAGTTCCGGGGGCGATAGGGAGGATGGGGGGAAGGGGGGAGTCTGTTTTGCAGTCTGTTTTGCCTTTAGAAATGGTCCCGGAAGTTGATATTTGGTGCGGGATGTATCTCTGACTGGTCCCCAGCCTGACACGGTCCCCTCCAGCGGACGACCTCTCGTATGGAGTCATATAGGTCAAACGTAGGAGAATCTGTACGAGCGATAGGCCCTGCCCTCGACGACATGCCTTATTAAACCACATTGGACGAGAATCGCCCAGAAGCTCGTCCCTCGCCCGTTATCTCGTATCGTCCAGGCACAGTATCGCTCGTCCGATATTAAACGGACCCCTGGGGTCTGTTTAACATCGGACGAGCGAGAGTTTGAAAGCTCGTACGGAGGTCGTACAGCCAGTCTCGTTCAAGAAGCACGTCGCTCGTCCAGGGGCGAGCCCCGTACGATAAGAGAGAGCTCCCATGAGAAAGTCTCGTTCAACAAGAAACTCGTCCAACGGAGAAATCTCGTCCACACTCTCCTACATCGTCTCAAAGTCTCGCAAACGGACGACACCCCAAAGGGGTGTCTTAGCTGAGGCTGAAGCATGTGATAGTGGACCTCCAAAATGACTGTGATACGCTCTGACACCCTCTGACACCCCTCACCAGTCCTCACTCACCAGTCCTCACTCACCAGTCTACACTCACCAGTCCTCACTCACCAGTCCTCACTCACCAGTCCTCACTAACCAGTCTACACTTACCAGTCATTACTCACCAGTCCTCACTCACCAGTCCTCACTCACCAGTCCTCACTCACCAGTCTACACTCACCAGTCATTACTCACCAGTCCTCACTCACCAGTCCTCACTCACCAGTCCTCACTCACCAGTCCTCACTCACCAGTCCTCACTCACCAGTCCTCACTCACCAGTCTACACTCACCAGTCATTACTCACCAGTCCTCACTCACCAGTCCTCACTCACCAGTCCTCACTCACCAGTCCTCACTCACCAGTCCTCACTCACCAGTCTACACTCACCAGTCCTCACTCACCAGTCACCAGTCTACACTCACCAGTCCTCACTCACCAGTCCTCACTCACCAGTCTACACTCACCAGTCCTCACTCACCAGTCCTCACTCACCAGTCCTCACTCACCAGTCCTCACTCACCAGTTCTCACTCACCAGTCCTCACTCGCCAGTCCTCACTCACCAGTCCTCACTCACCAGTCCTCAGCCACCAGTCTACACTCACCAGTCTACACTCACCAGTCTACACCCACCAGTCCTCAATCACCAGTCCTCACTCAACAGTCCTCACTCAACACGAAACGGTAATATGAGAACAAGGTTAGAATCTGTTAGTAATACGGTAACGGTAACGGGGTAACATGTCGGAGCATGTAGGAACGTGTCGTAACGGTTTTGGCGGAAAAAAGGAGACCACGGCGCCGACACGGGCTACGACACGGGCTACGACAGAATACAGTTTTCCTCAATTCTTTCAAAAATGATGAGAGTAACCCCGACATGCCCTGACAAGCCCCGCCATGTCGCAGCCCTTATAACATGCCCCGACATGTCTAACATGTTGGACATGTCGTCGCCGTGACGGAAGGGCAGCGACAAGGCTCCTGTGTCGGGGCGTGTCGCAGCCCATGTCGGGTTGTGGCGGGGCATGTCCTAGAAGTTGAGGTACCTCAACTTCTACGACAGCGTGCTTGTCGTAGCCTTGTGGTAGCACTTCCGACAAAATTAAACATGTTTAATTAATCGTAGAGGTCAGCTTGTGTCGTAGTGTGTCGGAAGCATTCCTACTATGTAAAAGCTATGAACCGCCCCCCCCCTCACCCCATACACACACGTGCGCCTTTATAAACTGATAAGTACTGATACACTTGGTATCTGATACTAGATCATTATTGACTACTGTAACTATGACTATTACATGTAAATAGACTATAATAATGTAGTCTATACTGTAATAAGGATTTAAGATACACGATTATTGATATTCGTTTGTATTTCTGATACAATTGATAAAAAACACCAATTCACTCAGTTTTTTGGGAGAAATTGAAGAAAATCATATTTTCTATATACAGTAAAATCCCGCGTAAGCGGACACCCTCCGTAGCGGGCCAAAGTGTCCGCTTACGCGGGGTGTCCGCTTACGCTGGGATTTCAAGTTTCCTCCAGCCCAATACAAATATGTTATATAGAGATAAGTAGGGCAGACAGAGGCGATAATAGATCTGAGATCCATTTTCTGATATCTTAATTGGGTCCGAAGTTATTAAACCTTGAATTTCAAAATGTATTTTCTATGAATATACTAATAAACACTGAAAAAAAGACAGATTACACGGGTTTTAGGCCTTTTTGTACCGAAATAACTGTCCCCTTACGCGGGGTGTCCGCTTACATGGGGTTAAAATAAAAATAAAAATAAAATCTAATAGAGGTACAAATTTCCGTTCCGAGCAACAGTGTCCGCTGACGAGGGGTGTCCGCTGACGCAAGGAGTCCGCTTATGCGGGGTGTCTGTTAGGCGGGGTTCTACTGTATTTCCTATATTGATAAAGCCCTGGAAGTGAGCTGGTTGTGTTGGTACTGTTGCAACCGTTCTTTTCCCGCCAAACGGTTACGACACACTCCGACAAGGCCTTACGACACACTCCGACAGAGCCCTTCCGACAGGGATTTTCCTTGTCGTAGTGGGTCGCAAACCTTGTCGGAGTGTGTTGGAAGCAGTGGGTACCACCCTTTAGAATCATGATCAGGGCCTGAGATACATTATTATAGATATTTGTTCGGATATCTAATACCATTGATAAAATACATCAATTCACTAATTTTTTCTTTTAGAAAATTAAAGAAAATCGTATTTTACAGTATATTTCCTATATATATGAAGTCCCCCAAGTGAGCTATTTGTGTCAGAGTGTGTCGGTACCGTGGCAACCTTTCTTTTGCCGCCAAGCAGTTACGACACACAGGCTTTATGACACACTGTGACACACTCCGACAGAGCCCGTTTTGCAGTCTATTTGCCTTTCGAAACGGTCCCGGAAGATGATATTTGGTGCGGGATGCGTCCACTCACTGGTCCCCTGCCTGTCACGGTCACCTCCAGGGACGACCTCTCGTATGGACTCATATAGGTCAAACGTAAGATAATCTGTACGAGCGAAAGGCCCTGCCCTGGACGACATGCCTTATTAAACCACATTGGACGACAATCGCCCAGAAGGTCGTCCCTCGCCCTGTATCTCGTATCGTCAAGGTCAATTCTCACTCGTCCGATGTTAAACAGACCCCTGAGTAGCGGCCCCTTGCCGAGTGTGGGACAGAATGGTTACCGGGTTGGATCGCCCGGGGCCTCTCCCTTCATTTTTTTCTTTAGTTACGTTGTATGTGTGTTTACACGGTATGGTGGGGAATAAAACGATAAAACTGTCCGTTCACCGATTTATTGGCTGGATCGAGAAAGGGGGGCAGTACAGAGGAGAGAATGTGTTTTCTGACAGGAAAACCATCTGTCAAGGGCAACGATAGTTTAGGGAATTTATTTTAGGACTGATCTTACTAAGGTAGCCGCTACAGCATTTCAAGGTGTTATCTCGTCTTTTGTCGGTGTCCTAAGCAGCCTAATAGGAGAAGTCTTAAAAAGGACGAATCCATTAGTTTGAATATGTTGTTTCCTGTCTATTCTTGTGTTTGTAATAAAAGAGGAATACATGAGATTAAGTGTAGTGTATGCAGTACGACATAGTAAAGGAGACTTTTAAAACACGAGTTAGACACTATATGTTGCACTTTCCATGCTCAATCTGAAACCTTTCAACCTAGTCATGTCGTCTCTCTTCGTTTACTTTCTTCTTTCTATTCTCTACACTCTGTCCTATCACTCAAATTCCCATTCCTCCTTCTTTCCCTCCCCCCTCTTCCTTTATTCCCTCCTAACACTCTACTGTTTTTCTGTCAGATTCCCTTCTTCCCTCCTAACACTCTATTTTCCTTCTGCCACCTCCCTATCTTCCCTCACCGCCTCCTAACACATAAATTTTCCCTCCTCGCCCTCCACATTTATTCTGCCACTCTCCACCCTATTCCTTGTCACTCTTCCGACTCGTATGCTAACCCAACTCTCCTCACACTCCTACCCTTCTTCCATTCTCCCCTTTCTCCTCTCACTCCCTACCCTCCTTCTCTCTCTCCTCTCTCTCTCTCTTTCTCTCGTGTCACGGAGTAGCTCTGAGAGTGGCGTGGGAATTGCTCAGAGTAGATGCTTGTGGGTCTAGGTAGGTGGGGCAGGGTGTGGGTGTTAGCAGAGGGACTCACCGTGAGAGAGAAACTGATAAGGAGATCGTTCAGTGAGGTCAGTGAGTGCGTAGAAGGAGGGAGAATGGACCCACATTGGTCTACTATCAAACAGCATTGTGTATGGTGAGAAAGGGAAACCCTTCATGAAACTAGAAGCACCGAAAGGAGTATAGCAACTTTTGGTTATCTGATGAATTGTCCTCTCGTAGATCGACTTGTTATCATATTGATTCAGGACTGATGCCACCCGAGTTTGCTCGTTGCTGCAAGTAACTGTGGAGTTCTTTGTTTAGAAGTCCAGTTGGTTGTATTCTTGAAAAACGTTACTGCAGGAAAATAGTGCAAAATGTACCGTTAATTTCCCATAGAGATTACCTATACATCCACGGACCTCTAGCAGTAGTAGGCCAAACTGTGTTGGCAATAGGTATATCCCATTCACGAAACTAAATAAATAATGCATGTTTTTATGCATAAATAACATACATATCAGAAGGGATATTAAGAAGGAACTGCATCAGATCCATAGAAGCTGAAAATATGCCATGAGTTTTGATTGTGGAGGCGAGCCAAGTAAGATTAGCAAACCAAACTGAATGGCATATTTTCAGTCGCTATGGATCGAATGTGGTTCAGATTTGATCTCACCCCTATTACTGACTAATTGGCTAATATTAATGGCATTATCCCCCTTTGAGTTTTCTTTTAAATACTCCATGGTCATTGAGTATGGGTTCCCAATGTTAAGCCTATGGAGAAAAATACTGGGATGAGATAAAGTGTGATACCTACTGAGCACTTTCTAGGTTTGAATGAGGAATGAGAGATGGACATAAATCCAGTGTACAGAGAATATAAAAGAGGTGCACCTGATACTACCCCCACCACCCCCTCTCACGTCTATGCTACAGTACAGCATGCGGTACATAGCGCTATGACAGAGGAATGCTGGGTATGTTTCGGGGGGCACCTCTCTCCTCTCCACACACCTCACAAGACGGTGACACACAGAGCTCAACATTGTGCATTGTCGGTGCACAGGAAACCATTCCTAATTCACACACACTCCACACAATACACCTCGGGAGTGGGAATTCAGGAGTGTCCCCAGAGGCGGACTCGGTGCTTCTAGGACCCACCAGGTGGCAGGTATACATGTGTTGAGCGACACCTGGGAAGAGACTTGACCGCTTTCTTTGAGGGCTGAATCATTAGGGCTTGACATGTCCAGGTTTATGTGTGAACGTGTGACCAGTTTCTCGTTTTGAGGAGTTGCAATTGTTAAATCCTATTTTACATGGTAAATAGGACCAGGGAGTTTGCCTTGGTGTTGCACAGAGAAAGGTCTCCATTATGCAAATATATCTGACTGAAATTCTAACATCTGAACTAGAAGCATGGGAACTGGACGTGAAAAGACTAGTTTTTCCATGTAACTAAAAGCCAAGCATAAAACAATATAGCATGAAAAAATAGGCTATGGTGGGACATTTTATTCAAATTTGGTTAGTCCCATTATAACCATGTCCGTATTCGTTTAACTGTTATGATTCCTCCATTGTCAGTATAAAATGTAGCTTCACACGTTTTGCCCGGGGGATGTTAAGAGAATCCATTCCGCTCAAAGCAAATGATTTAATTTGAGAATTGAATATTTTAGCAATTATGTTTCTCTTGAACAAAGAAATAGTCCTTTGTATAATGACTAATGAGGATTATCACATGTTCGGCTTGGGAGGTTCATACGATCTCAGATTAAAGTACACATGTTCATGGGATTTGAGTTAAGAAAATAAAAAGGTGAGGTTGGGGTCGAGGCGAGGACGGTCTTTAATATCTCATGTATCCAAACACAGGTTTGAGTATTTTGTGCACTAAAATATCCTCACTCGGGGTGTACTTCAAAGGCGCCCACCTACAGGTCAGCTAATTGTGTCTCTCCTCCCAGCTGTGGGATTGAAAAATGTTAATGGTTTGTGGTGAGCGGGTTCTTAACGGTGACAGCAGGTGGCGCTGACGTCGGGTGACGTATGGCAAGCCGTGCAGGAATTAACGTAAACCGAACCAATATTCTGTTAATTTATTCAATTCGTGCATATATTATATGCCTATGCCGGTAGTCACACAAATACCAACCTCTCCTGCGATATTGGTACAGCTGACATACCACATAGTATGCTGGTATGAAAGAAATTACACTCATACTCTGAATACGCAACTGAGGCAATCCTAATGAATACCCATTTGTCTCGTTTGGTTGGCTCGTTTAGTAAATTTCTTATTAACAAACGTGGTATGTACTGAACTGTCAAAGAGCTGAACATGTTTCATTAAATTACCACCATGACATGTCAAGGTTGATGTATCATGTTTACAGACATTAATTCGATCTATAATATTAATACACAGCAGAACCCTGTCTAACGGACACCCTGTGTGTAGACATCCCTCGGTGAGGGACAGCTATTTCAATATGAAAAGCCTTTAAGTATCTGCCCAAATTTCTCCTCGGACGAATTGCACACATCTTACATTGGGTTATTGGGTTCTTTAACAGCTTATACTTATCCGTAATTGAAATCTGAAGCAAATATGGACATTGAATTATAAAGTGGCTTGCCATGAATGGATCTTGTTACTGTATAGTTGTCAGACCTCCCAGACCGTCAGGCTAAGTTGGCGACAGTCTTTACATAGGTCTACCCTCTTCCCTATCATTACCCCTGCGCGGTCCAGTTTCCTCAAACGGTCTTCTGCATTGTCTTGCTTGGTGATCATTGTTATTAGAAAAATCACCTGTAGAAGCTCCGCCTCACTAATTCCCATAAGGTAGAATTTGTGGTCTAGAGGTCGTCGTATCTGATGACTACGTGCCCAGTACTTAAACCCGGTCATTAGAGGATCATTGTAGGTGACCGGCAGTTGGTAACAGGGCATCAGCGGATATCAAGAAGGGGCACACCAGGACATAGAACCTGATATACCAATGAGAATGCGTGCATGTCGAAATAATAGGAGAAAACGTTGTTACTGATCCGGTAGGAATGGCTGTTCGGGGTCTTTTGTGTTAGATAAAATGTGTCCCTCCACCTCATGCGTCGGGACGTGTTCGGAGCACTCAGTGTGACAGCATTTATGTCGAGGAGCGACATCGCTATGGCTAAGACATTACGTGTTCTTATCATCATATATCCAAAAATCGAGAAAAGAGATCATTTCATTCACTTATTAAATCATCGATTCAAAGCTCATTTACCCAAATGAGCCCAAACATTATTAGTACTACATCCCTATACCATATAGCAGCGCGTAGTATTTCATAGACAAACGTTTACTGTGTTATTTGACATTAGTCAGCGCATGAACCATTTGGATCCAACACGAAATATCAAGTCTAAATTGTAAACATGTCATCGAGATTGCAAGGACAATTGGATACTTGGCATTATAATGGCAAACATGGCAAGAGAAATTGATATGCAAGCTTAGCACTGACTATTCAATAATAGACATAAGGGACCCATTGCTTCCAAAATCCTGCACAAACCACAACCTAAACTGGATCAGGGGGCACAAGTCGCGTCCCCTGATCCTGGTCAGTGTTATGTCAGGGGGTTAACAGGTGTTTCATTTCAGCTTTATACTCAGAGAAAGGGATAAAAGACTAACAGGTCTCCAGGAGGGCGGAGTGGAGACCTGGGGGTCGTATAGGAACCCCAACTCCCGTGGATACAGAGGCTTTTATCGACGTTTAACTGTGATGTTGAGGAGCTACAAAGCCGAAAACCAATCAAAGTGACCTATTTAAGGGCATATTTAGTCAGGGTTAGCAGGTGCAATTTTAAAGGCAAACACTTTAGAGCTTCCCCCTTTCCTTTCCTACTCACAACGCTTGGCTGAATAAAAATGCTGTAAAAAGATGTCCAAAGGGAATAGGAGTGGAGGGCATGTATGAATGGTCTGCGTGTTTAAGGTATGAAGTTGGCTTTAGGGAGCGTCCATTTGCAAACGTTTTCATTGACATGATTTTGCAATTACAAAATGGTCACAATGGTTGCTATGAGATAAGCATCAAATCATCTATAGATTCGTGTACATGTACAGCAGGATGAGTACGACGATACTTTATATGATTGACAAAGGATACAAACACAGAAGTTGGAAAAACATTAATCCTCAAGCGGCCCAGTAAAGCATTATCTGTTTAAATTTCCATAGCTCAATCCATGAATTTTCAGCAGCAAAATCAATGAACTCCAGCATTTCTCATTCCCTATTTCGTTACATATCATATAACCACCCATGCGAAAGAAATAACTAAATTCACAGAAAAAATAAGAAAGGCCATTGTACCATGGGCGACAACGGAGACTTTTGATTGGTTTTCCAGCTACTCCGAGTTCTCGGTTCATGGACACAGTTCGCCTCCCTGAACACTCCCTCGTGGGAATGACCTCAGCAGGCCGACTACAGACCCCGCTGTGTCCGTGCCGTGACTATCCCGCTGTGTCCATGCCGTGACTATGTCCGTGACTATAGACCCTTCCCAGGTGTTGTACGGTGTGCCCGCTACCCTTACAATGGCCAAGGTCATAGTAACTGGACTATATATCGACATGAGAATTTCTTATAGAGCTGGGGAATTTAATCTGGCATAAGAACGTCTTACTGGCCCTGGAGCTTACTGAAAATAGGCCTGCCTTGCACCCTAGTAGAGAACCTCCAGAATAAAAATCTAATGAAAAGAAAAGTATCAATTTAGTTTCATTTCTCCCTCTCCCTCCCTCCCTCCCTCCCTCTCTCCCACTCTTTCTCGGCTCTCATCTTAGATTCAAGTTGGTCGCGCCTAGCCCCAGTATCTAACCTCGAAACGGTCTATAGTCAACAGACGTCGCCATTCAATACACTTGGGAAATGAGTTGTTTAAATTGCATTATCTTTTCGCCGAATACTGATATAAATAAAGATGACTCCCTAGGGTAAATAGTTGAGATCGGAATTGAATACAAAGGATACGGAGAACCTAAAATATAGTGCAATTGTAAAGGATACAGAGAACTAAGTCAATTTGAAGAGATGTTGGGTCAGTAATAGGGTCTTTGTCTGTTAACCACCCTTTGCCCGCTACATAATGGTCAGGAAGTGAGAGTCAAACAGAAACATTTTCTTCCATGATTCAAGATGCGTTCACACAAGAGTTGGCCACTTGATGTACTTCTCAAAGTGACTTCACGAGTTTAAAATGCTCTACCCTGACATGCAACACAAAGCTTTATATAAAATGTTTTAAATTACTGTATCATGTTTTGTTTTTTTTCCAATTCGTGTGGGGAGCACTAAGTGAGTGAGTCATCGTTGACTACATGAAACCACAGACCTATACAGGGTCTGTCGCCTGTCATTTTAAAATTCTAACTACAGCCTTCTACTCCTAATCAGTAGTTCATCCTACCCAGACCCTTTTTGTAGATTTGAATACACTGTTAAGCTAAACTCCTTCAAACACCGGAATCTCATTGATGTAGTAATAGTCGGACGATATTCCCATTGGTTCCATTAACTTTCTTCCTGTACCTCAAGAACACATACCTCAGATACCAGTCCCAAACAATCATGACATGATTTGTTTGAAATGTAATGTTAAAGCTCTGTACCGTCCACCATAGATTATCCATAAAAAACAGTCATATTCCTCCTGGACCATCGATCCCTCTCCCAATCAAACATCCTCCAGCTACGAAAAAGTAATCATCCCTAGATATAGTGACTAACGTAAATATGCCTTCGAATATCGCCATTGCTTTTACTCTGTTATTGTAAATGGGCATTTATTTCTGTACAAGTCGATCACAGAACAATAATGGATTTATGATTACACATTCTAATACCAGCGGAAAGTGACGAGATGTCACAAAAGCCACCAGATGGAGGAAGTGCGGACATGGAATGTGGTGAAATGTGGCGTCTAAATCCAGGCCCAGTCGGAAGTTCTCTCACGCCAGGCTTAAAAAGCCCTAACCACCCCCTGCAATACAGATCATTTACAGGACTCTTGACATTGTTGAGATAGCGGTGTATTGTAGAAACATTTCGGGGGCGGGACTACTCGCCCCAAAGACTCAAACTCCGAGTAAACCCCAAGCTCCAAGCAGCGGCTAGCTCACATGACCACTGGTAGCCAATCAGCGGGGAGGATGCGGTTACATCGTTGATAAAATAAGTCGCTTTTGGCTATAATGGTATAAGTACTCTACGGTTGTCATGAAGGTGGTCGCCTGGCACTCTGAGATTGAAATGTCGATTCGTGATAGAGTAGTACTTGTGTGGGAGTGTGCTGAGGGTAACGTTAGATACAAACGTCTCATATTCCCTGGAGGCCAAGGATTCTTTAGAAATCAACATTGAGAGATTCCATGGCAAAGCCGGCGCTCCCAACAATTTCCCCAGTATTTAGCTATTGCTTTCATCTCATCTAATAAATTGACAATAACCGATGGTTTTGCAGACAGGCAGCCGTAAACCACGGGAGGCTGACATATGGTAATACACGAGTGTGAGCGAGTGTATTACAGCGTTAACCTTGAGTGGCTTACAGAACCGCTTATCTACAAAACCATCGATTGTCGTATCTATTATCCAGTTTCACCAATAAACTAAAACCAGGAATTGCTTGTTATATCAATAGGGACTTTTTTTGCTCTATAGTACAAAGGGACATTCTAAATGTGTACTTTGTGTACCATGGATAATAATATCCAGGCGAGTTTCTTCGTGACAATCCCAAGGTACAAGACAGATAAGGGGATGAAAGCTAGGCATTGAAATGCATCTCTCAAGCTTTCTAACCTGGCAGGCCATTGTTTTTAGTAAAATCATCCTCGGCCATACAATGTCTATCCACACAGCATTGCCAAGGGATATGTCTTAATTTTTTAACGCTTCTTCAACAAAGGTTTCTTTTGGATATCACTGAGGAAGGTTTCAATGCGCATGTGCCGGCGTCTCTGGTCGGAGCTGTCAGCGTGAGAGTTCGATTCTCTGACATTCCGTGTTCTCCCATCCTTCCATTTCATCCCTCATCTGGTCTATACCTCTCCCAGCCTCTCGACACTCGTACCCGGTTTGTTTGACTGTCTGGCCGTCAGTTTTTATTTCACCCTCACGAATGTTAGTACAACCATCGTCATCCCAACTCATGCGGCAACTCTAAGAGTAGAACCCAGGGTACAACCCTACAGCAATAGCACGCCCTACCGGATCCGATCTGCCCCCGGCCCTCCACCACACGGCCACTAGGCGTCGCTAGTGTCTCTCACCGGAAGTCAACAGCCACTTGCCGGTTCCCGAACAGTACCACAATCAAACTGCTATTCCCCAGGCTACCAGCGAAGTGGCTCTCCTCCCACGGGTGGCTGGGAAAATAAAACAAAATAAATAGAAAGATAAAAAATATATCTAAAACCTCGACCCAAGGAACATGCTGAGCGCCAGCCACCATCACTCGCTGGTTACTGTCGTGTTGCCACTGTTGACAGTGGCGGTGTTCGTCTTCCTCACTCTCCATACAGAACCTCCGTTATATTGTGTATAGGCGAGACACGGGCCGAAACTAAACCTATGTAGACAGAGTGCTGCAGAGTGCAAGGAAAAACCTGATGCCTCTCCACAGCGACCATCATCTGATACGTGATGTGTGCTGCAATAGTAAGAAGTGGGCGGTGGCGACCTCGAGGGGTGCTCAGCCGGACTGCGGGGGCGGAATCTGCGCTCTAGTAGTACTACTTTACAGCTTGCCTCTACCATACGATTCAAACTACATTTTTCATCTATTATCTGTGTTTTTACACCGTAGCTATAAATTATAATGCCAGTATGAATCCCACCTATTTGCTACACATCCGTTCGTTGTCGTCTGTAGTACTAGCATCAAACATCTTTGAACAGTAGATGGTATTTTCAACAATAGTTGTTCAATGATTATGTAGCAGAAAAGGAACAAGGTTAATGCTGTTAAGAGAAAGCGTGGTTACTGAGCTCGTAGGGATGACTTTGGAGGGTTTTTGTTTTACATAAAATATGTCCCGATGCCAGAGGTGGAGAAACGTAATTATGTTACAAAAGGCTGAGAACAGCATCCCTTCAGTTCAGTCAATACAAGCTACGAAACGAGATGGCGAATTGACGCTTTGTACAGAACGAGGCATTTAAATATGTTCCATGCTAAATATCAATTCCCATCGAGTTTTGTAGCTTATACAAGTATTGTAGGTTGCTCTACATTTATTATGTATCCGAAAATAATGATATTTTACCATGAATTGGGTTAGATACATGTCTATATTAATGTTCACACTCTGCTAATGTCTCAAAGTGTTCAGGAAAGCAGTGAACGGTACAGGGTTCCGTATGCAATAATATGCGTCATGGGGAGCAGCAGTACTGCACGGGTGTATAATAAAAGCACTATACTGAAAGTCACCAGCCTGGCTGCTCTGTTCAATATGAACATCTGCATTTCCAGGAAAACAAGATAACGTTGATAACCACACGACGACAGTATCCCAACAGGCCAACATCCTGGTTTCTATTTGATCGGAAATTCTTGTGGTTGGCTTCATTGGGAAGGAAGGTTTCATTTGGTTTTCATTTTTCTGTTTTTCCTTCGAAATCGAGACATTCACATGAACGATCGTGACAGGAGAACTGTATTCGCATCCTAAGCACTGACTGGCAGTATCGAAACTAATTTAAATGTGTGATAAACTTTATGCCGCCTCCAAAAATGTCAAGTTAACATGGTCTTGTTGGAACAGTGGGAGTATAAGACAGGATATAGTAGTAGTTCATTATATAAAAGACTTTTTTCCATCATTTTTAAATATTGGCGTTATTCATGGATGGTGTAACATAAAGCGTGTATAAATTTTACAATATTGCCAATGAATTGGCAAGGCCATCAGCCATAGCTGGTTTTCTTGGCCGCCATGTTTTAACAATCCTAATCATGTGTATGTAAAGCTGCATGAAAAGTATAAAACCTTTAACAGGGATAAAGATCCAGTTTAAAAGAATTATCTTCCTTCGTCCATGGCCAGGGATCAGTTTGTTTAGTACCTCTCAGGGACAACCTCCTTAAAAAGAGATCAGTTTGACAAAAGTAAGACGCTGGATGCTAATCACTTCATGCCCCACGTGACCCCAACCAAATGGCGGTGTCCTCAGAACTATTCCCCACCGTAACTTCTCATGGGACGTTGACAAAGACAGTGACGCGTTCCCTCAACCTCGAAACATTAATAACGTTTTTTTCAGGTCCAAGTCTCTTCCACATTTTTTTTTCCAAACGCGATCACAAGAGTTGTTAACCACGACCGGAATCTGCCACCTGGTAACTTTTCCCATCTGACTCCTGACAAGATTATCTATAAATTTAGAAGGAAATGGTTTTATATGATCTGGATGTAGTTGGGGAGGTGGTTGAAAGGAGGATGATATTCGTCCAGATTTAGTATATTAATGAGGGTTTTTATACGGATTTTCTAGTGATTTTGTGTGTTTGTGTCAGTTCCTTCTCTCTATTACCATCGCGGACGTCGACTATTCCTCTTTGATCCCGTGCTTTATTAATGTTCCATGTTTTTTTTCATAGATGACTGCATCTGTCTACGTTATTCGTTCTCATATTTTGGTGTCAGATTACTGTGTGGAGCAGATATCATCAACAACTTATCATTTCTGAAGTAGATCTTGTGCATCCTTGTGTTTAATAGTGATTCGTCAAGACTGACAACACCCAACAATCACCGACAAACTCACAACAATAAACAACGTCTACTAACCCTTTATAACCGGGACCCTCCCTATACCTTGCTTAACCAGGGAAGGACTATAGGGGACGTGAAGCTGTCATACAAAGACGGGATATTCCACGTTACAATATACTTTTGATAATGAATTCTCCTTAAGACGATTGGATAATATCGTGGTATGGCACGAAAATGCAAGACAATTAGATGTGACCTCAGGGGTTGAGAAGAGGAAGCACATTCACACAACTAAACTATATGTTTCCCAAACAGTTTTTCTCACACATGTTCTACAAGTATAGTACATTGTATTGCCAAGGGGACAGCATGCTTATCTAGGAAAGGAAATCACTGTATTTTCACTGAAAAACATCTTTGAGTGGTTGTGTTTTCCCGTGACAATGTCTCAGGGAATCATTGTGTCTTTTTTTCCGGGAGCACCTAAAGGCGTTATGGTGTTTGCAGTGTGGCTATCCGTTTAAATTCATGTGACTATCCAGCGGTATCATGTCGTTTATCCCTGTGACTCCCCCCTGTATTATTGTTCCTTACTCTGAGAGTTTCGGGAATCATCTTTGGGATAGGAAGAGCATAAAATACCTACAGTCGAGAGCCAGAGTCAATAAAGTCAGACATGAAGTAGCTTTCAAAAACTGTCATTGAGAAAAGACACTTTATAAAAACACCCGTTGACAATGTTTTCTCTCTTCACACGCTTTCTCCGTTGCCACACGATAATATCTCATCATGGCCTTTTAACAGTCTGGGTCGAGAAACTGCGGGTATATTTATAGTGAATCCAGCACAGCAAAGTCTTCCTACTATTCACATCTATAACAGTAGACTATGTCTGCCTAAAGTATGTGAATACATCTTGGGGGGGGGGGGGGGTGTCCACCTACTACGATTTTGCTCCAAACGTGCTACGATTAACCCTTCGATGCGCCACCTGATGCACAGGATCTCCATGTTGACTATCTACTTTCTAAAATACTGATGTCAATACTTGATGTCAATAAAGTGTTTTTCCGATGGCTGAACTTGTACCAAGGGTGATGACAATAAAGACTGGTTTTGTGTACGAGTGGCCGTAATCTCCGAGTAGTTGATGCGCAGTAATATGCGAGCGATTCGTCGTCAACTACGAGTAACTACGAGTAATTAACGACATTTATCTTGTGACAAGCTGTGAGGTCACTTTCCCACATCATCCAGACTGTGTCAGCAATCCATATATTCATGTGCATTAACATGTAGCCAATCGGGAAGAGGACACCCCATGTCCCACTCCCACGCCATGTTATGCTCAGAGGCCTTATTGGACACACTCAGGTATTTCCCTGACACTGACATCTTTCCAGCTTGTATTAAGGACTGGATTGCACTCATCTCCAGTCAGTCAGGATTCAGTCAAAGACTTGGCTTGAGCCTGGCTCACATAACGCCACGCTGGTTGGGGACTGCCCTTCCTGTAGAACCTAGTCCCTCTTAGCTGGTGGTATACATTATGATAAATATATATCTACACGTTACCTCAGAAGCTTCAAGCTCAGTGGAGCTTTCGGGCTCGATTATTAAGCACCTTCCATAATTTCTGGGTTTTTTAAATTCTGCTAGAGTATCATATTTTTAATGCGACTTCTATACATTCTTGGCAGTGGAAAAGTGGGTTTGAGATATAGATTCTCCCAGAGGGCCTCTGAGATAGACTATAGATTCTCCCAGAGGGATTATGAAGATTCGGATGCGATACGGGCATACTCTTACAAAACCTGCTCCTGGGATCTGCAGTGTTCGTTGATCTGATCACTATCGTCAGAGAATTTAAACAGTTTGTCCGTTGCTTATTTTTCAATAATTGATATTGAAATTATATAAAGATATCTCTTTCAAAACAGATATTGTTAGGCACACAAACTTGCATTTGGGAAGGGTTTAATCTAATTTCAAATAAATCAAATTGAATGACGTCTAACTTTAATTCCTATTAGAACTGATTTCCCATGTTAAACTTTCAATTGATCATAGGTATCCAGCAGGTATTTATACCAATCTGTCTGAGACATCTTCGCTGGTCTTTGTGCCATCTTTACGTAACATAAGGTAATGCTTGCCGGTAAGCAGCACGTTTTCGCTTGTTACGTACGGTGTGCACGATTCCTTTATTTACCCTCACAAAGGCCTCGTTGTAATTGCTCCAGATTTAAATTTACGCACAATACAAGATCCTGAAGTTGACAACTGTCGTATAAGGTTGATCTGTGTTTGACGATAGCTCTTACTGACTGGTTAGGTAAGGGTCGCTCGATACAGCTGAATAAAGGAACAAGAACAATATACATGTATATGGGTTCAGTATTTGAACGATTATTGGTTATTATCTGCACACAGCTTTAATGATAACCACTAGATTATCATATATAAAAAAGCGTCAGAAATATCTTCAAGTGGCGATAGATATATTTGTTAGTTTACTTAATGCTTCCGCAAAGTGCTTATCTTCAAGGCGTGGTACTGCAGTGCTTCCCTTTCGACTTTGAAAAAGCAGTACTTAGATGGCAACACAGTGAAGTAAAGTCCTGGAGGATACTCTCTTGTATGGATCCCCAGGATTCTATTGAAGCCAATAGCTGTGCGTAAAGAACCAAGTAGTGTTTAGTCTACAGTCCTCCATGGTCAACGCACCCACCCGAGAACCTATTAGAAGACAGTGAGACAGAGAATTCACAGACTCAGTTCCGGCGCCCATTGATATCTCCTTTTTAGGATCAGACTCAGTGGGTTCTTCAGGCAGTTCATTCTGTTTGTATACACAGTTTTCATCACGAGTAGGGATTTCCGTTCACACAGTATACACTCGCTGAATGTCTTCAGCTCATCAAATGACTTTTTCTATGTTATTTGCCCATTGATTCTCAATTACTTTTATGAAAATCATCTCCATAGATGAATTATTGTAATTGAAAGGATACATATTGAATGGTGTCCGTTCATCAACAGAACCAGTTCTGGGAGCCGACTATGCTTAGCTGACCGGCAGTGATACATATCATGTCTCAAACCCTCCTATGCAAAAGTCAGAATGTAATCGTGTACAAACTTAACCCTTTCAGTCCTGAGAATGCCTGGCGGCATCCCCCTGATGTGTACTCTAGATGCCTCCAGTCATTCTTTAGGCTATATCCGATAATAATGATTTTGATGGGAACATAATTTATAGTTTCATGATTTTTTCAGGATATATAGAACCAAAGCCGTTATTCAAGTTGACTGTGGGCTGAATTCTGTAACCAATGAAACCCTGGGTACCATTTCTAATACATACCTCACTTTATAGTCAAATGCAGGGTTTCAGCAGGTCGCTTCAAATTTATGCTCAGGACGTGTGCATGATAGAACTGCTACGGTGCAGGACTGATTAAGTTGAGCTCACATTGTGAATATGTCTTCTCTGAACACGCTCTAGAAAACTGCCGCCAACTACAGAATAGTGATCGCGTCAAAGCACGTAAAGGGATGTCTGCACTGTGCTGACAAGTAGATCACAGACTTTGGGCTCTCTTCTATTATTTGTCTGCCATATTCGTGGATTGCTCCTTGTTAAGTCATACAATCCATAACTCTAGTTGCTATGTCATATCTTTTATATGGGTGGATGTCATATGTCACAACGTACACACCAACAGCCACGATATAAGAACATGGATAGCATCAGAATGTTTGCATGTGGTGTGCTTTCTAATTATATGATTACTTGACGGATCAATATTGCAGACACATATTACTTTTATTTTTCGCAGACAAGCGAGTACGAGCGATATGCAGGCCCATTAAATTTAAACCCTCCTTGCATATTTTTCTCCTCTTTGAACCCGAAAGTTGTTTTATCTGGTTTCCTCCTGGTTCTCTTTAGATAATGTATTAGCAGCATAAAAAACTTCTGTAAAATCTAACAAGCCTCGAATTGCTCTGACGCGGATTCTGGACCGTGTGAGATGCTGCTAAACTATGGTAAATTGACCAGTTATAATATAGTATTCTAATATACACTATATGCTACTTTGAGCTAAAATAGAATGAAAGACTAATGCCATAGCCACGATACTACCACGAAACGTAACTAATCTAATAACTGCTCTGTAATGATAATTCATTGTAATCTGGAGATCTGTGGTCTGCACGGAACGGTAACTGTTCATATTGGCTCAGTTTAACCATTCAGAGTTTTACCTTTCAGTACCATACACCATACCACACACCGAGTCCACAGTGAAGCCTCAAGGCGTCGTGCTGTTTCCTTTAAAGGTGAACAATCAATACCCACATGGTCCAGCACATTACTAAATCTTGTCACAACCTCTATACAATATTCAACATCTCACCTCCTAATATACTTCCACATCTATAATTACCCACATTTTGACGGGCACCCCCAGCAGGTGGATACTCTGTCTGTGCCAGCTCTCCCCTCCCACTAGTCACAGCTGTCAATCAACTGTCCCTCCCACACCTTTGATCTCAGGCCACGCCCCCAGGGCGTATAGTGGGCGTAGTTTCTTGACATGTCAGTCAGTGGTGATTGTCAGTGGGATCCTCCCTAGAAAGGCTTGGATCTCTCCTGATTTATTCGTAATGGCTCGATTTGATTCCCAGTTGTGGTGAAATTGAAAAGGATAGACCCAACAAGAATAAATCATGCAAATGAGTAAGGTGGACTGAACAGATATAATTAAGTTCTGATCTCACCACATATATCTACTCCTAGTCACAGGTGTTACATTCTGCAACGATTTGTGAAGTTTGATCTTTTGACCTTTATCTATTACACCACACAACATTGCAATATCAGCGACAAAATCAGCAGGAAGAACATTAGACGACATGAGAAATGTAGTAGAACTTCAGATTCCGATAAACATTATTTTCAGCGGATGGGATAATTTCAATACCAAGGTCAGAATGCTATACCCCAGGTTATTTTGATGTCACTAAGCTTCAGGGAGCATGGACAACATTGATATCCACCCAATACAAAGTGTCTATAGAAAAAGCTGACAGGGAGTGTGTATCACCATACCCGGAGCATACAGATATGCTGTATGCACCGGGTTCCGATAGAGCACACATTGGGGAAAAGGGTGCATACTGGAAAATAGTGCGTACCGCAATATCCACGCATGCGCTCGAATATTACTACGTATCAACTCTTTGGAGCATACGTCCACTTGTATCTGAAACCAGTCAGTATTTTCGCTACTCCATGCAGTGTCTTTATCCCTTCAATCACCTGCAAAGCCTCCGCTGTGAACATCGGTCTTGGTTTATCTCTTCTCGTCCCTGACTAGTGTCGGGGAGCGATCATTAGAGATTGCTCAGAGCTAGCCATGTTGCTCACTCACAGAAAACTAACTGCTCCCTTGGCTCTGATAAGAGCTATCGGGGCCCACCGGGGAGCGGTCATTGTGGCTGGCGCAGTGTGGATTGTGAATATTGTCAGTGACTCGTAAACATGGCTTATTTCGGTAGGATGCCACAGAGGATGCCAGATGCCACGGGGATATAAATTATTGATCATAAATCATTAATCCAAGAAATACAGGGATCATATATATACAAACAGTACTGACTGGTTTCTGATACAAGCGGCATATGGTCCGAGAATTCGACACGAAATCCAGTTCATATTGTACATGTATTTAAAATGTATGATCTATCTTTATCCAACTGGTGGCGTGCCGGCTTTAGTTCACTTTAGTTATGCCCTGTTTTCTCATAAGCTTATATATATGTGTTTCTGTATGCACCGTCTTTTTTCTACAGCCAGGATCATACAACATATCTGTATGCGCTGGGTATGTCCATACGGAGTTCCTATGGGTTTATTTTGTTTGAACACTTCGTAGAGATGGATAACAAGTTGCAGATAAACCTCCGCCGTTGACAGAACACTGCCGATGCAAAAAGTAAGGAAAAAATATATTGCCGCCTGGTCGACATGAGCGGCATTTCCGTGCTTTGCTCTTTTCCTATTCATTCAATAGATGGCCGTTCAACAGGACAGACAGATAAATAGACACAAACAGACACAAGAAGCCAATGCATAACATTGCAGAAACACATTAAACCTGATGTCAACGCTCAGTATTGAAGATTAGGCAAAGCCGACAGGTCCCTCTTAAAGTATGCTATATATGTTTTGAATAGACTTCCCTTGCAATTAACAGCGACAATTTCCAATCGGCTCTGTAAAAACACCAAATCTCATAGAACAATGTGTATCAACACACAGATCTTCACTTGTGCGAATAAGTGTTATTTTTTTCAGAAAAGGTGGAGACACAAACAGCTGGGAATCACATTAAACTTTTACCAGAGCCCTAGGCCAAAATTAAGATGGGCTTTATTGCAGTTCAGATAATAATGATGGAACGGCAACTTGTTTTCCTGTGATTTATCAAATATGATATTCTTAAGCTTATTTCATTATTTCAATACAAATTGTAATGCATCCTGATACAGTGTCTATAACTTTAGTCATTATATCCCTATTACCTACGCCCACAGACCTGTAAACCCGTTGCAAATAGGAAAACATCCTAGATATTCTACAAATACAAACCAGCTGGTAGCCTGGTGTTTTCTCTGAGTTATAAAGCCGCTTTAAGGACACAAACACGAGACTATTTCAAACAATTCGCCGTGTTTTCTGTGGAAGCAGACGACATTTTCATGAGACAGACGCTCCTTGTTCTAGCGGGAATCCTTGGTCCTAATGGCAGACGACATTTGGAGTTCCCCTAAACACAAGAGACAATGGCAGCTCGTCGCCCGACAACAACAAAAAGTCCTCGATTGTTCTCAGTGGTGTTGGAGGACGTGTTGTTGTGGGAGAATGGGTTCAGGGTGACAGGGCTCCCCACAGACACACCTTTTTTCCCAGGTAACCAGATATTGTGAGGAATGAGAAAAAGACAGATAATGTACAACAAAAACCGATAGCATTTATAGGTCCTATATAGTAAAATGCGATAAGTTTGTGTTCATACAATAAAATGAATTTTGCATCCATTCATTGTTGCAAATGTTCATCAGAGAAACGCCTACATCATAATATTAGGAGATATGATTAGTGTTCCTGAATGGAATCTGTTCGAAATCGGTGAGTATTTCCGACCAAAATACCGAAGAACAGATGGAATTCATGTACACTCAACCTGCCTCCTTATCATTTATATACCGGGATTTTATCAAAACTTCATTCTGGCACTTCTGATTTCATCGACTTTCGCCCACCGAATGTCAACTTCTGCCTATCTGTTGCTAGTGTCAACAGGTCACGTGGTACGGGGGTAGAATTATCTATAGTTCACCACTGCGTGGACGATCGAAATCTATATCGCTAGTGCATATCTATACATTCGCACACCAGTATATAATTGAGTATCAAACGCAAGTTTGCTATTATTGCTGGCTTAATGCTACCCCTATCCACCCCACATTCCCTCCAACTTCCCTTTTCGACCTGTAGATCCTCCTCTTAAAAGCACAGGAAATGATAAAAAGTTGCATTATGAAGCAGAGATTGCTTCGGGAGGTAGCGATAATGGGTGGATATTTGGCGGATGAGCATTGGCGCCTCTCTCATTGTGTCCACACGGCGTCGCCGACAAGTTTTTCCCCCGTTAGAGTTGACTCATGTTAATAGTGTTATACCCGCTTTGTCCCGCTTACCAACATCTGGCAGTATTTGCCCTGAAACTTTCATCATCTGATACGGGAGACACCAAAAGCCACACGACACAATACATCTGTCATTTCTGGTGTTATTTAATTTCTTTTCCCTTTAAATCAGGCTCATTTTCTCAGTACACACAATCACAAGCAATTCGCAACGTTGTTCCATCAAAGAGAGCAGGTCTATTCTACCTTCTCTACTCAACTATAATAGTATTAAATGGGCAATCATTTCAATAGAGACTTGTATTCAAGGATAGAATCCAGAACACGGCTGTAGGTTTGGCCATCAGCTTGAATGACATACCACAAGAACTAACGGCTGGACGCGATCAGAAGGAGTGTACTTCACACATTGCAGAAACGTCTACTTTACAAGCTGTAGAAAGGAGAGTGCACTGTACAAGCTGCAGGAAAGTGTACTTTGCCAGCTGCAGTAAAGTGTACTTTACAAGCTGTAGACAGGAGAGTGTACTTTACAAGCTGTAGACAGGAGAGTGTACTGTACCAGCTGTAGACAGGAGAGTGTACTTTACAAGCTGTAGACAGGAGAGTGTACTGTACAAGCTGTAGACAGGAGAGTGTACTTTACAAGCTGTAGACAGGAGAGTGTACTGTACAAGCTGTAGACAGGAGAGTGTACTGTACAAGCTGTAGACAGGAAATCGTACTTTACAAGCTGTAGACAGGAGAGTGTACTTTACAAGCTGCAGGAAAGTGTACTTTACAGGCTGCTGGAAAGTGTTCTTTATATACTTCGCGAATTGCAACAACTACATCTCTTCCTATCAGCTTAAAGAATTCCAGAAGGGAGGGTACAATCACAAGGACAATGCTATGATTAAATGAATTCCATGAGACAGGCATGACTGTGAAATGAAATAACTGAGAATAACATCATTGACATCACATTCCGACGGGGCTACAAACCCACCCCTGCCACCATCTAAGCCAGGTGTGTCAGAACCACTGTGAAGGTGATATACAGGCAGTAGTTAGTAAGCCTGGATAACCTGCAGGGTGAGGTATTAACACATGCAGCCTTCCCTTTTAGTGCTAGAATATCCTCGTGTTGGCGCTAAGCACATTGTTGTCCGGGAAACAATGCCGAGGCTCACACAGGGTAAATACTCTCTGTGCCCCGGGGGTTCTGTTTGACCATCGTCTTACAGGAGAGAGAGGGTTAACTTAATGAACAATATCCCCCCTCCCTCCCCGGCCCATATCCCGGACGGTGTGCAGATGGTGATTTGAGCTTAATCACAATTAATAACCTAGTGAAAGGAAGGCTTACCGTGGTCATGCCGGGGACAGAGCGTGGAGTTAAGAGGTTTACCAGTAAAAACAGCACGGAGTGCAACTCCATGTAACCGACATAGCCGGATCAAGCTAGCTCTAACCGACTTTTTCACTTACTAGTCCGAGTTAGATGTCTGCTATTTGACAAACAAATTAAGCCTCACAATAGCTTATTGCAATTACAAAGGAGAGTAGTTTAAGCAGTTAGAAAGACTAACGGACAGACTTAACTAGCCAGCCACAAGGAACCTGTCAATATTTTTATAAATCTATTTCTACCACGAGGTTAGGGTAATTGAAAAGCGACATGTTTTATTAATCTATTGAAAGACTTGCTTCTAAAGGGAAATTCCCTGAAACTTGAGTTAAAGGGAAATTACACTGTACCTGTAGTTATATATTTCTTAGGAGCAGGGCGAAAACTACTAAGGTCGGGATCGTTAGCACCTTTGCAATATCCAGCAGCTGAGAGGTTATTTGTTGATCGATAAACCACTTAAAAAATTGTAATTAGTGCTGAGAAACATACAACACAATAGTTAATCTCAATTATTCCAAGAATGACGCAATTAGCCGTAATGAGAGGCATACAGACAATGGTGTAATAAGTTTGGAGCTGTGAAGTAGTCAGGATAAGTTGTGAGTAAACCGATATTTAGTACACCTGTGGGTTTTACGTGTGACATGTACATGACACAAGGATTAATTAGTTACGTCACATGGGTGTAATATAAATCAACGTCAAGTTATAGGGTCTACTTTAGAGAAGCAACATACTTTGTGCGTAAAAAGACTACATACGATACTATTATGTATCTGTGGCCGAATGTCTCACATTCACTGATCAGCTGTACACATTCCGTTCGTCGCAGTGCGAAGAACTATATAATCAGTTTTCCTTATTTTTACATTATTTAACACCATGTACGAGGTTCCCTATATCTACGACAGTATACAGCTAATGATTTCAGTATTTTACCATGATATCTAATGTCTATCTAATTTTACTATTCATATGATCTGATACAATCTGCCAAAGTTCTGTAAAACACAAACAATAATTTTTCTATCTATCGAATTTTGTATATAATGAACAATGATGCCTGGATGCCATCATGGTGCGGTTTTCCTGTGAATGCCTGGAGGCATCATGCTGCCGTTAAAGGGTTAACTGCAACATATATAAAGGCCTTGTCGGGGCACCCCTGTGCCTCCATCTGCCACCTGACTCTCACACCTGTGAGAATTACCTTTCTTTAGGCTCCAGGCAGAGAACAAAAGGTATCTTTACGCGTCCTAACAGGTGTTCTTACTGATCCCTTACTGCGGCCTGGTACTAAACTGGTTAAATGATTATCACTCTACCCACCCAATGGTTTACTACAACACTTCATTTGTGTGAGCTCAATGTGAAAGGAGCATTATGCTCCTTGACATTTTGAGCACGTAGGTTTACCAGCACCTAGGAACAAATCTGTAACCTATGCAATTTGTTCAACTTGAGGCCGGATCATAACTTACCCTCATGAAGACAATCAGCTGATTGCTGCTAATCATTACCCTCCATTGTTAACTATGAAACAATAAGTTTGTTATTTGGAGGCTTTCTTCCTAAATTAGTGCGTCCCTGATATATGTGTGTCTGTGTGATAAGTAACTAGCAATTAGAATAGTCCTTTTCAGGAATGTTGCGAAAAATGTTAGAAGGATTACACCGAATAGGATGCTTATTTGGATATTTGTCAAGATGTATTGAATAGGAACTATATCATTTCAAATGAAGCCACAATCAAGAACACTCATATTGGCAATTTTAGATGATATATAGATTTGAAAAGTCAAATCCTTCCCTAAAGACTGGCTAAGGTATTCCTCCAAAAATTGCTCATGGATTATGTGTTTCTAATAAATAGGAATCCATCATAAAACGCCGTAGATGAATATGATGAATCTCACAAAGTACCGAAGAACAGATACAGGCAACCAGCACAACCAGAGAGAGGTACAATATTGGAACTTACCGTATTGACACCTTGGTCCTTGGAAACCTGCCGGGCAAGCGCACTGGTCGGAGGGGCCGCCCATGCTACACTGTCCGCCATTGAAGCACGTCCCAGTATGACACTGACCTGAGGAAAAATGTAACACGGTCATTACTGTATGTTCTCATGAGATCTCATGTATTTTGTGTGTGTCTCAGGAAACATCAGTTAAGCTAATGATGTGTCTTACATGGTATAAACGCCTATAAGCTTAACATTAGCAACATGTACCCAACAGGATTGCGAGTATGGTAACTTATACTCGATGGGTGATAAACAGATGAACTTGTCTGGCTAAGATAAAATCAGAACCATATACATGTTTGGTCTGTATCCCCGTTCGCCATCTTGTCTGATGTACTTTGGAATATTACCTTGGCTATCGCCTTGTTCATATTCCTGCACACTCCAAACTCGACGGTGATTGGGAACGCACCAGTTATTCGGTTTTGGTGAATGCATTAGTGGGTCAGATCATACATATTTGCATGAGTATTCCAAATTTTCTTTTAAATGGTAGCCACCAGAAAAATACCGTATGGTAGGCCCGATGAAAATGAAAAACGAAACAGGGATTGCTAAAGTAGCAATCATGAGGCGCCTGATCTCAAGTGTATTCAGACACCTGGTGCATTATCATATCTATGGACAAACGATTATATTATACTACCTGATGCTAGAGGTGCAGTATTTATAATGTTCGGGCTCACTGAGACACAGTGAATGAGTTATGAATCGATGACTCAGTAAGTAGTAAAATGGCATTTTTTCATATTTTTTTATGTGTATGATAAAAAGAAAATGTAGTGAATGAGCCATAGGGATGTCGTTCTTGGCCTTTTGTAACATAATATATATGTCCCTCCGCCTCTGGCGTCGGGACGTGTTAAATCTAATACAAAACAACCTTGAATGGTCATCCCTATGGGCTCAGTAACCACATTTTCTCTTATTACGCAGGGTCATGGGTATTTTGAATTAGTCTGGTCAGAGACTAGTTAAGTGCCTTGAACATGACTCTACTATGGGCAACTGTGTGTACTGAAGAGTAAATCTTTCAAGTAATGAAGTCGCACTTTTCAAGCTCCTTTAGGCATGGAAAGTGAGTTTAGAGCGCGACGACGCAGCAGACGACAGCTGAACGCTGGGAAAGTTACCGGCGTGTAGGTGGATGTGGTTATAGTGTTCGCCGGTAACAAACGTCACATTGTCGTCTGCTCGCAGCACGCCTAACTGCGGCCGACGGCGCGCCTCAGTGAGCGCTGTGGACCGTCTTCAAACGTGCGGATAAAGCACACACTGTCAGCAACCAGCGCGTGAATACGCAACTAAATCTGTCACCTGCCACCACGTTGAATACGCAACTAAATCCAGCACGGCGCGATGCAAATTTAAATCAGGTTGGGTCTTTTTTCAAAGTAAAGGGCGGGTGGGGTTTCCCAGCGCATTGTGTCGACTAGAAGTAGGTTTTATATACTTCCCAGAGTGCATCAGGGCGACATTAAGTTGACAGTGCCGTCTGGGACTGTTTAAAAGCCGATTATGTCCACGTAAAAAACCCTCCACCAATCAATGAGCCGTTTGTATCCTTACAAATAAGCGTAAAAAGGACTTTAAAAGAGAAACTGTCATAGATAATGTGTTCCTCTCCATCAAGGATAGAAACACTGACTGCCAGCAAAAAAAAAATCCTGGTCATGGCACCAACAAACAGGCATAGGCCAAATGCTACTTCACTTCAGTAGGAAGTTGGCATCACTGCACGGTGGTGTCCTGTTAGCTTAATCATGGGCTTTTATGTTACTCAAATGTTTCACATGACTCATTAGTGTAGGAAGCACCAGTTAATGGGAAGGATCAGTTAACCCTTTCGCCACGCTGCATAATACCAAATACACAGCATGAAATACGCCGTTGTAGTATCATTTTCACCCCTGTTGTACGCTGATGCTTCTGACATTGACAATATCCAGAATGACGTCAATACCTTAACACACTATGGTAATTCAATATAATTGCGATTTTTCAAAATAATAATATCAACAAGGATATGGTTTTAAGTAGGTTGGAAAAATATTATCGAAATATCCGCATTATTTCATCAATAATAGCAATTATCTAGATTGCGCCCGAAAATGCCTACAGGCAATGAGCATGTGTATTTGGTAACATGCAATATAGTGAAAGGGTTAAAACGGCACTGGGAACTGTCTCCTCTCCCTATCAGACCTCCGGTAGAAAACGAGAATTCTACTCTGAGCATAATAAGAGAGCCAGATTACTGAATCTATACAGATGTCATCATTCTACATTCTTGAAAGTGATAGCTCTGGGATGATATAACGTTGTTACTCGTTCCAACAATTTCAGGTGGATCTATGGTACATAACCAAGGAGCAATTTATCAATGCTTATCTTCCCGAGTAGTACGAGGCGATCGATAATTCTTTTGACGACATAAACATGATTTATGCCTGTAAAACATATTTCCTCAGAATTGACCATTTTCCTGTCGTATTGCAAATGGTGCGTCTGGTTACAAAATACCCGGTTCTGTTTAAAACACAAGGGGTAACTTCAACAAGGCGTTTCCTATGCTGTGAAGTTGACGGATCACTGGAGGGATGTGTGTGGTGGGTGAGGAGGAGGGGCATGTAGGTGGTGTGTGTTGGATGAGAGGATGGAGGGGATGATCCTGGGGGTCTCATGGGATGTGGGATATGTACGTACGTGGCTGATACCACACATATGAAACGCGATCTGCGGCGAGGATAGAACCTCTAGACTCGATTTAAGAAACATTTATCGCCACATGGCTGCCACAAATACTCCATCACTCTCCCCACACATCCCCCACACACCCAACCCATACTCCCGGAAGGGGACCCATGATGGAAGCTCAGCCTGGAGAGTGTCAGGGGATGGAGGATGATCAGAGGAGGCAAATCAGGTCGTGACAAGCACGAAACCCGAACCCTAAATCATGTGACCCCGCCCTGACCTCTGCTGACCTCATGGGGTCAGGAGGTCGGGAGGGCGACTGTCAAGATGTGGTGGAGGGGTGTTTTGAAGCTGGGATCTGACGTAGGGTTCCCGCACACGGGGTTGGAAGGTGGGTCGGGGACTCGGAGGGCAGACAGAAAACATCTGGGGATTAAACTTGAACAGAAAAAAATAAAAGGAGGAAATATATAAAACATGGTGGGCTGGAGAAAATTCTTCTCACTGAGTCCTCGCTTGGACCATCGAAACATGTGAAGCTTTCAGTGCGACATTGAATAATTTAAGTTCTGAGTCATTAAGTAATAAGATCAAGACATAAATTAGACATATACCTGCTAAAACCGCAGAAGGAAATATTTCGTGAATCCGCCATTTATTATATTTGTATCACACACTGGAATTCTCTATCCCAGGATAAGCAAACGACTTAGTTAAAGACGTTCTTTAAAGACGGTGCAATTGTAAAGATAAGATTATATTCTTAACCCTAACCATAACCTAACTTGAACACACCTTGTAAACTTTCAATGAAAATGAAAGCTGCTTAAAAAAAACAGACAACGAGAGGCAAACGACACTGAGGTTCAGTCACGCTCTCTCCAACCAGTGCCTTATTGTTATCTCTAAACGACCGCTCTCCACAGTTTACTGTCCATGTTAGCCTATGTATATGTGCTTGGAGAATGACATCGGTGCCTGCGTCTGCGCAGAAGTGTCCTCGTGACGGATGTGATAAAAGGTGCGTGCGCACACAAGGCGGCCATGACGGATGTAGTGAGCGTCCCGGTGGTTTAGCGTCGCTAAACGTCACTGTGACGTCAGCGTCTGACGTCGTCGTGACGATAACGGAACGATTTGTTGAGTCGTGCGCGCTCTTCCTGGCCGCGTAAACCCCTTAAGTTCTATCAGTCAGTGCGTAAACCCTGTAAATATCCGTCAGCACTGTTTGAGACACAAACCGTTGAAAAGGTAAACTTCACCCTATTTACTGGCGGAAGTAGAATGCCAGTGTTGGCTCTCATTCTCTCTGTGTCTCTCCACAGTTCTTGTGTTTATGTTGCATCGCTTTACTCTTTCTGTTACTGTATCAATGTCTTTGTCAGTGTGATGTCACTTGTAACATCAGTAGCATACTTTTATAAGTACTTTTAGTCATTTATGTTACCTTGGTCAAGCTAGATAGGTGCATGAAGAGATAAACCTACCTAAAATCAAATTTAAAATCAAAAGTAATATACTAGTACTCGAACGGACTTGAACTATTGACTTCTTTTTGTTTATTTAACTTAGAAACTCAGCTGATTGTAGAAGTTACTATGACCTGTACTGACCCTGCTGAACGTGTTTTCTGGTTGTCTAACTGTCACTTGTTTTGTTTTTGTACCTTGTTTGTCAAGTAAAAAGATCACTTTTGATTCTCAGGTGAACATTTTTTCGTCTTGAATAAAACCTTTTTAAAAAAAAGCGTGATCCATGATTATGGAGACGATTGTTTCTACCGCCAGACATATTTTAGAAGTCATTCTTCACAATATTTGTATTTATAGGATATATCCGTAGTTCTTTCAATCAAAAACTGACATTTCTAAGTTACCATGGAAAACATTCCAAATTGGTTCGTTTCTGTCGGGTTGGACACGAACGGACGACCGCCGAGGTGTGACGTCACAGACGCCCAGCCTCGCCCTCACAAGTCGTGCGTAAAACGAACCCCACTGAGATGATTGCCAAAATAGTCGGCAACGCATGCGCTGTTGAGTGTAGGCGTTCCGTTTGCCCGCGAAGATTATTTCCTTTTCCCGCCGACTTCTTATAAAAAAAGTCGTCTGCTCAGGACGCCGGTCACGTGACCTGGCGACTTAAAGGCGAGTGAGAATTGTGGTGGAGTTAGACGTCTAAATACGACCCCTTTGTGTGGATTAGGAAATGGTACGCAGCCACCTGTAGTCATGTGACCATATAATCGAACAGAAATGATGCAATGAGCGCCCAGATGGAAGGTATGTGAGTTGGGAAAGATGGCGGGGACACAGGGCTTATTATCCGTCTAATAAAAAAGTGGCTATAGTGAACCTATAGGAACTCTGTATGGACAAACCGAGTGCATACGGATATGTTGTATGCTCTAGGCTGCAAAATGTGGTGCATATGGGGGGAAATGTGTATGGAAAATAGTGTATTAATAAAGTAAACTAAAATCGACACGCCACAAGTTGGATAAAGGTGGATAATACATACAATATAGACTGGTTGCAGATAGTTGTATGGCCCTCGGAATTTACCCTACACAATATCCTTGCATGCACTCAGATATTACTACGCGTCAACTCACGCCTATAAAACGCAAACTACTGCTTGAGGTGATGTATGAATAATGTTCGGGCTCACTGAGACGTATGTAATGAGCTGTGATTCGATGACTTATTATGTAAATGGTTTTAGGCCTATAATTATGAGAAAATGCCGTATCATCAGTTAACGAATGGTGTCTAAGAAACGGCCTACAGATCAACGCTGCTAAAACGACAACAACCTGGTATGCGGCGCCAAGTAGACAACGATATCTACCAGACTTAAACGTTAATTGTGGGAATTCGGTAGTACATGAGAAAGCCTCATATTGTTACCTGGGAATGACTCTGGACAGACACCTAAATCTTAGCTCTCACATTAATAAACTAGTAAAATCGGTAAACAATCGCTTGTTCAAACTAGGCAAAATCAGGAGAGGTATTGACACTAGAGTAGCTCGGGAAATATACACGAAGTCAATTAGACCAGTCATGGAGTACTGCAGTTTCATGATTGATGGAGCCCTAACAGCAGACATAACCCGTCTTCAACGAATGCAAAACCGTGCACTACGTTTAATCATTGGCGGAAAACAACAACGGCGTTCAATAGACGAACTACATAACCTATGTGAAGTTGACTATTTAAAAACGAGAAGGGACAGGCAACTACTAAAAGTAATGTTCAAACGATCGAAAGTACAGGTAAACATAGACGATAGGTTACGACACACTAGGCAGGATAGAAAAAAGAAACTAATTTTACACAGGCACCGAAGCGCCAAGTTCGAAAAATCACCGATTTTTAGAGGGGTGAAAGTTTGGGATAACCTGGACCCAGACATCCAACACCTAGACCATGTAGCAAACTTCAAACGTGCCATTGTTGAAGTCACTGTGTAAGTTTTGATTATATGACGCTGTTACAACTGTATTTCAAACCATGGCACAGTACATGAGCATATTAATTGAGTATATTAATTGAGAAACCGTTACCTAACATCCTGGCCAAGAGGTAGGATAAAACGATATGTGATATATGACATTGCTCATGCTAACAAAGTATTAACATATTGATAATCATGAGATGCTAAGAACCTATTATACCAAACTAGAGTATTATTATGTTGACCACTGTCCTGGACGTGAGGTAGTACAGATTAACACTAAAACGAATGTGCACAAAAGGAAGAGTACCAATGATAACCACGAACTCTCTTGCAACCCCCTGGCCGTGAGGTAGGGGCCCATGCAAAGACCTAATTATGACAACTCAAGATAATGGTGCCTTATACTAAGCGATTTATCTATCCAAATGAACCTGTATTAACTAGCTGACTTGATTACTGAAGAAATGGATATATTGTCACTGTACGCAAACCCACTGTAAATCACACGCACCCCATCCCATCTCATCATGCACCTTTCCTACGAAAAGAATGTTGTGTAATACTCCAGGACCTAATTGTCAACAGGAAGACCTGATATGCTTCAGATGTTGCAATAAAATAATTTAAAAAAAAAATGTAATGACTGAGCCATAGGGATGCTGTTCTCGTTCTTTTGTAACATAGATACATCCCTCCACCGCGGGCATCAGGCCATATTTTATGTAGTGCAGAAAACCTCAAACAGCCATCCCTACGGACATAGTAACCACGTTTTCTGGCTATGATTATGTGTTTTAGCTACTTGACGCAACATTATGATAGCAAACCTAACCTAAGATATGTATATGCAGGTATATCATAATTATTACTAGTACCTCAATGGTATATACAACCATGCTGATCAATGGGGAGCAGAAAAGCTATCACTCACTACACCACCTATCAACTCAACAAGGATTTTTATTTTTCTATCCCAAACCTAAAAAAGGGTCCGAATATCAGATGAACTATGAATACTATATGTTCAATGAGATTTGCAATTCATGTCCACAATAGATATAAAGTAGTGTCTATATATCGCTACGGATGGTAATGAACTTTGTGGCTTTCGGTTAAGCCTTCGGTCTAATGCAAAGCGGGCAGATAAAAACCAAGATAGAATCTCCAGACCACAGTGAGAATGTGAGGCATATACAATGGCCCATCGGTAGAGCGCATACCTATGAACATGTACTAGATACTGTATTGGTGGAGGCAGGTGTTAGTTATGGCAGGTAAAGGAGGATAAAATTACCCCTTTATGACAGACATCCTCCCGTTCCATTTTTTAGGAAATTTACAGGTTTTCTTCCTGCGGAAATAGGAAACGAGAGAGTGATGTTCAAAGGCAAGACGAGCCGCCCCCTGCTTGTACTCCGCCAGCTTTTTAAGGCATTCACCAGTGGAGAGACAGTAAATATGTCAATTCAGTATAACTTCAGCTTTATAGAGACTAGGCCCAGCTGGTATGGATGATGGTCCACTATGAGTATATCATGACCAATTACTAAATATGAATAGTGATGCATCTAATTATAGTGAAAATTGTAATATTTCGAGAATATAGGAAATGGTTTTGATTATCAGATGGCAAGGCTGTCTGAACAAAAAGGATGAACTTATTAAATACCCTTCCTATTAAAATCACTTAGCTAACTGCCTTGCAATGAGATTACTAAAGAAGCTACTGGCAAATTCAAGTTCAAATTTATTTTTAAACTTCTAAGAACATCATTTTTTTCAAACACAAGACTTGAAAAAAATTCTTAGATCTAAGAATTTAGAAATATAAATTCACATGTTCACCACTAGGTTCACCGAAGCTTTGACCACTACGATAATGTAGGAACACTATTGAGCAGATGGCTAGCTGTCTATATCGTGGTTAAATGAAAATATCTCTCATGTGAAATGTAATACATGACCGTAAAGCTATGACAGGGACCGATGTAACCAAGTAAAGGCCCTCAATATATCACATGCCACTATGAAAGATTGACCTGGTTATTTGATCCATAAACAAAACATTTATGAGAGTTATGAGCGCTCTAATGAAATATATTATTGGAACTTGCAGTAGTTTCTTTATACATGTACATACGTTAAGCGTGTATCATGTCAAAAGAGTACATCAAACAGATGACAACATTTTTTTACGTCTACGATAAAGGGAAATCAATGGTTTTATGCTAATCCCTTAGAGATTTACCACATGTCATCGCATTCAAGGATAATCAATGATGCACGGCCATTTATTTCGGATAAGTGTGACAACACTTCTCACTATGCATCACTTTTGGTTTTTGAAATTCGCATCTACTATAACGTCCATTTTGGGTTAGCATTTCCTATACCATCTGCACTATCTTATCTACAATGTATTCTTCTTCTATTTTTTTTTCAAATAAAGACACATATATGTTAAAGATCGTATCTGATCAGGGTCTAATATAATATCCCCCAGTCATCGTTTTCCAAACATTTTTCCCAAACAGTGCATGTCCTCATGAGTTGATATCTCAGTTGCCGAGGAGGTATTAGAGGGTAGGATCCAATGACAGCTGTGACAGATGTTTTCAAATCAATCCCATTGATCAACATTTCCCTGCCGAGTACCCTTGACGATGATGCAGTGAATGGACACTGAAGGATCATGCCTTTTTATATCCACTCAATTAAGCTGCTCCCTATCGTTGAGTACATTGAACACCTAATCCCCCAAAACACTCTGTCCAGGGTCCTGTTTCCCTTTCCGGTGTATAGCTTTGTAAGCAGACAGAAAATACATGTACATACTTATATGTTGATTGTAGAATATGTCAGCCAGAGCATAAGTTCCGGGGAGTCCTTATTTACTGTCATAGTTGACGAATATATTTAAAGAAGAAATATGAATGTATACATTAAATGGTTTTAGTGTTGTGCAATCAGAGATAATTGAATACCATTCAGTATTTCTGACGATAAACCATCACCCCTCCTTCCCGGGAATCACAAAATATAGACGACAAATTTTCAGATCGCTTTGTGCATCTCTTGAAAAATATTTATGCTCTGCTATCAAATGTCTCTCACTTTCAACTAATAGAAATGAAAATATATTTTCTTTCCAAATAATCCTTTCCCAGAATTACATATTGTTTAAGCATAGGGAAGTCAATGAAAAAGTCAGAGTTACCTCAACAACCTTACGACGATGGTGTGTTCTGGGACAGTTATCGTTCGTTTCCGGCGACGGTGGCGGGCCCTGGCGGTCGAGGGGTCATGTTTACCCTCACCACCAGAGGGCCGGTGCCCTCAATAGTGCCCCCGCCCGCCTTCAACCCTCAGACACCTTGTTTGTATACAAATACTGAGGGACCAGTGGGAAATTGTTGACAACCTCCACACGGCCCACCCGCCGCAACAGCGTTGTAACTGGTAAGACAGAATCCATATCTTATCACGAGAGGGGGCGCTACAAACGGCGTGGAGAACCACGTTAGATTTACGTCCCTCAGACACCACTTTCCTCAGCGGAATTCTTCGTGCTGATTCTTGGTTTTTTTTTAAAAGCCTAATGCCAGTGTCAATGGCACTAAACACCAGTAATAATTACAGGATGTTAACATTCCGCTGTATGGTTACATGACAGTATGGCCAATCGGCATAGAGTTAACGTTGATGCAAAGGGTGCAGTGTAGACAGTAGAGGGAAACATTTCTCGCCTGGCAGGTGCTTGGGGATGTCGCTGCTAAGTTACAAACTCGTCTTATCTATGTGTATACTGTAGACTACAACCATGACTTGGTGGATCAACCTGCCTCCCTACTCGTCCTGACATGACCGACAGCATTCACCTAATCTGTGTTAACAAATGACTGTTGGTTAAGAGTAGCACCATCATCTGTCTATTGATCGCTAATGGGAGAATTGCTCCATATCGATTTGTGCTTCATTATCAAGGATACTCCTCATCCTCAAAGGATCTCTGTTGATTTTTTTTCGGAGGGAGAAATATCTACCATTAGGGTCAGATGATGCATAAAGGTGACACAAGTATTTTGATATATTGTACAAATTCGAGGGATCAAGTCAACCTAGATCTTCCATGACAGTAAACTTGCCTGACAGAGCAATTGGGGTAGACGTTATAGTTTGTTGAAAAAAATGGGAAAATTTTCTTATATTATTATATATATTTTGGAGTGGCGCCCGCTGAATCTTCCTGAGGCCAAGATGATCGTGAAATTACATCCCACGTCAAGAGCTACTCTGCAAATGTATTAGACCCGCAGTTTGGGTCGAATATAGTGATATGGCCCGTTTCCATTGGCTGATTTCGCGTCACCGATCTGCAGTTAGGAACCACTAACAGACTTTTGGCACTGCTGACCCAAAATCGGTCAATCGAAACGACCCAGTTCGTGAAATGACCCACGACATTTTCTGCTTAGATTACGCAATATGCCATGATCCCCAGCCACTACTGATTGAAAGTTTGGCCTCTGAGTGAAATCTACTACCCTCACCAAGTTTTCGTTTCCGACGCACAGTCAGTGGCACCACTGACAGACTTTCTGGGAAACTCAAAAGATCTACACATTTTTCGTCGGCCAATGGAAACAGACCTTAAGCTGGTTGATCCATTAACTCCTATTCGAGACCAGCCTGGGACCTGTTTCAGTAGTCTCGTGACATTAGGCCTAGACAGACATCAACAGCGGCACCAATAGTGCAAGCAACAGCGAAAAAAGACTATCAAATATCAGACGATTGAAGTGGCAAATCTTCTTAATATTTGGAAGGGTTATAGATTATATGTATCCCCTACTCATGTTAAAGTGTCATTGCTTAATTCCTACGAGAAGTGAGTGAAACTCCGTGTGTAATCGATTGCAATCCTGTGATCTGTCCGTATGGTGTCACAGACGCCATCTCGACAAGTCACGAAACTACTGAAACAGGCCCCTGCAGGACCAGACAATAGGTTCTAGGTAACAACATGGCGAAGTCAGGCACAGTTAGTTAACCGACCTCAACCACCGAGAGGGTATGAAAGACTGCACAAAGTAAGATCCCAAGGAGTTCCTTCTAAGCATAAGGACAACGGCAAGTGACCTGTTGACTTGTTGCTGACCCGGTATTTTATACCTGGCGGGTTATGTAATAAGAGCAAACGCGTGACACTCTAACGACCACACAACCGGGATTGGCACGACATATCCTTTACTGGTGAAGAAAAAGACCACTACATCACACCCACGACCTCTATGGCCAGAATTAAATAGGCGGAGATATGGCAGGTGGACATGGTACAACAGAGTGAGCAGTATGATAATCGGTGGTGAAATATTTGCAGAGGTTCGTTTTGCCATTTCTACCCCACCCCCTTTCTCTGTAGTAACTAACATCAAAGTGTCACGATGAAACCAAATATTGATCATCAAATCAGACATCTGAACACAAAACTATAAAATAAAATGTCACAAACATGACTCAGGCTTAGGGTGTTTGTGGCTTCCCATCCATATTTTTAGTTTTGAAACTTTCATGTATAACGTCATTTTGGATGTGACCGTAAGTCAGCTGGTACAGATTTTATCGCTATGATCAGATCATTGTGGGTGGGTGGGTGGTAACACGGAAGGCACCAGGCTGGGATATCACTGAGGTGGGAGTGGGTATCCTGGTGAGTGGTATTGTATTCATCAGCTGCAGGAAGCTGTGCGCCTCCACTCTGCATATCATAATGTGATGTGACTTTACCGCATCAGCCATATGAAAAATGGCGTAAAACATAGATGATTGCAAAAATGAATCACCAAATATTGTCTAGGTGATATGTTTTATTCCATTGCCACAATCAATTGCCATATACAAAATATGCCAGGTTAGAATTAACATGTCCATGTTTCTAAGAATTATGTGTCATACAATGCAGGTTTCCGTTATACTTATATGAAAGTATTTTCACCAGTTTGGAAATAGTCGTTTCTAAATCGTAACGCAATATCAAATTTTGTATCAATATATTTTCCACCTGCATAATGATAATATTTTGTGTTCTATAACCGACTCTGTTGAACACATCTCATAAAGTAGGACCATACTCTCTATCACAAAAGCCCAGCACCTAAGCCCTCCTGGTGAGTATCAATAACAGCATCCTTCTGCAGCAATTTCTAACAATTTTCTATCCGGTCATACTACATATGTTTTTGCTTACTCACTTGACAAATGGTGCTGGAGTGTATTAAAAATAGTAATGACAACACCTCAATGTGTGAAACATAACAGGGACAAGAGGAAGAAGAGGTTCCTACGTGTTGTTATGGAAACAAAAGAACATTTATTGTATAAATTGGCACGGACACTCTAAACATGGTGGATAGGATATCATAAATAAAAAGAAGAATAAACAGCGTCTAGCCAAGCTAACCACAGACTAACATGTATTCGTAGGAAGGTAAATATTTCTAATGCGATCTTTTTTCACTTGACTGTAGGTTTTGTAAACCCACACAGGTATTTTCCAATGAGGACACAACACAAGCCAAAAAACACACCATCAAAAACGCCTCCTCCTTCACAGTACCAGTGATGTTTGTTCTGTGTATATACGTACTTAGTTCAGCATACAGACTGGTGCTGTGCCCCGGAGGAGGTATTTATATGCGTTTTTAGTGGGTATTGGGAAGAAAACCGAAGGAAGTCAGTGAAAGGTAAATATAGGGTAAATACAAGGTATTAAACTGGACTGCCTAGGGTGTATAAATAGTATGAGAACTTTAATAGATCTCTAATTAAGTACTTAGAAATAAATGATGAGTGTTTGGTCTGTGTTCCCATTGGCCATCGAGTTTGGAGCATGCAGTGATTGGAACAAGGTGATAGCCCATTGAGTATGAGTTGCCATACTCGCAAGCTAGTTGAGTATGAGTTCCTAATGTTAAGCTTATCGTTGTACCAGGCTAAGATAAAACGCAGGCACACTCATATCTCATTTAGTTTTTACAAATTGTGTAGCGCTTTATTTCGTGTCAACGTGCGTCCATGTGCAGTGTTGAGGCTACTGATTAATATCATAGCAATCGTCAAAGTCCTATGAGATTAGGATTGAAATAATAGTCAAAGGGGAAAAAACAAGGCAAGGGTTGTCCCGATATCCTGCGATCTGCAGGCGAGGGCGTTACCCACAGAGCTATCCTGGGACCCTTTCCTTTACTTTACGAAACAACTAGTCACGCGACCTTATTGCTCGAAAATAGCCTTCCCGATTTTCTGCCACATTTTCCTTCTGTCATCTAATTTCATAGATTCGACCGCTCTACCACCATATAACCCAAGCTGCTGTGGTGTAAATAAAATCAGCCGACATGGTAGATCTCCCTCTCTGTAAAGAATAGGTGACTGTGTATGGTGTATACACTGGAGCGAGCGGATCTCAATTACTTCTTCCGGTTGGTACAAGGAATACTATAGAGCTCTGCGTAGTGTTGTGTGTAATTGAAATGAAGGGCCCCTTTTGTCTGTTTTAACTCGTCAGACTGTGGACGTTTCCCAACAGCTGTGGCCATCCCCCTCCTTCTCAAACCAATCTTAGCATCGAGACTGTGGTCGGAGCTGCTCAGAGCAAACGACACTCTCCTACAGAGGTTCGCTGAGATAATGACTCGAGTGGAAAAAGACATGTGTGGTTCTGACAGGTAATGGTTCCGACAGAGAACTGAGAACCTTGAAGCTGATGCATAATGGTGATCTAGTTGTAGGACAAGGGATCTGAAGTCGCCGGATTGTGACCTATGGAGATTTGTTTTCCTAAAGCAGGTTCTACGTTTCATCGCCTATCCCACCTAAAAGTCATTCCGAATACTCTGAAGTGCATCTTTTAAAGCAAGGTGTATGTTTCAGAATTCATTTCCGTTGCCATTTAAATGATTTATTGAGCTTCCGTTATACGTATATGTATGCTAGAATTCATTCATATTGACGTTTTCTTAACTTGCAGTCTTACTTTTCAGAAGCTTTAAAGAAACAAACTTAGGACAGCGGAGAACTTAGCTCAGGGATGGTTATGAAAGGGTGCACCACGCAGGACTCTGGCGTCCACCTACTACGATATGGCTCCGATATGGTCTAAGATGGAACTCCCGACAGAAATTCAAAATCGTGTTGGAAGGTCACCTAATATCGGTGCAGTTGACCACGTTTCTGCGATTAGACACCGATAAAAACCCCATACAATGCATGGTGGATTGGCATGTCTTGACATATGTCTACGATTTTGCATCTTCCCGATATGTCTCCGATATTTGCTTTTTGTATCGGCGCCATATCATTCCATAGGCTTCATTTAGGTTTGGATGAGAGGAGCATTTAAAAATTTGTTAGGAGAGTGACTGACATTGTGTGTATAGACTTCCTTTGTATTTATTTTTCCCCGGATATCTTATTATATTTTCAATGAATTGGTTTACTTATAATCCTCCCTATATTGGAAATACGCATTTTTGTACTGAAACTTTTGATACGAGTGCAGTGACCTGACATGAGTATCAAAGCTGACCACAGCCCTTTGTGCCTGACAATCGGGGATGTCTTTGGTGAATACCATTCAGACGATCAACCAATGAATAGTTGCGCAATATTTCAAATAAAAACCCTAATTTAATCTGACAATGTTATGTGTATCTTAGACAAGTAGAGGGCCCTTGACTCCACCTTCTATCCACCTGGTTAAAGGAGTTTATTCTGCACCATTTGATGACCACTCACGATACGCATTCCTGCGTATCCACCGTGACAGTGGAATCTAATTCTGTCTAGTCTTATATTATGTATGACCTGTTCGACCCAATCACCGCCCAGCGGTATACATGCCCCGCCGCCTGGTAATTAGTGCCTCCCTCGGGCGCTTAATTAAGCAGCGATCAATTAGTTAAGTCCTTATTGACCTAGACGGCTCGAAGATACAGTCCACCATAACACATGAACCGACCCCACAGGAAGCGAGAGATGTGAGAAAAAGAAAATAGTACCAGGTAAGGTGTCCAGTAAATGACGGTTATTTACTATTATGAGACATTTATGGAAAACTAAGTGGTGCTGATCTCTGCCTTTTTTGCAATTCAAACTGTCTCGCTTCGATGAATATCATTGTA
The DNA here is from genome assembly GCA_950022655.1 of Alentia gelatinosa. NCBI lineage: Eukaryota > Metazoa > Annelida > Polychaeta > Phyllodocida > Polynoidae > Alentia > Alentia gelatinosa. The sequence continues at coordinate 22,211,846 of OX465590.1, read as the reverse complement.
GAAATTGAACTTTTTTCATTCAATATATGCCGTCTTTTTATGAAGCAAGATGAAAAAGCTTTTGTGTATCGCTGGTAAAATGATAAAAGTGACAGTAAAGTAAATTTATTGAACCGTGCAACATTTAAGGCATGAGTTACTTCAGGGTGTAGCATGAAGCAAACTATTATTAAAGTTCATTTTTATTGCATACATTGGTAAGAAACATTTGAAAATAAAGATAATGATTTATCAAGTAAATCACTACCATTGAAATAGTGATGAGGTGTCTCAAGTGGTTCGAGATCACACAGTGGCTGTCTAGAATTTTATATTCTTCTGGGGTTGTGTACCTCAGCATACTTCGGTTTTTTCTCTCATAGTCGTATGACCATGGCCTACGCGTTAAAGCCCCGACCAACCTGATAAATATGTAGCCTACAAACAATATTAGCTTCCTCGTAATCTTCTAATCTAATGCATATTTCCGTTTCTACAACAAAATGTCTTATACCCAGGGAATAGAGAGTCATGGCCGTAAAGAAAGGGTTTAATGTGCTGTGACATATACCTTATGGCCGTGAAGAAAGGGTTAAATCTTCTGTAAAATGTACAAAAGCCCAAACGCTTGGATGGACATTTCCGGCAAGGTGGACTAAAGTTGCTTCCGGGGTTAGGTCGGCGACATCTTCCTGGCACCGGGACGGGTCGGTGGAGGAAGGGAGAGGGGGCTGTGATTGAGGGGGTGAAGGGGGGCTGAGGGGAGTTGAGGGGGTGAGGGTGGGGAGTACACGCGCGGCTACATTTGTTTTTGTTGTTTTTGATACTGCGCCCCCTCTCGACGATGACCCGTATCACCCGCGCCAGTACACTGCTACCTAGCGGGGAAATGAGGCGTCACTGGCCTGAAGCCGAGGAAGGTCCTTTACCTAAAGGTCACTAGCTAAAGGCACTTTTAGTAGTCTTTGAGAATTCAGGTACTAGTCAGGTAGGTTGCTACCATGAAAAGACATCACAGACAAAATGCTTCAGACCCCCACAGTACCACGTGAGCATGTGAGTCTCGCGAGGTCTCGCGCGGTCTGGCACAGGTTGTGGTACTTCACACCTGCAGACAATGGGAAGCAACGCCCCATAACTCCAGTGGCAGAATGCATAAAAGGAAGATACCTAGAAGGGTATTCTTTCCTTTTTGAGGAATTACAGGTTGGCAAGGGATATGTCGGCTGTGTGGCACTAAAAACCGGCCGCATACTTTGTACTTACTACAGTGGTGGAAAAGGAAACATGCAGAAGGAGTTTCCTATATTCTATGAGGTCAGACCTTACCAAATGGCAATTAAATTCTTGAGGGCAGTACCGCTAGGGAACGGGCGTATTATCTATTTATTTAAAACAATTTTGTAAATTCTGGAGAAATGATGCCTTGATGCATCATCATGCCTCAAGGTATCATTCGTCCTGAAAGGGTCAACATAACGCCGTGTCAAAGCAGTTGATTTGTTGCAACTAACACAGCAATGTCGCATATTATGAAATGGAGGGACAAACCAGATAGGATTGCTGTATACTCCAATACCAATTTAATATCTCAGTGTGTCAATAACAAGAGTCAATTATATTCTGCTCAGAGTAACTCAAATGGTACACAACAGTAGACTCACATCCTCATCCTGTTCCAGACTGTGCATTCCTATACCTCACAGCCTACACTCCATACCCCACGGTCCTACTTCATATTGTAATCATACCTCTGGCACCTCTCACATAATGCGCACTCCACATGACCTCCTTCACACCTCGCACCTCCATATGACATTTTTCACTCCTCACACCCCTCATCTCCACATGGCATCCTTCACACCTCACACCCCCACATCTCCATGACATCTTTCACACCTCACACCAACACATCTCCACATGACATCCTTCACACCTCACATCTCCACATGACATCCTTCACACCTCACTCCTCACCTCCCCACATGACATCTTCACACCTCATACCCCACATCTCCACATGACATCATTCACACCTCACATCTCCACTCTTAGTGCGAGCTTCTCTATCCCCAGTCTGGGTCTGCCGAGGACCAGGCACAAATATTTAAAGTGAAGCCGACAAACACGACCATGGCGCCCCCTTACAGAGACTCCCACAATCATAGACGCCATTCAGAACGCTGTTTACCCTGAACTGGTTCCGGTTCCGCCTACCAACAGTCATGCGCAGACAGTCAACTATTCCCTCATCCCTTAAAACATCCAGTGTTGTCACAGGACCAACTTGTGATACTTAAGCATACCAGTCAGTGATATATGGAAGATGTTCAGTGAATTAAAGCTTTGTTAACATTGTGAGGATTAGATGGAAGTAGGTAGAGTCGAACCTTTTATCATAAAGATAAATCAACATCAAAACGGCGCCCAAGTGTTTCTTTTATTCTAGAGATTTACAAGAATGGCTTTGGCTTTTTTTCATACTTCTGCTTTGGTATGTGTTACAATATTGGACTTCTTTTGGTTTTATATTTTTATATCAACTCTATAAAGTGTAGCCATATGTACAGTATATATATATATACATATATATATACGCTGTAGGTATAACAGAATACACTACAGCGAATAGACTCGACCAGTTATGATATCAATACTACTCGATAACATGATAGTTTCCATGGATTTCAAGGCACTTATGACATTGGTTAAAAAAGGTACACCTCATTTATCTCAACACGCGGTTAAAGCGAACCATATGGGAACCCTCCCTGTTCCATTCCTCCTGCATCTGATAGGAATGTAGACTGCAAGTCTGGGGATACATCTGGGACGGGGATGAAATGGAATTGTTATAGCAGACCAAGAGATCCGTGATTCCGAGTCACATTTTACTGCAAGGTGCTAGAGTTTGAGGAAGAAAGCAGATATTGACCTTCCATGTGTGTATCTATTATCCACCTAATATAAACTGTCAAGGGTAAACCTACAGGAACTCTGTATGGATACACTCGGTGCATACGGATATGTCGTATGCTCTGGGCTGCGAAAAATGGCGCATACGGAAAAATAGTGACATTACTACCTGAAGAAGTCTGATAAAGACAGACGAAACGTTGCAAGCCGCCCCACTCTACTACCCCTTATCTAGATGTACAATTACCCCTAATAAACCATTTTTATCAAAATCTGTCTGTCTGGTTTTATGTGGAACTTTTCTACAAACTAAGAAAACATACTGTTGATGAAAATATGATGCATTACTAAAGTGAATTAAATGGGTATGCCATCAGTTGGATAAGGGTGGGTGATAAATACAACATAGACTGGCTTCATATGAAAACGGTTGTGTGTGCTCGGAGTTAACCCCACGCAATAGTAGCAATCAGGTATATTCCTCTGCCTTTCGGCATCGGTATATATATACCTGATCAATAATTTTACCGCCTATTTTTGACATACAAAGACAGTAAGCCAGTTTCCGTATATGATGGATTCATATTCCGGAGGCAGTCAAACCTCCACATTAGCCGTGATATAGCCTGAGCGGTTTTATTGGACGACCAGTCCACCATGGACAGCGTGACAAGCGACTAACCTTTGATACGTAGTCAGTGGGTGCTAGAGATCCATCTCTTCCCACTTTTTCTGTATCCATGAGCGCCCCTATCAGGAGGCCATGACCCTCAGTGGGCAGCCATTTCAAAGATGGACAACAGGGGATGTTGTTGGTGACGTCACGGCGTCCTATAACCCCCGCGCGTGGTGCGGTACCGCTCCTGTAGGCGGCGCTATCAGCGTTTACATCAGACATGTCAAATTGACGGGGCACCAGGAAATCGATAGTCTCGTGTTTTCCCGTCTGTCCCTGCTGAGATCTCGCGATGTCTCCCCACATCGCGTGCTGAATTCTCTTTCGGGCTTGTTTCCGCCACACGGTCTCGTATAAAGACTCTATACCCTTTGGGAACAAGCGGACTAAGTAAACTAAAGGGGAAGTTATGTGTTGTTAGGAATTGCTGGGGAATATGCTAATAAGATCGATTGTTTTTGAGCTGTTGTGTATTACTTTGAAAAGACTATCCTCAATGTCCATAGATGTATGTACATACATGGTCCTTGGGTCACATAAAACTAGTTGTGGACATAAACCCGGCAATATTATTACAGGCACATTGATAAATGAATTACATGGATATTCAAAACCTTTCCTCTTAACAATAATTTTTGCTCTAATGCAGTATATTTCATTCGTATCGTGCTGAATAATCCCTAAGTACGAAATATTGTTCAGGTTATCTGTGTGTATGCATGTATAACAGCACACTAAAACTTCTGAACAATAGTACACTGAATAATACATCTGATAATGATGCCTGACACAAAATCGCTACACTCTGGAATACAAGGAGCACCATTGATTCTTGTTATGAACATGTACATCTAAGCGGGCCGGTATAGGCCTGGTGTCTATACTCGTTGCCCTAACTAATGCCGATAGACGTCCAATGCCATTAGGTTTTAGGCTCATGTGTGCGCAGACGCGACTGAACGTGCAATACAAATATATATATGACTCGAGGGTGCAAGATAAATATTTATTGCCCATGACGGGAGCCAATCAAAACTCACCGTCAGTCGGGACGGTGTAGATCCCTCATCTCGTCAAGTGCGGGATTCTGCGAGATTCGACGTCGACCCCACGTGACCACCGTGTTGTCATGGTGACGTAAGTAAGGACGATGCATAACCCGTCGATTAGTCTGTGGGTAAACTGTTCGGATGGTCAGGCACCGTGAATGGCGACAGCCTGTGTGGTCTCAGGGTGTGGTCTCGTCGTCATGGTTTGCTCCATTATCTAACCTCCGTATTAGTCCTCATAGGCTTAACGTCAGGACTCATACTCCATAGCCGTTACGGAAGTATGCCCAATACTCAATGGCTAGTTTAGTGAGTTATCTCATTAATAAAAGATGTTGTACGAGTGTAGAGATACGATCAGAAACCCTCTCGTTTGACCACTGTGCAATTCACTCATCCTTGTCAAACTTGGTGGAGTATGGACCAAATTATTTTCATCTCGTGAGTTTCTTCATAAATAGTCTATAACTGAGATGCGAACTGAATCCTCATGTTTGAGTATGTACCACTGACCGCCTGCACAACAAGTATGATGTGCAAATTTGAGCTATAATGCGCGAGCAGCTATTAGTATTTATGTACAAACTACATGTGTTGAAACGAGATGAATTATTAGACCATTTGAGAAGAGGAACTAATCAATACAACAAATTCTATGAGAAACGATTTAAGGGTATGCAATACAGAAAATATCACCACTAAGCCTATATCGTGGGATAGCAAGCTGACGCAGACCAACGAGCTCCTGATGAAAGGCCCGAGTCGTTTTTAAACATTCTCAAATTTCGAAGTGCGCCAATGTGCATAGGTGCTGCCATACAGCCATACAGACATTTGTAAACATAACAAGAGCATTCAGAGACCTTGGAGATCTGCGAGATATTAATAAAAAGCGTCATTGCATGCGACACAATTTAAAACAACCATTCTTTGATCTGAAACTGAAAGATAAATAAGAATTGAAAGTCTTTCAATTAAAATGACGCCTCATGAGAATGAAATATCATTAGTTCATGTAAATCCAGACACGGCTTTGCATTTGCTGAAGTGTTTCATGGGAATTAGAGAAACGGATGAAGAATTACCCTTTTCCGTTTAAAAATTTGTTCTGGAGATGATTATGTTATTCGCATTGCAATAACCAGCACTGTAAATACGCCGCAGTGTAATTAGCTGGCGGCGGACTTGATTAGATTTCTGCTTATTTCGCTACAGAATGAGATTGTTCTTGTTTATTATGAATAACACAGTATCAGCGGCGGAATCACATTCAACAGTTAACTCTCCCGCGATGCCTGGGGCGCCAGTTTCTGGTTATTCTAATCGTGATGCCTCAATAATGTGTTGGAATGTTGATCTGCTTATTTCTATCTTCAATCTCGAAAACGTGTCCTGTATTTAGATTCCTTTCAGCCTTATTTCAAAGATATACATAGCCATAGAGCTCTATTCTATCTTAACTTATTTTAGACCTTTCGAAACCCTATTCAGCAGGTGAAGTGTGCATGGGCTTATTATAGACACCTATTCTCCCTCGGGGCCCAAATAATGAAATAAATTGTCCACATATTTGGTTACTTCGCAGGTGTAGGATCGATCCCCTTATGGATTCGAACCAACTGCCCTCTGATTGACGGAGGGCCTCTTTACCATTGCTCCTTACTGACCACATCCCATGACCTGATCAGTCTTAAGTGGCCGTCTTATAGTAAGGTCAAAGGCACGAAACCTCAACCGAGTGTGAGAGGAGATAAAAACCTGAAATACCCACATTTAGGTGCATCCCTGTTGGTACAAGGGATAAGAGGTGCTTGTGAGACTTAAGAGTGTGCGAGCCCTGCGTTCTGTACCCCCACACGACCACAGTCACCTTACACCCGAGCCTCGTGTTCCCTACTCACACTACACTAACGACACACCCTGCAGCCCATTCACGGCCTTAACAGCTTTGGGTGTTGACCTAGCTTACGGTGTGTTCCCCTGCATGACGTCATGGCTGTGTGACGTTATGACGTAATATGGACGTTACGCTCACCTTCAGAGCACGTGAGAGGTGGATAAACAGGGGTTGGGGAACTTGAGGGACAAGCAACGGATCAATGCAAACCATTAATTATCTATATCCTGTTGTTATGTTCCTTTTGAATATTTTGCATATACATGTAGTAGGAGAAAACGTGATTGCTGAGCCCTTAGGAATGGCCGTTAAAGGTCTCTTGAATTACATAGAATATATCCCTCCACCTACGGCATCGGGACGTATTTATGTTGCAAAAGGCCGAGACCGGCATCCCTACGACTCAGTCACTACGTTTTCTTATTATTACATACCTAATACACACAATAATTCCATTTTATTCACTTATTAAGTCCTTGATTCATAGCTCATTCACTACATCTCAGTGAGCCCGAACATTATTTATACTGCACCCCTCGCAGCGGGGACGTTCAGCTATATGATAAGCATGTTCTTGTACATCTTGTGCTGATTATTGATGACTAATTATAATATCCTATTGCAAGGAATTTCACTCTCCTTCAATAAATGACTTATTAAATCAAATGCGTCTTGCTTGATGATGCATGCCATATTGGGATTTTGACGTATCATCTGAATTCCTAATATATAACTTAAATTTACATATCGCAAATATAATTATTATTTATTTCAAATATCAAAAAGAAAAAAGCTTCCCCTAATCTTCGTTAGTTTTCCCTTCAGGGAACAAATCTGGAGGATCAAGGAGAGATGTATAGAACACCGACCATGACCCCGTGAGATGTCGCTGACCTGTGGACGGGCCGCCGGACATAGACTGCCCCCAGGCTATTAGTGCCGCCTGGCGGTATAGTTAAGAACATGGAGGTGTAAGTTAGGTCCCGTTCCTAACATGTCGTATGTAATACATACAGCTCTCGTTGCATGATATGAACATACACACAAAATTAGTACAGGTAATTGAGAATTAAAGTTGGAGTCAACGGATAAAAACGTTATTTTGGGCGGCAATTGAAATGTAAATTTCAATTGTTATACACAGGAATGTCTGAACACTAATTTTAGGAAGCGGGCCCCTATAGACACCGACACCGACACAAGGAGGACAAGATGGTCAAGGAGGTCTTTCAGTACAGGAGGCCCACTTCCCCACCACACCATGCCGCTTATAATCAGCCACAACCTTCTCATGCTTTCTCTGCATCCCTTCTATCTCCTTCCTTCTGCTAAGTTTATACTATTGTAAAGTTTCTAGGCTATACCCATTAGCGGTTCTGCTCCTAGCGGTCGATATACGTTAAATAAGGTTGGAGTCAACGCATAGATGTTGTAGGTAACAGAATCCAGGTAAGACTGAATGGTTCTTTAATTTGGGCCCGGGTTTATATACAATCGTAGCGCCTTTGTCTCCAGGTGGGGGACGCTTATACGGGCGGTCGTGTTAGGCGCCAGTTAGCGTCACCTTTGTAACAACGAGCGCGCCCGCATCTCCAGGAAGTTGGGTTAACAAACAACCGCCGGCCAAAGCCGGGTTCAAAGGGGGGATTATAGCTACAGCAGGAAGGACCAATTAGCCTGGCCAGTGTCGGCCATCTTGGATTCGGGGGGAAAGAATTTAGAATAGATTGAATATATATATTAATTAATAATGCTGCTTTTTCAACGCAAAAATACCACAAAGTTAGAATTATCGACTGCAGATCTTTACAAACGTCCCTCACTCTGAGTTCGAAGAGCAACGGAGAACTTTAAAAGAAAAGAAAAAGATGTGCAGTCGCTAAAACCAACCTAACCGCCTTGCTCCGTCTCAGAGCAGTCGTGCGGCTGCTGAGACCAGCGCGGGAACGGTTAGTTCGTCGAGCGAACGCGGAGGCGCCACCAGCGCGCGCTCACGATCTCTCGACCAATGAAAAGGCAGCAATTCCCAACTTCCGGTCACCACCCAGAAACAACAAAAATGGCAGCGCCCACATCTCGGCGTGCTAAACAAACGGGTCTTACGCAAACAATGGCGGCCATCGGGTCTTCAAATAAGGTAGGTTCAATCATTAACACATATAGATCACACGGGTAAAGAGTAACAGAGATGAGAACAGAAATACAGGTTATATTTTGAAAAAATGTCACTGCGGCCCGCTCGGCGTCAGAGCTCCGACCGTGTCCGGGTTATGGGTACTCGGCTGTACAACCAGTCGCGAGTGTAGAAAATGGCCAGCGAATGTCTTTATAACATATAAAAGCGTAGTCCATTTTGATATAAAGCTAGGATACGAGTGTCTGTATCCTGTTGCTTCAGGATGGTGGTTATGAATTTAAAAAGATAGACCACAGGGATCTCACAGGGTATGGCGAGCGGTCTTCGGCGTCAGTGTCTCTTGGTTGACTCGCTCGCCAATCGTAGGGGTGGAGTCAATCGCGCTAAAACACACTTTAGCACGATTGACACGATTGTTACTCCTTGTAGAGGTATATACACGTAGGAACGGCCTGTCAAGTGCAGAACACACCTTTGTTCGTTGTTGACAGGCCGCCGCGACGGAACTCCGCGTCCCGGGCTACCGAAGTGCGACAGCTGGCGGTCCGAGCGTAGGCGCCAGCCCGAGACCGCCGCCCACGCGAAGCACTTCGCGGGAGGATCGGAGCCCGTCATGTCACAATCAGGTCATAAAAAGGTTACAGAAAAATAGATGTGAGTCACACGTACTCAGTTGACACGTAGATTACACGTTTTCCTCAATAAAAAACGGTAATTCAAACAATTTTACACATCTCAGGCTCCTCACCAGCGCACATCCTGGCAGCCATTTTGATTGTACGAAAAAGAAGATAATATCGCCGTGAAAGGCATGACATATAAGTAGCAGCGGGGTGCTCAATGAAAAAAATAGACAATTTGGTCGCCGCTGAGGACGGTAAATCTTACGATAAAAATTGATAAGGCGGTAAATGACACAAAAAGGACGAGCTCCCGTAATCTTGATAAAGATTGTAGAAAATATGCTTGTGGCCGTATTATAAACATATATGTACATGGTGATAAAACATAATATTGGCGTTTTCAGCGTGGATCTGAGCAATACGTTAAGGCCTGGACATCGCCATTCTCTACTCAACGACTGCAGCTAGCGCCCGGCTTCTGGTGACTACGGGGGATCCAGTCCGCGCCACTCGCTACCCACCTGACGTTCGCTATACAGTCTTCATCCCTACCCAAGTCTACTCAAGTTACCGAGGAGTGGTGAGATAACACTGTGGCCTAAACAAAATAAATCGTAGTGCCCTCCCGATTAACCCCGATTTATAGAAATTTTCAGCGGCCTCAAATATCGGCCCATCTCCAGCTATTGCATACCTACCGATAGTAACTTCACTGTATCACTACTTGTAGCCTAATTTTAGTGTCTAGAGATCAATATAAACGATATTTCTCGTTATTTAATTAAATTTTATGGTTAATTTCCGGGTAATACTTACTATTCGCACGCGGCTGGTGTGCACTAGATGATTATAATTTCTTAAAGTTTTGGTTTATAACTAACATTTCTACCTGTCTCAGATCCACCTTGATACTAACCATGTCGCCTCGTTGGGCTATTCCAAAAGGACATAAAATAATATTTGAAATTACATAATAATATTAAACAATTCTGGCCAATAGACTAAGGAACCGACATTAATTAAGAGAATCATTTTAGAATTAAGAAGTACTTAGCGCAGGGCTGTGATTGTAGCATGGTCGGTTCCTTATAAAATATAAAGCATAGCATATTATATATAGGCAGGAGCTCGTCAATATAATAAAATAGGTGTCATTGATATACATTGTAAATTGAAAAAGAAAATAATATCTTGCTGCGTGGCCACGTTTATGTATAGGAAAAACCCAGACATATAGTCGTGCAGCGTGGCCACCTTAAATATATAAGATTCGTGCAGCGTGGTTATTAAAAAATAGGGGGTTGTGAAGCAGCTGAGAGTGGTTCTTTCTAGAAAATTGCCAAAAATTACAACCTGTGCCAGGGGATACGTAGGCATCATACGTACATCACTCCCCCAACACTCTAAATTTTTGCAATACTCAAATTACTCTAAAAATAACTCAACCACTCTCGGCCTGCCCACCCAAGAAGAAAAATTAGCGCGGCAAAGCACGGTAAGTAACATGTTTGATATATGTAAAAAAAATTGTTTTCAGACTAGTAGGGCAGGTCCCGTCATGGACTCCTCCCTGGGCGCATAGGCCCTTAAAAATCGTTCCTACGATAAACGATAAAAACACAAAACGATATCGCACACACACGATATTTACACATACACATAGACGATTAGGCTGAGCTAGGCCGGCCGACCTCTCGTGCTCCTCGTGCCTCTTCAAATCGTCGTTTCTCCACATAATCATCCTTCGGCCAAAGGGTCTGGGGCGAAGGGCTGGCGATAAGGCCTTAAGGCCAGCCTTTGACCGCCAAACACAGGGCCAAGGTCACTTCGAATAACCAAGGCCCTTACCGATGGCCGAGCACATAAAAAAAAAAACTCGTGGGTCTCAGCGAGGCTGCAAGCACCCCACGGTTTTCACCATGCTATCGGTCCTAATCGTTCCAGTTTCACAATCGTGGGTCAATTCCGTATCGTCAACGATTCATTCATATAAAAAAAAGGATTTACACAGGGGGAAGCCGGGGATATATATCTTGGGGGCGTAAGTCCGCGAAGGAGCCTGCCAACCGCTCCAGGGTTGGGCGTAGGCGGAGAGGGGGTATGGGGGCGGTCGCGGTTTCTGATCGTATAGGAATTACGGGTAGGGATTGGGGGAAGGGTTCAGTGGGGGGATCCTCGGTAACGATGGTGGGGGCAGGGAGGGACAAAAAGGGGGATGCTGGTGCTGCCTGTAGGCTCTGTAGGCTGATCTCCTCGCGTGGGCGGTCCTCTTCAGCCGACCTCGGCGGACTCCGCACGCAGATCAACCTACAACACCAGCGAGTGACGGGGATACAACAAAGCTTTTTGTATCGAACGCAACAAACCGTCAGGAGGATAAGGACTATTAGCAGGGTCACAGAGGAGGTGGACACAAAGGGGACCGAGGATAAAATAGAGGTCGGGGAGCGTAAGCCCTGTAGGCGGCCTACTTCCATCACGGGCAGGACTACGCGGGGAAGGAGTTTGAGAGGTTCGGAAAAGGTGGGAGGAAGGGTGCGGGGCCAGGATATATTGAGGGGGGAAAGCTGGAGGGGGCGCCGGAAGTGGAAATTGAGGGTATGGTGCCCAGCCGCGATGCCGTGTAGGCGCCACCCACGCGACTCCAGCGAACATCCTGGGGGTAGGTCGACGAGGGTGGGGCCGTTGACGAGCAGGTTCACGGGTGGGCGGCCGGTGCAGAGGCGTAGCACGGAGGTCGACTGGTAGGCGACTACCACAGCTTGTCGGCCTCCGGCCTCGGGCCTCGACACTACGGCCGTCGCGTTGTTCCGGGCGGTGATGGCGATGTGGCACGAGGTCGGCTTGGTCCCGCGCACGAGTGCCGACTCGCAGGACCGTTCGGTGTACACTACCGTAGGCCTACACACTCGTGGCTGCCGACCTACGCAGACATCAGGGACGAAGGACGTGGAGGACGACGAGCTCACGGCCAAACGGGGCCTACCCTGGACCGTCCGCAGGTGGGACGCGTCCAACTGCACGGGGAAGTACTGCAGCTTGTACACCAGGTAGGCCTCGCTCGTGAGCCCGGGAACAACAACACGGTAGATCAACTCCCGTCCCTCCTCCCAGATGGGGTCGATGTCCACGTAGTTGTAGTACCACATCGCCGGGAGGGTGTGGTATCCGGCGTCTCTTAGGCGGCGGAGGACCTGGAGCAGGTGTTCTCGGGGGAGAACGTCCTCGGTCAGTTGGCCCCGCTCCAGCTCCATCCGTTGATTATGGAACTGTACTCGCCGAAGTTCGTGTTGGCGCACCGTCTCCTCCAAGATCCGTAGGCCCAGCTCGATCTGCCGGGCCATCCAGACCTTGTTCACCTTTTCGTCGGCCCCGACCGCGATCGTACCTCCGGCTTCCGCGAGGTGGATCGCGCGGGCGGCCTGCTCATTTATTGTGGCGATGTTATCGGCATTCTGTAGAACGCCTCCACGAGTGGCGTTTACTACCGATACCATCTGCTCCAGGTGGTGGGCTATTTGCTGCTGCTGGACCAGCGTGTCGCGTGCGACTCCTCGCAATGATGCGACGTCGCGGTCAGTCGCCAGCCCAAACAGAGCCTTTCCAGCCCACCCCACAATATTAAGCAGGCCCCGACGCCGTCGGCCGGCCTCCGGCCTGCCGTCGGTTACTATCCGACTTGCCCTGGGTAGTTCGGACAAGCGGGTTAGCAAACGCGACAGATGCCGGCGCCAGTAGGGGACGTGATTTGGCTCCATCACGTCCGCGACAGCGTCAATGGCGACAGTTAGGTTGTGCACGAGGTCATCGACACAGGGAGGGGACGGTGGTCGGATCGTGACGGCGACAGTCCAGGCGGCCGCGACCGCACGCGCACGACCGTCCGTGTAGACCAACACGCCATCGTCCGAGAACAGGTCCGCGTCGAGGAAGGGGACGTATAAGCATAGCAGGAATACGGGCATCCACATGATGATAACACACAGTTTGATCTACTCACTGGGTTTGTAGACGTGTCGGGGGCGACAATGCTGGGCGACGGCTGCAATGCACAGTCGCTTCTCCGCTTGTATCTCGGCCTCGTCCGGTGGCTGGAGTGTTTGGCGTTTCGCAGTCTCCGCTTCCAACGACCGGGTGAACGAGCGCGTGATACGGGTGAAGTGACTGAGCGGGGCCGCCGCCCGCCTTTTAAGATCGTCCCGCGTCGCGTGGGTGGGTCGGCCCGAGAGCGGGAGGGAAGTGACCGGACCACGCACCAGTGGGGGGGGAGGGGGTGTCTCGGGTTCAGCCGCACGTTTACGATCTCGGCGGACATCAGGGGGATTAGGGACATGTGGGACGGGTGTGATGGGGTCGATTACCGGGATGGGGGTGTTTGCTCGAGGAGTGGGGGCGGCCGAGGGCGCAAGGGAGTTTGGACCTGTAGGGGGAAGTGGGGGCAGATCGATGGCCATGTTGTTGGAAGAGTTAGGCCGGGCCGGGACATCTGTGGGAGTTGATTGCATGGGAGTTGCAGAGGGGGGACGGGATGCGTCGTTGCCGGGGATTAGCTGCATGGGGGACGCGGGCCGGGTTGGTGGGATAATTGGGGTTTGAGGATTAGCGTTTACAGCTGGCACGCTGGGGTTGGGTATCCAAGCAACGCGCGTCTGGGGCTGGCGGCCGCGTGGCCGTGGTGTGGGTGGAGGCATCGCAGTCGGGGGGCGTGTCCGCTGGGCTCGGGTTAGGCGTGGGCGTAAGCCCTCCCAGTCGAGGCCCGGGTCGGCCGCCTTGACATGACTGCGATTAACCGTCCGCCGTTTGTTTGTTGGGCCCACCACGTGTACCACGTTGCCGGATGCCCGCGTCACGAGGTATCCGGGGTCCCAGCGGGGGTCCAGCGGTCCGGGCTCGTGGACTCGTAGGAACACCTTGGTACCGGGTTCTAGGGGGAGGGCGTTGGCGTGTTTGTTTAGGCGATTAACGTTAGCCTGCCTCGCTATTTCCGCGTTGTGGGCGGCCTCCTTCAAAGCACGCGAGTGGTCGTCCACACGGAGGGCGAGGCGGGCCGACGAATCCCCTAGCGGGCGATCTCGGAGGCGGGAAAAAGGGGGAGGAGGGCAACGACCAAAGAGGAGGTAGTAGGGGGAAAAGCCGGTGACGTCACTGGGGGTCGTCCGGTGGGCGAGGAGTACATCCCCGAGGTGGTCCTCCCACTCGCAAGCACGGGCGTTTACCACCTTACGCAACATATCCTTTAGCGTGCGGTGAAAACGCTCTACGCGACCGTTAGCCTGCGGGTGGTAGGGGGTGGTGTGTCGCACCTCGGTCCCGAGCTGTCGCAGGTATCCCTCCACTGTCGCGTTTTTGAACTCTAATCCGTTGTCCGTTAACACGACAGAGGGGGGGCCGTAGCGGGGGATGTACTCCCGGGATAGGGAGGAATAAACCGACTCAGCGGACTTATCCTTGAGGGGAAAACAATCAACATAGCCAGTGGCGTGGTCTATGATTGATAATAGATAACGAGCGCCGCTGCGACTCAGGGGGAGGGGGCCGGTCAGATCCATTGCGACGACTTCTCCCGGGTTTTCGGCGACAGGCATAGGGGCGGGGGTTGGGCGTTCTGCACGGACGCGATTGGCTCCGCAGGGGGCGCATCGTGCAAGAACGGAAAATACCTGTCGCTTCATTCCTGGCCATTTAAAATGGTCGTGAAGTCGTCGCAAAGTTTTCCTCATACCTTGGTGACAGACCTGTAGATGGGCGGTCTGGACCAAGTTGGCGCGAATTTCTGACGGGGGGACGAGGCGAGGGTAAGCCGCGAGACCCGAGGGCGGTTTGAGGGTAAAGAGGAGGCCATTACTGACCAGATAATCCTCCTGTTCCTCGAGACCGTACCGGAACTCAGGCATCGCTGCTTGTCGCACTTTCACCTCTGCTTCCGTCAGCCCGTACGCTTCCCACGGCAACTCCCGCTCTTCCTGGACCGAGGCGATCTGTGCGACCTCCAGCGGCAGCTCGGCCGGTGAATCGGACCGGAGGCGCGAGAGCATATCCGCCCACACATTTTTGGCACCAGCGAAGTACACGATGGGTGCGGCGTATTCCGCAAGGAGTACGGCCCACCGTTGTACTCGCGTATTTTTCATTTCGGCCAAAAATAAACTTTTGAGGGGCTTGTGGTCGCACAGAATCTGGAAGGTCGCACCGTACAAATACGCCCGTAAGCGCGTAAGCGCAAAGACTATCGCGTAGGCCTCCTTCTCGATGACAGGGTATCGGCGTTGCACCTCCGTAAACTGACGTGAGAGAAAGTGTACGGGTCGCTCGATACCCTGGTCATCCTCTTGTACCAAGATGGCGCCGAGGCAATAATCTGAGGCGTCGGTGTATAGTTTGTACGGGCGACCGGGGTCCGGGTAAGCGAGGGTCACCGTGTTCACGAGGGCGTCGCGCAACTCCTGCCACGCGGTCTGGCACTCGGAATCCCAATGAAAGAGGGCGTATTTCTTTGTCAGTGCGACGAGGGGTCGGACAATATCGGCATATCTGGGTATGAGCTGCCGATAATAATTGGCCGACCCTAGCAGCCGTCGCACCGCCTTTACGTCCTCGGGTGGCACCATGTCACGTATGGCTTCCACCTTGTCGGGATCCGAGGAGACGCCGTCCGCGCTGACCACATAGCCAAGGAGTTTCACGCGGTCGACCCCGAAGTGGCACTTCGATTCTTTGACCACGAGGCCGTATGAGCGCAGGGCCTCGAGGACGGCCGCGATGTGGTGGTGGTGTTCTTCCTCGGTCCGGCTGTAGATTACGAGGTCGTCGAGATAGACCATAACGAACTTACGCAGCGGGGTTATAACCTTGTTCATAAGCCTCTGGAATGCAGCTGGCGCATTGCACAAGCCAAACTGCATCCGCTTAAATTGAAACAGGCCCCGATGCGTCGCTACGGCCGTCTTCTCGACGCTGTCAGGATGCATCGGCACCTGCCAGTATCCGGACTTTAAATCTAGGGTCGAGAACACTTTCGCACCACCTAGATTATCAACAATGTCCTGGATACGAGGCAGGGGGTATGCATCGCGACGAGTAACTGCGTTCAGTCCTCGGTAATCCACACAGAACCGGACCGAGCCGTCTTTCTTAGGGACGAGGGTGAGGGGCGAGGCCCAGGGGGAGGAACTGGGCTCGATTATGCCTTCCGCGAGCATCTTGTCCAGCTCGCGGTCGACGACCTCGCGCTTGGCGAGGGGAAGTCTGTACGGCCGTTGATTGATGGGGGGGTGATCGCCCGTATCGATCCTCATGTAGACCTCCGTGGTGCATGTGAGGGGGCGGCCGGTGACCGGGAACACATCGGGGTATTGCCGTTTCCAATACTCGGCCTCGTATACCAGCTGACCGATGTGTCCCTCGTGTCGCACCGACCGTCGCACCGCATGGCGACGACCACAGAGGGTTACAGATTTATCAGGGGAAGCATAGTCTACGATCGCGTGAGTAGCCTCCAACGCGTCGTCCCCTAATAAAAGATCGTGGGACATATCACCCACCACATTAAAGTCGCACGGCCGGCCGTACAACTTCAGGTTAACCGCCTCGCGGACGGAGATGCCGTGGCCGGTGAGGGACTTGAGTCGCGCCGGGGGTCTTGCACTCTTACCCACCGCGCCCACCTGTCGCAAGGCATCCGCCGCGGGGACGGACACCAGGGAGCAACACGCACCCGAGTCGACGAGGGCCTGCAGTGCCACGCCTCGAAGCTCGAGGTCAATGCAGGGTCGTCGGTCGGACGCGCGTTTTAGTTTCCCTGGGTCGCGGCGGCTACGACTTGATCCTGGGAGTGGGCCAACGACCGTGCCGCGTCCCTGGAGGCCTTCAGGCTGGGGCATCCAGCTACATAATGGCCTCGTTGATTACACGCGTAGCAGATGATGTCGTTTATGGGCGTCATCCGCCGGCCGGAGTTACGCTGACCCGGCGCGACGGCTGCTACAGTGGAGGCGACGGCTGGGGGCGGCGGAGCTGGAACGGTCGCAAACAGCGGCTGGGGGGCGGGAACAGGCGCGGGGGTCGGCGCGAACACAATCGTGGATTGTGGTGGCGCTGCCGCGGGCATCACAGCCGCGACCGTGTGGCCCTTGTTGCCCTTTTTCGCCTTCAGTTCCCCTTGGATGGACTTTATCGCCTGCTGCATCTCCTCCATCTGTCGCTGGTGGGCGGTTTGCGCGGGGTGGTTGGCGGAACGGGCGGCCGTGGTCCTCGAGCCGACCGCGCCCACTTCCATGGCCTCCTCGACACGAGTGTCGTCAGAGTGCGCCTCCTTCTCGACCGCCTTCGCCAACGCGTCGACCCTCGAGAGAGCCTCGGCGATTGTTTGGGGCGTGTTGAGATTGAGGTCCCACCGCAGAGGGCCTCGCGACAGAGTACTCACGAACTGTCGCATCGTCGGCCGCAGTACGAAGGGAGATGCGAGTTCAAGGGGCGAGTAGGCTTTCTTTGCCGCCAACCAGAAGCGCTGCGCGTACTCGGGGGCGGTCTCGTGGGCCGTCTGGGAGAAATGCCCGAGTGCAGCGCGCAGACTCTCCATTTCTTCCATGCCGAGCAGCGTCGATGTGATCTTGCGCTCGACGGCCTCGAAGTCGGTGACGCCGTCCTCGAAGCAGTCGTAGATTATCGACTTGAGGCGCCCCGCCGAGTAGGCCAGGGCCTCCGATATCAGCTTCTCGTCGGGGGCCTTGGAGACAAAGCGCGCCTGTCGCACATCGTTTAACCACGTGCGGAGGGCGGCCTTATCCTGACCGTCGACGGTCGGCAGTGCCCGAAACAGCCGGATGAGCTGCTTGACCGAGGCCAACTCATGGGTCTCGGGCCGCGACCGGGGGGCGGAGTCAATAATGATCGCACGGGCCTCGGCGAGCTGTCGCGCCGCCTCGGCGAGTTCCATGGCCTGCTGCTGGGATTCCAGAGCGTGTTGTTGAGCCCGGAGGTCGGCCTGTCGCGTAAACTCGGCGCGAAGTCGCTGCTCCAACTCGTAGATAGCGACATCTTTCACTTCCTTACAGGTCTGGGCCAGGTACTGCTTCCACAGTTTGCCCAGCAGCTCTGTGTTGGCGACAGTAAAGTCGGTCGGAATGGTCCCCGCCAACTTCCCAGCGTTAAGCCACACCTGGAAATCCTCAGGCAACACACTGGGTTCGGCCATCCTTCAGAATTGCGTAAATAACCAAACACGTTATATATACGTCAATCACTTATATGGCACGAACCTGTTGCGATTCCCACGTGCGACAGCTGCTGGTCCGCTCGGTCCGACTGTCGCTAACACAGAACTACTGGCATGCACGTACCTTCCACGCCCACATCAAAACGTTATATCATAGCAGAATGTTACTTCCCTGCATGAGTCCGTGTCTTATGACGTCGGTCCTTCCGCGGTCATTCGTAACTCGACCGGCAATCTGTCCTCGAATCACACTAAAAGCGTCTCGTCGTGGTCACCAATGTAAAGTTTCTAGGCTATACCCATTAGCGGTTCTGCTCCTAGCGGTCGATATACGTTAAATAAGGTTGGAGTCAACGCATAGATGTTGTAGGTAACAGAATCCAGGTAAGACTGAATGGTTCTTTAATTTGGGCCCGGGTTTATATACAATCGTAGCGCCTTTGTCTCCAGGTGGGGGACGCTTATACGGGCGGTCGTGTTAGGCGCCAGTTAGCGTCACCTTTGTAACAACGAGCGCGCCCGCATCTCCAGGAAGTTGGGTTAACAAACAACCGCCGGCCAAAGCCGGGTTCAAAGGGGGGATTATAGCTACAGCAGGAAGGACCAATTAGCCTGGCCAGTGTCGGCCATCTTGGATTCGGGGGGAAAGAATTTAGAATAGATTGAATATATATATTAATTAATAATGCTGCTTTTTCAACGCAAAAATACCACAAAGTTAGAATTATCGACTGCAGATCTTTACACTATGTTCCCGGCAGCCACGGCAGCCGATTTTTTTCCCATATTGTGCCGTGACAGTTTTGCTATTCTAGCCTCAATATGTCTACACCATATTCCTGGTGACCACAGTTCGAATGTCTTTCAAATACCACGTTGTCCATGCTGACCCCCCCCCCCCCCCCCCCACACACACACAAGTTGTCTGATGTCCCTCTTGTATTTTTCATGGTGCCTTGAAACGTTGGGCTGTTGAAGCAAAAAATCTGATAGACCTGTAATGAAACATACCTAAGATTGCCACCTGACCACGGCAGTTCCACAACCTTCAGTTTCCCAAGGAGGGTCTAAACTTAGTTATCATTGCTCATATCCTGATCTACTATCCCTTCTTTACTCCTTTCCCTCTCTGCCCATGCACACTCTTCGACCATAATTTGTTTTGGTTCCTTGACGGCACGGCTTGATTAACCTTCTGACCCCATTCTGCTACCTCTCGAATTCTCGTCACTTCCACGTGTCGTCCCTGTTTATTCTCACCTCCAACCCTCTTTCTCTGACTTTCACACCCCCAGGCCTGTCATCTTCACACCTGGACAGAGCTGTCTCTGTGGCCCAGCGGGCAGACCTCACACGAAACGAGAAATCACCTGGGACCAGTTCCTAATATGTTACCATTCCACAACATTCCATACGATACACCTAAATTCAGTTTGTGCACAGTATTGTGGATTGCAGATTACTATTAATCAATAACTAAAGATGGATATATATTATCGTGGCTACCAATCTGAGCAACACAAATTCATCCCTTGTTCGTGAAACAAGAGCTGAGACCAGTGATTTCCTTGATGATCTCAGAGCTGATTTTTAGGAACAAGGCCTGGCGCCGCTGGGCTTGGGTCATGAACTCTGCCGAACAGGAAGCTCCTTTCTTAAACGACGACGGGGATGTGACAAGAAGGTGTTTCTGTCAGACAACTCTAGGTGGTCATTACATTCCTATGGCAGAATACAGGGCTATTTCAGCTCCTACTATTTTTGATATATAAGAGCAAGCTAAACGACTCTTCTGAAAGGGTAATCAGTTAATATCAGCCAGGCATTGTTAGCACGTATACCATTCAGCAATGGAATGGTGCTTTAGTGAAATTATCTATCTTATTGGTATGCTCACATACTGCGTTTCTTTCTATAAAAATATTCCACAAGCTGGAAGAGTGAGTGGAATATTTTCATCAAAAGAAACAAGGTCGGCGAATACGTACCAATAATGTGCACACATTCTACCTTAATATAGCGTCAGATTTAAGTAACTGGTAAACTAAATTGTACACAAATGTTACGGCGGCCTGACATCTTACCGCAAGTGGAGCTGTGATCACTCTCCAACCTGATCGGTTAGTGCAATTTTTTCAGCCAATCACGACACATATTCAAATATGTTGATATGTTTTTATTTACCACCATACTATTGTGGTATATAATAATTACCAATAGAGGTTGATATTTGTGTAACATACTGGCATAGGTATATAATACAATAGAAAATTATTGCTACAATAAATGGATAGGAAGCTTCAGTGAGGCGTAGAGCAGCTGATCTCAGTCATGCCACGTGCTGTGTGTCCCTGTCTGCCGATAATCCACATAGATTCCATCTCAGCCTTACAATGAGGCTTCATTATGAAACCCCATCAATACAACCTAGCCAGGCATTATTGACACTGCTAATTAATTCATCTACTTCTATTGATGATTCCTCTGTTATACCGGCTCAATCAAAAGTCTAGTCATGATTCCCTAAATAAGGGTTTATAAAAATATAACCTGGACTTAACTAAGAGAGGTCTTTGACAGAAATAAATGTACAGGGTGAAGAATTACCGAGTTAGCCCCAGAATCAGGAGTGGTAATGGTGACTGAGAGAATGGAGGTCGACTAAGGGAGAGGGATTATAAAGATTGAATGCAGGCATTTCAGCAAACAGTACCTTGTTGAGGCTCTTTCCCATTGTAATGAGCGATCAGCAGTAAATTAGGCGTAATTAACGTCTTTCAGGGGGTTGTCAATCATTGATAAACACCAACCATGCTGAGTCTGAAGAGACTGGGAGATGCCCTTAAGTCTGGACGGATTTAGTTAAAGGGGACTAAGAGATTGCTGTCACCACATGACGACCGCATTATGGCCACTCGACATGGCTGACCACCCACGATTTGCAGACGAGGGGAGTCGTCTAGCTGAAGTATAGGCCTGGGCTATCGGACTTGTGCAGGACCGTCCTTCCATGAGATATTGCAGGTGTTTTTGACAGAAATAGGGATTCAAAAATCAATTTTATCTTGGTCTTTGATGTGTTCTACTGATCAGCCTTTATGGAAGACAGTCTGACAAGACGATCATGTATATGTCATCATAGACATATGCTTATGTTATTCAATACTTGTAAAGAATAGGTATCTGGGAATATATTCATATATACATACATATTATCGTTGATTCGGTTTTAATCTTTCTCTTAATCCCTCCTAATTATATCGCAATTAGCAGGTTTAGTTCCTAAACTTTAAGATTGATATAGATACGAATTGCTTGATAAATCTAATGTAATAGTGACGGACTTTCTTCAGACAAATAAGAAAGCATGTCTATGACCTTGAGGTTTGCATTTACTTTTAACTAGTTAGAGGATGCCTGGTGTGTTATATCTGGATGCTTAAGACGATTATACTGAGAAAAAATCTTGCAAGGAAAAAATAAATGAAATATTCTTTTTTTAATTCTCTTTCAAATATGTGTCTATATGTATCTCATTTGTCCACACATGCAATACAAAGTCCTCTAGAACATAAATATTGCTGTTGTTAAACCAAGACGAAATCAAGGAGATAGAGATGACAATAA
The DNA here is from genome assembly GCA_950022655.1 of Alentia gelatinosa. Taxonomy (NCBI): domain Eukaryota; kingdom Metazoa; phylum Annelida; class Polychaeta; order Phyllodocida; family Polynoidae; genus Alentia; species Alentia gelatinosa. Next base: position 22,189,728 of record OX465590.1, on the reverse strand, counting down.
TACAATGTGGCACAGAGGAACGACTGCTAATCAAAATCCTGGTCCCATTCTATGACTATACCACTTCGCAATGCTCAGGTCGCTCCACGCTATTCAGAATTACCGGTCTGATACCTTCATCATAGGGCTTAACTGGAGCCTAAATACAGTCCAATAACGGCCCTGAACACCCCTGTTCTCTCATTAGGTATTAGGCCATCATGGCGATTGCCAGATCCACTACAGGGGTTCCTTGTTGAGCAACAAGAGGCACCAAAGGGTGATCCAAATATTTCATTTCCTGTGGCGCATTGCACGCAGGGTAATTGGGCATTTCAGAGGACACTCGTGAGAACGAGCGGGAAACCCCCGCGCTATACGCTGCAGCCAGACGGGAGGCGCCATGCACTTGTGACGTAAGCAATGGTACTGTGACGTCATCCGATCGTTTGGCGGCCATGTCGGGAGGAGTTCAAAAGGTCAATTGGCGCATTGTGTACGTCAGGCTCATTAGGTTGTTCGAGCGCGCGCGTATAGTTGCTATGGCAACCTCTCGAGGTGGGTTGCTTCAGGTGTAAGAGTGGCAGAGCTATATTTAGAACTCATTTACATATAAACACCTCTGGGACCGGTCTGTGGGACGGGGTTATACCTGGCGCCTGGTCAATGACACGTGCCAGGTGAATGGTGGCACTCGTGCAATGCTCATGTAGTCAATAAGACTGGTGAGACTGATTTAATGTTATTGGTCATATCAGACCTCCCTCATTACATGCCACCTAAATGCCAAATCTACTAAGGCAACTGATTTCGCACAAGACAGCTCCTGCGATGCTATGAGGCTATACCTCAATGTGGCAATGCGAATATGTGCGAACGTGAGAAACACATGCGACAATATCAAAAGGTTTTGATATTGTCATGCGAATTCACATGAGACAAACCAATATAAAGCGAACGCCATTTGAATGCCTTCTTTGCTGCGACTGTTCATCCGGGAGGGCTCCGGGCGAACATGTGCGAACGCTAATTCGCAAGAAATTCACCTTATTGGATCTGGCGCTTCAGAGAACAGTTGATGTGCTGAATATTCCTCCGAAGGATTCTTTGGTGAAAAAACTAGGGTGTGTATCTATCTATATAGCCTACCTTATGAAGTCTTCTATATCATCGGTATATTGCTGAAATTCATCGTAGCTGTCTAATTGATCTATTACGTTATGTAACAACGAACGTTCCCGTAATCCCCGTCCAAGGAGTAATGTCTCTATACCTGGTTTTACAGGTGGCTAAATCTCTGTCTGAGACCCGGTGCAGGCCTGGTTAACTGAGCAAGTCGAGGCTTTGTAACCACATTGGGAATATAGACAATAACCGATGGTTTTGTGGACAGGCGACCGTAAACCACGAGTTGTTGAAGCATGGTAACGAGTGTTAACCCCAATTAGCTAACCTAACCTAAAATGTCAAAGGATTGTGTCTGCTCATGATCTTCGTTATCAGAGGGCGTACATTTAATTACGAGCATGACCCAAATCAAGCCTTTCCTGATCTTTCAATGCAAGTTTGATGTCCACACACTTGACGTCCGTTTACATACCTTTCGGTAAGATTAAACCCTCTTCTGGCGAGACAACATAGTCAGGCCACTCCCTACAGGACGACAGAGCTCAAGAATATTTACCCTGACTGCGGTTGTAAATAAAGTCCTGCCTGTGTTTCGCCCCTTTCCTCAGCTTTGTGAGGAGCCTATTGCTTGATTTGATGGAATAAATGGATATAGTTTAGCTGGTGATATATTTTCCTGGTTTAACACATTTTGGGTTATAGTACCGAGATATAACCTGAAGCTTAGGCATACAGCAACATGAGCAATAACATAAAATAATACAGTGATCTATACCAATACTCGAGAGAAATATTTAAGAAGGAGAGGTTACATTTTTCTATATATTGTTTTCATAAAGATATTCAATACCTGTCACGAGCCATTTGAAAAATTCTGAGAAGGATTTCAGATATTTGAGAAAAGTTAAAATCTGAGCCATCAGAAAAGGATCTATTTGCAGTGCTTTACACATCATTTCGACAGCAGGAACTTCGCAAAGCTGGATATTGAAACCCGCCCCTGGTTTGTTATTAGTAAAAAGCTTTACCTAAAGTTAAATTCCATGAAGTTTTAAACTTTTTCCCCTCCTTTTACCCAGTAACATTTTGCTTTTACGCTGGCGTACATTCACATCTGGCCAATTGCCTTTCCTGTCCACTCGTTCCCTAAACCTCTCACTACCATCACATTTCCCATGTGCCTCCTTGTTTAGGTACCTTCTCCAAGCACTTAGCATTACACAGTGCGCACTCCCACACTTCTCCATTATGTCGCTCAGTGGGGCACCTCTCAGTTGGGGCGCTGTTCAGTTAATGCTTTAATTTGCCCCCGAGACAATGGTTAATTAGACTATTGAAACACGTGACCTTCCCATGTGGCTCAATGAGTGGCTAACCAACGTTCATGACGTCATCTGACGTCACTTTGAACTCTCGTATCTGCTTATCAGGGATTTAAATGGTTGCTTCTATTTTTTGGAACCTAGTTAGGTAAATTAGTGCTGCTTCTCAATCAAATGAACAGCAATCACTAAAAGGGGCATGTCGCAACGTATAATGGGGGTGGTCTAGACGTGAAAAGCACGTTCTCCTTCCTTCCTACAGTTATATTACTAGGTGGTCTCTCTTTCTTTAATTTTAAGGTAGTTTTATACTTGCATAGTTTTCTAGTAGTACAGTCGGTTGTAAGTATACCTAGATCATCTGTGTTAAGTATGATTTAGTGGGGTACCGATATCTTTTCTGTTCAGTTGGCTCTTAGTGTCATGTGCCACCTTGTATCTTCAGTTCGTTGAAGTTGTTAAAGGTGTTTTCAATTTTAGGTCATGTGGAAACACCTTTGACAACTTCATTTTCTTAATCCAAATATCCAGTAATCGGACACAAGCAGCATGTTAGCTCTGCAAGTATAACCTGCAGCATAATCTAGACTATACCACAGAGGCTCGCCCTAACATTATATATGCATATCTATTAAGTCACTCATGGTTCTAATCCTGAACCCACGGACACATTCCCTGGATACGCTAAAGTTTGTTTACTGATACAGCTTTACTTTGTATTGTTTGGCAATTATAAAACTGCATTGAATTTGTCACGAACTATCTACACTTGATATCATATAGGTATATATGGTTTTAATTAGGCCGGCCTATTTAGCAAACATACCCTAAGTTTTACGTATATTTCATATTTAACTTCGTGGCAAATATCCATCTGCACACAGTTCTTTAGCGAAGATAAATTGCAGGCTAAATTAGGCAAACAAATTTTAAGTTCTAAGGTTCAGAGCTTTCAAATCATTGTGCCCATTGATTAAGATAACCATGGAAGACTGTTGGTATAACTATATCGTGTTTGATTACCGTTTTACTTATGGAGACTCTTTTACCTTAGTGCTGGTATTTGCTGTCGCCAACTTTGAAGTCGGCTTAATGTACGGAAGTCCAGTGACAATATTAACTCAGTGATAACCAATCAGCGCCGCTGATACAAATAAGACCTGCCCGGAACCGTAAGCAAACAAAGGACCAATCAGAAAGCAGAACACAAATAACGCTTCAGATAGTAGATCCGTAAGACAAACTGCTAAACGCAGTGGCAGGGGTTAGTTCAGGGGTACTTAAGGGGAGGGGAGATAGCTGTTTAATCCACTCAAGTGCAGTCTGGGAGTGTTGAAGATGTGTGTCACCATTCCATCAGTCAATCAGCACACCTAGTAAATTTCTCCACTCTAATTACTTTGCATAATCTTCGCAGCCTTATATATTCAAAGTTGCTTATTTTAGAATGTATTTTTGTTTCAGCGGAATATTCTTGCTTGCGGAATACAATACTAGGACAAGCGCCAGCATGCTTCTTTTTAATTACTTGGCTAAGGTCAACACCAACAAATAAATGTCCACAATAGCCCACCTGCGTAAGGAACTAATTAATAAGGGGTGTAGGACATGAGGAATAAATACCGGAACCATTTATATCTGAGCAATTTTAACACTTGTCACTATAGTTTATATTTTATGTACATACATGTATGTATATGTTTGCTGTTCACTATGTGTTAGTGGTAAGGACAACTAGATGGAAGATCGTCACAGTTCTTGATGAATCTATTTTGTCAATAAACTTTCCTTTACCAACGAAAGAAAAATGCTACTTTGTGTGCAACACCATCGCCGCATCTTTGTCGTTATTTAGGGTGAATTTCTCTATTTTGGTCTGTATTGATCTACTGGAGGCCAACTCCAACATCCCAAATTTACGTTCGAGTAAATACAATTAGTGTTTGCAAGCGTCCTTCACAAGTGATCGGTAGTCATTGTGTAAATGCCGGCTGAAGCAAGCAGGAATGATTAAGTACATCCCAAGCCTAATCTAAACCAGTTTATAAATAGGCCATTAGGTATTTTATCTTGTATATGAACTAGAAGCGCTGATATGCAAGTACTTTACTGGATGGGGATATTTTTGTGCAACTCTTCACACTTTATAATTGCTAATAATAAGGTAGGCAAAGCAGAGGGAGCTGAGAGAAGGTTCTGGATTTCCCAACGCTAAGAGCGTGGAGAATCCATACAAGTATTAAGAACATCCGTCTACTGAAACTACCTAGTGTCTGGAAATATCCAAATACATAAATGTCAAGAGGTGTCCTGCTATCAGAATTAATTGAATCTGAATCCCAAACACACACTGTTCAAAGAAACCAGCCTCACAATTAAGGTAAACTTCCATCCTTTAGAAAATGATCCAATGCAAAGAAACTCATCAAATCACGCCACTTCCCTATATATTCCTTATTGAGCCACACGCTAATTTACTCTGTCTAAATGTTAGAGCGGTCACATAGACTTTGAGCCTGCTGCCAAAACTAACCCACTAACATTCTGACATTGGGAAAGGAGCAGATGGCCAGTGTCTTAGAGGTGTGCCCAAATGGCCATTATCAATCACTAAAGACCGAAACACCTTATTGACCCGCTAGTGCTTGATATATTTTGACCCTAGACAGGCAGTTGTAGAAATGGCAAGTTGACTGGGTGAAATTGGGTTTTAGAAAGTGATCCATAGACTGAGCATGACCCGAAACATTTTGATATTTATTTATTCATAATTAAAAGCTCATTCATCAATGATGAACATATAATAAATTTGCTCCTTATTCTCTCTAGTTCGACACGTTGGTTTCTTTCCTTTCTCTCTCTATTTCACGGGAGACTTAATTTAGTGGATGTTCTTTTTGGCCTTTGTGACTCATGTGCATTTTTGTGGGTGGGACCAAATCTACAAAATCTACCTACTCCAGCCATTGTTAGCGTGACAATCCCTTCTGACAAACAAGTCGTGTTTGTGGGAGCTCTGGTCACGTGACCACACTAAACAGTTCACCCAAGCCTCTATATTGGCCTGATTAATTAATGCAGCGTGAATTCGACATCTGTTTAACAGAGGGATAAACACCCGCCTTCCATTCCCCTACCCCTGGTTAGACCCGGCTGTGTTGTTGAATTGCAGCCTGGAGCTGTCAGGGCGTTGTTGTGCTAACGGCACAGGTAACAAACAATAAATGTGGATATCACATGCAAACATCATGCCATAGAACCAGTTTAATGAAGCACCCATGAAAGAATTAAGGAAGAGAATTACCCTTATTAGAGAGGCAGTTTAAAGGTTGATTTTTATTCCTGGCAATTGTGACAATTTACATGATAGTAGGAATGGTTGTAAATAGATGATGCAGTAAAAACATGGTTGCCTTTTATGGTTTAAATAATGTTGCGGTTTACCTCCCTATTTTCTTCTCCTCCTCCTTTCGAGGGCATGCTGTTACACATGTCATTGTCGACAATTCAGAAAAAAACCTAATTATTCTTTCTTTTCGGTCTCTTTATATCTTCATCGAACAAATTCCCTGTCCAATTTTCATTTACTGTCGACTTTCTTATTTCCCATCTAATTGTTATTCTATTTATATCACTCAGCAATTATTCGGGACTCGTGTTGTTTTGTATCATATTATGATATTCCGCTTCCTTCATTAACACAAATACAATGTATATAATGGACTATTCTGAAAATGCATCCTTTTACCAGTGAACTGGACTTCCCTCTTACAACTAATTATATTCAATAACGTACAAAATAGCCAGTTACTGGATGAACTCTCAGATTTTCTTAGATATTTAACAAAGCTTTTCTCTTCATGATAGTGATTTTGAAAACTGGTGAATAAATCTAGGATCTTATAGACTGAGGTCCATATATCCAGAGTCAATGACCCGCGACTCCTGGAGACTGTCAGTTGGGTGTCAGGTGATTGTAAGTAATGTGTTGGGTTTGGCAGACGAGAGGCTTGGCACCCTGTTATCAGTTCTGAAAGTAGCACCATGAGTGGGAGTCTGATAACTGGTAGATAAGCATGCTCATCTCTGCAGATAAAGACCCGCCCAGCTACCTGTCTGACACCTGTTATAACAACTGCTGTCATCTCGTTATAACTATTGGCATCGTCACTGCTGGATATCTGTGAATTTTTGCAGTATTCTACTGAGAACTGTGATGCCAGGAAAATATCGTAATATGTATCAAGGGTGGCCACAAGATTTTTGGGCTGTAAATCATGACCGTGATAAATGGTATTTTGAAAACTGCTGAAATCCTTGCATAGAAAAGATCTATAAAGATAAATGAATATGCAAATCATATACATGTGTGTATATATGAGGAAAAAAAGAAGAACTGCACGACTACAACTGCTCAAAGAGCTTAAATTGACCAATACAATAACTACTGTCATCTTGGTCAAGCTGACCACTACAATCTATCATGACATCCCGCTTAAATGTATAACTATGATAACTATTGCCGTCTTGATTAAACTGACGACTAAGTTCATTGATGTTTGTAATCTTGTTTGAAATGAAGTCTGACACAATTATTGTCATCTTGTTAAAACGAGCGCCTCTCGGTATTGCTAATATTCGTTCACGGATCCAGACAGAATGTAAACACCACCTGCTATCATTTAATACCGCATTTGCTAAGCTCAACCTGTCATCCGTGTCAGACATCAGATAAAAACAACATTATCTTTATACCTATGACAAGGTACATATTATGTATGTATATCAGCCCTCCACTACCTATATTAAGTATCGCACATGCATGTGTATGTGTTGAATATATACATGCAGCTTCTAAAAATTGTATAATCCCCAGTTATTTCTGAGAATCAATATATATCAAATCAATCTCTTTATTGACTTGATCACTGTCGTCAAGATACAGGTTGGTGACAGAATTTCTTTTACATTTTTAACAATTTGAGTAACGTAGGAATGAAACAAACATACAGTCAAGGAGCTCAGACGGAATCTGTTTCTGAATGTGATTTTCTTAAAACTTTTGTACGTAGACCTGTACATTCCTGATTAAAGCTGGCAGGATATTCCAAACTCCATTCAATATCTTCTTAAGAGGATATTGGCAGAGAAACAGGGGAAGGAATACAGGGAACTGTGCAAAGGCAAGGAAGGACATTTGAAAAAATGGATAGTCTCACCAGCAGATATAAAAAGATAAATCACAGTTTATACTTGATACACTACATGTATATATACAACACGCAATGGTCTGCCGTAACAGAGTAGGTATTTTTTTTCTGGTCCCAGAAGTAACACGTGAAATTAGCTGCCACATGAGCTTCAGAGACCTCTCAGTTAACTTATAGCGTGCAGGACGCTATGCGGGCTTCTTATGACAGGTCAAATATCTAATAAACACAGATATATATTCATAATCTCTGCTAACTGACCTATCAGATTCTATTGATTACCTTTGTCATAGATTTAATGGGGACTTACATATTATTTTTGATCAATAAATTATCCAATATCCATGCCAAAAAGAGAATCCTTCTCATTTGGCTTGCCATTTCCAACCTACCCCATCCAACCCCACGTATTACTAATGCAGGTGAGGCCCGCTGCCCTCATATGTCTACCTATAAGTAGGCCTGTATCCAGTCATCTGTAATAACAGGAGACAAGTCACTCTTTACCTGGTGCTGAGGTCGGAGTATTCCTTGGGACACTTGTTATGGCATTTTGGCTGAAAGTCTACAGTTGTTTTCAACTAGTACACTGCCTCATGACCCTGTTGTCGTATGCCTTTGTGCTAATGTATTCTTCGTATTAACTCATACCAGTATCTGAAGTAGAGTGATACGTTACTGTATCCCAATGTGTATTACAGAAATAATGTATTATTCTGATATCAGATTCTCTTTCAGTATAGCTTTGAATAGACCTCAAAGGGAGATGGGGTGCATTACAGCCCACTTCTATAGTGAAACCATCTTGAATTGTATCTGTTGATCTGTCCAGAGTTAGACTATATATATGGTCAACCAGGAACTATGTTCACCAAATTACATACCTCTGAAGCAGTGTAGTATCACTTACATGGATTTGTAGAGGGTCTGATTGTCTTGGAGTGAAAAGCTGAAATGTCTTAACTTAATATTTTCAATTTCTCTCGTGATGCTTTAACCCTCATTTGGAAGCAACATGTATCTGCATTTTTATTCTGTCATATATAGTTTCTAACCAATATAGGGCGACACCAGGGTACCTGTACCACACCAGTCAAGAGTTAATAACACTACCCCCTGATTCTCTCAGATTGCTTAAACTCTTCCCAGCCCGTACACTTTACCTTGGCAGGAGTTTCTCTCAGCTATATTTGATGCAAAACCCGATGAAAAAATAGTTGGAGTAGATTATCATCCTACGGTGTCTTGGATCTATGTACAGGGATGTATTTATTTACTGACCCCACGAGTGCGATACGACCCAAAAGCAATATTGAGACACAACATATTAAGTGTTGTGTATATTTTCTCACGTTTCATCGATAGACTGTATAATCTTTGTTTTCTGATTGCTGCCTCTTCAAGCTGTAGTGTGCGGGTATACATTATACATCAACCAGAATCACTGATAGAGAGTGTAAATAGGAAGTTGGGAGGCATCTATTTAAGTCTCACGAAGGGATATCTTTATGATACAAACTAATCAATTATTTCCTTCCCTTTTTATACTACAGAATTGGTTGTAGCACTTCTTGAGTCAGGTTATTAACAATCTGTATTCATTTACAGCTCCCAACTGTCAGTGAGCTATAGAAGGCACCAGCAGCACAACTTTCAGTCGGTTACTTCTATTAGACCTCTCCACAAAGCAATTTTCAAATTGGGATCAGTGAGGACGACTTGGATGAATGTGAGCTGACTGCTATGTAAGAAACAGCGTTGCAAACTGTGACAGGTCTCAATGTCGAGGAGAAGCCCATACACGGCCCACCTACACTGATAAGGCCACTAGAGGCGCCCCAGGCCAGGCCAAGGGCATTGCCAGGGCTGGAGGGCTGAATGATAGTCCAGCCGAAGAACCTGTCTAGAGGGCTGGACTATTTGGAGTCACCCGGCAGGGTGATTAGATGTTTGGGCGTGATAGGTCAATTTGTCTGGTGGATCTATTTTAGGGGTTTATTTCGTTGAGTCGCCGGCCCTCCAGCCTCAAATAACCCCCACCCCCACCCTCACTGTACGGCGACAAATACCGCACCTCATTCTTGATAAGGCAACAGGGGATTTACATACCTTTACGTTCTTTCTCAGTGCCTCATTACCCACTTGAAACCTTTCTGCACAGCTGTTAAGAAAGAGGCAGTCCCTGAATTGAGCAAGGTTGTCAAAATGATCAAACTGAAAGTGGACGTAGCTGTTTTGGCTGTTATTTTGTTATCTTAACATGAATGCTCATTACTCAGAAATTATATGTATATCCATGAACTTTTTAAAGTAAGTCTGTATATTGTTAAAAATACAATTTTATTACGATAATCTCCATGTTCAGATGGCCAATGCGAGCAGAGGAAGAGGATGCACCAATATGTGTATACACACTATAATGTACCTTGTAGCATGCCTCTGTCTCTATGGATGCCTAAACATCCTCATGTGTATCACATATTAGCTCCCCTGGGGGCACTATACTGTCTGTGAAGCCGTGTCTGTACCTTCGAGGCCCGAAGGCACAGTAAAATCTCTGCTTGTAGGTAGCCGGGGGTGTCAATGTGCATATAAAGGGTTAACCTAATGTTTAGTCTAGTGACCACACACCTGCCCCGTTTCTGACCTACCACCTGCTGGTGGAGAGTGGGAAGGGGAGACGAACCTTACTGGCATCCTGTGGTAGAGATGCTGTTTAGCAAGTGGAAAGAGACAAGCTGGTTTCACTTTAAGCATTTGCTGCTATGTTGCTATACCTTGCTATTACTTAAGGTAAAAATGCACATACACACTGTCACATGATATAATGTCTTAAATAGTCATCTATCATTTAGCAGAGAAAGTATGATCGGCAAAAGTGGCATACAGCGCGGCAAAGTGATGTGCGAATCACTCCATTAAACTCCAATTTTACTGACGAAACATACCGTTCTGAATTCAAATCAGGTAATAGCAAAACTTATACTCCTCCACGCACCAGACAACTTTAGATAAACATCAACACCTCAATCATGAGAGGAGGAAAAAGAAAAAGGCAATGAAGGATGCACAGAAATTCGCTACTTGGGGTTTAGAAAAATATTCCGCTGTCAAACTCCAATTGAGACAGATGAGCTATCATTGAGATATGTGAATCCTTGTGCATCAGGTCATGGCAAGTATCAACCACATGACCATAATGCATGACATTGGCTATTTTCCTTGGCAGCTGCAGTTATGACATTTTCCAAGGAATGTTGACATTTATGATACATTGGATTTATAGGCAGTCAACTGCACAATTTTAGTTTAAATGCCATTCCTAGGATGAATACGTTTTCTTCGGACACTCGACAGCAGGCTTCCGAAACATCCACAGTTATATAGCATAAAATACACTACCAGGTATGTTGTATTTATAGACTTCAGTCTGCTATCTGGTATCATGGAGTTCATAGCATGGCCTTACATGGAGTCACAGATTGGTCGGTTGCAACACACAATTCCATGGTTACATTGTGTGTCTTTTATATTCGTTAGAAGTAGAAGTAATATACATTTACCAGATATAAACTAATTTTACTGCTATTTTAGTATCTCCTATATAGTTAACTGCAAGGAGGTTAGTCCTTGTAGTAGCATACAGTATAACATTGTTACATGAAAAAGGTTTCATGTAGGAGGAGACACGTGATAGAATCATAGCCTCGGGCGGCAATTGGATCTGGCCGGCTGGTAAACAGTAGACGAGCCTAGTAGTAGAGACACCGCTCTGTTGAACCAGAACACCAGAGTTGGTATTATACATCTCATCGCCCATGATTTATGAAATCTAAGACATCGTAGCAGATGCAAGGTGGTAGAAATGACGTAGCTTTGTGTTTTTTTATTCAAAAAACAAAAGAGGAACCTTTATCATGGGGATGGTGGCTCATGGATTTTAGGGAGGGAGGAGGGTGTGGAGGGAGATTTCTACAAACTAACGTTCATTGAAGACCCTTATAGAATTGGATTTTAAGAATGAATATTACTCCATGAGTTTGGATCTGCAGCTATCGTCATCAAGGCAAAGCTGGGTGAAGATTATGGCATATCGAAATGAGTTGACTATTGTTTAGCTATATGATTTCAGTTTAGCTATATGATTTATCTGACCCTTTTCACAGATATTAGAATAGCATCACAATATCACAATAATTTGAATTATGCAAATCCGGTGATGAACATATAAATCTCCTTGTTGATGTCTTGTCTACTTTCTCAAAACCTGGCCACTGACAGGCCAGCCGCATATGACATCATCTAACATCACTCCACCAAAACCAAGGCGTGGAAATTGTCACTTTAGGTGAGTGATCATTGTGTATGATTTTATAATGTTGTGCCTATAGCTAAACTTGTACCAGGAGCAAGGTATAGAGTAGGAGCAGCGCTGTTCCCACACAGCGATCAGTAGAGAGATCATCAGTCATAGATCGTATCAGGACAGACTCCATCATCCAGACATTACCTGTGATCAGTGCCAAATGCAGGTAACATAGATGTCATTACTCATACCCAACTGTACATCTTAACCACCCCCTACCTGTACTCACTTCATCACATCCCTACCCCTTCCTATCCATCCTTAAAAATTCACAATCACAGAAATATAGGCCTAGCATACTTAAATGTACACTCTCAGCCTTATTCACTTTTCAAAGGCCACATGTACAGTTCCTCTATCAACATAGACACTGCAACCACTACCGCACAGTCACAACCCTCCCCTGCCTCACAATCCTCAACTTGATCTACAGCTATCAAGCTCTCTCCCCACACACCCTTATCTAAGTACCTTCAACTTACCATCTCACCCCAATCACTGACCAATCGTCTAACATTAGTGACATCATCCCATTGAGTTTTTTTCCCCTTTTACAATACTTCTTCGGTGTTCAGTACTAATTCCCCATGTTAAGTCTATAGGGAAAATACGAGGGTGAGATAAAACAATCGATAAAAAAGATCGAAGCACGTTTTGGAACAAAGAAAGAAAAAAATGGAATTGTAAGTAGCAGGCTATAATATATTTGGTCCGACATATCTTTTAATCGACCAGAGAATGCCTACAAACACGTATCCATGATTTACCCTACAACCACTACTCCCAATGATATACACATACAACTGCCTCACACGAACACGAACATTTGCTCTTCTTTTCTACTCCTATGCTATATCCATCTAAGATAAAGTAAGAATGTGTGAATGCGGTGAATTGGGATGTGGATTGCATGAGGTATATATTGTATTTTCAGGATGGATACACACATTATAGTATAAATCACCAGCTTCGTGTTTTGCCTCTTCTGTGATGATTTATAAAAACCCTGCTAATTCAGACTACACTTCGTGTAAGTTGTAAGATAAGATAAACAGTCTATTGGATTTCAAGATAACAACTGCACACGTGTTCTTTAAGACGTTTTATCTTTATCCGTATCATTCAGTTTGAAAACCATTGAATCGTCCACAAAGAAATGTCAGGAGACTGAAGATAGATGCCTGTGTTGTGATGTCCCATTCTGGTCATTATACACTTTGTTATTGTGCGTTTCCAGTGATGTGCAACTAATCAAAGTGCACAGAATGTCAGAAATATCTGTTAAATCACCACGTCCTTTCGTCTCACCTTCCTCCTCAAATGTCGAGGATCCTGAAGTGTATGGTTTCGAATTTCAAACCAGAATCAATTTTTTTTCTTCTCGCTCGAACATCGTATAGAGAAAAAGCATATTGTTGCACAATGCACAACACAAAGGCCGCACTGGGGCTTTATCAGGGGAGAGCCTGCTGGGAGGTTCCCTGTAATGCAGTCAGAGATCTTACATAGCCGTGGATGGGATGACCCTCGTACAGGAGGTAATAGGCAGTCGGGTCAAAAAGCGGTAGTTTTTGACATTAGAAAGCTGTAAGTGCTATTTCTATCGTCCCATCAGCTGCAAGAATTGCTACCTTCACGTAAGTAAGGTGTATTAAGAGCAAACGGTCTATATAAACGTTGTGGTTAGGATCCAGTAGGGGAGGATCTATAATGCACTGATGACAGGGTAAGATTGTCATTCATACCTGCAAGCTTATAGGCCTGGGGATGATCAAAATGGAGTGGTTGCCGCTATTTCCCTGTAGTTCCCCTGTGTGCTAACAATCAAGATCATCAAAGCTCAGCTGCAATACATCCATTGTGATATCTTTCAGTCAGCATGAAAATCCTTCGAACTAGCTCTTCCGGACTTGTATCTGAATTTGATAAATGTTTCGTATTTTATCAAGATAACATATGGGGAGAGGATGTCCTTTTATCATAATTGTCTTGCCTACATATACGATCGAGAAGGTGTTAATCCATCATTGATTATAGCTTCCCAGTTAACCATATCAGTCTAGGTGTTGCTTGGGTACAAAGGAGCTCCGGCTTGCCACTCACAATTAGGCAAACAGGTACATTCTCCAGATAATCCGAACATGTCCAGTGAAAACTCCCTCATGGTCAGGTGTGGAATTACAAACCTTTTTTCTGGCAGCTGGCGGTAGGTGGAGTCGGATGTTGGCGTCATTAAAATGAGATCAGTGCTTCTCAACTAATCCCGTTTTTGTCATGGAGATTAGGCATTCAATGCCGCGCCAGGTTTACAATGACACCAGCCTGTCATTAACGGTCCCATGGGGCCTCCGACCCGCCTCACCGTTTAGGGTTACTCCCCACCAGCAGTCAAAGCCTATCAGGAATTCAGGAATTCTCATGTCAGCGTATTATTCCTTTATCTATTTTTTCACTTTTAAATTTCCAGGGATATGTCAACATATGAGGAGCCTGTAGGATCAGAATGAATGGGTTAAATTTCAAATTTCTAAATACCAAAAAGGTCTGCTGTTTCTCTTTCTTCAGATCTGCACAAATAAGCCCCACTGAGGTGGCGGCCTTCCTGCAATGTCACACTCCCTCGCGGCACCTAATTTCAGAGATTCAATCTCTCGGTGGTCCTGTTTCTCACTATGGCGCCATCAATAAAGCAACATTTCTCCAAACGTTGGCCTGACCCTATTTTCCATCTTGTACGCATTACATTAAAGAAGGGGTATGCGCGAAAATTTCGAAATATTTTAACCTCCCAACGCCCCTCATTCCGTACTTAGAGCTGACCCTTATACAATATAAAACATCATCACTATGAAGCACTGGGGTTCCACACACAGTTCAATTTGAACTACTCAATATTGGTAACGCTAAATTTCGCCAAATTCATATGCATGATAAGCTCTGAAATGATTTGATTTTATTTCATTTTAAATTTTAGGTTTTACCCTGTCTGTGTGGTCAGACCTCATGCAGTTCATAAGACCTTCGTCCAAGAAAAGACCATGGTGGTTAACACCGGGTGATACGAGGGTATTACGGAGAGGTACAGTCTGGAAGAAAAGTCCGGACGTGGGTGTTTGCATTACAACACTTTGTCCAGCGCACACCAACCTCCTCAATCGGGACATGACGATTCATACTAATCCCCGCTGTCCCTCTCAAAAGAAGTCTGTCTCTCATCCGCTAAATAGCGGCTACGTTTGTTTGAGGGGTATAAATATTTATAAAATGTCGCGAGTATTAAGTGGATGTTGAAGTGGGAGTTATGTACGTCGACCATCGTGGCTCGGGCAATCTGTATCAAGGCGACAAACAGATTATGCAATGAGACGCCCCGTACAAACGGGAAGGGGTGTGTCACATAGGGGTGGGGGTAATAGGAAGAAAGGGGCAAATGCCGGAGGGGTTACAGCGTGGTGTGGGACGGAATGCCCAGTATCCAATTCCCATTATTGCGTTTTCTGACATTTCTTTGTAGAAGCAAAGAGTCGGGAGAATTCATCTATCGGAATATTGCATAAGGAGGAGGATGGTCATTTTTTTTCTGTATAATGAGATTCCCTCTTGTAAGCGGAAAGTTAGGTGAGAGAAGATGTGGTCGGAAAACTGAATGCTAGAGGATATCCGACGATTTAGATCAGACAATGAGATTCGTTTAGTAAATAATCCATTGTGATGTTTAATGTTGCCCAGTATAAAGGCATAATTTGAGGAGTGTAGGGGGCGTGTCCTTGATCTGAGGTCAGGGGGCGTGGTAAGCCGCCAGTGGGCGTGGCTATTGGTCACCTGGGTTACGAAGTGGACCAGTGGTCAGTTGTTCAGGTCTCAGGTATGCCAGTAATCACCAGGTGGTCGGGTATCTCAGCATCACGTTAGAATAACCCCGCTGGTTAATTGTATATCTCCCTTCTGCCCACTCTTTCAATCTCCTTACCTACCGCTGGCAGTGCTCACCTTTAAGCATTAATCGTCCGAAACTCAGTCTCTCATTTCCTCACCGCGCAATTTTCTGAACCGTGTCTCACAGGTGTTGCATCCAGGGAGGTGTTTTATTAACAAGGTATTGCATAGACCTGTTGAGTTGAAACAATCACTGATGGTCTAAGACCTATTTGGATATAGCTTTGCCATACATGCGCAGATAAGATGATTCGAAACGGAACGGTCACTATTCACGATCGTCACTACTGTAAAACACCTCCCAGGAAGCTGGCAACAACCACTGTTTCAGAAGTCAGGTGCGTGAATAAGCCACACTAAATAGATTGAGACAAATCAGGTAGTGATACCGAGGTCTATCCTATCTTTGCGTGTCTAGCGGTGTCCAGTCCCTGGTGAAGGTGCTTTATTCGACCGTAACTCTAACTTTATCTGACGTCCCATCGCCTGACCAATGCTGCTTGTGGTTGGGGGATGACTGGTGTGATGACACTCCGGTGGTATGACATGGTGGTAGGTAGAGACACAGCTGTCACACTGAGTTACCTGACTGGTCTAACTGTGATTCGTCCTGACTAGACACGATCTGACCCTGACACACACAATCAATGTTCTGTAACCTTATATGTCTTTATACCCATGGGTTACTAAGTCCCCATTGAAAATGAACGGGGCTACAAAAAACTACTCATTGTTTATCAGTTGCCGTAAACCTCACCTATGGTTTACAGTTTTTCCAAACTCACTATCGAATTATCAGAAACATAAGTTATTATCAATGACTATGGGTAAGAGATGCAACAGTCGATGGTTGTTGGGCCGGTGGGCTCTGTAAGCCACGAGAGGTTGAAGCGTAGTAATACACTCGCAATTAGTTAGGGGTTTCTTTTGCCTCTTTAGGCTTGTTTAAATCGAGGGGCTCCATCACTCATTTCCCCACATATTGTCCTCACACTCTCTATTTTTCCTTATTATCAAACGATTCTTTTACTCTATTCATTCACAACAACCCCCATCCACCCACAACCACACACACACCTCCTGGGCACCCCTTCAACTCTACATATGTAGCATGTGGTGGATGTTGAATATGTGCATGGCTAGGTTCCCCATGGATGTCAGTTGGGGTCGCGAAAGCAAACTATTTTTCATGTGGAATTTACTGCCTCAGAGAGAAAGAGGAAACATGAAAAACACATCGTTATCAGTCATGGGATGGGCTTGGGTGTGTGGGGAGGTTTGAACCACTGTGTATTGGTGTGTGTGAGGCCCAATTTCTTCTCTTTGTTTTACACAAGAATAAGGAGTCTTATAGACTGAAAATGAAAATAAGGATTTCCTTGGAAGAGAGGAAACTGGTATCTCTGGTTCCCTATGGGCCAGTACCCAAAATTGATGGATAACGCCTCTGCTCGTGATGAATGACAGATCAGGGGATTTGGTCTGCCTACACGTGCGCCAAATCTGTCGTTATATTCCAAGAAACCTTCCCCGAAATCTGTTATCTGAAGCCTGACCTCATCCCACGATTGTGGTGAGCTGCGACTTCCAGGAATCCTAGGAATCCGTGTTAACGTGTTTGAGGAGACATTTCCTTGACTCTGCTGCAATAGGACACCTGCGACGAAACCGCCATTTCCTGGCAGCTCAGTCACGCCTAGTTTTACGATATGAACTTTGTATCAGGACCTAAATTGTTTCAGGAAGATTCATGGCTTGGTCCTAGAACTGGGGTGAAAAGCCCGAGAATGATGGAAATTGATAAGAGCACTTCACTTAGGCCTGAAGTGAAGCAGATATCTCTGAATTGATGCTAAAGATTTTGGCCAAATGGTATCACTTAGTTATTTTGGAGCATCGGGGCAGGTTGACTAGTTGGGAGAAGATAGGTCTAGAATGTGCTTAGGGCTAAATCCATCGTAGAGTGATGATATAGGTTGGCAGAGCTCTACGTATTCACACCCTTCAGCTAAATTCCTATAAAAATGGGAAAACTACCTACAAAAGCTTATGACTCTAGTTCCAGTGACCCCATATAAAACAAAATACAAGTCATTGCTACATGTATAAAATCTCGGGAATCTGTGCATAGTGTGACAGTATAGACTGAGGGTGAGTTGAGTAGTAATCGAGACGTATATATTGCTTGACAACAATGTAAACTTGTCAAACAGCAGGGGACACCAGGGCCTCAGCTGGATGGCCTGCAGCATGACTTGATCTTGTGACCACAGACTGGTCTGTCCTTTCTTCCAGTCTGGGTGTCTGTGTCTGCTTTTTCTCTCTCCCTCACTCTCTCTCTATCACTCTCCTATCCACACTCCTGTCGCCCAGCTCCCTTTCACTTTCTTCCTTTCAATATCATAAATCAATCCCTCATTGTGTCCTCTCTCTCTTTCTCTTCCTCTCATCCCCTCCTGCCCCTTATACATGTACATTTCTCGTTGCTGTTCTGCCTCCCATACTTCCCTTTCTGCTAGTCTTCTCTCATTTGTCTATATATACACTTCATTTATCCGTCTTTCCCTTTTTCTATATCATTTATTGATCTCTTCATTATTCCTCTATTCTTTTTCCCATCCTTTTCCATCACCGCATCGCCTTTCCTGTTCGTATCTAGCATACTGGATCTCTTATGCTCTTCCTCTCTGCCATCCTACTTTTTCTGCAGTGCTCACAGAGCAGTCACGTGGCCGTGTGATAAGGTACAGCGTACTGCCGTGAGCACACAGGTCACAGGTCACAGGTCACGGCGGAGGTCACCAGGGAATATCTCAAGGACGTGTCAGATTTGTTTAATTCTAGAGGAAAGTTGAAGGGGTGGGTGGCGGGTCGAGGGGTAGAGAACCTGCTGGTGACAGTCTGTGTAGGGTACAGTATACAGGTAGGAACCCTCCTCTCTCTCCAACCTCAGAGTACCTCTCACCCTGTGAGAACCCCTTAGACACCCCCACCAGGGGTCAAAGGTCACGGAGGTCACAAGGTCAAGGCTCAAGCCTCAAGTACAATCCAAAGGCAAACAACTATAGGTATACTACGAAAAAAAGGAAGATGTGTTATTCCGATGGGGATTCGAAGTAGGGTAATATTTGGAAACAACTAAACCGGTGTTCGATGTCAGTGCTAGTATGATAAACTCTCACCGGCAATCTGAGTGGGAACAGCAGGAGAGGGACAGAGAAGAGTTTATCGTGTATATTTACACCTGAAGAACTCTGACAAAAGCAGATTGTAGGTTTAGTGTTCCGTCGCCTGCGTGCTTTGTCTGGGTGGGAGGTCCGGTGCAGCATGGACTTCACCTCAAGTGGTTCTCTCTCTGATTTATGGAGTTCAGGGAAAATAGAGTAGTAGAATATCTATTCTATAATCGGTGGTTAAGGACAGATTTGGATGGGACTTCAAATGTGAGGGTGGTATCGCTATCCTGATATTGGTCATTGAAAATGCAGACAAGGTTTTTTTTGCTTGTGAAGAGTACTTAGGTGGTGTGATATATTTGTGAGGTGTCAGGTGAGTGTGAGGTCAAGTATGGGGGGTGTTTTAAATCTGTATCGAGTGGATAAAATAATCATGATAATGATCCAAGTAAGTTTGCTTGTGTCACGTATATATTTTCATATATTTCATATGTCTTGGAAGTGTGTGCATGGAAGATGCACCATTGGATGTCACCTAATTACAATGATAGATTTAGAATTAAAACAGAGAACATACAAAGGGCCCACTTGTAGTTATAAACGCTAATGGCCTGGAGAAGCTTACCATTCGGAATTTCCCACTGGGATCTCCCTCTGCAGCACTCTCAGTCGTTGGTGATTATTTCCAGTGGCATTATTCCACATCACCGATTTTATCAAGGTAGAAATGACTTTTAAATGAATGCATCACTGAATGGCCGATTCAAAGAGGCTCACACGACAAGTATCACAGCACGCCTTGGATTACTCATTCTGAACTGAAGATGGAGGCCTCTTGGTCGTAACCTCAGAAAGGATCGGCAACTCCATATTGTCTCGTTGGCTTTGGTACGGATGGTTCAAGTCACGTGATCTGTCATGGCGACACACTGATGCACACCTTACTTCACACCTCCACACAGGTAACTTTCACACCATGGCCAGCGCTTGGTTCACACCCCCAGGTTTCAAGCTGTCACACCTTGTGGTCACACCTCGTTCATCAGGTCTTGTCAGTACACCCTTACTGCACTCACCCAGCACAGGTTTCTTTTCGATATTTGCCTCCACTAGATACATACATAGTCATCAATAGGGAGCGACGAATGTGATGGAAAGAGAATCTGGCTGATCACGTGGTTTTAAATAACACCCACGCTCCTGCCACAAAAACAGCTGCTTGGTCTTGGTTTCTGCTTACGTTTTATACAAACTGATCAGTCTTTGGTCACACGTTCCCCATTCGGGACCAAGCCTGGGTGTGAAGCTAAGAAACAATGCATTGCCACTTACTCAACCAATACTGGTGTTAACCCTTTACGTACCTGCGAGTGGCTAGTCATTTTTATCTCACCCCTGATATTTTTCCTCATAAACTTGTAATTGGTTTGTTTGTTAGGGTAGTTTAACGTCCAATTTGTTCAATTAGACTTCTTTTGTAATTGGTAACTCGTACTCAACGCCGATGGAGTATTTACAAAATATAATTACTCAATAGGGAGCTATTTCACAAATATCAGCCGTTTAATCAATGTGAAACTCAAGTTTATGGTCAGAGTTCGATGCTATCTCGGTCTGAATTGCTAGGTAATTCACGTGGCTTTGCCTTGTGAACTACGACGGTATTCCAACACGATGGGATACGAGCTCTGACTGTAAACTCTCATAGGTTTCCTCTATACATGTAGTATCATCATGTTGCTGAAGTATTTCGTTATCTTTAGTGTCATTGCATAAAAGTAATCAATAACACTATAACAGGCGCGCCTTATGCTACTATCTAGCAAATTTATACTGTTTACAGGACACATCTAAATATATTAGACTAAACAATCCTCCATAGACCAACACCATTACTATCAAAGGATATATCTCTCATTCTTTTCCCATACCTTCATAAACGATACGCGAAATTTGACCTTAAATATGAGTGTTTAGCACATTATTTATATATAAAGGCATCTGCTCGGGCATGAGAGGGTTAATGTAAGTACTAGACAGCTAGCATACCTGGGCACGTTTGTGATTGATCTATGTCACTTGAGTTGAGCTGGGACAAGATCGGGTGATCTGGTGACATGGTATCAAGGCCCGGAGACAGAAAGATGAGAAAAGTATGAAGGTAAATCACCTTCTCTGATCGGATCATTGGGTATAAATAAACCCAGCTGTCTACTTTAGGATATATTCACGACGAGGTGAGGCACAGTTCTTTTACATGGGAGGTATTTCACGAAACCACATTTACGTATTTACTGATATATTCACTGATATGTGCTCTCAAACTCACCAGATTTATATATTTGCAGACATATATATAATCGTCAATCAGTCAGACCTCCCAAAGTGAAATACAGTGTCTAATATTATATGTCAGAACTTCTATGTAACCAGATAACCCATAGGTTATAACAATTTGTTGTGGTGAGTAAATGACCCACACATGGTATCAACCTAGCCGTAGGAATACCATTGAGAAATTATACGCAACGATCACTTACATAAAGTGACAATACTAGTAATATATGCTGTAATTTTTTATCACTATGGATCACCATCAATTTGCTACTGAATCCAGTAATTGATCTCGCGCCTGAGTCAGCAGGTATTGAAGAAAACACGTTCCTGCAAATACGTATTGTGATGGGAGGAACACCAAAAAACCGTCACCAGTGATTTGTAAATATAAACTAGGTCAAACTGCAGGTAAACTAGGTCAATCAAGAGCTACTCACGATACATGCAGCCCATCTCGCTGCCCATCTGTTGCCAGCCATTACAGCAGCGATGTCGTGTATTGTAGCGACGACCCATGTCCTGTTGGTATGTTGTGTAGTAGTATGTCCTGTAAGTGACAGACAAGAGAATCATCACACAGTTTACATAGACAATAATCGATGCTGTTTTTGACGGGTGGCCCTAAATGACGAGGGATTGACGCATAGTAATACACGAGCGTTTAATTTTACCCCATACATTATCAATTGGAATTTCTTAACCCATGGATAAGAAAATCATTACAGTAACAAATGTTTATCACCTGTCACTTTGGTATGCCGTTCAGTAGTATATCAAATACATCAGAAGTATCATATCTGATAGACAATTACAGTGGTATAATTCCATGACGTGTATTATTGGTATCTTGCAAAGTAGTATATGTTGTAAGTGAAAGGCTGGATACATTTTGAAACTATTTTCTTTTCAGATTTATCATAATCTTTACCTCCATCAAAGCCCTAACATTAAACTGGAAATGACGTCAAATAGCCGGTTAAAACACTAACGTAACAAGTCCTTATCACCCCACGTCCTTTCAAAATGTGTTGTACTAATATTCAAAGTATTTGACAAACTGTGAAACTACCACATGAATATCTACGGTATAACAGTAAAATAACTTTATCATAACGTCTTTTAATACGAATAATGGCTACATCAAATGAGACATCCGATGATCACATATTTATTTCCTTCTTTAACTGCCCGCAGATATAGACTGTTTTCGTAAGTATCCAAACTTTTATTGTGCACAAACGTTTTTGGCGACTATAGAGGAGGGTGAATCTTTGTTGTCACGAGACTCTGTTTAGGTCAATCAGCAGCAGTATCGGAGAAAACACAAGTGGATCGACCCACATCGAGGAAACTTTTTCCGAATGGTCAATATTTCTCTGAGCAGCTCCTGCGTACGGCAAGCACAGGGAGTCGATCCAACTCATCGTATGGCCCTTAATTCTCTGTGTTTGTTTACCTACGTCTAGCTTTGGAGAGTGATCGCCTGTGTTGTCAGATAGACAAGGTCAACCACTTGACCTTGAAGATTTGGTCAGCGGCTATTTTGAAAATATGTCGTGTCTAATGTCAGGGCTGATGAGTCTCTTTCTAAATGTATCCACAGCCGTGCCTCTCTTTTTATCTAACTCAACATAAGCTCGTGACAAATAATTCCGATTTGGGAGAATTATAGGACATGAAACGTTCGTTCATAGAAGAGAATATATGGGGTTTATCCAGTTCAAGCATATATATGGGATTTATCCCATTCGAGCCCATTTTTCTGGGTGATGGAAGTTATGGACTAAACAGCATGGAAGGTAATCCAAGTAATTACATGCCCAAAGATAAAATACAATCAGATTTGACTTTCAAGGGACATTAAAGCTGTCTTGATACCGTTGTTTGAATTGGTTTCCTACTGAAGTAAGGTTATGAAGTTTCAATTTCTACTTCATATATAAACCCTAAGGATTCTGATCTCTTCAGTTTATGGTAAACTTCTCAATATCAGTAAGGTAAGAATTACAAGGGTAACACAAATCCGTTGATAGGTACATTCAGACAGTAAGGATTAAAAGAGTTTATCTAATTGTTTAAAAACAAATTGAATAAATACAAAAAAGGAAACACAAAGATCACGGCAATTTCTCTGTTACTGTAAGGAACGAAAAAGCTTTCTTTTATCAATATCATGCGTTGGATAGTTCCCATGTCTCAGCATGGAAAGTTCACTTGTACGCTACGGAAGAACATCTTCATAATACTGAATAAAGTCTCTGCTCCCCCAAAAAGGAGTACACACGGCCGATACGCATATCGGCATATAGGTGCGAGGTAATGAAACACATACATTGTTATACTGCTCTATTTACATACCTTATGACAAGTGTTTGGTGGGAAATATGAGTAAACATAGAGTTTAGACAGGACTAGGGAGGGGATTCTAAAGGCTGAAGGTAGGAGAGACCCTACCATAGGGTGGTCTTATGTATGTCTGTATCATTCCTAGCAACGAGGTAGTTTATTCTTAGTATGGGAACTACAGATTAGCTGTCCAACCTTAGAGTATAGCTGCACCATCACAACCACTACCACCTTTTCGTACTTGTAACTTTGTATATGTAACATTTTGGGATAAGCTGAATACTCATTTTTTTCCAGTTTTTGTGGGCTTCTCTGGACAACCGCAATTTCCCTGAAGCTGCGTTTTACATCAAAACATAATAAAAGAAAGCCATGCTCTTGTAAAAAAAATATATTGCCTAGGAGTCTGTTAATAAATGGCTGAAAGTATTCGGCAATGCTTACCTGCGTTCGTAGCCGACGCACCAGTTGTGGGAGTATCCGCAGTTGGGTTTCCACACCTTGACCATGCGCGTGAAGGCGCGTGTGCACGGTTTGCGCACGGGAACCAGCTCCACGTCACGGTATTCACACACGTTGGGCCTGCGTACACAAAGTAATGACGTCACTTAATCAAAGAGTCACTCAGTAATGACATACATTCTACATGTGACATGACAAATATTCCAAAGTCAAGCGAGAAATGTTACAAGCTGAGAAAAAATATCGAGAAACGGTAAGATACACACACACAGACAAGCAGACAGAATGACCAAGTTAAAAAGGAGTAAAGAGAAAGACATCTCTGTTCTTACAAAATGGTCATCTTCTTTAGATTGCCTGTCCTAAGAGGAGCTACCTGAGACCTCAGGGGTCTGTTGAATGACTTATACCTGCAAACCATCAGTGTACAGGAGACTTCGTACGAGGGTTATGGTTTAATAATATTTAAGCTCGTTCGCTAAGACAATTCTAGTTGATGGAAGGTCGTCAATAAGTATTGAATAAAGTTGACCCATTCCTAGGCATACAGAAAAGGGTCTTCATGTACGAGCCTTAATTATTCAACAGTGCCCTAGTGTAATGAAATGTCTGCTCCATCCCTCCCCTTTACTTTCAAGAGTATCTTAAGAGTTAATGCCTTCCTGACAGCAA
The DNA here is from genome assembly GCA_950022655.1 of Alentia gelatinosa. Taxonomy (NCBI): domain Eukaryota; kingdom Metazoa; phylum Annelida; class Polychaeta; order Phyllodocida; family Polynoidae; genus Alentia; species Alentia gelatinosa. The sequence goes on along the minus strand of OX465590.1, from coordinate 22,164,794 downwards.
TGATAATATATGTGGTTTACGTCAAGTATCATATGCAACATTTTACATAACTCTTGTCTATAACCTAGCATGATCTATACATCGTATTGAGAAGACATATTGTACTCTCAGATGTCGTTTAAAGCATCATGTATACTCTCCACTTTGTTAACTCTCTCTCTATTGTGGAATGCATTCTGTTCGGCCTACTATGTTCTACGTCACATAACTAATGTCATCTATATCATATATACGAGTCATATTATATATCGCATTGTACTTTGGACCTTCCAATGCTTTCATGCAAAGAAAATTCCTTTCTTGCCATTGTTATCTCCACATTTCTGGTATTCATTATCTGATGTTATCATTCAGACTTAGAGGACCCCACGTAGCGAACCGAAGTGGAACTTATACAATACAACCCCATAATTCATAAATCTATAACATGCAATCATCATAAGGTACTCCACAAACGCCAGCGTGTCCCCCGTTCTGAAGTGCTCTGCAGTGTGTGTTAACAGCGCCAGCTACTTTCAGTGTTGCAATGTCTGGGTTGTATATTTGTCTGGTAATCTCAAGTATTCGTCAGTATTTGTCTCAATTGTACCCCATTTCCTATCACATTTCACCAACTAAAGTACCACTTAAGAAGTATTTTCTGGATACAGAAACGTGCCTACACTCTAGGTACTAGACTACGCTATTTGGTTGGCGCAGCAGCTCTAGACACACCCTCAAAGGGCCAGTTTTGTGTGTTTACTTAATATCACATTAAAAGGTCATAATGGTGCCTAACTTTTGGCAGCATTATATCCCTGAGTGGCACAGAGTTTGGTGTCCTACCATAAAGAAACCCCTAACACACATTTCATGGGGCTGACATGTGTTTATCTTGTCAAGCAAGGACACAAACCAAAAGCGCCCTAAATGCCACAAACAAGGTCACTAACGAAGTACATAGAAAATTGGGACCAAAAACTCTCAACGTTAATACTATAAAATTATAATTCCTGTTGAAGCACCATAAAATATTACAGTTAAGAAGAAGCGTCAACCTATTCAAACCAATTTGGGTACATAGCTATAATAATGTGTACATTCAGGATATAGCTATATTTGCAATTTGCTGGTAAGGCCTGGAACCCACCAGCGCCAACGTCGAAATTCAGATATCCCGATGCACCAAGACGTCCATCCAATTCAATGTGTCGTATATTGCATCGGAAGGTGCGTCGGTGTGCATCGGAAGCCAGATGGGTTCGGGGTTTTATTCTACCCCTAATATAAAATCCCATAGGCTTAACATTGGGTTTCCGTATGCCACGCTGACTGGCATACAGAGTTTTCTATGCCACTAGTGGCATAAAGCATTGTTATCACGTAATATTCCAAAATCGAGGAGATAGGGTAGGATAAAATCAAAACCTGATTCGTTTTAATTTTGGCCACCGCATTCCACTCCTGAAGTTTTGGCTCCGGACTTCACTCGGCTTCGCCTCATGAAGTCACTATGCCAAACTCCAGTCGTGGAATACGGTGGACAAGTTTAAACCTCATCCAGTTTTACGATATTATCCTGACAACATTTGCAGTAACGAAAGAGTGACTGCAAATTATTCCGTACTATGAGTAGATAGCGTAATATAGTCTGTATGATAACAGAATCAAGTTTTCCCAGAACTAGTTGTATGTCTGGGCTAGCTGATGGTGTCTGGCAATATAATGGAAGGACACTTGAGTTATATGGACCCTGATTAGATATACTGTATCATATATCATCACTCATCTCCGATTACATACTCTATAATACATATATATACATATTAGCCCGAAATCCTGACCAGTATTCTACAAGAACCTAGATCAGCTTTTTTTGCTAATTGTTTTAAATAATGTATTAATACTTCATGGCTAGACAAGAATTACCTCCGAATTCTGCAAATACCTCAAGATTTCACCATTCTAAAGTTAGCGCTCTCACGTTGTTACCCTTCACCCACCTCATTCCTCTGGACATTACATCAGCCACTCTAAGTCCCAGCTGCACCACCTTACAATGATCCACAAGCTAGAAAGAACGCCGTGGGCAGCTCCAAACAAGATAGTGTGAGAGATCTCCATTGCATTAAGTGAGCTGGATTGTACCTGGAATAAATCAGTAACCTTAAACAACCATGTTTTACTACAGGATTGTTCTGTAAAAGGTGGAGATAAGCCTGCATTTCCAGCATTGAAAGAGTACCTAAATAGTTAAGCCAAGGACTGAAGCCAGGTGCTAATTTTCAGTTTGTATTTTTACTCATGTCTTGCCCTGCTTTCAAAATAAGACTCGGGAATTGTCGCCACTTAGCCTGTGGCTAGATTCATCCCTGTTGGTAATATGCATGCCAGATTGCTGGACTATAAATGACAAAAAATCAACTGGGTGTCTTCTACCATCCCTCTGTCATATTGGGATATAAATTCTTGACACAGATTTTTGTTGGACATTTAAACGTCTTCCACTCACGTAACCCAGGTTCTTATCTCTGCTCACAGGGGGCGCAGACTTCAGTAATCTCTCCGGGAGACGTCAGTAAGTGTGATCCACGCCTCAGTAATCACTGACTCTAATTACAGGTATCTCTGTCTGCCTCCATACGGCCAACAATGGAGGCAGGTAAACGCCACCCGCCCGACACATACCCCTCGTCACGACCACAGACTTCACTCTGCTATTGTCACCACCTCTCAAATACCAGGGGCGGATCCAGGTTTTGTAAGGAGGTAGTACCGAGCAGAGGTCCCGAGTCGAAGCTGTCGTATGGGAAGTGGACCTATTTTCCTTTTGAGGACCATCATTTTATTTTGAACAGGACAGGTGGGGTGGAGGTGGGTGGGTGGTGGTCTACAGGTGGGTAATTGCCTCTGTATAATTGCCCATATATCCGGAGCTATGACCACCCACTCCTATCCCATCCAAATCTCAGATTGCTCATACTATATTGGCCGAGTCCCCTTAATACAGAAATCATTGGAAAATGGAGATTGGAAATTAATATTTTCAGATTCAATTCATTTTGTCCCACGGAATATTGGAATTCAAAGGGTGGTGATATGTTTAAAATGAGGTGGGATGACATTTACTGTATGACTGAGACTTGTTGTAATCTGATAGCACGGTGAATGTTCAGCCTCTGTGACAAGACGTTAGGTGGGTAGAGCTGGCTGGTCATTTATCATTGAAATCTTACATACATTTTGCTGTGATGGATGACAGGCTGTCCACAGCCTATACATTGTAGCCTATTTTTCTTAGGGAATCTGTTTGAAATATGTCCCAATAAGTCAAATAGGGAGGTGGGGACCTACATGAACTCTTCCAATAACTATATGCAGTATATCAAACTCATAGCTTATTCTCATTTCTCGATTTAAATATCCTAACTACTTATGAATTCTAAACAATCTAAAGGTAACGCTTAGTAATCTCAACGTGTTTTTTTTTCTTGTCCATCTGATATCGCCTTTAATCCATATTTCAATCCCATTCAAAAGGCAACCTATTGATATTCTCAATACATTACCTTTTGCTCTGGCATTGTTTGCTCGGTTGGTATAAATATACCAATGCCTACATTATTGGATATGCGCACATACCACTTAATACAATATCGTAAACAGCTTACTGCCTGTATGTGTGTACCTGCCTATATCACTTTAAAGGGCTATACGCCTACACAACTGAATACTGTGATAAATCTCTATTGGGGAGGTTCGCTGAAAGCATAGCCTTTTTCTAGCCATTTCATAGAAAACTATCCTCCTCGTATCTTCCAATATGAGATACCACAAGACTATGATACCCCTTACGTTATCATGCTATTACAAGTCGTTATATATACCTTATTGGCCTCGTATCTCTTATTCATTAGTTCTATTCATGTCTGGTAATATCCAGGGATTATTGCCTAAAAGGACAGTACTCAGCTTTCGAGTGGTGTTATGAAGTAGACCTAATGGCCAATCTCGGAGCGCATTATGGATAGAATCCATATTATGGGATGGTACGGCGTATTACGTAATGATTCATTCATCGCATTGAAGACAGTGAGTGCCACTATTCCGCAGTGCACCATGGGTTTACCGAGGTTGCAATACTGTATTAAGCCCCATCATTGTGGGTAGATGTCTATCATAGGTGCCATTGATGCGAAGATGTTCCGGATAATGTATCTTTATTATGAAACAAGAAACACATTGACTAAGCACAAACATCAGATACCCATGGTCAAGTGAAGCAAATTTAGAGCTTATTCTCGAACAGCCTGGTCAATAATTGATCAGTATTATTTGTCAATAGGTTCGGATTCGATGCTCTAATGTTTTTGAAATCCTTTCAATGTATTGGTACACCCCTTGACGTTATCATAATGCACCCACTGATAGGGCTCTTGCCTTAAGCCCATAGCGTTCAGCTTGAGGTGTAAGCAATTATCTCGGCCATAAGATATATATCATCCATATCTCAGTCTTTCAAAATACATAAATCCCACCAAGTTGGCGACTTCGAAAATAGCTTTCTGTTACATTTGTATAAATTTTAGTATGCGACTTGAGCAGAGAATATTCGTGCGGCCTTGAGTTTTTTTTCCGAGACCTATTAAGAGAACTGGGCACTATATTTGAAATATCAAGTTCTTAAAGTTCTTCCAAGCAACTTTTATATGGCGATACAAACAAACCGCACACAATGAGTCTATGCCATTTACAATGTCGCACGTGAAAGATCGCTAGGAAACTGGTGAACGTTGTATTGTCGTTAAATTTTCTTGAATACAAAAAAAGTTTCAGCTCCACCAGATTGCCTGTTTTAATCTGTTTCATTAGCTAGCTGCGTATACATGAGGTATACTCCCAAGCAGCGATCACACAGTTCTAACCTGAGTTGCTGTGTAGGTCAGGTTGGGTCTTAAAAGCCAACTGAGGAGGTGTTCCTGAAAGGCACTACCCTCATAAACCCACATTCTCCAATCTTGGGTTCTGATCGCCAAATGCATGTCCTAGTGACTAATGTATACCCCACCTACACACACTTACACAGAGGCAGGTGTAAGGGGACCCGGTTACACGGAGACACCTGTAAGTGTTACCTGGCGTTGAGTAACGATGACGACACCTGAGCTGGACTTAACTCCTCCCCTACTCCTCCACACACACATACACAAGTACATACCCCATCTGAGTTTAATACCGGGTCGAGATTAACCGTGCAACAACAATCCACCTCTACAGGTGAGAAGCAGCTGTGGTGTCGTCTTTTATGTATGATCAACATATTTGTCACACGTGTCATTACTATCCACCTAATACAGAGTCTCTATACTAAAACCTATAGAACCTAGAAGTCGCCACTAAGTAGAATACGGAAAGCCGTATTCTCATAGAAGAAAAAGTCCCGAGCATGCAAAGTATCGCGTGGAAGGATCGGCGGCTATGTTATCTTTCCTTTGAAAACTTATATTTAGAATGCTGAATGATAAATACAACAATATAAGAATCGCGATATCCTCGGATATTACTATTCGTCAACTACGCGGAGAATAGGACAATGCAGATCAAAATTATGGTAATATAAGTAATATGTAGTTAGCTGTATTTATTTCATACTGGCAATAACATGAACAGTACAAATGTATTTGTGTTGTTGTTAACTGAGAGCACGAATATATTTATCGGTGATCCATTTCAGAAAAAGAGAGAATGTTATATATCAGAGAAGGATGCTGGGAGGTGACACATCAGCTATTGTCTTTCTGTGGAAAGGTATTGAATGCTGTGCCGAAACCGTGTGAAAGTCTGCCATATTATCGTAGAGTTTATTATTTATATAACTATGCTAGAACGCCTATGGAATACACGTGTACTTCCCGCTACTAGGAGTGCAGTAATCATAATGTTTGGGCTCCCTGAGACGTAGTTGATAGGCAATGAATTGCCGACTTGATAATTGAATGAAATGGCTGACCTTTTTCGTGTTCTTAGGTACCGGGGGTATATAATAAGAAAACGTAGTGACAGCCGTAGGGATGCCATTCTCTGCCTATATTTACCAAAAATATTTCCCTCCGCCTCTGGGGTAAGGATGTATTTCATATGGTATAAAACAACTCAAACAGCCATCTCTATGGGCCCAGTAACTACATTTTCTGTTAGTAATTTGCCTGTAAAAATACATGATATTCCAAAAAGAAAGGTATAAGATGCTATTGGGCGAAAGAGGTGAAACAATAACAGCGTGAACGAGAAACCAATCAGAGGATGTCCAAAAATAATAGGGCTTTTTCCGTCTCAAAAATGAAAATATTAGCCTGTGAGCCTAACATCTACAGGAATTCCTCTCCTTGTTTTTCTAACCTTTCTTTTCCGTTTTCTCAGGCGGTGGCGCCCCCTACATGAGATCGCGCCCCCTGCTGGCACGACGTGGGTGGTCCAGTTGTATCGGGTACTGGCCCAACTGCATACCCTACACTTCCGGGGGCTACGCTTGAGTCGACGTAACGACGATCTTGTCATTTTACGTCTTGCACGTTTCTCTTTGTTTCTTTGAATATTATCTCCGTAAAACACATGTAAAGATAACCCAGAGTCACATCTTTATTGATTTACTGGGATGTTACTGACTTTGAGATGACTGTTCCCACCAAAAGGATGAAACGCGAACACCTTGCGTCACTCTCCAATCACACGTTACCTTCAGTGTATTTCAAATAAGCGCGACGAAGACTGTGTGTGGAGACTGCAGGGTCATAAGCTCTAGGGTAAAGAGAGTTTTGACCAGCCCTACTTTCATGTGTTTTCAGTAAACGTCGGGGGAGAAATGTTTCCACGCCTAAACACGTCAGAGAATACGACACCAGGGGGCACCACAAAGCCTACGCTGCGGGCACGTCTGTGTTTCTAGGAGAACATAACCTGCATATTTGTGGGTTTCTGTGAGATTTTTGGGAGAAGCCAGCCCATTTGTCAGACAAGCTGGTTTCTGTAAACTGCATCTGGCACAAGATTGCAAGTTTGCATTCTTATATGTATACCTTTCTGTGTGATTATTTTATTGGGATTTCGCAAACATACCTGTGAAAACCCTTAAACCTACTCTAACTTTCGGGTATTTCCCTCAGGCGATGGTGTAAATACCCACATGGCTAGAATACTTGTAGCATTTTCAACCTTTCTAAACGTTTGCAATGCTTTCCCAGGTCCACGCGATCTTTCGTCCACTCCAACACCAACAGGGCAAAAAGCCCTCCTCTATAGCGTCTCACAAAGACCATTGGTGTAATAAGTAAAATACTTGAGGGAATTACTTGAGCCCCGCAGTCCCACGCTCACACCTCCTCCCTGGTCGTTAGACATCAATCAATGCATGCACGTTCAACAAACTCCACCAATTCCAATGTGCAGGCAGCTTTAGGTTCGTGTGGATCTAGAAAGCCAATAAACACTCGGTTAGTGCTTTTAAAGTGTTGGTGGTTTGGACTGTGAGCGGGTGCCGGGTGTCGGGGCACAATAAGGAGTGTTGTGAGGACTGTGTCAATATCATCTCGTGTGTCCTAATACTTTGAGGTTTGGGGACCTACACCTTACACCTGCATATTGCATTTTCGTTGTGTTCTGTGTACCCCATACATTAACATGTATACAGGCCCAGCTGTAGCCCTTCTGATGTGTGCCTACCTACAAGGTTAAAACCACACCATGTATATGTATACATACATTGCAGCCTAACTCTACACTAATTACGCACATGCAAGTTTAACTCTGGCACCACTGAAATATCATTAGTAATCTTATCTATAGATACAACATTGAAACTGCCCATTCAAAAACTCATAGAAATTATCAGCACTTCCATTGCCAAGATAGAAACAAAATAATATCAAAAAGCTTTATGTATAACAGAGTTTAATATTCTGCCATAAGACCTAAATAATACCTAAAAACGCCATTATAAGAGCGTGCTTGCAAACTCTATATACATCACCTATAGGTTAGAGTGCTCACATACAGACTTCCATCTTCCTGCAAAAATAGTATCCCTTTACTATATGCGCGCTGTTCAGTGTTATACTGGGGAAGGAACAGGGTGCCAGTGTTTAAGAGGTGCGCCCAGCTGACCAAGACCAATCACTTGAAACTGAACTACCTCAAGTCACTCTTGCTAAATACGTTTTGATCCTCGAGTCAGGCAGTCGCAGAAATGGCAAGTTGACTGGGTGCAAGAGGGTTAGAGAAAACTGTACATGAATTGAATGTAACCCAAACCTTTTGATTTTTATTCATTTATAATGCACGCTGATTCATCAATGATGAACATACCTTTTGCTCCTAGTATTCACATACGAAGTCGTTCACTATCGACTGATTCACTCTGTAACAGTGAGCCTGAACGTTATTTATACTGCACCCCTAGCAGCGGGTAGTATTTTATAGAGGGAAGGCCATATAGGTGATAAAGTGAACATGTTGGGATATAAGTCGTAGCCCCTATGGACAATATGGTGGTTAGGACTATGCGACCTACACTAGTTAGTTGGCAAAAATGTTCGCTGGTAATTCCATAAATGTTAATGAAATCGATAAAATTTCTCCGAATTACTGCAGCGGGTTGCCTCATGAAATATCTCCTTCTGTCACCAATATACGGTTTCGTGTGTATTCTGTTAAACCGAACCAAAAGTAAACCTGTAAATCTCGTGTAAGCTAACACCCATACAGCTGGGCCTCATATTCTTCAGTGCACCAGCTTTATGCATGAGTTGGAAAATAACAATAACATTTTGCTTGCTCCGTTGCGTTTATCTGGTTGTTCTCTGGAGGCTTTCCTTTAGCTAACAATTGTTATACCGTCTGAAACAATATAAATAACGCTTAAAACCCCGTTGAGGCCACTTAAAGTCCGAGCCCAAAGAACGCATTTTACTAATGGTAAAACAATACTCCGCGGCCAATGCAGTCACCTATTGTCCTTCTAATCGGTTTAGCCTGCCCTGCCTGCACAGGATGGTGTGTGGGGTCTTTGTCACCACCCTTGGCCTGTTTCTTCGTGACGTGTGGCAGACCGTTTCTGGGCGGAGTGGCATTCAGGAGGCGTCTTGTGGTTCGAATGACCGGTGCGTCATGTTCAATGCTATAGGTAAATTGTAAGGGATTAATGTACCATAAAAAGGTAGCGCCTGTAAAGATATACATTCAGGTTATATTCCCGGGTCTCTTTGGGAGGGAATTCGACATATTAACTTCCCTAGTTATCTGATTCTTTTAAGAAAATCATCTTAGGGAAATGGAGATTTAGGGAATACTCTGTGCATGTACAAGGGTGCAAGAAGGTCATTTGCAAATAAATACCTATGGCGGCTTACCAAAATCTACTATGTGCATTGTCTTCACTCATTCTCGTATTACGCTCCTCGTAGGCAGAAACGCCTATTGTGAACAGTAATATAGAGCGTATTATTGAAATCTTGTTATCAGATGTCATTTATCTACATTCTGTGCAGTGGAAATGTGAGTGTGTAAATAGCAAAGATCACCATTTGGATGAGCAATAAGGAATTCCTCGAGACTGACCTAGGCACCTACTGTTAAGGTCAAGCTCTCCAAATCATGTATTATTTTTAATTGATAATTTTCCCCTTGGCATTAAGCATGACGCACAGGTCTACCATAGTTATACTTGTAAAACCATGTAACAGTGTGCGTTTCAGATGTCATTTATCTACATTTTGTGCAGTGGAAATGTGAGTGTGTGAATAGCAAAGATCACCATTTGGATGAGCAATAAGGAATTCCTCGAGACTGACCTAGGCACCTACTGTTAAGGTCAAGCTCTCCAAATCATGTATTATTTTGAATTGATAATTTTCCCCTTGGCATTAAGCATGACGCACAGGTCTACCATAGTTATACCTGTAAAACCATGTAACAGTGTGCGCTTTGGTTTCCTCGACTTGGGAATGTAAACAGGGCTGAGGGACGAAGGAGTGGGCATTATGTGGTTTGGTAATTTACGTGTACGCTGCCCATTTAACATGTCACGGTGGGGCCCGGTCACCACGGGCACCCAAAGCGCTCCCAATGTAAGACCTTCTGAATGCTCTCTTTTACATAACTATCTCCAAGATTCAATGGAAAAATGTTCACAAGAAAGAAACCACACAGGACACACACAAGGAATCGCAACTGAATACATATTGGTCGTTTTTAAAATGATATGTGTGTGTACGTCTGTGAAAGAGAACGAATGAGAACCAAAAAACAGAGGATGTTTGTGCATGAGATTTTAACACTTCGAAAGTTTTCTTATCTGTGAAGAGGCAATAAATATCTGTGGAGCATATATATAACGATTTCAAGAAATGGGGATATGGTCCGATAAATAATGGCTTAGAGGTGGCCGGAAATAGATAAATCTCGTGGCTATCTTGACACTGGGAGCATAAAGCCTATATTCATAGAGATCCCAACTCAAACATGGCGACTGGCATGTAAGAAAAGGCGGCGCAATCTTTTCGAACCACGTGACGTTCGGGTGTCAATACAGTAAATCCAGGGGCCTTATGTATATGTATTTTGGGTCTTCATCTTCAGTCACTCTCTAGCAGAATATTAGCAGTGACTGCAGAGTGTAGCAAAAGCATATCATTTGGTGGGCAAAGATGGTTCTGGGTTCTGGGTTAGAATTCTGATATGGATTTGGCCAGAGGAAGAGCCATAGCCGTATCGAACAGTTTATTCAGCCGAATAATTTGGGTGAAAATGCCACACAAGCAGTGCAACATCGCGGATCGGGCGAAATTCGAATATCAGTTTTCACAATTAGTAATCTAGCGCAAAACTGATTGTGTTCGACTCCCCACCCTGCTGGGCGAGTAGACTTGTGGACACGGCCGAGAATGAATGGATCAAAGCTATGTATAGACCTGTGAAGCATTGTGATCACACTCAATGGGCTTCGAACGATTCCCGAAGCTGAGAAGCAAAATATTTTTGGAAACAGTCCCATACAACACTTGGGCTAACAAAGTGGGATAATTGACATCATCAAAGTTGAAAGAGCAGTAAATGAATAGCTTTGAAGGTAAACTGATATGCAGGGGAAGGAGAATAATGAGAGGAAATATGAGGAATGGAAAGACATAGGGACAAGGAGGGAAATAGGAGAGGGTGGGCGTCAGATTAAGCCCTTATATAGCAAATGACAGACTCGTGCAACTTTCATCAAGAAAGTTATTGATAGAGAGCCTTGCAGTAAGTGAAAGTAAGGTAATGGATACAATATTAGAAGGAAGTAGGGTAACAGCTAGAGGTCCGTGCATATAATAAAGAGACGATTCTCAATTTATATTCTTTGGTGCAGGGTCTGTTGCAAAAATGTTAAGAAGTTCAAACATGACTGCCACAGTGTTTTGCTACTCTGGAACCGTCAATTCCCCAAATACCTCAAAGTTGCAAGGATGACAACTAACGACTTTATGGCTGGTAAAATGTAGACCACCAATAATACCTTTTAGACGGAGGACTACAGAAGCGATGTTACTGGTGTTCAGCCTGAATGTTTCGAGCATGTCTTCTAAGCAAAGTGTTTTTATGACCAACATTAGGTTATTCTGATTAAAATCTCGAGACTTGGGGCAATCTAACTGGTATAATTGAAGTGGAAATAAATAAAGGTGTGGTTTACCAGAAACAGAGATATGGTCATTATATTGTTTAAGATGTTGCTCTGTACCAAGCTTCTTTTCTTTTATCGATGGGAATGATTCTTATTGCGATCGTTCACAAAACTGCAGGTGTGATTAGGCAGGTGTGGATTTCTAAACATTGTTTCCATACAATTAATCTAGGCACAGTTAAGTGGGAACTTTTCATCGGAGGGGCTTGTACTAGAACAGGTATTCTCACAAGCAAAGAGACCAAAGAGGCTGGGGTGAGTTTTAAAAAAAGAGAGCGATACTCAATCAATGATTATTATTACGATTAATTTCGGCGATACTAGAAAGATATCCTTGTGGTTACGTTATTTAAAAGTAATGTTGATGTTGAAGCCTTCAGACTGTATTGGATGACTTTTGGGAAGGGCAATCTCAAATTGCTATGAGGAGAATTATTTTTCGTACTGCTCTTTATTTTAAAAACACCTCCCAGAGACGTATGGTTGGGACGATGCGGTGCGACAGGAGTAGATGGCACATCTACTTTTAAAGAGATGAGCAACTACAGGAGAAAATGAGCACTTCAGGAGACAAAATCCTGTAAAGTGGAATCCACACACTGGGATTCATTTACCTCAAAGGAGATTTTTATTTCAAACACCTTTTAAAATTACAGGGGCATTTTGGTGAGGCAAATGGACTCAGAGCTGAGTCACTGACTAAGTACTTAACTTAGCCAATAGGAGGCTAGCAAGCAGGGTCACTTGTATTTTTCCACACCATTCACTTCAAGAGTACTTGATTCCCAGGGTGAGTGTTCACCTCGACTATGTCTGAGACTATGTACCAGGTGTGTCCTTCCATGTGAATCAAATTCAACATTTTCCCTTGAGACTGGTAAAAGCACCCTGCCATGAGAATTTTGTATCATAGGAGAATTGTCTGAGACTAGGGGAAAGGTGAGAAGTACACCCTCTCAGGTACATTAGTCTCTACGTGTGAATCCCATTCTGTATGCTATATTGGACTTGAAATACAGAAAGTGTAGTCGGACTAAGTTCAATCTCTACCCTCGTACCCAATCTATACTCTCGTTGCCTCTCGTCGGTGTAGGGTAGGGAGGCGTTGAGGGCTTTGGTGTGTCACTGGTGAAGAGTGAAAGATGACGTCGAGAGTGGGTTTAGAAAACTGACACCTTTCTAAACACGGTCACCGATATCCCTAAATGCAGGCCATGTTCCTATACTAACACTATTCCATACCGATTCAGGAAATGGGCATGGGGTATATTCTGCTACTATTCTATAAGACACTAAGATATAAAGGTTTTTTCTGTTTCAATAGATACTTGTATAACCCTCAAGCATAGAAGTTTGTTATATACCTCTGCTACATGAAACAGTAGACCTTTACTCATTCTAAAAATACTAAACCTAGCCCTGGAAATTGCAATTGTAAAGATCTACCCGGAGCAGAAATAGTGATAGAAAGAGCCAAGAAATGGCAAAACTTTCATAAAAGTAAATCAGAAGATATAATATAACGTTTTGGTTATATTCTAAGGAGAATTTCCTGAAATACCAACTCCTAATACGTAGCTAATTTCCCGCCTTTTTGGACGCAAACTTCGTAGATTTGACCTAGCAAAGGTACATGTTTAAATGTATTCTTAGTTGTTGCAGTGAAGTAGGAAAACAACCGCATCTTTCTGCAGGCTAGTTCCGGTGAGCTATTCAGAATTCATCAACAGTGGTCAATATGTTCTACATGTAATATACTTTTAGCGAGCCACTGAAATATTTTCCTTCACAATCAAACTTTCGTGTGTATGTTAAGAGGCAGGTGAAAGATAGACACTATAATGTTAAGTTTGAATACACAAAACGTCCATACTGGCCACACTTAGAACCAGATACAGAGCAAATAAGAAAATATTTCTTGATTTTACAAATGTCAACACATCTAAATCTAACAATACGCTGCCAGCCATTCATGAAGTGTCAAATATTTCCGACCAGTCGGTAATGTGGGGCAAATATAGGTGGTGACCGGTGAGTGAGGACAATGACACGCACACAATTAACACATCCAATGGGGTGTGACACAATGCGCGCCGACACGAGGCCATGCGGTGACCACAAGCACCCCCCACGAGGGGAAGTTCACATAACTGTCAAGGTGAGTGAGTGAACGAAGGAAGGTGTTGGTTTTCCCACGGATGGAGGATTCTAGACTTCAATATGTGGAAACTGAATCGTGAAAAGGTTGGGAAATCTTTGAGCATATGTATCAGGTTGTTCCACAAAGATTTATTTCGAAAGTTCGCGGGTATGAGTATTTTACCTAACTGGCATTTATCACTGGCGTTATAGACCATTGCGGTATGGGTGTAATTTGACTTATCCAAGTGAGCTCACAGTGCAAAGCAGCCGTGGAATTCACTCGGTGGTCAACATGCTACTGGCCAAACACTGGTCTATCAATGATGGTGCTAACCATACCAGGTCGTATGTGCCCTACAATTTGGTCCTATATAAAGAATATATTACTGCCTCGCGCTTGGGGGCTGAGGGAGGGTGGTGATTACGGTAAGGTATCAATGTGTACATATATCTGTCAAAGACCATCCTTCTAGGGTAAAAAGTCAGTATTTCCTGAACGCTATGCTGCAATGGCTGCCGTGGCTCATATGAAATGAAATTATTTCAAACTTGCCTCCCCCCATTGTTAAGATTGCAGATACAGGGTTCACTGAAACCTACGAGCTGGCAGGATGAGGGCAGAGTATTGCAGTACTATCAATCTTGTTCGTCTTCTGAGATAGGTCTACCTCAGCCCATCAATAGTTTACCATTTTAATGGCAGCTCGATAAGATCAACGAGTATATACATGTATATCTTGTTTTCACTCTTTCATTTCGTTGTGAAGTCATCTCACTGCGTTACGCATAATACATATAGCGGCAATTGGGTTTGACATTTAAGATAAATGAAACTAGAAAAGAGTTGAGGCGACATCTACTCTATGTGCTGATGCTAAATGATAGTTTTAGAACTGTACCTAAAACCGTAACCATGTTGCACTAGTGGGTGTGACATCATTCACTATTGTCCCACCTGCTCTCCCTGTGTTGCAAGGCACAACGCATGGGAACCACATGTATAATTATCATGGGAGATTTTTAATTATGCTAATCATGCCGAAATAAAGGCAGAAGAGATAAATATGAATATTTGTCAGGGGAGGGGGTCAAAGGTCATGCATCATATAACGCTTATAGGGTTATCAAGGGGATCAAGTGTAGCTTTAACTTTTAATTGGTAAACTACTTAGCCAGGCATGTTAGCATTATTAGCCAGCGCTAGGTCACAAACCAACTCATGTAGGAGGTGGTATCCTTGAATGGAAAATGAAGTGTCTTAAGCCCTAAGGGTACCAACGCCGGTATAAAAAAAAAATGGGGGGGGGGGGGGGGGAATGGGGAGAAAAAAAAGAAATAAATGAAGTCTGACCGTTGCTGTAAAACTATACATCTGATCCTTAAGACCTCTATGCTTGCTCAATGCTCGATGTTCGACATATGTACTAACCAGCAGTTTGAGTTAAACTGACGGCCAAGCACATTCCATGCTGGATATTCAAGGCTGGCCTGGGAGCTCAAAGATGCATGTTGACAATGTTTGTAAACACAAGCTAAGTCTAGGCACTCCCTCTTGCGCTGGGCAGTGACCCTGACCTTAGGAAAACCATAACTCTTCCCAGGTGTTCTGAAATAAGAGAGGCTAGAGAGTCAGAAATACCAAAACCTTAATTGATTGATATGAAATGGCTGAAATCGGTAAAAAAAAAAAAAAGGTGATAAACTAAAGATTAGTTGTAAAAGATTTGTTAACTGAGCCTTCAACAACCTTTGTGTTTTCCAGATAAAGGACACTTCTTTTGTTATCTGCACTTCAGACATTCCTCCTCCATTACTACACTAGTTTCCCCGACGATTAGCAGCCTTCTCTGCAATCACTCTCCCGCGCGGACATACGATAGTGCTGACAACAAGGCTGTGGGTTTTGTATATATACCACTGTAGTCTGGGCCTTTGTTATACCATTATTTATACCTATACCCTATACCCCAGCCCTGTCCACCTCCTCGCCACTCGTCCGTCGCTCATGCTAACTGCTATATCGCTTTCCATTCTGTACAAGATCACGTATCAACCGTTCACGCCAAGTCACGTCCAACGGCCACATACAACGACAAAAAATACAGCTATATCTATGGAGAGCCGTTACATCATTTCTTCAATAATTATAAAGCCGGGGGGTATTTTTTCAAGTCCATAGATAATGCATTATATATTATGACAAGACGGCTTCAGGTTGTCCATCGTGATAACTGAACGAAATTCCTGACGACCATGAGTACTTGACGAGTCAGTAGGGTGAGTTATGTACTTATGGTCAGCACAAAATCATTATCACATTCCATAGATGTTACATGTATATCGACATGAAATAACAGTACAACATTTCATACGAAGTCCCCATTAAAGATGTATCAGGTCCCAGTAAACCATTACCCATTGTTCATTGGTGGCCGTAAACCACACCCATGGTTTACGGCTTTTCCAAATCCATAATCGGATATCTAGAAATGTAGATTATACTAATGACCATGCATAAGAAATACACCAACTGATGGTTTTAGACCATCCGTCCAAAGAATCATCGATTATTGTCTATATAAGAACCTAGAATTCTGGATTAACTGGTAAAACGGCCAGGCATAGCTTCCCCGTCTAATAAAAATGGGGGTCACTTTTTTCCAGCTGTGTCTGGATTAACGTTGGGTGGTGGTTAGGTGTAGACTCATCGTGGCAGGCCCGATACCAGTTGTTTGGAGCTCTGGCTTGCTGAGTATGTACACACAGGTGTCCACAACACACTTTTTTATTACACTTATTCCGGTAATACGGTCAAAAAAGGCAAAAGCAATGAGACAGGTAAACAGTGAAGCCGGTGCCGTAAGCACGGGTATGAGCACCCTGTTTAGTACCGATTTCCCCCGCTGGAGGGCACAGGGCGGATTTAGTGGCAGGTAGACCCAGTGCGTCTCTATGACAAGGTTGGGGTGCCTTCTTTTTTTCTGTTTTTCCCCCTCTCCCACCTACACGATCACATCTCTGTGTAATGTTTGCTGAATGTGGTTTGTGTTGGAAGAGCCATATCAGTTTTACCCACTTACCGCAGACCTAGTCACCCTATTACTGCGGCGCTTTTTAGACACGCAGACACTATCTTCGGGTTGGTACATATAATTCGTTTGTACCTCGTGGCGCGTGTATCCATCTGGTACTACTCAGGCAAGAGACACATATCCTCAGGAATACTTCCCACCCAGAAACCCCAGCATAAAACTGCCTTTACACACCCCTGCCCTCATATAAACACTGCTACTACTCCCCTTAATCACCTTACCTTTCATCTCTCATCTCACTCACCCACCTCAATTCACACACTCTTCCTCTCACACACAAACCCACATCAAGGCCCCTCTTATTCAGCACCTTTTGCGACCCTGCTAATTCATTTATATCCTTCTTCTTAGAATACTCCAATTCATGGGTTCCTCGCTTCATACGCAAGGCTCTCCTCGGGTATCCATTTCTCATACACCATCTCCTCTTTAACCCTCTATTCACGCGCGCCCTTTACTCACACATCCTATATTTACGTACCCTCTACTCAGATGTCCTCTCCTCATGCACCCTCTATTAACAAAACGTAAATTTATCCCATATATCCTCTATTCACACCATCTATTCTCACACTCTCTACTCATACACCTTTTCCAACTCTCTCCTCACACACCCTCTCATACGCCTTGCTACTGAAAAAAAAACCACCTCATAAACCTCTTGATTTTATCTACAACTTGACTTTCTAAACAGTATTTTCGAGAAAACATACGGGAGTGCTGATTCTTGTTGATGCATGTAAAACATACTCTAATGTGTATTTAGTATAGAGTGCTGGCCCACAAGTCCTGACTGTGCTCCTGCTGATGGCAGAGTATGGTAATAACATCGCGAATACGTTGCATTGAGTTGATGTAGCAACATGTTTGGTGACTGTTTTGCCGATAGACCAGTGGGTTTGTTCCTGAAATCAGTCTTTCCTGATATCAGTCCTTAAATGCGTTCATTTTCTGATGGTAAATTTCCTTTCCGATTTCTTGCAAATTCTTGAATTTTGAAAGATAAGATGCCACTGGATGCTATTGGCCACCTCTTTGTGCAATGAATACACAATTTCAGATGCAACTAAAACTACTTCTTGACGAAATAACCTATTTATTTTTTCAAAACTGCTAAACAATCAGTTTTGCAATCTAGGTGGTTTAGCTGAATACATGTATAATGATCGAGGTTGGGGATGAAGACATCCCCTATTTCCAGCTGGGATAATTTAATCATCACCTGAAGAAAATGCTGCTTACGCATGTCGAATTAACTCGAAACATTTTCAGGCTTTTTCAGTTACCCCTAATGACACAGGGTGGGTGGCCATGATCGCGATTTTCAATATGGATGATATGCTGGTAATTTAGTGAGTATATCTTGTGCAGAAATGCCCCAAAATTATACAATGCAATAAAGCATTTTATATCTCATAGCATATCTTTCAAGGAAAGGGTGCATGAACACACACTGGCATAGACAGAAATACCTATAAACAGGGGAGTGTGTTTCCTTCGTGCTTGAAAAGTCTCTGACTGAATGTAAGGCGGGAAGTTTCTCGCACTAGGTCTGTCTGGAGGGACACTTGGCGAGGACCGTGCTGGGTTTAGCATGGCCAGGTTAGAGGACGGAGACGGGCGATGGGGCAACCAGAAAAGCAGAGGGCGAACCTCACCGTATCCCCTTTCACAACACGCCCTCGACAGATGGCGCCACGTCCAAATGTAAGCTAACACGTCACTCTCCCAGCAGAATCGTAGAGGCTGGCTGTATACACTGCGGTAAAGCTTTCATCTGAGGTATCTGTAAGGAGAGGTGGGTTGATATCTTTTCACCCATAACGCCCTCGAGGGTTGCCCTTTCATTCTACTCCGTCACCTCGTTCTGTTCCAGCGCGTTTTAATTTCCCTGAGCCATTCCCGGGAACAGTGTCCATGCCTTTAAGTTCATCCTGAGCTGGGGTCACTAGGCGGAACCCTGTAAAGTGTTCCGACTTCAGCATCTGATCATTGGGCGCAAAGCTGAACCTGTATAAAACTAGTATCTTCCATAGACCGTTTTGAGGTGCACAGGACAACTTGATAAAGGTTTGTTGGAGTCTACCAGAGCTGGCTGGTATCCAGGGGGTACCAATCAAACCTTCATGTGGGAGCTGTGAGATGAATGAATTTCTTTGAGTCTGTGCTCTATAAATACTAATTATCAGCAAATATAAAACTTATTAACAAAATGTGATTCCTGTCCTAACTGCTTAGTTGATTTTCAGTCCTGCTTAGTTCTGCCTGTAGATAAAAAAGGGATGCCATTGTCGCTGCCATGCTGCTTCAATGTAGGGAATTCCCTGCCTCAGCCACCAGACTCCAACACACCCTTGCCAGACTGCCTCGTGGGCCTCCAAGTGTCATTGAAAGAGTCTAGTATAAGACGCGCCAACGTTCGCATTGACCTATTTTGGGTGTCCTGCTATAAAGCCCTCTACTGAGACAACTATATACACCTATATACATTAACATCATAGTATCAATGGAAAACACGGTATATGCATCTAGTGAGATATATGACCTCATCTATTAACACATATGCCCAAACCTACAAATGAAGAAAAGAAGATAACAATGAATTAGCAGGCTGTGAAATAAACCAGTACTAAAAAATATACATGCATATCCCTAAGGTCTCTTAATATTTATGTTTCCGTATTTCATTTAGTTTTTCTTTTATTCTAGACTAGTTTTAAGTGTGTCTTCTTTTTCACTAGTATACGTAGCATGTGGAATACAATGTACCAGTGTAATAAACTACTGGTAAGAAATAAGATCCACAAACATAAATACCAACATATATATTCTACTGATCCCTCAGTTTATATATATGATACTATTTCTGATGCATGCGGTGGAGCACTCGACAAAGGGATCTCAAAACGTGGGACTTTGAACTGGGCTCGCCTTTCATACCTGTATGTACCCAGCACTGCAGAGACTTAATAATACGGGTATCCACTCGCTAGGAGTGTAGGGGCACTATTCATCCCTACTCTTTCACCCCTTGTTTGTCAGACGGCCGTCTAGGGTTGCCATCAGAGGGTTCCAGGGGTACTTGGCTTCTTGTATAAGTTGCAGCAGGGAATAGGGGGCAGACATACTAATAAGTGCGAGAGGGTGGCAGAAAGCTCATAACGTTTCTCCGAGTGTTCGATGTGTGTGTGCTGAGCTAACAGTTGAAACACATCAAACATCAGGTGTGTACTCAGTATCAAATGTCTGGGCTGATTGAGCTGGCTCATATAGCAGATCGCGGTCTGATCATGAGTGGGGTAAGTTATGATATTGTTCTCATCTCCCGAGAGGTGGTGGCCAGGGGCGTGCTTTTTGAGCGTGGGCCACACGCTCATTTACTCTGCCTAAGGTTTAGTGGTCACATGGACTTTGAGTTTGCTGCAAAAAACTAACTCCTCCACCATTTGCGTGCTAACACTGTGACATTGGGAAAGAAGCAGAGAGCCAGTGCCTCGGTGACTTATGGGTGTGCCCAACTGACCATGACCAATTACTAGAGACCGAAATACCTCATTGACCCACTGGTGCTTGGTGTATCTGGATCCTAGATGCTAAGGCAGTGGCAGAAATGGCAGCCAGACCTTTTGAATGTTAACTTTTTTTTAAAATAATTCCAGGCCCATTCATCAATGATGAAGATGCAATTTGCTCCTAGGCTTGCACGTATACAGAGGTAATTCAGTATCCGTACCATCTTGAAGCTGGTATATGTTTAAACCAAAATGCAGCTGAAATATTGTCTTCTGGAAGCCTAGAGTAGTTGACACCTCACTGTAATTGACACGGTCCTAATGGAGTCCACTATTTTGGGTTGCTATTGATATTGTATATGGGGTGGTGTTTTCCACAGAAAGTTTATCTTCACAATGGTCTATTTATAGATGGTGCTCACTACGTCGGTGGTATTAGTCGTCAACCTCGTATGGAATAGCTTACAATAGTAAGTTTCTAGAGTTTGTAAATGGCGTTTATTAGTTTGGTACTGCCCTTTTATGTATAATGAGAGTATGTATAATGTTTATTGGAAGATTAGCTATATTGACATAAGAAAATGATCACAAATTCCAACCAAAACCTTATAATGTTTTCTTTTTATGGTATTTTCTATTTCGTTTCGTTCACAGGTCAATGTAGAGCAATTTACTCGGTATATCAGTGATGCAAATATCACTCGATACCGATTGACCTACACAAAGGCAATATTTATATAACTCCACAGCAGTCGTTATACCAGCCATGGAAAACGCCGGTCATACACAGGTATTGATCCAATGGCAGTGAAGGTGAGATTTAAGAGTGGAGTGTTGGTTTTGCAGTAACCAGAGACGCTTTCCCCTATTACTGAGAGCTATACGCTGTCTCATTGCTATCTCATCGACAGGGTCATTACACTCTGTCCAGCTACTTCCTATCGACGAGATTTCTATGCAAAGTTCTAATTCTGTCCCACTGAGATTGAGGGAGCTTCTACTTTGTTCTAGTTCTTATTGCTAGGTTCCTTCGGGTGATTATACACTATTTCAAATCTTTCTTTTGTATTGTACCATATTATTCATCCCAACTTATAATACTGATATTGCACTTCTGTCACCCATGATTAATTCCTAGAGAAAATATGATGTCTTCTTTACCTTAATGTATTTCTCCTGTAAAGTATCTGATACTTTAACTGATCCTTGATCTATTCAAGCAAGGATATGTTTTTAATTTCCCTATTCCCTAACCTCCTGTCATCCACATTTTCTCGAATATTTTTGTCAAAAGCTTCTATTATTTAGGACAGATTAAGATCAGAATTGACACAAATGAAATGAACAGTGATATTATCGCTTGTTAGTGTACAGATAGGCAATTGGTAACATACAATACATACATGAGAAAACTGTAATAACTGGGGTAAATATACTTACATGCCAGATGCGAGGTGGTTGTCGACGTATGCCCCTTGTGTGCGTCCAGTCGGTGCATTGTACTGACGATTTCCAGGGTTGTACTGGTCATAGGCTGAGTTCTGCTGCCCAGTATTCCGCGAATTATACTGCTGACCAGTCGGCGAGTTATACTGGCCATTCTGAGTATTGCCCTGTCCTCCATTGTTAGAATTGTGCTGTTGACTACTCTGAGAATTGTACTGTTGGCCATTTTGAGAATTGTACTGATAAGGACTATCGTTCACACGCCGCCTCCCATTTTGAACAGAGTTCTGATAACGGCGGCGGTCAGGGTAACGGTAACTGCGGCTGGCCTGGACCATGGTCAAGGCCAAGGTCAATATACTCCACACAGCGAGGATCCGGTGGCACCTCAGGTACTCCATGGTGGTGCTGTAGCTCCCTTTGATGTCTCCTTTGATGTTGCCGACACTATCTCATGACGAGGCCTGTGAGTAGCGACAGAAGACCACCGAACAATTCTTACTTACGATACGGTGCACATCATGTGGACAACTGCTATTTTATCATCTTAATCTTGTATTACAATGCGGTTTAGGCTACGCTTAAAGATACTGTTGAATAGGCCTACTGATATTCCAGACATTTTTATTTTCACTTAAAACGATGCATCATTATGCATTGGAGAAACAAATCCCAACACGAAATGATACAGGTTTCAAGCCTCTATCCCAACTCTTACTCTAATAAAAAAAATTCGTTTTCAACAGCAAGATAATTAGTATGTCATGCCTGATATGTTATAAGATACGTTAAATTGTGTTACTGAAATAAAAAAAAATATAAAAAAATATAAAAAAAGTCATGTGGCGATATTCATATCAATTGTTGGCAATGGAAAATCAAACTTTAGACTTAGGAATCTGTAGGTAATGTTTTAGAGGAACAGATCTCACGTGTCAATGGGCTAGTTACATTAAGAGTGCAATGTGGAGGGAGAGAAAGTACATGTATATAAGAGAGAAAAGGTCTGAGCGAGGGAAGAATATGGTTTCTGAGAATATATATGTAGTTGGGGGAATTGTATGAAAGATTTAAGACAAGCAGGGACGGTTGTGGAAGAGACAGCAGAAGGTAAGAAGTGATGGTGCATTGAGCTGAAGATCTGAGTTTTACCCCTGTGGAAGCAATAAGCAATTCCGCCCGGTCTATTAGGGGTAGTTTTTTTTGCTGAATTATGTTATTTACCTTGCTTCACAGAGAACACAAGTAATGGGCAGCGTTTTCAGCTCAGTACAAGGATAAAACACTGGGTGAAAGTCCCTACTAGCATTGTAGAAAAGGCAGTAGTAGCGCAGCATTAATCTCCACATTCAGCGACAAGACACAATCAAGAGACTAATTTCACAAAGCTGCAAATGTCATACTATTGTGCCTTGAGCTTTATTATCCCCCGATTACGGACTCTCCATACTAAACCTATAGGAAGTTTGTAATTCAACGGGCGAAATCTACGGGTGTTCGTAATCTCAGCCCTACACAGAGCCCTACGGAAAGAAAGATACAGTCCCTTAAGTACCCAACAGTGCGTGAGAAGATCAGTGGGACGTTGTATTTTCTTTGATAACTTAGATTTGAAATGCTGGATAAATAAAATATAAACTAGTTACCGATCTAAGCGTCTAGTCCTCGGAGATTACGACCGCTTGTATCTGAAACCAGTTAGTGTTGTATATTTAAGATTAAGTCATAAACACTAAAACAGGGGTAATCGCGCACTCTGTTTGAATTCCTTATAACATTTGATAAGGTAACTCAAGGTTGATCTGAATCATCTAAATGACATATGAAGGGGTACACTGAGTAGAATGTGTCTTTTTCCAGCTTTAAGTCACTGTATGCGAGTTGTGGGCACACGGACTTGTCACAGTCTGCTTGATCAGTCACTTAAAGGCCCACTGCGAGCTATCCCCACGAGTTGAACTAACACCGGGTCCACGCGAGAAACCTTGACTGGCCAGGGTCTCAAGACTTCTGGTGGAGGCACGAGAAGGCAGGCCGGACATGAGAAGGAAGTTGTATGCTACATGAAGGAGATGGGCAGGGCAACAGAAGACCGGGCACTGGAGACTGGATTTTCATATCTAAGACTGGGAGGGAGGCAGAAACAATGGGATGGGACACCAGGCACAGAGAGACAGGAAGGGAACCCGTGTGAGTCTGGAAACATCCCATGTAGAGAGATTGAGTATCAGGGGATGAGTGACTTGGTGTTCAGCAAAATCTACCCAGTGTATGAGAGGTGGTGTGGGAGACTGATAGGGTGCTAGTAGAAACACTGGCAGGTATTGGATAAAGCATTGACCCCTCATCTCCCATTAAGGGTCCGTTGTTGGCTTCGCAGACTAACAGGGTACTTAAAAAAGACTGGCATGGGAGACATCCGCGGTACAAAAAAAGACTAACAAGGGACAGGAGGAAGACTAACAGGGTAGCAGGAGGATGACTGACAGACTTAGAGGCTATTGTAGCTCCTTCTCTACACCAAAGGTTCCCTTCTGACCGACTTATGAGCGCAAAGGTTTTAAGTGTCGGAGACTGGGGTAGAAAAGTAGGCCTGGGCGGCAAAAACCCTTCACGGGGTGGGATCTACTACACACGGGCGAGTCCTGGGCATCACTGCGGCCCGCGGGGGAGGCTATCAATATCAAGGAATTTATGCGACACAGCAAGGACCGCATGTGTATAAGTTCGTGGTCGATTCAAGCTGAATAAAGGGGAATTTCTGTAGGCCTTTGAGCAGAATCAGGGAATGGGAGTTTAGAGGTATGAGATCTGGGGAGATCCACGAGAGATTTAAGTATAGCTGTGAAAAGAAGTGCACCTAAAAGAAATACAGTGATACACCTAAGAAGTGCACCTAAGAAGTGCACCAGGGCAGGAGGTAGTTGTTACTTTGGGACTAGGGCCATGCTTTGGATAAGGGTGGTGTATGCTTACTTGTGGTGTGATTGAGAGGCCCGGAAGAGGGCGATAACAACGTGTATATTCAACGTGTGTAGTACGGTAGGTACGCACCGTATTCACCCCAGGTAGCAAAGGTCGGAGAAGGTAAAATCCGTTCTGTGGAGCGTATCCACCCTCAGAGGGGTCAGCGGCAGGCAGACCGGATACTCCCGTCACGGCTCTGACGGCGTAGACTGCCCCGTTCCCGGTCACACTCCAGGGCCCCGCGCCCGGTCTTTCACACTATATATCACAGAGCGTAGAAATGGTGACAATAATCCAAACAATAGTAAGATCCCTCCAGATTTTGTCGTATGTTAATACTCCACTCGGGTATAGGAATCCTCCAGGGTATAGCTCCAGTAGGTGGCGTTACACGGGGAACGCGCTGGGGACGCCCGGTGGTGTACGGCAGGCAGTTTGGGACGCGCTGGTAGCGTCTGGGCTCCGTGGCGTTCTCTGGGAGACTGTCGGGACGCGGGTCATAACGGCAAGACTCGACAGCGTCCCGCCACGCGTCGCCCCGCTCCGCCCCGCGCCAAGCCTTGTCCAGTTGCCGCTAACATTAGACTCTGGAATGCCACAACTTTCAATACATTTCATACAAACGCTGTGTAAATATAGCTCTGATATACGTAACTCTAACAATGACCAATAGACTTTTTTTTATACCAAGTCGTTTTAAAATTGGGTAGCGGGAAGATCTGGTCTAAGGGTCTAAGGTGTATATTTTGTGGCCTTGATGGTGAGCCATGAGTTTGTTTACCCACACCTTCCCCTCTTTTCACTGCCCGTTTGCGGGCAGGACAATAAACGGGAGGAATATGGCATTGTGAATATATAGAAGCAAAGAGAGCGACAAAATGATATCTTTAGAGGAGATATCTAGGTATATTCTGAAATTACGATTAGGAGATTCACGTTTACATGTAGGTTACATATTTTAATCATAATCCTGCACCGTTTGGATGGTCTCGAACAAATACCATTTATAAGCATCTACAATTTGTTAAGGCAGTATTTTCTCCTGTAACCCAAGATCTAAACCCCTGGGCAAAACAGGAACTGAAGCTGGTAGATATAAAGGAAAAAAAGATTAATAAGGGTGTATGGAATGCATGGAGAGGTGTATGTAGGTAGAATCATACTATCATGTTACATCAAATGACCAGTACTATTCGGTGACAGATGGTAGGGGGGCCTATGTTTAACCCCATCCCTATTCAACACATTTGACCTAACCTGTCCTGCGCAGATCTACATGTACCCAGCCTGTACACCATAACAGAATACTGCAACTACGGACATTGGTGGTGATTTGTGTTGAACTTGAATTAATTGTTTGTGAAAGATGAATCGATTCTGACAAATGGAGAACTAAAGTGGATCTCGAACTAATACTGATATGACTGACGCTTAACTTGTATTCCAGACAGCAGTCAACTCTGGATTCAATCAAAATCGATTCAAGAGTCAGCCAAGTCCGTGACATGTACCTAGGCCGGTCCGGGAGATGGCACTGATGCGCCCTCTTTTGTGGATTGACCATACTAAGTAGGTCTACCTGACGGTGGCGCCATCTAATACAAATTTAAGTCCGCTATAACTAGCTAAAGAAAGCGTATCATTTGGAAAAGTTTTACATTCTCTCAAATTCTGACCTAACTAGCAATGGTCTGGACGATCTCCAGGGTAAGCCTAATCCTCAAATTGTAGATTCTTTGTTTCTCTACCAGGTCTGGTGACCCTCTGAATTAGAGTGATTGTCTCCCAAATAGGCATATATCATAACCACTCTCCCAGCAGATTTCCTGCGCTCTACTTCCTGTGGTCGCTTTGTATCTCTGCCCCATCCTGCCCGTTTGGGCTCAAATCTGGGCCCTGTTTTTCAGTCACGACATCGTCGGCCAACGATACCGTACGATCGTCCAGCGATTTCACGACATTCTGGAAGACACAAAATGGCCGCTGTTCTATAGACACGATCGTAGTGCGGCACGGACGATCGCCGCGAAAAATGTCGGCCGCTGCGACAAGTATAGAACTGTCTTAGGTTCTATAACACATCACTGTGCGTATATAGATGACTTTTCCGCTTCCCGACAGAATTAAGCCATGAAATTTTAACACGAGTAAGGGGTACATATGACCTATAATCGTACCAAATATGAAGAAGAACGGCCGTATCGTTATGAAGTTATCGGCGTTTGAATATGACACGTTGAGCTATCGATCGGATATCGTACACGCACTCTCCGAGCAGATCTTCCGCGGTATAGCGCCCGGAATCTCTGCTGGGAGAGTGAAGTAAGCGCAGTCGATGTCAAGGTCGCCGCATAAATTAGATCACGTGATAGTAGGGGTGCACTGGCCACCAGAGCAGCATTTGGTATGACGAATTTCAAACGCCGATAACTTCATAACGGTGTGGCCGATTTTCTTCATATTCGGTACGATTATAGGTTATATGTATACCTTACTCGTGTGAAAATTTCAGCACTTAATTCTAGCGGAAAGTGAAGTTGCGCATTCGCTACGACATATCTAGAGTGGTCTTAGACCTACGACACTTGTAGCTTCACTTTCCGGTCCATTGGCCACCGAGTGTCGTGACTATAGCACACCTCACATCGCCCTACGTGTCGTAGAGCGGCGATAATTGTCCGACCCTCTAAAATGTCGCGACTATAGCACACTCAGAGCAAAAACATGTCGTTCATAACGATTGTCGTGACTGAAAAACAGGGCCCAGGTCCATACGCCAGTTTTTCAATTATCCTAAATTCTGAGAGATTTGCAGGGTATTTTGTGTTCTACATGTAAATAGAGATGCACATATTTATATGGTAAATAAAATACTCTCATTTCTATTATTATGTATGTCAACCAGACACAGCCTCTGGGATCACTTTCTACAGTGGAAAGTACCTCATGTGTTGCAGGGCTTTGTTTTGTCAACAATTCCATGTGCTTCTCCGAAGGAGCAGTCTAATCAACTCTGAATTCCCATTATAAAATGGTTTAAGTCTGAAAAAGAAACAGCTGGACTGTCTGTGAAGCTCCTTCAACAATTCCCATATTTCTCCATACTCATGATATGTGGGTTGTATAACTTTTGACAGCTGTCTTGTTTTGAATCTGAAATCTTGGTTCCCCCTGTACTTACTGGATACCCTGAGAACCAGCGTATGACATCACTGGGTTGGGGCAGAGATTAAGCCAGCGCTAGCGCCGCGAAAGATCTGTGTCTTAGACCTAAGATCATTGGGAGATCAGCTAAGATATCACATCTATAGGACACTGACGCCTGTAATATGTCGTTCAGAATGGTTGTCGTGACTCAAAAACAGGGTCCTGTATGGCCCTTTCGGCCATAACTTCTAAGTATGTCTTACTCACCTTGGCTGCCATAGACTTTCTTGTAGAGGCATTGGACCTGACTGAAATGAATGATGATTTATAAAACAATAACGCTTTCCATTTAATAATAACTGGTGCAATGATATCTACATGTATCTTTTCTGAACAACAATGACAGTAGTACAAGTCTTGAACTCTATAAATCCTATTGTTGAATAAATGTTGTACAAATTACCCATTGCATTCATATTGGTTTTTTTTCAATGAATTTGTAATTATTGTACAGTATGTGCGACTAGGTGAATTACACAGAAGAGAAAGTATATTTACCCTCTGATGGCTCCTGTTGTGCATCAGTTGCATCCTAAACATAGGAATGAGAACGACATTATTTCCAGCAAGCATGGGTTTAATACAACCAGGATACTATCATTTATTTTCCCATCAGTTTGTGCGCTGATATAAGGTAGCTTTAGTTATGTACTATTGATCTATATGTACTGTTATATGGAAATTGGTTTACTGTCTCCATACGTCAAAAATATGTGGTAAAATTATTGATAAGATTCGTCTAGAAGGATGATCACTTAGGCTGAGGGATAGAACTTACAGATAATTTGGAATGTAACAATGACTGTATGCACCAGATATGTCTATATATACTCACTATGTATTTTCAAGAGGGACTTATGACAAGGCGGATGATAAAGATATATATAAAGAGAGTGACGTCACAGGTAGGAGCTGCAGCGCCCCCTTCAGGGAAGTCAGGCTCTCGACACGCTCCTCTCCGACCATGCACTCCCAGACTCTGGGCGGTATCCTTGGCTTCTCTGGGCTCCCCGGGGGTGCAATAAGCCCCTATTGGGACCCGGAGAGCTGTGCGGTGCCCTCGATAAACTATCTTCCCAGATTTCACTACAATACCCTCTCATCTTGGGCCCTTTCTGTTAACAGTTCATTTGTTATGTGGAGAAACAGTCAATGTCTATAGTAAATAAGTTCACTTTTATGAATACCTAGTAGGTAAAATTCTTTCTCATGTGTGCGTTGCGTGATCTGGTGAGATCAATTCAGCTGAGATCCCTTGAGATCATCACAACTGAGAAACACCCATAGCCCCCGAAACGGTCGCATCTCAGTCTCAGCCTGAGATCCATAGAGATCATCTCAACTGAAAAACAGTTTGCCTTTCAAACGGTCTCAACTTGAGATCGTCTCGACTGAAAAACAGGGCCCTGGGCCCTGTTTTTCAGTCACGACAATCGTTATTGGCGACATCGGCCAGGCGGGAGTGTGCTATAGAGCCACAATCTTAGAACCTGCGACAAATGGCGTCCGTCTACGACACGTAGGGAGCTCAAATTTGTATTATAGTCACGACAATCGGTGCTCACCCAAGCGAAAAATGACGCCACATGTGTCATAGGCCTAAGACAAATTTGGACATGTTGTACCGAATGCGCAACTTCACTTCCCGTAGGAATTAAGCAATGAAATTTTAACATGAGTAAGGTATACATATAACCTATAATCGTACCAAATATGAAAAAAATCGGCTCCACCGTTCCGAAGATATCGGTGTTTCAATTTTGTCAGAGCAAATGCTGCTCTGGTGGCCAGTGTAGCTTTACCCTCACATGATCTAAGTTACTTCACTCTCCCAGCAGAGATTCCGTGCTCGACACCGCGAAAGATCTGCTCGGAGAGTGCATGTACAGATCCAATCTATATCCCAATGTTTCATATTGAAACGCCGATAACTTCGGAACGGTTTGGCAGATATTCTTCATATTTGGAACGATTATAGGTTATATGTACCCCTTACTTGTAATAAAATTTTATGACTTAATTCCATCAGGAAGTGGAAAAATCCTCTATATACGCACAGTGATGTGTTACAGAACCTAAGACAGTTCTATACTTGTCGTTGGCGCCGACACTTTAAGCTCCGATCTTAGGCCGCAGGCTACGACACTGTCTATAGGACAGTGGCCATTTTGTATCTCCAAAAAGTGTCTTGGTCTCAAGGGACGATCTTAGGCCATCGTGGATCTACGATATTGTGACTAAAAAACAAGGCCCTGGTCACTTACCAGCAGTCGCTCAAGCTGTTTGCCTCATACACTCGATTCTTTTATGAATACCTACCATTCACAACCACTGGGGCTTCTTTTCTATCTGAAATAATTATATACACATAAGTTACAGTTTTTGTACTCCCCGAGGTCAGGTTGATATCTTATAGTTTGAGAAACAGAAATTCTTCAACTTTAACACATAAATAGGTTTCAAGGTGAGAAAAAGATGAAACTCTTATGACAATTGACATTTGTCATCAAACTTTCAAAGCCAAAATTCAACAACTTTCATGATCGGGAAAATGAAAATACAAAACAACAGTTTTTTATCATCTGGGTCTGACCTTATTGGCAATAGTGATGCTTATATTCAGTGATGTAAGTCTTATAAAAGTATTGATTTATGCCATTATTTGGAACAGAATGAGTCAATGCATATAAAAATAAATATATAATACAATATTGCCAGAATTACCAGTGTTCATAAAATGTGAGAATTCCACAATTTTTCAGGAAAACATGGGTAAGCAGTGTACGCGCAAAGACTATCTCGATGAAAACTATATTGATTGAAGTCTTTTTATAGAAGGACATACAGATTGGACTTGTTGCAATTAAACCTATTATAGACATGACAAATCAATTATGCCTCATGTCAAGAACTTACCACTTTTCTTGACCTCCGGGATGAGGGCCCACACCCGTGCCTCAAGCTCTGTTAGCTCTTCCTCCACGGGTGCGGACCCTGTTTTTCCAAGCTTCCGTTTGATGTCCAAAGCCTGTTGGAAATTAAATTATTATTGTTCTCATAATAAAATCTTAATTATTCATACATAAAGTGAATAAACCTAGATGAGGCCATTACTGCCCGGCTGTACAGTTTATATTAAAAGATAGTTGTAATGTATATCATGCTCACATTAATATATGAATGAAGCATTTGATATTAAAACTACAATTGTCAAAATGAAAAATAATTTCACACACCTTTGTTTTAACCTTGGAAAACCAACTAGACCGTTTCTTGTTGATCTCCTCGACTGTACGGGGTACCGACCCGACTGCACCCATGCTGACTGCCAGCTCCCGAAGCTTCTGATCTCTTTTGGGCCGGTCGAGGAACCCCTTGAGTTTTCTGTTGAAAACCCAAGAGGATTCCTCTCAAAAAGAAACCAGAAGCTCCAGTTCTGGCAGGGTGAAATCCTTATAACAGGCAAACCAATGTAATTAGGCTTCGGTGGTGGATGAGGATAAATACATGAAAATGTCTGTTTAAAAAATAATTCTGTGTAGGAGTAAACATAAACTCCAGGAAATGATGTTTGATATTCGCACTGTTTCTTGTCTATTCCAAAAGAGAAAATTGTCTGTAAA
Source organism: Alentia gelatinosa (assembly GCA_950022655.1). Taxonomy (NCBI): domain Eukaryota; kingdom Metazoa; phylum Annelida; class Polychaeta; order Phyllodocida; family Polynoidae; genus Alentia; species Alentia gelatinosa. The sequence goes on along the minus strand of OX465590.1, from coordinate 22,133,110 downwards.
TACATCGGGAATGTCATCTGTGGATATCTATATACCCCAAAGTCTCATCAAATTTGGAGCAGTACAATTACCCTAAATGTATTTTTTAATGTTGATCACTTTACTATAGTGACAGAACCACGGGCGGCCGTACTGCAGTGCCATGCCCTGGCTGACATAAACAAACTTGTTTTGTTTTCAAACCTATCTAGAATTGGTTGCCATTTTTGAAAATATTGTGTCAAGATTCTTGAGGATTCTGACTACAGCGAAACCTTTACTGGCTGTTTGAATGCTGTTTGAATCGTTCAGATCTGTCACCTGTTTCACTAGTTACATGACAAAAGTGTTACACAGACATGAAAAACGGCACAAACAGAGCAAGAAAGAAGGTACAAAAGAAATTCACGTTACATAAAGGCTATGTTCCATTGCGCCGATTCATCGGAGATTGGGGGGCGATTCTTTGGTCGCCGACCGGCCGGCTCTCCGTCGCCGATAATGGAGCAGCAGTGGAGCTGTAGTGAAGCTAGGGCACCTATTGTCGGCACCTGACTGTATGTCATTTATGTGAGAAAATATAGAATTAAGTCAATTTTCATGGAAAATGGGTGTAGAGAGGGAGGGTCGGAAATGTCAAAACATGAGACCAGTAAATCGGTCAGTGGGTTGGTTTGTCAATTGGTTCGTGGGTCTATCGATCAATCAATTGGTGGGTCGATCAGACGGTGGGTCAGTTGGCCAGTGGATCCATCAGTCACTGGGTTGATCAGTTGGTGAGTTGATTGGTCACTGGATCGATCATTCAGTTGGTTGATTAGTCAGTGGGTCGATCGGTTGGTGGGTAGTCAGTCAGTGGGATGATCAGTCGGTAGGTCAATCAGTCAGCGGGTCAATCAGTTGGTGGGTCTATTTGACAATCAGTCAGTGGGACGATTGGTTGGATGATCAATTGGTTTGGTTTTTTTTTGGTTTTTTAAAAATTTAGTTCACAAAGCTTTTGACAATACATAGTTGTTCTTCCACGCCCGTGGTTGGGAAATAAACAGAAAAATTGAACAGAACTGTTTACTATGATAATGTACAGTAATGATGGTTTTACTCCGTATATACACTAACAAATCGGTTTCTGTAGAAAGGAGACAACAAAAGCTACTGTTATTTTATAGTAATTATATGATTATTTACATAACTGGATTGCTTGATGTATATCACTTATGGTACATTCGCTTTTTCTGCATTTTGAAATCCTTTAGCTCTCTTGATCAATATACAGCTTTATCTTACCTAATACATCTTTTCTATACAAGTTTTTTGTACACTGAGCTTGTGTATTACTTTCCAATGTATTCCAGATACGCATACCAACATGTACAGATGATTTTCGGATTTTTTCGGTGTTTGGTTTTCGGATAACAGTGTTTTCTTTTTCCATCATTCTTGTGGTTCTCATATCATGTTTGGGCCTTTCTGGCCTTTCAAATTCATTAATCATGTACATACTCTTAATTAAACCCATCAGTAACTTCAGTCTCCTCACTCTAGGTATTTCAACGTTACACAATGAAAGTAAGTTATTTGTACTAATAAATTTGCCATCAATAAAGGCGTCTTTTCCTATTACTATTCGTAAACCCCTTAAATTACAAGTATCCAAACTACGTTATTTTTTGCCGCTGTTCCTTCTAATAGAAATGAACAATGATCTGAGATTGGTAATAAACACGATTTTGCGATCTTTTTAGAAGTTTCTTTGTGGAAAATTTCCTGGTCTTTCTAAATATTGAAATCTTATCAATGGTTTTCTTTATAATGTTCTCTGTATATTTTTTAAACGATAATGATTCATTCATTGTCAATGCTGGTCACTGAGCCTCCGTTAACCACCCGCCTAATACAAATACGGTGTGTATTGTTTTGAGACAACCACACACCCTACATACATGTTCTATATATCATTAAAAAGGCCTGAAACTGTACTATCAGAAACATTTTAGATCATTTGGATAGATTGTTCCATTAGTTCTCAACGGACAGGTCAAGAGTATGTCGTTTGTTAGGCCAAATCCTACCCGAACATCTTTGACCCTTCCTCTCCACACCTATTTTCCATGAAAATAGGCGTGGAGAGGAAGGGTCGAATATGTTCGGGTAGGATTTGGTTTAACGAAGGACATACTTTTGAGCTGCCGGTCGAGAACTAATGAAACAATCTATCCAAATGATCTAAAATATTCCCTGTAGTACAGTTTCATGGCTTTTTAATTATATATAGAACATGTATATAGGGTGTGTGGTTGTCTCAAAACAATTCACACCGTATTTGTATCGGGCGGATGGCTGATAGAGACTCAGTGACCAGCATTGACAATGCACACAAACTTGAAAATGCGCAGACAGGGTCAATTCAGGTAATTTAAAAGTATCAAACACTAACTTGGGAGTTTTTATTGTATGTCATTTATGTGAGAAAATATAGAATTAAGTCAATTTTCATGGAAAATGGGTGTGGAGAGGAAGGGTCGGAACTGTCAAAACATGAGACCTGTCAATCGGTCAGTGGGTTGGTTGTCAATTGGTTGGTGGGTCGATCAGTCAATCAATTGGTGGATCGATCAGACGGTGGGTCAGTTGGCCAGTGGATCGATCAGTCACTGGGTTGATCAGTTGGTGAGTTGATTGGTCAGTGGATTGATCATTCGGTTGGTTGGTCAGTCAGTGGGTCGATCGGTTGGTGGGTAGTCAGTCGGTGAGATGATCAGTCGGTAGGTCAATCGGTCAGTGGGTCAATCAATTGGTGGGTCTATTTGACAATCAGTCAGTGGGACGATTGGTTGGTTGATCAATTGGTCAACCAGTCTGTTGGTGGGTTGGTAGGTTGGCGGTTCGAACCTTTGGTGTGTTGGTTAATGGGTCGGTCAGTGGGTGGGTCGCTTGAGTGGGTCGATTGGTGGGTAGATTGGTGTGAGTAGATTGATCAGTGGGTTGATTAGTGAACCAGTGGACCTGGGAAGGGAGGGATGGAAGGAGTGAGGGAAAGAGGGAGGGAGGGAGGGAAGGAGGGAGGGAAGGAGGAAGGGAAGGAGGAAGGGAAGGAGGAAAAGAAAGAGGGAGGGAAGGAGGCAAGGAGGCAAGGAGGGAAGGGAAGGAGGCAAGGAAGGAGGGAAGTAGGGAGGGAAGGAGGGAGGGAAGGAGGGAAGGGAAGGAGGGAAGGAGGGAGGGAAGGAGGGAGGGAAGGAAGGGAAGGAGGGAGGGAGGGAAGGAGGGAGGGAAAGAGGGAGGGAGGAATGGAGGGAAGGAGGGAAGGAGGGAAGGAGGGGGAGGGAAGGAGGAGAGAAGCAGGGAAGGAGGAGAGATGGAGGGAGGGACGGAGGGAGGGACGGAGGAGAAAGGGAGGAAGGAGGGAGGAAGGTGGGAGGGAAAGAGGTAGGGAAAGAGGGAGGGAAGGAGGGAGGGAAGAAGGGAGGGAAGGAGGGAGGGAAGGAAGGAAGGAGGGAAGGAAGGAAGGAGGGAGGGAGTTAGGATAGGAGGAAGGGAGGATAGGAGGGAGGGAGGATAGGAGGGAGGGAAGATAGGAGGGAGGGAATGAGGGACATTTGCTGCAACACACCAACCAAGGGACCAAAGGTGTGATCACTGGAGCGTGACGGCCGTAATCACAGCCGTCACGAGGTATCGCACACTCCGCACCACCCACATCTGGAGAACAATGGGGAGGCATAGATATTGGCCCTTATGGTCACCACAAACTAGCATTGCTATTCCTTCTCCTACAATTCCTTGGCCGATCCTATTACAAAAGTCTTTCAAGAGATACCACATATTTTCAAATTTAAAACATATTTTCAGCGAACAATTATATATAACTGATTTTTCTCATTTCAGATTAGTTTCATGATTATTTGATTTTAGTCTTATATGGTAGAGGAGATTGAATTTTGAAAACAGGTCAGGGGAAAGGCACATGCTAACATTCAAAGGCCTATACTGGCAATGAGGCTCTCATTGAGAGTTAGCTTAGTTCCAGAGAATTCTAAGAATTAGTTCCAGGCCTCAACTAAAAGAACTATGTTTGAGAGTATCGCCTTTGGCAATGACAATATCCTCTTGTAATCCATAATGATTATCCTTAATCAGCAAAAAAGTCTGGGTGCTCAATGCAAAACATCCAGCGCAAATCGTCCAGTCAAATCGCCACTGCGAAACGGTAGTCACTGCAAAAATTATAATTTATATGATCCCCCATGACTGTACATCGGGTGCAGTCTGTACGCACATATGCGGGTGATTTCACCCACTTCTCATAGAAAATAAGACATGAAACTTATACACGAGTTGGGGGAGTATATAACCTATAATCGTTCTAAATATATTCGCATTTGAATTTGAAAAATGGTGATAATCAAGGCTTGAAAAACAGGTGCCATTCGATGCTCACACGCGAACATAAACATGAAATGTCTTGTAAAATCGCGGAAACTAATACTGTGTTAAAAGAGACAAAACTTACAGCGAAGGATTATCCCATTTTACTTTACCTGATTCCAAAGTTTGACCAAATTCCATGAAGGAGTTTTCACATGAGACATGTTTTGCTGAACTCTGCATGGATGCCTATGTTTTCAAGTGAAAATATCGCCTGCTACTGGGATTGACAGCACCTTCCTTGTACTGAAATTTGTATAATAACGTCTTCCTATAACATCGATGCATCATCATTTTCAAGCAATCATCTAATCTAATAGTTTACAGTCTTTTAATCTACTCAAAACAATTCACATTCTCAGATATCCATAAAATTGTAATACTTACGGATTGGTACTCCGTACGTGGTTTCTTTAGGGTGGCTTGAGTCAGGTATCTCAGTAAATATTTGATGCAAAAACGGCAATCCCCACCCTGACTACACTGGCCACCAGAGCAGACGTTTGCTACGCACGTTAGTCGGACCTCAGCGCAGACAGGGGTTGGTCGCCAATCTACACCGTGACGTGATTTGCGGACACCAAGCGGCCGCAACGTAAACTATCGCGTTGGCCATACACTGGCCACCAGAACAGACGTTTGCTATGCACGTTAGCTATAACTTGACAACTCTATGCTCTGGCACAGTCCGATCGTCGTTGACCTTGACGCGCCGTGGCAACGGGTATCTTACGTCATTGCAATGGGCCTAGAACGAATATCATGAATCACAATTTGAAAATCAAAAGCCAATACCCCTAAGTTTATCATTAAAAACAATTTCGATTAACATCTATATCGCAAATAACAATACATATGGAAAAAAAAAATTGAACATAAAGAACTTGGAAAGACCCTAGAAGCCACACTTCGATGTTATTATTTTCATTTTGTGTTTCTTTGAATAAGATAATTCTAAAGCTAGACATTATTATCTATATGTTTGATAATGAATGTTTCATATTAGATTTCTTTGCATTAAAGGCAGACTGATAAATACACTCTGGTTCGAGGGGAGATACACAAGATACTCTAGATTGTAGTACGTCCCGTTGTCGCTGGGGCCAGGGCGCTCATGAATGCTCTCAAACCCGAAGGCGGCGCGGTGCGTGGACGGGCTGTGCCAACCCCTAGTCGGGGTAGTAGGTGCCGCGGCGAGATGCCGATTGAGAAGTGATTGACAAAAGAATAGTGGAGCACTAATTAAGCAGGACCACATGATGCTGCTCCATTAGCACCGATCATGGGAAGAACAACTCTGCTGGAGATTGGGTGGAGAATCGTCGGAGACCCGGTGGAGAAAAAGGATCGGTGTAATGGAGCATAGGCTTACCGCATGTCTGTATGCAGACGTTAGGCCCCAACACCCAAAAGTCGGGACTTTAGGGCCCACACATCGGGACATTAGGGCCCACCTAAGGCTAAATGGCGTCTCTGACAGCATACGGACAAAATACGGGAACATACTGTTTGGGACAATTTGCATTGACTATGGATTTGCGGTGGACGATTTGCAGTAGGTTTGGACATTTTGCCATGACGTTCCCCGGGGGACATAGTAGCCGTCTTGCAGTAAAAACTGAACAGAAGTGGGTGGGCTTGTCTCGAGTTAGGGCTGGGGTTAGGATTTCGGTACATTCTTGGGAAGGGAACGTTGAAAACAAAAACATGTATTTCTGAATTGGATGCTTAACTCAAAATAGTTATATACCTAAAGTCTACAGACTTCGAGCATTACATCACCGTTTAAAGTATTAAAATTGGCCCAATAATTACTTAGATATGTAGCAAAATAGTTGGTGCAATTATAGCAAAAACTGCCAAATATGTCAATCGCCGGGTCGGCCGATCCAAAGAAGTTGAGACAGAAGGAATGGCAAAAGAGGTGTAAGGCTGATATCTCCCAGCCGGTCAGGCGGCCATCAAGGTTGGGTGATTGCGGACCCTAGTTCACCAGTAATCCGCTACAGGGAACGGCGGTAGGGGAAACCAGGGAGCTGTTTCACTAGTAGTGGAGTGAAAGTGAGAGGTGAGACCGCAACAGTGGCCCCAACAGTGGCACCAACAGTGTCAACCCCAAATTCGCGTTTCATCAGTGGTCTCGCTGTTGAGGTGAGACTAACTCTCACTGTTGGCACAGGTCTCGCTATGCACACGCACTTGACATTCGAATTTATTCGTCGACGGGCCGGTATCACGTGAAATTTCACCCCTTCCCATTAGAATTAAGGGATGAAATTTTTACACGAGTAAGGTATATATATAACCTATAATCGTACCAAATATAAAGATAATCGGCCACGCCATTCTGAAGTTATCGGCGTTTGAATTTTTTCATCCGTCCGTGAGATTGCCTTAGTCGCTGTTCTTTTTCACTCCCTCCGTAGTGCGGCGGGGTTTCTGCTGTTCTTTCTGTCTCTCCCCGGAGGCCGACGGGAAGTGCTCGTATTTGCTATGACAAAATCTAACCGCCGATAACTTCGGAACGGCTTGGCCGATTATCTTCATATTTGGTACGATTATAGGCTATATATATACCTTACTCGTGTAATTTCACTGCTTAATTCTTATGGAAAGTGGGTGAAAACCTTCTGTACACCTAACCAACGAGAGGGTACACCCTCTCGCTTACACGTAGCTCCACAGTGGCACTAACAGCGAGAGCCACGGCGCTGATGAAACGGGTTCTGCCACTGTTGGTGCCACTTGTGGCACAAGTGCTGTTCACGCTTGAGTGCACCTTCTAATGAAACGCAAACTGCCGCTTTGCTGCCACTGTTACAAACAGCGAGACTTATAGCTCCTAGTGAAACAGCCCCCAGCTGTAGTACCGTTTCAGACCTTTCTAATGATATATAGAACATGTATGTTGGGTATGTGGTTGTCTCAAAACAATTCACAGCATATTTGTATCGGGCGGGTGGCTGACGATGCACACAAACTTTGAAATGTGCAGACAGGGTCAATTCAGGTCATTTGAAAGTATTAAACACTAACTTGGGAGTTATATTGTATGTCATTTATGTGAGAAAATATAGAATTAAGTCAATTTTCATGGAAAATGGGTGTGGAGAGGATGGGCCCGAAATGTCAAAACATGAGACCAGTCAATCGGTCAGTGGGTTGGTTTGTCAATCGGTTGGTGGGTCGATCGGTCAATCAATTGGTGGGTCGATCAGACGGTGGGTCAGTTGGTCAGTGGATCGATCAGTCACTGGGTTGATCAGTTGGTGAGTTTTCCATGAAAATAAGCGTGGAGAGGAAGGGTCGGAGATTTCGGGTAGGATTTGGTCTAACGAAGGACATACTTTTGAGCTGCCGGTCGAGAACTAATGAAACAATCTATCCAAATGATCTGAAATGTTCCCTGTAGTACAGTTTCAGGCCTTTCTATTAATATATAGAACATGTATGTTGGGTATGTGGTTGTCTCAAAACAATTCACAGCATATTTGTATCGGGCGGGTGGCTGACGATGCACACAAACTTTGAAATGTGCAGACTGGGTCAATTCAGGTCATTTAAAAGTATCAAACACTAACTTGGGAGTTACATTGTATGTCATTTATGTGAGAAAATATAGAATTAAGTCAATTTTCATGGAAAATGGGTGTGGAGAGGGAGGGTCCGAAATGTCAAAACATGAGACCAGTAAATCGGTCAGTGAGTTGGTTTGACAATTGGTTGGTGGGTCGATCAGTCAATCAATTGGTGGGTCGATCAGACGGTGAGTCGGTTGGCCAGTGGATCGATCAGTCACTGAGTTGATCAGTTGGTGAGTTGATTGGTCAGTGGATCGATCATTCAGTTGGTTGGTCAGTTGGTTGGTCAGTCAGTGGGTCGATCGGTTGGTGGGTAGTCAGTCGGTGGGATGATCAGTCGGTAGGTCAATCGGTCACTGGGTCAATCAATTAGTGGGTCTATTTGACAATTAGTCAGTGGAACGATTGGTTGGTTGATCAATTGGTCAACCAGTCTGTGGGTGGGTTGGTAGGTTGGTGGTTTCGGACCTTTGGTGTGTTGGTTAATTGGTCGGTCAGTGGGTGGGTCGCTTGAGTGGGTCGATTGGTGGGTAGATTGGTGTGAGTAGATTGATCAGTGGGTTGATTAGTGAACCAGTGGACCTGGGAAGGGAGGGATGGAGGGAGGGAGGGAAAGAGGGAGGGAGGAAAATAGGTGCGGAGAGGAAGGGTCGAAGATGTTCGGGTAGGATTTGGCCTAATAAACAACATGCTTTTGAGCTGCCGGTTGAGAACTAATGAAACAATCTATCCAAAATATCTAAAATGTTCCCTGTAGTACAGTCAGGCCTTTCTAATGATATATAGAACATGCATATAGGGTGTGTGGTTGTCTCAAAACAATTCACACCATATTTGTATTGGGCGGATGGCTGACAGAGGCTCAGTGACCGGCATTGCAATGCACACAAACTTTGAAATGTGCAGACTAGGTCAATTCAGGTCATTTGAAAGTATCAAACACTAACTTGGGAGTTATATTGTATGTCATTTATGTGAGAAAATATAGAATAAAGTCAATTTTCATGGAAAATGGGTGTGGAGAGGGAGGGTCCGAAATGTCAAAACATGAGACCAGTCAATCGGTCAGTGGGTTGGTTTGTCAATCGGTTGGTGGGTCGATCGGTCAATCGATTGGTGGGTCGATCAGACGGTGGGTCAGTTGGTCAGTGGATCGATCAGTCACTGGGTTGATCAGTTGGTGAGTTTTCCATGAAAATAGGTGTGGAGAGGAAGGGTCGGAGATTTCGGGTAGGATTTGGTCCGTATTTGTATCGGGCAGATGGCTGACAGAGACTCAGTGACCAGGGCCCTGTTTTTTAGTCACGACAATCGTTATTGGCGACATCGGCCAGGCAGGAGTGTGCTATAGAGCCACGATCTTAGAACCTGCGACAAATGGCGTCCGTCTACGACACGTAGGGAGGTCAAATGTGTATTATAGTCACGTCAATCGGTGCTCACCCAAGCGAAAAATGACGCCACATGTGTCATAAGCCTAAGACAAATTTTGACATGTCGTATCGAATGCGCATCTTCACTTCCCGTAGGAATTAAGCAATGAAATTTCAACATGAGTAAGGTATACATATAACCTATAATCGTACCAGATATGGAGAAAATCAGCCCCACCGTTCCGAAGGTATCGGTCTTTCAATTTCGTCACAGCAAATGCTGCTCTGGTGGCCAGTGTAGCTTTACCCTCACGTGATCTAAGTTACTTCACTCTCCCAGCAGAGATTCCGTGCTCGACACCGCGAAAGGTCTGCTCGGAGAGTGCATGTACGATATCCAATCTATATCCCAATGTTTCATATTGAAACCCCGATAACTTCGGAACGGTTGGGCAGATATTCTTCATATTAGTAACAATTATAGGTTATATGTACCCCTTACTCATAAAAAAATGTTATGACTTAATTTCATCAGGAAGTGGAAAAATCCTCTATATACTCACAGTGATGTGTTACAGAACCTAAGACAGTTCTATACTTGTCGTTAGCGCCGACACTTTAAGCTCCGATCTTAGGTCGCAGGCTACGACACTGTCTATAGGACAGTGGCCATTTTGTATCACCAAAAAGTGTCTTGGTCTCAAGGGACGATCTTAGGCCATCGTGGATCTACGATATCGTGACTAAAAAACAAGGCCCAGCATTGACAATGCACACAAACTTTGAAATGTGCAGACTGGGTCAATTCAGGTCATTTAAAAGTATCAAACACTAACTTGGGAGTTATATTGTATGTCATTTATGTGAGAAAATATAGAATTAAGTCAATTTTCATGGAAAATGGGTGTGGAGAGGGAGGGTCCGAACTGTCAAAACATGAGACCAGTCAATCGGTCAGTGGGTTGGTTTGTCAATCGGTTGGTGGGTCAATCGGTCAATCAATTGGTGGGTCGATCAGACGGTGGGTCAGTTGGCCAGTGGATCGATCAGTCACTGGGTTGATCAGTTGGTGAGTTTTCCATGAAAAAAGGCGTGGAGAGGAAGGGTCGGAGATTTCAGGTAGGATTTGGTCTAACGAAGGACATACTTTTGAGCTGCCGGTCGAGTACTAGTGAAACAATCTATCCAAATGATCTAAAATGTTCCCTGTTGTACAGTTTCAGGGTGTATGGTTGTCTCAAAACAATTCACACCGTATTTGTATCGGGCAGATGGCTGACAGAGACTCAGTGACCAGGGCCCTGTTTTTTAGTCACGACAATCGTTATTGGTGACATCGGCCAGGCGGGAGTGTGCTATAGAGCCACGATCTTAGAACCTGCGACAAATGGCGTCCGTCTACGACACGTAGGGAGGTCAAATGTGTATTATAGTCACGACAATCGGTGCTCACCCAAGCGAAAAATGACGCCACATGTGTCATAGGCCTAAGACAAATTTTGACATGTCGTACCGAATGCGCATCTTCACTTCCCGTAGGAATTAAGCAATGAAATTTCAACATGAGTAAGGTATACATATAACTTATAATCGTACCAAATATGGAGAAAATCGGCCCCACCGTTCCGAAGATATCGGTCTTTCAATTTCGTCAGAGCAAATGCTGCTCTGGTGGCCAGTGTAGCTTTACCCTCACATGATCTAAGTTACTTCACTCTCCCAGCAGAGATTCCGTGCTCGACACCGCGAAAGATCTGCTCGGAGAGTGCATGTACGATATCCAATCTATATCCCAATGTTTCATATTGAAACCCCGATAACTTCGAACGGTTTGTCAGATATTCTTCATATTTTGAACGATTATAGGTTATATGTACCCCTTACTCGTAATAAAATTTTATGACTTAATTCCATCAGGAAGTGGAAAAATCCTCTATATACGCACAGTGATGTGTTACAGAACCTAAGACAGTTCTATACTTGTTGTTAGCGCCGACACTTTAAGCTCCGATCTTAGGCCGCAGGCTACGACACTGTCTATAGGACAGTGGCCATTTTGTATCACCAAAAAGTGTCTTGGTCTCAAGGGACGATCTTAGGCCATCGTGGATCTACGATATCGTGACTAAAAAACAAGGCCCAGCATTGACAATGCACACAAACTTTGGAATGTGCAGACTGGGTCAATTCAGGTCATTTAAAAGTATCAAACACTAACTTGGGAGTTACATTGTATGTCATTTATGTGAGAAAATATAGAATTAAGTCAATTTTCATGGGAAATGGGTGTGGAGAGGGAGGGTTCGAAATGTCAAAACATGAGACCAGGAAATCGGTCAGTGAGTTGGTTTGACAATTGGTTGGTGGGTCGATCAGTCAATCAATTGGTGGGTCGATCAGACGGTGGGTCAGTTGGCCAGTGGATCGATCAGTCACTGGGTTGATCAGTTGGTGAGTTGATTGGTCAGTGGATCGATCATTCAGTTGGTTGGTCAGTCAGTGGGTCGATCGGTTGGTGGGTAGTCAGTCGGTGGGATGATCAGTCGGTAGGTCAATCGGTAAATGGGTCAATCAATTGGTGGGTCTATTTGACAATTAGTCAGTGGAACGATTGGTTGGTTGATCAATTGGTCAACCAGTCTGTGGGTGGGTTGGTAGGTTGGTGGTTTCGGACCTTTGGTGTGTTGGTTAATTGGTCGGTCAGTGGGTGGGTCGCTTGAGTGGGTCGATTGGTGGGTAGATTGGTGTGAGTAGATTGATCAGTGGGTTGATTAGTGAACCAGTGGACCTGGGAAGGGAGGGATGGAGGGAGGGAGGGAAAGAGGGAGGGAGGAAAATAGGTGCAGAGAGGAAGGGTCGGAGATGTTCGGGTAGGATTTGGCCTAATAAACGACATACTTTTGAGCTGCCGGTTGAGAACTAATGAAACAATCTATCCAAAAGATCTAAAATGTTCCCTGTAGTACAGTTTCAGGCCTTTCTAATGATAAATAGAACATGCATATAAGGTGTGTGGTTGTCTCAAAACAATTCACACCATATTTGTATTGGGCGGATGGCTGACAGAGGCTCAGTGACCGGCATTGACGATGCACACAAACTTTGTAATGTGCAGACTAGGTCAATTCAGGTCATTTGAAAGTATCAAACACTAACTTGGGAGTTATATTGTATGTCATTTATGTGAGAAAATATAGAACTAAGTCAATTTTCATGGAAAATGGGTGTGGAGAGGGAGGGTCCGAAGTGTCAAAACATGAGACCAGTCAATCGGTCAGTGGGTTGGTTTGTCAATCGGTTGGTGGGTCGATCGGTCAATCAATTCGTGGGTCGATCAGACGGTGGGTCAGTTGGTCAGTGGATCGATCAGTCACTGGGTTGATCAGTTGGTGAGTTTTCCATGAAAATAGGCATGGAGAGGAAGGGTCGGAGATTTCGGGTAGGATTTGGTCCGTATTTGTATCGGGCAGATGGCTGACAGAGACTCAGTGACAAGGGCCCTGTTTTTTAGTCACGACAATCGTTATTGGCGACATCGGCCAGGCAGGAGTGTGCTATAGAGCCACGATCTTAGAACCTGCGACAAATGGCGTCCGTCTACGACACGTAGGGAGGTCAAATGTGTATTATAGTCACGACAATCGGTGCTTACCCAAGCGAAAAATGACGCCACATGTGTCATAGGCCTAAGACAAATTTTGACATGTCGTACCAAATGCGCAACTTCGTTTCCCGTAGGAATTAAGCAATGAAATTTCAACATGAGTAAGGTATACATGTAACCTAATATTGTACCGAATATGGAGAAAATCGGCCCCACCGTTCCGAAGATATCGGTGTTTCAATTTCGTCAGAGCAAATGCTGCTCTGGTGGCCAGTGTAGCTTTACCCTCACGTGATCTAAGTTACTTCACTCTCCCAGCAGAGATTCCGTGCTCGACACCGCGAAAGATCTGCTCGGAGAGTGCATGTACGATATCCAATCTATATCCCAATGTTTCATATTGAAACCCCGATAACTTCGGAACGGTTGGGCAGATATTCTTCATATTTGGAACGATTATAGGTTATATGTACCCCTTACTCGTAATACAATTTTATGACTTAATTTCATCAGGAAATGGAAAAATCCTCTATATACGCACAGTGATATGTTACAGAACCTAAGACAGTTCTATACTTGCCGTTAGCGCCGACACTTTAAGCTCCGATCTTAGGCCGCAGGCTACGACACTGTCTATAGGACAGTGGCCATTTTGTATCACCAAAAAGTGTCTTGGTCTCAAGGGACGATCTTAGGCCATCGTGGATCTACGATATCGTGACTAAAAAACAAGGCCCAGCATTGACAATGCACACAAACTTTGAAATGTGCAGACTGGGTCAATTCAGGTCATTTAAAAGTATCAAACACTAACTTGGGAGTTATATTGTATGTCATTTATGTGGGAAAATATAGAATTAAGTCAATTTTCATGGAAAATGGGTGTGGAGAGGGAGGGTCCGAACTGTCAAAACATGAGACCAGTCAATCGGTCAGTGGGTTGGTTTGTCAATCGGTTGGTGGGTCAATCGGTCAATCAATTGGAGGGTCGATCAGACGGTGGGTCAGTTGGTCAGTGGATCGATCAGTCACTGGGTTGATCAGTTGGTGAGTTGATTGGTCAGTGGATCGATCATTCAGTTGGTTGGTCAGTCAGTGGGTCGGTCGGTTGGTGGGTAGTCAGTCGGTGGGATGATCAGTCGGTAGGTCAATCGATCAGTGGGTCAATCAATTGGTGGGTCTATTTGACAATTAGTCAGTGGAACGATTGGTTGGTTGATCAATTGGTCAACCAGTCTGTGGGTGGGTTGGTAGGTTGGTGGTTTCGGACCTTTGGTGTGTTGGTTAATTGGTCGGTCAGTGGGTGGGTCGCTTGAGTGGGTCGATTGGTGGGTAGATTGGTGTGAGTAGATTGATCAGTGGGTTGATTAGTGAACCAGTGGACCTGGGAAGGGAGGGATGGAGGGAGGGAGGGAAAGAGGGAGGAAGGAAAATAGGTGCGGAGAGGAAGGGTCGGAGATGTTCGGGTAGGATTTGGCCTAATAAACAACATACTTTTGAGCTGCCGGTTGAGAACTAATGAAACAATCTCTCCAAAAGATCTAAAATGTTCCCTGTAGTACAGTTTCAGGCCTTTCTAATGATAAATAGAACATGCATATAGGGTGTGTGGTTGTCTCAAAACAATTCACACCATATTTGTATTGGGCGGATGGCTGACAGAGGCTCAGTGACCGGCATTGGAGATGCACACAAACTTTGTAATGTGCAGACTAGGTCAGTTCAGGTCATTTGAAAGTATCAAACACTAACTTGGGAGTTATATTGTATGTCATTTATGTGAGAAAATATAGAATTAAGTCAATTTTCATGGAAAATGGGTGTGGAGAGGGAGGGTCCGAAGTGTCAAAACATGAGACCAGTCAATCGGTCAGTGGGTTGGTTTGTCAATCGGTTGGTGGGTCGATCGGTCAATCAATTCGTGGGTCGATCAGACGGTGGGTCAGTTGGTCAGTGGATCGATCAGTCACTGGGTTGATCAGTTGGTGAGTTTTCCATGAAAATAGGCATGGAGAGGAAGGGTCGCAGATTTCGGGTAGGATTTGGTCCGTATTTGTATCGGGCAGATGGCTGACAGAGACTCAGTGACAAGGGCCCTGTTTTTTAGTCACGACAATCGTTATTGGTGACATCGGCCAAGCGGGAGTGTGCTATAGAGCCACGATCTTAGAACCTGCGACAAATGGCGTCCGTCTACGACACATAGGGAGGTCAAATGTGTATTATAGTCACGACAATCGGTACTCACCCAAGCGAAAAATGACGCCACATGTGTCATAGGCCTAAGACAAATTTTGACATGTCGTACCGAATGCGCAACTTCACTTCCCGTAGGAATTAAGAAATGAAATTTCAACATGAGTAAGGTATACATATAACCTAAAATCGTACCAAATATGGAGAAAATCGGCCCCACCGTTCCGAAGATATCGGTGTTTCAATTTCGTCAGAGCAAATGCTGCTCTGGTGGTCAGTGTAGCTTTACCCTCACGTGATCTAAGTTACTTCACTCTCCCAGCAGAGATTCCGTGCTCGACACCGCGAAAGATCTGCTCGGAGAGTGCATGTACGATATCCAATCTATATCCCAATGTTTCATATTGAAACCCCGATAACTTCGGAACGGTTGGGCAGATATTCTTCATATTTGGAACGATTATAGGTTATATGTACCCCTTACTCGTAATACAATTTTATGACTTAATTTCATCAGGAAATGGAAAAATCCTCTATATACGCACAGTGATATGTTACAGAACCTAAGACAGTTCTATACTTGCCGTTAGCGCCGACACTTTAAGCTCCGATCTTAGGCCGCAGGCTACGACACTGTCTATAGGACAGTGGCCATTTTGTATCACCAAAAAGTGTCTTGGTCTCAAGGGACGATCTTAGGCCATCGTGGATCTACGATATCGTGACTAAAAAACAAGGCCCAGCATTGACAATGCACACAAACTTTGAAATGTGCAGACTGGGTCAATTCAGGTCATTTAAAAGTATCAAACACTAACTTGGGAGTTATATTGTATGTCATTTATGTGGGAAAATATAGAATTAAGTCAATTTTCATGGAAAATGGGTGTGGAGAGGGAGGGTCCGAACTGTCAAAACATGAGACCAGTCAATCGGTCAGTGGGTTGGTTTGTCAATCGGTTGGTGGGTCAATCGGTCAATCAATTGGAGGGTCGATCAGACGGTGGGTCAGTTGGTCAGTGGATCGATCAGTCACTGGGTTGATCAGTTGGTGAGTTGATTGGTCAGTGGATCGATCATTCAGTTGGTTGGTCAGTCAGTGGGTCGGTCGGTTGGTGGGTAGTCAGTCGGTGGGATGATCAGTCGGTAGGTCAATTGATCAGTGGGTCAATCAATTGGTGGGTCTATTTGACAATTAGTCAGTGGAACGATTGGTTGGTTGATCAATTGGTCAACCAGTCTGTGGGTGGGTTGGTAGGTTGGTGGTTTCGGACCTTTGGTGTGTTGGTTAATTGGTCGGTCAGTGGGTGGGTCGCTTGAGTGGGTCGATTGGTGGGTAGATTGGTGTGAGTAGATTGATCAGTGGGTTGATTAGTGAACCAGTGGACCTGGGAAGGGAGGGATGGAGGGAGGGAGGGAAAGAGGGAGGGAGGAAAATAGGTGCGGAGAGGAAGGGTCGGAGATGTTCGGGTAGGATTTGGCCTAATAAACAACATACTTTTGAGCTGCCGGTTGAGAACTAATGAAACAATCTCTCCAAAAGATCTAAAATGTTCCCTGTAGTACAGTTTCAGGCCTTTCTAATGATAAATAGAACATGCATATAGAGTGTGTGGTTGTCTCAAAACAATTCACACCATATTTGTATTGGGCGGATGGCTGACAGAGGCTCAGTGACCGGCATTGACGATGCACACAAACTTTGTAATGTGCAGACTAGGTCAGTTCAGGTCATTTGAAAGTATCAAACACTAACTTGGGAGTTATATTGTATGTCATTTATGTGAGAAAATATAGAATTAAGTCAATTTTCATGGAAAATGGGTGTGGAGAGGGAGGGTCCGAAGTGTCAAAACATGAGACCAGTCAATCGGTCAGTGGGTTGGTTTGTCAATCGGTTGGTGGTTGATTTCGGGTAGGATTTGGTCCGTATTTGTATCGGGCAGATGGCTGACAGAGACTCAGTGACAAGGGCCCTGTTTTTTAGTCACGACAATCGTTATTGGCGACATCGGCCAGGCAGGAGTGTGCTATAGAGCCACGATCTTAGAACCTGCGACAAATGGCGTCCGTCTACGACACGTAAGGAGGTCAAATGTGTATTATAGTCACGACAATCGGTGCTCACCCAAGCGAAAAATGACGCCACATGTGTCATAGGCCTAAGACAAATTTTGACATGTCGCACCGAATGCGCAACTTCACTTCCCTTAGGAATTAAGCAATGAAATTTCAACATGAGTAAGGTATACATGTAACCTATAATTGTACCGAATATGGAGAAAATCGGCCCCACCGTTCCGAAGATATCGGTGTTTCAATTTCGTCAGAGCAAATGCTGCTCTGGTGGCCAGTGTAGCTTTACCCTCACGTGATCTAAGTTACTTCACTCTCCCAGCAGAGATTCCGTGCTCGACACCGCGAAAGGTCTGCTCGGAGAGTGCATGTACGATATCCAATCTATATCCCAATGTTTCATATTGAAACCCCGATAACTTCAGAACGGTTGGGCAGATATTCTTCATATTAGGAACGATTATAGGTTATATGTACCCCTTACTCGTAAAAAAATGTTATGACTTAATTTCATCAGGAAGTGGAAAAATCCTCTATATACTCACAGTGATGTGTTACAGAACCTAAGACAGTTCTATACTTGTCGTTAGCGCCGACACTTTAAGCTCCGATCTTAGGTCGCAGGCTACGACACTGTCTATAGGACAGTGGCCATTTTGTATCACCAAAAAGTGTCTTGGTCTCAAGGGACGATCTTAGGCCATCGTGGATCTACGATATCGTGACTAAAAAACAAGGCCCAGCATTGACAATGCACACAAACTTTGAAATGTGCAGACTGGGTCAATTCAGGTCATTTCAAAGTATCAAACACTAACTTGGGAGTTATATTGTATGTCATTTATGTGAGAAAATATAGAATTAAGTCAATTTTCATGGAAAATGGGTGTGGAGAGGGAGGGTCCGAACTGTCAAAACATGAGACCAGTCAATCGGTCAGTGGGTTGGTTTGTCAATCGGTTGGTGGGTCAATCGGTCAATCAATTGGTGGGTCGATCAGACGGTGGGTCAGTTGGTCAGTGGATCGATCAGTCACTGGGTTGATCAGTTGGTGAGTTGATTGGTCAGTGGATCGATCATTCAGTTGGTTGGTCAGTCAGTGGGTCGGTCGGTTGGTGGGTAGTCAGTCGGTGGGATGATCAGTCGGTAGGTCAATCGATCAGTGGGTCAATCAATTGGTGGGTCTATTTGACAATTAGTCAGTGGAACGATTGGTTGGTTGATCAATTGGTCAACCAGTCTGTGGTGGGTTGGTAGGTTGGTGGTTTTGGACCTTTGGTGTGTTGGTTAATTGGTCGGTCAGTGGGTGGGTCGCTTGAGTGGGTCGATTGGTGGGTAGATTGGTGTGAGTAGATTGATCAGTGGGTTGATTAGTGAACCAGTGGACCTGGGAAGGGAGGGATGGAGGGAGGGAGGGAAAGAGGGAGGGAGGAAAATAGGTGTGGAGAGGAAGGGTCGGAGATGTTCGGGTAGGATTTGGCCTAATAAACAACATACTTTTGAGCTGCCGGTTGAGAACTAATGAAACAATCTCTCCAAAAGATCTAAAATGTTCCCTGTAGTACAGTTTCAGGCCTTTCTAATGATAAATAGAACATGCATATAGAGTGTGTGGTTGTCTCAAAACAATTCACACCATATTTGTATTGGGCGGATGGCTGACAGAGGCTCAGTGACCGGCATTGACGATGCACACAAACTTTGTAATGTGCAGACTAGGTCAGTTCAGGTCATTTGAAAGTATCAAACACTAACTTGGGAGTTATATTGTATGTCATTTATGTGAGAAAATATAGAATTAAGTCAATTTTCATGGAAAATGGGTGTGGAGAGGGAGGGTCCGAAGTGTCAAAACATGAGACCAGTCAATCGGTCAGTGGGTTGGTTTGTCAATCGGTTGGTGGGTCGATCGGTCAATCAATTCGTGGGTCGATCAGACGGTGGGTCAGTTGGTCAGTGGATCGATCAGTCACTGGGTTGATCAGTTGGTGAGTTTTCCATGAAAATAGGCATGGAGAGGAAGGGTCGGAGATTTCGGGTAGGATTTGGTCCGTATTTGTATCGGGCAGATGGCTGACAGAGACTCAGTGACAAGGGCCCTGTTTTTTAGTCACGACAATCGTTATTGGCGACATCGGCCAGGCAGGAGTGTGCTATAGAGCCACGATCTTAGAACCTGCGACAAATTGCGTCCGTCTACGACACGTAAGGAGGTCAAATGTGTATTATAGTCACGACAATCGGTGCTCACCCAAGCGAAAAATGACGCCACATGTGTCATAGGCCTAAGACAAATTTTGACATGTCGCACCGAATGCGCAACTTCACTTCCCTTAGGAATTGAGCAATGAAATTTCAACATGAGTAAGATATACATGTAACCTATAATTGTACCGAATATGGAGAAAATCGGCCCCACCGTTCCGAAGATATCGGTGTTTCAATTTCGTCAGAGCAAATGCTGCTCTGGTGGCCAGTGTAGCTTTACCCTCACGTGATCTAAGTTACTTCACTCTCCCAGCAGAGATTCCGTGCTCGACACCGCGAAAGGTCTGCTCGGAGAGTGCATGTACGATATCCAATCTATATCCCAATGTTTCATATTGAAACCCCGATAACTTCAGAACGGTTGGGCAGATATTCTTCATATTAGGAACGATTATAGGTTATATGTACCCCTTACTCGTAAAAAAATGTTATGACTTAATTTCATCAGGAAGTGGAAAAATCCTCTATATACTCACAGTGATGTGTTACAGAACCTAAGACAGTTCTATACTTGTCGTTAGCGCCGACACTTTAAGCTCCGATCTTAGGTCGCAGGCTACGACACTGTCTATAGGACAGTGGCCATTTTGTATCACCAAAAAGTGTCTTGGTCTCAAGGGACGATCTTAGGCCATCGTGGATCTACGATATCGTGACTAAAAAACAAGGCCCAGCATTGACAATGCACACAAACTTTGAAATGTGCAGACTGGGTCAATTCAGGTCATTTCAAAGTATCAAACACTAACTTGGGAGTTATATTGTATGTCATTTATGTGGGAAAATATAGAATTAAGTCAATTTTCATGGAAAATGGGTGTGGAGAGGGAGGGTCCGAAGTGTCAAAACATGAGACCAGTCAATCGGTCAGTGGGTTGGTTTGTCAATCGTTTGGTGGGTCAATCGGTCAATCAATTGGTGGGTCGATCAGACGGTGGGTCAGTTGGTCAGTGGATCGATCAGTCACTGGGTTGATCAGTTGGTGAGTTTTCCATGAAAAAAGGCGTGGAGAGGAAGGGTCGAAGATTTCGGGTAGGATTTGGTCTAACGAAGGACATACTTTTGAGCTGCCGGTCGAGAACTAATGAAACAATCTATCCAAATGATCTAAAATGTTCCCTGTTGTACAGTTTCAGGCCTTTTTAATTATATATAGAACATGTATATAGGGTGTATGGTTGTCTCAAAACAATTCACACCATATTTGTATCGGGCAGATGGCTGACAGAGACTCAGTGACAAGGGCCCTGTTTTTTAGTCACGACAATCGTTATTGGTGACATCGGCCAGGTGGGAGTGTGCTATAGAGCCACGATCTTAGAACCTGCGACAAATGGCGTCCGTCTACGACACGTAGGGAGGTCAAATGTGTATTATAGTCACGACAATCGGTACTCACCCAAGCAAAAAATGACGCCACATGTGTCATAGACCTAAGACAAATTTTGACATGTCGTACCGAATGCGCAACTTCACTTCCCGTAGGAATTAAGAAATGAAATTTCAACATGAGTAAGGTATACATATAACCTAAAATCATACCAAATATGGAGAAAATCGGCCCCACCGTTCCGAAGATATCGGTGTTTCAATTTCGTCAGAGCAAATGCTGCTCTGGTGGCCAGTGTAGCTTTACCCTCACGTGATCTAAGTTACTTCACTCTCCCAGCAGAGATTCCGTGCTTGACACCGCGAAAGATCTGCTCGGAGAGTGCATGTACGATATCCAATCTATATCCCAATGTTTCATATTGAAACCCCGATAACTTCGGAACGGTTGGGCAGATATTCTTCATATTTGGAACGATTATAGGTTATATGTACCCCTTACTCGTAATAAAATTTTATAACTTAATTTCATCAGGAAATGGAAAAATCCTCTAAATACGCACAGTGATATGTTACAGAACCTAAGACAGTTCTATACTTGCCGTTAGCGCCGACACTTTAAGCTCCGATCTTAGGCCGCAGGCTACGACACTGTCTATAGGACAGTGGCCATTTTGTATCACCAAAAAGTGTCTTGGTCTCAAGGGACGATCTTAGGCCATCGTGGATCTACGATATCGTGACTAAAAAACAAGGCCCAGCATTGACAATGCACACAAACTTTGAAATGTGCAGACTGGGTCAATTCAGGTCATTTAAAAGTATCAAACACTAACTTGGGAGTTACATTGTATGTCATTTATGTGAGAAAATATAGAATTAAGTCAATTTTCATGGAAAATGGGTGTGGAGAGGGAGGGTCCGAAGTGTCAAAACATGAGACCAGTCAATCGGTCAGTGGGTTGGTTTGTCAATCGGTTGGTGGGTCAATCTGTCAATCAATTGGTGGGTCGATCAGACGGTGGGTCAGTTGGTCAGTGGATCGATCAGTCACTGGGTTGATCAGTTGGTGAGTTGATTGGTCAGTGGATCGATCATTCAGTTGGTTGGTCAGTCAGTGGGTCGATCGGTTGGTGGGTAGTCAGTCGGTGGGATGATCAGTCGGTAGGTCAATCGATCAGTGGGTCAATCAATTGGTGGGTCTATTTGACAATTAGTCAGTAGAACGATTGGTTGGTTGATCAATTGGTCAACCAGTCTGTGGGTGGGTTGGTAGGTTGGTGGTTTTGGACCTTTGGTGTGTTGGTTAATTGGTCGGTCAGTGGGTGGGTCGCTTGAGTGGGTCGATTGGTGGGTAGATTGGTGTGAGTAGATTGATCAGTGGGTTGATTAGTGAACCAGTGGACCTGGGAAGGGAGGGATGGAGGGAGGGAGGGAAAGAGGGAGGGAGGAAAATAGGTGCGGAGAGGAAGGGTCGGAGATGTTCGGGTAGGATTTGGCCTAATAAACAACATACTTTTGAGCTGCCGGTTGAGAACTAATGAAACAATCTCTCCAAAAGATCTAAAATGTTCCCTGTAGTACAGTTTCAGGCCTTTCTAATGATATATAGAACATGCATATAGGGTGTGTGGTTGTCTCAAAACAATTCACACCATATTTGTATTGGGCGGATGGCTGACAGAGGCTCAGTGACCGGCATTGATGATGCACACAAACTTTGTAATGTGCAGACTAGGTCAATTCAGGTCATTTGAAAGTATCAAACACTAACTTGGGAGTTATATTGTATGTCATTTATGTGAGAAAATATAGAATTAAGTCAATTTTCATGTAAAATGGGTGTGGAGAGGGAGGGTCCGAAGTGTCAAAACATGAGACCAGTCAATCGGTCAGTGGGTTGGTTTGTCAATCGGTTGGTGGGTCGATCGGTCAATCAATTCGTGGGTCGATCAGACGGTGGGTCAGTTGGTCAGTGGATCGATCAGTCACTGGGTTGATCAGTTGGTGAGTTTTCCATGAAAATAGGCATGGAGAGGAAGGGTCGGAGATTTCGGGTAGGATTTGGTCCGTATTTGTATCGGGCAGATGGCTGACAGAGACTCAGTGACAAGGGCCCTGTTTTTTAGTCACGACAATCGTTATTGGCGACATCGGCCAGGCAGGAGTGTGCTATAGAGCCACGATCTTAGAACCTGCGACAAATGGCGTCCGTCTACGACACGTAGGGAGGTCAAATGTGTATTATAGTCACGACAATCGGTGCTTACCCAAGCGAAAAATGACGCCACATGTGTCATAGGCCTAAGACAAATTTTGACATGTCATACCAAATGCCCAACTTCACTTCCCGTAGGAATTAAGCAATGAAATTTCAACATGAGTAAGGTATACATGTAACCTATAATCGTACCGAATATGGAGAAAATCGGCCCCACCGTTCCGAAGATATCGGTGTTTCAATTTCGTCAGAGCAAATGCTGCTCTGGTGGCCAGTGTAGCTTTACCCTCACGTGATCTAAGTTACTTCACTCTCCCAGCAGAGATTCCGTGCTCGACACCGCGAAAGATCTGCTCGGAGAGTGCATGTACGATATCCAATCTATATCCCAATGTTTCATATTGAAACGCCGATAACTTCGGAACGGTTGGGCAGATATTCTTCATATTTGGAACGATTATAGGTTATATGTACTCCTTACTCGTAATAAAATTTTATGACTTAATTTCATCAGGAAATGGAAAAATCCTCTATATACGCACAGTGATATGTTACAGAACCTAAGACAGTTCTATACTTGCCGTTAGCGCCAACACTTTAAGCTCCGATCTTAGGCCGCAGGCTACAACACTGTCTATAGGACAGTGGCCATTTTGTATCACCAAAAAGTGTCTTGGTCTCAAGGGACAATCTTAGGCCATCGTGGGTCTACGATATCGTGACTAAAAAACAAGGCCCAGCATTTACAATGCACACAAACTTTGAAATGTGCAGACTGGGTCAATTCAGGTCATTTAAAAGTATCAAACACTAACTTGGGAGTTACATTGTATGTCATTTATGTGAGAAAATATAGAGTTAAGTCAATTTTCATGGAAAATGGGTGTGGAGAGGGAGGGTCCGAACTGTCAAAACGTGAGACCAGTCAATCGGTCAGTGGGTTGGTTTGTCAATCGGTTGGTGGGTCAATCGGTCAATCAATTGGTGGGTCGATCAGACGGTGGGTCAGTTGGTCAGTGGATCGATCAGTCACTGGGTTGATCAGTTGGTGAGTTTTCCATGAAAAAAGGAGTGGAGAGGAAGGGTCGGAGATTTCGGGTAGGATTTGGTCTAACGAAGGACATTCTTTTGAGCTGCCGGTCGAGAACTAATGAAACAATCTATCCAAATGATCTAAAATGTTCCCTGTTGTACAGTTTCAGGCCTTTTTAATTATATATAGAACATGTATATAGGGTGTATGGTTGTCTCAAAACAATTCACACCGTATTTGTATCGGGCAGATGGCTGACAGAGACTCAGTGACAAGGGCCCTGTTTTTTAGTCACGACAATCGTTATTGGTGACATCGGCCAAGCGGGAGTGTGCTATAGAGCCACGATCTTAGAACCTGCGACAAATGGCGTCCGTTTACGACACATAGGGAGGTCAAATGTGTATTATAGTCACGACAATCGGTACTCACCCAAGCGAAAAATGACGCCACATGTGTCATAGGCCTAAGACAAATTTTGACATGTCGTACCGAATGCGCAACTTCACTTCCCGTAGGAATTAAGCAATGAAATTTCAACATGAGTAAGGTATACATATAACCTAAAATCGTACCAAATATGGAGAAAATCGGCCCCACCGTTCCGAAAATATCGGTGTTTCAATTTCGTCAGAGCAAATGCTGCTCTGGTGGCCAGTGTAGCTTTACCCTCACGTGATCTAAGTTACTTCACTCTCCCAGCAGAGATTCCGTGCTTGACACCGCGAAAGATCTGCTCGGAGAGTGCATGTACGATATCCAATCTATATCCCAATGTTTCATATTGAAACCCCGATAACTTCGGAACGGTTGGGCAGATATTCTTCATATTAGGAACGATTATAGGTTATATGTACCCCTTACTCGTAATACAATTTTATGACTTAATTTCATCAGGAAATGGAAAAATCCTCTATATACGCACAGTGATATGTTACAGAACCTAAGACAGTTCTATACTTGCCGTTAGCGCCGACACTTTAAGCTCCGATCTTAGGCCGCAGGCTACGACACTGTCTATAGGACAGTGGCCATTTTGTATCACCAAAAAGTGTCTTGGTCTCAAGGGACGATCTTAGGCCATCGTGGATCTACGATATCGTGACTAAAAAACAAGGCCCAGCATTGACAATGCACACAAACTTTGAAATGTGCAGACTGGGTCAATTCAGGTCATTTAAAAGTATCAAACACTAACTTGGGAGTTACATTGTATGTCATTTATGTGAGAAAATATAGAATTAAGTCAATTTTCATGGAAAATGGGTGTGGAGAGGGAGGGTCCGAAGTGTCAAAACATGAGACCAGTCAATCGGTCAGTGGGTTGGTTTGTCAATCGTTTGGTGGGTCAATCGGTCAATCAATTGGTGGGTCGATCAGACGGTGGGTCAGTTGGTCAGTGGATCGATCAGTCACTGGGTTGATCAGTTGGTGAGTTTTCCATGAAAAAAGGCGTGGAGAGGAAGGGTCGAAGATTTCGGGTAGGATTTGGTCTAACGAAGGACATACTTTTGAGCTGCCGGTCGAGAACTAATGAAACAATCTATCCAAATGATCTAAAATGTTCCCTGTTGTACAGTTTCAGGCCTTTTTAATTATATATAGAACATGTATATAGGGTGTATGGTTGTCTCAAAACAATTCACACCATATTTGTATCGGGCAGATGGCTGACAGAGACTCAGTGACAAGGGCCCTGTTTTTTAGTCACGACAATCGTTATTGGTGACATCGGCCAGGTGGGAGTGTGCTATAGAGCCACGATCTTAGAACCTGCGACAAATGGCGTCCGTCTACGACACGTAGGGAGGTCAAATGTGTATTATAGTCACGACAATCGGTACTCACCCAAGCGAAAAATGACGCCACATGTGTCATAGGCCTAAGACAAATTTTGACATGTCGTACCGAATGCGCAACTTCACTTCCCGTAGGAATTAAGAAATGAAATTTCAACATGAGTAAGGTATACATATAACCTAAAATCGTACCAAATATGGAGAAAATCGGCCCCACCGTTCCGAAGATATCGGTGTTTCAATTTCGTCAGAGCAAATGCTGCTCTGGTGGCCAGTGTAGCTTTACCCTCACGTGATCTAAGTTACTTCACTCTCCCAGCAGAGATTCCGTGCTTGACACCGCGAAAGATCTGCTCGGAGAGTGCATGTACGATATCCAATCTATATCCCAATGTTTCATATTGAAACCCCGATAACTTCGGAACGGTTGGGCAGATATTCTTCATATTTGGAACGATTATAGGTTATATGTACCCCTTACTTGTAATAAAATTTTATAACTTAATTTCATCAGGAAGTGGAAAAATCCTCTAAATACGCACAGTGATATGTTACAGAACCTAAGACAGTTCTATACTTGCCGTTAGCGCCGACACTTTAAGCTCCGATCTTAGGCCGCAGGCTACGACACTGTCTATAGGACAGTGGCCATTTTGTATCACCAAAAAGTGTCTTGGTCTCAAGGGACGATCTTAGGCCATCGTGGATCTACGATATCGTGACTAAAAAACAAGGCCCAGCATTGACAATGCACACAAACTTTGAAATGTGCAGACTGGGTCAATTCAGGTCATTTAAAAGTATCAAACACTAACTTGGGAGTTACATTGTATGTCATTTATGTGGGAAAATATAGAATTAAGTCAATTTTCATGGAAAATGGGTGTGGAGAGGGAGGGTCCGAACTGTCAAAACATGAGACCAGTCAATCGGTCAGTGGGTTGGTTTGTCAATCGGTTGGTGGGTCAATCTGTCAATCAATTGGTGGGTCGATCAGACGGTGGGTCAGTTGGTCAGTGGATCGATCAGTCACTGGGTTGATCAGTTGGTGAGTTGATTGGTCAGTGGATCGATCATTCAGTTGGTTGGTCAGTCAGTGGGTCGATCGGTTGGTGGGTAGTCAGTCGGTGGGATGATCAGTCGGTAGGTCAATCGATCAGTGGGTCAATCAATTGGTGGGTCTATTTGACAATTAGTCAGTGGAACGATTGGTTGGTTGATCAATTGGTCAACCAGTCTGTGGGTGGGTTGGTAGGTTGGTGGTTTTGGACCTTTGGTGTGTTGGTTAATTGGTCGGTCAGTGGGTGGGTCGCTTGAGTGGGTCGATTGGTGGGTAGATTGGTGTGAGTAGATTGATCAGTGGGTTGATTAGTGAACCAGTGGACCTGGGAAGGGAGGGATGGAGGGAGGGAGGGAAAGAGGGAGGGAGGAAAATAGGTGCGGAGAGGAAGGGTCGGAGATGTTTGGGTAGGATTTGGCCTAATAAACAACATACTTTTGAGCTGCCGGTTGAGAACTAATGAAACAATCTCTCCAAAAGATCTAAAATGTTCCCTGTAGTACAGTTTCAGGCCTTTCTAATGATATATAGAACATGCATATAGGGTGTGTGGTTGTCTCAAAACAATTCACACCATATTTGTATTGGGCGGATGGCTGACAGAGGCTCAGTGACCGGCATTGATGATGCACACAAACTTTGTAATGTGCAGACTAGGTCAATTCAGGTCATTTGAAAGTATCAAACACTAACTTGGGAGTTATATTGTATGTCATTTATGTGAGAAAATATAGAATAAAGTCAATTTTCATGGAAAATGGGTGTGGAGAGGGAGGGTCCGAAGTGTCAAAACATGAGACCAGTCAATCGGTCAGTGGGTTGGTTTGTCAATCGGTTGGTGGGTCGATCGGTCAATCAATTCGTGGGTCGATCAGACGGTGGGTCAGTTGGTCAGTGGATCGATCAGTCACTGGGTTGATCAGTTGGTGAGTTTTCCATGAAAAAAGGAGTGGAGAGGAAGGGTCGGAGATTTCGGGTAGGATTTGGTCTAACGAAGGACATACTTTTGAGCTGCCGGTCGAGAACTAATGAAACAATCTATCCAAATGATCTAAAATGTTCCCTGTTGTACAGTTTCAGGCCTTTTTAATTATATATAGAACATGTATATAGGGTGTATGGTTGTCTCAAAACAATTCACACCGTATTTGTATCGGGCAGATGGCTGACAGAGACTCAGTGACAAGGGCCCTGTTTTTTAGTCACGACAATCGTTATTGGTGACATCGGCCAAGCGGGAGTGTGCTATAGAGCCACGATCTTAGAACCTGCGACAAATGGCGTCCGTTTACGACACATAGGGAGGTCAAATGTGTATTATAGTCACGACAATCGGTACTCACCCAAGCGAAAAATGACGCCACATGTGTCATAGGCCTAAGACAAATTTTGACATGTCGTACCGAATGCGCAACTTCACTTCCCGTAGGAATTAAGCAATGAAATTTCAACATGAGTAAGGTATACATATAACCTAAAATCGTACCAAATATGGAGAAAATCAGCCCCACCGTTCCGAAAATATCGGTGTTTCAATTTCGTCAGAGCAAATGCTGCTCTGGTGGCCAGTGTAGCTTTACCCTCACGTGATCTAAGTTACTTCACTCTCCCAGCAGAGATTCCGTGCTTGACACCGCGAAAGATCTGCTCGGAGAGTGCATGTACGATATCCAATCTATATCCCAATGTTTCATATTGAAACCCCGATAACTTCGGAACGGTTGGGCAGATATTCTTCATATTTGGAACGATTATAGGTTATATGTACCCCTTACTCGTAATACAATTTTATGACTTAATTTCATCAGGAAATGGAAAAATCCTCTATATACGCACAGTGATATGTTACAGAACCTAAGACAGTTCTATACTTGCCGTTAGCGCCGACACTTTAAGCTCCGATCTTAGGCCGCAGGCTACGACACTGTCTATAGGACAGTGGCCATTTTGTATCACCAAAAAGTGTCTTGGTCTCAAGGGACGATCTTAGGCCATCGTGGATCTACGATATCATGACTAAAAAACAAGGCCCAGCATTGACAATGCACACAAACTTTGAAATGTGCAGACTGGGTCAATTCAGGTCATTTAAAAGTATCAAACACTAACTTGGGAGTTACATTGTATGTCATTTATGTGAGAAAATATAGAATTAAGTCAATTTTCATGGAAAATGGGTGTGGAGAGGGAGGGTCCGAACTGTCAAAACATGAGACCAGTCAATTGGTCAGTGGGTTGGTTTGTCAATCGGTTGGTGGGTCAATCGGTCAATCAATTGGTGGGTCGATCAGACGGTGGGTCAGTTGGTCAGTGGATCGATCAGTCACTGGGTTGATCAGTTGGTGAGTTGATTGGTCAGTGGATCGATCATTCAGTTGGTTGGTCAGTCAGTGGGTCGATCGGTTGGTGGGTAGTCAGTCGGTGGGATGATCAGTCGGTAGGTCAATCGATCAGTGGGTCAATCAATTGGTGGGTCTATTTGACAATTAGTCAGTGGAACGATTGGTTGGTTGATCAATTGGTCAACCAGTCTGTGGGTGGGTTGGTAGGTTGGTGGTTTCGGACCTTTGGTGTGTTGGTTAATTGGTCGGTCAGTGGGTGGGTCGCTTGAGTGGGTCGATTGGTGGGTAGATTGGTGTGAGTAGATTGATCAGTGGGTTGATTAGTGAACCAGTGGACCTGGGAAGGGAGGGATGGAGGGAGGGAGGGAAAGAGGGAGGGAGGAAAATAGGTGCGGAGAGGAAGGGTCGGAGATGTTCGGGTAGGATTTGGCCTAATAAACAACATACTTTTGAGCTGCCGGTTGAGAACTAATGAAACAATCTCTCCAAAAGATCTAAAATGTTCCCTGTAGTACAGTTTCAGGCCTTTCTAATGATATATAGAACATGCATATAGGGTGTGTGGTTGTCTCAAAACAATTCACACCATATTTGTATTGGGCGGATGGCTGACAGAGGCTCAGTGACCGGCATTGATGATGCACACAAACTTTGTAATGTGCAGACTAGGTCAATTCAGGTCATTTGAAAGTATCAAACACTAACTTGGGAGTTATATTGTATGTCATTTATGTGAGAAAATATAGAATTAAGTCAATTTTCATGGAAAATGGGTGTGGAGAGGGAGGGTCCGAAGTGTCAAAACATGAGACCAGTCAATCGGTCAGTGGGTTGGTTTGTCAATCGGTTGGTGGGTCGATCGGTCAATCAATTCGTGGGTCGATCAGACGGTGGGTCAGTTGGTCAGTGGATCGATCAGTCACTGGGTTGATCAGTTGGTGAGTTTTCCATGAAAATAGGCATGGAGAGGAAGGGTCGGAGATTTCGGGTAGGATTTGGTCCGTATTTGTATCGGGCAGATGGCTGACAGAGACTCAGTGACAAGGGCCCTGTTTTTTAGTCACGACAATCGTTATTGGCGACATCGGCCAGGCAGGAGTGTGCTATAGAGCCACGATCTTAGAACCTGCGACAAATGGCGTCCGTCTACGACACGTAGGGAGGTCAAATGTGTATTATAGTCACGACAATCGGTGCTTACCCAAGCGAAAAATGACGCCACATGTGTCATAGGCCTAAGACAAATTTTGACATGTCATACCAAATGCCCAACTTCACTTCCCGTAGGAATTAAGCAATGAAATTTCAACATGAGTAAGGTATACATGTAACCTATAATCGTACCGAATATGGAGAAAATCGGCCCCACCGTTCCGAAGATATCGGTGTTTCAATTTCGTCAGAGCAAATGCTGCTCTGGTGGCCAGTGTAGCTTTACCCTCACGTGATCTAAGTTACTTCACTCTCCCAGCAGAGATTCCGTGCTCGACACCGCGAAAGATCTGCTCGGAGAGTGCATGTACGATATCCAATCTATATCCCAATGTTTCATATTGAAACCCCGATAACTTCGGAACGGTTGGGCAGATATTCTTCATATTAGGAACGATTATAGGTTATATGTACCCCTTACTCGTAATACAATTTTATGACTTAATTTCATCAGGAAATGGAAAAATCCTCTATATACGCACAGTGATATGTTACAGAACCTAAGACAGTTCTATACTTGCCGTTAGCGCCAACACTTTAAGCTCCGATCTTAGGCCGCAGGCTACAACACTGTCTATAGGACAGTGGCCATTTTGTATCACCAAAAAGTGTCTTGGTCTCAAGGGACAATCTTAGGCCATCGTGGATCTACGATATCGTGACTAAAAAACAAGGCCCAGCATTTACAATGCACACAAACTTTGAAATGTGCAGACTGGGTCAATTCAGGTCATTTAAAAGTATCAAACACTAACTTGGGAGTTACATTGTATGTCATTTATGTGAGAAAATATAGAGTTAAGTCAATTTTCATGGAAAATGGGTGTGGAGAGGGAGGGTCCGAACTGTCAAAACGTGAGACCAGTCAATCGGTCAGTGGGTTGGTTTGTCAATCGGTTGGTGGGTCAATCGGTCAATCAATTGGTGGGTCGATCAGACGGTGGGTCAGTTGGTCAGTGGATCGATCAGTCACTGGGTTGATCAGTTGGTGAGTTTTCCATGAAAAAAGGAGTGGAGAGGAAGGGTCGGAGATTTCGGGTAGGATTTGGTCTAACGAAGGACATACTTTTGAGCTGCCGGTCGAGAACTAATGAAACAATCTATCCAAATGATCTAAAATGTTCCCTGTTGTACAGTTTCAGGCCTTTTTAATTATATATAGAACATGTATATAGGGTGTATGGTTGTCTCAAAACAATTCACACCATATTTGTATCGGGCAGATGGCTGACAGAGACTCAGTGACAAGGGCCCTGTTTTTTAGTCACGACAATCGTTATTGGTGACATCGGCCAAGCGGGAGTGTGCTATAGAGCCACGATCTTAGAACCTGCGACAAATGGCGTCCGTTTACGACACATAGGGAGGTCAAATGTGTATTATAGTCACGACAATCGGTACTCACCCAAGCGAAAAATGACGCCACATGTGTCATAGGCCTAAGACAAATTTTGACATGTCGTACCGAATGCGCAACTTCACTTCCCGTAGGAATTAAGCAATGAAATTTCAACATGAGTAAGGTATACATATAACCTAAAATCGTACCAAATATGGAGAAAATCGGCCCCACCGTTCCGAAGATATCGGTGTTTCAATTTCGTCAGAGCAAATGCTGCTCTGGTGGCCAGTGTAGCTTTACCCTCACGTGATCTAAGTTACTTCACTCTCCCAGCAGAGATTCCGTGCTTGACACCGCGAAAGATCTGCTCGGAGAGTGCATGTACGATATCCAATCTATATCCCAATGTTTCATATTGAAACCCCGATAACTTCGGAACGGTTGGGCAGATATTCTTCATATTTGGAACGATTATAGGTTATATGTACCCCTTACTCGTAATACAATTTTATGACTTAATTTCATCAGGAAATGGAAAAATCCTCTATATACGCACAGTGATATGTTACAGAACCTAAGACAGTTCTATACTTGCCGTTAGCGCCGACACTTTAAGCTCCGATCTTAGGCCGCAGGCTACGACACTGTCTATAGGACAGTGGCCATTTTGTATCACCAAAAAGTGTCTTGGTCTCAAGGGACGATCTTAGGCCATCGTGGATCTACGATATCGTGACTAAAAAACAAGGCCCAGCATTGACAATGCACACAAACTTCGAAATGTGCAGACTGGGTCAATTCAGGTCATTTAAAAGTATCAAACACTAATTTGGGAGTTACATTGTATGTCATTTATGTGGGAAAATATAGAATTAAGTCAATTTTCATGGAAAATGGGTGTGGAGAGGGAGGGTCCGAAGTGTCAAAACATGAGACCAGTCAATCGGTCAGTGGGTTGGTTTGTCAATCGGTTGGTGGGTCAATCGGTCAATCAATTGGTGGGTCGATCAGACGGTGGGTCAGTTGGTCAGTGGATCGATCAGTCACTGGGTTGATCAGTTGGTGAGTTTTCCAAGAAAAAAGGCGTAGAGAGGAAGGGTCGGAGATTTCGGGTAGGATTTGGTCTAACGAAGGACATACTTTTGAGCTGCCAGTCGAGAACTAATGAAACAATCTATCCAAATGATCTAAAAAGTTCCCTGTTGTACAGTTTCAGGCCTTTTTAATTATATATAGAACATGTATATAGGGTGTATGGTTGTCTCAAAACAATTCACACCGTATTTGTATCGGGCAGATGGCTGACAGAGACTCAGTGACAAGGGCCCTGTTTTTTAGTCACGACAATCGTTATTGGTGACATCGGCCAGACGGGAGTGTGCTATAGAGCCACGATCTTAGAACCTGCGACAAATGGCGTCCGTCTACGACACATAGGGATGTCAAATGTGTATTATAGTCACGACAATCGGTACTCACCCAAGCGAAAAATGATGCCACATGTGTCATAGGCCTAAGACAAATTTTGACATGTCGTACCGAATGTGCAACTTCACTTCCCGTAGAAATTTAGCAATGAAATTTCAACATGAGTAAGGTATACATGTAACCTATAATCGTACCAAATATGGAGAAAATCGGCCCCACCGTTCCGAAGATATCGGTGTTTCAATTTCGTCAGAGCAAATGCTGCTCTGGTGGCCAGTGTAGCTTTACCCTCACGTGATCTAAGTTACTTCACTCTCCCAGCAGAGATTCCATGCTCGACACCGCGAAAGATCTGCTCGGAGAGTGCATGTACGATATCCAATCTATATCCCAATGTTTCATATTGAAACCCTGATAACTTCGGAACGGTTGGGCAGATATTCTTCATATTTGGAACGATTATAGGTTATATGTACCCCTTACTCGTAATAAAATTTCATGACTTAATTTCATCAGGAAATGGAAAAATCCTCTATATACGCACAGTGATATGTTACAGAACCTAAGACAGTTCTATACTTGCCGTTAGCGCCGACACTTTAAGCTCCGATCTTAGGCCGCAGGCTACGACACTGTCTATAGGACAGTGGCCATTTTGTATCACCAAAAAGTGTCTTGGTCTCAAGGGACGATCTTAGGCCATCGTGGATCTACGATATCGTGACTAAAAAACAAGGCCCACGTTGACAATGCACACAAACTTTGAAATGTGCAGACTGGGTCAATTCAGGTCATTTAAAAGTATCAAACACTAACTTGGGAGTTACATTGTATGTCATTTATGTGAGAAAATATAGAATTAAGTCAATTTTCATGGAAAATGGGTGTGGAGAGGATGGGTCGGAAATGTCAAAACATGAGACCAGTCAATCGGTCAGTGGGTTGGTTTGTCAATCGGTTGGTGGGTCGATCGGTCAATCAATTCGTGGGTCGATCAGACGGTGGGTCAGTTGGTCAGTGGATCGATCAGTCACTGGGTTGATCAGTTGGTGAGTTTTCCATGAAAATAGGCATGGAGAGGAAGGGTCGGAGATTTCGGGTAGGATTTGGTCCGTATTTGTATCGGGCAGATGGCTGACAGAGACTCAGTGACAAGGGCCCTGTTTTTTACTCACGACAATCGTTATTGGCGACATCGGCCAGGCAGGAGTGTGCTATAGAGCCACGATCTTAGAACCTGCGACAAATGGCGTCCGTCTACGACACGTAGGGAGGTCAATCGTATTTCATGATTATTTGATTTTGATCTTATAATAAGTTATATGGTAGAGGAGATTGAATTTTGAAAACAGGTCATGGGAAAGGCACATGCTGACATTCAAAGGCCGATACTGGCAATGAGACTCTCATTGAGAGTTAGCTTAGTTCCAGAGAATTCTAAGGATTAGTTCCAGACCTCAACTAAAAGAACTATGTTTGAGAGTATCGCCTTTGGCAATGTCAATATCTTCTTGTAATCCATAATGATTATCCTTAATCAGCAAATAGTCCGGGTGCTCAATGCAAAACATCCAGCGCAAATCGTCCAGTCAAATCGCCACTGCGAAACGGTAGCCACTGCAAAACTTATATGATCCCCCACGACTATACATGAATGCTAGTCAACTCGTGCCTTAGTCAACTCGTACCTTCCTTAGTCAATTCGGGTTTTTCGTCCTTTTTCTGGTCAACTCGTCCTTTTTCATTAAACATGGAGTAATCCTGGATGTATATACATCAAAATCTTCGGAAACATGCGCTGAACACAAAGCTTTTATTCATGCATACTACTAAGTATAAGCGCGTACCGTTAGCTAGAAGTTGCAGCGAAATTTATTAAATGAAATTGGAATGTACTCATATATTTATGAAATGAAAATGGAATGTACTCATACTAATATCAAATTCAGGTAAACAATTGCTATCTAACATCATATAGTTGTTATCTATTATATAATTCAGTTATATATAGGTGTAAGACAATTGGAGAACAAAAAGGACGAGTTGACTAGGGAAAAGGACGAGTTGACCAAAAAAGCACGAGTTGAATAAGGGACGAGTTGACTAAGGGACGAGTTGACCAGTCACCCTATACATCGGGTGCAGTCTGTACGCACATATGCGGGTGATTTCACCCATTTCTCATAGGAAATAAGACATGAAACTTATACACGAGTTGGAGGAGTATATAACCTATAATCGTTCCAAATATATTCGCGTTTGAATTTGAAAAATGGTGATAATCAAGGCTTGAAAAGCAGGTGCCGTTCGATGCTCACCCGCGAACATAAACATGAAATGTCATGTAAAATCGCGGAAACTAATACTGTATTAAAAGAGACAAAACTTACAGAGAAGGATTATCCCATTCCACTTTACCTGATTCCAAAGTTTGATCAAATTCCACGAAGGAGTTTTCACATGAGACATGTTTTGCTGAACTCTGCATGGATCATATGGATGCCTATGTTTACAACTTACAAGTGAAAATATCGTCTGCTACTGGGATTGACAGCACCTTCTTTGTACTGAAATTTGTATAATAACGTCTTCCTATAACATCGATGCATCATCATTTTCAAGCAATCATCTAATCTAATAATTTACCATTTGTTAATCTACTCAAAACAATTCACATTCTTAGATATCCATAAAATTGTAATACTTACGTGTCGGTACTCCGTACGCGGTTTCTTTAGGGTAGCTTGAGTCAGGTGTCTCAGTAAATATTTGACGCAAAAACGGGAATCCCCACCCTGACTACACTGGCCACCAGAGCAGACGTTTGCTACGCACGTTAGTCGCAGCTGAGCGCAGACAGGGGTTGGTTGCCCCGTGACGTGATTTGCGGACACCAAGCGGCCGCAACGTAAACTATCACGTTTGGAGCACACTGCGCCGCTCCGGTTTATTGTGCCGTAAAGCCTGTAGGTTGCTCTAGCGGTGCAGTGTGCGTTTGGAGACGTTGGCCTACACTGGCCACCAGAGCAGACGTTTGCACGTTAGCTATAACTTGACAACTCTATGCTCTGGCACAGTCCGATAAAGTTGGCCACCGATCTTAGCAATACTGCCAATAGTATACGGGGCCGTAAACCATCGTAAATATAGTAGGGCAAAGCCCCATCTAACCGTAGTCTAAACTGCTATCCCCTATTAATAGAATTCCTTAGTCCTAGAAACCTTCAAATATGAAGTAAATCCACAAATACAAAATAATTATCAAACTAGTTAAAGTAAACCTATTTTGTGTCTTGAGTCCTGAACCTGAAAACCAATCAGCATCGACCATGTCGGGTCAAGGTCGGGTCACACAGCGATGGCGGATAAACACGAAAATCAGAGAATCCCGTTAAAGTTTGTGTAAATTAGCTACAAATAACACCCTTGTGTGGACATGTAAAGTGTGCAGGGATAAGGTAATGTGAAAACATCGCGTATACTTTTGATAGTGGTATCTCGAATGCGGTTCGTTAGATTGTAATTTAGTAGAATCGTTAAAAGTTCTCGTGACAGAACATGTTTGGGCTTGAAGTTTTCGTCTTGGAAGTGGTAATCTGTCATTATCATCTATCATGTGTCAACGGACCTAGTCACCAGTAATTTGTAAACAATACGCTGCTGGGTACATGACTCGTTACCTGTTGTGATTTGCTGGACACAATAATTTGTCTGTTTGAAGCTTTGAGAAAGCATGCACTCAGTCAGTTGCCTGACGGGGTGCAAGCCTAGAACTCGAGTCGAAGTACCGTGGTACCGTAATCATTACTTTAGTTTAAATAAAGTTTAATGACTGGATCTAATGACTAATTTTGTGGTACGGTATTAACCCTTATCCCACCCCTGGTACAGGTTGTGCCATTGAGTTAACGTTGAAATAAAATACGCCACGCTCACCTAAGTAAAGTTACACTACTACGCCATGGTGGTGGCAGAGAACGTAGCAACGTAGCAACCAATGAACGTCGCGGAAAAAAAAAAAGTTCCGACGCTATTGTTTGAACAATTCAATACATGATTATATTATTGCTTAAAATCGACTGTAAGGTCCATGTTGGGGGTGAGATAAAAACAGAACCGCTTTCGAAACGTATTTTGAACCACTATGCTCACTCGTTTGGATGCTCCGTATCGTCACTCGGCTACGCCTCGTGACGATTACTACGCATCCAAACTTGTGGCGTAGTGGTTCAAAATACGTTTCTAAAGACAGTTCTGCATAAGTACTAGATCTAGATCCTGATATAGCTTATAGTTTTACGTTTTATCGGTGTCGAGCACCCTTGGATGTACGATAACACATCCTCGAGTCCAGACCCATTGGATATTCTAATAATGAAATGGCCTCCTTTTCCAGGGACATTAACATTCGTCATTAATAACAATGCCAATTTCCATGTAATAACAAAAATATTTTGGAGAAACCAAACAAGAGTTAGTTGTGTTGTTGTTTATTGCATGACGGCAAGATTGCATATTCCTGCGCGAGGCGAAGCCGAGAGCAGTAATATGCGATCTTGCCGGAGTGCGATGATAAATAACATGACTAA
Organism: Alentia gelatinosa; assembly: GCA_950022655.1. NCBI lineage: Eukaryota > Metazoa > Annelida > Polychaeta > Phyllodocida > Polynoidae > Alentia > Alentia gelatinosa. The sequence continues at coordinate 22,095,253 of OX465590.1, read as the reverse complement.
CTCGAGTTTGGTTTAGAATTTATCCTACCCCGCCTGTCTTAATTACTTCTACATTAACAAATGACGTCATTTGTCAAGTGTATCCCACAAGAGCAATATTTTTCATTTTTCTGAACTCCAGACCGAATACAGTGACCCAATGTTAAGCCTACGGAGTTTTTTATTAGGGGTAGGATAAATTCTAGGGAGCGGTGCTGACGTCACACAACGTAGTAACGGATTCGTCCGGCCGCAAAAACGAGCAATGCGCTACTCAGGTTTATCGTTCTATAGTTTTTTTTCTCAAAAGCGGTGCAGTGCACTCTGGTATGCACAAAGGGTTTAGCGACCTTTCACATCATTGAAACCAATGTTAAACCCACTGTACATCTCTGGTATTGGTACCTGGAGATCTAAGCCCGCAGGAGAACTGCGCCAGACGTGCGAACTGAGCCCGCAGGAGAACTGAGCCTGGGGTTGAGATTCAGAGGTGCGAATTGAGCCTGCAGGAGAACTGAGCCTGTCAGGGAGCAATGTAAACAACAACAGACTAACAGTATAACGCCCGTAATTATGTACACTTTGCATCAAAGTTGGGATTTCTAATTCGTATGGCAGTTAGAATAGGATGTGGACTAAACCATATCCAAATATCGGAAGGTTTGGCCACTCCATTCTGCTTATATCGGCCCCGTATTATTAGTGTAGTTCCCGCTAGTTCACCATTGAATCTCCCGCCGGCGGGACACACCGGCTGAGACAACTGACACAATGTCGTGCTCGCGGGAAACTCCGTAATTAAAAACGGGAAATTCGCATTTTACGTTTTGTATATCAAAATGTATACTTATTTACAGTTTCACACATGTATCCAGCTATCTATTAGTCGTTATCTGGTGTTTCTACGCTAAATATTCACAGAGTTATGACCTAAGATGTGTCCGCACTGACTGAGCCAGGCTCACTTCTCTTGGAGGATCAGTTCTCCTGAAGGCTCAGTTCGCATTCACACCTCTGGCTCAGTTCTCCTGCAGGCTCAGTTCTCTTGTATTCCTGGTATTATCTTACCCCGCATATAAACCTCCATAGACTTAACATGGTGTGACTGTATGCCACGGTTATGCCATAAATTATTTATATGCCACTGGTGACATATGAAGTTAAAAACATGTGACAGGGTAGGATAAAATCTTAACTTCACTCAATTTCATATAATTGTTTACATCGCATTCATTGTCTTCTGCTACAGATATCACTCAGCTTCGCTTCGTGATATCATTCCGCAAAGACAACTCATGCCATATAAACAATCATATGAAATTTCGTAAAGTTTCATGATAATATGTCAGTAAATATCCAACATAGAGAAATCAAACAAAAAATGGCATGTAGCTGAAGAGCAGGGGAATAGGGTAAATGGTTTTTTTCTTATCAATTTGTTATGCAAGGATTGTTTTATTTGGTGTGTTTTCCAGCAAACTGCTGAAATTGCAGATGGCAGGCTGCTGCAAATGTCAAAATAAAAACTTGCTCAAAAGTGCATAAATCTGGAGATTCAAACATTCATATTTCTATACCACAGAGTTTATTGATCTATCTTGTTAGAAACACATCAAACTACCTTTAATTACGCATATTAATCATGTACAGTGAGTCCAATCATCGACTTACGTTACGTCGATCGAGCGATAAAACCAGAAAGCTAGGGTCTCTGAAAGTGGCAAAGCCCTTTGCCAGCTAGAACCTCGTTTTGGTTTGAACGTTCCGCTCCAGAGAATATCATGCATAAAATCACAGTCTTCTTGTATTACTTGTACTATTTGTAGGCCTAAATGTCTACATCCAAGTCTGTGATGTATTAAAGTGAAAATTATAATGATATACCATGCGGGTAGGTTTACTGATTATCATGACAGAAACCAAATTGTGACAAATCTCGCTACAACTTGTATGTTGGTGGGACCAGCCCCAGCCCTTTAATATTGCCGATCCGGCTAGTGACTTCAGGTTCAAAATACCCTCCAAATTATGCAAATTCACCTGACAACAGATAGATCCGCCATCTTGCTGGTGAATACAAAGCGCTGTCAGAGTCTAAAATGGAGAAAAACAATACCAAACAACCTTCTCCTGTGCACTCTGTACATGTAACAGTTGAAATTGGATTATTTACATTATTCAGACATAATTTAAACGTGCCAACTGAAGAAAATCGCTTTTTTAGACGATTTGTTGACATCGCGTTTATAGCCTGAACAGGGGCTACCACACAATCATTTGATCTGAAATTGCCACAGAAGTCTGATTTTGTCGGGGGAAATGCTTCAGAAGTACTTAAAACATCCTCACAAATTAAAAAGTATCATAAATGCACATCCGAACAATCCCATAGACTTAGCATTGCGGAGGTGCTTCTCCAAAATGGCCGCCCAGGGGGGTTCGTAGTGCCACTTACTTCCAGGCCGGATCGGAGAATCACTGTAGTGATGTCCATAATCAGATACTTATAATAATGATATTTGTATTTTTTCAGAGATCTTATAATATTAATGAAAATCGATAATTTAACTTGACAATACTAACCACAATTTTATGTTTTTACTCAACAGGGGTAAGTTTACTCGTGCCTCAACCTGTAGACTACTATGGAGGTGTTGAACTTGAAGTCAGACTCGGGTAGGGCCGTCATTCCACCCACCGCCACCGACCATTGCCATCAGGGAGAGGCACTGAACCTCCTTCAACACCGTCTGGTGGCCGTAGAGGAAGACGCCAAGGACCTGGTGCACGAACTGGCCAAGATGGGGTTTCACGGGTCGGGGAGGCGTGAGGGCGGCGGGGCCCGGGAGGACGGCCCGCCGAGCATCCCGCCCATCGCCCCGTACATGGCGCAGTCCGCCGACCACCGCGCGCTGCAGCAGAACTACGAGGCGCTCGTGTCGCGCGTCTGTAAGATGGAGAGCGCTGTGCAGACGGTGAAACTCAACCTGCTGCGCGCCCAGGCCGAGCGCGACCTCAGTAAAGAGGAGAAGGCGTCGGCCAACGAGAGGCTGGCCTCCACGGCCGACGCCTACGAGAAGGAGCTGAGTAAGCTGAGCCGGGAGCTGGTGCAGGCGCGCAAAGACTGTAAGGAGAGCCAGGAGGAGCGGCGCCGCGCCCAGGACGACGTGCGACGCCTCCAGGAGGCGCTCGACGTCGCCACCGTCGGCAAGGTAATGTGAAGATTTGTTTACAAGTGGGCCCATGTTCCTCTGGCAATTTATTGCAAGTAAATACATACCAGAAATATACCTCTCATACATATTTTTGTTGTGGTTTTTGTTGCTGAAGATTCATACTGGAACTACCTCTAGGGTGAATCGTACCCTCTTTTCAGTGGGCTCCAAAGGCCAAGCAGATCGTCGTCATTGAGTGCGTAGGAGAACTATATATACCAGAAGTGGGCCTCACTACTAATATACTATAAAAGAAATGGCAGTTTTTATATTTTCCACTGAAATCTTTGTTTTCAATTTATAAATTTCTTTTTTGTGTGTGTAAAACAAAGAGGAAATAAGTTGGGTATCGATCACACTAATTAACAGTGGTTCAAACCTCCTCCCAAATCCCAGTCCAATTCCATGGGTAATAACGACATGTTTTCTATGTATTCTCAGTCTATCTGAGGCAGTAAATTCCATATGAAAAACATTCCCTTTGTTTTCGTGACCCCAGCTGACATCCGTGAGACCTTTCTACCTATGGTCTATAAGAATATATATTCGCATTAACTTCCAATAATGCCACTATCGACGACGTTAAGGCTATGTGTTGATCTTTCAATTATATATCACAATTTCAAATCGGGGCATTCAAAGGGCTGGATACGCCTTGAGACCAGCTCTATCTCAGTTGAGCGTTCTCCAGGGTAAATAAAAGTCTTTAAAAAATTGTGGCATCATGGTTAACATCACGAATAAGTGTCTCCTGAGGAAACAATGAAAAACGAAAACTGCCAATTCGTCAATTGTTGTGTTATATAATTGGTAATCGTCTTTTGTACCGACATAAACGGATTTTTAGTTTGCTGACATGAGTGTATTAAAATATCTCAATGCATCGATCATTTCACAGGCCCTCTAGAAATTCTATCTATGAAATAAATTGCTATGGGGTGAAAATGCTCATTTCGAAGACACTACCTGCAGGTCTCTATATCTAAACCATTTTTAAAATCAGCAAAAATCGGGGCTCCTATTTCATGGGGAAAATGTTTTCCATATATATCTAAAATATGTTATATCTAAACGACAATGTTGATGTAATGAGGCTCTGCTTCCTCACGCGGTGACAGTCGGAGGCGGCGGTGATGACGGAGGACCTGAAGGTGACCAAGGCCAAGCTGACCCGGCGAGTGAGCGAGCTGCGAGTAGAGGCGGCGCGTGAGGCCAGTCTGCGCGCCAGTCTCGAGGAGTCTCACACCACACTGCTCTCCCGCGTGCAGGACATGGAGGACATCGTGCAGAATGAGCAGGAGGAGGTGAGGCGGGCTTTGTGTTTCATCTCACCACTGGTATTTTTAGAGCGTGCTCACACGGGATATATACATTGCCTATAAAGGTTAGAGTGGTCACATAGTCTTCCTCCTCGCTGCAAAAAAAAACTATCCCTTCACTATCTGTATACTTTTTAGTTCGAACCTTCTCCTAGACTTCCAGCCCCATGCTATGGGCAACATGGACATGTATTCCATGTTTACCTGGTCTTTCTGAAGCAGCAAAGTCTACATAAAAAATATTTCCATATTTTTTTTCCGTCCACAAATGATATCCTTCACATAGTTGGGAGAAGTCACAAAGAGTAGATTCTTATTCCAGATATCATACTATAGAGGAAACCTATGAGAGTTTAGGGTACGAGGTCATATCCAATTCATCTTGAATCGGGTAGTAATTCACAAGGCGAAGCCGCTTGAATTATGTGGAGATTCAAACGAGATGGGGTCGAGCTCTGAACCTAAACTTGAATAAGTTTCTGAATTTATCTTACCCTTCACATTGACTAATCGGCAAACATTTGTGACATAATCCCCCATTGGATATTTTTCCTAGATATTACATGGGCGTTGGATACGATTTCCCAATGTTAAGTCTATGGAGATAAAATACCAGGGCTGAAATAAAAAGTGAGATGATGGCAATCATTGAGATTAAGCCAAATATGATCAATTCAAATATTTTCTTTACTTATCAATAAAGTTTTTAGGAAAAAAAACCATATTATTACCATCAAATTAACTGTTAAAGCAAGTTGACAAAGTGAACTCTTTCTATAAAAACACAAGGTAACGAAGCTGAACTCTATATTGGATTATCTGATGTGTTCCTTTTTATCACTAGGTAACGCAGCGACTCTTCATAGAGATGAAATGATGTGGTATGTTATTGTTGAACGCCAAGTGATGAAATAGAACACTGATAGTAGAATGATATAAATTGTTCCTGTTTTATGGATGTAAGATGATGTGAACTGTAGTTTTTATAACCAGGTAATGACTACTTTATGGGTGTAAGATGATGTGAACTGTTCGTTTTTATGACCAGGTGACAAAGCTAAACGCGAGCTGCTCTCAGTTAAAACGTGAGTGTCTGCGGGCACGAGAGGAGGCGGAGCTGGAGAGATCGTTGAGGTTACAGGCTGAGGAGACGATCAAGAAGCTTGCTAATCAGACAGGTGCGTCTTTCCCACCCATTTATAAATAAGACATTGCTACCAACCCTGTGTAAAGTCTAGGGCCCAGCTTACGCGAGGATAGACTGTAAGAGGAAATGAGTAAAAACTCAGCACATAGACACTAAGTTCTACTATGAGTCAAGATTTAACTGATTTATTGACTAGATGGGTTCTTCTTTTATACACACTTCAGGGGGTTTACATGACAAGCTTGGCATCTGTGAGCTCAGCACTCTCATATGCCATATGAAATAATGTTTTGTATTATGAAATAACAATTATTGATTCCCAAACCCAAAGAAGGTCAAAACGTTGGCAGAACCGGATTCAAGTGTTGAAATATGTGAAGGTTTTATTCGCATTATTTTTTTTTCATTTCAAGGTAGCAAATAACTGGAGGTAGTACTTGTTTTTGCATCGTCTGATTTTCATTTATTCACATTAAACAAGCAGAGATGTGAGTTTTCCACTTTTCCCTAGAAATCTACTTTTTCATATTTATTATACATAATTACTTTTCCTTGTGTCAAACAAAAATAATATTGATTTAGCCTCATTTACGCCAATACGCTTGAACCTCCCCACAGACCCTCAGACCCATGCCGTGGCCGACAAGGACATATTAGCCAAGTTTTCCCGGTGTCTCTGAGGCAGAAAAATCCACAACATAACTCCAACTGACATCCCTGAGTCATCAACGACTTATCCCACTGAATTGTGGTTTGTGGCCTTAATCCCTTCAATTATCTATAATGTTTTACCATCTATATGTGTTTAAAATATACTTTGGTGTTAATATGCATACTCATATTTCGGATTGTATTACTAAGTACTACAAACGGTTATGTGCCTGCCACTTTGAATATCCTTGTTTTCCGAGTATATTTCCTTAGAACCACTGAATATCTTAATTACAGTGAGCTATGATTCAGAAATCTTGTCAATCCGCTACTACTACTATGATGTTGATATTATGTAAGAAGCTACTGCATTATACAAGTCTAATGGACATCAGAGATGACAGCTTTCCACTTTTCCAAGGAAATCCAATTTTTCATTTCCAGTATGAGTTATTTTCACTTGTGCAAAACAAAAAATAAGATATTCGAGCCTCATTCATGCCACTAAAACGGATGTTTAAATCTCCCATGCACCCCCAGCCCCATGCCATGGTTGAAAATGACCTTTTCTCCATGTTTTCTGTCTCTCGTAGGAAGCAAATCCATCATGCAAAATATTTCCGCTCTTTTTTCTGACCCTTACTGATATCCCTGAATAGAACATATTGGACGTTAAACCATCTAGCAAACAAACTGTTTCAAACAAAAGACTGAGCTCAAATCGTTATCTGACGTGTTTTGTTTTTGTCGCAGATGGAGTTAACAGTCAAGTTGAGACGTTACAGGAGGACAAGGCTTACCTGATGACTGAGATGAACAAACTACGCACACGTTACCAGGACCTCATACAACAACTAGACCAGACACACAAACTGGTCACTGATAAGCAGGTAACATCAACTCATAATCACATAATACTATCAGTGGTAACGAGAAACGGGTATTAGATTGTGTAAAGTAATAGGTAGCCAAAGTGAAACCACTAAAACTGCAAATATCCGGGCTCAAAACACCATTTCCAGAGGCCAGTAAGAACGAGGCTTTATGATCAAGCTAGGGAGGTTCAAATCATAACTTCTCTTTTGGTCTCCATTGCTACTATGCAGTGTACCTGTACCTTCGTTGGCAAACGTTATTCAATAGGTCCCTGGAGGTTCTATATGTTTACTTTAGTTCATTTCAATTGTCATATTTGGGTAACCCTATTGCAATGACCACAAATGTAGTATTTAAGAGACTGTATCTCGTCTTTAATTTAATTTCTATTGTTGTAGACTACGCACGACCAGCTAGAGAAGGAGAACAAACGGCTGTACGAGGGCATGAAGTCAGCAGCTGCGCAGAATGCCAAGCTGATCGCCAAGTATGAGGAGCAGTTAGAGGTAAGTTTATCTTGTACCAGAGAACATAAAAACCACCATATGGCGGATACTACTACTCAAATTTCAATGGAAATGGAACAAAAAATAAAAATAAAAAAGATGGGCTTACCTCGTATAACCAGATTCATTAACATTCTCAATAATCTGCTGCTTACAGTGTTTGGTGAACTTAATATCATACATTTATTACAAACCTAATATGAAGTCTCCATACTAAACATATGGAGCCTACATGTCGCTACTGAGTAGAATATGGAAAACTACTCTATAGAATACGGCTTTCTTTGCCACCTCACGGGCACTTTTGGAAACTTTAGACAATAGATGGTGCTTACGTTGAGTTTCTAATCCTTTATATGATTTTTTCTAAAAATTAGTTGAGGGGTGGGTAATAAATACATTACCTTGATGATTTTGATCTTGGTGGTCATATTCACCTTGTAGTTGACACTACGCAATAAAACAGCTCGGAGTTTTGCAACGTGTCAATTACGCGGAGAACCTGACGCAGATCAAAATCATAGTAGTAGTAGTGAGTATTTATTAACTTAATATAAAAGAGGGGTGACTGAGATGTAGCGTGGCGCCGTGCCCTGTCGTGTTTATCACTGTGCAGTCTTTGTCCACTCGTTCAGGAGCTGCGGTCTGAAGCTGCGGGCAAAGTGCAGGGCGAGCAGCAAATCAAGGAGTTGTCTGAGCAGCTCAGAACAGAGAGCCGTGCCAAGGGACAGGTCATCGCCTCCAGGTAAACCACACTCATCTGCACAGTGATTATCGCTAGTCGGCGTTAGTGTCACCGTCCAGAGTGAATGCATACGAGTCAAAGCTCAAAACACCATTTCCAGTGCTCAGTACTCTGACTATATGTGGTTCAAGGGTTCAAGATTATATGTGTGATTCTCCAATCTATTAAATGTATTTTTTATACTCTCAAGAAATGTAAACATCATAACTTACTGGCAAACCTATTCAGAAACTATTGTAGTAAAGTACACTTCAATAATAGTTTTTAAAAAAACCAAAAGGAAATGGTAGCCTCAACCCCCCAACAGCTTAAGTACTAAGCCTTCTTGTAACAGGCCTCCGGAAATGGTGTTTTTAGCATGGGTATCTGCAGTTTGCGGGGTCACTTTCCCTATTGAACCTTGTTCTGTTTAACTCATTTTTATAGAAGATGAGTAAAATCCAATGTTTTGTTCAGATTGTTCACATTGGCAAATGTTATAACAGAGATGGCAGTTTTCCACTTTTCCATGGAAATCCTCTTTTTATCTTTAGTATAGAAAATTCCCGTTCCATGTGTAAATCAAAGGTAATATTGATTAAGCCTCATTCATGCCAATAAAACTGTGGCTTGAACTTCCCCACAGACTCTCATCCCCATCTGTGGTAGACACCAATGGGTATTCAGCATTTTCTTAGTTTGCCTGAGGCAAAAATTTTCCCCAGTTGACATCAGTAGGCGTGACACTATAATGCATTTTCCTATTTTTCGGGTTCAAATTTGCATATAAAATATACAAACATCAATAAGGCCTTGATGAAAAAAGAGTCTTGTAAACCCCTTGAAATTATATAATCATTAGATAAACAGTTACTGCTGTATCATTTCCCCCTTCGGCACTTTATTATTCGCCCAGGCTTGTTAGATTTGCATTTGGCCTACAATACATTATTGGGGTGGGGGAAGGGGGTGGTGAGTTAGCTCTGAACTGTTAATCCCAAGGAGGTGAGCCTTTCTGAGTTCGAGTCCCACCGCAGCCACTTTTCTTCTTCGCCCCCAGCAGTGGTAGATTTACTGCTATATCAAAGGCCAATCCTTCTCATACCATGTCCACGTGGTGTGGGAAGTAAAAAAAACCTCACCTCAGTAAATGTGTAGGGGGGAGATTTCTATCTAAATTCATCACATAGATTCGATCACCACTCTTGTGGTGTAAAAGAACCTTGAAAAAGTCTTGTAAGGAGAGATTTCATTTTTCCATTTTTCTGTGGAAATCCACTTTTTCGTATTCAGTATATATTTAATTTCTTTTCCTTGTGTCAAACAAAGATAATATTGAATTAGAAGTGGTTTGAAACTATCCACAGACCTTATCACGATAAAAATACCTTGGGTAAATTATATATTTGCATATTACTGTATGAAAGGTGAAATATGCCTCTAATGCCTCTAATGTCAGGTTATTTGTTGAGCTGATAAACAATGTCAGATGGATTCCTGCATAACGTTGTGCTCACAGTTCACAGATGGAGTCTCGGATACATGAATTACAAGACAAGGTAAAGCGACAGGAGGCAGACTTGGCTGAACAGACTGAACGACACCGGAAAGAAGTTGCAGGACTTCGCGAGAGTCTTCGAGAGAAGGAGGCTGAGAAGGATCGCGTGCTGCATGACAAGGACGCCCTCCTGGACGAGGTCAGTGTCTTAAAGGCATATCTTACAACACCCAGTGGCGCCACCTGGTGATTTTCAAATACTGATAATCATTAATCCAAAGTGGTTCTGTGTCACTTGTTCTTGTTCACATTTTTTCGTGTTGACGGAGTATGAGAATTAAACACTGAACTTTGACCGGCAGGTGAACCACGCGGTGGACGATATGGTGGAGGAGCGAGGCAGACTGCAGGCTGAGCTCAGACAGGAGGAGATCAGCACACAGAGCAGTCAGCAGACGTGCCGCCAACTGGAGCAGGAGAACCAGCGCCTCCTGGAGCGACTGGCTGCCCTGGAGGACCAGGCGGTAAGTCAGCCTCGGCCTTAGACTCTCTATCATATAGAGGGTGGGGAGTTTGCTCAGTGATAAGGCACTGGACTTGAAACCCGAAGGTTGTGAGACTTTGTGGGTCTGAGTCCCACCGCAGCCATTTTTCTCCTTCGCCCCCAACAGTGGTAGATTTACTGCTTAATCAAAGGCCAATTTTTCTCAGTCGATGTCTGTGTGGTGTGGGAAGTAAAAGAACTCTCACCATTGCTTTTGACACCCACTTGGTGGGGAGTTGCATTGATCTATTGTTCTAGTTATATTGTTAAATTAAACAGAAAGGACAGGCATAATGTGCCTGTTCCCAAAGTTTGACAATTTGATATGCCTTGATAAAACCAAACATTTAGATGCCTGAAGAGTCTGACTCGGGTGAAACCTTGAAAACCCACGCAACTCTGTCTTTCAGATAGACCACGGACCCAAAAATCTGCTTGGTTCTACTACTACCCACATTGAACAGTTGTAGGAGAGTGTAACTTCAATGCTAGGTCATTGCTGTTAAGGGTGGTTGTTAAATGCTCAATTCCATTGAGCATGAGTCACTACAGAGACCACATAGAAACGGTTTGGATCGGACTGCCAGTGGTTAAATTCAAGGTGCCCATTCGTCTTAACACCCTCCATTAGAATGAGGAGTAAGGGGCTAGGGCCTGAGTGGAAGAACGGCTATATAGCCGAATTCGGTGAATGTGTACACTCAACATTCCCTTAATAAAAATTGCTTTAAAAAATTGTTTGTCTGCAGAAGTGTATTCCGTCACAACTCATTTTATTCTATCATACAGAAGATGATACTTTTCCTTTTTTTTTCGTTACAAATTATACTTTTTTTTCTATATAAAACGAAGACTGAGCCTCATTCACATAAAAATAAAAGAGTGGTTTGAACCTCCCACATACTCTCAGCCATATTCTGTGGCCAACAACGATGTACTTTGCATGCTTTTTCTTCTCTCCAAGGCAGTAAATTCCACTTGAAAAATATTTTCACTTTTTTACTGAGCCCAACTGTGCTACCAAAGTATTCTAAGCTCCTCATGTAAGTGAACGAATTCGGGTAATGGACTTTTGATATTTGTGTAATTGCTTGTCTTGTATTTCTTACTCTTTCGTCTATATATTATGTTTTTATGTTACAGGAAGCTTCAGGGAAAGTAGAGCAAGGCCTGAATGACATGATGGAACAGAAGAACAAATTGGCCTACGACAAAGGGCGGTTACAGAACCGTGTAGACGACCTGCAGCGAGAGGTGGAGAGCCTGGCCAACTCTCAGTCTGAACTCACCCAGCTCCGTAAGGTGGCCTCAGCCATGGAGGCCAACTACAAAAAGGTCAGAGATTTGTGCTTTTTTTTTTCTTAGCATTATATTTTTTTATTTCACACATAAGAAGCCTTGGTTATATCATACAGGGATGCCAGTTTGTAGGATTCTGCCTACATCATGGACCTATATACATCCAAGTCCATGTCTACATGTAGGAGTTTGATACTACTAACTACTTAGAATTTACTCGAAAATTTCAAGAGGTCATATATATTTTGTGAACATTTTACACTGCAGGTTGCCTAAAATCTAAATCTTTGTTCTGTAGTCTTTCAAAATTCCGAAACCAAGTAGGCCCAGTCTCCTACCCAATGCTCCAAGCCATAGCTGTAAGATCATCAGATTTATGTGGGAAATGCTTCTACAAATAAAGGGAAGGCAAATGCTGACAATTGCTCCTCTTAAAATATGTCATGTGACAATACAGTTACTGAAGCCTTACCAAATATAAAAAAAATTCAAAGGAAGGACACATAGCTTGTAAAGTTATATAGTGGAATATAACATGATATTTTTTAATTGTTTCTGAATGATTTTCTTTTGAAAAAAAACTTCATTTGGTGCAAATCTGCACATAGACACTTTCCCTGCAGAGGTGCTATACTGATGGTTGTAACCCCAAAATCTATGAATGGTCTGCTAGGAGATTGAGAGCCCTGGTATCAAGCATGGGGATTCCCCTATACCATGTGCGTTTTCGGTGATAGACTGGTCTCATAGTCTTTCATTTTTTTCTGGATTGTAGACCGTACATAAGAACACACATGTAAGGCATTTGTTTACAATTTCACTGATGTTGTCGTATTCTTTTTTGCTCCCTTTTTTTTATGCTGGTTATCTGTTGAACTATAACATAACTTAACGGACTAACACTGTCACAAAGCAGATTAACGATTGTACTTGATTATCGTATTTGAAACCTTACATGGTAGGTAATACATATGTTCATGACCCTAGAGAGACAGTGACTTTTCATTAGACTGTCCTAAGAGCATGATGCTCATTTCAATGGTTAGCTATACAAATTTTCAAAAAAACCTAATACCTGCAATGTCAGCTTGTTTTCATTTCAAGTTTATAAAATTATTTTCCTTGTAATAACAAAGATATTATAAATTGAGCCTCATTTTAACCAACAAAACAGTGGTTTGAACCTCCCTACACACCCTCAGTCCCATTCTAGGGCAACAGTGATGTGTTTTATATGTTATCTCAGTTCCTCTGGGGGTCATTGCTCCTATACATGTGGGGAAACCCTTGCCCCAATAATCTTGGATTGTGTCGTGTGGTCTCATTACCCCAGATCCCTAATGAAACAGAGTGAAGGCCGTAGTGGGCTGATAAAATTTTATTTAATTTTATGAGTCTTATTGATATGAATAAGAGAAATACATGAGTATCAATGATAAGACAAATATAGAAATTGACATAGATATGTGTTTGTCAATTGTGATAAGATTTGTGACAATATGACAAATATTGAAATTGACATAGATATGTGTTTGTCAATTGTGATAATATTTGATATAAGATAAATGACGATTATGTGATATTACATAGTTAAACATAACATGTAATAATAAAATAATAGAAATAGCCCTACGAGTGTAAGGAGTAGGAGAGAAAAGGAGTGGGTGGGTGGGTAGAAAAAATAGGTGTTGAGCGAAGGAGACCAGTGAAGCGAATGAGACAGAGGACAGTGTCGCACTCGCGCACTTTGATGTTTAGTGCGGCCGAGAGCGGAGAGGTGGCGCAGGGGTGCGCGAGTGTAGAGTAGTTTCACCAGGGGGGGCAATGACCACCCCTGACCAAAGGCCATGGGCAACCCATTACCCCAGATCCCTAATGAAACAGAGTGAAGGCCGTAGTGGGCTGATAAAATTTTATTTAATTTTATGAGTCTTATTGATATGAATAAGAGAAATACATGAGTATCAATGATAAGACAAATATAGAAATTGACATAGATATGTGTTTGTCAATTGTGATAAGATTTGTGACAATATGACAAATATTGAAATTGACATAGATATGTGTTTGTCAATTGTGATAATATTTGATATAAGATAAATGACGATTATGTGATATTACATAGTTAAACATAACATGTAATAATAAAATAATAGAAATAGCCAAGAAGCCAATAGTTAAGGGAAGAGGAGGGTGGGAAAGTTTTTTATAGTCACTTTTTGAAGGAGAGAGACTCAATGAGAGACTTGTTGACAGTCTCTTGGTCTGATACTTTGATGTAGTCTCTATGAGCCTGGGACCTCCACCCTCCATACCTCTGGATGTTAAGTTCAGGTATTCCTGCCTCAAATGCCTGAGTGGCAGCGGCCTTCCTGAGGCTGTGGAGGGTGTATGTCTTCACCGTTTGGCCTGTGGCCTGTAGGAGGCGGTCCCATTCGTTGGTCATAACCCGTGATGTGATGGTCGTCCCATCGGGCAGTGTCAGGAACGGGTCCCGCAGTGAAGCCGTAGGGGCCGCCCGTAGTAGGCCTCGAACCGCGTCTACCGGGCACACCCGGATATCGTCCGCGGCCTCGAGGCGCATCACTTTCTGTTGCCCTACGTATTGAAGATTTTTTGCCGCCTTGATGGTGATGGTGAGATGCCGGCGGCCGAGGACCACGTCCCCGCGAGTGAGGTTCCGAGCCGGGTCGAATGCCCGAGCCGACTGCGGCGCCACCTCCCCCTGCCGTAGGGCCGCGTAGAAAATGAGGAGCATGCCCGCCCTCATTGCCGTATGGAGGGGCGATCCCGTCAGGGCGTCGAGGACCGCCCTGAACACATCCATTGGTATGGGGGCCTTCACGTTTGGCACGTACAGCTTGTTTCTCCTCATGCCCTCGAGGGCACGCTTCACCCGGTGATCCTCTGTTGGCTGCACGTCCCCCCCCGTCAGTCGGAGGTGTGCCCGGACGTGCGATAACTGGTTGGCGACCGTGGCCGGCGAGGGGGCGTGGTCCGCCACGTATTCCAGATACGACGTGATCAGGCTCACGGTCGGTGCCCGGGGGTCCGCTCTCATCCGGTTGCAGAACGCCAGGTAGGTGGTGACTGCGGATCGCTGGTTTGCGAGCGTACCTGGGGCACGCGCCTCTGACTGCCTCGCAGATGCCTTCGCCTGGAGTAAGAGAAGCGCCCGATCTGCAGAAGAGACGGAGTACGGGTACAAAAGAGGCATGGGTACACGGTACGATAGGGTACAACTCATGAATGTGAATGAGGGAAGTGGCCTTATCGTATTCCGTCCTCGACAGATGGGCTCTGCTCAGGGCATCTGCGATGACGTTTTGCACCCCGGGGATATGGCTGAAGACCAGTTCCACCTGCAGACGTGCCTGCACCATCCATGCCTGGCGGGCACACTCCGCCAGGACAGGGTTACGGGCACGCCCGCTATTGAGGGTCTGTACAGTTCCGAGGTTATCACAGAACACCTCAATCCGTGATCCCCGATCCCTGTCTGTGATAAATGTGTGGAGTGCGTAGATGGTATTCAGAGCCTCGAGCTCTGAGATGCACTCCACGGGATCGAAGACGGGGCACACCTGTCCGGAGTACGAGAACCGGCCGTCGGTTCCTCCGACGCCCGACAGGCACGCATCCACCGTGATCCTCCGCGTCGGGGGACCCCGAGGGATGAGGGCGCGGCCGTTCCAGCCCCGGGCAAACTTAACGAACCAGTCGAGGTCCTGGCGCATCTCGGAATTGATGTTCATGTAAAAGCCTCTCATCCCCCGTAGGGCCTCGAGTAGCTTTGAGACGAATGCCCGCGCCGGACGTATACACCTGGCCACGTGTAATATCCGGCCGAGCACCGACTGAAGCTGTCGTTTCGTCAACGTCCGTCGTTTGGCTACGGCCGACACGTGACCACGGATGTCCTCCAGCTTGGCCGTGGGGATCGATAGAG
Organism: Alentia gelatinosa; assembly: GCA_950022655.1. Lineage (NCBI taxonomy): Eukaryota > Metazoa > Annelida > Polychaeta > Phyllodocida > Polynoidae > Alentia > Alentia gelatinosa. Next base: position 22,079,546 of record OX465590.1, on the reverse strand, counting down.
ACATGGCACGGGCGTCGATCTCTATCCCCAACCACGTCACGGTCTGGCTCGGCTCCTGCGCTTTGTCGCGTGCCTCGGGTAGGCCCAATTCCGAGAAAAGGTCTCGCGCGATCCTGAAGTCCTCGGCCGCCTTACCTCGGTCCTCGGAGAGGATGATGAGGTCGTCGAGGTACATCGCGGCCGTGACTCCCTTTGATGATAGTATCCCCACGATGGCCTCCGCCACACACTGCATGTGGTATGAGGAGGCACGGGCGCCGAACGGCATGGCCGTATCGCAGTAGTGCCCGCCCTCCCACGTGAAACATAACAGAGGCCAATCGAGGGGATCGCACCTAAAGTTCTTGTAGGCACGCGACACGTCGATGGACGACATGTAGGCCGACGTGCCTGCCTTGACGAGTTTGGCCACAAACTCGTCCACCGTAGGGAGGCCGTGTTCTCGCTCCAGTCCGTAGACCGAGTTCTTAATGATGAACGAGTTCACGCTGCACTCCCTCGGGAAAGTCATATCGGTAATGATGCGCCGGTCGTCCGTCCCGCGCTTTTCCCGTGTCATGAGTGGCGACACGTGACACCACGGGCTAAAAGGCGGTTCGGCGAACGGGCCCATCATATTGGTAAAGCCCGCCTCCTTTTCGAGAAACTTCTCTACCTGCACGGGGTGAGAGGTTGCGCTGGGGTGGTTGGCCACCCCTCTGGTATCACTCTCCGGTCCCAGGTATCCCAGGGGGAAACCGTATCGCAGGAAGCCTAGGAGCTCCTGCGCCTCCTCCACGTGTCCTAGGTAATGGTCCCATGCAGGTAGGTTTAGATCCGAAGGCACCTCGACCCTGGCGCCGAGTGCGTTGGGGATTCCCGTGTCACGCACGGTCCGGTATATTTCCGCGTGCCTGGCGGGCCCCACGGCCGTGAACTCCGGCCAAGTCTCCCGGCGATGTTGTTTGAAGGCTAACGGGTCCGTACTCACGCCCTCCCGGTGGATTCCCGTTTCGCAGACATTGCGAAGTGCTTTAAAGTCGGGAGTGTTAGATTCCTGACCTCGGCCCGGCGCACTAACGCTAACACCCGGCAAGCGACTGAGACCATCATCCCCCACAGTGCCGGGGGCGGCCCCCGCCGCTGAAACGGGGGGTATCTCCTCCGGGAGTGTATTCCCCCCGTCAATGTTGTTGTTTATCTCTACCCCTCGGCCACGTGCCGAGGGGGTCACGTGATCGGTGACGTCACGTGGGGGAGCCGGATTCGTAACACAACACTCCGTCCTGCCGGCACCCCTTTCATCTTTGTTGCGCGCCTCGTCTACTGGCGGGGCGCGGCCGGCCCGTTTTTTGAACTCGGCTGAGGTTGGTGTACCACACTCTGCGCTGCCGCCGGCCTGGTAGTAGCCTGCAGTTGATACCCCGCCTGGGGTACCCGCCGCGGTGTGGGTACAGGGGGAGCCGCCGTGTTGTCGTACCCGTGTCCGTAGGTCAGCTTGCGGTTGCAGGCGTGCACCGAGTGACCGCACTTCCTGCCCACAGAGTCGCAAAACGTGCACACGTGCAACCACCGGATACCCCCTTCAGTGTGGTCGCTGCGGTGGCGGCACCCCCTCTCTCCATTGAAGTCCCGGCACGGGGCCTCGCTCCCCCGGGCACGTCCGGTCTCCGTGTTTTGACTGTTGTTTGCGGTGTGGGCACTGGTCATCGCGAGCCGGACACGTTCTTCCTGTATCCGGCCGTGATCCGACCATCGCATCCTGCCCGACTCGACCTGGTCGAAAACGTAGTTTGACCAGCGTCTGACGCCGGCCCACGGCCGTGCCTGCGCATCAACGGTCACCTGGTATAGATGTTTGAACATATGCTCCTTGTCCTCGGGGTGCAAGGCGCGATCGTCATTCAATAAGGCCACAAAACATGAAATGTACTCCAGAGGCCCGAGGCTCGACCGTAGGTCCAGTTTCTGGTGCAGCGTGTACACCCCATCTCTGTCCATAAACATGTACGGCTTCGCCGTCGGCCTCCGGGCATTTAAATCAGAAAGTAGGCTCTTACCCGTTGTGCGGTCGTGTCGCATGGCCTCACGGCCGAATTCACGCTGGAGGTGTTCCTCGGTCGTGTATGCCTCTCGGAGTGCCCTGGGCGCGGGGAGGAGGCGCTCGTTCTGATCCTGGGCCCAGTCTCTCGTCCGTTCGGCCGCTGAGGAAGCCCGTGAGCCGGCCCGGCGCGAGGTCGGTCTGGAGATCTGCATGATCGCGTCCATCATGCCGTCCATCTGGCGCGATATTTTAGTCATATCCGTCCTGACTTCACCGACGTCTGTCTTTACCTCGTTGACGTCCGTCCTGACCCCCCCGAGGTTGGCCTCCAGGGCTGTGATGCGCGAAGTCCGAGTCCGTGCGCTGGCGCTCGTTCCCTGTTGGGATACCGAGTCCACGTGGTCGCTCTCGGCTGCCGGCTGTCTTATCGTTATTTCCGAGTCCGTCTCGGCCTCCGCGGGTGCGGATGCCGCCACAGCGCTTCTGGTCAACATGACTATACTATAATTCCTTACTGAATCGCTTGGTAACCCTGTCCTCGTCTGCCGATATTCAGGGGAATACGGAGACCGAAGGTACGGAGGGCGATAAGCCAAGGAGCGATAGAAAAAATAGGTGTTGAGCGAAGGAGACCAGTGAAGCGAATGAGACAGAGGACAGTGTCGCACTCGCGCACTTTGATGTTTAGTGCGGCCGAGAGCGGAGAGGTGGCGCAGGGGTGCGCGAGTGTAGAGTAGTTTCACCAGGGGGGGCAATGACCACCCCTGACCAAAGGCCATGGGCAACCCATTATTTTCATGTTGTATCGCTACTTTTTAGAATACCACATTTTCAGTAACACATAGGTGCTTTAAAGTTGCATTAGTTTTGTGATTGAATGCAGTTGATGCCATAGTTATTGCAGATTGGCAAAGAATCTGGAGCTATGGTTTCATCCTCTATTCGGTATTCTGTGATCTGCAAATTTGTCACACACATGGAGCAATGCCCACTGAGGCAGTAAATTCTACATGAGAAATATTTCCACAATTTTCCTCTCCTCAACTGACATCCCTCAAGGATGGTAAAGGCACAGTTTATCACAATTTGATTGCATTATTTTATCTTAATGAATATCTATTCTCTAACAGAATAAAGACAATATTAGTAATATTTTGGTTATTTTGGCTAAACACAGTCGCAGGCGGAGTTAAACAACAGCCGCATCGCCATCCAGCGTCTGGAGAGTCAGATCAAGCATGCGCAGACGAGCGGGAACCGGAAGGAGGAGGACTTCCGGTTGGCCATCCAGTCACGTGACGAGGCGATGAAGGAGGCGCAGCGTCTCATGACCCACATTGAGTCACTGGAGGACCGCGAGCGACAACGAGTGAGAGCTTTTACCCCTGTCCACTAACTCATAGATGGCAGCTTTCCTCTTTTCCAAGGAAATTCGTGTTTTCATTTTCAGTTTGTAAAAAAATGTTTTCTTCGTAAACCAAAGATAGAATAATTGGGCCTTATTCACACCAATAAACAGTGGTTTAAACCTGCCCGCACACTCTCAGCTCCATTACATGGCTAATAACAATGTCTTTTCCACGTTTTTCTAGTCTCTCTGAGGCTGTTAATTCTACATGAAAAATGTATCCCTTACTTTTCTTGGCCCCACTTGTCATCCCTGCTAGCTCTTAGCTTCTTTGAGTCTACTTAGATATCAGCAAGATCTTAGGCCGCCTTTACAACAAGATAATTTCTTTACCTCTCCATTAGTGCCACCATACTTTTCTTTTGCGAATATATTCGTAGTTGTCAGATCGCTGTACAACTGTAGCACTGTTGTACCCATGGCAAGATGGTTGGTGATATGAAGAGCATTCTGATATTTACTAATTCAAAATGATAGGACCATGCTATCAAGCCTACTCATCCCTAGGTCCACACTAAGGAATTATTCTACCAGAGATGCCAGTTTTCCACTTTTCCATGGAAGTCCATGTTTTTATCCTACCCAGATACTAATATACAGAGATATGCAAAACTCATTCGAGAAAATGTGTTTAACAGATTGTCTTGAGTCGAGAATCGTTGTTAAAAACCTAAAGAACGAATATTGGCCTGGTTTAGTTTTAAATGTATCTTTTTGCGACTCTCAGGTGACGGGACTGGAGAGAAGTTTGGGTGACACGCGGCAAGATAACAAGAAGGTGGCAGCCACACTGGAGTCGGTCATGCAGTCTCATTCCCAGCTGCAGATGACAGTAGAAGGTAATATCATGTAATAGGTGCTCCTCAAGCCACAACCGCGTAATAAGTTTACCTCTGTCTTCATGTTACAACGTGGGAACATTTTTTCTATACTGATTATAGCTTAACCTATAACTTATTGTATTTACTCAGGTCATAATAAGGTTTTTACCTCTATCTTCACGCTTTTACTTGGGTCATATTCTTTACTGAGCAGTGTTTTTTTACCTATGGTTTTGTGCTTTGGTCGACTAGGGTTATATTTTTGTATTGAGCAGGATTTTAGATATAACTTTGTGATTTGACAAGGGTCAAAATTATGTAAGTTTAATTTAACTAATTGGACGTTAAACTACCCCAACAAACAAATTACATTTATGTTTACTGACCAGGATTTTGCCTATAACTTTGTGCTTTGACTAGGGTTATATTTTCATATTGAACAGCATCCTACAAATAACTTTGTGCTGTGACTAGGGTCATACCTGTAAACTGACCAGGGTTTTATTGATAACTTCTATGTTTTAACTTGCGTCATATTTTTTTTATACTATCTAGAGTTTTACATATAGCTTTATGTTGGTTCACTCAGGTTTACAGTTGGAGCTGGGCAGAAGGGATGCGCGTATATCTCAGTTAAACTCTGACAAGTCCGATCTTCAGCAGCGGATCCGTCAGCTCCAGAAAGAGCTCGACAACCTCCAGTCCAAACTCGTCTCCATGGAAACGCTGGAGGCAAACGAGGTGAACATAAGTCGTATTATTTCTCTTATGCCCATACGACATCGACATTTATCACCGATCCATCACCGATGAGAATCAGGAATTAAATGTCGATGTCTTATACCTATAAGACATTAACTTACCGACTGTTCCTGATCAAACCATGCCATTTATAGCCGCACAAGGTTCCCAAACTGACATCAAAGAGGGCCACCATGGTCGGGTTGGGCTGGGCTATGGACTGGGTGGTGGCCTTAAAGGTATATCCTACAATTCTCGGTAGCACCACCTGGTGATTTTAGATATTGTCAAGTATCCGTCGACATTTCTGAATTAGTAAATTTAACGTTTTGTCCTGTTTATCCAATCTAAATAGGTAATATAGGCCAATTTACATTCACTTGATTTACATAGGAAATGGTCTGAGAAATTTGATTTTCTTGAATTCTTTCAAGAACATGAGCGGTGACCTACGAATTTGAAAACTTTAATGTGTAGTATTTTACTATATACCCATGCCGTATATACTGTAAATACGCACCGTTTCGGCATATGACGTAAAAATACTGTACGGACCGCCGGTCTGTACACTAAAATACGGACCACCTGGCCATACACATTTATTAAAAAAATTGAAATTGATTTTTTTTAAATTGATTTTTTTTAAATTTCGGGTATATAGTAAATATATAACGTCCAACCATGCTTGTACAATTCACAGAACTCGATGATAATATACAGTTTGTACGGAACTCGGCATAAATGCTGATGTTTATAATAAAAATTTTAAAAAAATTTAAAAATGCCTCGGTCCGTACAAACTGTAAATTATCATCTTGTTCTGTGAATTGTACAGCATGGTCAGGACGTTCTATATAAATACATCTACTATATTCTCTGAAAGTTTGAGGAAAATGACATATTATAGGAAATGGCTAGGAACTAGCGTTAGAGCTAGGTTCCCCGGTCTTCCGTTAGATATCTCAGCAGTTTTTCAACCTTTTTGTAACCCATACTGTAAACCCTAGAGGTAAATGATTTATCTTTCCTATTCCCACTGTCCCCTCAGGTATTCGCTTGTCTTTCTAGAATTATATTGCCATCTTGCCATACAACTGTAAGATCAAGTCATTCCTTCGTTTTTTCTTTTTGACTTTGAATGATAATCTCCCAATATGTAAATCACTAAGGTAACTACCTCGAGTAAATATATGCTGAATTGATTCATGGTTATTTTCATCATACAACAGTATTGATTTGATATTTATGTAATTATGAATTTTTAATATCTACCCATAACTGTATATCGATAGCAGAAACAGTGATGGTCAATTGAGTTAACATGTGGCTTCCTGCTTACATGGATTACAGGTACTTGATCTGTATTGGTGTTTATATGCCACCACTCCATCTGATGTAAATTGGTGTGAGAAAGGTTCCTTACCTTGACTTTCTCATAGATTGAGTACTTTTCTGCAGTTGGATCCTTTGCGGGCTGCTCTACAACAGTGTAAGGCAGACAACGCCAAGATGGCGTCCTCCCTGGAGACTGTTGTCCGCAGTAACGGCCAACTGCAGGCCGCCATGGAGGCACTGCAGGACGAGCTGGAGAAGAAGAGCTTCCTGCTGGAGCAGACACAGGGTGCCAGGTAAAGAGTAGAGGCAGTGTCAGACTCCTGAGGTTGATAAACATTGTATTGAAAGGAAGAACTATTTTTACAGAAATGATGAAAAGCATTGAATCCTTTAAAGGGGGTGCTCGACCACGCTGAATTCTCACCCGATCGATTGTTACTGGGCCTTGAAGAGCAAGGTCGCATAATGTCTTGGATTCAATTCTGATAATAATAGTTTAATAAATGTCCATTTTCAAAGACTGAGAAACTCAAGACATCCGATAAGGATCAGCGAATGTTTGCCTACTAAATCAGCGACAGTCGGTCCAGTGGAACACCCCTTAAGAGCCACACATCATCCATCATGCACATATACTACGGCCGGCAGCATAACCAGCTGTGACGTTTGTATGGCAGGCTTCTATGGCCTATCTTGTTAAATTGATTCCGTGGTCGCAAAGCGTTGGGTGAAGAAGGGTACCACAACTTGTTACGCCTCGTCTACCTGCTATCTTGTTAAAAGATTTACCGATCAGTAATCATGGACTTGTACCCAACTCCGTGCAGTAATTCATAAATTTTCTCCTGAACTTTCTGATATTTTAGAAAATTACTGACAGCACACAGCCAATACGTCCCGTAATTTTTATGGTTGTGTGGTAATTTCCCGAAAAACTGCAAAGGAAAAATTAATAGCATTCTCCGCCCGTATCCACGGATAATGCCATATGACATTTTCCAGTAGTATATATGAGAATGCCATGGGGCATTTCCCGGCTGTATCTACGGGAATCCCAAATGGCATTATCCGGTCGTATATTCCAAAATGCCATATGGCATTCTCTAGTCGTATCTACAAGAATGTCATATGGCATTGCCTGCCAGGAAGAGTAAAAAAAGGCTGACGGTGAGCTTTCTGTGAGCAGGGAGCAGGAGGCGGAGCAGCACAAGGCAGACCTGGAGGCGTGCGAAGAGCGACTCGCCTCCGTCAAAGAGCAGCTCAGCAAAGGGCGAGACAAGGTCGCCAAGAAGACCAACAAGGAAGTCCAGGAGGTCAGTATTAAACATGTCTCAATGTACTACCAAATCTATTACAGAACTCATTCATACCTAATAATTATATATTTTCATGTGGTACCTTTCCACGTTTTTATGAAAATCCATATTTTCATCCTCAGTATATAAAATTTTTTTAGATTTTGTAAAACAAAGATGATATCAAATGAGCCTCATTCACGCTATAAAAACAATGGTTTGGACCTCCCCTCTGACTCTCAGACACCTGCCATGTCTGACAACATCTTTTTCCACGTTTTCCTAGTCTCCCTGGTAGCATATTTTCCATGAAAAATATGTCCACTCTTTTTCTTACCTCGACTAATATTTTTTTGTATACTAAGGTTTATTTCAAAGGTTTCTTCAATCAGATAACTACTTAAATTGTTTCCCCGCTTAGGTCAAGTCAGGGGAGCTAATTGCTTGAAATTGAAATGAAGTGTTTTATGTTTTAAAAAAACAAAACAAAATAAAAAATCAAGACTATATTTGCAAAGAAATGTAATAGAACCGTTTAGATCTATTTTATCCTTCGTCCTAACCTTCTCGATAGAGCCATGGGTGAAAACCCAGATTCTGAACAAAAATTGCGAAACCCAACCCATCAACCTAAAACCTTGGAACTATGACCTTGACCTGTGACGTATGACCTTGACCTGTGACCTGTGGCGTGCAGGCACGGCGGCAGATGGAGGAGCTGCTGAGTAAGAACGGGGACTTGTCGCGCGCCAACACGGAGCTGCGCCACACTGTCACCGACCTGGAGTACGAGTGTCGCGACCTCAAACAGAAAATCACAGCACAGCGCAGTCAGATCGACCACGTGACCCGCGTCCGCCACAAACAGGACGAGTCTCTGCACAGCATGCAGGTAAGTCGGGTTCATCTTTACTCACCAGGGATCACAGCTTTCCTATTCTCCAAGCACTGTCCCTGCTTCAAACTGGCATGGGGTTTCTCTGGATTTTTCGGGATTTCCGAATTATTTTACGTCCCAAGGGTAATTTTTGAGGTCAATGTAAATCCGATTTTTTAATATTTTTTTTATACATTCATCGAGCTTATTCAAGCGGTAGCTGCATAAGAATACACACCTAGCCACGTACCGATCAGATCGTCAATGTAAATCCGAGGAGAAAATAAGTTACTTAATAATAAAGGATATTTTAGCTCTTAGCTGAGGCCAGAAATTCAATTAAAATGCTAAAAACTATAGGCCCCCGAACCCCTGGTACTCTTCTTCGGGATTATTATTTCCAAATCCCTTGCCAGTTTATAGAAGGATTTCCGTGGATACTTTTGGGCAAATTGGCTGTTTTACACCAGTCACCGAGGTCTATGTGTAACTGTGACCTCATTTATGTCTGACATAACCAATCAGAGGTGGCAGCTTCCTAGTTTTTCATGCAACGTATATAAGTTACTTTTCCCCAAATTAGAATTTCGAAAATATGAATATAGGTCTTTGGGTGCAGATATATGAATATAGACGGTTAAAAAATATCGAATTATTTTTATTTTTCTCAAAACAGGCAGTCAGCGAGCAGCTCGTGGAGTTAGAAAAATCTAACCGTGAATACGTGCGCAAAAATGACAAGCAGGTAATCTTTTCCATACTCCCTTCTTGTGCTCATGGTAAATAAGAATTATACCGAATAACAAACCAATGTAACTTCAAATTGATAATGCGTGGTTAGGTTTCGCATGAATACTGAGGGTAAAGCTGATGCCCGGAGATGCATTGGGTGGTGCTGCATCTGAATTTGACATTGGGAGGTGCTGCTTAATTACATTAGGGTCAATGGGTACGCGTCACTTTATTTCAAATGTAATACGAGTATGGTTCTTCCAGGCGAAGTTGATTCAAAAGTTCATGGGTCAGATGGGCAGCATACAGGAGGAACTCCAGGCTGTGGCACAGACCCAGACAGAGATGGCCGGCATGTTACAACAACAGGAGGAACAACTACGGCATGAGCGCAAACGATATGACGAGCTCAAGTATAAATACAAGGTAGTCTTACATTACTTGTCTTTTCTTTTTATCTCCCTACCATCCCCACACTCAATAACAACCCAGTATGCGAGTGAATTTGACAAAACTCCTCTGTCAAATACAATTTGATAAAATTGACAGACCTTGTTTCAACTCAAAATCATTGAAGTCAATTCTATTCTTCTTTCAAACCTCTAGACAGTACTGCTTAGTATTACAGATAACTCCAAATAACAGCTATGAGCTGCCTGAAACTCAAATTCAAGTCTGAAGAGCACCTTGTAAAACCACTTAGGAGTCCCAAAATAAAGTGTCCATAGTAAACCTGTGGGAATTCTGTGTCAACATACCCGTCACATGCGGATATGTTGTAAATACAGTTTCCGACAAATGACGGAATTCCTACATTTTATATACACCGGCAATACTAGAATATATATAAATGTCGATTCAGAGCCATTCTATTCCCAAATAATGTAATAAATGATTCTTTTTTTGATAAGCGTTCACAAATTTCCGATTTTTTCCTCAGTCCCCAGTTTCATCCCTCTCTATGGACTCGTTGCAGGCATCCCGTAAACGCGAGGCGGAGTTGGAGGAGCTGCGGCGCCGCACGGAGGAGAAACTCTACGAGGCCAACAACGAGTCGCTCGAGATCTCCACCAACCTGACCGACGCGCAGGCCTGGTTCAAGGACAAGTTTGACACGCTCCAGACCGAACTCACCAGGTCCAGGTCAGCCACACTCGCAGCTTGTATTCCTCTTACATTAAAGTGTGAAAAAAATCATAAGTAAATGTTCCCTTATATTAAAGTGGATAACGGAAGGTTAATCAAAATGTGCCCAAAACTACACAGAGCCTATTTATATATACCAAAAAGCAGACTAAATCTTTCAACTTGTTTTCGGGTTTGCGCAAGATTCTGAATTTGCGTAGATTCTGAATTTGACAATTGCAGAGAATCTGAAATTCTGAGTTACCCATGTTCTGGTTTGGTAACTCACTCGCTCAATGTATGTGTTTCGTGGATGAACTTCAGCCAACTAACCTGCCCACAATATATACAGAGATGGTAGTTTTCCACTTTTCCATGGAAACCCATGTTTTTAATTGCAGTTGACAAAAAGAATTTTCCTGTGCAAAACAAAGATAGTATAAATTGAGTCACATTCATTCCAACAAGACAGTGGTTTGAACTTCCCTACACACCCTAAACCCCATTCCATAACCAATATCGATTTACTTTCCATGTCTTTTCAGTTTATCTGAGGTAATAAATTCCACATCTTTTTTCCTGATTCCAACTGACATTTCTGTATGATATAGGAAGTAGAGGCTTAAAACAGAGATTTATCAGTATAAAACTCTTAAAACCTAGTGGAGCTCTTAAAACCTAGACGACCAGGGAACTTCTATACTTTTTACTTGTATCCCATTTCCCCTTTAATACGATTCATTTCCGACTCGAGCAGTCTTTTTTTATTCCTCTCACTTTTTACTTGTTCCTTTAGGAAATCTCAGGCCGGTCTGGTTCACGAAAACTTTGAACAGAAACTCTTGTTGGAAGATGAGCGCAAGAAGGCACAAGATACTGCAGAAAAGGCACGTCAGATGATAAAGGTACTGCTGTCCGAAACATTCTTATGATAATGTATATGGCGTTACACTGCTAAAACATCATTTAGTATATATATGCAAAAATCTATTGTTTTGTGAACAAGCGGCCGTAAACGACGAGAGGCTGACGCGTAGCAATACACCAGCGTCAGCGATTGTATTATAACGTCAACCTCGAGTGGTTTACAGAGCCGCCTGTCCACAAAACCATCCTTTATTGTGTTTATTATGCCCCGTTCACACTGTGCGACTAGAGGGCTTGCAACTGGGTACTTCTAGTCGTCGACGAGCGTTACCTAGCTGATACTGAACGTTCTAAACCTACCCCTTTTAAAAATGCCATAGGCTTAACATTGGGTCACTGTATTCGGGAGAGCGTGCACTAAATTGTTATTTAATGGACGAGGTTAATATAAAATTGAACAATCAGAAGGCCAGAACGTGAGAAATGTCCCACTAAAGCGGTAGATGAATCGTTGACGACCTCTGGCCTTACTTGGAAATTTCACTCGCTCTAGAAACTTGGAGGAACTAAAATGGCTAATTACCACTAATAACTGGATATAGGTGAATTTTCACATATTTCCTATTGTTCTAATGTCATGGAGATGGAGTAGGATAAACTCTAAATGGTACTCGAGTTAGAAGTGTTATTGTTTAGCGCACCCAGGTTGTGTCTGCTTCTCACTATGCTCGGCTACCGCCTCGTGTAGTAAGTTGCGACCTGCCCGTCGTGCAATTAACAATAACACTACTAACTCTCGTTCAGTTTCTACAAAGTACAGTCCCTATATATTGCCGTACAGACACCGGGGATGTAAGTTGTTGACACTAATGATGTCACATCTGACAGAACACCATGGTTACAGTGGTTAGGGGCAGTTCTTAACCCTTTAAGGCCGAATGATGCCTTGAGGCATCAACCAGCCCAGGCCTAATGATGCATTGAGGCATCAACCGGCCCAGGCCGAATGATGCCTCAAGGCATCATTTCTCTTAGATCAATAAAATTGTTTTTGACAAGGAAATAATTTATCGATCTACATGAAATCTTCAGGAAATTTAGCTATAACATCAAAATCAATATTAGTAGGCTAAAATAAGTGACATATTATTGATTACCAATGATATCACATGATGGAACTTCAAATTGTGACTTTATCCAGAATGTATTCGTCCTCTAGACATATGCACTATCACTAGCACCATTCATTATGGTGACAGCTCTGCCACAGGTGTCATTCAAGGTATCATCGCTCAGGGAGAGGGACGTAGCCTCATGCTAATTTCATATCTGTTTGTACATGTTGTAGGCCAGCCGGCAGACGATCAGCCGCCTCGCTGATTACGCAGAGGTGGCTCAGACCGAGACCAAGAAGCAGATGATGGGAATGCATCGTCAGTTAGAGTCGGAGAAGGACCGGACCCGTGACACGGAAGCCAAGTACAAGGGACTGAAGGTCAGTCATACTCACGCCCGCCTCCAAGTATGCCCTGCATAGGGTCATCCCTTAGATCCATTGGCAGCTCTATCATGTCTTTCACTGTTCAGGGCAGAGTTCTACAGCAAAAATCTAGTGTGAAACTGAGTGAAGAAATCTGTCAAGTGTTGTTTTGGAAAACAGTGTTATAAATATATAAAATGGGCGCAGGAATGCTGCTGCATTGAGCTGTAATGGGTGGACAGTTATCATGATATTTTCCAGGGAAAGGTACGTTTATTTTGAGCTTCTACTATACACTGAGAAATAGTTTACTGACAGCATCATTTACTGTAAATCTGTTTTCAGTTCTGCCAAACTATGCTCTGCAGTACCCATGAACTTTCCTAAGCTCTGTTTACTCAAATATTGCAGTATCCATATATTCGTAATACTGACAGACTGCTAACTGTTGTACCCATGTTTCGTGAGGTATTACGAGGAAAGATATTTGTGGTGGGTGAATTAATGTCGGATCGTGGTCTTTTGTCCTGGAAATATGTCCTGTTGCCGCAAGACATTTCCAGGACAAATGACCAAATACGACATCGATTCGCCCACGGTAAATATGTTTCCTTATTGTTATATACCTGAAAATCATCAAAAAACGCCATTTTGATTACTTACACGCTATATATCGGTCATTCGCTACGGCCCAAGGTCATGAACATTATTAATATCGCACTCCGAGCAGCAGGTAGTGTTTCATAGATGTTTAAATACAGGTATGTATTAATACCATATCCAAGTCTTCTGAATAATTACACCGTATATGTATTTCCTGGCCATGTATTGTTTTGGCTATGTATTAACACTATTGACTGACCATTTACAGTTATGTACACGTGACGTGACTGATAAGTACTCTTTTACTGACAGGACATTTTTCTTTGCAGGAATCCAGCTTAAGGCACACAGAGCAACTCGTCAGAGAACTGGACCTTCTCAAATCTAGTTATGGACCATATGATAGCCTAGACAGTTCAGGTTGAAGTCTGGGCATTTCACGCTGAAGTCCAGGAAGTTTAGGCCAAGGTGTGGACAATTCATGCTATGATCAAGTAATTCAGGTTGAAATCTGAACAGTTCAGGCTAAGGTCTGAACACTTAACGCTGAGATCTGGACACTTTACACTGAACTCCAGACAGGTCAGGCTGAGGTCCTCTGTTAGCGACTCACTACATGGCGCTAAGAATGAGCAACTCATAATAGGACTTCAACTCATAATGGGAATGTTGAAATGGATATTTATTTTTTAAATATTCCGAGGTGACCTACCAATCATATTGGTAGTGTATCAAGCACCAGCTTATGGCAAGGACCTATTGATATTGTAGGTAGAAAGGGTTAGTTGGGGACATCAAGCCAGGTAATATTGATCTACTGGGTGACAACACCATTGCTCATTATTTTCTGATGTTACCATAATAATATTTATTTTTATTTATATGCTATTGTTTATCTTCCACTAACTGCCGGAACTATTTATCTATAGGCCACACTTTTGTCAACAGTTCTCAGTGAGAGGTTTGAAATCACCTCAGTTCTGATATCTCACTAGCAATATACAACATATAAAGAAAATCTTAGTAAAGTATGGAGAGCCAAGGTGATCCCACTAAAACGGCAGAAACCCGTGCTCAAAACAACATTGCCAGGTAGTGGCGCTCAGTACTTTGACTGTATGTGGTTCCAGATTATATATCTCATCCTCAAATCGATTAAATGTATATTTTAACACACTCAACAATTGTCATTTAAAAATGATCTTAAATTATCGACCCCTTCCAATGGACATCAACACGCATTATGACGCGCTCTACGACACACAATTACATTCAATTGAATTGGCGTCGGCTTTGGTGGGTTTCAGGCCTTATTCAGGGATGACTGAAGTAATGTACACTTCAAAAGTAGCAAATAAGACCAAAAACGAAATTGTAACCTCAAACCCTCATTTAAGCTTAAATACTTAACTGTGTCCTTTAATAGTAGCATCCGGAAGTGTTGTTTTGAGCACGGGTATCTGCTATTCTAGTGGGCTCACCATAGCTCCTCGTAATGTAACCTAGATTAAGGTATGTGAGTTTCCATCCAATTCAGTCAGCAGAAAGCTGTGTTGTTTTTATTTTCTCATGTAAATAACATCATATTTGTATGTAATACCTCCAGGCAAAGGCATAATATATTATCAAATTTAAGATGGCACGACTGCAGTATGCTGCACGAGTAAGCCCAGGTCCTATGTTTAGTTGCACCCATTTCTCTTTGCTTTAGCACTTGTTAATATCACCACCCAGACACTAGGATGCATGCATGAGATTTCCCTAAATTTTGTTTTCATAATTCCGGATGTTTTGTTTCCCATAGGTCATCCTTGAGATCAATGTAATTATGTAAACCAAATGATGTGTAGGCTATTTAATATTATTGCTATGAGATATTTTTAATGCACAGTGGTCTTTTGATATGACCTTGGTTTAAAGTGAGGATATGTAATTGGGTTTTTGAGAACATTGAACCTTATAACCTACCCAGCGGTTGTTGTTCCTTGAAATGTGAAAAAAAGCATTTCTCCAGTAACATTGGATCGTGTCATGTGGTATCATTATTTCCATATTTTATCGCTACTTTGTGCAATACCACATGTTCAGTGACACATGGGTCAGTTTCATTAGAATTATGATTGAAGGTGACATAGTTATGACGTGATCCACAAAGCATCTAGAGCAACCATTTTGTCCTCTGGTAGCTATTTTTCAATCCACAAATTTATTGCAAACATGGTTTCGATTGGTTGAGAAACATTGGTTCTAGAACTGTAGGTATTTATACACTTTGAGGTGCGAACGTGCCAAGATTTCTTACAGTACCTATCATCGACCTTCGTCTCCATTTATCGCTGCTTAGCCTTCAACACATATGTGATGTTAGAAAACTATGGGTCCAAGATAAGTGTTATTTTAACCCAGTTAAACCTTGGTAACAAGAGTTTGACCAACTATGTTGACTGGGTTGATACGAGGCAAATAGGCATCTACCAAAAGTAACCCAGAAACCTGATTCGACCAACAGCGTGACTTAAGGCAGACTGAATTTTACCAAACAATTATCAAATCAGTACTGAACCTGTAAGAGCCTTAAGGGTGTATTCCCCCAGACAGGGCAGATTTTAACTTCACCCGGCGTCTTCCAAACATGCTTATAGAGAGGCCCATTTGACGCCAGCAGCGCCTGTACACAGTTGTACGGGCGTTCTGGCGGTGGGCAAATAGCAGGCTCCACCACATATGGCGCCCGTGCAGCGCCCATATGGCCCCAAGCAGCCTGCCCGGTGGAATACACCCTTAAAAGTAATATATAGATGTATCATAGCTATCATGATACTCAAGTATCATGCAGCATGTATAAAGTATCATACTGATTTTCTCATCTTATTTTTTATATCAAAGAAAATTCCTCCGTCCACCATTGTTTTGTACATACCTCTTCTCATTAGATTTGGTTCCTAATTGGAGCCCCTAGTAATGAGACGTCTGAATGTTATTTTTATACGTGTAAATAAAAGTCTAACTTAAATTGATACAGTCTCAATCTATCTAATAAACTCCTGTGCCAATTGATTTTCAGCATGTAATGAAAGTCACATCACAGGTCATTATGTGATATTTGTATTTGGGAGTTACTCTCCTGTAATTAATCTGGAGTCACTAGGAAGAACTCTTCCACACAGCAACTGACAAACTGATGTTTTCAATCACTTAAGGAAAGGTTCTCATGTGTTGATTATAAAAAGCATGTCTTCTCCAACACCGAGCGTGTCGCCATGGCAATAGTGTCGTGTCAACAAATAACCATCACCAGGCGCCACGTCAGGTATTGTTTGCGCACGCGCATCGACAGGTGACTTGCGTTTGTGTATCGACGTCGTTAACGATGTTATGCCAGATATACTAATCTCATCTCTAGACGCCTTGCACACATTTAGGAAGCAACCAGTCTGGATAGGGGCGTTAAATGTGAAAATATGATCTTTGATATATACACACTCAAACTAGGATGTTATAAGTTCCGAGCAGTCGACGCGTGATGTCCGAGTGCATGCGAGGAAATAGCGTAGGCAACTCCGAGAAACAAATGACAACTTTTATCTGAAACCAGTCTATATTGTGTTTATTATCCAGCCTTTCCAGATTGGTGGCGTGCCGATATTGATTCGTTTTAGGTACGCACTATTTCCCAGTACGCACTATTTTCCCGTATGCGCGCTTTATCGCAACCCGGAGCATACAACACATCTGTATGCACCGGGTATGGAGATACACACTCCCTATCTTTGGACACTTTGTATGAGGTGGATAATAAAATCCTTGATGATCTGGGTAGACATTTTATGCTACCCCTACGTTGGTCTGAGTCAGCAGATGTACTGAAAATATTAATTGGATGTATGAAGAGATAAACACCTTATATACTGTACAGCAGTGAGATAGCAATATGCACCAACGAGGAGATAGTAGACAAATCCCGCAGCACTGAAAAGGATCCAGAACGGATTTAGGAGACATGAACAAGATCCAGAATCCATGTGCGATATCATCCAGTCAAGTTCCATACTCATCTTAGGATTTTTCATTCAAAGCAGGGCAGAGGTTGCCACCAACAACACAAGATTTTCATATAATTCCATGGTTTATTGTATGGCATCCGTCCATGTATCCCTCAGTGAAACACATGAATTGTAATGTAGCGGTCGCTGTCTGTAGTCCTCAAGCCAATATGATCGTGGTGATTACATCCAGTGTCTAAGTGCTCTCACGGCACCAGGGAACGAGGTTACTTATGTTTCATTAAAGGGCTGGTCCACCAACACGATGGATTTGCCCTGGTATGTCTTGGTGTATCTTGTTACATCTTACAGTGTCGGGATATGTCATATCTCTGTTGTCGCAAAACGTAGCCGTGCAGTGTCGGGGGTATGTTTCGGTGCTCCACCACCGCAACACCTCAAGACACATCGCGACAAATAGGCACGCGATTATTCAAACCTAGCCCGTCTTGGCAAGACACCCAAATTGTGGCCAATCTCGTTAGATATTGCGTGTTGGTGGAATCACTACTTTACCCACATGCCCATGTAAATATGTCTCCTTGGGCGTCAGAAGGCGATCCTGTTTGCGTCATGTTTATGCCCGCGTCTGCAAACATGTATGCTTTTCCTAGGCCGGGCCTGTGCAAATTTACACTACTTTTCGATGTTTTCCAATCTCTACACCTAGGGGATACCACTGTCGTTTTCATTTCGAAAATATATCGAAAATTCAATCTCAAATAAGAAATTTTGATTACAAAATCTTTCTAAAACCCTATCGGGTATCTCTCAGTAACCGCTCCCATACTGCTATCTCTGCCCCCCCCCCCCCCCCCCCCCAAGCTGTCCGGCGGTTTTTGCAGTGGTTGTGTATACAGGGGACTGTTGGCAAACTTTTTATATTTTCTATCTGTAGATAAATGGGTAATTAAAGCCATTATACCATAGTGTCAAAGACATGAACGAGTATATTTGCTGTACATTCTTGAAATAGAATGGTATGCATATCAGACCAGTACATGAGCTGACTACAGGATGAACCTATTAACTCATGCATTGTATCCTACAGATGTTTTAAACCATCTAATGATCTAGGATCGAAGATGAACACCATTTCTTGTACCTTGTACAAGGGATAACGTTTGAAAATATTCAAATCTGTTCACTAAAACAGTATTAGCCGTCCATAAGGTTGTCCGTAGGTATTGAATAAAGTTGACCCACAATTTCCCTGGCTCTGACGTATAGAAAGGGGTCTGCATGTACGATCCTAGGTTATTAAACGGGCCCCAGACCCTAGGTCATCTCATAACTAGTGTAAACCGGCTACCCTGCTAAGCCTATTCACTCAGAACAAATATAAGAGATTTAGATAAAACGGTTCCATCAACAAACCCTAAAGCACAATGGGAAGAGCCAAAATTAGCCTAATTATATCTGTCGGAATGTCGAAATGCACCATGATACCTTCCCTCAGAGAATTTGTAGGATTTGTAAATAGTATTTGCACACGTACACGAGAGATGGGACATGTGGGTGCCAGTAGAGCAGAATAAACTTGACCTTCAGTCGATGCACTGTGCACACAGCGCACATATGTTGTACAGCCAACTCGCATGTAGCCCTGCAGCAGTCGTCAGTAATTGTAACTTATCAAACACAGCTGCATTTGAACACGCCCTTCGATCACTAACGTCAGGCATCACCACAGAAGCGGAATGTATATATGTCAAAACGAGGACCCACATTTTTTTTATATGTGTTTCAGAATAATGATAATATGTTCTGTATGTAATATATTACGTGATGAAAAGCTGTCTATACTAAAATATCACTCGCATATTACTGTGTTTACAAATATAAGAATCTTAGATGAACGAGAATAGCCTGGATGAACCGTCAAATATTGCAGACAAGTCTTACGTCTCCCTTTTTGATCAGATATTGAAAAGGTACTGCATATTCGCTGTCGTTCACTCCGAGGTTATAGATTTATTTTATAGTTATTCTGCATATGTCATACGACTTAATGTTTAAACTTCAATATATATTCTGTCACGCTCAAGTTTCCTATAAATATAATGTCTTTTTTGCTTATCTTTTGGTATAAATGTTCAAAACTAATGTACTGAGGCGCACCTGAAATAGATACACAATATTGACTGGTTTCAGATACAAGCGGCCGTATGCTCCTAGTAGTTGAGTATATTGTTTATCCTGGAGGTCAGGTTAGACAGACTGTGCCTATCGTCCACTGTCTTGACTGAACGTTATATATCAAACCAACAAAAGGTGTATGTACTATGTTTCACCCACTACACGCTATTTAGTATGCTCTCTTTATAGCAACTCGGAGTATACAACAAGTCCGTATGCTCCGGGTATGTGGATACTCACTCCCTATTTGTTTTCTATGGACACTTTGTATTAGGTGGATGATAAATGTGCATATAAATGTAAATGGCAGTAGGACCTGATAACATTCAGTAGAAGCAATGTCTCCAGAGGCCACAACGATGTATTGGTATTTTAACATTGAGAATTCGTATCCAATGCCAATGAGATGTTTAGGAAAAATATCCAATGGGGAATTACGTCACAAATGTTAGCCCATTAGTCAATGTGAAGGGTGAAATAAATTTAGAAACCCATTCAAGTTTAGGGTCAGAGCTCCATCCCATCTCGTTTGAATCACTACGTAATACACGTGGCTTCGCCTTATGAATTACTAGGCAATTCAATCTCGATAGGCTACTTAAACTTTCATCTATAGTCTTCATAGGCCACAGTTAGTAATGTAGCTTAACAATTCCTCAGTTTTTTTGGTTTTTTTTCTTTTCTTGGCACCCCATGCTGCACTCCAGGCCTTACACACATACGTAGATAAATACCGAAATGATCAATACATGTCCACAAGGCCGGGACTCATCACATGCTCCTAAACCCCGCCCAGCGCTGACCAGGCCACTCCGAGCGCAGATTTAGGCGCAGGGTCGGCCACTCCAGGGCGGGCTGGTATTTGTCAGGACCACCAGGCCAGGTGAACCGACACCATGGAGCTGCACGCAGTGTGTGGTGTGGGGGTTCTCCAGGGTTGATGCAGACTAACTGAGCACTGGAGTAGTAAGTAGCATGTGGAGGGAGTAGGGATCCAGCACTGTGTCCTGTTTCTAAAGGCATTGGATATTCACTGGAACTTGTCATGGATGAGTGACTCGGACAACAGGCTAACCGTAATGGGAGTCATCCCTGTGACTACTATGTACCGTGTGAGGGACATCAGAGTGAGTTCATGATGAATGGTACTCATTCACAGATTACTGACTTTAAAGTGGACTGACACTGAGTGGCCACGAACAGATGTTGAGTGCACATCGAGGGACTTACTGAGTGATAGTAGACAGATTACTGAGTGACGGGACGGTGTGAGGGACATCAGAGTGAGTTCATGATGAATGGTACTCATTCACAGATTACTGACTTTAAAGTGGACTGACACTGAGTGGCCACGAACAGATGTTGAGTGCACATCGAGGGACTTACTGAGTGATAGTAGACAGATTACTGAGTGACGGGACGGTGTGAGGGACATCAGAGTGAGTTCATGATGAATGGTACTCATTCACAGATTACTGACTTTAAAGTGGACTGACACTGAGTGGCCACGAACAGATGTTGAGCGCATATCGAGGGACTTTCTGAGTGGTAATAGACAGATTACTGAGTGACCACTAGAATAGGCACTTTCTGAGTGACCAGCGTGGGGTTACCCAAATGTCATTTGCAGAATACTGATTGCACATTGAGAAACTTCGAGAGATTGATACAGAAATAGCATACAAATGACACCCAGGTGTCCAATGTATAATCAATTCGTGAGTTATGGGTTGACCACTGAATGAGTTATGGGCTATTTTAGTAAATTGATGTGACCTCTCACTCAATACTGTATGACTTACAATATCGAGTGAGCATGTAATCTGAGTGATCTAGCGATGCTATATATGGAATACTGACTCATTTACGACTCTTTCCTTGGACTCACTATAGAATTATTTAAATGCCTGTATTGCTCTATATGAAATCGATTCTTTCGAACACGTGAGATGGCTTATTAATACGTTAACTCAAGTATCAGAGGAAAACCGGTTTTTGGAGACATCTGTGATGGGATACCTAATGAGTGAAACCCAAAGAGCGGATTTTATTCATCAATTGCAATCTGTGTTAACGGTACATTGTGGCTAAGGATTAGGCGAAGACGTGCCAATGATGATGGTGTGTTTAACGCCAGGGAATATACACACTGAGTCAGACGACGGTGTTAGCATTGCATCATTAGGCGCGAGTGGAAATCTCTTCTGTTGAAGGTTGATATTTGAGGTCGTGAAGATGGTCACCGTCGTGAAACTGATCATTCTTCTATTGACATGCGCGGATGGGACGCACTTCCGGGGCGCCATGTTCTGGTGGACGGCGTCACCTAACGACCCCAGAAAAGTAGGTCAATTATTGCTCTTGTTTGTCAATGAACCTCTCTGAGGACAGTCTTTATAGTGAAGGTAAATGTCTATGTATGTAATACACATAGAGAAAAAGTGATGATCTGTATACTATATATATCATAGATCGTATCAGAAATCATAATTGATGAGGCAAGTGAGCACAATTTAGCGTTGCAGAGGTAGTCCTATTGAATCATTCAGTAAGGTAATGTCCAAAAATAACCATAAAGTGAGTTCTATTCCAATCCCTTTTCATCACCCACTCCTTGTAGGCACTGCGATAGGTATCAGTAGGAGATGAAATAAGAATAGGAACTACATTATTACTGCCGACTATTAATAGCAGCAGTTGTCCAAATCATTCAACTGGTACCAATACCACTCTAGCCAACATTTCCTTCTACTTGAAGGGTAGTATAAGCGACTATTATCCATGGTATACAAAGTACCCATTGAGAATGTGTGGGGACTAAGTAAGCCACTACCTATGATTTAAAAACTGTTAGAAACCATAACCATCGTATACAGAATCAAATTCTTGGTATATGGCCTCAAAGCGATTGTATAAGTAGACAATAAACAATGGTTTTGTTGACAGGCGGCCGTAAATCTCGAGTCGTTTACAGAACCGCCTGCCTACAAAACCATCGTTTGTTGTATTTATTTTCCATCTTCTCAAGTAATTCTATCCCAGTAATTGCGATATCAAAGGGAATGCCAATAGTTCGCTCGTGTATTACTACATCAACCTGGAGTCGTTTGCAGTGCTGCCTGTCCACAAAACCATCTTCTTGAATAAATCATACGCAGGCATTGCCATATTAAAGAGTATATCAAGAGAGACTAATTTCTTGCTCTATAACACAAATGGACTATTTCTTCCATATAGTGGCTTTGAGACTGTATCCATTGCATCAGAATACCATGGTTATTAGTATCTGACTGTTTTTAAACAATGGGTAGTATAGTTTACTGATACATTCAATAGGGACTTTTTATATGATGGATATTAATGTCCATATATTGCGCTACCTGTTCTTTGATTTGCCAACAGGATTGGAAGCGATCCTTTGGCAACCTAACCCATATGGAGTTGCATAGTTCGTACGACAAATTCCCCGTAGCACCCAAATGCGTAACAGATCTATACAACTGTACAATAAAACCATTTAAATAATGCAACCCGAATGAGAGAAAGAACATCTGATGTCTTCATATATTCACGTAGGCTTCTAAATTAGCTTAATGAAGTGTACTAAACTAATAACTGATAGAGGATTGGATTTGCAATCTTCTGTGATCTGTATAAAATAGACCGATTCCTGGGAGAAACCGCTAATAATTGGCACTTTCTGTGAAAGAAGGCGTTCCAAACGGGGATTTTTCCTCGTAAAAACTGAATATATTTATGGCAATAGGTTGTTTTCCCTTCCCAGTCAACCTAACAAAAACTTCTCTTAGACAGCAGCCACATGGCCTTATAAATATATAATATCTGCTGAATCTCCATAGCGACGCTTTGTTTTTCGGATGCGATCTGAATACGACTGGATCAATACACTTAATGTACGTTTCCGAGACGAACTCCAACGGCGGAGTAGGGGAGGAATTAATCACAGATAAGTAGTTTCTGGCACCTATTTGTCATGTTGTTTGTGGCTGCTTTGCTGTGTAACAGAAATTCTATACTAACGACCTGATAATCGACCTATACAGACCTATTTCCCAAGTTTTCTCAGTCTCTCTGAGGTAGTAAATCCCACATAAAAAATATTTCATCTTTTATGCCTGACCTCAACTGACCTCCCTGTTCTTTTTTTTTGGTAAAAGCAATGATTAATACGGTCTGATGCAGTATGTTATTACAAAGGGCCATGCTATTAGGGGTCGTCTGGTTTCATATCTGCTTGGGATTAGGGTGACAGGCCCTGCAGGCAGTAAACAGTATCAGAGTTACTCAGTTCCGGGAATACCAATATTGCTTGGTAATCTTTTATTTCTAGGAGCTGTTCCGCGCCGGCAAGAGTGAGCATGTAATCAATATCTCTAACGAAACTAGGTTATGATCAATACGAGTTTGCCAGCAATTGCATCAAGCGACATATATACCTTCCTGAGCGGAGTAGTACACAAAATGATAACCTGTTTCTGGTACTTATGAGCATATCTTCCGCGTAGTTGACGTTTCCTAAAATCCGATTGGGAGCGAGGATATTACGTAGAGTCACCTACAGGAGGACAGATTCACTAGTATCAGAATCAGGCTGATACCGTATTTTCTTTTTATAAACCATTCCTCATTGCTAATTTAGATTATCAAAGGAAAGAAAAAACGGCTGTCGATCTTCTCACACACTTCTTTGCGCACAAGGTGATGTTTCAGGGACTTTTTTCTTGTAAGCTCCTAGGAGATTACGAGGTAGTTATCTTCAGACCCTACGCGTTTATAAAGACAAGTTCCTATTACGTGAATGATGAATACACAATATCGACTGGTTTCAGATACAAGCAGTCGTATGCTCCGAGGGTTGACGCATAGTAATGTCTGAGAGCATGCTAGGATATTGTGTAGGGTCAACTCCGAGGAGCACACCCCCGCTTTTATCTGAAACCAGTATTTATCATCCACCTTTTCCTAACATGTGGCGTGTTGATATTAGTTCATTTGCAATTTGGTTGCAATTTCCATTGCAACCCGGCGTATACAACATATCCGTACGCACCGGTATATCCATACGGAGGTCATATAGCTTTATTCTGGACAATACACGTTACCTTCCTGAAGCTGTGCTGATAACTCTTAAGTTATCACATTCTCTAATGCTTATCATGTAAAAGATGAACCTTGACTTAAAGTTCATGATATCTTAACTGTATAATAAAAACAAATTATCAAATAGGATGGCGGGGAGTTGAGGTAGCCTGTCTAAACGGCAGCGCTATCGTGGTATTTGCCTAACTGGAAGTTGGGAAATATATAACACAGAAAGCCACCTAGCGTTACAATAGTTGTCCAAAGTGTATAACAACAAATATGACTCCCTTCCCAATGTTTATTCAGCCATCCCGTTTCTATCCATCAACATGGTTGTTTGGCAGACTACTGATCTGCGTTTAGCCGATACCATACGGCACCATACCATACTGCCAGTTAGTCGTGCACATCGATTATACGGCCATACAGCCACTAAGCCGAACATCTGTGTATATTCTGCCGTCCAGAACGGGTATATATATAGGTGCTATCCTCATGTACAATTTACTATTAAATGAGATTTTCATGGATGTCATTTATGTAATTATCTTCTTGAACCCCATATCATTTCGATTTCCATTTGGTTAAAATTACACCTTTCTAATAGAGACCTACTTTAGATGATCCGTATATTACAGAAGCATAGGGCTAGAAAATACCATGTCCTTACTCAGAAAACTGCAACCTAAAGACTATTACGATTGTGAATTCCGCTGTGATATTCAAGTTAACCCATTCAGGTGGAGAATACGTACAGGCATTATTTACATAGGGAGATGCATTTAGTCATATAAGCGAAGGCATGTATGATAAATTCAACAAGGGGTTTCATTATAAAGGCTTTGGAATGTTAACATAATTCGGATCAACATCCTCCTTACTTAAACATTCAGTAAATAACTTCGGTAAGCCTGGATTATAGGTCTGATGTCTGTGTTCTTCTCACAGTTCCGTTAAATATGAACAAACTAGACTGGCTTCAGTCCCTTTACCCCTCCATCTACCCTACCCGTCCTCACCGTGATAGAGGATTCCTGGCCCGGTCATACTGCGACATACTTTATCCTGAACGGAAAGGCATAGAACGGAATCGCTACAGGTTCACTAACTACCTTTTCTTATTATCATATATCTAAAACATGAAAAGCCATTTTCTTCACTTATTAAGTCATCAATTCATAGCTTATTCACTACATCACAGTGATCCCAAACATCATATACACTGCACTCCTAGCAGTGGGTACTATTTCATAGATGTCCAGCCATAGGGATGTGATAATAATTGAGCCTCATTCACGCCAATAAAACAGTCGTTTGAAACTCTTCCCCCCATACACCCTCAGCCCTGTACCGAGTCTGACACTGATATGTTTTCCATTTTCTCCCTGATGCAGTATATTTCACATGAAACATTTTTCCACTTTTTGTATGACCTCATCTCTGACATACCTGTATATTGGGCAGGTGGACCTGTCGTTCAGGGTGGCGTGGAGACGGACCTACAGAGAATCCACCTTCTGTGACCTCAGCACCATCTCCAACAAGCTGCTCATAGGACCCCCGGACGGCGGAGATGTACGTATATAACAACCTGGTATAAACGTCCATAGTCTTAGGAGCTCATGTTCCTCAGGCTTGCGAGTACGGAAACTCATACTCGATGGGCGATGAGCAGATAAATAATTCCAGGCTAAGATGAAATAAGAAATATATTGTGTGTTTCGTCTGAGTCCCTGTTTGCCATCTCGTTAGGGACGCTTCAGAAAATTCATTTAGCTATTGCCTCGTTCATAATACTGCGAATGGAGAAACAGAAACAGCATTCATAGATTTTCATCTTAATACACAATATTATCTGGTTTCAGATACAAATCAAAAGCTATCATGGTCACCCCCATTTTCTAAATTAGCAATGTGTTCTCTGTAGCACTTTGGGATCATCATGTTCAATATGAAAAAAATTTATTTGGGTTTTAATTTTTAAAGTAAATTGTCCAATGACTTTACGATTTGGTTTTGAATGGCCTCGTTGCGCTTCCTTTGAGGTACATCTGAAGATATTTACAAAACAGGAAGTAACCGATTTCGAAGCCTGCCTATACTACAGTATTCAATATAGAGGTGCATCGAGGATATAAGGCCTGATCCCACTGGGCACCGACACACTCCGACATGGCTATGAATTGGCTACAAATACAAATTCATGCATTGTAGCAGTGTCAGAATTATGTGACGCAGTGTGTCGGAAGCGTGTCGAAAAGCTTGTCGTAGTGTGTTGGGGGTTCAGTAGGTTCAGGCCTCTATGTGGTAACATTAAACAAAATAAGTATTGTCAATCCAGAGTGAAAAGGTATATCTTGGAATAGTTAATGCAAGGCAATGTTTCATTTTCCTTCTAGGTACTCTGCACCAGTGGGTGCTACCTGAAGACACAGGTTATAGGAGATCTGCTCTACTACTGTACAGATTATAGTCAGATTGAAAACTGGTCCTCAGGTGAACGGACCTATCCCTACCTGTTCCCGAGCGCTTCCAAGTACACATTGGGGTGGGTGAAGCTAACTTTTGTTTGATATTGATGTCATAGTAAAAGGTATCACCACATGGATCAGATTTATGTGACCCACCTTGCAAACCGATTAGTATTGCCAGACTGCAGTCTGCTCATAAACCAAGTACTAAGAGTCAGAGTTCACCATCTGCCAAACTGGGGGGTGTCCCTCAGTCACGAGAATCGTTAATAACGACCATTTCCAGGCGTCGGTGTCCTATAGACGTACGATCGTAGAGGATCGGCCAACCACGTAGGGCGGTTTGAGGTGTGCTACGGTGGTGACAAGCGAAGGGTATTGTAGGTGAATTTGTCAGCAAAAGTGTCGCAAGGAACAACAAATAATTGGTGGTTGTAGCTCTTTTTTCAGATGCTAAACTTTATTGAAATTAGGAAATATTTTTGAGGAATTTCCCCATATACCTGGTGTACCTATACCCGGAATTCCATAATTTCCCTGTGCTTATACCGGTTGTTAGAGATATTTTCCTAAACCATCATATTCAGTTGACAACTGCGGGCACTGCACCACTCGGCTGCTTTTGCAAAACCTACTGCAGTACTCCATGTATTTGTAAGCATTACTTAAAATGATTGTCATGACTTGAAAACACCATGCCTACTACTGTGCTCTATCGGCCGTGTTGGCGCCAATCTCCCGTGGCGCGCTTACGACCAGATCTATAGGACACCTTTCATCTTTTGTCATCCAAACTGTCGTACATTCGTTGGGCGATCTAAGACAATCGTTACCTACGATTATCGTTACCGAAAAACAATCCCCTAGTCAACGGATGGCTATTTTTAGAACATGATATCTTTAGGTTTCCCTATTACTGTCTGCAGTGCAATGGTTGTATGAGAATATCAATAGACCTGCTGAATAAAAGCAGGCGCAAGAAGAGATTTGGTTCCTCGAGAATACGTTCGCAGTAGTAACAGCAAATATAGTTGAAATCAACAGTACAACAACCATACATCACTCAACTAACATACCTACATATCATTTTAGATATGACACCAGTAGAACTATTTATATATTGCTAACAGTCGATACCCATCATTCGTATGATTAACGATTATATCAGTCATACAGCGCAACTCACCATCCATTGAAGTGGCTGATTTTAATCGTCTGGCCATACCCAGAACTTGTGAGTGAAGTTATGTTTGTGAAAAAACACGGCTCTATTAGAAATAAATTAGTGAGTCATTTTGTTGACAAAATACGTACCTCGAAAGTTAAGAGTTATCTACTGCAATGTGTCATGGGATCGAACATGATAAATGATAAAGCTCAAATGTAAGAACTGCATGATGACATATCATTGTAATTGAAGTAAATGCTAATAAGGTAAGTAATATACCCAGAGAATATAAATATTAAACAAAGATAAATATCTAAAGCTGCGAACCATCTGTTCGTTACGAAATTCAAAAATAACAACAAAGGTTCATCATTGGGGTTCACAATCGCTTAGTATCAACAACCCTCCACATCTATGTATAAATTGGCAGTGATTTCTTTCATTTTCAGATGGTCAGGTAAAGGCTGGGTGGAAGGTCTCCAGCAGGGCCGGGATGCACCCTGGGAATTCAAGATTTATCTTGACCTACAGCCTCGTTCTGACACACTGAGAACGAACTCGTCACCAAGGACGGCCATGACGACCATCATCTCGATGCAGCAGGGCTGTCAGCACAGTGTCACCATACCACGTAGGTCGCCATCAAACATGATAAGAAAGAAATTCATAAGTTTTTTGTTCTGCGTCCGCATTCGCCATCGAGTTCGGAGTGCGCAGTAATATGAACGAGGCGATAGCCCAGTGAATAATCTGAAGCACTCCATAAACACAGTTTATTAAGAGACTGTCGTCGACCTTGATAGCCATGGCATAAAAGAGTAATTCGATAATGAAAAATACTCGCTTTCGACATCATAGCGAGGCAAAACCTATTCAAAGGCGAGAGTAGTAAAGTACACTTCAACTGTAGAAAGCCTGACAGAAAACGAAATTCTAGACTCGAACCCCCATAATATTAGCAATAAGCCTCATTCTTACAGGAAATGGTGTTTTAAGCACGGGTATCTGCGGTTCTAGCGGGGCCACCTTGGCTCCCTATACTGGGAAATAAATGTCAAGTCGCCAGTCATAAATTTCCATTTCCCTATACTACTTGTTATAGTCATGACCGGATATAAACTTAACTTTCATACACTACTCATTTGACCCAATACCCGAATGTACGCGTAACACATGAGAGCAAACACATGAATAGTAAGGGATTTTATCATCACAACAGCACGCCATGTCAACGTCCTCGTCAATACGCATTTATATCTAGGTCAGATGACAAGTACCACTGCTACGTGTCTGCAATTATTATATATACCTGTCCACGAATGTCTCACACTTACTGGTCAGCTCTATAGATTACGTTCGTGCACAATTTTCATAACTACTAGTTTATGCATTCTCTGACTTGTTGTAAAATGGTGTTCTTAATAATTTCCAGATATCTGATACTGAAGAGACATAGTGAGTGTGGCTGGATTACGTTTTTTTCGACGTTTTAGTCGGATATATTTACCTCGTTCTTTAAAGAATATTTCTGACACAATACAATACGGAACAGATTCTATTCAGCCACGCTAACTATGTCTCCCTATATTACGACTTTGCTATAAAATACATTGCAAGTGTGCAAACAATGTAAATCCAAAGTAACCACAAGTGTGCAAATCCATTCTTTCCAGACAGGGTGGGGTTCAGGAATCAAGAGAGCAAAAAGTAGATGTTCATTAAGTTGTGTTAGTGGCTTTGATAGGTATGGGGAATTCGGTCTTGGTTCAGTCCTATATATGCTATTAGGTATAGATGATATCAAATTTCATCATCTGAGGCATAAACAAATATCACCTGTCTATATTCTGTATTGGTAGTATCTGTCAAAATAGTTCTAAACTAAGATCATTCCTAATGCAAACTTTATTGACATCCATGCACATGAAGCTTGCACTTTACGGGTTCAGCACCCGAGAGATGACATCAATGTTTAAATGTTCCATACAAAACGCATCAAATATGAAATCTCTTTGACCTGTTTACCAGGAGAGGATCCGGATGGAGATGAGGTGAGATGTCGCTGGGCTGAACCTCTGCGGGGAGAGTGTGGCGGAATCTGCGAACATGACCCAGCCATACAATTGAACAGGGTAGGTGGGACACACAGAGAAATGAGACAGTAATTACATTCAGCGAAGAAAGTATGTTTCATGAAGAAATACATCAAACGAGCAGCAGAGATCACCTGTGTTCTTTTATTCGATGATATATCCAATATAAGACGAAAAGAGATCAATACAAACCCTCCTAATACTATTGCTATTATGGTAACTACCTTAACATTGCATTATAGCATATGATAGTCAGTGTCAGTAGATAATTTCATGCACGAATACGTGCAATTATGGCATGGCTCTAGAGGGACGAGGCATTACATATTCAGTAAATACTAAAGTGTGTGTCTTAATCATAGATTTTATCATCCATCTAGTACGAAGTCTCCATTCTTAGCTTATAAGGAGTAATTCACCGAGCGGAGATCACGGGGGTTGTATTCTCCGGCCTTCACAGAAAACAGATTATGAGAAAAAGTCCCTCGCATGCAAAGTAATGCGTAAGACGACCGTCAGTCATTTAGTTTTTCTATTTGTAATGCTGAATACTGAATACAATATTAAATGGTTTCAGATACAAGTGTCCGTTATCTCTGAGGACTAGACGGGTAGTAGTATCCGAGCGAGTGCGAGGATAATACGTAGAGTCCAGGCCAAGGAAACCAATTAGTATTGTGTATATATGTATATACAATAAATTAATTCAAATTCAATCATCAAACAGGATAAGAATAATTAAATTTGCATTCGCTGTACATCGTCTATTGTTTTGGTTTCTGTCTTAGAAACGTTGTGAGGTGACCTTCCCTCGGAATGCCTCCCTAGGCTGGTACGCGCTGGCCATTCAACTCGAGGACTTCACACCCAACTCCGTGGAACCCCTGTCATCCGTGCCTCTTCAATTCCTGGTCCAGGTTTGGCAAAATTCTATTTTTTGTAATTTTCTAGTTAAAGCGAGCATTGTCTGCTGTATGACACTTGCGGGAGTTATTGACCTTAAGGGGGGTTCACACTAATGTCTCTCTGAGGTTTTGTATGTCCTTCACTCTTATTTTCAATGTATGTTGAAAACAGACCAAGTAATCTAATTTTCCCTATTTTCCCGCTCCATTCCCGACGAAACTCATTGTAATGTCATATCCCTACTAACATCTTAGATAAACCACATTTCTTTATACAATAATACCATTCTAAAGTATATCCCACCAATAGATTGGCTGGTACTAACCGATCTAAACAACCTTCTTTAGTTCCCCATTCATCCACATATACCGTGTCTCACATTCAGATTTACCAGTCACCTGCAGCTTGTGATGCACTTCCGGTATTCGTTTCCCCCACACCGGAAGACTCCAGCTGCCTCCTACCGCCCGTAGGACGAACTTCATCTTTCCTTATCGTGGTGCGGACTAAAGATAGAGAAACAAAGTACGATTTGCGAAATATACTCATTACAAATGATACTTACAATGAGTTGGAGATTTAGACCTGTGTAGAATAAGTAAGAGACTTCTATCCAGTGTGTCACCTGTTAAATAGAGGCAATGACTTAAATAGATATGTTATCGATATTTCATTAAGCTGTGGAGTATCCATTTTCGGCCCAAGTAGCCCATTAGAGGTGATAAGAGGTATAGAGGGAAACTTTAAAAGTTTAGGGTCAGAGCTCGTATCCCATCGAGTTTGAATCGTGTAGTAATTCACAAGGTGAAGCCACGTGAATTACGTAGTGATTCAAACAAGATGAGATCGAGCTCCGACGGTAAACTTGAATAGATTTATGAATTTATTCCACCCTTCACAATAGATGAAGGGCTAACCTTTGAGATGTGATATCCCATTGAATATTTTTGTCTAAAAACTCCATGAGCTTTGGATACAAGTTCCAAATCTTAAGTCTATATGGGGAAAAATACTAGAGGTGAGATAAATAACAAAACGGTTGGTATTCACAATCAAATCTTCTAGGCTAATGAGGAAGTCTAAGCCCATGGAAATCATAGTCAACCAAATCAGAACTCAGATCACCTCATGATATATCTATTGTACCCACTTAAATCATAATGTCCATGTACCTAGCATTCCCCAAAGTGAAGCGAAATATACATTGCCTTGCCCGTCAATGCGTTAGACATTTTTCACTTAGACACGTGTTTTGTCTTCGTCAGAATAACTGACGTCAGAACGACGAGCACTGACGGCATGCGCAAGTCAGCCATACATCACACCCCGGATACACGTGATTATTATGTCAACGTCACCTGGTCACCTGCAGCACCTCGAGAACACATCTATTGTTTCACAGCCATCGACAGTGTAATGTAAGTACTCCATATTAATGTAAAATGATGTTATTGGTAGGAATATCTAGGAGTTAGTGCTTAATAGAAGTATTGTAACGGGTAAACACAAACCTAAAACAATAATCACAGGAATCTCAAGAAAGTAAGATATCACCCTACAAAAACCAAGGAAAGAGAAATTCAGATGGTTGCCTTTATATGAGGGAAATACAGCATGGGACAACTTACAATAAACCGAATCCAAGAATATCTTTACGTCAGAAGTACGAAAAATTGTTGTCAACTCAGAGACTATGAATCGGATGCCCTCATGGTCTTGAGATCTATAAATCCCTCAACAGACATGCTGTCAAAGATCACTCATCTGGCTAATTAAATGATCATCCAAATCAAATATCACATGACGAATATGAGTTTTTGTTTACTCGAATACCTGCTCATATATAATCTATATAATCATAAGTTTGTATATGTGTTATCAAATGGACCCTAATCCCATTGAATGGAAGAACAATGTATCCACATTGAGTTCAATAAACCATTGCTTGGAAAAATGTTTAGCAGATAATTATCAATAAATTGGTTCTGTTAAAACATATCTATACATATTTATATCGTCATCATGGAGGTGAAATATCTATACATTTTACAAAGTGATTATTCTAAGGCCGACTAAGTGTTTTGCTTTCAGGGTTTCCACTCCACAAAGATGCATCTACCTAGCTGTTGATCGTAAGTTCAAAATACTTCGTGTAAACCATATATAGGGCAGATAGCTATTGCATTATGGAGACAGCCATCTTTCCCCCGACGACAAAAAGAAATAGTTTGCAGGTGCAGTTATCCCTAGTTTTCTATAGAGGGGTTCTAGGCTTATTTCATGATTGTCTATTGATTATAACATTTGATAACAGTAGTTGTCCTATCTCATCATTCCCTAGCGGGTGTTAGTGGAACTAGTAATAGCTCTGTGCCCTATATAATAAAAGGCATGCAGACCATCTGTTGTTCAGCCCCTAATCAAAGAACGAAAAAGAACTGAAAGAACATATTGATGAATAAAGACCCAAATGAGAATTCAACATATTACTAAGCTAACTTCGAAATATAACTCATCAATTATTTCACTCTCTCATTCCGAGACTATCCTGTTTGTATCTGAAGGTTGACCAGATGTTTTTCATAATAATACAAAAACTGGTATACTGTGTCTGACTTTCATTATTACTTGCTGAATTTAACAATTGAGCCTCTGCCTGCCGCATCAGTTCATCTAATTATCCAATTTACCGCGTATTTATCACGCACAGCCGTCACAGTAACCCTGTTTCCCTATAATAAATACTAAGATGGATGGACATTTCTAAGCTATGATCAATGTTTATACATGTATAGTGCAAGCATATATCTTTTTTTTTTTAGAACGGCTCCTGACAGTTTTCTCTTCTTGTTGCTTGGTCCTCAATGAGAGGACTGGGAATTATGGTTCTGGTGGCATTGAATACACTGACAAAGGTGTCATCAAATTAAACTAACAACCTATGTTTATTTATTCCAGCAATTAGACCCAGAGCAGTATCAGCTCATTTATTGGACGACAGGAGAACAATACTCATTAGGTTTGATATGAATGTAAGTAGAATTCAAATCTATGGAAAATATTGTGTTTGCAAATATCAAATATGCTATACAAGAGCACTCAGTCTAATAATAGACTGACATTTCCTTTAGCCACTTATTTTTTCATTGATACTAACCTTGAATTTGATGGTGAATGTATTAAATGTATGATGTGATAAAATCTATTCCAGTGGTAGGGGTTGTTTCTACACCCCGGACTTTGGTTTGTCTATATCAATATTCACAGTAACGAGTTACAGTTTCATATAATTGGAACAGGATGCTATTATCTAGAATTCCTCTTTGAAAGTCATCTTAATGATTGGATTGCCTCCGACTTTGACCGGCTTGAAAATATAATGGGTAATAACAATATAATTATAAAACTATATATATTTTGTTTCCGGAATTACATATTAGTTTTCGTATAGGTCTTCCTACCATACACACCACACTTTCTCTGGGTCTACAACCGCCAATCCGTGACAGTGCTCTTCATAGTGGACACATCAACGTCAGGTCTGGTAGAAACGAGAAGCAGAGACCTCTACATCATGTCACCAAGTGACGTCACATTTAAAGAGGACGACGTCTTTATCATCATGGAGGATGGTGAGTTAAGCGCTAATCCCTCTGAATGACCAAAACCTGCAGCTGCTGAAATGGAGATTTGGCTGAATCGGCGAAAATCAGGGGCGAAGTCGTATAAGTCATAGCTGGCGGGAGAAGTGCCCACTTTTTTTCTGGTAATTTCTGGCACTAATATGATGTATCGGGCAAGTAAAACCACCCTGTAAAGATATTTTTAATACATTCCAAAGAGACCAGAAACTATCCGATGAAGTCTTAGTAGTCTGGTGGAATCAGCACTCTACGCATCTAGCTCAAGCTCATTTTATAAGAATCACAATAATAGTATCTGCAAGATTCTACTTTCAGACAATATTTCTTAACTTGTTATATAATCGTCCTTTGGGTTTTTATAAAGTTTTTATTTATAAATGAAAATCTAAACCAATTACATGAAATCTTTGTTCTTTTTATTTCTGTCTTTTCACATGATATTCTCTTCATTGTTTTCTGCTGACAGGGGCAGTCAGGGGTAAAGCTAGATGTGCTGAGTCCTTTGCTGTCAAAGATGCTGACAGCCTCCTTATCAAAACTGGAGTGACATCACTACCAGGTAAGCTATTTCCGTTTTACAGAACCTTGGATTCGTGTCGAAACTCTAAGTGTATATATTACAAGAGGAACTATTTGATAGCACATTGCAAATTCATATACCAGTTTCTGGGTCTTGTTTTCGCGTCAGATTCTGATGTCTTTGTATGATTTTATATCATAGACCGGAATGTTTTCCTGTTAAGCAGGGAATAACAACACTCAATCACCACTAGTATCATCTGGAATCACTATCGGTTCCCAGGGTATTCTAGCATACATCACGTCACTGATGCAGAAATTCAATAGGCAGTGGAAAATAGTTTGGCATTAGCTTCGAGTGTATTCTTTTTAGGGTTGAATGTTGAACTATGCACATAAATATTATAACATATGAATACATGGTTAATGTAACTGAATGGAATCTGTTCCGAGTCGTTCTTGTCAGAGATATCCACCGAGTGTGAAGTACGAGGTGAATATTTCAGACCAAAGGAACAAGGAACAGATGTAATTCAGGCACACTGACTATCTCACCTAATCATCATATAACCTTATAAATCATTAAAAACGCCATTTTACTACTCACCTTTCCATTGTCTCAATAAGTCACATGGTGGAGAGGGACGAATAGTCTTTCGTCACTCAGTGATGAGCAGTATCTGTACTTCTGGTCAGTAAAAGTGAGATATTCACACATAGGTATATAATAATGAATACGAAAACCACCAGTCCACAGCTCCTCATATTTGGTAGAAGTATCTCTAGTCGGAATAAAATATTCAACATATTTGAAATGGATTTAGGCATAATTCATGGAAATCTGCCACGTTACTACCTCAGTTTTGCCGACAGGGTCTAGCGACAAACCTGCCACCAGTGTCTCCACTCTGCAACCTACTGATGGGTTGTCGTCAACGGCGTCAACGTGTTGTCCTGATACCTCATCCCATTCCATAGCAACGGGTATATTTCTTCAAACCTTTTCGATATCTCTAGCGCGTCAATGGAATTTGTTTAGCAATAGTTTGCTTGGAAAATATGCTACATCAGTTGCTTCAAACATTTTACATCAACATGTTGAATAACATTTTGAATCACGTGCTTCCTGCTTTTAAATACTGCGCTCCCCTTGCTCTTTATTTTTAGTATTCACGTAATTTACCTTTTTCATTTGATTTGCTACTAGCTTTTCCTAACAGGTATTGCAATATGTACGTGTATAACACAGCATGTCAATAGAGTTGTGTTAAAGGGCTGATTCCACCGATCCACAAATATCATCCGAAAATGCCCGAAATTTATATCGGGCGTTATCGGGCTAAATCGTAATATTTCTCAAAAAATCGTTCACTCCACTATTCCCGATGGAAGAAGCCACTAAAGACTCCGGTGAGTTTCGGACGCTCACACAATTTTTTTTCTGTCGGGAAACTTCGGGAAGTTTCATATGCTTGAAAACGCTTTTTCCACCAATCCTGAAGTTCTCTGCGAGACTTTACGATTTGTTTCGGAATGTGTCAGAATATTTCTGAATAATTTTGAACCTTTCTAGATATATCGGCCGCGTTAAAACGGGTTCCTACCCGAAATATTTTGGTGCCGATACTCCGCGATATTTTTCGTGCAAAGTTCAAATTGAGACTGGAGACTGAATGGCCACGAGAATGAGATTCTCGTTTAGTGATAAACTCGAACCGGCTGTTCTTTTTGGTAGATCTATACATAGACACACTTTTTCTCTTATGGTATTTCTCGAACCATGTGGAAATAAAAGTTTGGTATTATATTTTTCTGACCTACTCTTCTCATGAGAAACCAATTAGATCCCGACTTTCGCTGGTTACCTACCATGATTCTGGTCGGATCTGCTTAAAGTGTCTTCCTCACATAGAGACAAAGTGAACCAGACTATGGCTTAGAGACTGAAGACCCACGAGAGTCTTTATTCATTAACTCTGAGAGCTGAAATACTCATTAAGATATATTCATAGCTGACAAAATTGATAATAAAGGCTACCTTCATGGTTATTTGATTAAAAACACACACAAAAGGAAATATGAACATGGAAAAATAGCTCCAAGAGTGAAAATTGAATGCATTCTCCAACCATAGGTCCAGGTTACATAAAACATCTGGGGCCCGTTTCAATAGAATGGGTCACTAAACCACTTAGTGACATGTTTAGTGACGCCAATAGTGACTTGAATAACAGAAAAAGTTTGGTCGCGTTGCAATAGGCATGTCACTAAAGGGGAGGTGTGTCTTGTCACTATTGTGGATGTGTCCCTAGTTTGGGACAACACATGTTGGGTACCCCACCTCTCATACTCATGTCTTACTGGGAACAAGTGGTGTCAAGGTGAAGGTCACCGCATAAATTAGCGACTGCGCTTGGGTAATTCTACACTGGACACCAGAGCAGTATTTTCTATGACAAAATTCAAATGTGAATATCTCTGGATTGCATGGACCGATATCCTTCATATTTTGCATGTTTGTAAGTTGTATGTATCCCTAACTGGGGTTAAAGTTTCATATCTTTATTCTTATGGTAAGTAAAGGTATGACCAAACTTTTTCTGTTATTCAAGTCACTATTGGCGTCACTAAACATGTCACTAAGTGGTTTAGTGACCCATTCTATTGAAACGGGCCCCAGGTCGTGGGTCAAGGCACTCTCCTAGCAGATATTCTACGCTCTACTTTCTGCGGCCGCTTGTATCTCTGCACCGACTTGCCTGTTTGGGATAGAATCTGTCCCATCCGCCAGTTTTTCAAATATCCTAAATTTGTCATGGTTTGGGCAGTATTTGTATTCTACTTGTACATAGAGATACATATATTTATGCGCTAGCGCCGCGAAAGATCTGCTAGGAGAGTGGGGTCAAGGCGGTCATTGATTTAACCCAAGCAGAGCTAACGTAGTATAGCTCTGGCGGCCAGTGTAATATGTACACAGTCCCACACCCTCCATACACAATTCCTCTACATAGAGTTCAGGGGGAATCGTAACCAAACCTCTGCAGGTGAGTGATATTCTGCTTCGTACAGTATCCACTAGATGGCGCTGCAGGCATGAATTGCAACTTTTTAACGCATTTTTAGTTTAATCATTTGTAATAGAAATATTTACAATTTCATTGGGATGAAACCTCTTTAGTTCGTTGAGGAATATTTTTCTTCTGCAGTATAACAATTATCTATTCGCTAGTGTGTTCATTTGCATAAAAAATTGAGGTTTAAGTACTAACACAATACAAAATTTGGGTAACCTACCCAAATAAAAAATTAATTCCAAGCATACAATCAGTGGTAGGGCATTCACTATCCATCATCATTGAACATTTATATGTCATATATCATGCACCAAGATGTCATGCTTATACTTTTAATATAAATACGTTTTTGATTGATGTACAAAAAATAAAATCCTTATGTTTCAAAAATTAATTTCATCAATTTAAATATGATTATGAGCAATAACTTGCACTGGACCTAAATGGGATCACACTACACTATTTTTATAACCCATCGATAATTTCGCTGTATTGTATTTCCTGTGCTTACCACTATTCCAAAGAGAAGTCATAGTGAAAATCAGTTATTTTCGATTTTGAAATAATTAATCAAGAAACCCAATGCAAAATTTTCATGGCCATGTCCGGCTTGGAATTTCCTATCCAACAGTGAAAAAACCGTTCAAAAATTCCCAGCCGTTATGGAGATATTAACGAAAATATGATTCTCAAAAGGAGAGACGTTTTGGCAAAACGTCTTTCGCTGGTTCGGTTTCGATTTTGTCAATGCGTACTCAGGTACCAGATCACACATTTCTCTGATTTTCCGTTCAGTTTCGTCTGGTTCCCTTCCACATTGAAGCGGCGCTCCAAAGCTCATGCCGGATTCTGACACTAGATGGCTATACCTGTAGTATTTCACTGGAAGCCTATGTAGACTGTCGGGGTACCAGTTTGAAAATGCTGGTATGAATCATAAGCCTTCTGCACACCTAACCTTGGCGCTCTGATAACTGACCTATCAGGCGCCCTAACTGGCTTCATGTAACTTAACCCTTTCAGTCCTAGCAATGCCTGGAGGTATTCCCACCCAGGGGATGAGGGATGCCTGGAGGCATTGTTTATGTGTCATCATCACAAACGTTATGTTTTATGAGAAATAATGATTAGATCTACACCATTTTTTCACAACAAAAAATACTATGTTCATCATTATACTCTGTGGGCATTCGATAAATAACTATAGTAACTTTTATCTAAATGATGAAGGCCACCTTTGGCTGAAACGTTGTGTTAATACTACAAACTAATCTGTATACCAACTCTAGTTTATAATAAAACATCTATCAACTGAAATTCAATTCACTGGAGTTTCTTGGTTTTGTGAAATAACACACCAGATATTTGATCTAAATGGTTACTAAATGACTATACGATTAAACAGACGCCATCGCGGCAATTGTCTCGTCCCCTTTGGGTTTAAAGCGGTATCATGCCTCGTCCTATAGTGCGCACACTCTCCACTCAGCCTCGGACAGAAAGAGTTAATGAGGCAGATTCTGAGTAGCATCAGTTTGTAATTGCACTTTATATATATTGATTAAATATCACTTTGAA
The DNA here is from genome assembly GCA_950022655.1 of Alentia gelatinosa. Classification (NCBI taxonomy): domain Eukaryota; kingdom Metazoa; phylum Annelida; class Polychaeta; order Phyllodocida; family Polynoidae; genus Alentia; species Alentia gelatinosa. Next base: position 22,039,498 of record OX465590.1, on the reverse strand, counting down.
GAACGTGAACACACACTGATTTTAGATATTTCTTTATAGCTATCTCAGTCGCCGCGCGTGTTGGCGAGGAAACGCGAGACTACACGTGGTTGATCGTCCTCGTTTTGGGCACAGTGCTGCTCGTGGCGGCGGCCATCCTGGTTGCCGTCTTTATTAAAAAGGGCACTCCTTCGTTCTTGAAAACCCCAGTAAGTGGTGCGGCGGCAGGTGGTGCGGCGGCAGGTGGTGCGGCGGTAGGTGGTGCAGCGGCAAGAACGCTGCAGCGTCCGACGCGCCATACGGACTTCTCTGACATCAACGTGAAATACAGATGAGCCTGGAGGATTAATAATGACCTGCAGGATGTAGGTCATGGACCACTGCCTCCAAGGTGTTGGTGTTAGTGGATTTTAGTCTAAGGAAGTAAATGGATTGTCACTGTTCTTGAAGAAACACTGGAATAATATTTCCTCACTAGCGCATCGAATTGTGAAGGAATTCAAGGCACACAATAAGTCCATGTATTTGGCAGAAGTCATAGTGACACCTCCATCATGTTTTTTTTGTTTTTTGTTATCAAGTTTTATTAGGATAATATCTTTTAATTTCATCACCAGGTTCGGCAGCATTGCCGTTCTTCCACCTGGGCCCTCTATAGTAGCGGTACAGACAATACGTTTTGACGTTTTATCATCAGGCTGTATCGTGTATTCAAACTCTGGGTGCTGCCTGGTGGTTCCGTCTTCCTGATCTCCAAATCTATAATTGATATTCAATGAAGTGTACGCGTATTTTTTCTTTTTTCCGTCAGAGGCAAATGAATGGATTCTTATGAGTAATAATGCCGCCATCTTTAATGAGTGAGAGATATTTGTAACTTTGTCTGGTGAGTACATCACAACTGTAAAGCTTAAGCTTTATAAAGGTAGACCAGAATGAACTGATTAAAAGATTAAATTCGGTTGGTTTAAATTCAAGTGCCCATCATCATTGATACATCATTGCATTAGTTGCTAAAACATCTGTTGTAAGACAACAAATGACAGTTGTCAACAAGACAAATGAAACTTCATTTCTGCTGAAGCTTCTACATCAGGAGATATCAATCCTGAATAGGCTGCTTTAGAAAATATATCCTGATAGCTGAAATGATGACACTATAGCAACGAGAAATAATCTCCAATCAAGACCTTTATGATAGGAGTCGGCTGAATAACTAACCGACCACAGAAATATGCATGTGTGTCAAATAACAGTGTGTTTTTATGGAATGGTTGAGGTTTGATATTGAAAGAATCACGTTGTTTATATTATCAATATTCTGGGAAGGTGTTTTGTAGTTATGACAATCGTTAATAGTTACCGGTTATTGACGATTAGAGGTCCTCGCGTTCTATAGATAAATGATCATAACACAGTAATCAGTCTCAGGTGCTGTCAGCTCTTGGTCACTGTTTTGCATTCCATGGTCATGATCATTTGGAGACCATTTAGTAAATGATCTCCAAAACCATGACAGGGTCAGACTTGTCATACAGGTCTGATATCCATACTGAACCTATAAAAGATTTAAGCTGTTTGCAGCAATATATATATACCTATCAGTGATCAAAACAGCAGTGATCATTTCAACCAAACAGTGATCAAGTCTATGGAACGCATTGCAATGATGATCACCAAAACAGTCTCCCAATCAGTGACTCTTTTTCCATGATCACTAGTGACGTTGCTGTCTGTTAAACACCTGCCAGGTTTTATATTCATAATGATTAGTATAGTAAAACAGGTTATACAAGAGATATTCTGAGAATTTACTTGTATTAAAGGGGGATAGTTCATGAGGCAAAATGTGAACATGGTTGCCCTTTTAGGCAAAGTGTGAGAAAAACAAGCGATCTAGCCGAAGAGTGGTTGTTGGGTTTGATTATTATTGTGGTAGCTTTTGTAATAATCTACTGTAGAACTCCACTTATGAGGATACTTAGAACGGAGGGTATCCCCTGACATATTTATAATTATATTAGAACCCATTTTTGAGTTTCTGTTTTCGATTGCTCATAGACCAGTTAGGTAATCTGATAACATTCCACTTTTAGTAGTTTCTTTTTGTGACGATAGTAACTATGCAGTTTTGGGTTTGCATGAAACAATACCATACTACTTAATTAATAGGCAGTGAGTGCAATATCCCGATTTTTATTATTAAATGTCTACATCTCACAGTATACATAGTTGGGGGTATTAAAGGTACACACACACGATCATAGATTTAACTTCATACATATTAATAATGGAACGCAATGGGTCATCACCTTGGTAAAGTTGTTAAAAGTCAAGATGGTTTTGTGGACAGGCGGCAATAAACCACGATAGGTTGATGCGTCGTAATACACGAGTGTCAGCGAGTGTTATTTTGATGTCAGCCTCAAGCCATTTAGAGGGCCGCCTGTCTACAAAACCATCGTGTATTGTATCTATTATCCATCTTCTCCAATAACTTAAACCCAGAAATTACCATATCAAAGGTTATATCATAGGGACTATTGTTTTGCTCTATAGCATTGAGGGACTATTCACCCATGTATAATGGATTCGGGGCCATATACCATGGATTTAATTACGTATACCATGGTTATGGTATCTGACAGTCTCTGTACAATGGGTACTGGTTTACTGAGTCCCCATACATTCTCTATGGGTACTTTGTATACCATGGGTTGTAAATGCTAGGTCACCAATGCAGTCCATTCTTGTTTTGATTTACTGGCAGTTTGCAACTCAAGATTTCAACTTTGCTTAACATTAGTATATTAAGAAATCTTGGGATGTAGTCAAGTATTTCACATTTTGTTTGTGAATTTAATTAGATTCATGTTCACAGGAAGCTATAGCAATGTTCACACCTTCCAAGGCAGCTTATTTTGAAATACGTCTTCTTTTAACATGTTTTAATCAAGCCTGTTCAATGCTTAATTCTATTTCTGACAATGCATTTTAATAAAAGATACGTTGTAATGGAATTTCTATATATCAATAAAAGCTATGGAAACTGCCAAAACTATCCATCTTTGTGACTGGATTTGGGAAGATTACCACGATTTGAATTTCCAGAAGGCAATGTATATGGTACATCTATTGATAATTTGTTCAAGTTCAGGATGACATGACAAGCCAGTTATACGTCTACGCACTTTGGTTATAGAGAGAACAACCTGCCATAGCAGCCAGATACCTTACTCATTAATGATAACTCATTTTCTGCCACATCCTTCACTTTGGAGTTCCTGTTGGGACTTGTGATTATACGAATACCAGGGAAGTTTATTCAACACTTCCTGCAAATCGTAGGGATCGGCCGCGTCGGCAGCCACCCCGTCGACGGCGGTCAGTCCTGCTCCCCAGTCCTTCTCATCCGTGTCCCAGCATGCTGACCTCCCCATGTGACCCGTCAACCAATCAGAGGACCTCTTAGATGGGGTTAGCCAGAAGGAGGTCTTGATTGCAGCGTCCTCCACAGGCATGTTGTGCACGTGGTGCTTGTTGGCTGGCTGAGCTCCTCCTTCTATAAGGCTGGACGACATGGACATAACGGAGGCGTTTCCCATCAGCGAGTCGGGGGCTAGGTTAGATCTTTCATCCAGGCAGTCCTCCTCCTCCTGGAATTGCAGATACGACGTAAGAGAGGATATAGAACTTTATCTCATCCCTGGTACAAGTTTAGCCATAGGAATAACGTTAGAATAATTCCTATATACCCATCTCCGAAACCTCCATAGTATACCGCTGCTGGGGGTGCAGTAATCATGAGTTATGTAGCAAGGCTGACGTTTTCGTCCCAGGCTGACGTTTTCGTCCCGGGCTGACATTTTGGTCCCGGGCTGACCATGTGATATAAAGAGCACCGGGACGAAAACATAGCCATTGCAGTTACTCGATAAGGGTGGCCATTTTACTGGGGCTATTGCAAGTAAAAATGATAATTTTTATCGATGTTTGAAGGTATATAGGATTAGGGAAACCAAGTTAGGAAAAATTACTGCCCACGGCCAAGGCCTTAGGCAGCAATTTTTCCAAGCCTTACCTCGTAACTTTTACACTCTCACCGGAACATAGTTTCCCTCTAATACTCAACGATCACCCCAGTAAAGTGACAATAATACGCCACGGTCGTAGCAGAGTGAATATGAGATGGCGTCATGCACTATTAACCAACTGAATTTGCAAAGTAATTTGAATTATTCTGATATAGTGATATTATTTAATGTCAGTGAAAGGGGTGAGATAAATCCAGGACCACACTTGATTTGTAAAATAGACAATATTCCACTTGTTTGGATGTGCTGTGATCGTCACTTGGATTCACCTCGATGAAGATTGCGGCGCATCCAAACTTGTGGAATATTGTTTAGTTATGCGATTCTTGATGCAGTTCTACGTAATTGTCTCACTCCTGGTGGAAGTTTAGCCATAGGAATAACATTGAAAAATCATATGCAATGATCACCCACGTAAAGAACCAATACTATACCATAGTCGACACAGAGTGATGTGAGAAGATGTCACAAGTGACTGGCCAATCAGCGGCCAGGATTTGAGAAAGTAGACACGACATGAACATGGAGATTTATACGTTCCTAACTTGACATGTGTAAGTATTTTGAATTGTTCTGACATTATGATGCACCGTAAGCATCACTTGGCTTCGCCTTGAAGATGATTACTGCGCATCCAAACATATGTATTGCTCATTTATATGATTCTCAATCGAGTTCACGGCACAGATATTCCTGTTAGTATCGCTGTGTTAAGTCCTAATAATAAAATCGCTCTCAGTAAATGAAATACCTGCCTGGAGTGCACCGCTCAACTTGGTCTGGTCCTTGTGTCGGTCGATGTTACCAGTCGGCTTATTTTCAAACTCTACCACGACGATCGGGTGCCCATCCATGGCGCTTTCACGACGATTCATCTGTTAACATCAAGGTCACTTTCTAAGATAAATGTAGTCAAGGCCAACTTCAAGAATAGATATAAGTAACATATCGATACATGGTAAGTGTACCGGAATGGAAAACTGTTCAGAGATACTTCCGTCCATAATATCGAGAAACATATAGAATTTAGTTACACTGACTATATATACCTGGAAATCATTAAAATGTCATTTGACTGTGGTCACATGGTACGGAGGGACGAATGCTTATAATTTTGAAACTCAGTGATGAACGGAATCCGTACTCCAGGGAGGTGGTTTAAAACTAAGAACAATAAAAGAATTGATCTTGACATGGACTTTGTTGCATTCTCATTACCTAAAGTGATCCGTCTTTATGGTGGACAGTTCTATAAGACGATCAGGAAGTAAGATCTCCACGAGAACACCACCCGTTTTACCATTCTTTTATGTCTGTTACTAATTGGGTTCAACCCTTCATAACAAAATATCTTCCGCTCTGATGGAAAACAATAAACGATTCAAACTGCACAAGATGTTATGGAACTCTGAGGACCACATTTAAAAATGCACTGATACTTTGATCAGGGTCACTGTCGCTGGTGGTTAGTCCTAATCACAATCGTTCAACCAGTATCGTTCTTAGTTTTAAAAACACCTCCCTGGTCAGTATAATGAGACGTTTGCCCGTATATAATGATACATATCCTAAGGCCCGACGTCCACTGAGCTCCCGATACAATAGGCCTTATGAAGCATCTAAAGACACAAAGTCGATATCGCGGTGGAAAGTCAACTTTAATCCGTAGCCACCAGAGGAGGCATCCAGATGCATTCATCGTAAGGTGTATCGTAGGGTATCGGGCCTAAACATGTATCCTAAATACGCCTCCCCATTCCAAATTAAGAAACAGCAGGCATGCATGTTATGGCCCAAACAGATATGAATTTATATGATCTTTGGGAACTTTGTTCGATGCCACTAATGAGCATATTTTTTTTGTATCAACTAGTAGGAAATACACGTACCTGGAAAATGTCCGGAACGCTCACTGGGGGTCTCTGTTGGGTCCGCCCGCTACGAGACCTGTTACAAAATAACGTAATCAAACAATAATAAGATTCATCATCAAATGACCACAACGACAAGGCTCAAATTTGGCATCGGCGTGGAATTACAAAAGCTAATTGCTTAAAAGCATAATTGGAATTTTATCCATATAGTAGCGACTTCTTTACCGCCTATGAAGGCACTGGTGGAAGTTGGCCGCACTACATATAGGCTTTAGTCTTTTCTCAACACTAGAGTGCACGGCAGGTCATGGATATTCATGATGGTGGTGGCTGAAGGCAGGCGTCCACCAACCACGACAAGGCTACAACAAGAGCCAAAAAGAAAGTTCCAATCGGCGCCTTGGACATCGCAGCCTTGTCGTAAGAAGGGGGGCTCTGCAACAGCGTTGTCGGGGTGTGTCGTAGACGTCACTGGTTCCCATAAAAAAGACGTCCATGGTACCGACACACTATGACAGTGATATCAAGGAAACCACGACACTCCACAACAAGGGAGTGGGAAAAATCAAGCATGTTCGATGTTGTCGTAGCCTTGTCGGAAGGCTCCCGACAAGCTTCCAATCACAGCCCAATCGTGGCCTTGTCATGGCCTTGTTGTAGACTCTTGTCGGGAACTGGGGTCCACCAACCACAACAAGGCCTCCAATCATAGGCCAATCGTGGACCTTGTCGGGAACCCATTGTCGTAGCCTTGTCCTTCTTGGTGGATGCCCCCCTTTAAACTACCAAAGAATATGCAGTGTCCGATTACAGTGTGATGTGGGAACCAGTATACCTTGCACCTGGTAAAATGGCGGAGGCTGTCAGATGTTCGTTTCAGGGTAAAGGAGAACTAAAGCATTAACTTTGGTTTTCAACATGCCTAGAAATAAATCATGGGAGAAAAATTACATCTGAGTATAGACATACAAAAAAGAACATCAGGTTCTCACTCTCATAGGATTTCAGTCTCCATAGACAGGTCTGGTTCTGTCTGTCCTTTTGTGGGGGGAGCAACTCCAAGCAGATCGTGCCTTTTTATGTATATTAAGTAATGAGTGACAAACTTAGCTTACCCTTGAATGAGCGAAATCCTTTTCTCGATCTGGAACACTGACGGTCTACGTTGTGCTCCAACCTTATTTGGACGGCAGAAAGGGCACATGCGTAAAAACAACCTGCGCAGGTTGGAGCGACACCTATGACTGCCGATGAAGTAAATGATAGGGTTCAGTGCGCATGTGCAGTCACGTAACACTGACGTCATCAGGATAACACCGATGGATGGTCCATAGAAGGAGTCAAACATTGTCGTCGTGTTGACGACTGTCTCTGAGAGGAATTTCAGAGACACCATGACACCACACATCTGAGAAAAGATGAAATACACGGTAATTACAGTCAAGGACATACAACTCTAGAGAATACACTGTCCATGTTACAGTGGAGGGAGAGTACGTTGAAAATATATCTGAATATGACCTTGTTGACAACAGAGCGAAGTAAAAACTACTGACCCTACAAACACATTAAGATATTTAGTAGAAACCAAACTCGAGTTCGGTTTCGTATTTATCCTACCCCATCTCACCGATATACAGAGAAAATTTTGTAATTATCCATGTTAGTAGCGTGTTGACACTCATAGGAGGATGGCAACATTTATCAGTGCTGCCGGATCTCCTTTCGTTATCTGGTCCCTGATCGGTCCGTTTTTTTTATTCACCTCGGTGCATAAATAACACTTTATTCAGCGCTCCATCAAATACATTGAGTCAATGTTAAACCTATGGCGTTTTTTATTAGGGGTAGGATAAATGAACAAATCGGCTACATTGAGGGCTGATCGTAATCCCCTTGTTTGTGCTATGTTCCAGACAGGAATTAGAGGAAAAAACCCAAAAGTTCCATATGAACGAGGCAACGGCCGAGTGAATATTGCAAATCATTCACGTGATACGCAGATAAATGGCTGTGACCAAAACGAGTAAATGTATTCATCTCACGCTATAAAAAAAATCAATTAAATGATTACAACGTGTATGATGTCATTGTCTATTGAGTATTAGTACTACTCCTCGAAGGGCCAATGGTGAGATAAAATAATGAAACTGGTAGCTGTTGGTGCACCCCTCTCATAAGATCTCACACTCTCTAAGAGGTATTCTATATTCCAGTCCAAATAAGCCACTAGGGCACCAAGTACACAGTATTCCCGCTAGGTAGCATCATTATAGGAATCTGATGTACGGGCTTAGCACGGGAGGCAGGCCAGTGGATTCTCAAGGCTCTAAGCCTATTTCGTTAAGAATTCTTCTCCCTGTACAGAATACCACTTAGAGAGTGTGAGATCTTATGAGAGGGGTCGTTCTTTACCTGCTGGTTATTGAGTTACACAGATAAAGTATCACATACCGTGGAGGTTCCTTACTACTCCTTCTTTAGGAGTGATATCTACATCACAATTGATAGCAGACGACTCTCGCCGTGCATGAATGAGTTACGAGATATCAAAAGCATCTCAATGAGAGTTTGTAAAGTGCTGACCTTAGTGACGCCCTTCTCTCGCCGGAAACGCTGATGGTTCACTCCGTTTAAAGGCGGACGGCCATGGGGGTGGGCATGGAACTCCCGCGCTACCTTTAAACAAAAGTCAACAAAGCTCCAAAGGAGTTCAAACATTGACGATCAAGGCGAAATGTATTCGCCATGTCTAACTCAAACAGGATGGTGGCAACCTGAATTACAGGTGAATATTCTATCTGTGTGTGCCCGTTGGTAAACTAATATCAATGTATGAACCCAGAATTAGACCTGCAGACTATTTCTTTTATATCAACTTCTCATCTAAATATTTGAGATTCACTTAACCGCATGGAAAATTGGGCAAAGAATTCCGCCTGGGGTGCATAGTCACGGAGCAGTTTTCAGGGATCGATACACTATATCAACTAGTTTCAGATACAAGCGGCCGTAATATCCGATGACTAAACGGGTAGTAATATCCGAGCACATGCAAGGACATTACGTAGAGTTCAGTCTGTGTCTGGAACCGTAGGTGAAAGTAGCTTATATCTGAAACCAGTTTATATTGTATCCATTATTTAGCACTGAAAAGACTAAATGAAAGCCAATCTTCTTCCACGCTATGTTTTACACAAGGAAATTTCCCCCTTCACCGTCACTCTGTGTACGGCGGAGATTACAAGCACCCGTAATCTCGCCCTGGTGAATTCACAGGTTTAGTGTGGAGACCCTGTAATCGGTGGATGATAATATGAATTGAGTACCTGGATAAAGCAGACGCTAGAGATGATTAGAGGCAGCACGAAGAGGAAGAGTAACGTGTACATCGCCTGACCACCGCCGTGAAGCATGCCACCTGATAACTGACAAAATCCAAATACATCACGTCTGATTAATTAAATAGCCAAAAATCAATGGTTTTGTGGAAAGCGGCCATAAACCATAAGGTTTTGACGAGTAGAAATACACGAGCAGGTTCACAGAGCCGCCTGTCTAAAAAAGCATCATTTGTTGTATTAATTGCACTAAATTATGCCCTTTTTATCTCATTCCTGGTATTTTCCCTCATAGACCATTGAGTATCTAGAAAAATTCAACGGGGGATTACGTCCCAAATGTTAGCCAAATAGTCAATGTGAGGGCTGAGATGAATTCAGAAACCTATGAAAGTTTATGGTCACAGCTTCATCCCACTCGTTTGAATCGCTACCTAATTCACGTGGCTTCGCCTTGTGAATTACTATGCTTTTTAAACTCGATAGTACATAAGCTCTGACCATAAACTTTCATAGATTTCCTCTATAGTATCCATCAGGTGGCTTGACGTCTGGCCTGGAGTGCCCGGTAGAAGGGTTGGGAGTATTGCCGCTCCAACATTAGACTTATTTTAAAAATTGGCCTCAATAGCATGAGTATATCTTACTTACCGTGGAAGGATCCCTAATGAGGCCCGGGATTCTCCTGATAGTAACGCAATCGGGGGCAAAAGCTTTGATGAAGGTGAGGTGTATGGACCAGAGCAGAGTACAGGTCATGGAGACTACCATTGCAACCAGGGTCACCCGCCGATAATCCTTCTTTAGAGACTCTAGATGAAAGCAAATCCATATATATATAATTTTGGGAAGGAAAAGTCTCTAGATGCAAATACTTCATGTGAACCCGAGAGTCCAAACATGGACTTTTAGCATACAGGTCAACACAGAATTGTACGCACACGATATAAAAAAAGACAGCTGCCCGGTATGGATGAGAAAGGTAGTTAGTGATACTCCTGACACCTAGTGGTTGGAAGTGGTATGAAGCAGTGGTAGCAAACCTACACTGGCCGCCAGAGCTACACCACGTTGGCCTGGAAGCCTGGCCTATTCACATTATAGGCCAGGTAATGGCTGCCATTTTTTTTGGGTGTAATATGGGTAACGCCTCCTATTCTCTATTGCACTGTGGGATTGTCAGAAGAAAATATGAAGTATGCAGTGATAATCTGTTTATTATTAAAGGTTTTAGGTAGTTAGAAAATGACTCCAGCCCACTTATATTTCTCTGAAGGGTTTTCAATGTAATGCAGCACAGGGCAATAGCAATTATAAGAGTAAATAATGGCTTACAATAACGTTCCAGCGTTCAGTACTTACTACAATGGCGCTTACAGACGACAATATAACGGTACACGCTTATTACTGTGATGTTGACGATGGACGCGAACCTCCACATTGTGTTGAGACACATGTAGGCTAAGTAGGCTGAGGAAGGGAACACTGGACTGCAGGTCAGCGCTGTAGGCACCCTGTAACACAGAATACTTTCTAATCTTATATGAACTTTATCTTGCTATCATTTTCCACATCATTGGTAATTCAATGTAACCATATATTTATAATGCCAGTTGCTATTGAAATGTGTGATAAAGTGATGCGTTAGCTAAAGCCAGGTTATATAGTATAATCGGTATATAATAGATATATGCTTTGTAATGATTAGATCAGTGAAAATTTTACAGAAAACACCTTATCAGCGAGAAGGTTCCCCACAACAAAGAACACGACTGTAGAATGTGAGCAGAGAAATACCAAAAGTGACAGCTGGAAGCAGCGACACCGTTATTCAAAATAAACAATTTAAACGGTCCAAAGGTTTGGGAGGAAATGACGTCAAACATACAGCGAGTCAGGCAAATATGTCACGATGTCTATAAAGCCATTTTCCACTGGCCGACTATTCGGCACCGATCAGCAGTCGGGAACCACCGACGCCAGATTGATGAATGGAAACACACACGCAGAAAAGTGTTTACCTATTAATTGTGCATAGATTATGCAATAAGGTAGAATCAAAGGGGATTGACTCAATGACCGGGGATGGTCATTGAGTTTGGAAGACTATTCCGTCAGTATGGACCTACCAAATGCGGCAGAAATAAGGCATACACAGAACCCTTATCAATTCTTAGATCCCGACGTTCAGTCGTTGGCCAACACCAATCGACTTTTAGGAGACCTCATTCAATCGGTGCCGTTTTCGTCTGCCAGTGGAAAATGGCTTTATCTGGGCACTTGCTCCAAGAGGAGGAGAGAGGTGGCGACTTCTGATGAGCTGGGGAGGCCAACGCCCATATAGAATATAGAATGTACGTTTTTATGACGCAACCTTAAAATACATGCCAAAACGTTTCAGACGCCATATGTTAATTTAAAATTGCGCCAAAGGAAATGCAGTCTCTCACATAACATTTTTTGCTGAAAAAATATAATAAACTTCAAAATGAGATGTATATAGTGGTAGACTACAACATCAATAGTCATCTTTATGTGTGAACGCTTATGACAGTTCATTAGTAGTTTTCCTATTGGTAAAAGTAGGTACATCTCTACATTTTACACAACAAAAAGAGGAAGAACTCAAATAGAGTTATGGTATTGTTAATCAAGACTGTTGAAATAGTTCCTTGTTAAAGAAAACTGACGCTCATGCCTTTAAAGAATGATTTGCATGCAGAAAGCAAGGCCACATAACTACAATAATTTCTGAAAATAAAAAAAAGAGCGCAGTACCAATTATATAAAAAGAAATGAAGAGAAAGGTCTCACACGAAGACGAGGATGAGGGCGCCCTTGGTGAGGTCGCAGATGGCGGTGTTGATGAGCAGGAGTGGCTGGGGTTGTACACGCAAGGTCCTGTCCAGGCACACCATGGAGGACACAAGTAGGTTACAGCACACACACGTCAGCCCTGACGGGAAGAGTAAAAACAGCAGTCCCTAAAGCCTCGTTCCGTACTAACTGTAAATTATCATCTCGTTTTATAGTTTGAACCGCATCGTCAGGTCGTACTTTATACATATCACATATTCATAGCGTATACTGTACATACGCACTGTTTTGCCATATAACGTAAAAATACCGTACAGAACACATTGGCTTGTTGAATAATATTTTGTATCCTACATTCGGACAGAAGCGGGAGAACTGTTGGCCACAGCACGAGATTTTGTAGGGGAGTAGGCCTGTCCAGTTGAATAACACATGTCCCTCTAGTATATCCCTAGTACAAAGTCTCCTACAATTGACACACATCTTCCACTATGACCTCTTTGGGAAGGACATGTCTTAGGTGTTTACTCCTACAGGATGGAGAGAATCAAGTGAATTCTTATTGGTTCACACACCAAATATATGAATGTGGTAATCTAAACTATTTCATTTTATTTTCAGTTGGAATTATTTACTTCTTCATACCTTCTCATTTTTTTGTGGTATAAAGTATATAAATGATATTACGAGAAATACATAGAGGTTGGAGTGTGTCAGATCATGTGACTCCCAAGCCTGACCACCTTAACGTGAGCAGGTTACAGGGGTAATTATATAACCTTCTCTTACACGCTTGTTATTTTCGGATGTTATAATCATAACCCAAATAACCCAAGCTAAGCTAGGACACCTATTTTGGTGGACTCTTAGAATCTAAGAGACTTCACTGTAGGCCTAGGAGACCCAGGGACAATATGGGTCAATTTTATTCAACACTATCAAAGGTCATCCGCTAGGACATTCTTAGGGAAGGAACTTCTATACTATTCAACAGCAACCCTCCTAGGAGGTGTCCTTTGACTATTTACTCTCTTTGGCAAAGGTTATTCAACAGGGCCCAGTACCGTAGGGCAAAATACAAAACACCGTTTAGTTGTAAGCAAAAAACTAGAATTGTTAGGCCAAATTAAGGTAATTATTATTCTATTAATTTCAATATGATGGGAGTCCTGGAGCCACCCACGTAAGTTTGGATTTTAGTCTTAAGAGGTAAACAGAAAAATCTTAGACTGCTCTGTATCATCAACAAATATCTTAGACCGCTAGATTTGATCAACAACAAGTAACTACTGTGCATTTCTTTGTTAAATGTACGGATGTTGACAGATTCTGGCATTCGCTGGAAGGGTGGCTTCAGATGCCGTTAGGATACCTTGTGTTTTTATCTCATAAGGTCATTTTGCTTGGTAGTTATGCGGTGGGTAGGTCACTTGGGAAGGCCTAGTTGGTCAATTTCATTGTTCTTTATGCAAAGTCCTTCATCATTCATAGACAAAGACTTTCATGATAATGACCTCGAACTCACTCAGTTCCTACTGGAAATCAAGCATAAAATGATGACGGAAAAAGCCACGTGCAATTTTCTAAGACAATCAGACGAATTCAATTCCTGGAGAAACTGTAGATGCAAAGATGAGATCGCTAATGAAGATGCATGCTTGTCTTTCGAGATTGGGGAAAATCCTTTCAGTTTTTAAATGATTTCGTTTTTTCATTATGTTTCCACTGCCCTGTATACATTTTACTGTTTTTACTGATGTCCCTTTCTTCAGTACTGTCACCAATTCCACTTTACTGTACTGCTTCATCATGTATTTCTTCTTTCAAAGAATTAGGTGAATATTTGTGACACAAAACAACATGGAACCGATTCCATTCAGCCACACCAATCATATATCTATACCTTATCCGCATACTATATCATCGTCTTGTGATTTACAATACTATATATGAAAGGTGTCAAAGTATATCCTTATCTCGGCCACCGAGGAATGTGAGCATTAAAACCATGTATAATTTCCTCTTTATTGTTCTGCTGTTGTGTTTTTATACACAATATTACCTGGTTTCAGACAATGCAAGGATATTGTGTAGAGTATAGGAGATTAAGATCACTTTTTTAATCAATAGCAGCATTTATTGACATAAAAAAATCCAATTACAATGAGATCAATCATATCTGAAACCAGTTAATATTGTACCTATTATTCAGCATTGAACATTTAAATCATGCAAGAAAAGTCAAGATAAACGCTTGTCTTCTCACGCACTACTTTGCATACAAGGGACTTTTTCGTAATCTCCCGGAGATTACGAGGACCCCTAAGCTCCGCGCTATGAATTACACAGTGTCTATATGTTTCGTATGGAGACACCGTATTTTGTGGATAATGAAATCTCATATTTGGTTCAAGAGATTTTAAAATCCCGTCCACTTTTACTTTTAGTAGTACATGCATTTCAGATATAAGCAGAAATTGTAAGATTTTGACGGAGACTGCTAGGGCAAGAGTGAATCAACTGGTAGAAATTAAACATACAGATCATGGTGCTATTTAAGAAGTTACGAGGGACAAAATAAAAGGTCGTTCGATTCTCCTAGGCCCGATATCGTTTAATAACGGCTAGGATAATTCCTGAAGGACAAATGGACGACAGGATCAAGAGTGATGTAGGAAATATCGTTTAATGAATTTGTCCCCCGAAGGACGATTGTCCTCCACATGGTCCTACGCCGCCCCAAAACGGACAATTGGGCGATACCTACAGGGGGTGTCGTAGGGGGGACTTGTACCTCTGTCTTTGTAAAGTAAATGGTAACGGTAACATAGCTATGAGGTTAAAACGGCAATGTAGTAATGGCAACACGGTAAAAGCATTAGGACGTTAGCACAGTTAGAATGGTCATACATGCAGTAATGAGGTTAGAACGGAAACACAGTAACTGTAATGAGGTTAGGATGGTAATGTGGTACCGCTAACATGGTAACCGGGACAGGAGGGGGCAACAGGTTAACCCAGCTCCAATGACACACACAGTGACAGGCAGGCATGGCTCTACAGACACTGGTAAAAACACACAGGTTTATACAGTATAATGGTCCAATCCAAATCTAGAAGGTATAACTTATATATACTATAACTTATTATACTCACTCTAATAATATGCCATGTTGTATGTATGTTGAATCCCAGTCTATGTTGTATGTATGTCGAATCCTAGTCTCTACCTACTAAATACAGCCAGTTACATGTGTTCCCAGTGACACTCAGAGAACCAGTGAAGCGTACCTAGTGCTAACAGGGGTTTTAGAAGTGGTCCAGGTCGGGTCAGGTCGTCGTGATCGGACCCTACACCTCACCCGAGATATGTACCTGTCAGTCCCGATCTGCACGTGCTATGGAGATTTATATGAAGAGTAGAATAAAAACATATACTCCCTATGTGTATTGATATATCGGTGTTACGTTTGACCTGTTGTGGCTGAAAAATTTGCTAAGTGCGAGAGCTTCAATAAAGAAATTATAAAAACCCACTTGGTTCAACTCTTATTTAGTGAAAAAACTTCATAGGAATTCATGGGACATTTTCCAAAATTACTTGTTAATCCGAGGGTTAACAAATGAATTGTATTATGCTGAAGACCGAATGTGAAGCTGGTAGTACACTGAAACCAATCATCTTGATGGAGTACTGCCCAGTATAAATACAAGTTTAAAAAAACCCCAAAAAAACTCAAGCCATCCCTCCCCATCACTTACCTACAATGACATAGAAACACGCGAGGCCCACTCCGGAACAAGGCCATCTGACGTCATTGGTATCTGACATGGATGACGTCAACGATTCACCAAAAGGTGAATCCGTCCCTGAAAAACTATGAGATATACGCTTCTATGAGCAACTCGACAGGTCTCTGTTTAGTCCTACCACGCCCCGAAACGAAAGGGAGGGGTTTTCTGTTAGGTTTTTTTCTTGAGTAGACCAAATTTTGAGCATTGCTGTAAACCCCCACCCCCACTTGTTCATATTTATCAGTATGTTTCCATAACGATGCTGGAAGATTTCGGGGTGGCTTCGTTCTCCAGTATTCACCCCGAAAATGGGTTTAAAACTATTTTCTCCACTTATACACCCCACACATATATGTGTATGTACATACTGTGAGAATTTTGGAGGCTGCTATGAGGGTGTATCTCATCTGAGAAACCATGTGATCTATTTCTCCCGAAGAAAAGGATAGTTTGCAGACTGTACAAGGTACTTTATCTGATATTTAAAGTGTTTGTGCTTTATGAGACTATAGAGGAGCCCATGAAAGTTTAGGGTCTGAGCTCGTATCCCATCGAGTTTGAATCACGTAGTAATTCACAAGGCAAAGCCGCGTGAATTGCTATGTGATTCAAATGAGATGGGATCGAGCTCTGACCCTAAACTTGAATGGGTTTCTGAATTTATCTCACCCTTAATATTGACTAATGGGCTAACATTTTTCCTAAATATCTAATGGGTGTTAGATACGAGTTTCCAATGTTAAGTCTATGGAGACAAAATATCTGGGGTAAGATAAAGCTTTATACCTACCATACATTACCACCTCTCCTTATCACAGCATTTCTATCTGTAAGACTGGTCTAGAACTCGAGGTGCAATATACAAAGTCAGACCACATTGATTCACCAACTCTAATGGGGAAGCTACAGTTTAATGCGCCCAGAACAATTACGGAAACGAGCGAAACTTCAAAATGATAATAAAAACAAGGATCGGAAGTTCGAGAGCAGCTGATGTTAACACACATGTCAGAAGAGAAAAATATTCACCACACCAGTTCCCAACGTTAACTACGCGGGGGTATAGCTCAGTGGTAGAGCATTCGACTGCAGATCGAGAGGTCCCCGGTTCAAATCCGGATGCCCCCTGTGTAGCTTTTAGTTTTCACTCGAACGCAAGATGAACACTGCAAATAATTCAATATTTGCTGTGCTTATTAGATTTAAAAAAGGAGCTGCTATGACATGGTCCCGTGGATGTTAGTAAATTTCTACCCATCTCCCTGTAATCTGGTGAAAGGGGGTCCATTGTTTCCTCCATGTGAGAAGTACACACTATTATCCTACCCCTAATATAAAATCCCAAAAGCTCAACATTGAGTTTCCACTAGTGGCATATAAAAATCCGTATCACCTGGCGTTTACACTAGACGATTGAATATGTTACTGACTGCAGATCGTTTAGCTAATAGTCGTCAGGTGGAACAACAGGTGGAGCAACACTCCCCAATGGAGATAAGGGGTGAATACTTTACCTCGAGTTGATGTTGAGAGGCCCAGTAAAATGGCTAGAGCCTCGTGGTATAATTTCACTCTCCTTAGAGTAATCGCCCAAATGACTACACCAGGCACGATGGTAGTAGAACAGAGCATAATCAAATAACGAATATGAACTGAAGATAAAGCAGATTCTGAATTTCCCCTCTTTTCTATAATATGTTGAACATATTTAGTACACTAAAAACAATATCTTCAGTGCTGTCTTCAGTGTTTAGGGACAGGACGAAATGCAATATTCAGAAAAAAAACCTTTACGCATAAGAGAAATGTCTTACCTTTTGTTTGAAATATTCATGTTTTTTTCATAGAAAAACTAATGCTTTCTCGAAAGATGGGTATGTATACGTCCTCTGTTTACCTACTGGTTTATAACTGCCAATGAACTTTAGCAACACGATAGAGTATTGAGGAGGGAGTAACTATGGGGCGTCAAAGTTGCGTAAAATGTGTCAGGAAATATTGTCAGCAATACACCTACAGGTCACAATACAAAATTGGATGAAATCAAAAAACATTATTTGGCATTACTCAATGGATTGAGAGGTAACGAGAGGTGTTCAATTATCGAATACAAGGATATAAACATGTTTTATTCGATCAATCATTTGGTACTGATTCGGAGTTGAGAACGACTGATCGATTACCGATGCAGAGTCAGTCAATGGAAACAGGCAATGCAGTGCAGCAGAGAAGATTTATCTTGGCAAATATAACGCGCTTTGGTACCACCAAACGACTTTTTCACTGACTGAGAAACCAAGTTCCTTTGATATCATCGTTGATCCCCAAAGTCACAATGGAAAATTCTGACAGTATATACAGATGATATGCAGTTGAAACAAGGCATCACCAATACTGATAATTTGGAACTCTATAATATCACGAAGAAGGTAATCCCCTTGCCAAAAAGTTTCCTTAAAAATATTGTACAGCTACAACCATCAAAGCCCCAACAAAACCCAATTGGGAACTAAGAGTTGTGTTGTGTCAGCTTGTCAATAGCCTCCTTTTATGTCCACATGTTATGTTCAGAGGCATAATGCTTGGACATTTATCGTATGGTTGACAGTTCATATCACAAAGTGGAATTTACCTTTCCATATTTTTATCGTCGTTATTTTCATTGATTTTTACACGATTCAAATTATTGGTGAGGATTCTGTCGTGAATTAACTGACCATTGGATACATTATGGTATCAGATGACGCCCCATAGGAAGATTTGTCTCAAGGCGTTTAGTTCGTATCCCTAGCTGTGGTATGTTGCTATATCAACAATGAGAAGCCTTTTATTAGAGCCTAATTATCACCGCTGTTAGGTGTGAAAAAGCAGCGTCAAAAGAATAACCCGGCGAAAGATTTGACTGAAAATCCACCAAGAAAACTGAATTCGCAAAGAATTCTCACGAGACCATGTGACAATGCGACCATAAAACATATTCTTTATCCGAATGAGGTATAGATAGTGGAATATTGCTCAATGTTCTTCTCATCTTAAAATTACTCGATGTTCCTATACACAGGAAACTACACGGGGGGATAGAGAGGGGCTGAAACTGAAATTAAGGACGATACCAAGATGCAATGCGAACGGTAGAATATTGTTAGGAATATATTCTTATCATCCCAGACTTATTCGGCTGGCTAGAATTAGGTTGGTTGGTGGAAGAACTCAGACAATTCATATAGTTTTTGCACAGTCCTAGCATGAGTTGACTGGCTCGCCTGGCTCGCCGGCATGGCTGCCTTAAAGACCTATTTCATGGAACACCTGCTTTAGTTTTGTATTTGCCCCCCGCCCCCCTTATGCTAAAAAAGATTTAACAACATAAATATAATTATGATTATATTGCATCATTATCCCTAAAATCTTCACTTAAATATTCATTCAAATTCTGTTCTTTTTTGTTTTTGCTTTTTTTCTCTCGCTTGTTTGCTTGTTTGTTCGGCTCGATGCCTGTAGTGGCAAAGCAGGCGGTTCATGCTACACTGGGACATACATCATATTTTTTACGACTATGATATATGAATGTTTTACCATATACTGAGCATAGGTTAGTAAGTATAGGACTGATATGCACAGGTGAATGATGAATGCTATTAACAATCCAGCAACAGAAATGCCAGTTAGTAGATATCACGGGAAATTATCATAGCAAAGTTTTGATAGGTATAAACAATACTTTATTTTGTCACTTATTTGTAAACTCCAGATACATTATGGCTATTTACACATTGGTCATGTCCATACGTCTTATCATTACAACCACCTTAGAAATACAAATGTTCATCCACACTTGTAAAGCCAATATACATCATACGTTTGTTTCTCTATGTACATACACAAAATAGTAAAACAGTTTGTTTTTTTCTGTCAATTCGGTCTCTTATGGAATTTTCACTAGACTGAAAGTTTGTCCAAGAAATCGGACTTTGTATAATATGTACAAATATGGATTTTGTAACCCACTGTCAATCTATGTACAATATTTACTCGGTTGACATTATGTACTCTGAGAAAGAACACCCCTTTATCAAATCACTGTTGTGTTCTTTGGTCCAGCTCCAGGAGTCAGTAATGGAGGTCAAATTCCCCTCTCGTTAGGTTCACATGTTTAGTTTTCTTACGCTATAATTCTTTAGCATTCCTGGAGTAATCCTATTCCGGATAAAATTGGAAATCCAATGAACTGAACATACTCATCACATGGACATTCAGGTTATTGACCAAACATGCAACTGCTTATCTTTACAACTTAAGACTATTTCTATAAACAAGTCCGCTCAGAACTATGGAACTACACAAGTGGTCGTTGGTATCTCTATCAAACATCCGACTCTATATCTACTACATGGTATGTTTCTGGAAAATATTGAGGGTATTTCTGCGAAGCGTAATAGCTAACGTTCAGTTTTATCCCATATTCTTAAAACAATGGCAGGACATTGGAATGGACATTGAAATGGTGGTATCAAGGTTACTATGAAAATATCATAAAAGTTCTGGGACAAAAGACCACCCTAGGCTATATTTAAATGGAATAGTATTTGGCATATGGCAAATGTACAGATGCTACTAGCATCTGTATCATGCTTGAAGGGCCTGATAGATAGGGAGGGAAATCGCTCGGTGAAAGCCTTCTTTTAGTAGAAATGTACTGGTTGCAGGTTGAGAGGGCGAGTGCCGAGTGGTGCCAATGTAGGATGTGGTAACTTATAGCGTTTGGGACTATGACATGACATCACATACGGGATTCCAGAAAGAAGGCCTTCAATAGGAGTTCATAAGTTCCCATGAGATGTCTACTGCAGCAAAGCTAAGAAAGAGGTTATTCTGTCTTTGTGAAATACTCTCAAATTTTGCACATATAATATCCCGATGCAGAAGTCCCTCATCTGATTTGGTTCACTCTTAACAAATGTAACCTGTTTTGTTTCTCTAGCTTCATCTGCTCTTGGTGATATTTTGGTAGGGATGTGAGGGACATTTCTAATTTTTCGGTGTCGCCTTGAATAAGAGGTTCTGGTGGATTGACGAGTTTCATCTAAGATGTCATGCAGGAAACCTAATAGCATGTCAATAGATGCATGGCACTGACGTAACTAAATGACTGGGCATGATACTAAGGTGTCACTTAAAAAGTGCTATTCATAGCTGAAGCAGCAGAAACTGAAGGTTATCGTGCGTTTTTGTATGGTTACTATTGATATCAACTCTCAGAATTCAATACCCAGAATACTAAAAAGTGTCATTGCGTTTCCGTACTAACCGAACTATTCAGATCGTTGGTCAAACCATGCTTGGATAGGGCACATACATTTCATTAATGCGTGTACTTATCATTGATTGGTGTAGGAACGCCTTGATGTAACAAACTCACAAGAATAGACGACTGTTGGGGGAAGCTAAAAAACATTTTTGAGAACTATCCCCACCCTGTCTCAGCCTAGGCTGTGATTCTCGAAATCCTTCTCTGAAAAAGATTTGTACGTTGCAGATAATAGACTTCTGATATCATTACATATCATTTATCTCCATTTTGTCAATTTGAATAGGAAATGGGGAAAATCTAAGATTTCTTGCCTCATGGAGGATGCATTCCCCAAGTATTTCTCAAAACGGATTCTAGGGGACTGCTCAGAGTCCCACAACGTAACCTCAGATAAACGTCCAATGTCGAGCCAAATGGAAAACATTGGAAGATAGTTCGATAGAATAATCCATTCTAACCATAAACATCAGAATCACAACATGTCAATGTGTATCTCTGTGATGCTCTATACAAATTTTTAACGACATTTTCATATAAGGCTTAGCGATTAAGTTGGCAATTATACAAACAAAGATATTTCATAGGATTGCGCTCAAAGCCAAATATATGCATCTCTTGTAAATTTAAAGTTGCCAAATATGTGGAAAGTATCTGGTATTGTCACAAATTGGTTTCCTGACAATTCATCAACTCTTCAATATTGGAAAGATGGATGGAGACTGAAACCGAAGAAATCAATCCTCAATCAGAATGGCATGTTTACTCAAACGATTGCAATATATTTTCTTGAATATTCTTGCACGTTTATTCCTAAATATCCTTCGTTTGCAAATTTTCTGTTTGCCGGTTTGACGTTCATTAGGAGGATCCATTCTTCAGCGGATCTCGACTGGATGCCGCCAGTGTTGTCGCCCTTCAGCTTACCGTGATAGACAAAGACCTCATTATTCCTTGTCTCAGCCTCTGATTGGTAGTTCCTATTGGAGATGGCAACATGCCATAAAATACTTTTGTCGATTGAAGTCGGAGTAAAATTACTTGGACAGGATTGATACTTGGAGATATGTAGAATCGATTCGTGATAGTGGAAGACGGCTCCGTTGTTTAAAGTCTCTCTGGTACTTAAAAAAAACCACCTTGGACAGATTGATGTGTGGACTAAGCCCTGTAAGGGTGTCAAGCCTAGATCCATTTGAAAGGGTAAACCATACTTCTATAAATGTCACTCAAGAGAAGCCACTCCAAAAATCCCATTCCCAATGTTAATACATCTGAAGAGGCTTCATCAAGACAGCAATTCCTCCAAAATATAAAGAACACCATTCAGCACTGTTTGCATGAAACTCGGGGTAGAAGATACTAATCCGCTATAAGGAACGGCAAATGGAAAATGTTGATTGTTGCCATAGCAACCGTAAGGTCCTTTTGATCCCGTAGAATTTGATTTCGCTGGTCGGCATGACACGGTCCCGGAAATGACGTCATTCTCGCGGGACTATTAGCTGCCGACGATAGTACGCTGGAGAATCCGCGAAGCAGCCCTGACGGCCACGGTTGCTATGGAAACCTGCTGCTCAACGTGCGGCAGGAGTTGGTGTTGTTTGCTGGGCTGAGCGGAGAACTGGGACAGGGCGTCCCTGATACCTGTAAATGTAGCACCGCTGTAACTATCCACGGTGCTCGGCGCGAAAAGAATATTCCTGAAACAAAGCCAAGTAATTCTTGTTATTCATTGGGAGAAGAAAACAGAGCGAGAGTACTGAAAATCAGGGAAAATGCTTCTTTTATATAACAATACGGATAACAGTCTCTAAAATATTATGGTAATATGACGACTAGAAATGTCCACTTCGAAAAGAAAACGTTGAAAAAACTGTTGAAGAAATGCCCCATGGAAAACTGCATGTCTACAAGTTAGTCAGACCTAACATGATATTATTGACTGAGAAAAGTGTGAAGTCAGTTTTGAATTTGTGGATTTCGAAAATACAATCAACACAATTGGATAACGTATCCACCACCGAATCCCATCAAGTTTTTTTTCTCATGAATTACAATCTTAACGATTGGTCTTTTTGCATCCATGTAATGCTTCCTGAATATCTCTTGTAACCAGATTCTCGTTATGAGATTGCGAAACAAAGTGGTACAACATTAAATGATTTAGAGAGACGGACGGAGAGGGAATAGAGTAAATTAGTACCTAAATAGAGGACGGCCTGGTAGACCTTGGGGAAGAATAAATGCGCGAGATAACCGCATCAACTGTTGGTTCAGTCGACGAACTTCATATTCGCTGAAAACAGGAAATAACACGTATTAACCATAATTTGCAGTTTTAATCAATCATGCACACAACAAAGCTGTCAAGGTTAAAAACATTTGTAGGCAAGCATAATTATTCAAAAACATACACAGTTAGTAAGAGTGCTTATATTTTCTTGAAATCAGAGATTCAGACAAAGAAAGGTAAGAGTGTATATGATATGCGATGATGGATTTGAAAGTGAAATGATAATCTAAAAGTGAAGATCCGCCTTTTTGAGGGTTGAAACTGAGCCCTCTTTTTGAATATAAATAAAGGATTCATGTCCATCTCATATAAACACGCTTGTCTCTATGACATGGCATGGATATGATGTCAGCAAATGAAATGAAAGGATATGATACTTTAAGGATGCATTGACACTTTGCATAACAGATCAAATAAACTTATGGATGCCCTAAAAATCGACTCCATTTCAAATGACCACTGTACGAAGAATAACACAATCTGGGTCAAATTACGATGAAATGGCAAAATGAAAGATTCATTTAATGTTATGGTCACTAAAAACATTAGAACACAAATACATACAAAATTTAAACGTAAACAAAAATTCCTATACAGTCAGAAAACATCTTCAGATATGCAGAATGACCATCTACGGAACATTGTCTACAATAATGAGGGAACTAGCCGCACCTACCTGTCTGACCTTGTGAGACTATATAACTTCATAAAATCATCGGCATGGTTACTAAAGTTGCCGATGGCCCACTGTAAATACTCTGAAACATAATCATAGAAATTAGATGAAAGTATTAACAAAAAGTGCAGCTTAGAGCAAAATATCCACCACCCCATGATATGGGTACCTTAGGAACGATATTATTATACTTGTCACTGCTAACGTTTATGATCGGTAGGACAACATAAGGCGCCTTTGATTCTCATTAGGCCACTCAAAAAAAACCCTTGTTTCTCATCACCGCGCGGATCAGAAAAAACGATTTTAGAAGATTTTATTTTTTATTTTTTCTAAATAGGTGAACCTTGATAGAAATTAGGAAAGGTATGTGTATTTAGTATCAAATTAAAGCTCCTGATGTCAGGGATGCATTAAATGTATAGCCAATAAAAATTTGGAAACCCTTTGTAAGCAGACACCCTGCGTAAGCGGCCACTTTGGCCTGGATCAGAGGGTGTCCGCTTATGTGGGGTTTTACTGTATGTCTGAAGCAAAGGCCATCTTTAATATAGCAAAAAAAAGCGCCCTCGTCCTATTTTTCATGGCTTGGTGATGAGAAACAAGTTTTTTTTGAGTGGCCTTATAGTTTACCTACTATATCTAAAACGGTAGAATTTCGTCGAATCCGCTTGAAGTGGCTCTCGCACATAGAGACAGAGTGAACACGACCTATGTTTGGAGACTGAGAGCCCATGAGAGTGAGATTCTCGGGCAGTGAAAAACTCGAACCTGTTCTTCTTTTTTGTATTTCTATACTCAGACAAACTTCTTCTCTTATGATTCATTTCACACCATGCCAAAATCAAAGTTTAGTATTGTAGTTTCCTGATCTATTTTTCTCGTGAGAAACCAATGAGATCTCACATTTCGCTGGTAGCCCTTTCAAAACTCCGCTGATTCCCCCCACCCACCAACAGATTAAGTATTTGACCCACATATGGCACCTGTTTTTGTGGAGCAGTCGGCAGGGCCTCCGACTTGGGATGCCGACGTCGGGCGTTCGAAACCCGTTGTCGGCAGCGCATTTTTTCATTTTTCGTACTCGGACTCGACGAAGTCGCTAGTATCATTTTAACACCTTTCCAATATAATATAAAATAATTTCTTAACCCATGGGTTACGTAGTCTCCATTGAAAATGTTTGGGGTCACAGAAAACCGTTTAATAGTTGCCGTACACCCTACCCTTAGGTTACGGCTTCCAACTTCCTTTTATCAAATTTCTAGGAATAGGAATTAATGAGCACGTGAATTCCGCTTAAACCTAATAACTGTTGCTTGGGAGAGCATTAAAACAAATCTTAATTCTTCAGGACAGATTAGACGTACCTAATTTTGTGATATTAAACAAGCCGTAGACGTCGGCGTCGACGGCGCCGCCGGCGGCAGTTCGCAGGGCGTTGAACTCCTCGCCCAGCACGGCGGCGAACTCGCGCACGTCGAAGGGCAGCTTGGCGCCCGCCGCTAGGCGCAGCACTGTGTCGCCCACCACCTCGGCCAGCGCCCGGTGCGCCGCGAAGCCCGGGTCCACGAGGCGGCGCACCAGGTCGAAGTTGTCTATAGCTGTGTGGTAGCCGGGGAAGCTGGGCGGCCCGTCCTCGTCCTGTACACCAGCAGACACGGTCTCAGTTAACATCTAACATGTTCAGATTTTTATCCTACCCCTAATATAAAATCCCATAGGCTTAACATTGAGTTTCCTCCATATCCCACGCTAACTGGCATATGGAGTTTTATATGCCACTAGTGGCATACAGAATTGTTATCACGTAATATTCCAAAATCGAGGAGATGCTGTAGGATAAAATCAAAACCATGGTATACGGGAAAAATAGTCCCTTTTGCTATAGAGCAAAGAAATACTCCCTATTGTTAGACCTTTTAATATGGCAATCACTGGGTTTAATTTATTCGAAAAGATGGATAATAAATTCAACAAACGATGATTTTGTGGGCAGGCGGCTCTGTAAACCACTCGAGGTTGACGTCGTAATACACGAGCGCTAGCGAGTGTATTACTACGTGTCAACCACTCGTGGTTTACGGCCGCCTGTCCTCAAAATAATCGATTATTGTCTATGTAATCGAACAACCTATAGTGTCTACATTCTGAAAATAAAGGAGCTAAGCTCATTAAAAAAGACAACCCTCAAATATCTAACATGTATTTCATTTTCGATATTTCGGATTTGTATCATCCAAACGCGGAGATCAAATTTGTACTTATATCTTCTAAGCAGTGGGGGAACATTATAGAGTGTGTTGTTAAAAGGCCTAGAGACCTATCTGCAATGGTTATGTGTGAAT
This sequence comes from Alentia gelatinosa, assembly GCA_950022655.1. Classification (NCBI taxonomy): domain Eukaryota; kingdom Metazoa; phylum Annelida; class Polychaeta; order Phyllodocida; family Polynoidae; genus Alentia; species Alentia gelatinosa. Next base: position 22,012,970 of record OX465590.1, on the reverse strand, counting down.
TACTCACGTCGTGTAGGTATTGCATCCATAGGACAGGTATTCCTAGAGTATAGAGAAAGGCTGCTTGGTCACTACCTGCCCCGACATGGTTTATTCTGAAAGCAGATATAGCACTATATGAGAGTCCTGTCCATGCTCACATTCATCACAATGAAATAGAATACAAATTGATTGTGTTTTCTAAAGTGGAATTTACGCGGTGGGATTCATGTACCTCAAAAGGTGCTTGTCTGATACAAATCTCACTGAGATTCCATACTGGAAACCAATCTCCTCGTTTGCATGGTAGGGTTCAATTTCTCCGATTCAGGTATTTCTCCTGCAATTTTCGGCGAAGATTACCCCTAATGAGGTACAGAATCTAAGGAGATTTTGATTCAAACACATATCAAATTATAGGGGCATTTTGGTGAAGCAAATGGACCCATAGCTGAGTCAACAACTAAGTACCCGATCTAGCCAATAGGAAACCAGCTTGCAGGATTACACGATTTTCACAAGCCTCACCTCAAGGCTATTTTAGTCTCAGGGTTAATGTTCATTGGGACTCTGTGGGAGACTATGTAACAGGTGTGTCCTTCAATGATAATCGAATTCGCCATTTTTCATGGAAATTATGAAAAAACGCTACCGCATGAGCTGGTTTCAATTATTTGGGCATTACTCTGTATTAAGAAATGTTGAAATTGATTTCATTTTTCCCAAATCATTGTTGGAAAAGAATACGCCCATTCCATCCACCTACACTTATTTTCTGAAAAACAGCGCTAGGTTTCTTGCCACTATCATGTGAAGATCGTACGATATTGTTTATTTGTGTTGGGTATTGCACATGAGTAGTACATAGAATTGTCGTTTTGCCTCTGGTGAAATTGGGGGCCATCCATAAAATATGTAGACGGTGAGGGTGTATGGGCTGGTGGTGGTAAACATAATCTGAAATTGTGCGTACGTATTTTATGGATGATTGTCAATTCTGAATAATTCAATAGTTCCGGCAATATCCTTCCCCTGAATAATTCAATAGTTCCGGTAATAATCTTACTCTTCAATACCACCCACTCTGAAGCTGAAACACCCCGAAGCTTACTTTGGTCGAACGGAGTCTCCCATGGTACCCGACCGCCGCGTCCATACGTCATACAGCGTCTCCGATCCCGATGACGTCATCCCAGGTGGCGCCACCATGCGACTGGAGCTGAGTACTAGACTGCGGAACAGTGGCGACGCCTGTACGCCGAGGGTGTAATTACCAATGACGGCACCGTCCAGGTTGATATAGGCCACGGTACCAGCCGACAGCTCCTGCATGTTCTCCTGTATTCAACGAGAAAAGAATGGCAATGATTATATATTCTGTGTGTTCATTATTAATTGATTAAAGAGTTGTAATACTTATGGTAACCGGAGAAAACGGCACCCGGGCAATCCTGGCATCGACCATTCTAGGAGAACCCGACCCTGAGTAGAATTCATAAAATAAACGTGAAGACGAAATAAGGAATAAGTAATGTCTCCTGACCGTTGTTGTAATGAAGTTTAACTATATACAATTATATATCTAATGTATGTGTACATGTTCTATACATTTATCTTAAAACATGATATCATAATAGCGGGTCCAGGTTATCCAGGCCGCTAGGTTCTCCTCTGGCGCGGGAACTCCGCTTTGCCAAGTTCTCTGGTTCTCATACCTATTAGGCATATCGCTAATGCAATTTGAGAGGTCTTAACTCCAGGCTTCGTCAATATTAGGAATCTCATAAACTAATGGTACCAACTCTATGGTACCAACAATATAATAGTAATCAATATGTTTCATGACAGTTAGGTGACATGATGATAAAGGAATAGGCCTTTAAACAATGACAATGGAATTTCTTTCAGAACAAGCGAATACCTTCAACTGGCAACTAGCCGACAGATACATAAGATAAAATGAAAAAAAGTAAGAGATAGTTTCGCTGAAAGGTATTTACATCCGTTTGTGTTTAGGAAAGAAGTCACAGTTCTTACCTCGACCCATTCATAAGATCCTATTAAGTTAGGCTCCTCGGCATCCCAGTGTGCGAAGATGATAGTCCTTCTTGGCTGCCAGCCTGTAATAAGTTAGTAATACAAGTAGAGCATCACTGCACACGGGTGTTATTACAAACTTCTCATATCATATGGAATAGTGCTTTTAAGTTGAAAATACACCAACGCTCAGGAAAGACTTGATTACAGATATCCTAATGTTCTTAATCCTTTTTTTTTTTTTTTTTAAATGTATTATATCGCCAATATTACATAAATTTCCCAACTGGAAACAGTTTTTTATATATCACTGAATGTCTAATAACTGACTCAACCGGAAGTAGCTATATCAATGTAAATACCCATGTTAGAATCATCAAGTGAGGCTTAGTGTCAAAGCTATTGGAGTTTAAGACTAGAATTTCGTTTTTGGTCTAATTTGCTAATATTGAAGTCTACCTTACTACCATCGTCTCTACAAAAGTATGTCTTCGATGACTGTTGTTGAGTGCATTAAAAATATGCATTTAAAAGATTAGAGAATGAGATATAATCTCATAGTCAAATCATTGAGCGACACTATCCGGAAACGATATTCTGAGTACAGGAATCTGCCGTTTCAATGGGTTCACTTTGGCTCCATATATATACATGCTTGTTTTACAACATCTACAATGAACAAAGAACTGCGGAGACACAATAAAGAGATGTTTGAAAATATTCTCAAGATGCATATTCCTCTACATAGGTGCACACTAAACGTTCAAATTAAACCAGAAGTGATACATTATGATGGCTTACCTGTACTGGAGAGGTTACCAAACGCCTTTGCCACCTCCATGAGAACGGAGGTGCCTGAGTTGGGGTCCACACCACCGTATGTCCACGCGTCGTAGTGACAGCCGACAATCACGTACTGATCTGCAAGACAAATTTTTGTGTTCTCTTAAAAGCTCTATACTGATAATTCGCCAAGTGGGTGGTCTTCCATAATATGGTGTACAGTGTAATTTACAATAAGCACATCCTCGCTGTTGAGTTATATAGTGAGGTATAACATAAAATAGCATTACTTATACCTTTCACCAATAGATAAAGGGAAATATATCGCTGTACTAAATAATATTGATGAGATGAGTTGCTTCGATGACACGCTCTAAACCATTCAAGGTATATCTTAGTTTATCTCACCCCAGATATTTTTTCTCCATAGACTTAACATTGGGAACTCGTATCTAACGCCCATTAGATATTTAGGAAAAATATCCAATGGGGGATTATGTCACAAATGTTAACCCATTAGTCAATATTAAGGGTGAGATAAATTCAGAAACCCATTCAAGTTTAGGGTCAGAGCTCGATCCCATCTCGCTTGAATCACTTAGTAATTCACGCGGCTTCGCCTTGTGAATTACTATGTGATTCAAACTCGATGGGATACGGGCTCAGACCCTCAACTTTCATGGGTTTCCTCTATAGTATCCACGGTTTTCTCTAAGAGGCACATGCATTCTAATATATCATCCATCGTTTACAAGATCTCCATTGAAAATATATAGGGACTCAATAGAACACTACCCATTGTTTATAAACTGTCAGATACCATAAACATGGTGTACGGATTCAACCCCTTTGAATATGGCTTCAAAGTCATTGTACACAGGAGACTAATCACTTTGCGCTATGGAGTGAAAAGATATGGCAAGTCCAGGGTCGAATCTATTCGTCCTCAAAACCATCGATTATTTTCTATGTATCTTATGTTATGTAATGTTTCCATAAAAGAGCACAAAAGAATGATTGACCTTTATGTAAGAAGTTGGACTGGCGCTAGAAATGCCCACCATCAAACACCCTTTTCCTACTACCTCTACAGGTTTCTCACCCAGGTGGATTGAGACAGATGGCATACTATAACAAAAGCCAAATTTATGTCTGGCTGCCAAATATTGTACTGTACATTCACATATTTCCCGCCAATCTCATACGTTGGCATCCCTTTAGCTATAGCTGCCTATTCTGTGGCAGTATAGAGACTCTTAATTCTAATGTATAGGAGAAGGGTCGCGTACCTGGTTCCTCGTAGCCTTCGATAACACCGAACACGTTGGTAATTTTCCTCTGTTCACGTTCGTTGTGTACATCTAACACCACCTTCCTGTCAACAAAGACAAGTATAAGTTTACTGTCTGAAGAATATACACTGTGCCCCAGATCCTCTGATAAACCGAAGAGAACATATTAAGGCATATCGGATAATGTAGCCTGATATATCAAAACCCATGTTAATTTCCTGTGAATTGAATATGATCTCCATGTGTTGTAGAATACATAACTAATCCAAAACATAAGAGTCACCGTGCTAGTTTATGATTTAGAGTTATCTTCTCGAGTAATATCATAATGGAATGAATAGAAATCAAGCAAATGAAATAGGACTATTTTACCTATTGAGCTAATTCAAATCAGACAATACTTAAGTTTTGGTCATTTGATTTCGGAATATGCCGCAAAGAATTAATTTAGATAAATGTGAATATTTGAAAACCACCAGGTGATGTGACTGTGAATCGTAGGATAAGCCTTTCATACTTTCACGGATGCAGCTAGAAACCTGAAATACTTCCCCAAAATGATAACGTTAATGTGACATTTCTCCTAAGATTGCATCATGAACAGAGAAGAGAATATATCAGGTGACTTCAACACGTTACCATGGCGACAGATACAATTATATGAATTGGTAAGAAATTATGACTTTTCATATTTGCATTGCATTTCTCTCAGGAATGCCCTGAGGCATTGCATCTCTGTTGAATGTTTAATATCGAATTTAGACCGCATCCTGCTACGAGAGCTCTCGGGTATCTGTGAGGAATGAGACTTAATCATAGCTCGGGATGTTTTAGTGTCTGTAATCGCGGCTGAAACTCTTGCGTTCTTCACGTAAATCCTCCCCTTGGCTCAATCTACAAACGGACTAGGCGTCTATAAAACTGTGTGTATTGTGAATAATAAATGTTTCCTAGACATATGTCAGGATTACTGGAGCGTACTCTCCTCTGTACTCTACATCTACAGCTTTATTTAGTTTCGTATATGTCCTTATATGGGCATCAACGTATCATGTATATGGACCTCTGCATCCTACTAAAATGATCATTAATTCACTATATGTTTATTACATATAGCGGCTCCCATTGGACTTGTATAGTAAATTGCGCCTCTGCATTTGGACTGCGGAACTCTAATCATTAAACGTAGTCCCCATCCTAAGAGTCAGTGGGGATGATGTTATTTAAGGATCTCATAAAGCATGCAATACAATCTATACTGTTTCCGAACGACTCCCGGGAATGTTGTATAGACTCTGGATGTACTAAATACGGAGAAACGTATAACTCGACCTCCTTTATTGCATCGTATGAGTACGTAAATGTTTTTCTAGCCGAAAGTCGTCTGCTTTGCATCTCTTACACTAAACCGTAAAGATTCTCTGACGGCATTGTCTGGCGTGTCTAGTCAGTGTTTGATATAAACTACTGTTATTCTGAATTGAACGAAACAGACTTTTCTTAGCAGATCAGAAGCGTTGTCTAATTTGATAGACTCTCTCTTTGCCTTAATTGAAATGCAAGATTTCATTGATAATAATGGGAATCTGTATTGCAAACTAAATATGTAAGACAAACCTGTGAAATTCATAATGCATATTTGTACACTTTCGTGATCATGCCTGACTATGGACGGCGAATATTCCAGGTAACACAGGGATATATGGATTATTTTGTCAATATTTGGTGAATGCTATATTACTCTGTCAGGTTCCTAAATATTACAGACCTCCGATTTCTGCGTTGGGTCGTAAGCCGACCATGTAGTTTTCCAATACTAATAAAGTACTCACATGTTCTCCTTTGGGGTGTTGAAGCCAGGTCCCATATGGTATGTCACATTGTGATGCATACTGCCCAGGAAATGTGTGGGGCCCATTGGACCAGCCATGTGGCTGTAAAACAATATTTTAGTAGGTGTTAGCAATTTAGCATGTAGCGTATAATCTTCACAGATTACATAAACATATTACCAGTAACAGACAAGCATATAAATATAACGTACATATACCATGAAATGTTTACCTGGACAGAATTGGGGCTTCTGGAATGCAATTGAAAAAATGTTCCCCCCTTGTGGGAAATACAAGAACTAAAAACGATTGCCCTGCTTCTAGCGGTATTACAATAAGAATGGTGAAACTATGTACAGCCGTGTGAAAATATGAAAGGGTTACAATATTATGACATACCGGTCGCATGGCCAGAAAAATTTGCATGAGCCACGTGACTCTCAAGCGACCACCATGCGACCGTCTCATCCACTGAAGCGAATTTTCAAGCGAACTTTCCTACGACCGGGTGACCACTCTGCGAACAAGTGCGACCGCTAGTTCGCAAGAAATTCGCATCAGTGGATTTGGTGCTTTATGGTATCACATGAGAATTCTCATGCGAATTCAGTCGCCTTAGTAGATCTGGTGCTTATGAGTTTGATCGTATAGCAATTTCACAGGGAGCTGAGTGAAATTATGCAGCGATTACATGAATGAAGCATCAGATCCACTGAGGCGATTTTCCATGCGAATTTGGGTTCGCAGACGTTCGCTCGGTCACATGAAATTTGCATGAAAAATCGCTTCAGTGGATCAGGCCGTCGCATGGAATTCGCTTGGTGATCGCATGGCTCATGCGAATTCGCATTAATATTCAATATATTGAATATTGTCCCCTTAGTGGATCTGGCGCTTTACACAATTAGCCAAGGCTTTTCATTAAAATTGAGTTTCAGATTATATCCCATTCGTGAATTTAAAAAAATGCAACTAATGTACCATAGCTTCAAATCACGAAGTAGCTAATGCGTATTTTCTCATCAAAGCCTGACACAAAACAATATAAGTTTTATGACCGGACAATTATTATTACGGTAGGTTACCTTTTTGCCGAGTATTGGAAATGTAATCATTTTTGTTTATAAACTTACTGAAAGATTAATTTTGTGCACAATAATGCGAGTGTGCACCTTTCTTGCATTTATTTTAAAAAGGTTTACAGGATGTAAAAATATTCCCTCGGTAAGGACAAGAATATCTATCCCTGTAGGATCGATGTCTTTTGCCACCTTCATTAACGCAGTTACTTTTTTCTTGTTTACGTGATAAGTCAATGACGTAACCACGAAGGAAATGCGAATCATAACGTATTAACAAACCTTTTAGTACAAAGAACGATAAATAAAGGAAATGTTCATGTTTTCGCTCGTAAAAGCTTTCATTGTCCTTCAACGTAAGTGTCTGCTGATGTATGCTATCCTTTTGTTCAACTTCAACACTTAATGTGACTTATTTCAAGGACTTTCAATTATCCTATCTTGTATTGTTACAGCAGAATCCTTAACTTCTTCACAAGCACGAGATTTATGCTTTTTTAATGAGAAGGATCGTAAGGGACACAACTTTCCAATTTAAGGTGTACCTGACTTCAGGCTGGAACTAGATTAGCTTAATCAATAATTTCTAATAAACAAACAATAAAATAGATAAAAAAAAGTACCACAAGGCACTAAAGTTATGGAAAACCGATTCTTGAAAGATATAATCAAGAACCATCAAGAAATTCCATACAATTGTTTCTGTGGCATGAGTTATCTTTACCGAATGATATCTCAAAGTGGAGCTGAGTGGTATTTATAGCAGAAGACAATAGGCACCATGTATTATATGAAATTGAGTGACGTTCAGGTTTTATCCTACCCTATCACATATTTCTAACTAAATATGTCATTCATGACATATAAATATTTTTTTGCATAACTGTGGCATACAGTCACGCCTCGTTAAGTCTATTGAAATTTATATGAGGATAGGATGAAATTTGTTATTGTACTGAGTATGTGTGGAATAAAGCCTAAAACCTTGCTCATTAAAGCAGTACTAGAGTCTGACCTCATGATGGTCTCGGCCTCGTCGTAGGCGATGGGCTGGACGGGGATGCGGGGCAGGTCGGCCTCGTTCACCGGGGTGCGGTAGATGCCCTCCGTGCTGGGCAGTCCGGGCGTGAGCGGGTCGCCGCCGCCCGCGCCCACCTCCACCGACCCGCGCTGCGTGCCCCAGGCCGGCAGCCACCAGGAGGACGGGTACTGGTCCTCCGGGCGGGAGTTGGGGCGCGTCACCTGGGCCGGGTCCGAGTAGAGGATGGCGCCCGCCGCGCCGCACTTCTCGGCGTTACGCACCTGCAGGCAGAGGTGTGCGATTAGAACGGAACCAAGAATGTCCTTAACCCTTTAAAGGCTTATCCTATAATACAGTAAAGCCACCTGGGGATTTTCAAATATCGACAATTATCTATTTGTTGCTGCTAGTGACATGTAAGAGCGCACGATTTATGGTGAATATACGTCTTATAGTGAATAAAAAGAAACACAAATTCAAACCAGTTCTTGGTTACCCATGGCCTTTAGTCAGAGGTAGACATTGCACCCTCTGGTGTGATACACCTGCCTACATACGCAAGCGCACCTGAATTGGCATTCACGCTTCACCTTCTACACAACACATCCCCTTATTCTTAGATATTTACAACCATCAAGTTTCCATTTTTATTCTTTTACAAATATAAAAGGATATGGAATATTGGAATATTTATTATGCTAATTATAGGTGGAAGTGGACTACTTATTGCTTCAAAGATGCCTATGACCAGGGGGAAAGATGGGGCAGCCTCCGTCCCAGATCTGAACCAGTAGGACGACCATGAGGTACCTATATCTATCTGTCCGAGGGGACTGGGACGAATCAATAGACCTGGTATCATCACAGGTCAGTGTACTATTATTTAAGCTTATTTCGGAAATAAATACCATGGACACTTTATATTGGTGGATAAAATAACATATTCGTATGCGCCCGGTGTGTCCCAACCGAGTTCCCATGGGTTTGTTATGGCTACTACGTATTAGGTGGATAAAGCAAATTAGAGACTAGTTTTTCCACAAGAGAATGAACTCACCCCAATAAACTCGCAAAGAGTTGAAGAGAGAGAACCCTTCTCTACCGAATAATTTTACAAAAACAAATTAGAGACTAGGTTTAGTGGTTACCTTCTCTCCGCGGTAGATTCGGCCGTGTCGCATGATAACGATATTGTCCTCACACCGTACTCCGCGTTGTCGTAGAATGTCAAAGTCATTCTCCTCCCCGAAGTTAGCGTACACCAGATCGCCCTGCGTAACAGAACACAGAGTCAACACATTAAGTTACATTTACGCTAGCTAGCTAGAGCATAGACCAAAATAGACTATAACGGTCAAAAGTACTACTTACTGGGAGTGTCAGAAAACAGGCAAACTTTGCCTTGTACATTGCCAGGATAAATAAAATGATATAAAAAAAACCAAAAAACAACAACACATGCTTTAAACAGGAGCCATACCAAGCGTGAAACGCAGCGATTTCCCGAATCGTCAACGGGAAATAATGTGGAGGTGAGCTTTTGTTTAACATTTCACTTGATTATTTCTTCTGAGACGCTAAACTGTCAGTGGGAGATATTACAATAAAATCATATCTCACATACATGCCACTTTCTGTTGGTGATTCTAGAGATCGCTGCCGTTTCTCGCTTGGTGTGTCCCTGGCTTTATATGATTTATATTTGGTTCGGGGCGCCCACAGCCTCTCTATTAATTATTTCAGAGATCCTACGTCATACATTATGTCCACTCACTCTTCATAACATACGTGATAGTTACAGAGAAGGATTTAGAAAAGTTAGTTTTCTCGATCCGAGATTTAACATGTAGGAAAAAAAGACTAAGTAATGGAGGAAGGATATTGATATTATCATCATTGAATGTTTGGTTGGATTAATTTTGCGTCGGATAATGGCAATTGAGAGCTGTTGATGCATAGAACACATGCTACTATGATATTGTTTTCCGATAATTGAATTACCGGGAATTTGATACACAGTAAGTCACTGTGTGGGAGGTATTACTTATCTATTGGAGGTGCCTATCCTTCGACATTTCATGTTTGCAACATAGGCTTTTAATATGGTGTATGGTTACTAGCGCTATCGTTAACATGCGAACTATCACAATGCAACAAATCCGGATTCAAGTCTCGAGATCACATGCCATTTTCACTTCATTGACATCCATTCATCAACAATCAAATATGTTTCGGAAGAAATGAATTAAAACCCAATCCATTAATGGAAAAGCTACATAGCTGTCGTTTTCCCAGCATGGAAATGCCATTTCCGAGCGAGACCAACTCAAAAGAGTTAATGCAATCAGGGCAAATACGAATTCAGTTGGCTTCTTCATCAGGTTTTAACAGATGGAATAGAAGTTGGAGTTATTTGAGTGTCGTGTGTGGATGGGGATTTTTTACCTTGACTGTGGCGTTTGGCGCGTAGGCGTTGTAGGGCGCCAGTTCCGGGTGGTACTGCTGGTGTGGTCCGTGGTACTCCGTCTGATAAACCACCGACCCATTACCGTCAACCAGTGACACCGAGTTAGGGTTCTCCCTGAAATACAAACGGGAATCTATAAAGCGCGCTATGACAACTTTCAAGTATGATTCAAGTATGAAATCCGTTTGAGAAATACTATAGACAAAATGCTGGTAAGACAGTTATCCCAGTCGTCATCGGGGCTGATCCACTGGGGGACTGTTGAATAATTTAAGCTCGTACATAAAGACCCTTTTCTGTATGCCAGCAAGACCCAGTGATGTTGTGGGTCAACGGAAAACGTGTTTATATATACCGCTTAAGGGTTAGAAATGTCACATAGACTTTCAGGTTGCCGAAAAAATTAACCATTCACTATCTATGTGCCAGCTATAAAAGGCCTGATAACATTGTCTGGTGTCCAGTATCCCATCCTGACCATATCCCTCTGCCCAAACTGCTATCCTAGATAGCTTACATATAACCACCTGGTTTTTGAGGCATATATAATATAAGCTAGCTCTGTTTTTGTGTTTTTGGCATAACAGACCCCATGAATGGCAGATAATAATGAGATAAATTTCTTCAAAGTTCAAAGATACAATTTTGACTGATAATAGAAAATATCTGAAAATTACCAGGTGGCGCATGTATGAATTGTAGGATATCCCGTTAAAGAAAAATAAGTTTTTTTTTTGTTAGGATAAACAAAGGAAAATGACACAAGATTCATGGCTAAAAGAAAGAATGAGGTGTGTTACTCACCAGTCGGGGTAGGAGAGAAGCACTTTGTACCTGGCTTCTGTCACCCTTAATCTGTACTCGGCGAGCTGCAGTTTCAACTTATCCCTCAATAGGTTGTTATTGTGGGTACCAGCTATGTGCACATTGTCTGTGTACGACCTGGAAAACGAGATCATACATTATAGAGACAAACATCACATATAATTACAAAAAAAAAGATAGAATCGCTATTCGAGCATCGTATCCAATACCAATGGTTAAAGAATTCAGCTAAAGGGTCTAATAGTTAATTGTAAATAAAAAACAATATAGATTGATAGCTATGCAATCTTTACGAAGATTTATCATAGAGAGATTATACCTGAACAGGTAGGGGAATCTGCTATTCCTCAAGTTTTAAGGGTGACCATGTGTTTTGTTACAGCAACGAAGAAAAAATGAAATACAGGTCCATAAAATCTTAATCACATTCTCGTGCTTAGTTATGAGGTAATTACAGCCTGCATATTTAAGGACTACTTTCAATTGGAGGATTTTTATGAATACTTATCCTTCTTATACAAAGTACCCATTGAGGAGGATGGGAGACTAAGTAAACCACTAGCCATTATTTAGAAATTTTCATATAACATAACCCTGGTTAAAGATTTCAAATACGTATTCTATGGCCTCAAAACCATTGCATATGAGAAAGGTTGTTTGGTTGATTTGATTTAACGTCCAGTTTGCAATTAAAGGCTCTTACCGGACCTTCTCAGGGTTCTTTTACACCACAAGGGTGGTGATCGAATCTATGTGATGAATTTAGGTAGAATTCTCATCCCTACACATTTACCAATATAGTCCCTTTGCGCTATAGAACATAGTCCCTATTGATAGTCACTATTGATATACCATTAAATATGGCAATTCCAGGGTTTGATTTATTTGAGAAGATGGACAATAGATACAACAAACGATGATTTTGTGGACAGGCGGCTCTGTAAGCCAGTCGAGATTGACGTTGTGTATTACTACGCGTCAATCTATCGTGGCTTAGGGCCGCCTGTCCACAATCATTGAATATTGTCTATGTAAAACGTACCTGAGGTTCCTCTCGATGTTTTCTGCGCTCATGTAAGACCTGAGCTCACTGCTCAACGTCTCGCTGTAATCCTAAAATGATAAAACAATATTTACATTGTAAGATCGGTTCAGGCACCAGAAATAAAGAATAATATAAAAAAAGTCGAATAAAAGTAGCCATAGCCAAAGCAGAAGGTACTTCGGTTCGTCTATTGCTGTAATCATATCTCAGGTTGGATGTGAGAGAATCTAGCCTAGGGCTGTCATAGGACGGTCCACGTTAAATATACATGGGCTATCCTTCCAAAGGATGGAGGCTTGAAATGTCCTTCTAGGGTGTTTAGTAAAGCTGTCATTGTCCTGACCTCTATCCTGAAAACTACCCTTTAGGAAGGACATCACAATTGGTGTCCTCTCTGAAACTGGCAGCCTAGCGATCCACTATTTAACTAATTTACCTTCTGCTGGATATATTTTTGTGGAACTTCACATACAAAATGGGTCCCTGGCTCATCTTCATCCTCATCGGAAGCTCGTTTGTACCTAGTTATTTGTATACAAGGCACCTAGCAAGATGCACTGAGCGCCGGAGTGAAAACCCGCTCAGGCCCGGCATCTGTAGAGGTCCCAATGCAATACGTTAGACTTTGCGATGAACCTCCCAACGGAAAATAAAAATCGCGTCTGAATGTGAGTTGAAATCGTGGCAGTTTACCCCGTGTCTACGATTAACCTACGACACACAATTTTCTCCAACGAAAATACGCAGTCATAGAGTATAGATCTACAACATTTAATCATGATTAAATGTCGTCGACTATCGGTGGGCATCGTAGAGTATTCTGCCTGGAAAGTCTTTGTCATGTGGGAAATTCTCGACCGAAAATAAACTCATTTCATAGTCTGACCTGGAGTTTTCTGTATATTATGGTAGAAAATATTCACAACCTTCCCAATTTTTTTTCTAAACCACTCCTTAAGGAAGATTAGGAAAAATCACAAACAAATATTCACAACCTTGCAGTATTTCCTGAACCATAGTGTATTGTATATTTGAAAATGAAAATTCTGCCTCAAGATCTGTATTGTTACACTGGTTCCATCGTGAAGCGCATGGGGACCGTTTTGTATCTAAAAAATGTTTATGATGCCCACCGATGTGTCTAGTATTGACGTTTGTCTATGATACAGAGGTATCCGATCCTCCACGATATTTGACATTTTGCGTTGTAATACATTGGTAGGTCTTCAATTTCGATATTGCAATGGGTGGACACCGGGCCTACATCGCAAATACAAACGTAATATCCAAGTAATTGGAAGGCTAGACCCAGTATAAATAAAACCAGATATTTGATAGACCTACTATGATTTTGACATCAAGAGGGCGTACTAGGAAACTGAGCACCTGAGTGAAATCTACGAAACGCGACTGAAAGGAATGCGTCCAACGTGTAAGTGGTCAACTGGGTGTGTTTTCATATATCTGCTCCAGCCACTGCAATACTAATCTTAACGTGCAAAGATAAACAATATCTAATTAAGAGTTCTGTCGAAAACACGGCATGTTTTCGACTGCCCCATTTCCCTAAAATATTAAAGATAAGCAATACCTTAATTATCACAGGATTGTGTTCTATAGTAGTATGTACAAAGGCTTTCCTGATTACTAGTGTCTATTTATAAGGGTCATGGAGGCGAAGGGCGGGGGTTTTGTGTGTTAGCTGTGAATTATTCATGGGTATGATCCCAGGTTGTTGTTGTAAAGGGGCTCATTAGGGTAATCTGCATCGACCACCCCGGGCAGGAAGATGTCCCTCCTGTCTTATCTCAGAGACCCTTACAGAAATACAAAATGTGTATCTTCTGCTGGTCCTAGGGGAAGAAACATCCAATATTCAGTAGTAGAAGAGAGTTTACAAATACTCTTTTTTACTTTGTACGACAGCTTTGTGAAAGGGTTTTCATCTTATACATTTACAACGTACATCATAATGCTGTATATTATTATATACCTGTGCGTGAATATCTCACACTTATGGTTCAGCTGTACGGATTTCATTCTGCACACTGTGCACAAAATAATAGTTCGTGTACTCGTGCCACGTGACATATTTCAAAATGGCGTGTTTAATGATTTCCAGGGACATGTGTATATAATAATAAGACATAGTGTGTGTGTTTGAATAACATCTGTTTCTCTTTATTTTAGTCGGAAATATTTTCCATGTTCCAATAATTTGCTGGATATTTCTGACAAAAATATCATGGAATAGGTTCCATTCAGCCACACTAGTTATGTCTCCATCATCTCATAGAAGACGGGTGATATTTATTTGGCATATCATTATGCAACACAGGATTGATGATCTTCATCATGCAAAATCGATCAGTCTCCAATCTAAATACCTCGATATGTTGATAATTACAAAGTCACCTGGTTTAAACACTTGAGAAGATTCTTGGGGCGACAACTAACGCTGCATAATCGACCACCACCTGATGACTATTGGCTAGACGTTCTACAGCTGTCACGTTTTTAGTCGTTTGGTGTAAACGCCACCTAACCGTGACTTTATGAGGATTTTCCCATGCCGCAGGCAGCTGACTCCTTTTTTTATATACATTTCGTGCCAGAACTGGGTCTGCACTACAGGCTGATTGGACGTGACATGTACAAAGCCGCCCTGCCTACCAAAGCCTGCCGTTTAGTCCTGGCAGCATGTCAACCACTACCATCCCAGCCTGGCGCCTCCTCCCCTGATTGATTATTGATGATCGATGAACAGCATTGATCCTTCATTGATTGGTCACTAAGCCAGAGCGTACGAGGAGGTAATTGTACCTGGGAACTGGTGGTTAGGATGAGCAAGTATCTGTGAATGCATCAACATAGGATGTCCTAGAATTGATCACAGTTATAATAGATAAACTGCCTAAAATATACAACACCAATGGATATACACTTTATCATACCTGCATAATTTCCTTATCGACATTCCCTTTCCGTATTCAGAATTGCATTTCCATCCCATTGTACATATTGTATCTTATTTAGTGACCGTTGCGATTTCAATGCATTTAAAACCAGAGTTTATTAACCAATGGTTCTAACATATCAGAGTGTATATGATGGGATACCGAACGGAATCATTGTACTATCGAATTATTTACAAATAAAAAAAGAATTCCCTCTCAATATCCTGTACAAATTAATTCATGATGATTCTTTTCTTTCCTCATATGATAAGGTTTATAGGTTTGTTTTAAATCACATTTGCCTGATGGCATAATTTCAATTGATACTTTGACAAATTGAGGATTCATTGAATGAGGCATCCCAATAGAATGATTGAGTGTGGAATTTCTCGATTTCTTGTGTCCCTCTAATTTCGTCCGAATACAAGCAAACATTGCAATTTTGGTGTTCATTTCTTTTGCCTCAGACAATTAAAGTAGTTTTGAACGTTATGGCTGGGCTGGTAATTTAACTTTGGCAAAATCCGGAAACCCGAAATGACGACAGATTGAAAAGTTTGAATTCCATGACTTTAAAAGCACACAAGACATTGGCGACAGAAGCGAGGATAAAAAAATCTATCCATCTTGTAAACGAATTTCGATGAAAATAGAAATTGGGAATTTGGATGGAATGAGGGTCAGTGTGTGATATGATTAGGTGGTGTTGGGAAGACAATTGGTGCAATCACTAATGGGGCTCTGCCAAAGGTCCTCCAACCTGGATCATAACACGGTATGGCGCCTAGTTGCCGGGAGCCTTGCTGGCGTTGCCTTGGGCCATCTATACATAATGCACCTCCAGGTGTTCTGTGTAGTGGCTTTCCTACCCACCTCACATTAACTTAAATGAAGGACTAATCTCCAACCCTCCATGTGTATAATCTTCTTTTATTCTAAAGCCCACAATGTATGCATACTGCAAAGTGGACTCAACTTCTAAGATGATACTCATTTTATCAAACTCCTCTCTAATCATATCACACAATGTAGGAATAGAAACATATAAATTACTGAATAAGATGCCTGCAATCTTTGTTTGTACTTAGGAGATAATTTATGTATATTATTTCGAAACACGTGAGGGACATCTTTAAATTCAAGGGGCTGGTTTGCCATCATAGTCCGTAGACATTTGGTCCACTTTCCTTGCGATTTCTCTGTAGTTACTCATAAATGATTCGTTGATATACACTGCCCGTGTTTGCTCCTTGTTCCATAACCAATCCTACAAATATCTATAGTAAAATAAACTTCAACTCTGGTGCAAGTGAATGATATTTGAACGAAACCATACTCAATACACACTTTGAGCCTGAGTAGAGACGATATTGAGTATAGACGTTGGGACCCCTTGGCCCGTTTGATAATCTAGGATCTTACATAAAGACCCTTTTCTGTACATTGTACAAGGGTTTTCGTTTGATGATATTTAAGATTGTTTACTAAGACAGTATCAGCTGTCCATAAGGTCATCCATAAGTGTTGAATACATTTGACCCACATCGTCCCTGGAGGTCTATGACATCCAGAAAAGGGTCTATATGTAGCATCCTAGATCATTCTCCGGGCCCCCGGCGGGCCTTCGTTGTGGGTACGTACCTTGAGGTAGACGGGCTGGTCGCATGGTCGCTGGGAGTTGATGATGAACTCGTGCACAGATCGCCGGATGATGTATCCGAGAATGAGACCAAGCGAGAAGACGACCACCACAAGCAGGATCTGCAACACACGGTATACACATAGCACACTGTCAGCATTGTATCTCAATGACGGCGTCAGGTCATAATTCAAGAACAGGATATTTATATCACTAACTGCCGAAACGTTGTGCCGAAACATGTATTCGTATATATACCTATGAACGAACAACCTATGATTACCTAACGTTGCTGTGGGTGGAATAACTCTTGTTTACTGCCTAGGTTGGAGTTTACTGCCCAGGTTGACGTTTACTCCCCAGGTTGACATTCAGAGACGTTCGGTTTTTATCAATATCAGCCGACATTTGAAAGTATATAGGAATAGGAAAACCACGTACCAGTGGAAATAAGTTTCAGTTACTCGGAAAGATTGGGATATTACCGCCCGCGGCTACGCCAAGGGCAGTAATTTTTCCAAGCCTTACCTCGTAACTTTGACTTATTCCCACCAGAACATAGTTTTCCTCTACTCTGCATAAACTACTAAACTGTATCATTAAAAAGTTTAACAACTGAAAATTGAAACTGCTGGACATTGTTGGTTCTGTGAATTTTTCCCTTAAAGTATAATTACATGTGGAAATATACCGCGGCACAATATCAATCTAAACCCTTCCTGCTGCTACTAACACTCTACCCAATTGATTACCGATATCGGTGTTGATATTGACTCACTCTCTATGTTAACATAGTTGGCTTTCCAAATGTCTAAATGTATCTTGACATTTCTCTGTCAGCAAAAGCACGTTTGTGATACTAACGGTGGGACAGACCGATTTTTCGCTTTTAATCCTCAACCCTTCCTCGTTAAGCTTTACAAGCGACATTCCGGGTACTCTCTGCGCCCTATATACGGGGATTAACTACTGACCTTGAGCGCGGTGCCCTTCCTGCCGGTGAACCAGGAGGCCTGGCCCTTCTTGTCGAGCTGTTTGTAGTCGACCTCCACCTCGTCCTTGTCCGCGTCCCACTTGGTGTACGGCTGCTGGGGGATGCCCGGCCGGTAGCCGCTCCCCTTGCCTGGCATCTTCGCCTTAGACGCTACCCTGTGAAAACACAAACAGGCACGGAATGATAAGACTAGGTTCTGAATCCAAGACGTATAGAGAACGACCTGATCATGCTGTACAAGCTACACAATGAGATTATGATTTACAGTTCGTAAGGAACGATGTGTTTGCGCCGATTTACATATGAACCGTAAATTATCATACCTTGTTACAGCATGGTAGGTTGTTCTATATCTACTACATACAGGAAATCAATAGAAATAATTGGCTTAATTTGGCTTGACGACTAATATTTCAGTCGACCCGCACAGACCATGGTTCTGTGTTATTATTCGAACCGTATAACATACACAAATCATTGGCCAGTATTCTTCTTTTATGCTTTGAAACACAAAAGGTATTTTATGACATCATTAAAGTATCAAGGTCAGTTTAAAAGGTGTTGGTTGTTTTTCTATATATTTATCTCACCCCGGTATCTTTCTCCAAAGGCTAAACATTAGGAACTCGTACTCCACGGCCGTGAAGTCCGCGTACCCAATACTCAATGACTAATTCGGTGATTCATTTTATCAATAAATAATGTTATACGGGGTAAGATAAAATCAGAACCCCACTCGATGAAAATAACTTGGTCCGCACTCCACCTCGTTTGACCGCAGAGTAATTCACTCAGCTTCGCTTCGCTTTGATTACTCTGCAGTAAAACTCAGTGGAGTACAGACCAAGCTATTTTCATCTCGTGGGTTTCCTTCTAAATATCCATAATCTACATTGATCTTAAAATACGTGTTACCCAGGACACAAGACTATGGTACATAATACCTAATCTATTCAGACTGATTACGAGATACATTGATCGATCAGTTTCCATTTCTTGATAAGTTCATCCCCTGGTGAGGGGTACTATAACCAAGTACATGTGCTATAAGAAGAGGCATAACAATACAAACTGTTGTTAACAGCCTCCGATAATGGGGGATAAACTGTCATATACGAAACGTCAGTATAACAGAGAATAGTATCAGCAATAATGCAAGGAACAATCTCTACGAATATACATTCAAAAGTTACTCTAGAATGTGCTGTCATTCACGTTGCTATGTTATGTAGAGGACACGCCTTTATTATCCACCCAATACAAAGTGTTCTTTGCAACTTTGTATGGACATACTCGGTGCATACGGATAATTATCATCCACCTAATACAAAGTGTCCATAGAAAACAAATAATGAGCATGTATCTACATATCCGGAGCTTACAGATATCTTGTATGCTCCGGGCTGAAACACCCGGTGCATACGGAAAAATAGTGCGTATAATAAAATAGTGCATAGCGGTCTTATGCTCCTCGGAGTTGACTCTGCGCAATATCCTCGCATACGCTCGGATATTACTACGTGTCAACTCCTCGGAACACCGGCCGCTTGTATCTGAAACCAGTCAATATTGCGTATATATGTTGTATGCTTCGGGGGACACAAAACGGAGCATATGGAAAAATAGTGCAATACTAAAGTGAATTAAAATCGACATATTATGAGTTCGATATAGGTGGATAACAAATACAATATAGACTGGTTGACTATGTGATACAAAAGACCTTGAACGTACATCCTTACGGGCCTAGTAACCACTTCTTTTTCCTTAATATTTTACTTTCATATCTGGCCATGTGTTACAAGGGGCCAATATCTAACCAGGGTGCGTTTATAAATATTGCATCGTATTATGTGATATGAGTTATTAAATGTTAAAATCATACGGAATCTGTCAAGTTTCAGTGTTCATAAAATGAGTCTTTATGTTATTTCATATGAACTTTACAAACGATTATATCATATTATATAGCGTATTTGATATTGCGAAGATGGGTGGTTGTATCAAATCTCTTCATATCCACTGAAGCTTCTTTTGTTGACCCTAGGCAGAATGACCCTACGCAATATCCCCGTATGTGCTGGAATATTACTACGCGTCAACTCATGGGAGCATACAGCAGCTTGTATCTGAAACCAGTCAATATTGTTTATATATTTCACACATAAGCAGCCTTGGTATAGTTGGGGCAAGTCACACCAGCCTCACCAGCCGATGCCCTAGCCGTATGAATGAGAACATAAAAAGGTAATATCATAGGACTTTCAGTTTTCTTTAGGATTATAGATAGTTTATTAGGACCCATATAAGGCATTTGCTTGCAATTTCACTGAAGTGGTCGTACTCTTAAAGACATCTCAACACTGTACGCTCTCCTCAAAGCTACCCTGTATTCAGTACACGAACGACGCCTCTGAAGCCCATCTCCCACCAGCCTCCTGCAAACATGTACCCTGAACAGTCTCAGTGCACGATATCATCACTAGGCGGCGGTAGAGTTCCAGCGGTCACTCAATCTCACCACAGGGCTGGAGGAATGTGGACGTGAAGGGGAGGAAGCGCTCCTGGGAGTAGACCTGTGTGTGCCAGACTTAAAACTGGGATCCATTCCTGGCTTAATAGGGTTCAGGAATATGAATATACATCTAGAGTCTGCTAGTAATCCAGGAACGCAAGCGCAGCAAGTTGTGCTATGTTCATGGTTTCTTCAGCTTAAAGATGGTAGGAATCACACGTTTCAAAGTAGCAGTATCACATCTTATAAGATCACATGAATTTAACTTATCATATGCTACAGATCATACTTATGGAAGAATCGCGTCTCATGAAAGTCACTATACTTCAACTCCCATAGGGTAAATCTATGTCCTGTATATCTAAGTACCGGGTATAGCTGTAAAAAGTTCAATCTATAAATCATAGACAACCTATGTTGTATATCCACAAATTACTTTCTTGTAGTCAGTATATATCCAGTCACTGGAATTATTGAATAAATATTGAGTTTCACTATAGACAAAATCCACTGAGATAGCTTCCAAGTATGCCTTAGTACTGTGAGTTGAGGGGCACTTCATGACCTATTTGTCTTAATTGTCACGCTTATTCTAATCATGTCCTTTAATTAGACGATACATAAGTTCTTACAATAACTATCCTGAGGTGCTTTTCAATTGACTGAATTCTATTCATTTATGGTTTTCTCAAAAATATTATCAAATTATGCCACAGGGCTAGTTCTTGGTATTTGAACTGTACCAAAACAATGATGTAGTATTAGTCTTTGCGTTTCATTGTTATGGTGAACATGTTAGAAAATAACTAAAGAAAATTAGCATACTTGAAGTCTTTACAAATTCACCCTATGTATTATATTTTCATGGAGATGCAGTATTAAAAAGTAAAACAATTGCAAATACCTTCGTGTCTTGACAAGAAAAGAAAGCTCTTGCCAGGATTCCCACATGGCCTTTGCCATGTTAGACGGTGATATGGCGAATATACTAGAGCCGATTCCTGTACCATCATGCGTCACCAGATCACTGATGCTTCTATTGTCCTCCATAACGCAATCACGAATGGCATTACTATCATGTATTACCATACAAACGATGCTACCATTCTCCATCCCCAGATCGCTAACGGTGGTAGTATCCTGCATTGCCATATCGCTAGCAGCTCTACCCTCCTGTATCTCCAGATCACTAACGGTATGTTGCAATACTGAGTCTATGCCATTAGCCATTAGTGATGGGCAGACTCTAACGGCACGCTAAGCCATTGCTTGGGCCAGTATTCTGGTTTGCTACACAGTGTTAATATAGCGCCGTCCGCTGTGGTCAAACGGCACCGTCCGTCTCAGCGCCCCGAATAAAAGTTGAGTCAGCACTGGGCAGACCAGCTCAGCCGGCTCTCACCTTCACAGGCCGAGCAGCTCGCCAGGTGGCGTTAGTGTGTCGGGAGCTGCTCACAGACAGCGCCACTGACAGACAGCGGTGAAGACAGACACTACGTGCTATATTCACACCTTTTCAGGGCAGCCCACACAGGCCCGCCAATCAATCTGACACATGGCTGGCACGTCCAGAAGAGGGGGCACGCCTTATCTGCAAGGTTACGGATTATCCCTGGATAAGCAGAATGCAGGGGGTGGACTCCATCTTAATCTGCAGTTGGGGGGTGGGGATATGCTGCTACCAGCGTTAGGGGTCTGGTAGTGGCTTCAGGCTATCTCGATTAAGGTTTTTACATGTCTAGCGATTCTGGCTGGGATTGTAGGAGAGATGAAACCTGACGCTTAGTGAGATTTGCCCCATCACCCACCATTGAGGTTTGTTAGCAAAGTCATTTGTCCAGTGGTAACTGACGTCCCGTTATCAAAGACAAGTATCTCTTATCCATTATTTCAATCAAAATTTTGAGACAGATAGCCTAACCCTAAACCTACCATATTGCTAATCCTAACCTAAACCTAAGCCTATCCATAAGCCTATCCCTACCCTTACCCTAACACTATACTGTACGTATCGGCCAACCTGACCACCAAACAGCCGGCCGGCCGGGACCTTTCAGAGGTATCAAAAGCACCAGTATCAAGTTCACACAGTATCGAATTCAACTGTATCGAATTCGCACGGTATCGAATTCGTAATTATATATCACGACCTGACCATGCTGTACATGCTACAAAACGATATGAGGAATTGTTGCTTTTTACAGAACTCAGCCTGGAGCCTCGTTCTGTAAAAACATCAATTCCCATCGAGTTTTGGAGCATGCACAAGCATGGTAGGTCATTATATGTTTATTACATACCCAGAATTAATAAAATCTTACCAAATATTGGCATAGAAGATATATGTCTACGTGAAAGCCCACACACTGCCGATGTTTCAACCTGTTCAGTATAACAGTGTACTGCGCAGGGTTCAGAATACCATTTATACTGCACAGGGAGCAGCAGTGTGTAATTGTCAAATACACAGCATGGGTATATATAATAATATATCATCCTCCTTGCTGGCCTCCTATTGGCAAGGTTTTCCCTGGGAAATTTTTCCCCTACATTTGTTGGCGACATCAACCCCTAAAGAGGAATAGAATCCCATGAGATTTTGAACCCTGTAAGTTACATGAATCCCACCGTGTGAATTCCACTTCAGGGAAATGGAACCTATAATTCAGACGAGAAGATTGTGTTAGTGTGCAGAATCTCTGCATAATTTGTCTCAAACACTTTATGAAGTACATGAATCCCACCGTGTGAATCCCACCGTATGCAGCGGATATATATTTAAGTATGTGGCCCGCGCTCAATACATAGGATATGTAGCCCCTATAAAACCGCCAAAGGGAGTTGGGGATTTGGAAAGGAGGAAACGGCTTGGAGATTGAGAGTATTAAGTACAGGGACAGTTGATGCATGTGGGGTATGACGAGAGGTGAGGTAGGAAGATAGGGCGGGGAATTCCTCCTTTGTGTGTTAATGAAGTTAAGTTGGGGATCCATGTGAGACATTTACTACACAGATGGCGTTAGGAATAAGAGACGCCGACCTACTTTACGGTGCATTAAAGACGTCACATCTGAAGCAGCAACTCAAGTTCCCGTCTCTCAAAGCAAGTGTTATTCCCTGAAGTCTCTTCATTAAATCAGCTTTAAATGTTAAGGTTAAGATACTATACCATCCCTCCTGTACGTTTTTACGTCTTTGTTGCACTACGACTACACAACAATACGCAATCAGCATGCGCATGTAGACGAATCGGCCAATGCTTTGTTCTCCGTTTCTCGCTATTTCCTATTTGCCTCTATTCTAACAGCAGTTGTGAATGTTACGAGACACGTAGAGAACGTGAAAGGTTGGCAGTTTATTTCGTGTCATAAAGCACGTCATGTGTATGGCCTGATTGTTTCAATTCCCTTTATCAGCAATCTGCAAATATTACTCGTGTTCCCTGTGGCACTGGGTGCTCTTTGCGATGTCAAACAGAGGCTACGGTTATAGAATACTACATGCTGCTAGGGGTGGGGTATAAATAATGTTCGGGCGCACTGTGACGTACTGAATGAGCTATGAATCGAGGAATTAGTAAGTGAAAAATTGTGTTTTCTATCTGTTTTAGGTACATGTGACAACATGCGGCAGATCGGCCACGGCCGAGCCTGGAAGTCTGTATTGTATGACTAGAACCTAATAAAAAAAACTTGAAGTGAATGAGCCGCAGGGATGTCAATCTCGGCCTTTGGTAACAAAAATACGTATTCTATGTGATACAAAAGTCCTTGAACGTCCATCCTTACGGGCTTAGTAACCACGTCTTTTCCCTTAATATTTTACTTTCATATCTGGCCATGTGTTACAAGGGCCCAATATTTAACCAGGGTGCGTTTATAGATATTGCATCGTATTATGTGGTATGAGTTATTAAATGTTAAAATCATACGGAATCTGTCAAGTTTCAGTGTTCATAAAATGAGTCTTTCTGTAATTTCATATGAACTTTACAAACGATTATATCATATTATATAGCGTATTTGATATTGCGAAGATGGGTGGTTGTATCAAATCTCTTCATATCCACTGTAGCTTCTTTTGTCTGAAAAAGGGAAGAGGAGATATGCAAATAATGTTGGACCTTCTCAATGGCACCTTCCTTCTCATGAAAAAAAGTTGAATAATGAACTGTGAGTGTCAACCATATGCAATACAATTATGTTACTCAGTTCATCTTCCCTTGCAATGGAAATATTACACTTTTTCCCCATGCTCATTCATTTACTCTTTCAAATATCCTGCGATGATTGGAGTGTGATAGGAGGACCAGGCCTTTGGTTTCAGTACCATTTCATATTCAGGTGAGACACTCCACACGTATGCGTTTCATGAGGCAGATCTTCGCACCAAACGAGGCTGGGGGTCGTTTAATACTTTAGGATCGTCCGCGACGAGAACGGTAGCATCTGGGGGTAGTTTCATAATCTAGGATCGTACATTAAGACCCTTTTCTGTACCTCGTTCAAGGGTTATCGTCTAATGATATGTCTGTTGGCTAAGACAGCACTGGCCGTCCATAAGGTCGTCCATAAGTGTTGAATGAAATTGACCCGCATTGTCCCTGGGTCTCTATGGCGTACAGAAAAGGGTCTACATGTACGATCCTGGATTATGAAACTGCCCCCTGGTATATTGAAAGGAGGACGACAATATAGCTAGCTTTGGCTAGTCTGGTTTTATAACCCTAACGTCCATGGGGATAAATCGTGAAAAAGTAGCCTCGTTTGGTTTGAAATTGGTCATCGGCTAGGACAAAACATGCTGTAGGACCGGTCAGGGGACACTTTATACGAGAGTCTATAATTACCGCAGGTGTTGCCACTTAGTGACGTTTTGTGTAACTAATTTCATCAGTTATAATCATAAATGAATCTTAATTAATATTTTAGAAATCTCCCCTCCAACAATGCCAGTTCGTATTCCAGTCCATTATAAACATATTTCCACTGGTTTAAATGATATGGTTGACCTTGTTAATTACCTTCATCTACCAGCGAAACTGTTCTGTACGTCAACAAGACTATCGTCAGAGACATCGAAGGTGCATGAACTCTCGTTCGTCCAAATTATTCAGCGACCCTCTGGTCTCCTGACATTTTCGCTTCCCATCTGGCGGCAGAATCTGAGGTCACAGGATCACATGACCTTATCTAGGCTCGTCTACCAGCTACTACAGTCTTAGTTCTAGGAATAACGGTAGGTAGTATGGTGAATTGATGCTCGCTGTAGCAGACACAAAAATCTACCATGTTTGGATGAAGAAGACTGGTCAATTCACTGACGACAATATCTGTGATATGAGAACATTGACCCAGATTCCCTGACTTTAATAGGATTCGTGGTAATTCATACCGCCCTTTTGAGGTTTTCATCATGTTCTATCTTTTTAGAATTCCATTTCGTTTCGTCCATTTACTGAGTGGTTTGTTGGGCCCTCATACACTCAACCAATTCTATATTGAGAAGGAGTGCCTTATGATTCCATAAGATATTAACAAATCAGTACTTTTTCTGTTTTAGAATAGAATATTAGTCAGACTGGTATCTATAGGCCCTTGATATAACCAGGTTAAGTCGTGTGACTTTGATATGACGGAGAGAGCATCTGATCCAATTGAGTAATATTCAGGATTAAAAATTTAGTGTTAGATAAAAGAAGAATACATGGCATTAATGTTATAAATAAGAATACATTACATACTGATAAAGTCTCCAACCCTCCCGACCTCCCTCTTGGTGGAACAACCCAAAGTGATATCGTATCATCACTTAAGACAAAAATGCAAGTTGAAACTGGGAGGAAGCTAATTTTATCCAACCCCATATGGCTAGAGATGCAACACAATGATATAATCAGGATGTAGGTCCTGGACACTTTGAATCTAAATAGAATCTCCTTAGATCAGAATCATGCACGTCAAAAAGTAAACTAAGAAATCAGAGATTCAAGTACAGATACTCATGGTCACCTAAGCGATTACTGCAAGGACTTTCACATGACTTGCTAATCCTAGCTTATCCTTTATGTGTTCTAGGGCCATAACCTTAACGGACATACCTCAGTACTAGATATCTGATACTCCTGAAACATCACCTTTATTTTCAATTCAACCCAGGGCTGCTCGTAACACAGTAAAAATATAACAACAGCAAAAAAGAGATACCATCTATTTTTAACGATGTCTGAAAAACCAATAGCTCCGTGAGATACTAATGGAGTGGCGCAGTGAATGCCGTAAGCAGGATCCTGAAATACTCTGCGCCGCTGGCTGGTTTTGCGCTAGAGTGGGGGACCCGGCGTTTTAACAGATTGAAACCAATTGCAGAGAAACACCCCTGAGGGTACGCCCCAAAGGCCAGCAGAAAGGCCTCGGTCCCACGGCAGTGGTGTCGGCGCGTAGGGCAATTAGTTCACGAAAGAGGGAGGCAATTGGACAATAATGTGAGATGGGCTAGAGACGATCGGCCGATGGGACATAAGAGGTATGCTGCACAATGGGATAGGGAACTACATTGTTATCATTAGCAATACTGGAAAGTGTATTTGTTTTTATCTTAGCCTGGTATAAACGGGCTCGTTCTCAACAGGCTTGCTAGTACGGCAGCTCATACTCACCGGGTGATAAGCAGATAAATATTTCCAGTCTAAGATAAAATCAGAAACATATCCGTGCTTGGTCTGAGGGTCTTGGTCTCTGTTCACCAACTCGTTTGGAGTGCTTCAGAATATTCACTCGGCTATCGCCTCGTTCCTATTATTGCGCACTCCAAACTCGATGGCGAACGAGGAAACAGACAGTGTTAAATCTTCCACCGTGAGTTTACAGTAGCATCAAACAGAACAGTATTCCATAAATCTAAATCCCAATAGGGAAAGCAAGATATTTACAGTATGAAGATGAAAAGGATATTTATTGTTAAAGAAACCAAGGTTCCAAAGTAAGAGTGAATAGCTATTTAAACCATGACTTATGAATAGATTTTCATTCAAACAAGCTTATTTCTATAGCCAGTAATTCGGCGTTAGAGTAATCCCTATTTTAACAATACATTTATGAATAAGGGTGAGAATAACAAATGATATTGATTTCTTCACATCTTATCTCCATGTGACCATGGCACAAAATGAATATCGCCTGGTGGAAACAGAATAGCACAATTTGGTATAGTGGAAACTGATCCATTGCTGATGAAGAAATATATGCCTGCGATACATACACAATATTGCCATGACTTCGAGAATATTGTGTAGTGTCATCTACAATAAGAATGCCACCATGCAGATCAAATATCTATTATTCAGCTTTCCAAATATATGTTATCGAAGGAAAGACATAATATCTGCTGATATCCTTACGCACTACTTTGTGCACTGGGGACTCTTTTCCGTAGAAAACACCTTTCCGTATTCTATTCAGTAGCGATCTGTAGGCTCTATAGCTTAAGCATGAAGACTCCGTATTACTCCTGGATAATAGAATACACGAATATATCAAAGAAATCTACTACGGTCCAATGATCTTTATGAATAGGGAGTGATCCTTAGAGTCAATTAGTCACAAGACAAAGATATTTTCCCACAATAGTGGTGGGCGTAGAGGGTGTATCCTGTGTATATATGCGCTGCAAGTGCAAGAGACAAGCTCATATATTCAGTACACCAGCTTATCGAGCGATATCTTTCCAGGGCCTGCTATTTCAAGAAGGATGCTAAAAGAAGAAAATGAAAATGAAGAAAATCCCAAGCCGTTAATCATCTATACAGATACTTTATC
This sequence comes from Alentia gelatinosa, assembly GCA_950022655.1. NCBI lineage: Eukaryota > Metazoa > Annelida > Polychaeta > Phyllodocida > Polynoidae > Alentia > Alentia gelatinosa. Next base: position 21,984,688 of record OX465590.1, on the reverse strand, counting down.
TGCTAAGTCTTTACGTCTTTTTTTTATATAACGCTGTATAAATGGTTAGTGGCGCCACCTACTTAACCACGTACTAAACCCCTTTCACAGACACCCCCCTCCCCCCCCCCCCCCCCCCACACACACACAGAGCACGGCATATCAAGAGAGGAGGCGCATTCATCACAAGGGTGCCAGGCCGTAAAGTCCCAATCACAGTATCTCCCGTCCCCTGCCCATTCCCCCTCCCCTCCCCTGCCCAGCCCCCTGTATATCCTCCACGGCCCTGTCATCCCGTGTTACTGCCCAAACCTCTCCACCGACTGCTCGCGGGCCCCATACGGAAACGAGACGCCACGGGGCCTCCTTTCTTTGAAGCACCGAAAGTTGTGTTTTTTTCATTTTATATATATACATGTTTTTTTTGTGGAGTTGCCATATCCCTGGCACAGGCGGCGAGGGGAGAGCCAGCTTCGTTCAGATGAAGCGTGTGATATAACTCTCCGTATCAACCTTAATCGTGACTTCAATCATACCGGCTCCTGAATTTGAGGCTCGGAAATCACTGAGCTTCTGACGCACTACGACAAACATTCCGACACACTACGAAACAGCATTTTCCAACAGAATCTGGTAATTTAATTTTGTACTCTGACATTCTCTGAAACTGAATTTTTGAACATTCTGACGCAGGAATTTTGATCAATAGCCATGTGGGAGCCATGCCGCTAGCAGTTGGTGCTCGGCTTAAGGCCCTTTACTCATCGTATCTTGGTGCCATAGGTCATAAACCATTTGGGGATTTAACGGGGGAGGTCCGCATGAAATAAATATACGCAACCCCCTCGCCTTTATGTACGCCGGTTGCGATGGATCCTAATTCTTTCTTTTCTTGCAAATATCTTATTGGAAACACGCATACACGCATTCAGTATACATGATCGTTTTGTACATTATAACTTCCATTTAATATGCCTGGATGGTATATTCTAATAAATGATATACATAATGATTCCACAAACTATGCTCGTTCATTAGATTGTATTAGCTAAATAGTAAGTAGTAACGTTAGAGGAAGGGTATAAAGAACACTAATACAACATAGTTGTGGAACCATAACGACCGGCCCCTTTATTGATGAAAGTTTCTCGAGGAAAATGGCGCCCAGTATGCCCAGTATGCCCAGTATGCGCGGGAATAGGTAACGGGATATTATACCAGATGGCGCCATGTACTCGCAGGTATAGAGAGAGGGACTAGTCCGTGCCCTAATACCAAATAGATGCAAATGGATTAGATAATGCAGAACTATACGTTGGTTTTCACATGCATTTCCGGATACTCAGTGAAAATGGCAAATGGATATCATATGGAACACAGCCATATCATAAATGCCGTATTTTCCCACCTTCTCCAATGAGGGTTGTAATCATCTAAAATGGCATTACATTTTCTCTACAGAGACGAACGTTTTAGTGTCTACTGCCTGCTTAGAACAGTGAGTACACGTGTCCCTATCAAACCTTGCCTATTGTCATCACTATGTTCATTACGTGTTCCGCCTCCTTTTCCATTTTACAGAGCGTCCACGTTTGATAAATCAAATGGCATTTTAATGAACCAGACGGCATTTTGATAAAGCAGACGACATTCAGATTGCGAGACGTGTGGGAGTTTTCAGCTTAGAGCTCGCCACTCTCCAAGCACATCGTCAGCGGGGACGGTCACGATGTAAGGGGAGTGAGGATATGGCGGGAGAGGGTCCCTCATGCGGTAGGCAGTGGGTTAAGGCGTCGCGCAGCCGACTGGAAGTCCTCAAATTATGATATCCATTCCAGGGAGAGTCTTAGCGCGCCCCCAAGTGGAATAACAAGGCACTAAACGCCCAAAGACAGACGGGCAGGTCTGCAGGGGGTGTCTATGTATGACGGGGGTGGAGACAAGGCGTGTGGGGTAATGCAGGGGGGTAAGGAGTGTGTAAAGCCACAGGGGGTATCTCTCTATTTCAACGCTTTAGAGGCAGTGTGGTACAGACAGAGTAGTGTGTTGTAACGTTGCAACGTTTCCCGAACGTTGAAACGTTACTGACGACCACGGTTCTCCCGCCGCGGCAAATGATGCGTGACCAAACATCACAGAGAATGCAGTGCAACGCAGCGGGAACCTTGGGGAATGTGAACGAGGAGGAGGAGAAGGAGGAAAAAAGTCGTCTGCCTTTTTCCCTTCTTCTAGATCTGTAACTTTCTGGAGAGTTCCACATAAGAGGCACCAGTACAAGAGACTGCATGCTCATACTTCAAACAATTATTCTTTGAAACGTCAGACGGGATGGAAACGAAAAGGGAAGCTCTCAATGAAATGAGTCATGATAGAACTATGTAACAAAATATAAAGCTCCCCAAAAAAGAAGCGCTTGATTCAGAGACACAAAAATAAGAGAAGAAGTTTTATATGAAGTGCAGGGGCAATGCCAACGCCTCCGATCAATTATTGAACAGGGTTCGTCGATTCTTTTATCACAGTACGTCAGTTGAAATGAAGTGCCTCCCATTGAATCTCCAGGGTGTTAGACGGCAGAGGTTGGCAATGATTACTCAATGCCACTGCGTGTAACTGCACACATTGTTTTCCAGTTCTAAGCTATGACTTTTTGAGCATACGCATATTACAATTGGAGCATGCGGAGCGAGCTTGTGTACAGAATTTATCAAGGTGTGAAATCCTTTGTCACTTTAAGTGACTACATTAAGGAATACGTTAGATTTAAAATGATAGCGCATGTACAACATGATAGACATTTGATAAAATACCTAGGTTTTGTTGTTTTAAATTACCATCCCCAGCTAACAGTGGCAGGCAGTGACACAAAGTGATGTAATCCGGGGATTTGGTCATAAAATCAGTTTTAAAATGTGTTCCCACTGAGCCTCATACTAGACCAGTACTTGTAGTCATATGCTATCTTCCCCTTTGAACGGTTGGGCAGATGGCCCATAGCAGTACACTGTATGGCGAACTCTTGAGTTCTACCACTATACAAAGTAGTACAAAGCTGAATCTAAGAGACACAAGCGGAGGGTAATCATATCGTAATTGGTTTTGCAGTCATTATTGATCTCTATCAACAGGACCTCTTGCTCTTATGTTTAAAGGTCTCGCCTACCTCGGATGAGACTGCAGGCATTTAACATTCTACATTGTTATTAGTGAACAACATAATGGCCTTTTGTAGTGCAAGGCCATCGAGGCTGATGAAAACAACCAGATATCTCTGGTTGAACGCCCGCTTCTATTTGAACCTAGTCAATATTGTTTTTATTATCCAGCTTTCCCTGACGAGTGGCGTGCCGATATTAGTTCATTTTAGGGGCGCACTATTTTTCAATACCCACTATCTTTCCGTATTCGCGCTTTATCGGAACCCGGATCATGTAACATACCTGTATGCGGCGGATATGGTGATACACACTTCCTGTTTTCAATAGACACATTGTATTAAGTGGATAATAAATCACAGTAAAGGGTCTTTTACCCAAATAGAAATACAAGAGGTGAATAAAATACAAAGAAGGATATCCCACAACAACATTTACCTAAATACTTAGTATGCAAGCATTGTGAGAAGACATACACACACACATGTGACTTTGTGATATGTTAAGCACATGGATGGAGAGTGTGGTAACCACGCACACTGCGAACACGAGGCTGAGAGATGGTACTCTACAAGGTGACAGCGCCACTGGCGGACACCAAGGGAAATAACCACTTGGCTGCGTCTTTCTGAGACCCTCAACATCTCCAGGAGCGGCGCCCGTTGCCAGCATTGCCGGCGCGCTGAAGACTGCTTCGGCAAATGGCAAGCGAAGCATGTCTGATTAAATAAGAGCACTGCTTTTTCTTGCGGCAAGACTAGGGGAAATCTAAGTGGCATAAAATCAATATAAAACACGGGGGATGTGGCCAACCAGACACCCGTCTGCCATGCTGGGCCTGCCTCGACTTGCTTGAGGCTCCAAGCGAAGTTACAAATATAAAAAGAAAGCAATTCAACTATATTGACCGGCAATGTTTTATCAAAGAAGAAATAATAATGGGTATAATAGGTTTTGTAGATGGATACTGTTGGTTGTTGGATATGATGATACGCTTTGGGATATTGCGTTTCAATTGCTTTTGTTTTTAATAATTGAAGTAGATGAAACGGCGGGATGAAGGCGTCGGGAGGGTCTGTGAGAGAAACAGGCAGGTGTTGGAGTGGAGTGAACGAACTGGCTCCTTTAGAACTGAATAACAAACAAGAGAAAAGCAAGAAGAGCACACACGTCGTTCACTCCCATCAGAACTCGACGAGCATTAATCATGGACGACCTCTGCCTCCTAGTCTCACTCTGCCTTGTGGTGAGCAACTTGAAGGCAATGGACACTAATGTGGCGTTTCTACTTGCCGACTAAAAAACCCACCGATAATTTGCACGTTATACAAACGTTGGCCAGTGGTTCTCCTTGGGAAAAAATCGGTGGCACATAATCGGTGACCTGCACTGCATAAATGTGGGGGACGCTGAATGACTGTTGGGAGCCTAATGCAGACCACTATTAGTTAATGCAATGCACTTTGATTTTGTTGGTAGGTGCTGAGTAGTCAGTCGGTGGTGCCATATTGTATAAGATTGGAGAGAAACAACGTTGACCATTTCTGTGTCTACCTGACAATCAATGTATAAAATGTGATGCATGATCAGTTGCAATCGGTGGGGAGAAATGCACAAATCAGTGGTCATAATCGGCATAATCGAAAAGCCACATTATGTGGAGTTTTCACGTACCGATTATGACCACCGATTATGGCATTTACACTGCCAACTGATTCTGTGACACTATTTGTACGACAATCGTCAGGTGGAAACAAAAGGGTCAACGATTTTCTCACCAAAATTGCACAATAAAGCCCCACCGACCGACCACAGGTTTCTATTTCTACCCTCGATGCAGATTTAGGAACTATTCTGTGTATAGGAATGTATACATTCGGCTCTTATTCAGGGAGGGTGAGTCTTCATGCTTTGAAGGTCCTATACACAATGAATAACTTCTGCACTTGGAAAACATAATCAGTAGTCCGGTGGAAACAAAGTGTATGCTATGGAATCAACGGATCTTAGTACAGATAAATTGTCAATGAGGACCATCGATCAATTTCTACACATAGTACTCACAATCATGAGATTATCGTAAGGTGGAAACACCTCATTAGAATGCTCACGGCCTGGTCCTGGGCAGGGCACGTAATGTGCAGTGTTAATTTCACAATGACGCTAAATTCCTGGCTCCGCGAAAGCCAGATAGGCACGGGGACTGATCAAGTAATTATGTAAACCCGTGAGAGCCAGTGAGAGACGTCCACAAGGGAGAGCAACAAGAAAGGCAGGTGATGGAGGGTAGTAGGAGAAGCAAGTGAGGGAGGGTAGTATGAGAGGCAAGTGAGAGAGGGCAGTATGAGAGGCAAGTGTGGGAGGGTAGTATGAAAGGCAAGTGAGTGATGGTAGTGGGAGAGGCAAATGTGGTAGGATAGTAGGAGAGGCAAGGAGTGAGGGCAGTGGGAGGGGCAAGTGCGGGAGGGCAGTAAGAGAGACCAACGCAGGGCAATTGGGAAGCCACTTATGGGGGTCAGTGAGAGATGTCAGTAACATGTACTGTAAGGAAGAGCAGTAAGAGAGTTAGTTTAGGAAAGTCAGTAGAAAAGCCAGTGAATTAATCAGTTGTGAATACAGTTTGTGATGATAGGTTTGGAAGGTACTTGGGAAGTTTTTTTAGAAGGGCTGTGAGAGAGGCGAGGAAGAGGGACAGACGGGTAGACGGGAAGCAAGTTTAGGTTGGCAGTTGTAAAGCCAGCCAGGGAGGACAATTGGCAGGGCCGATGGAAGGAAGGGAGTTGCGAATGAAGTAATGGAAAACATTGAAGGAGTTGTATAAGGGAGAACATCTGTAGTCAGGGGTATTTCTAGGAGTAGCAAAGACAGTTTTCAAGGATTCTGAGGCTTAGATGAATCATAAATACACTCAGGGATGTTATCATCTGTCAAGGAAACTACCCAGATATACCCGTTAGGTAGACTAGATAATGAGGGAGATATATCGGTTCCCTAGACTTCACATCATATTGGTTCTCAGAGGTCAGCCACAGGCCACAGAATCTTAGGGATTATTTCATGATTTTAGGGATTAGCTTTTATATATTTATACCCTTTGTTTTGAGGTCAACTACCACCAAAGATACACACAATATTACCATAATCTTGATCTTCATGGTCGTATTCTCCGTGCAGTTGGCGCGTAGTGATATCTTAGCGAATGCGAGGATATTGCATAGTGTCAACTACGAGAACAGGACCATGCAGATAGAAATCACGGTAATCTTGTATTTACCATCGAGCATTCAAAGTATAAGTCATCAAAAGATACACAAAATCGGCGCCGATATTCTCAGGCACTTCTTTGCACACTGGGGTCTTCTTCCCAGTATTCTACTGAGTAGGATATGTGTTCCATATTCTACTCATTAGTGATCTGTATGCTCCATATATTTACTATAGAGAATCCTTATTCATGAGGTAGATAATCAAATTGGACAGTATTATACACACGCTATGGTATTCGGCTATAGGGCACCCACAATCCAAGCAACATATGTATGATATATAGCTGAGAGTGCCATACTAAATATAATGTAAACAATAACACTATTTCATACATCCCATATTATAAATCTAAAGCCTCTTCAATAGGAAACTAATCTCGAAGGATTGACTGCTGTGTCGCGTGAGCCTTCAATGCTGCACCCTCAGAAACTGACTTAATATCCTATTGAGCATACAATGACAGGTTTTGCATGACCTATTCTATTAATAATCATGATTTGAAATCCGATTTCAATTCATCCTAATTTATATACGAAATGTTTTGATTTCTCATTCAATTATACAAGCAATAATCTAGCACTAGCGCATGCACACTCCCACAAAATAGTACAAAATGATGCGCTACAAAATGTTTTCAAAACACGAATACCACATGGTCGTCGATAGTCTAGAGCAAGGCCCCTGGGATTAATACATCCCGAAGGCAGCATCCAGCCCTCTGGTAGAGATTGCACACTGATTCACCCGAATGTATATATCAGTATAAAACGGGCATGTGGTGGAAATAGCTGCTGAAGGAGATGACTGGAGCGCATATAAACAATCTCCTCCTTAACCCTAGTCTCTCCGCGATCTGTGAGGACCACCCACAGCCTCTGGGAGGAGAGTGTGATTAGGCTGTTCATTTCCATATTGGTGCAGTCATGATGAACTGTGGGTAATATCGTAGGCGTTTAACCAGGAAGGCTGGAGGTGGGCGGGTGTGGCGGACCCCGGGCAGGGTATACGACCATGCTGAATACCGACGGGGAAGAGACGGAGGGCAGGCCGTACAAATAGTCGCCAACACGCCGTATTGAGGAACATAAATCTAGGGTGGAATTCAATTGGAGACGGCGGGGGGAGACTGAGTTATCGGTGTTATCAGCTGGCGTGCTGGGTTAGGGAGGTGGTCTGGTGGTCGGCACTAGGTGTAGGGTTAACGGCCAATTGGCTTACCGCTGCATGACCACCCGTCACCCTTGTACGTCTAGTCTACCTCCACACCCCTTTTACCTCACCCCTCACAATTCACACACAGGGGCCCACTCTGTATCCCTATTGCCCCATGTGGACGACGAGTAGCGCAGGAATGACCGCACACCACGTAGGCGGAATACGTCCTCGTCAGTGCCCGTCTTCACCACAGTTGGAGGCTAACTTGGGGTCAGCAGCAGTAGCTCTGGCCACATTCAGATCGAGGTTATCAATTTGGCTGCCACGACTGCTGCAACTTCAGCTCAGATTAAGCGAGAATTAAGAGAAAACGTGGTTACCGAGCCCGTAGGAATGGCAGTCCGAGGTCTTTTGTCCGATAAAATACGTTCCGACGCAGGAAGCGGAAGGACGTATCTTACAGGATAAAGGGCGGAGAATAGCATCCCTACGGACTCAGTCACTATGTTTTCTTATCATTATACACCTAAATAACACAAAAAAAACCAATATTATTCAGTTACCAAGCCATAGGTAGATAGTAATATATGAAAGGAGTATGCAATGATACAGGGTTTGTGCCCCTGTAGGGATGAGCCCCCAGTGATCAGAGGTAGGGCAGTGGTTCATCTTCTTAAATCGAGGATTTCTATGTTTTTTGCTGGCTTATAGGAACGGTTGATTTTCAAACACACAGAAAATTCATATTCAAAGGGCTTCAAACGGTGTTTACGTAGATAACGGAAATAAATACAATAAATCCCAAGCGGGTCATGTATGCAAAGTCATATAGACCCAATAGATATCAAAGGAGCTTTGCATTTAGATTTATAGGGCTATCCGACAAACTTTCTGAGATCACACCTTAAGACAATAGAATACTTTAACCTTCTTTCATTTATGCAAAAGTCACACCTAAAATTCAGAAGTTTAGACACTCTCAAATCACTGCATGGAATTACAAATATGTTTATTGCAACTGTTAACTTCTACAACTATTCTGCTTATTTTGCTAATTCTATCATTATCGGTTTCTTGAAGAAGAACTATCTCACTTAACTGCTATTTCGTATGTCAAGTCATTTCTCTACAGATATTATCGGTGGGTATTTTTGGTGTCGTTCGTGACTACATGCCCGTTTGCTGACATGCAGTGAGTACCTATCGACTTGAAACCTGAGCAACTCACTAATTACTACTGGAAAAGCTATATTCCCCATCTTCCCGAACTGTATGCCAGCCAGCTGAAGTACAACGATGTAATGGACACCATAAACGGAGCAGAGGCAATTTACGATCAAAGTGTGACTGGCTATCACATTACAGATGGCAGATGTATTTCTCGTTCTATTTTATTCAATTAACGACGCAGCAATAGGCAAGCATATAGAAAGACACGAACTGCATATAATCTTATTCGTATTTTAGATTCTATGATAGTGATCATTACTGAACGAATTCAAAAAGGATTATATCCATTCATCCTTTAGGATATTTTCAATGTTATAGGCGCACGCCTTATTCTATACAATAAAAGCCCATATATACAACGGTACCTTTGGTAGATTTACAATACGTGACCTTAGAATAGGATATACATTATTATTTTCAATTATGATAATATGGTAAACGTAAGCTATAGATATTCCCTTCGATACTCTTGCATCCAATCTTCCTTCATGTGATCCTATATCCTGGATATGTCTCCAGTCCCAAGTACTTCTTAAAGTTCTCCTTGCTATCTAAGAGTTACATTTGGTATTACTTACATAGGTCGCTCACCCATTCATCATATATCTATTATTTACATATACTCTAGTCGAAATTATGCAGGCTATAGCTCATACCTTTGATAAGATAAGTTAACCAATAACGTTATAGAAAAAGAGGCATTCGTTTGAATGCCCACTGGTGAGTGTTAGTGCACGATCACCCCTGTTGACATCTGGGTAGACACATCAAAGAAGCTTTATGAATGGCCCGATGGAGGATAAATAGCTCTTGGTAGGAACCCATTGGAGTGACTAAGCCGTCGAATGTTCTAGTCACATCATGGAGGTATTTGGAAATACCTGAGCCTGAACATGACCCAATTTGATACGCCCCACATAAAGCTGTCCGAATAGTAGGACTCATGTCCAATCCCAGTTTAATCAGCAAAATGAAGTCCCTTGAAGCAATACTGGTATGTTTTAAGAGGCTACAAATCCTTACATCGTACACAACAAATTCAACAGTATCTAATTGAGTAATAAACATGAAGCAAGCAGGACTTTTTTCGGAGGAGTGTCGGTGAGAACATGAGAGGGAGTTTAAGGCAGATTATCAACAACAATAATAATAAACTGAAGGCATCCAACACTCCTACAAACAACATCAATGTGCGTTTAGTGTGAAGCTGTATATATTTCAATCCATACTAAATGTGGCCAACTGAAACGCCAGAAAAAATATATTATGGATGGCTCTGGTAAAACGGTTGTCTAGTAGCAAATAAGTCTGGAAATGGAATATCTATCTGAGTGACTATCGTTATAAAGCTGATACACCTTAAAATAAAGACTAGGGGTTGGAGTGGATCGTTAGCAAATGCTACTAGGAATTGAGGAATACAGGGTGATGGGGTTCCCAATTGGAAAGGTCAGTGGCGTTTAGAAGCAATAACAGACACAACAAAGTAAATATTGTGATCTGTGTGTTGGAGGTTTTCTTTGTGATTCATGCGAAAACTACCATGATCAAGACGGAGAAGGAAATCATGTTCATGACAGAATGCAATCTGAAGGGGTAGACGAAAATGGAGGGTGAGGGGTAAGGGTGAATGAAAGGGGTGCATAGAGGAAATTAGAGGCACAATGGTAGAAAAGAGGGCAGAGATCTTTTGCCGAGGCAACATCCATACCCTGCCAGGGAGGTGCGTGATTGTGGGTCATGCTGGGAATAATACGGCGGAAATGAGTGGCTTTTCGTATACACGCGCCGGTCTTCCTGTAGTGCCCACCGACTATGGCGGCTCACAGATAGTCGCAATGACTGATGGGAGTTGTCCATGCGTGAAGAGTAATTCTGATTGGCGCAGTCGACCGGCCGGCCGTCAGTCCTACTAACCGCCAGCACCAAAACCGGAACATGGCATCGCTTCTATCAGCGTCAGTTCTAACAGCTCCCACGAGGGGGCGTCGCTGTTCTAAACGCGCATGTGTCGGGGATTCTGGCCAAGCGTTCCCCCGCCCCTCGGGGCATGCGCGGGACGATATCGAAGGCCGAGCGCCAACCAGCCATCCCGCGATGCTGGAACCCTTCAGCCCGGAGCTGTCTTTTCAGGTGGCAATGCACAAAATGCAACATTCATCAGGGCCCACAATGGCAGCCTCCATAGGGGCGCTGCCATGAAAACTGACGGCGGTGGAGCTATAGCGAGCGGGCAATTATCAGTCATCGTGTTTTGATGTGCCTTTATTAGTACCTGAGGGGGTAAATTGTCTGGCAGTAAAACACGAGGTGGTGCCAATCAGCAGTAGACCAGTATGTTGGCACTGGTCCCTATAACCCAGAGAGTTCTAGCGCAAAGTACCGAGTGATGTCGTCTGCGATTTGAACCCGTCCAAATGGAAGACCACTCAAAGGGGGAGGCGGGAAGCGTACCACAGGGAGGAGATACGATATGGCACCCACACAGACACTCGCACCAGCAAGTGGCAAGCTGTGTCTTAAACACTGGAGTGGAACCACGCCCCTCACTCTAAGGGCCCGGAGACTACAGCAGAAGACATTTAGAATTCTTTAGGACGCCTTACTAACATTCCACAAGTCCCCAAGCCCGATGAAACCCGCCTCTCATTCTTCCTCTGAGCTTTCCTTAACATACCGCATCATTGAAAATTAAAAGAAATTGTTTATTGACAAAACAATGACATTCAACAAGTTAATCTTCCATATCAGCGGGGTCCACCTTAAAACTAGTACAAAGTGATAGATATAGACAGAAGAAAGGACAAACGGGACATAGATACGCAATTACTCGACATTCACTAAAAAAATCTAATTTTACAAATTGACTCAGTAATAAAAATTACATGCTAATTAGCAGGAAGTAGAGTTAATGCCTCCAATCAAATCTCTGTCTTAAAAGTAATGTACCGGATTCGGATTTTTTATAGATCTGATTGTGACACTATAAAAACACGACCGGATCTGACAGTAGCAGCCCGGGGGAGGGGGTTATAAATACGTTATCAAGCCATACCCTAGAATGACACGAATGAATAGGCAATAAGAAAAGCTTGCCCGACAACTTAATTATCTGATCACGCGGTAGTTGGGTTTGACGTGTTTCATTAGAATCTAATTCTGGTCATTTACATACTGGAGTAGCTAGCCTGAAAACATTCTCTGCCCAGGAGAACTGCTGTCACTGCAATGATGTCTGGCGTATCAGATAGTCTCCTCGGGTAGGCTCTAAAGACTGATAGGTTCTATAGTGATACTATTCCGTTTAATATAAGCAATAGTCGAATTGTTTATTCACAGTTTGTATATACATATACTATGTTCATATTAGTTACGTTGTATGTTGCTGCCATAACTTCTCTGACGAGACACATCTCATTTGAACCATCACAAATAAGTAATAGACACGTTAGCATTATACCCTCTGTAGGACTTCTATGGGTATATGTAATATTATTCCTGATAAATGACTATCCCCTTAGTATTACCAGGATTGGAAATCCGTGGTCAACATCTGTTCTTGTAAAGGGTATTATTCGGCCATGTTCCACATGCAAACTGCGGTATAGAAAGGATTAAGATGCACGACTGACGCGTTAAGCCTAGAGTAAAGCAAATAAGGTACGTTACTTCTAAACATGGCTTATGTCCAACATAAAAGTCCACGATGGCTCTAAGGCTGCATGGTGGAATAATGTCGACTAAACATAACTGGTAGGGGTATTTTGACCCAATATCTGGTTCGATTCACGAAAGTCGTGATAACTAAACTAAAATGAACAAAATCCATGGGTTCTTTTTTTCTTTTTACTTGAAAATGTAGTTAACATACACAATATTGAGAGGTTTCAGATACAAACGGCCGTAATCTCCGAGGCCTAGACGCATAGTAATATCCGAGCGAATGCGACGATACTACGTAGAGTCTAATCCGCGTTCTTTAGATACGAGTTGAACTTCGTGAGAAAATGGCGTTCTCTCTGCCCACGCCTGGCCCGCCTCACCCAGCTCCACAGTCCCCGAGCCGTATTTGTTAAGTTAGCCTCTCGGGGGCGCAGGAGTCCCTCTGCCTTGATGCCTGGAGGGCGAGAAGGTGCTCACAGCAGATTTACGCTGGTTCTGCCGTGTCCGCGGGTTCCAGCACACCCGGTGTTTCCGTAGCAACTGCTTGTAGCCGGCAGGTGTTGATGAAATGGATTACAGTGGAATGTTTAAAGGAGCATAGGAAGGACTGGTACTAGTGGTAGGATGCATATAATGCATAGTCAGAGGCTGTGCGAGGACACAAGGTATGCCCGTACATTGAGCTGATAGGCCGTCAATAACGCGGGAGGAGAGGGATGGGAACGAAGACGATGTTCTCCTTTAAGATCTTTAAAGTGGATCGATACGTAACGGCCTGAGTGACTCTGTAAACTTGAAAGTCTTGACAAATTGCGTTGCTGATAAATAAAAGGTGACAAAATGCTGCACCTACTTTGCCAAAGGATTAAAGTAATGCCATCGACGCGCAGACGGCGCATGCGTAGGCGGAAGTCCTGCAACGCGGCGCGAAAAATGTCGTCTGCTTCCGTTTACACGTCCCAAAAAGATGAGAAAATGGCCGCCGTTTAGCTTCATGAGTTACTAGGCGAATCTGTGGGCTGCTAAGATAAGCACTAAAAGCGGGATGCCACACCTTCGTTAGATACAACACGGGGCTGTAAAGTATCAAACACTTTCAGAATTGATGAAGTTTCAAGGGATCCCCAGTAGTGCCTAAAGGTATTCCCTGCTGGAGACTGGATGGAAGCATTGATTAGTGTTATTGCTTTATACGTATATTGTTAAAGGGAGAAAGATTAATGAAATAAATAAATGGTCTTGATTATGTAATTAATTAAGCTGCTTTGACACCAATTCTATTAGGTTAATATTACACCATAATTATATGATGGAATAGTTATTATTGGTCTTTCACTAGCAGTATTGCTAGGGAACAGACGGTTTTTGGTATATATTTCTACTTAGTTATTGCCTTGAGTAACTTACCTTCAGCGCGGAATGGCATGCAAACCATGTAGTTGAAATAAGAATAACTTAATATTAACTCGATATATCCAAAAATATAGATCTTAGGCACAATAACTCTACAATCAGCTCCTTTCTCTCAGGCCAGAAATGTTAGTCTTTTAACCTATTTTAGAACTATATATACATTACACTTTTGGTCCATTTTCCAGTCCAGTGTACATAAGAGTAACCAGGTAAAACTGCACACAGTACTGCCTGCCATTTAGGTCTTCAGTCTTTGCATTGCCTCCCTCCAGATAGATCAGTCTAATACTAATTCAGAACACAGGCAGTGGTCGGCTAAGGACTCCCCAGGGTTGCACCAACATCCATAAAGATGTGGACTCAACTCGCTGTGTTTCCACCGCATCCACATCCGCTTTTCACAATGTCATCTCTTTAGGGACCGCAGTGAGGTGATTTGAGTGACAGTAGGAGGCGAGGCATACTGCTGGTCTTTAGGGAAGCTGTATTGTATACAATTGACGTACCTATCTTAACTCTTTCACAAAATGTGCAACATTACCATGATTTTGATCTGTCTGGACGTATTATCTATGTAGTTGACACGCAGTCATTGTGTAGTGTCAACTACACGGAGAATACGACCACGCAGATAAAAACCATGGTAATGTTGTATTACCCACCTTTTGACTAATTATTAGAAATATATCATGTAAATGATTAGAAAATCAACGTAAGCACCGTGTATTGTTTATCTAAAATAGTTCTCAAAATGCCCGTGAGGTGGGAGAAGAAGACGTTTTTTATTAGGTGGGTAATAAATCAACTATTTATCGACTACTGCTAAATTGATCAGTAGTTCTTTTAGGTTACTTAAAATGTTTAAACGTGGCACTGTGCGTAACGCGACCAAAATGACACTTAAATTCTCTGCACCTCAATTCTACGGTTTCAGCCCAGTGCTAGATGTTTCCCCGTGTAACATGATAAGTCCCTCCACCTCCGGCGTCGGGATATAGTCTATGTAATACAAAAAGACCTTGATTTGTCATACCTACCGGCTTAGTAACCACGTTTTCACTTAATGATTGTAGCCTGTTTAAAATCACAATGCTCTTATACTACTACGTAGCCTGCCTCAAATGAACATTTGCGTGCACTACTCCTATTGGTCCCTCATGTTGAACAGGCAAGGTTTAAACATCTTGTGTAGCAATGTTGTCACTGCAGAAAAATGTCGTAACCTCGGAATTGAACGATTGCAACAACCTCATATAAGTAGCAATCTCATTGGTCGTTCTAGAGGTAAAATATCTACTTGATTAATGCATCTTCTCAAACATGTGTCTTGTTTGCGTAAGGTTCTAAATGAGAATATATATGTCCTTGTAAATCTACCATAAAGAATGTTCTTCTGAAAAACACCAGTCCTGGTTATGTATGTTCATTTGATGGACTTTGGTTAGGCCCGATGTCCACCTACTACGATTAAAATTGAAGACCTCCGGATACACTCTGATGAAAAATGTAAAAAATCGTTCGGGAATATATCTATTGTAGACGAACATCTAGATTCCGAACATCGGTGTGCATCGGCAGCGGTTTTTAGGTACAAAATGACGGTAATTTGTCACCAATATTAACAGAACAGCATTATATGCGTTTTCAGACACTAAAACTTCATTTCAAAGTCAAACAAAAATTTCGGAAGTTCTGCGTACGTACTTAATGGATGGCCCCTAGTGCGTCTCCGTTTTCATGTGTCCGTCCGCCAAGCCCGTGACAGTTATGCCATATTTCACAGAAACCATTCCTTATTATTCCCTTGTCACGGATTGATGAGAAATGAAAAGAGAGGGCGTACATAGAGTTGGCCTTGATATTCAGGTCGTCGAAAAGAGAGTGGTTTACGCCGCGACATTACAGAGGGAAATGTCCTCACAGGCCAGCCCTACTTTGTCTATCTGGGACACCTCCACCCGCTCTTTTGGCAAAACCAATAACCACAATACAAATGTGATAAATGCCTTCTGCAGACGCAAACCAAAGAAAGAGTCTTGCCAATGTTGCCTGCAGATGTTGCAATTTTTATTCACCGACTACGTCCTGGTCCATGCACTCTGCCTTGGCAGCAGTAAATTTCCCTTTTAACCCCTTTCCTGCTCCTTATTTGGCAATCACTCGACCTATTCAGAGCATTCGCTCTCCGGTCTTGGAGGGAGAAAAAAAGGCTGACTCCCAGACACTAGAATCACGTGATTAAGTCTTCCGCTTCCGGTTTGATCAATGGCTCCTGGGTAATGCCGGCCTCGTTTTCACTGCTATTTCGAGCGTGCTTTACTCTCTATTGCAGCCATGTCGAGGTTTGCGACGTCGCCACCAGGGCGTAGTTCGGGACGCCGACTTCAGGGGCTCACAGGGCTGGCGGAGGTCACAAAAGGCCAGAAAAGCCAGAACCGAGAGTGCGCAGGCGGAAAGACTGGTGCACTTCCGGTGGGCAGTGAATGGGCAGTGTTCCGCCGAAAAGCGCGGGAAAAATGGACAAATTTCGTCTGCGCAAGGCAATTTCTCAACTGGGTTGCTACGACATTACAAGGTGGCTGGGAAAGCTGGTCTAGTTTGGATGTTCATTGTGTGGATGTTATAGATGAGGTCGTAGACACTGACTCTGTATCCCCTACACCCCCTATACGCCACCAGGCGGAGAAAACACGTACCATCACGCTGTTACTCACACACGAACAAACTTTTTTCAGATGAGCCAATTCCCAATTCGTCACAGACTGTATGTATACATCGCTTCCTCTCACAAACATCCGTTGCGAGACACAAAAACGAAAACAACATTGTTTGTCGTCGGCCTCTCTGAGCACCCGACACAGTCAGCATTTAATTGTTCTGAAAGCTTAACTGACTCGTACCTCTAAGAGGAACTTCAGTCGAGCCTTACAAGGTATCACATCTGCACCTTAAGGGAAGCTTTTAAACTCTTCCCTGATAAGAGCAAGCAAACAAAAGTAGGGGGTGTAGTGGGGATAAAGAGAGCAGAATGAACTACTACGGTTGATACTCAGCGCATACAGCCTTTCTTTCTTCTGCGCATGCGTTGAGCCCGCGCAAAGGCCCCTGGGAAGTCCCATTAGGGCTTTGTGGGAGGGATGAGGGTAGGTGGGAGGGGGTGAGGAGGGGTAGGCGTATGTCAGGCCTGTCTGTAGCATGCCCTGAAGGCACAGACAACTAATCAGAGGGTGCAGATTTAGCCTCGCTGGGAACATCAAGTCACAGCTTCAGCGCCAGGCTGCACGCCGGGTACCGGCGGAGTACTGACGCTGATGGTCACCATGGGGACCAGTTGCCATGGTAACTAGGTCACGTGGGTGCCATAGGTCACGGGGACCCGTGTGGTGGTCTGCAGATGGTGGGCGATAACAAGGGAACTACTAGATGACTTAATGAGTCCACACTGGACACCAATGTATATCAGTCTCATCACTCCTGCTGTTATCACCCGTAAATTTATGATAGTATGAATTTCTTTTCTATAAAATCGAGGTTCCCATTAATGAGGAAAAGTTTTTTTTAATGAAAATAATAGTATAAAAGAACTATCACCATAACGTATTTGTCTCATTTCTTATACTGTAATACAGGCTAGTTTTTTCGAGGGTGGGATAAAACAGAACAACGAGGCAAATGTCAATTCCTCTGTGGCAAAGAGGAGAAAATGAAGAGGTAGGGGTAAGAAATCTCAGGCCTGGTACAAAAGTGCGGGAGAAAATGAGCCAACGCCTTCATCTTTGATGGTAGGGGGGTCCGTCCATCAGCCTGGGGGTATTTCTGGACATGAAAGCCTGCACAGACAGACGGGAACACACCGGCAACTTTCAGCCTGGGATCAACGGCCACCACAGGCACTTTCCTCCAGTGTCCACTCATCACGTTGGATGCACTTCCTCTCACTTATACCCGCTACTACGCCTCTCCACTGGCAGGGCATCTTGCGAGAGTAAATAGAACTAAGGGGCAGTATTCTTGGTATGGTCTCTCCTGGAATGGTTACTGATAGAAAATAGTCTCGCGTACTACGGGAAGACGTTCACCGTAACTCACCCCTGGTATATTTGTCCGATAGGCTTAACAGGCTTAATATTATGAACTTGCTAAAAGAAAAAGGTGAAAATGTCAAGAGGTTACTGTCTCACATCGCCTTCCTTGCTGAAAAGGCTGGCACCAGGGCCTTTACCACTGCCACCCTAGTTAAAAATGATGAAGCAGTGAGAAAGAACGGGCTCTAAGTATTTTTGGCGGGGGACCAGAGTCTAGTTACCCAGTACATAAGTGCAGATGCCACAAGGGAAGTGGCAAAACATAAACAAGCCCAGTATGTCAAAAGAGCTGGCATAAAGTCTTAAGGTATAGAGGGAAAGGTTAGGTATTGCGTGCAGTAACAGGAGGGCTTGTGATGTCACTTGTGCTGCTCCTAGTATTGTATTACCTGTACATCCGATGGAACGGGTCAGAAGGGGGGGGGGGAGTATGAGTGTGATGACACTCCTGACATCCCTGTGATTGCTATAAAACAGGGCCCCCATGGCTTTAAGGACTCAAAGGTAAATATTGGCTTAGTTGAGGCTAACCACAGGTGCTTAATTTCAAGTGTTGACGGTGGTAACTTCCCACTAGGTAAATGTAGGGAACAGTCAATTCTCAGTAAACGGGCACAGAATGTTACTGTATCATACAATAACGATTGTCTCGATGAGATGTACAGGAATTGTAACAGGTGACAGTATGAGTTCACACAAAGGGTACAGCCACAGTTGATGTTGACTTGCCGGAAACGTCAGGGGACATGACACTCACACCTATGTCAGTTTCCCATTGTTCTGTTTGTTTAAGACATTTATTTATCCTGGGTATCACTCAACTCCAAAGGAGCTGGTCTCAACGTGTACCCAGGTCCTGTGACCAGAATACTTCCAAAGGTGTCGTCAATGTATCGTCTGACCTGCACAGTGTAGTAGTGGTCCCTAATGTATATATACCAGCGTTTCACTCATGCAAGGATGGTAACTACTCTTGCATCTACACACTTAATGGTGTTAAAACCCAGCTATTACCCTGTAGATTTTCCTCAGCAGTGGTTGGCTTAAAGGTGGCTTCTGACAATGCATTCTTTGTCTTAACTGGTGTATGTAGAGGTTTTCAGATTGTGACTGAGAGTTTCAATGGATCCCATGACAGGAAGGATGGCACTTCTATATCAGACACCTCACTACTCAGAAATGTCCTACACGTAAGAGGAACAACAAATCTTAGAGACTGTGAGAGGCCCCACTGTTTACACTCTCTAGGTGATGTAATAAAGAAAGATGGTAGCCTTCGGCCTCTTACTGATTGTCGCAGCCCTATGGGCATCAACATCAACAACCACATAAATGAGGAAGCACCCACCTTTACTTATAAAAGTGTGGATAGGGCAGCAGCTATGGTATATGACCACCCCTCTCATAAGATCTCACATTCTCTAAGGGGTATTCTGTATTCCAGTCCAAATAAAGCCACTAGGGCGCCGAGTACACATTATTCCCACTAGGTGGCATTATCATAGGAATCTGATGTAGGTGTTTAGCACGGGATTCTCTAGGCTCTAAGCCTAGTTCGTTAAGAATTCTTCTCCCATAGAGCGTAGTGAGAACCTTGTACAAAATACAACTTAGAGAGTGTGAGATCTTATGAGAGGGGTGAACCGACAAAGGGTATTGTGCAGTTGTGACACAAAGGATGCCTGCCGTTCAGTGCATGTTTATCCTCACCACAGGAAATACCAAGGTTTAAGGTGGAAACTCTCCAAGGGGACAGTGTGTTATATGTTGATCATATGTTGTGTTTTGGGTATTACGACTGAGTATTACTGGTTATCTTTCCAAATATATGCATACATATATATACTAGATATAGTCTTACATCAGAATGCTAAATATTGACAATGATGATATTCCTCATAGTACTTATAAAGGTTTTTCGGTTTAGACAGTACAGCTTATATTCATGTTGTAGAAATAATTGCAGACGACCTAAAATCATGGGAATATGTTACACTAGGTTGCACTAGGGTGTATAAGCATCTTTCTTCTGAACACAAGACTGCGAATAATATACCAGGCCTGGTAGCCAGTATAGCAGTAACCAACCATATACGACACAAAAAAAGGAACAAACAACATCGTCTAAAGCTATTGGACTATCGCGAGACTCCAACCATCGCAACTTAAGTGGGACAAGGAGAAGGCCATATAGAGAGTCGCCTCCAGCCCAATAGACTCATTTTTGGTCTGATTAATTAGGACATCATTAGCGGGAGCTGCCTACATCGTCTCTTTAACGTCTTGGTGTGAGGTCCGTGTACCGGAGTCTTATTAGGCAGGCACTTAGCGGCCCACAAGAAGGGGTGGTGGTGATGGTAGGGTGCGGCTGGTGGTGATAGTGGTGGTGGACGAGGTGGTTGGGGGGTTGGCTGAGTGGCCAAGCTGTTGCGCCACATGTTGCACCTATTAGGCGTGAAGGGGCACGCCTCGGCCCTTTTGGCTGACACAGTCTGTGAACAGATGGTGGGTGTCCCTTTGAAGTCGAAGCCTGCTGGAGAATGAAGCCATGTAATATGTGGGCCCAAGCACGATCGTTCTGGTATCAGCATGAACTATTACAGAAACTACATGTGGACGAAAGTAATCGCGTGCATGAGATGAAACCTAAGGGAAAGACCAATCGATAATTTTTGAATGAGTATAGTAGCTCTGCTTTGCCCCTGTAGGATCCATAATAGTGCTAGGCAAGCGATTAGGAAAGAACTTTTCTGTATTTAGCACTCTGCATCCGTTACACTAGACCATCTCCGGCAACTCTTCTTGAATATAGCACCACTTGGCGATTTTCAGCAGTAAAAGGCTAGAAATCGTCTAATCTAAACGCCAAACGAGTCACAACAATATATATGAGGAGAACACACTACGTAAACACGATTTTCTGTTGTAACTCTAGACAATTGTACAATATCAACAATAGAATACAAGCTCACTAACCCTTACATGTATTCCCCTACCCTGTCCATTCAGTCTGGTTTGTTAATATTTCTATTAGTCTTAAAACTCCAAACCCCAACGAATAGTATCTGGATATATTAATCATATTGCAAATGATGACCTATCAGTGTGGATGTCTTGTCATCAGTTCCATGTTAGATTTAAAGCTTTGAAAAAGTCAGCATGATAAAATGCTAGATTAGAATTAAGAAGGTATACTTATATATCATAACTACAGTATAACGTCTCGCTAGATGAGAACATGAATCAAGAAATCTATAATGCCTGTAAAACCGGTTAATCTTCGGATATAGACGCTACAATCAATTAATCCATAGCTTCAATACGTATTTACCCGTTAATATACTACGACAAGGTAAAGTGCAGACACAGTCTATAAACAACACGCCTACTGCACGAGCAGACGACAATTGGAATCTGTTCAGTTCCCTTTAGATTCCTTAAGGTGACCGTGGTGACCGTCAACAAATCCATCAACCTGAGATATGATATTGATCATCTCGAGCTCCCATATAAGGTGAAGGAAATGAACAGGATCAGAGGTCACAGCAGGGAGCACTGCTGGAAACATCTATCAGATATTATCATCCCTGGAAGAATGATTCAGGCTAGAGCTTGTGTTTGTTCCGATGTGCCATTGCAAAGGTTTCCTTAAAAATAGAGACTGCCTTCATCGATATTTCCCAATCTCAGCATATATACACAATACAGTCGGGGGTTTATGATAGGCTAGTGTGGCTAGAAACATCGGACTAGAAATGCTTCGGCTGTCGTATAAGTAGATATCATACTAGGTATTTCACATTTCCTGAAAAGACCTTGAGGATGAATACAATGCTTTACCAGATGTATAAGATTCGATAGTCTTGAAGTGTTTTGGAATATGTCTGGATCAGTTCGTAGTATGCCATGCATACCAGCATAGACTTTGCTTTGCTCCTCAACTGCTGCAAAAACGTCCATCATAAGGTTAAACTAATTAAACTTAAACATCGTCCATACTCTCGTACACATACAGAAATGGGTCCTAGCGGAAGACACCTGAATGGATCTCGTAGGTGGATCAAACTAGCAAGAGCAGCCTTATTCATCAATTTCATCAGCGGAAACGTGTTTGTTATGTAGTCTTAAGTAAGAAACGGCAGTGTTAGGGGGAGAACTTATTGAATATTTAGTTAGATTTATTGATAATTGTAAATGATGAAATTAGTTTCCAAAAACGTCACCACGTAGCACTACTTATTAGGAACCCTGCTCCCCAACGAGGTCCAACCCATCAGACAAACTATTTTGTCCTGAACAACGATGCGTGTCAATTGAATGAGAGTTTGAACCAAGAATTCTCTCCCAACAGACGATGGGTCTTATTAAACGTGAGTGGTCTCTTCTCCTCAAATAGCTCTTGGATTACTGGCATGATTGCTGGTACAATCTTAGACTAGGACCAAAACATTTGAAACAGGCCTCAGGGGGCGTTTAAAAACATTTGTTCCTGGTGGAAAAATCGACTAGGGATCGCGCCAGCAACCCAAGAGCTATTTGAGGAAAGGAGACCATTCACGTTAATAACAACACCTATCGTCCCAAGGTAGAAGTCTCTCCAAAGTAAAATTTGATCCGCGTCTGGGACAAATAGGCTGCAAGACAGATTTTGGGGGTCCCTGTGGAGGAGAGCTTCTAATCACTGCAGTTAGCGCAACATGGTGGGTGTTTGTCAACGAATTTCATCATTTATAGTGAATGATGAATCTAACTAAATATTTGAGATATTTCCCCTCTAACACTGCCATGTTTATTGGATACAACAAAAACATATACTTCCTCTAATCTAACTAATGATTAAGGCTGTTATTTGTGAATTTGAATGACCTACGAGACCTAAGGGGGTGTCCTAGGACATTTTCCTGGAAGTGGACGAGGGTATGGACGATTTAGGGCACTTCTGTTAAACACATATGGACGATTTGCAGTGCTTTTTCTGAAAGGAAAGTACCCCCACTAAGATTATCTTTATATTCAAAGGCTGTGCCTGATAGGCCCTCTCCTACAGGTATGTACTCTCCACGGCTAGTGTAGTTGAACGCCCTCCGGTCCATACTTATACCCCGGGAAGACGCTTCACGTGAGGTGAGGGCGGCTCCGTCTGGTGCCACCAGGTAGACACCCTCATCAGGTGTGAGTCTGACGAGGCCTGGTTCATTCTGACATCCTCTACCACACCTGACACACGCTTTACCGCCGTGTCACGTCGTCTTACCCCTCACAGGGGAAATCTCGGCAGGAAGAGGTGAGAATGAAGCCCGGTGCGTTGTCTGAACGCCATAGAACCGAGGTGACCTCTGGTGGGTTGAGCGGGTTAAACTCCCCGGATGCTGGTCACAGGTACCGGATTTTTGACACGCGTCATTTTGGGTACTAAGCGGTGGGGTGGTGGTATTATTAAATGGAAACATGGTTGGTGTACCTGAATTCCATCTGTTCTTTTTATCTATTCCATCTATTCCATCTATTCACTTCATTCCCCGAACTCGGAATTCAGGTACATTCATTTTGTATCCTTATCATTATTTACTATATACCCATGCCGGATATACTGTAAATTATACGCACCGTTTTGGCATATGACGTAAAAATACAGTACGGACCACTGATCCGTACACTTAAATACGGACCACCTAGCCATACACATTTATTAAAATTTTGGTTGTTAAGAAAAATGAAATTGATTTAAATTTTTTTTTGGGTATATAGTAAATATAGAACGTCCAACCATGCTTGTACAAGTCACAGAACTTGATGCTAATTTACCGTTTGTACGGAACTCGGCGTAAACGCCGAGGTCCGTACAAACAGTCAATTAGCATCTCATTCTGTGACTTGTCCAGCATGGTCAGGACGTTCTATATAAATACCTGACAATCATTAAAACACCATATATGTGCATATATATATATATATATATATATATATATATATATATATATATATATATATATATATATATATATATATAATATGTATATAATAAATACATATAAATATACATATAAATACTAATAAAATATCATTACAAATATAAAATAGCACATAGTGTATGATAATCAAAAATATATTCTTTCTGACCCCATCACAACTTTCACACTCAGCAGCTGTTTGCTATCTCCAATTTTATTGGTTCATCCCCCTGCCACACGAAAGTCCTGACGATGAACATCCATCTGGCCGCATTAGAAGGAGCATATTTAACAATTGGGTGTCCAAATAATGGTCGTTAGTAGACGTGGTCCCATTGGCGATGTGATCGTATTACTAAGCATTTTGTAACATAAATATAGTGAGTCGGGACTGACTCAAAATGTCCGTAATAGCGGGCTGGTTGTAATAGCGAGGTAGTCATTAGGTGATAATCTGCTGTAATTGTGTTTTTTTGATCTCATAATTCCATGCTTATTAATCAATGATGACCCTAGTCTTACCACTGTCACCATCTGTTTTACGTGGTTCCATACGACACCTCTCTTGAAAGCACACAGATTTTACTGTGCCACTTGTACGAAATCTTGCTTTCGGTCTGGGGTTGGTGGTAATAAACATGGAACCCAGAGACGTTGGCAACTGCGTTAAACCCTGGACCGGATACTGGAGTGGCGTGGGTTGTCGGGCGCGGGAAACAACCTTTGGGGGTAGTTTGGTGTGAGATTTAGGAGATAACGATGGCAGTTAGATGAAGGCCGGGTGCGCGGCTCTGACCTCCGCACCACCTTCTCCATCCGGATTCTGGAACTGTCGGCGTATCTGCCTCGTATACTATCCTTATTGGATTAGAGACATATCATACGATTCACTTTTTGTCCAGTTTATCCAATACTATAGCTTTAATTTTCTAAATAATTTACTATATTCTGTAAATGTTTGCAGAAAATGAAAAAGGTTATACTATGTGAAGGAATACGTTTTAGAATTTCTATATACAGTAAAACCCTGCGTAACGAGCCCTGCGGAGGCGGTACTCCGCGTTAACGGACACTTCTGCTCGGAACGTATGGTCTATTAGATGTTTATTTTTAGAGATGTACAAACAGGCATCCCGTGTGAGTCGACACCTTGGCCTAGAACAGAGGGTGTCCGCTTACACGAGGTTCTACTATATTTTACTAATATATCATCATAATATCAATCTTTAAATCGCTCTAGCACGGTGATCCTCACTTTTTGAATTATCTATATGTTCTATAACACTTGGGGATATCATATACATGTTGTATTCATATCTAATTCACATTACATCCCAATTGAATATAAAAAATCTGATATAACATGTTTAGTAACACATGTAATATAGAATATAACGAAATGATTGAAATAGGGAGTCTAACCCTTCCAATATGCATGCTGCCTCAGAATATACCTTAATGAATACGAATACTTTTGTCAATTTTTGACGACTCTTTATTGGTAATACCCGGGACCCACCAACGCCGACGCAGAAATGCAGACCTCCCGATGCTCCCCGACGTGTTGGGTTGCATCGGAAGCCCGGCGCGCCTGGGATTTTATTTATCTTTATCGTCTACTTTCTACGTATGATAAAATCGAAGTACATCCTTCGCCTCCCGACCTAAAGTGAAACTAGTAAAACAACAGCGGTATTTGTAGGTCTTGCAATGAAAGGGTTACCATGTAACAGATTGGGTGAATAACTTCGACCTTGGACTGACCGGAATGCGACCTTGCACATGAGGAGGAGGTCATCCTATTGTCCCGCCTACAAGATGTATGTGACGTACGGATAATGGTGGAGCCATATCTCCAGGGCTAGATCCCTGAAACTGCTAAGTCTTGTGGAGGACGCTGCCTCCCTACATCCCTTCTTGATCCCATACTAACACCCTACCATTCATCTCTGTCTCCAGGCTTTGAATATTAATGCGCAATGTTTAATCTCTTTAAATCTGTATTGTTGTTCCTCACCGTCTACCAGTTTCTGATCTCCACACATTCTCAGTAGGGATTTGGAGCAGCGAATAATCTTTAATCAAGATGGTAGTATTGCTCTATACCTTTGCCAACAATGTTATTTTAGTGGCATGGTAATATGTTATTGAATTTTAGTCAGTCCAGAACCCTCTAGGCATAACCCCAAATGATAAATCATTGGCAATAAATCGTTGCGGCTATAATTCAATTATTTGTTGGTAATTGAAATATTCCATAAACATGTCACTGCACCATGTGTCTTTCTATCACCCCTCTGTATGAGATTACGAATCTTGCTTATTGCATGCCGTACACCAAATGCTTGTCCCTACAGAATATTTCTATAATGGTTCAGTATTTACTTAGGTCGTGTTTTAACTGTTCGGCAATAAATGCCTATCAGATAGTAGGAAAGAGATGTATCAATAACATCAGTAAAGGTTCAAGAAAAGACAAGCGAATTCAGGAAATTATCATATGAACTCTGGGCATCTTTCTCAAACTACTGTCCAACCTATCCCAGAATAGTGTGCTTATAGTAACTATATGAACTTTGTTTATCCATACACTTCATAGCCAAACACACGTCATCGGTATACAACTTGAATCGAGTCTCCAAGTGGCATTTAATACGATAGTCTAGCCTGCCTCAATTTGCAATTTCCCTGTATTACTATCTACCCAATCTTTTACCATGATTTTGTTATGTGTGGCCTATTCTACATGACCATCTCCATATACTACTATGTACATCTCAATCGACGCTGTTAGCCTATGTGGAATTTAAACGGTTGGATTCACAGGATTTTGGTCTGAGACAAATTCTGTTTCGATTCTGTACTGGAACAGAATCTCCTCATCTGAAAAGAAGGGTACCATATTCCTGAGACAACAAGATGATTACCCCTAACGAGGTACAGAATCTCAAGAGATCCTCTTTTTACAAACTTGTTTTAAACTTGAGATAGGGGCTTTTTGATGAGATAATTGTACCCACTGCTGAGTTCCCGACTAAGTACCAAATCAAGCCAATAGGAAGCCAGCCAGATGGATCACATGTTTCCACACCTCTCACCTCAAGGATACTTTGGTCCTAGTGTTAGTGTTCACTGGTACTATGTCTGAGATTATGCACCAGGTGTGTCCTTCTATGTAAATCCAATCCACCATTTTTGTAAAAAAAGAAATAAAAAAAAGAATGGGGACATTGCCACGAGATTTTTGTACTAAAGGAGAATTGTCTGAGATTAGGGGAGAGCCTGGGGTACAAGACTTGGCAGATAGCAGATAGGTAAGGACAAAGGATACTTTTAACAAAAATGCAATTTAGTCATTAAAATCGGAAATAAGTTATACACGAGGAGACGAAGTACGTGCCACCTCTCAGAGATATCATGCCTCACAGAGGCGCAATCTACTGTTATTTTGTGTGTCGCAATGCAGGTTGTAAACTGCATAACATGAGCCGTTGTTGAAGCCACGATTTATCCTTTGGAGCAGTTTACTATTATCTCCCGGCGATGAACATCCTTTTCCGAGTCATAATTTAACCTCGGATCATCATTACATTGATGGCCACGCTAGAGAGCAGTTTACAAGGACAAAAAAGCTAAATGAAAAAAAAGCTGCGTCGTCACGTATGATAGCAATAGCAAATATTAAGTTAATAAAAGGCAATTATCCATTCGCTGCACTTGAACATGAAACAGCAAATTTGAACCATTGCAACTAATTGATACTGGGAATGGAAACTAGATTTTAATATGGACAGTAACAAATTTTATTTTGTTCCTTTAAGGGCTGAACTCACCGGGCTTCCGATGCACACCGACACGCCATACGACGCGCTCCACGACGCACATTTGAATTAAATTGCATAGGCGTCGGGGTGCACCGGAATGTCTCAATTTCTGCGTCGCCGTTGGTGGGCTCCAGGCATTACTGTAGTACTTTGTACGATACAGGTTATAGCAAGAAATTTCAACCGTTGTGATTCTTAACGAATATAAGTAATTTAATGAACAAATACCAAACTGTGAGACCAAAAGAATTGCGGACATTTCTGCAATTAAAAATAATTCATTAAAAAAAGCATCGCGGGATAAAGGTAGATAACGGCTTCTTATCTTTCATTTGATGAAAAAGGAATCGACATTGTGATTATTGGACGAGTAGCCAACATTCATTTCTTGGGTTGAATAAAAGGCATTTGCCCTTGGAAATAAGTAGGAATTCAAGTTTTCAGACAATGAAAGGCACTAAGAAATGTTATTGGTGCTTTGAAGTAAAAATCATGATGCATCTTTAATAATACTGATAATTTTGATTTCCATAAAAGCACAAATTTTCCATTAAATTCAAATTTCTATACTTATTCATCTTCCATTACCTGGTGCACACCCCACTGAGCCATCCCAACCATCATGATTAGGTGACTATAACATCAGTTGGCTGGGGTCTGGCATAGTTCCCGCGGAAACAAATTTTGCAAAGAGAGCTTATTTGCCCGCATGCCAACACAGCAAGTCTGGCCACAATGGAACAATGCTGGGACCGATCATTAATTACCACTCTGGGAGCATTCAGTGTTAATTACCCACCCCTGATGCCTGAGTGGGCTCCAAGCCTAGGCTACTAAATAACCCCCATTATCTCCCAGTGAACACGAATGCCCTTCTATGGCGGCGTTGCCTGCTGTTTGCACTCGCTGTTCCACGCATGCGCGATGGAGGAGTCTAATAAAAACATCACTCAGGGACAATATTCCCCGCCACACCTGCCAGCAACAGGCGGTGGTACTTGTGGGAGACTTTTATTCAATGGTCAGACCGGAAATGGCGGCCTTGTTTGAGCTACATTTATTGCTTGTTGATATCAAGGCCTTTGCGTACTATGCGATTTTCTATCGCCGACGCACCGTATGGAGTGAAGCGCCAGATCCACGAAGGTGAATTTCTTGCCGTTCGCATGAAAAGTCGCAGCAAAATTCGCTTTAGTGGATCAGGCGTTCTCATTGCGTTTGCTTGGGAGTGGCATGTCTCATGTGAATTCGCATGAGCATGCGACCTGCATGCGACAAAGTCACAACCTTTTGATATTGTCGCATTTGTTTCTCCAATTTGCACATATTTGCATTGTCGTATTTTCACCTGCCATCATGGTATTGGAAGAGAATTCTTATGTGAAATTAGTCGCCTTAGTGGATCTGGCGCTTTAGAATTTTTGCCCTCAAACAACCTTATCACAAAATCATCGACACAACAGATATCTCAATATGCGATTTGTGTTTCATATATCTGGTGCAGATTATGATAGAAGAAGAGCTCGTGCTGGCCCTTACTGTCCATACACGTGCGCTACGATGCAGCACAAAAAGTATTCTTAAAGATTGGTTTGAAGTCGTGATGCCACCAGGCTAAGTTTTATCAGAAGGTTTCTGATCTCTTTGGGGAATATTAAACAATATTGTATAATACCTTTACATGGCGAATGTTTTCATGTGATAAATCATATCAGCGCTAAAATTACCAGATAAAAAGTGGGCGCTTCCAACGTCCGCTATGCTTATACGATCTTCCCTGATGTCCCCGATCCCACCCATCTCCATTTTCGGTCACTTGGTGGAATCAGCACTTTATCAGAACCAGTAGAGGTATCCAAATAGGCAACCCCCGGCCTACCGGCGTTAAATTACTGCGCATTAGTAATTTCAGATTTTAATCGAATGTATTCATTACCATGCCATTAACTGCCAGATCACTCCAGCGACCAGCCCAACATTATAACCGCCAACCTAGACGGATTTTTCTTTCTTTGTTCTGCTCATAAAAGCGAATATTTTTGTAATAGCATCCCTTAATGTCAAGCCACCAATAGTTGCATTAACGGGAGTCTTCAGTTTGTGTTGTAAAAATCTCTAAATTGTTTAGCTAAGACCTCCAAAGTTGTTTGATGATAGTAATGGAGCAGAGTCACTGAGGTAGAATTTCTTCGTTCAAACATTTTCCACCGTTTTCTTTTATGTTAATTCTCTATGTTCAATCTCATTGTAGAAATCTTTTATGCTGTCTTTGACTACTTTTATGGTCTACGTCGATAACGTCAATGTGAACTCCCAATGTTAGAGTCGGATTATCGTAATATCAGGAGTAACCACTGCCTGCTATAGAGAATAAGTCTGGACCTGTCAGCACACAGGATCAAGAAACCCTTGGTTAAAGAAGGTGCCATAGCCGCGACATGGCAAATCACTGTCAGCATTTACAGTCATTAAGTGGCTGGCCGCACTTCAATGGCTTCTAAAGACAGCGGCCAAAGTTTGGGTCTTGGACAATTCTCGGCGGTATAATTACATTGTGTGTCTGTCTCAACCTCAAAGGCTCTATCTTGTTTTCAGACGACTGGAAATCGAATTTGAACGGCGGGAATTCTGGGTAAATAGGCCAGGGGCGAAATGTTCTCCCTTGACAGGCTTCAAAACGAAACCCGTTGATTATTCCTTATCTGTGTGTGTGTGTGTGTGTGTGTGTGTGCGTGAGGGATGGCCGACAGAGAGCTTGCCTCCAACCTTGTTTTCCATATCAATCCAAGCCTGCCAAAACGTAAAGATAATTAGATTCTTCATGCTGACAGAGCTAAAATAGAATAAGAGAAAATCGGATGACATTTCTACGCTGGAAGAAAATCTTGGCGTATTCCAACCCGCCTTGAGCATTCTGAAAAGGCTTTGCTTGTCAGTTTTGGTAAGAAAATGGATTTAGACAGTCACGCTTGCTTGAGGGAAGGAATCTTTAGCGACTAGCATAATGCTCCCCGTGTGTTTATTTAGCATTATTAAACTTTTTTCAACATGCATACCTACATCATATATATATATATATATATATATATATATATATATATATATATATATATATATATATATATATATATGTATATATATATATATATATATACTTATCCATCATATCTATAAAGCTGAGTAAAGCCTATCCTTCGTTTTAACATTCTCTCATCAAGTTAGACCTAGCGCTGGTGGAAGTAGCTTCCTTTGAATGATGTCTTTTTGAAAATAAGGAGATTTAGACCTGAGTAAATTTAGTGAGACTAATGCTCGTCTTATCATTACAGCGGGTCGGCCGTAATTGAAGCCGGCGGGACGCAGTATCTCCCCATTAGAACGCAGGTCCCCATTGGCTAGCACAGGCACGTGACCAGGCACACAACCAATGAAATCCTTTGTTATATATGGCTTGTGTTCTTGACGTGACTAGTTTAGCAGCCAATGAGAGTGCTCGAACGATCGTGTGGAGAACAGATACAGGAAGGGATGAACACAATAGCCATTGTCCTGGTAGGGTATAAAGTATGATACATGTTCAATTTCTACCCGAGTTTATCTCTAGTAATAAAACAAGGGTGAGTGATTGAAATGCGATGGGCAGATCCAACATGAGTACTGACATGTATATGCAGGCCAGGCTTGTTATTGGCGAGGGAGGTCAATTCCCTACTCCGTATAGGGAATCTGTAATTCAAACAAATTCTAGAGGCTGACAAAAAAAGGCTATAGTCAGCGGAATGTTACTTTAGTATATCTAATATAGAATAGGATTTAAAATTGGCCAATTGGAATTTCCAATGTGCACGGATAACTATATAGGCAAACTATATAGGTCCTGTTCAATATATATATATTCTTTTTCTAAATCAACTAGAAACTCTGATGCAATTCAGAGTGGATGGGTTTCAATGCCGTTAGACGAGAGAGGCATACTTTAGAGTCTTTGAGTGAGTAATAATTCACAGATTAAACGCCTGGTCTGTTTTTTCTTTGTCATATACCTTTAAATATTCTAAATTCGTAAGGGTTGTTACCTCAATCGCCATTCAAAGTACAATTCTTCCATGTTGATCTAGATCTTGGCCGTATTCTTACAGTAAGTATAAGAACAAAGTGCACAGGTGTATAAAGAAATGATTTGACACACACTCTCCCTGAGGTCTATGATATATGATCTCGCTTGACAAACCAAGGGTATACCTATTCTCTGCATCCAATTTCCCTGAACTCGGCCTAGCGTCTGTAGAACTTCTCAACGACAAACCTGCCAGGGTTGAAACCAATTGTTTCAATTGCCCCTGTAGTTAAGCTACCGGTGCTCCTTCCTCACCGCCATCTTGAAGTCTCAGTCTCTTTGCCATTTCTTCTTCTTCCTCCCGAATTTCGTTCTCCAAATCAGACAAACGACAAACCAGGCACCCATCCCTATGGCTTCCCGCGTCGTATTCATGTAAGCACTTCTGACACTTTCTCATTGTGACTTTGGCAATTGAGCTTCGTAGCTTTGCAGCTTCACGAGGGAAAACTAATTTCTGGCCGCTCAGGTGAGTGGCGAGGGGTGGAATGACTCGAATCAGTCCAGATACGTAGGTAGTGAAGGTCCCACCCTATCCAATCAGTGAGGATATCTGGTGGACATTTTAGACAATTCTCCCGCCCCTCATTATACTTAATGTGAACCGAGGCTTATATTACACACATATGTGTTTTTAGTATTTCTTCTCTTTATACCATCAACCACGAAAATCTGATATACTAAAACCTATAAAAATCCAAAGTTATAGAAACCTACAACAAACCTGAATACGTAAAAAGAACCGTCAGTGCGAAAGTCCAACTATATTTACTCCAATCGAAGTCTAACTTAACTCAATCACTAGCCAAACCACATTATGGACTTTCTCCCGTGAGAAACGCCATGCACGCAGTAAATAGCAAAAGTGTTTTGTTGTCCAATATTTCATGCGACATCTCCTGACAGCCACTTCCGGTGTGTCACAGCCGATGGCAAGAGACTGAGTGGGCAGAGCAGATCAGCAACTTTAAATTCCCCCAATAGAACTTGCAGTGGTCCCAGGGAATCAAATTTATACAGAACATAGCTGCTCCAACTCCCCCATGGCTCATAGGACAGTTGTGGTGCTTGCATATGTTACTTGTGTTTGCACCTAGACTACTCTAGGACGCCCTAGTACTTCTCGTATATGCCCGACCCGAATTGTGACGTTACAGGCTCCCAGTAATGGGATGATATTCCATCTCTTCGCTAGTACCGCACACTTTCAGGTTGGGCTCCCCAGGGAGGCAAGAGTCTCGGTAAAATAATGGACCTGTCAAATGCGATCGCTACCCGTTGCACGTCGTTCGTGCTCGAGATTCCCGGTTGGGGGAGACACTGTCACTTGCCGGACGCCGCCTCCGACATTAGATGTCCATTATGTGAAACGTGATAGTCCTTATTCGACGTTATATAGGTCCTCCAGGGGAAGCGACAACCCAACACTCTTCTAGATTCAGCCTCTGTTGGATGCGAATTGAATGCTAAAGCTGTTTGTAATTTGTTTAAAGTGTATTGCTTAATCAACAGCAGGGATGGGTGATGAGCAATCATTGTAAATGTCGCATATGGATCCTCAAACATTAACATACGTTATAGAGCAGGCTGAAACAGTAAAATGTACCTCCCGAATCTAGAGTAATACCCTCTGGTGTTTATATGAATTAGCAGCTATAGTTTTTAATTTCTCCCGGTGGGTATTATTCCATTGGAACATACTTTGGTAAACTGCACTATTATTAAATGAATACATTCTGCTGGGCGTATCAACCCCACTCCTAATCTTAATTATGGTCGCACAAATAACAGGAGCTTGGTTGATATATGACAATACACCTAAAATTACCGATATTTCGGTATGCACATGTTCTGTAGATGCAGTATTTTATAGAGAGATATACAAATGTGTATTATCTCACCCCGGTATTTTTCTCCATAGGCTTAACGTTAGGAACCCGTACTCCACGGCCGTGAAAGTATCGTACCTAATACTCAATGGCTAATTTGGTGAGTTATTCCAGCAATAAATAATGTTATACGGGGTGAGATAAAATCAGAAACCCACTCGATGAGAATAACTTTGTCTGTACTCCACCTCGTTTGACCGCTACGTAATTCAATCAGCTTCGCTTCGTTTATTACTCCGCAGTCAATCTTGGTGGAGTACGGACCAAGTTATTCTCATCTCGTGGGTTTCCTTCTAATTCCTAACAGGACATGATCTCTGAGCTCGAATCCCATGATAATAAAGAGGAACATCCAAGTAGCGTGCCAAATCTAATACATGCCATCGTTAATATACCAGTCATCGGATTAAATTATGTATACCAACTAGAGATTTTAAAATCAATTTCCGAAAAGCATCAAACAAGTGTCCGTAAACAAACCAATACTCTGCCTCTGCATGTTGTCTGGTACCATCTTCCACTATAGGAAACTAGTGAGATCCAATTAAGATGATCCCTAGCCTGGCGATGGTAGTAGTTCGATAGGTGTAATCTGAGATAGGCATGATCCACACAACAAATCCGCATGCCCACTTCTGTGGAGTGCTCCAACCACCTTGGGCTGCCACACCTAAGACTAATGGTATGATGCCATGCCACATTGTCATTCAGAATGGAGGGGGTGTGCCGCGAAATGGCAATCATGCAAGTTTGAATGGGAGCAATTGTTAGATATATACAATAGCGAGGAAATGTTTTTGGAAGAAGTGGTAAGCTGTGCACCGATGGGAGGAAAGGTAGACAAGTGGTGTAATCGATTAAATGATGGTGTACCCAATCAATCACCAGGATTCAGATTGTTCATTTATTTTTCATTTTCCTTCTCAACACCCAACAGGACTAGTGGTTTATATATGGACTCTAAATTTCATTTTATGCGAAGGCAAAAAAAAGTTTCTATCGAAGTCTATGTTTACAGAGAGTTGTAAAGGATGACAATCTACGTGGATAGGTTGATAGTTTCTTAGAAAGTTCTCGCTCAATTATTCCATGAAAAAAAAAGGAAAAAAAAGCAAGATAGTAAGAGACCATGTGGTACAAGAATACAAATGTTGTGCTAGTTCATAAGAACTCAAGCCTTGTGAAACTACCGCGAAGCAAGCATGCAATACATTAGATAAGGAAGTAAAATTGAATGAATGAAGTCTTGTTAAGGAAAATTAATAAAAAAAGATTCGGATTGGTCAGGAGGATGTATTCTTAGAGTTTGAAAAAAGTAAAGAGAGCTTCTTTTCGGATCTTCAACGAGAAGACATAATTCTCCCAGGCATATACAGTAGTGAGGTTTAATACATGGAATGAGATTTCCATGTAGAGAAGTTCCTGTGCCCCTGCCATTACTCGGGGACATCATCTCAAACTCTTTAGTCCGTCATCATTGAAGATATAGAACCTTTTCTTTTTCGAAAACTTCAAAATCAGCGATAATAATTTGTTCTGGTAGTACAAACTAGGCCTACGGGTAGAAACTCTCAGATCATTTTCCAGAAACCTAATGTGATAGGTATTATAATACACAGATCACTTTGCAGTATATTGATAATCATTAGGAGAGAATACACATTCTTGTACGAGAGGGGGGAAGTGTGTTCACCAGAAAATCACCTTCTGAACCATTTCAGGATTTTAGGCCTGAAAAGGTGTTTAAATCCAATATTTGTACTATTGCAGTACAATGGGTATAAACCATATCATCACATCACAGGATACACTTGAAATAAAGGGTGTAACGATATATCTAAATTGTCTTTGTATAATCATATTAAATCATCATGCAGTGAGGATCAATACTAACAAATTGGAAACTGGAAACAACTGAAAGAGTAATACATAAATGAACATTATACCACGAGAGTCATATGACCTGTTGGATGCTGTCTAACTTACAAACACATTAAAAGAAACATACAGTAAACTGACCTCGGACAATATGTAAACGTAAATACAAACTACAATGTGTGGAATGTATTCGTTATATCATTGTTACAATAATATGGAAGAACTCACTTGCTCAGTAGTCGCCGAGGTCAAGGCCACGTCCACATAAGATAATATGGAAGAACGCCTAAGGCGAACTGTGCTTTGTAAAAATATACATTACGTATATCATAAAAAAAGGATTAGATATAGCAAAAGCATCATGTCTGTACTACACGTTGCCAAATATTTCAGCAGGAAAACAATGAATGTTTTTTCCTTTAATATAGGGGCCACATATCAGCCCGAAGCAAGTTGACCTTTCAAAGTGCAGTTCATTTCCAACTGGGTTTCACCCCAACTTTCCGCAGGTCTTTGCGAAGTCTCATTTGTTTGTTGGCCCAGCCAGTGGAGGTTAAAGGGGATGTAGACGAAGAGGTGTGCTGACGAAATAATGGGGGTTAGAGGTCCCGGGAGTGGGGTGCGAGACAGAGACGGATAGATGCCTGTAGTGAGAACTAATGCCCCAACGTTAAACCAACCACTCCAGTCACAAACACCTGGGTCAGCGACCCTCCCGCTCCCATCCACCCAGGAGCACAGCCCGTTCCTAAACCTATCCCAGAACGTTGCACTCTCGGTGTCAGACTCAACAACATGTGCTCTGAACCTTGTTATTGAAGGCAGACTTTTGAGCTTTGCTAGTTGGCAATATGTTTGCATAACCTTCCATGTCCTTATTGGTATTCTAAAGGAGCTATTCTATTCATATTTTGGAGCCGTTAGATTGGATTTCGTCCCCATGACTTGTGGCGTATTCTTTATAAGCTGTCGTCAGGGATCCAAACTAGGACCCATGGGTATCTACTGGAGTTACTGCATCTAGCGATAGATTCCCTTCCTGGGTGAAGTAAGTTGTCTTAGCCAGTAGTTAAATATGTACACATCACTTAACTGAATTAAAAACGATGTGAATTGATGCAATTCTCAGTTCCTAGTAGTTCTGAGTGATTAATGCTAAAGGTCTGTGGCCCCTACATTTCTTGGGAATTTCTCGAGGCTGGTTCTAGGAAACAGCCCTAGGCAGGTGGGACCAGGCAGTCTCTAAGCACTGCATCTTCAGCATTAGCACCAAATGTACATTTCCCATCTCCCCAGAGGGTTCCGTCCTATCTGGTCCTGCAAAGTTGTTATTCAGTGACTTTCTCTACTGGCTCAACTGTGTGTTTCTATCGTATGCTACCACGTCTTCACAGATAGCGGTAGATTGCTGGGATACCAAAAACCAAAATGTAAATGCAAAGATAACTTACATAATAACAAATGTCCCACGAAAGCACTCAAACAAGGACATAAAACCTATATCAAATATTCTAAAAATGATCGAAAGGAAATTCGGATTAGAATAGTAAAGCAATGAAATATAACTTTTCAATATACCAACCCATCACGATGAATAAAAACTAATCAGGCAAAAAAGAGAGACAAAGAAACAACAATTAAAAAGAAAGGAAAAAAAGGAGAGAAACGTCAAAAAACAACTGTGGATCATTTATCGTTTCACTCTGACCCATTTACACTGAAACCGGGACGGAATCCGCCTTATCGCTTCACTCCCTCTGGAACCCAGTGGAATAAAAACGTATGACAAACAGAATGGCGATCCTTGAGAGCGTGAGGCGTGGGAGAATGATTTCAGTCAATATGCGAACATAAAAACGCCCTCACTCGTGCTGTTATAAATACTGAGTTCAGAGCGATGGGGGTCTTTATGGGATGGTTCGGGCGCTAAAATATTTTGCCGGTACTTTTGATAATGTTTATGGTCAAAAGGGAGATGGCCGTATAAGGCCTGGCGTCCACTAAGCTCAAAATCGTCTGCGACTGGCCTTACGATGGATCTCAAACCGATTGCGATGCACACCGATACAGAGGTTGTAGATTATCCAAAATATTTTACACTGTATATTGTAGTGCACCGTGAGATCCTAAATTCCTATCGTAGTAGGTGGACACCAGGCCTAGTGATTATCACATGGGACTTATTCTGAATATTTTTACATTTTGTTCTAACAACTGTATTCCAATCGCAGAGGATACCTCAGCACAGACCAGACCATTTATTCTTAATGATACTGACAGAACAAGATATAATTTGGCTATATGTATCATGGGTATCGT
Source organism: Alentia gelatinosa (assembly GCA_950022655.1). Taxonomy (NCBI): domain Eukaryota; kingdom Metazoa; phylum Annelida; class Polychaeta; order Phyllodocida; family Polynoidae; genus Alentia; species Alentia gelatinosa. Next base: position 21,946,763 of record OX465590.1, on the reverse strand, counting down.
GTGAATATAGACTGTAATAAATAAAATAAATAGGACTACATTATGTTGAGAATGAAACTGTTAGATGAACAATCTAATACATGGTCACTAATCAAAAAATTACCCTCCAAGGTGCGCTATTGACTGTGTGAGACTGGGATCATGATCAATGTGGCTTGTGTATATATCACCCCTGGTACAAGTTCAGCCATGGGAATAACATTAAAAAGATTATACACCACGACCACCCACGTAAATTGCCAATACTACGCCATGGTCGTGGCAGATAGATGCAATATGATGTCATTAGCGACCGGCCAATCAGCAATTTGAATTATTCTGATATTGTGATGCCATTCAATGCCATCAAAAACTGTAATATTAATCCAGAACCCACTCGAATCATAGAATCGAGCTGTAATCGTCACTCGGCTTCGCCTCAATGACAATCACTGCACAGCTGCACTCGTAGAGTATTATTTATTTGAATATTGAATATGAAACAGATTTGTCATACCCAAATGATGAATAAAGATAAAAGTTAATCATATCATATGTATACATACATACATACATACATACATTACATACATTTGTATACAAAATATAAACATACAAATCCCATTGTATTTGCGCATATATGATAAAATACTCCGTTTCCTACTAAAGTTAAAACTTCAACCCTGTATGCGTCTAAAGTTTCATCCACCGAAAGTATTAAATATCGGCCAACAGGTGCACGATGCATCAGCCATTCTCATTGATATTTCCCTATTTTTATTGATGGCAGTTTTGCCGTTATATTTCCAGTCATGCACGAAACTTGTTGAGGCAGTGGGAAATGGCGGATTTGGTCGGTGATGCTATGTGAGACAACTGTTAAGTCTACGGGACGACCAGGGGGATATAGCATACATATGGGACCCCCGGGGGTGGGCAGCGGGAGGTTGGGGGTTGGGAGGCGGAGCTGGAGCAGGGGAAGCCGGGGGCCCACTGGAGGTCCACTGCGCGTGGAGGGCAGTGGTAGAAAGCAGTGTTTGATGGATTGCCTGACAGAACCAGATGCACGCCACACATACTTGAAGACGGATGGAGAGAGAGGAGGTATAACGGGAGTGGGGAGGGGGGAGGAACCTGCGCGACTGACCAGAACAGTGGCCGGAACTCCAGTAAGTGCTCCAGTAAGCCAGGCCCCTTCGTGCCACTCTCCAGCCCTCAGAAACACCCCCCTCCTCGGCCACACACACCTCCTGGCCTCCTAGCTCGGTCAACTCCGAACCCTAACTGAGCAACATACTCCCAGATTGGATTGGTCAGTACAGGTCCCTGTTCCAAAAATCAATCTTGGGAATTCCTTTCCATCAGTCTCTAAAATGAAAAACGAAACAATTTCTTTACTCTAAGTGTCAGTTCTCACCAGTAACATCCTTATATAAATTGGACTCCTTATGGAGTACCAAGACACAATATTCTCTCAATTGGCCTTAATCATGAAGTTGGATACGGCTGAATGTAATGAAGCTTCTTTTTCTGATATCTTCAAAGATAAAGTTCTGGGGTCCGTTTAAAACTTGCGGTCCTGGCAGAGGATTCCACAGCGATCTAGGAGCTATTTGGGTTCATAAGTTTTATCATTCATAGGGAGAGAAATCTTGTATAATTAGTCTCCTACAAGTGAAGATGATCATCATCTAAGACAAATTCAAAGGCTGCCAGGCAGGTTTGGTGGTTCCTGTGGAGGAGAGTTTCTAACCACTACAAGTAATGCCACATAAATGATTTCATCATTTATACTTATCATTGATTCTAACAAAATATTTCATTTACTTCCCCTCGAAAACTGCCATTTTGTATCAGATACCATAATAACCATATTCACTTGAAGGAGACTGATTATACAGGATTTCTGTACCCACGGACGATAGGTGTTAGTATTGAGCCCGATGGAATCTTCCGCCAGGGCCAACAGACGTATTTGAAAGGGCCCTTGCTCTAGCCGTGCCTAAGGTCAGCGTGCTTTCACTTTGTCCCGGCTGCCTCCCAGATCGTTCAGAGAAATAAAGCCAAGACGGCGTCGTGCATTATAAGAAACCTCCTAAACTCGGAGTTTTATCGGCCCTGACTCATCTTTTCCCACCATAAATACAGCAGGAAAGATTAGGGTTAGCCGAGCGAATCGCTCTAGGTCTAAGGGCTCGATTATTCCAAGCTTTTGTGTGCGAGGGGTATTGGACGAGTTAGGCTGATCTGCCATTCTCCTAGCGAGCCCCTTGGGAATGACCTTTGACCCGTGGCTCGGACTACGCCCCTGGTGGCTGTCAGTTAAATCATGCGTCGCTACTGCTAATCTTAAAGGAGGACGGGCTCGTTGGGGTATGTATCATCATGCTACTGTCCCGTTACCGTAACGTGCCGTAAACGCCGCTCTACGGTCACTAATGATGGAGTCACGTGGCAACCAGCCGTCTCGCGAGGTCTCGTTCCTCCTCTATAACTCCCGCGAGATCTTGGTGTTTACTTCAGTGAGCCTTAACAAGGAGGCGCCACTGTTGGTACAATTATCAACTACCGAGAAAAAAGGAAATAATCAAAGATTATGGAGTTATATAGAAAGTTACCAATCCAACCAGACTATCATGTTTTCTGATTATATAACCGTTTATGTTTATTTCTTTAATTCACACTGATTTATATCAAATACATTCAAAACAGCATGTGACTCTCATAGGTTGTTACAATTAAATTATCTGCCTAAGATATTCGTTCAGTGAACGAAAATGGAAGCAGAACAAAACCCACCTAAACACCATATTAACCAAACAAGTATACCTCTTTATCGACAGGCAATAACGCTTCCATCATCAATCGCAAACTGCTTTTAGGTTGACTAAATGTCGCCCCCCAGTGGTACACCTCTCACCCAGGGGAGGGGCGGGGGCTGGGTGATGCGATAACGTTGTTGTCACTGGCCAAAACCATTTTACTGGAAAAAGTTACAATTGGAAGTAATTAAAGATTTAAAAGTCAATCAAGAGGACTGGAAAACTACTACAACTGCACCTGTCGTCTGGAGTCATTAACTATATATACAGGAGCCTCAGATGTAAGATCGGGAAATCTCCCAATCCAACCACGCCTAAAAATACACAAACAAAAATCTTACCGACAATGGCTATCATTCTTTGTCATTTCGGTCTTTACAAACACCTCTACATTGTTAAACAGTTTAACAAATTTACAACCTTATACAAATCGGGTAAAACCTCCAGCCCGTCTTCAAATACACATTTCGGGATATTTATTTGGCTTAGGGGTATGTGCGGCGGCGAAACCAAACAAATCGCCAAAAAGCGATAGTAAAAATTGCTGAATACTTGGTAAAAGTGGTGAGCAGATGAACCTCTGTCTTCGGAATCGGAATCGGTTCATCTGATTATTAATTTTACCGCATATTTATCGCGCACAACCGCAGTAACCCTGTTTCCGTATATCAAACATTTCTGTAACAGCCCATCAATCTTCATGTGTCTACTTTCCGGTCACGTGACCTCTGTGATCCCCTGACAGATATGACGTCACAGATGTCTTCCGTCAGCGACCGTCGGCGCAGGGAGACGCTGCTTTGAGAGTAAATGTCAGCAGACGATATTTAAACAGGTCTCAGAAGGCGGGCACTTTGCCGGCGATGATGCCGATATGTTTATTGCCTCAGTAGAGGGCAGGGTAGGACCTTCACCTCAGACCTCAGCCGGACAGCAAGTATTTGAGATACAAAATCCGCAAAGAAACCTCGTTCAATACTATGTAATGTAATTAGTGTAAGTTCTGAACATGTAGTTTTGGAATATATCTTTTCCTAAGTACACCATCCAAGCGAATATCAGATGAAGACTAAGGACCTGGGGCTCGTTTATTTCGTACTCTCGTAAGGAATGACAGACCAGGTGAAGGAGACCTCCACGGACGACACGTTTGTGGAGAGCGATCAAATACGCATGTCGTACGTACAGGAAGTGAAATCCTCGTTCATTGCGTCGTCCGAGTGACCTTGAGTTCTCATATAAACTTTGTCAAATTGTATTTGAGTCCATTACAAGCATATTTAGCTGGTTAATATTGATGAATAATGTTGCTATTCTAAATTTGTTTCTCCTACGATACCCAAGGATACTCAAGGGGTGTGGCCTGTTAGGATGAGGTGAAGGAGCCGATGGACGATATGGATCGCCCTCACGTTCCGGGCTGCAAATCCTGCCACATATGGAAAAAAGTGCTTATGAAAAAAAGTAACTAAAATAAGTCAGATAAAGGTGGATGATAACAATATAGACTGGTTTCAGATTAAACCGGTTGTATACTTCTCGGAGTTGACTGTACGCAAGATCCTTGCAAACGCTCAGATATCAATTCGCGTCAACCTCTCGGAGCATACGGCCGCTTGTATCTGATACCATTCAATATTGTGCGTGTTCCCTTTGTAAAACGCTCCAATTAGGGAAATGCCCACGAACCTGCCACATACCTGCCGTATTTTGCTACTAAACTGCAGGTACATGTGTACTTCGAGCCAAATATGTAGCTATAAAGGCCAATGGTTCGATAGATTAAGGATTTCCTCGAGGGTTTAGCAGAGGAGATTATCCCTTGACATATCTGGTATTGATCCAATGATCATTGCCAGATTATCGACACCTTCGTGAGTGTCGTAGGTACCTGACGAATCCGAAAATCAATATCAGAACATATGCCCTCCAGGGGGTATTTCTTTCTGTCCATCAACCCAAATTTGATCTAGAATGAAGAAAGGTTTAGTATTTTACCGCCAGTAGTTTGGCTCTCTGTTTCGGTGCATAGACACGGATTTGAGAATACATGACGATCCTTATATTTCTCATTTCATACTCCCTTGGGATAGGAAGGTCATGAGAAATTTAATTAACATTACCCATTCTCGCAGCCTACAAGTAATCCTCTTGCTGCAGGCAACGTAAATCCTAATTAGTATGGCTAGGTCACTGAGTTTCAATATATTGGAGGGATTTCTTTAAATATTTGTCCATGTTTGATAGAATTCAAACAATGTGTTCCTCGAGATATAACAATCATTAATCCCTGGTGGTATAATGCTATAGTGTGTCAAGAAATGCCTGGAGGCATCCTCATGGTGGGTGGAAATACCTGGAATATGTAATAAGAGACGGGTGTACTTCGAGTATCACCGTATGGAAACCAATTAGGATTGTGGGCAGAATGACTCGGCCCAGGAGTGGAGTACACTTTTCTATGAATAAACACATCTTGATGAAGAAAACAGGAAGGATTTTGATCTAAATGATCCTAATATGGTGGAGGATAGAAATACCTGAAATATGTAACAAGAGATATTTTGTAAATCGACAACAATTGATGTTTTCTTTCGACAGGCTGCCGTAAACCACGAGAGGTTTACAGAGCTGCCTGTCTACAAAACCATCGTTTTTTTGTATTTACGATCCAATTTTTGTTTTATAAACTGATCCCCAGATATGCCATAAAGGCATGTTTCGTTATATAACACAAAGGGACTATTATCCCAAATACAATGGCTTTAAGGCTGTATACAATGGTTATGTTATCTGACATTTTTTTAAACAATGGGCAGTGGTTTACTGAGTTTCCATACATTTTCAATGGGAACTTTGTATACGATGGATAATAATATGGCCATATCGTATTATGTTGTTTGGGGAGAAATGATCCTAATATCCAGCTATGATTACATGTGTCTAACGTCTAGCTTTCCGTGTTTATATTGGTCACGGCGGTCGTGATTTGTTTACCACTGCACGCTATATTAAGCAGACGACATTCTGGGTGCATCTACAGCCGACGATTCTGCTCTCTGACGACATTTGGCGCCACTTCCCCACCCCCCCCCCCCCACCCCACCCCAAGTCTCATTTCCAACCGTAAGAGGATTCCATGATGGCGGCGGCCGATATCTGGTCCAGTCCCGCAGCAAATACCCAGCAGCCTCTCCATCCGCCAATTTACACAAATTTCCTCCAATCATCTGCCGCCCGGCGCCATACCTCGCCTGCTATAGCTATGCCGACCAAATAACTCTTACGTCACCATGGATACTGCTCCTCAGGTAGTCTATCCCGGCGTTTAAACTAGACGACTTAATACGTGACGACTGTAGACCGTACAGCCAATAGTCGTGAGGTGGTACTCGATAACACAATATCAGCCTCAATAATTGTTGACCCAAGAGTTTCTTCAAGCGTCTACACTATACGGCTTTGTTTAGAAACGTATTGCCTTGGAATAGCTGTCGGTATCAAATTGGCTTCATAATCACCTGGTAGTGCCAAATTGTGTAATCAGGTGTAATCAGACGATCTGTAGTCGTCCTTTATAGACGATTTCTGACCTTTTACTGCAGAACGTCATCAGGTGGTGCTAAATTCAAGAATCGTCACCAAAATCATCTAGTGTAAATACCGAGCAAAGCAGAAAACTGTGCCCCTGTAACAGTAGATCTATTTGTGTTAAATGATCCATGTAACCAGAATAGGAATTCTTGATGTACAGAATAAACAGAACGACATGGTTAAGTATTTCATACCCATGGGTTACAAAGTCCCCCATTGAAAATGTATAGGGCCACAGTAAACCACTACCTATTGTTTATTAGTGGCTGTAAACCACAAGAACCCCCATTGCAATTGTTTATGGATGCCAAATTGCTTTCATTGAATTTCTATGAACAGAAATTATCCATGGGTAGAAACACAGTAATAGATAGTTGAGAGATGGTTAGCTTTATAAATCACTCAAGGTTGAGGACGTAATACAATTGCTATCGCAAGTGCATTACTACATGTCAAACGCTCATGGTTTACGGCCGCCCGTCCAAAAAAATATCATCAATTATTGTCCATATAATTTTCAGTAACTGGTGAAGGTCCACAGACATGATATTTCAACACCTTTCCATGTTGACATAACACTTATACCGTCATAAGTCATGTGACGCAATACAGATCAATTCACTTAACGGTCCAACCTAATATGATGACAAGATTGAGTATAAACTGAAGTGGTAGTTAACGAGATTATATGTAGCTAATCATATTTATCTTATGTAACACTTTGACCCGAAGGTAACCAAATTATCCTGCGATCTTTGATATTCATAGACGCTTGCGAGCACGGTAACTCATACTCAATGTGCGATAAACAGATGAATATATCCAGGCTCAGATAAAATAAAAAATATATTTGTGTTTGGTCCGTGTCCCTGTTCGCCATCGCATTTGAGGCGCTACAGAATATTCACTCGGCTATCGCCTTGGTCACATATCCCTGAATGCCATAAACTCGATGGCGTATGGGGAAACAGAACAAACACCCATCAGTTTCGTTCTTAGTATGCTGGTAGTGTTGGTCCGTTGGGGGATGCTGCGACACGGCAACTCTGTCGGAACCATGTCGTAGTGTGTCGGAAACCGCGTTGGGAAACCAAGTCAAATGTTTTAAGAAACCAGTTCATTCCGATAGAAAGGCGGTTTTGTGTCAGAACCACGACAGAACACTTGTTGTAGTGTGTCGGAAGCATAGTGGGAGCCTGGCTTTAACACGGGCGTCCACCAACCATGACAAGGCAGCGACAATGGCTTTCCGACAAGGTCCACGGCAGGCTTACAATTGGAAGGCTTGTTGTAGCCTTGTAATGGTTGGTGGATCCTAGTTACCGACAAGAATCTACGACAAGCCCAGCACAGGCTGCGACTGGAAGCTTGTCGGGGGCCTGTCAGGGGCCTTCTGACAAGGTTACGACAAAAAAGAACATGTTTGATTTTTGCCACGACTAGACCTTTGTCGTGTAGTGTTGTGGTTTCCTCGATATCACTGTCGTAGTGTGTCGGTACCATGGACGCCTTTTTTACGGCAAACAGCAACCTCTATGACACGCCCCCGACAACGCTGTCGCAGACCCCCCCCCTTCTTACGACGAGGCTATGACAAGGCGCCGATTGGAACTTTCTTGTCGGCGCTAGTCATAGCCTTGTCGTGGTTGGTGGACGCCTGCCTTTAAGCTGCGAACTCATCGGGCTTCCAATGCACACCGACGCGCTATACGATGCTATCTACGATATACAACTGCCTTAAATTAAAATGGTGTCAGGGTGCATCAGTCGTTATGTATTTCTGCGTCGGCGTTGGTGCGTCCCAGGCCTTACTTTTATATTCAAAGCTCTTCTGTAGTTGTACCGGAATACCATGTTTGCAATATTGGGAGAGACCTATAGGTGAATGAGGGTCTAGGGATTAGAGTAGCACCATTCTATAATCATCTTCACCTATGATGGAAGGGGCATGGCAGATACGTGTAAATCGGCCATTAGTGTATTTGGGTCTCGCCTGAGGCTGGGCTGGGGTGGGAAGCTGGTTACAGCAGGGGAGGGCGGAGCAAGAGGTGACAGTGGGCCAACTCCGGGAGAGGCACCGGTAATATTGATCCAGTCTACGTTCCACCTCAATAAGTGCTGGGTTTCTTCCTCATCGAAGGGATTGCATAAGGACTTCCTAATTATTATCTTGAAATTGCCACCATGTGAGTCAATATTGCTTGTAATTCTGGTAGAAAGTAAATAATCACATGTTTACGTCTTTCGGAGTACATCTATCTTGCTTGATCTGTAGAAAACATGTCTGGGCGTATCTACATGCAATGTTTGGGCCGAACGAATGATCTTAAAGTTATATCCTGGTATGTGCAATAATGCTATCAAACCCTTATGAAAAGAGATAAGAGATTCCTTCGAAAAGGGTGTTATAATTGCTGATTATTGTAATTGTAATTAGCTGGAGGCCCGTTACTTTGTTGCAATTTGGGTTCTATCCGAGTTGTATAGTATATAAATACAATATTTTGCCAGTATTTTAGTGTATATGTGTCACTTCTGTCACCCAATTGCTGCAGACATAGGTGTAGTATATAACATGATTTACTTGCATGGTTATGGAGCACGTTATACCAAAGAAAAAGGTTTATAGAGGGACATGTTATGAAATTAATCACCTCGAAAGACATTACCGTAATCTAGTTTTATGGTAGTGCTATAACTTCGATCTCTATCATCTTACTTGCCATAATTGAAATACTATTAAAGGTCTGTGTTTCTATCGAGGTGCGAGTTTCCACTCAGCATACACATGTACATGATATGAGAATGATTGGCCTTCGATATAGCAGTACATCTACCACTGCTGAGAATGAAAGAAGAACATGGCTGTAGTGGGACTCAAACCAACAAAGTCCCACAATCTTTGAATTACAAGTCCAGCGCTCTTAACCACTGAGCTAACTCCCCATCCCCTTATTTCTGTAAACGTCTATTCTAACCGCAGAGAAAAAGTGAGTTTACCAAGTTGAGTTCTCTATGTGGCATAGAGAACCTGCTTGGGAGAATAAACATACATGTTGTATAATAATTCCTCTACGGTTTCGAAATAATCACCCATGTTCAAGGTTCCCTTATCTACCTTCTTATGAGTAGTTGATGGCTTTTAAACGGACTTAAATGGATATTGCCGTGACCTGATACAGCCATAAGAAATATAATCTTCTAATGGATCTCTTACATTAATTGATTAAAAGGTCGGGGGAAGGTTTCCAAGATGATGTGGCGAGTGAGGGTCGACACTGAATGCTAGACAAATACGGAGCAGTCCATTGACTGGTTCTCGTTCCATGTCTCATGGCTATAAGACCTTCCGATCTATTAAAGGCATATCCGAGAATTTACCTTGAGAATCAAATCCCATTTTACTGGAAAGTGAATATGATATGTCCAAGTGCTATAGAACACATTGCTTTTTTTCAGAAATGAGGGAAGTGATGCTAGTTTCTAATTTAGAGATAAATAATCTTAAGATCGGCCAATTTTACCTATTGGGTTAGATCAAACTCGAAAGTATGTTATGATTCACTCATTTTGTATTAGAATAAGTCAAAGGAGACAGTTTGCATTGATAACTGATATTATTAAAAAATCACCAGGTGGCACCCTGTGTATTGTATGATATCCGTTGAAAAAGACATGTTAGATGCAACTCTACGTAGGCCACTATCTTCAGACGGTCAAGACACCACATTAAAGTATGCTTTAAAACAAAATATTTGCTTGTTGGTTAACAAAAGGTTTCTAAAGGTTAAATCACGGACAAACACGATACGATTCAGTAAGATCACCCAGGTAATGTGAGAACAAGACAAGACATCAACATGGAGATTTAAATGTCCCTAACTGGATTTGTGAAGTAATTTGGATTATTCTGATATTGTAATGCTATTCTATTGTCAGTGAAAGGGGTAAGACAAATTCAGAACCGCAGTGGAATCGTAGAATAAACAACACTCCACTCGTTTGGATGCACCGTAATCGTAATCTGTAAGTCTTTCTCAACTCACCTCCGATTCTTACATTTCCAGACACGAAGCAATGGTATTCAACTCACCTGGAAAAGGTAAATGATGCATGGTCAGGTTAAGGGGAAAATATAAAGTTTCATTATCAGCATTAGTAAAATGATCTGGAAAGCAATCACAGGAGGGATAGAAATAAAAAGTCTGCTTTACTAATCAGGTGGATCCATTGTATCTTTGATAACCTATTGTCAGAGACACATCGCCCAAGTATATGCACATCCCTGCTCAGGAAATGCTGAACCAAATTCTAGATAGCTTCAGAAAGATACATCATATTTGAATTGGAGAATGTGATAGACATTTAACACTGTTTCCATGGGTTATGCTCATGGCCCTTTAATATGGCCATGTCCAACTGATGAATAAAGAGGAATATAAATATGTTACTAAGCATCTTTGTCCCAGGTACATGATATTCTCCCTGAAGGTATCCCTGAATGTGAGCCATATATTAGTTTTGCTTCTAAGAAAATGGAAGCGGCATTTTTCTTTATTAAAGGTGCTTGTAAATCAACGAAGGTATTAAACATCATACATTTCCGATATTAGATAATATCGCTTCATATTGCAGCTCGCCCTAAGATATGGCCACTCTGTAAAATCAAATATTAGACTACAGATTCAGGAGCAGATATGACAGCATTTTAATTAAAGGTCTCTATTCTTAATAAGTGATGACATTTATTGAGAAAGGAAAACCAAAGGTTATTCCAACTTGAAAACTAAGATAAACATACAAATATAAAAATCTATAAAATACCAATTGACCACTGCGGATATTTTATAGACAGCGTCAATAAATCCCTATTGTGTAAAAAGTGTAAAGTCTGGTGTGATGACTACAAATTTTTTGCATCACATAAGATACCATCATCATCACCAACACCATCCATTTGATGCAACTGTTCATATTAAAGGCACAATCCATATTCACTTTTCAATGATACACTTATTTGTACAATTGATTCAAGATGAAATGTACACAAATTGTTCAACGCTGAAAACACTGCAATGAAAACCTGCAGATGCAGATTACGTGCTGTAACTATAGAAAAAGAAAGAAAAAAGATACTGGATCGTATGGCAGTGAAGTAATGGTGATCTCCATCTCACACAACCTTTCGAGAATATTGAGTGACATCTGGCGACAGATATGGCCAAAATATCTAGGATCATATCCTTTTCTGTATGCCATAGAGACCCAGTGACAATGTGGGTCAACTTAATTCAACACATATGGACGGCTAAGACTGTCTTATTGAACAGACTTAGATATTATTAAAGAATAACCCTTGTACAACGTACATAAAACGGTTTTTATATACGATCCAAGATTATTAAACGGGCCCCAGACTTTACCAGATGTGACGCAGCAACGAGGATTCGGTCTCACTGCAAGACTAATCACACATCATCAAGTCCCGCCCGCTTTATGCCCACGAAAAAGAGGGAAAATGGAATACAAAGAATTTAGAAACCAGAAAAGGACGGACCGAATGGTGGCGGGAGAAAACTAATACAATCAGACAAACAATATGAGATTAAAGCCGCCTATAAACACATCCTTTTCAAGAAAATATAATTGCATTTTCATGTTGGTTTTTGTTCAATTTCTGAGCCCTATTCAAGACCTTCTGAAATTCCCGGCGACAGTCAGTTTGTTCTTTTTCAGGATCGGCTGCTACCAGCCATGTCACTTCCGCTCTTGGGGTCATTATCATGACAGGGTCAAGGCCCCTAAGAGCAAATAAAATAAGTCCACGTCGATTCGCAACACTCGCCTATTTGCTTGCGATTTTCCCGTAAAATCTGTTGTGCTTACACGGGAACAAAGGCTGTGTTGTTTTAATTCCGCTTGCTTGTTCGCTAGACTGGTTATGAACTACATCCCCTAAAAGCCCAGGCTTTATTAAATGATGGGGAATTTTCCGAGAAGTATACAAAAACCAGGGATATTCATTGGTTGCCGGGCGTGCAGCGTTACTGAGTTAGAAGAGATGAGCGTTGCCATGGGTACATCCAGGGAACGTTGCAGGCGCCGCCTGGCAGGGGACGCAGACACTAATGGTCACGTGACAGGAAGTGGCTGCAGCGACGCCTAGCGGACGCGGGGTGCGGCCTTTTAGCTCTGGGTGTGAGTGAAGTGAGGTGGCATGGGGTGAGGGGTGGCGGTAGGAGGTGGGAGTTGGGGGCGAAGGAGGGTGTTGGCTGGGAATGTCCCTGATCACCTGATGTAATCAGCAGACGACATTTCCTCCAACGCGCCTGCCACACTTTCCCGCCAAGCAGACAGTGTGCCAGCTGAGTTAGCGTGGGAAACATATGGCCCAACGCCATGTTTCAACACGCGAAAATAACATCTATTGTTTGTAAGATATGGATAACTGCTTCTCAAGGAAATAATAAGCTCGTTGGGGTTCAACTGTTGATTCGTAGTTAAGGAGCATAGACCTGTGTTCCACCGGCCCGGCGCTCTTGCCGTCTGTGAACCGAAGGGCGGCAGTATGATACACCGGACAAACTCGCGGCCTCTCTGCGGGGCCGGTGGAGCAGCCGTACATGTTCAACCGGCGGCGGCCCTCACCAGGCTTCCACCGAGATCGCCAAACCCCTGAAACTCGCAGCAGCTGACGTCGGATGCGGACCGGGGGCCCAGCGGCTAGTGCTAATATCGTGGGCAATAGTTGCTCCACCTGACTGCCGGCACATGTTTGGGTGGTCCGGTGCACGGTAGCACCATACATGTCCCACGTACTCCAGTTGTCCTCAATCCGGCAGAAACCGGTGAAACCAGATATCGGATAGCGAAACCGGATAGCGCCGGGACCAATATACCTTGACGTGTTTATTTCAAGCTTATTTGGTGAACCATAAAACTGCTATGAGTCAGAGGTCGTTATTGGTCCTAAGATGGTAAACATCGCGTGTCGGGTCCTCTGAGTGTCACATGCATCACCTGTGAATTAGGACCATAAAGTGAGGCATTTCCTGTCGATGGGGACCAGACTAAATATTAGCTATATGTTATCATTACTGAACATTTACCTGATACTTAATACCAAGAAAGGTGGAGGTTGCCACATCAAATTATTCCAGATAGATGTGTGTTTTTGTCGTAGCAATATGAATATCAGCAACATGAGTGACAATGCAAGGAAGACTATTGTCAGACTATTCAAGATAAATGCTAGATTCTAATGGGACTTAAATGCAATATACCAAGCACACACTACCATTTTTTACCAGGAAGAAAGGAGCAATAACATACATAAAAGCTTAAGGTCTGGAAAGACAGGTCTTTCGAAACCCACTAAAAGCTGACATCTATCTATTGGTAATTTTAGAGAATTTTGGATTTGGGAAACTATGGTTCTGTAAAGCATGGAATCACCCTTTGAACTGGCACTTATCATGGTGGTTTACGAATAATTTCCCAAAAATGTCCGAACAATGTTATCCCTATGATATACAGACAAGATAATTTCCTGCTTAGTGATATCAATAGAACTTCACTATATATCATAAATCAGCATTCGCGACTGATTAATTTCTGCTTTGTGATAGTATATCCCGTAAATAGATCTGAATAGAAAACAAAAACGCAACGTGGCGTCCAGACTTAGGCCCAGTTTGCAACTACCGATCTCGACCCCGATAGAATCTGGCACGGCCGCCCGATTATTACATGTTCTCGATAACATATCGGGAAGTATAGATAGCAAAATTCAAAACCTACTCAAGTATTTCTCAACCCCAATTGCCTAATCTGGACAACGGTATACAATGCTAAATTAAAGGAATATACTATAAAGGATGAGGTCTTATAGGCAGGTGTTGGTATTTTAATCTGAAAAAGATTTCAGTTCACGTCTGAAGACTAGACACAAAGGAGGATAAGGTCCACAATAGAGTTACGAAGGAGGTAATTGGAGGGTGATCATTGAGCCAGATGAGACTGTGTTGGAGGTGGCGATCGATAAATGGGTAAATAGTGAACGAGAGATTACTAGGTATTAAGTCAAATATATCAAGATTAACGGGATTTTACGTTGAAGGATTTGTTGGATCCATTACACGGGGATATACATATATAATGGACATTTTTAACTTGGAAAAAACATCGATGTGGTGTTGTTTCACGAAAGAAGAGTATAGCTATGTTGGAATGGTACTAAGGAAATGGAGAAAGTAAAGGACCTCTTCAGAGCCTTTCCACACAGGCCATTGGGTAGATACAGAGGACTTTCAAAGTGTTGGGGTTGTCACCTCTAGATATGTTGGACACAGTACGGGTTGGCTATATTAGGGTGAGGCAGTAAGGGTATGTGCACTGCCGCGCATGCTTTTCCCATATCTGAGAGATAAAGGAGAGATGGACACAGGCTTAGAACTAAGGGAATTGGGGTGCCGAGGTAGAAGTAGGTGGAAGGGTCCTGCGGCTCTGGGTTTTAGAAACATTGAGATGCGGGAGTGATTGGAGGTTAGGGTAAGCAGGGCCAGGATTGCATAGACTTTAAAGGATTGCAGCTTAACCCTTTGAAGAGAAGATGGTACATTGGCGAATAGATAATCAAAAGAAAGAGGGATCTATCGAGGTATCAAAGCCCGGTCAACAGACTGATTAAGACTGTGCCCGATACATACATTTATACAAGATAGACTGTATTGCAAAGCATTAGTACCTCTGATTCACAACTGATTACTTGACATATATTTATTCATCAGCTCAGAAAGCTTAGTTCTCACTTCACTGGTTAATTCTGACGCGTATGTTCAAGACCTATTCCTTAGAGTAGCCATGAGATTTCTTCGGGAGCAGGTATGGCATGGTATTCTTCCAGTCTGATTAGGATACCTTTATTACTGAAATTGGTGAATAATATTAGGAGCCTCTATATGAGAATGGTTATTGATAGAAAGTTAAAGGTGAAATGGAGAGGGTACGAGAATGAAGTAAAATGAAAAAGACCAAAAACAGAAAAAAATAAAATTGACTGCTATACAAAGTTATATAATCATGGGGTCTATTACATGAGGAAGTGCAGACTATTCCAAAGAGCTATATCTATAGATTTAAGATAAAGGAATCGTTGAAAATTGTTCAGATATGAGTTTGAAGGTGAAATGATATCAGTCAGTAAACATTGCAAATTAAAGAAAACAAACAACTGGAGGGGATCAGGGGAAGGCTAGAGAAGGACTCCAGATGTGGGGGGAGCGTGAGAAGGGAGGCATGGCGGGACGTGATGTGGCGGGGTTTGTGGGTAGCTCCAGGGTAGCGGCGAGAGCAGTTGCCAGGACAAGCCCAACCAATCGTACTAACCGGATAGCTTGGCGCAAAGAGAGCTGTCTTATACTGACAAATGAGTCCTATACACCAAGCTCCTACCTCGACCGCAGGGAAATTTCCGCAACCATTTAAACCCTGAACCATATCCCTGCCTCCCACCCCACCAGCATGTAAACCGCTCAATGTGCGGCCAGCTTACTTTGAGCATCAATCGGAAGTATCATGGTCAAGTATGGTAAGAATTTCAGATTGAATTTCATTTGGGGTTGGATTGAAAATTAAAGTTAAGCGAAATAGTGGTTTTGCGTGGAGGGAAAGGGAGCCCTGGTGTGTCCAGTGAAAGCATTGACCGGCCTACTCTATCACCCGGGGTGTGAATGGTGGGCACGGGCAGCGGGTGGGTGGGGGACCCGACCACAGACAGGGCTGATCAGTGTGCACTGGTACCCGATCCCTCACAACGTGACCTGCTCTGTAGAGCTCAGTTAATGCTCACCACAAGGTACCCTCACATTACACGTCCCTACAGAGGAATTCACACGCAGGGATTCATGTACCTCACGGGGTGTTTGTGTGAGACAAATCCTGCTGGGATTCTCTACTGGAACATGATTCCCTCGTCTGTATGGTAGGGTTCCATTTTCATTGAGACAAGTGTTTTCCCCTGCAATTGTCGTTGACGAATTTAAACACGTTAAAAATGTATAGGGGGATTTTAGTGGGATACATTTACCTACAACTCAGTCGCAGATTAAGTGCCCAACCTAGCCAATAAAAAGCCAGCAAGCAGAATCACATTTTTTTCACACCCCTTACCCCAAGGGTACTTGAGTCCCAGGATGAGTGCTCACTGGGACAGTGTCTGAGACCTGATGTGTCCTTCCATGTGAATCAAATTCACCATTTTTCCTTAAGGATTATGAAGATATTTTGGCACTACCGACCGACTTCTGCGGCTCCCAATGAAATCAAAGCAAATTTTATTTTATGGGTTTTTAGTCGGCAGGTGGAAATGCCGCACATCGCCAATGTGGCGTTTCTACTTGCCAAATAAAAGACCCACTGATAATTATCACACTGTACAAACGTTGGTCGGTGGTTTTCCTTCAGAAAGGTTGGTACTTTGATTTAGTTGGTGGGTGCAGAAGTCGGTCGGTGGTGCCATATTACATAAGGCAGGAGAGAAATTTTGGTTGACCATTTCTGTTTCCACCTGATGCTTATTGCACTAATGTGTCGCATAATCGGTCGGTGGTGCGAAATGCCATACTCGGTGGTCATTGTAGGCAGATGGAAACGCCGCATTACATTGCAGTGAATACCATGTGTACCCCCTGAACGTATTCCTGCCAGTCCTCTGTCTACTGTACATATACCGATATACCATTCCAGAATTCTACTTGCGTAAATTTCTCCAAGTTTGACTCGGTGTTATCCCCTCACTCTATCACATGGAATTGTTAACTCTGCCTTACCATGTCATAAAGGTCTCCTCCCCTTACAGCTGTACAAATCCTTTATAGAAAACTTAAGCTAAATAACTCCATCATTGGAATTATTAAAGGTATATAAGAATCAAAATATTTCATTAGACAAAAATTCATTCTTTGTTTTAGTATTTTCTCCCTGTAATACAATGTTGTCTACTTGATGTTTGTTTTTAATCCGTAAAGTCTTTTTGTTATAACCAATGTCAACTTTGGAAAATGGAAGTCTGCCAATAAAATTGGCATTAAGATCTGGAAACCGTAAATTGTTGTATTTCATTTAAATCCAATAACAATAACAATGTAAATCACGAGATAAGTGGCTCTATTGGCGGTAGAGTCGTGATTATCTATTTTTAGCGACTCCCCCTCTTCAATAAGAGGCTCCACAAACCACTGCCGTGATTTCTGACCCAGTTTGGAAGTATTTTCATCGAATCAATGGCTCGCCAGCCCTTCTCACCCAGCCTGAAAATGGCGGCGTCCGTGCAGGGCCCGACGCCATCAATTGTTGTCATCCGGGACTGCAGCCTCACTCTGGACAGCCAATAAGGCGAGAGGAATGCGCCGCCCCCTCTGGTGGGACTCAGGCGAACCTGGTCTGGCCGCACCTATAGGCAGAGCCACTATCTGGGGGACTGTTATAGAGAGATCGATACAACCGCAGAGCCGATAGGGGTTGTCGATTGGAGAGGACTGTTTGGTCGGTGGTGGGATTTCACAGATAGATAAAATGGTGGAGATGGGGGCTGGCCGATCGACCCTGACTATTAGAGTCATACACTGTTGTTATTGTGGTCCCTCCTTTGTTGTGTATCCAATAATGACCTCCATAGGAACATAAAAAAAGGTTAATTGTCCCTGAGGAGTTTTTGCTCCAAACCAATGAGTGGATATTGAGTGGTGAAATGGGAATATGTGAGATCAATTTGATCCGAATTAATGGCATTCGAATGGCAACTGCCTTCTCATTCCGGGTATATGTGAAGAGAGGACAATAGGGGGAGGCACCAGTCAGTCTACAAATAGCGGAATCTTGGGTTTCTTCCTAGAATACGCGTTTAGTGATTCTCCATTAATCTCAGACTAAGCTGTTCTATGGGACTTAAAGCCTATTATGAATGGTAATATGCATGACAGATCAATGAATCCTGCTGGGTACTGATGCCAATGTATCATGTATCTCTGCCTCTTGTCAGACAAATTTGTACATTTTAGAATAACTGATATCACAATATTGTTCAATCTTCGAAAGTTTTAATAGGTGTAGATATATTTGTCATTATAGGAAGTAATGATATCAAATGTAATGATAGAAAAGGAGGACTGTTTAACAAAATAAAACACATGTATTTCATCTGCTGTTGATCTAGCCATAAACACCCACCACATGAAGCAGTCAATCCAAGTATGAATTATGAGCCCACATTACTCAGCAATGATTACGTTCCACCAATAAGACCCAGATCTAACGTGAACACATCAGTGTGCGTGGTTCTGATAATGGGACCGGGACCATGATGGAGATTGATATCCTGTGCTTGGAGAGCGTGTACTTCACTTTCCAATATGGCACAGATACAGAGACTGGGGTGTGAGTGCGGCGAGCTGCTCAAAGGACTAAAGAGCTGCTCGGAGAGCGCTAAAGGCGGTGCCGCCGTGCTGAGGATCAGGCCTGCAGGCGGTGTTTACCTTCTACAAATACCCGCGACTACCAGGTGGAGTTTTTATTGGAGAGAGTTAAAAAGTCTGACAAAATATGATACCGATAATTTCAATCTCTCTCCTGTGGAAGCCTATACTGAAGAACCTGTTGTTTCCGTAGTTTTCTGCTATGCTGTTTAACTTGATAAATGTGTTTTGATCTGATTTAGAGACAATTACTGTTTCACAATTAGGTATGACACAGTACTGACTGACATATTAAGTGCGGTTGCACCCGTTTACAAAGTAAGAAACGGTTCATCATGCCAACATTATATGATTATCCTACGACTATCACAGGATTATAGTCCGGTTTGCACTCAGAATACACTAAAAAAAAACAGGCTCATAAACAAAATCAATTAAGCAAGATGGATGTTCACGCTAGCTTGTGTAGCTGTGTTCTCATTTACTTCAATAAAACAAAGCTCAGTTTGTATGTTGGTTTGAGTGGTGCACAGCCTTTTGGTGCAAAGAACGCACTTTTACTCACATCAAAATGTGAATATATATGTACTGATATAATTACATTTGCAAATGAAATCTGGCTATGGGTTAAGGTGTCATATCCAGGATTATGATCATAAAACATAAGATCAAAGATGAAAACTTGAACGCGGTTGGTAGCGGCGGTGGCGGCGGCAGTTGCGGTGGCTGGGTAAGGACTAAAGATATATATTATATATGAGTAACCCGATACAGCCGTTACATGAGCGTCAAGTGCACGCGAAATGCACGAGGGCGCTCAATATGCACTTATTTGTATGCAAACATTAGCAACTATGTACGGCCTATATGCGCTGACAAATTCGTGCTATGAGGTGCATGCCTGATCGACTAAGCCGATTTACCATGCGAATTTGGGTTCGCAGACGTTCGCATGGACATGCGAATGCTTTGCGACAATATCTAATATATTGAATATTATCGCATGGGATTCGCACAGTCGCAGGGATCGCAGACGCATTCGCTTGGTCGCCTTAGTGGATTTGGCGCTTAACACAGTAAAGCGCCAGATCCACTAAGGCGATTTTCCATGCGAATTTGGGTTCGCAGACGTTCGCAGACGTTCGCATGGACATGCGAATGCCTTGCGACAATATCTAATATATTGAATATTATCGCATGTGATTCGCACAGTCACCCGGATCGCAGACGCATTCGCTTGGTCGCCTTAGTGGATTTGGCGCTACAGTAATATCAAGAGACGTCACAAGTTTGAGTCTGAGTTTATTTATGCCACACATTTTGTTGGCTCCATAATTTCAAGAGTCGAAGACGAGTGACATTATGGAGCCAACAAAATGAGTGGCATAAATAAGCTCAAACTCGAACGAGTGGCGTCTAGATTTTATCCTACCCCGTTTCCATATTTTTTCAGTATCAGAAAGTAGTGGCATAAACAACACTTTATGTCACACCCGTGAAATAAACAAATCCCATGTTAAGCCTATGGAGTTTTTTTATTAAGGGTAGGATAAAGCGCCAGATCCACTAAGGCTATTTTCCATGCGAATTGGGGTTCGCAGATGTTCGCAGACGTTCGCATGGACATGCAAATGCCCTGTGACAATATCTAATATATTGAATATTATCGCATGTGAATTGCACAGTCGCAGGGATCGCAGACGCATTCGCTTGGTCGCCTTAGTGGATTTGGCGCTTAACTCTTCCACGTGCATGCCAGTCGCATGCGTGACAGGTAGATGCGTGACGGACACATGCATGACGTAGAGGAATAGGCAGGGAGATGGATACGTACCCGTAACGCCCACTGTAAAGGCATCGCTCCTACCTGTGTGACTCACCCTGAGTCTGACACATAATCTGCACCCTCTTCCAACACTGTGTCAATAACACACGCACTAGCAGTCAACTCCTCATACAATGCGACCTGTTATATCCCCACTGACCTTCAACTAGGAGATCAACTACTTTAGGAGCCGTATTTCAATCAAGGCCGTGTAAAAAACAACATATCACTGCTGTATTACGATTGCAAATAGAAGAGTAAATGTTATGCACTCTCCTTGTCTTGTTGAAATAGAACTCCATAGAAGGTTTTTAATTACCAAATTCTTTTATTAGCCTGTGATCTAAAATGTTTCCTTTTATGGTATTTTGTTTTCTTTTCTCATGGCAGGATGTGGTCATAGTAGAAACCACCAATCATACGTTTTATCTGTGTCTCTGGTCTCCACATAATAGAGATAAACGCCATATTGCCTAAGGTATTAATACTTTTAGGGCGATTTCTATTGTATCGATCAACGGATTTAGATATCGTCTCAGTAAGATGTCCGACCCAAGACCATGAGGTATACGTACTGTCATATTTCGTAGAGTGCTAATCCAAACATATCATATTGAAACTGATGTACCATGCGATGCATACTTGACTACATACAATCCTCCCTACTAACGAAGTCTTAAAGTATTGGGTACAAACATCAATTGCATAAATATAATGGAAGAAGGGATACTGGACCATGAAAAAAGGCAAAAAAGTGTATCACACATGTTGGCTGAAGACCATTAAAACAGTTTGGTGTAAACGATGTGACCGGGATAGGGGATTAGAACAAGTACACTTACGGTGTATCATAAGTGATGGAAATAAACTGCTTGATATAAAAAAAAGTTTGTATATAACTTCAAATGAACGAGGCTGGGAGTCCAGCAGACGGTGCACGATCACGTGAACTTGGGTCTTAGACAAGAGCCCTACAACGCATACACTGTTAGAACTAGCTGATAGTGCAGTTTGTACATATCGTAATGATCTGTGTGACCTTGGGAATCGGTCGCACTTCAGACAGCATTATGAGAAGGACCGGGGTGGTGGAGGGAGAGCGGGCAGAGGAAGAGGAGGTGAGATGAGAGGCAGTAAGTACACAATCCAGCCTCCTGTAGACTGAGAAGAGACACTTGTCTGGAGTCTACGACACAATATCAGGGGGTTATTGCTCCTAGATATGTGGGAAAAGTGTTGCTCCAGTAATATCTGATTACGTATTGTGGTTTTGTTATTTCATCGTTGTACCGCTACTTTTTGCAAAACCACAATTTTAGTGACACATAGGTGAAAGGTTAATTAGATTTTTAGTTGAATAGAGATGGCCACCTTGTTAGGATACGATCCGCAAAGAATCTAAGGCAACGGTTTCATCCTCATGTCGCTATTCTGCGATCTGCAAATTAATAGCAAACGTCGAGCAACACATCGCTGTTCCTAACACCAAGAAGGTCACGCTAAAGATAAGGCGCCTACCGTTCTGTATGTTAAACCGTACAATTGCTGGAAACACCGTTTTTTTTCCTGTTGCCAATCGTATGCTATTTCGATTAATCCATACATTATTGATTTGAATCGTTGGATAACCTTGGCTTTTTATAACAATAGAAATAAACAATTTATAATAGTTAATGAAACACCCGTATATATATTGCTGTTTGTTTTATGGAATTTATTGTAGATAGAAGGGGAACTGTACCTGTCTTATTTGTTATCAGTTCGGAAATATGAGTTCACTCCGGTAGACTACACCATATTCACATGTGATTCCCATTGCTTTTTCATGTATGGTAAGGGGTCTAGTTTCTATGTTGTCATTCAGTCAGTAGAAGGATTTCGTGGCTATACACCTGTTACACTGAGAATATGATATCTAAAACCAACGAGTATATAGTATTGTCTATACTCGTTGCTAAAACCTACTTAATCAAATATTGTGTAATGTTGTGTCAAATATTGTGTAATCATTGCAGATAGATTATTCTAGATAGGAGAGAAATGCTTTAATCCTTTTGAGACTTCCTAGATATGTGTCATTACTTGTTGAAATGGATGACTTTGGTTTTTCACTTTTGGATAATAGCAATCAAAGCTGTATTGGTGCTCATATCAACTAACCTAGGCTATGTCTACTCAATAACCTTCCCTTAAAATCCACCATCTATTTGTGCCGCGGAGACTATTTTGCTGATTCATCTCTCTGTTGGCCTAATTTCTCAGGAGCATTCATGGCCTGGCCTGCAAAGGAGACCTTGTCATTCCGAAAGAAAATATTAGGATTGCAGGAAAGAAAAAGAGAACTGGTTCAGATTGACGACATGGGAAGGGCGCAAGCGATTAAAAAGCCCCGAAGGGAATCAAAGAAAAATGGAAACAAGTGGAAACAGAATAATCGAGGGTTAAAAAAAGGAATAGAAATCCTCACAGTCACGGCTAAAACGATTGAGCCGAGGACCTAGTGCCCCAGAGAAGGGTAGCAGAGAATGAAAATCTCTTTGAAGTCGGCTCTGTATCCCTACCTCACGTCAACCTGGCAACAGGTCCAGTCCGTTACCTTAGCAACAAAGAGGTGGGAGGGGGCAAACCTCGCAGCCAGTCACGTGACATGACAGAGGAGCGCCTGGCGTCAGAGTTCACAAGGTAGTGACGTCACGATTGGTTCCGTCGTGTGGCGTCATTCTCGCTTGCTCCCGGTGCCCCTGCGGTGAATCGCCATGCTCTTGGCCGGATACTAGGGTCCCATGTGGCGCGCGCAGCCATGTGGCTGCATCAACTTCCTGTTGACCTCTGACCTTTTAAAAGCACACTGGCCGCACATGTCACTATGGAGCAGGGAGTACGGAATTTGGATCGATGCTGGTTTTTATAAGCTGTAGATGGTATTCGTCCACCGCACCTTTCTATACCAGTTACAAATGTCGTCAGATATAGCAAATTATTGGACACCTTAGATCAATTCAATCAATATTTGAATTCAATTAAACAGAGTGGACCTCAGGGACCATCCATAAAGTACGTACGCACTGAAGGGGGTGGGGGGGGGGGGATGTCGGAACTTTCGCGTATGCTTCTTCTTTGTTCTATTGCTTAAAATATCGGGAGGGGGTGGGGCTTAAACAATTCGAAAATTCTGCATACATTCTTTATGGATGGCCCTGTCATCATCTAGAATATAATGCTACAGTTACGTTGAAGGCTAGTCGTCATTCAAAGTAAAAAGGGTGTGCATGTGTAGCGGTGGTGGTGGTGGAATTGCCCAGCTCGTCATTTCAGTCAGGATTTCAACCGAATGTCATATTATTGTTACACTCTGCTTGTGTGTAGTCAATGCTGAAGGCAATATTAGCCATCAATATTGCTGGCCAGTATATTAACTCTCTGACAATATAGTATAATAAATGCAGATTTTCTAACGGCTATTAATTCAGATCACAATATGGCCTATCGATAGAAACAATCTATATTTCGAGAAATGAGAGTTACAATCATCATTAATACGGCGTTCTTACCCTGATCCTACATCAGTGATATCAATAGACAGCGAATCCATAAAACACATGACGAAGGGTGGCCCTAAATTGGCAACCCATGATGACAGGACACTTCCTCTAATTTACGATAACAGCTACTCATCCTACCATATAACTGCCTGTTATCACCTCATTTTTGGAGACAGGATACCGGTGCCATGTGACCTTGGCAGTTGCTACCACTAAAAAAGTCATTCTCGAAATACGTTAAAGAGGCGCAGGGTTCGTTCGTGGATTAACCACAAGAGAATATGTTACAACTAATCAGCAGTTGTCTGAATTGATACAATGAGAACGTACCTAATTCCTACCGCACATAGAGCACACCCTGGTATCTCAATTGGCATCTGATTATCTGAGCAGTGATTACAGTGTTTACTATCAGGACAGATTTAATCAAACCCAAGACATCACCATTAATTCCCATCCCCGAAGCGTCTATTAGACGGCGCACTGTGAACTTTTTCCCTATAAACCCTTTCCTTTTTGAGGTGCTAGAGAAGAAGGACATGTTTTTGCAGGTGTTGCCAGGCAACGCGACATATACGAGACACTAACGGCTCGTTTGCCTGACCCAGAAGCGTCGTCGTCCATAGACGCCGCCCACCTCTCCCCCAACCCAATTGCCAGATCAAAGACGCCGGCAAAAATAAAGGTCGGCCATTGTCAGAGCAACGCGCATGACCGGGGAACACTGCGGCGTCTTCCGGCTGCCTCCGCAGCGCCCCCACGCGCCATTACGGCGGGAAAGTGCCTCAATTGGAGGCAGTCTATTAGGAAGAAGATCGCGTGGCTCTATCCTCTTGAAACATGCATCCAACGCTCGGCATACCATGTCTCTCTTAGTTATTGACTGTTTTTTTAGGTAAGACATTGACATGCCGAATTCTGTGTGAAAGGTTTTTGCAAGCGTGAATGGAATGTATTTCATTTCAATAGGGTGCTGACTGTGATGTCGTTCTTTCTTGGTTTTCAGCCTCTCGTGAATTCATGAAGCTCTGTGTTTTTCACGAATGACATTTTAATGAACACATTTTCTTAGGTCCCGTTTCCTTCCCACTGAAGCAAAAGGCGATACTGAAGTGAATACAAATTAATGTTTCAAGGTAATAGAGGATAATACAACTGAGACCATATGCCTTCCAATTTCAACCGCAAGTTATGTATGCTTCACTGTGGAATATAGGATTTTAATTTCAGTGTAATCTGTGCAAGCTCTTATACAAAAACCGTTTCAAAGCAATAAATGTAGTAAACGTTATGCAAAGTAAATATATTTGAAATGATAAGGTACTTGTTGCTTGCAAAATAAAACACAGGACACTCAATAACGGTGTGCTTCAGAGCCCCATGCCGTCCTGACTACCCTTCGCTACCCATCCATATAAAATGATAAGCTCGGATGGGTGTGGTTGGGAACGTGTAACCTGTTTGTAATACGGGTGTGCTGGAACTCGCATGAAAACAGATCAATGTTGTCCTGGTATATGATACAGGTTTTATCGCAAACAATAAGTGGAAGATCAAAAGGACAAAACATTGAAACAGCTCTCATTTCACCTCTCAGTCCACCGGTATTATGCCGTTATATATGGGATGTGAGCAGATTGCATAGAGCATTAAGGGCTGTACTTTAAGAATAAATGCTGTACGTACAATACTGCTGCTGTAACCTTTAAGGTCAGCGCTTCCGAACAAGGCTCAGTGGAGATGAGAGGGCAGAAGGCGATAGGCATTACCGCATGGAGCGCGTGGGTGGGGTGGGGGTGAGGGATTCAATTACATTGTGTGTGGCACTGGAGGAGGGGGGCAGGGCAAAGGCAGCAGGGACAGAAGCCCATGGAGGCGGGAAGGGGCACACAGCAGTGGAGGGCTGTCATTTATACGCCATCTAAATGTATAAGGACTGCCTCCCCACCTCCACCAGGCGCGGGGAAAGGGACGAGCTTTGAACCCTGTAGTCACCCGGGAAAATGGGAAGTAGGGGTGGAATGGGGAGGGCGCGGTCAAAGATATGAGTAGATATTGGGGAGGCAATGATACTGGACTTAGGGAGCGTTGGTGGAAGTAGGTCAGTGGCATAGCGCTGAACGAAATGACTATGTGGGAATGATGAAAGGGATGGGTTCCAGAGCGATGACAAGGATGCGTCAAATATGTGATATATGCATCATACAACCCTCCCGCCCCCTTTAGTATCCAACATGAATATATTCATTGGAATATGTCACCAATGTTTATCATTATTCTGTTCAAGTGAGCAAGATACTAATATCTAATACATATACGCATATAAATCATGCCAACCATGTTGCCTCGAGGCGAAGGTCAGTCTTTTCTGAAAGACTCATTTACAACAGTTCAATCAACCCTATCCAGATGGCCTTGACATGTTTTACTTTCCTTATACCTCATTTGGGTTGAATTTTGTTTATGAATAAGGTATAGCTGTGTGTGTCGTGGGCGGCTAGTGGTGCTGGCTATATGGGGTGGTATCTGCGGTGGTGGTGATGGTGGTAGTGATAATGTTGGCGATAAGCCAGCTGATCTATGTGTTATGTAGACAGCCCATGCTTAATCAGGCCCAGGATCTGACAGGGAATCAATAGCACAGCTCATCATACTAATCTAGTATACTACAGGGAATGCATTTCACCCACTGTCCAAGGAAATATCACCCATAACCACAACCCCTCCTGACCCTTACACAGAAGATGGTCCATTACATGTATTTCTAGAGATGTACTCGATGGCCTTCTTCTCCAAGGTTTAACTCTTTACATACTGTATTGACAAAGACAGACACTGTCTGATATACTACCTCTGCTTGACTTGGTTCCCTAACCTTACATCTGTTTCAATGTACACTATGACAAAAAATAAAATTTGATTAAGTACCGAAGATATAAAGTAAATGACACTCGCGGAATCATATTACTATTAATCATTCCAGTAGGAATTATGTTGCGTTTCACCAGACAATGTATGGCGATATTTCGCTGTGAAGGAAAGGTTAACTCCCATTTGAACCTTGTTTGTGAAATCCTAATGGTGTTCTGTAACATGAAAAGAAGGTGTGGTGGCTAAGGTCAGGAGTGTTACTTTACTGTCTGTCTGATAAAGGTGCATAATGAGTAAAGAAATCGATATTTCTCGACCAAAGCCACCGTTATTGATACTCTTACCTTTTTGTAACTCCATCTCTTTTCAAATATGAAATCATGGATTATATTATTACATAACTGTGGTCGAATATCTAAAGAGTAGTAGCCACTGCTGGGGAAGTATTCATAGGATATTCAGGCCTGATGACTGCAACATTTGGTTCACTAACAAAACTTTGTCATATTGCGAAATCTCCGTGCAGCCTACCAGATGAACAAAATAGCGGCCATCTTCGACTCACTCGAGAATGACTCCGATACAGACGCCCAGCACCATGAACCTATCAGAAATAACAGTAAAATAAACAAATAAGCATTCAAGATCGTGTACACATGCCCAATATTTATCCTACCCCATCTCACCGATATACAGAGAAAACTTTCTAATCATCCATGTTAGTAGCATGTTGACACTCATCGGGGGATGGCTGCGTTTATCAATACTGCCGGATCTACTTTCGTTATCTCGTCCCTGATTGGTCCGTTTTTTATTCACCTCGGTGCATAAATAACACTTTATTCAACACTCCGTCAAATATAATGAGCCAGTGTTAAACCTATGGCGTCTTTTATTAGGGGTAGGATAAGGATATTTCTTAGCCAAAAACAACAAATGCATGTCCCTGCCGACCTCTGATCTCTCGCAAATTGGGCTGGAACTGACAACCTCGTTAAGCAATGATGTCATACTATCACTCTCACTCCCTCAGCACCAACATAAAGCCTGTGAATACAATGACGTTTTCCCATCGATTTGAGGTATATAATATTAAAACGTAATTAGTGAGGCCGCAGCGATGTTGTTTTCGGTCTTTTGTTCGTAAATATGGCTTCCCACCTCCGGCGTCAGGCTGCATTTATTTGACAAAAGGCCTCATACCGATATATGAGACTGAGATGTCTGAGAATACATCTTGTCAGACTTTTCGCAGACTAAATCTTGCATAAAGAGGTAAAATTTTCTGCAAATGCTGGTAACACACAAATATATCCTGGCGGTTTCCTGAAGACTAACGTTAGCCTCATATATCACATATGTGTTAGTAGAATGCCTGATTCTCTACTCCTTGATGGATGTTAGATGCATGTTTTTCTTGCCGTGCTTTCTCAGGATGCAATATGATGTTACTCCGATGATGCAGGGTGATATTTAGGGATGTCTCAGATAAGATGTCATGTGGAGCCAGATATTGATCGATTGCATTAGTAACTTATATGTACCTCTATTTGTTGGATGTGTGAGGTTACCGTGCACCTATGACTAAATCACAGCAAGCAGCTCTACCTATGGGAAGTTCTAAAGATCTTGGACTATAAGACGAGGCTGACTATAATATTAATGATTCTTTCAACGATTAGACGATCATCGCTTCCTAAGTATTAGGTATCATCTTTGAGACCCGACAACGGTACAGCTAATCCTGAACAGAATATCGCGATCTAATTACAATAGCCGTCAAACTTCGTTCCCATCCATATTTCATGAACAATTCTCTCTGAAATATGAAGTCCCAACCACCAAACGGCAAACGCCTGTAAGAGAGAATATTCAAAGCAGGGGCTCTTGCTGAAGTTCTAGTAAAGGTGTGTGTGATGTATCCCTCTAGCGGATCCTGTTTGTCAAAGAGTTAGGGCCGGATCTACAGCAGATAAAAACTCCAGCCATCTTGTGCCATTAAGAGAGGACGTTCAGACGATTTACCGCACGGCGCGCGGCTTAGTGAACTCAGTACACATTAATCTTACCTAAAAGAATATCAATAATCCAGCTAAATATAGACACTAACCTGCTGAGACAAAGCCTCGTCTCCGAACAGGCCCTTGTAATATCGCCCACCCCCTCCCCACGCACATACTCACTGACGTGTATTCTCCCTGCGACCGAGTTGTTGTCGGAATTAATCCGTGGGAAATCGATGGCGGAGTGATATGGGTGTGGGACGGCTGGGGGATCGATTACAGGTTCGGGTGAGAATGACTAGCGGGCATCGACTAAAGTCAACAGATAAAAGAAAATAAGCCAATAATCCCATCCATCCTACTGCTTACACTGTGTGGATGCATGGATTCTGGATTAATATTCACAGCACCTTTTGGATTTCAATATCGATTCCTTGGTAAATTGTTACTCGCACAAACCGTCAAGAGTTACCGGTATGGAATGGGGAATTTATTTGATGGTGGCCAGTCAATTACTGCACGTTCTTATCACGTAATTAAAATCCTGAAACTAGGAATATCAGTCCTTTTCGGCAACCACTCCATATGAACAGAGAGTTCTTCTTATTAGACCAACCGAAGGTGTTCACGTGACAATAATGTGTTCTTTGGAAAAGGTATTCTTTGACGTTCTATACCGCTTATGCCACAGAGGCGAGAGGAAATAGAATCGCATGTGTGGACCTTCGGGCTAATTTGAAACATCTAGATTGTAGACATTAGTCTCTTGCATGTAACATGTAATATATATATTTCTTTATCTTACTAATCATGCTGGGCGTCTTCAATTGTCTACTAGTCAGGCATTTACTTCGGCTTGTTCAGCAAAACTAAACATGAACCTTTAGATATCACGTGTTATCCGTCGAGAAATGTTTCAGGATAGAATGATTGATAACCACAATAAATGAAAAAATCTAGAGGACTTTCCATTGAAATTGGTTCCCTTACCAGGATATCATGATCAATTCTTTGGTTTCCTACAAGTCATATCATGAACCATTCAAGTGTTAAGCTAGCAGTCCGTCGGTCCACTGAATAGATATGGTATACTATGCAGATTAAACCCTAGTGGTATTCATATAACTCCTTCACCTTGGGGAACCTCGTAATAGAGATCTCTAGAGGTCTCTATATAGAATATGCGAAATATTGTAGTACAATGTGCAAAGATTTCGTTTCTTTTTCGTCTGACTAGCCTGGGACTAGTGGTGAAGTGTATTGAAATGTACAAACCTACTTGTAAGCATCATCTGTGAGATATCATCAGAAATGTAAGGTTTCTTGTTAGATATATAAGATATCGTCGGATATCTTAGGCATCGCTGGATATATGGGGCTCACGAAACCTCAGGAAAATAGGTGCATTTGGAGACTGGAAGTGGTCACATGACCCAGGCATGCTGCACATGGAGGCAGATCCCATAAGAGGCCAGCACGTCAGGGTGTCCTGACTGACCACCTGAGGTGTTGAGGGATGATTAGACAATGGTATGAGGCAATGGGAATGAATAAAATAAAAGGCAGTTGAATAAGCCTTCAGAGAGTCAGAGCTGAGAGCTAAATCTATATTGGTAACCAATTGGAGTTAAGGCTAGAGACAACGCCAGGAATAAGGAACAGAGAGCAGACACAACCTGCAGGAGACTCTGAAGGACTGCGCTAGCAATGTGCCTACTGCAGCAGTTATAGCATGTGGCTCTCTGTCTCAGCTGTGCTCTACCTCCTGCAGTTACTGTAAGTACTAAACCTATTCATCCTAAGTACTCACTGCACATCCAACATATTCATGGCTAAATCGGTTGAAGCTGCTATATTGTCTAATTATAAGATTTGTGTTACGCAGTCATCATTGTACTTTTGCCTCTGAAGTCCTAGAGGACCTGGCCATGGTTGAATCCTGTAATGAATCTTGTTTTGCTCATTGCTCCTAAACTTTGTCAAAAGTTGTGATTTCTTCCATGATCTTCAGTAAGACTCATCTAGGAATATCTGAAAGGCTCATGAAGATATTTCAACACTATTGAGAGAAGGTAAGCGGCAATCACGAGAAATGCTGAGGCAGAGAAATCTGACATGAGAGACAGTAGTGGGGGTGGGGTGACCTTCTCAGTCGATCCTTTCAAAGCCATGCAAGGTAATATTCCCAGCAATATTTTAGGCATCCTCCCACAAGGTATCATACATTGTTACCGCCGGAGGAATGCAGTCAGTTTGAGAAGGTTAGTCAGCAGAAAACGATACTGATTATCAAATATATTTCTTTAAAAGTGAGAATGTTTAATTTGCAAATACGATTCTCTGGGGATTACAATTTTTGGTCCGCTGCAAGCATCTCTGAGAGAGCATCATTTAACACTGAGAAAATATCTATGTGATTTGAAAACTGCTTTTTGAAAGAGCATAAGCTATTTTTATGATGCCTCTCCAGCTGGAACTTTTTTTCCTACAATTAGGATCAATCACATGTATTGTGGATT
The DNA here is from genome assembly GCA_950022655.1 of Alentia gelatinosa. Lineage (NCBI taxonomy): Eukaryota > Metazoa > Annelida > Polychaeta > Phyllodocida > Polynoidae > Alentia > Alentia gelatinosa. Next base: position 21,915,135 of record OX465590.1, on the reverse strand, counting down.
CTCATTTGCATGGTTTCACATACTTATTTGATAAGTCAGAGGCTGCATTTTCATCTTGTGATATCTCGAGTTCTGAATGGTGGGAATAACTGGAAATTATCATCAATACTTCATAGCTAACAAATTCAAAGTTATCGATATGCTCAATTCAAACCCTACTACCGTCCGTACCAAATACGCATATTCATGGGGGCACTATTTTTTTTACACTTCTCGGAGGGTATACATGTATATAATGCACTACCAGTTCTATGCTCATGTTAATGAGTGTCCGTTAGCTAAATGTATAATCTCCCTTTAATAGTATCTATTCACTAATCATTTTCATAACTTAAATAGAGCATCCCCCTACTTTACTTGTGTGAATATGAACTACCGCTAATGTTTCAACAGTCTGAACCAATCGATACTCAAACAAAATATTCTATGAATTATGTGCAGACACGAGGGTGTTTTTTTTAGGAAGCCAGGCGAGTGGAACTTCATGAAAGACGAGCCTATAATGTATATGGAGGGATAGGACTGGAGGTTTGCGTTTTACTTTCACCTAAAGTAAGTCTCCCCCGGTGTGATCACGCACTCGTGACTACCGGTTCACAGGCCGTGTGTCGGGTGGGGTCTCTCAGTCAGCATACACTTATTACACGTCTTTCTCTTATCATGCTGCCTGTGATATCCCCAGGCTACGTCAGATGTCTAGCCAACAGCCCTCTCATCTCCTCCTTTCACGAGAGATACAGGCACTACAACCAAGAATATGGAGGAATATATACTATGAACATGCAAGCCTGAGTTAGTTAAAGTTATAAAGGACGATAGGGTGCAATAAAATATACCTATATAAAACAATGTGAGACATTAAATTACTCCTGTTCGAAGGCGGAGATGACGCATTGAAACTTTGCTGTGTATTTCTCTCTCAGAAATGCCAACTCTCTTTCATCCACAATACGTTGTCATACCCTAAAGCAATCCCAGATAAATAACCAATTTCGGATTTCCATGAATTCATGTATTTGCAATTTTAGAGGGATGTGTTTCTTGGCTGTGGCCTTTGTTCGTACATCTTTCCTTTTTTCATTTATTCGGATGTATTCTATTGATAATGTCCTACTATTTGGTGAGTAAAATGGTTCAATAGTAAATATATTATGTCTCGTCTCTAAGACACAATCTGATGTCGATATTTTACCTAACACTATCGGTAAGCATTTCCATAATAATTACTATGAATTGCGAATGTAACATAAGTGTGTGTATGAATATTGATAACTGCTAATGGGGTTTTACGCAATACTGAGTCACACATGTCCACAACCGCCATGCACGTGTATAATTGAGTCTGACCCTAACCTAGCTGGGCCACCCTTTAGACCTCTCTATAGAACCTCTCCTCCTTGTCTACCCTCTGATCTGGGCCTCATCGTTTCTCCCTATCAAGACCCGTTCCCGCTGCACTCTCCTCCAATAGCCGAATGCAAACATCCGTGGTGCCAGCCCAATCACCGCCCAACGGAGCATATGCCTCCGCCGCACGGCCGTCTGCAGCTATCTCCATCCGCCACTGAAGGGTACAGAGCCATTGTTATTTCCTGGAGCAGCCACCAAGTACCTACCATTCGGTGGAGGTGTGGAGTCTAGAGCCTGAGCTAAGCCAGGATAGACCTGAAGCGTAACGGAGTAAGAAGTAGCACACAAGAGTATATGGTACTTAGGAATCAAGAACTTAACAGATTTTAATGACAACTGGAGATTCTTTATTACTCATGGCGCATCTTGCTGCAGATTGAGCCTGCATGATCTGTACTGTGATTAGCTGTTGAATTGTCAGCCAAATTGATGCTAATAGATACTGACAGTTTAGATTGATAATCTCTTAGCAGAGAAACCAATATAATTGGTAATGATAGGGATGTAGAGACCAGAATTTTACAATCGGCTGTCGCTTACTACGGTGGTGCTATCTTATAATTTCCTGGTGGATGATTGTGGAACTGGGACTCACTCTATGCATTGTACAGCCGCCTCCTCATGGGTACTCGGCAAAATCTCGTTAGTACGTACTTTTACTGCATGAATAGAAGCCGGGTTAGGTGTGTGTTTTTCTTCTGTACATATACAAAGTGGTATACAAAATATGGTTTGTTATAAGACAAAGATTAGCATAAGGAGACTCTTCCTTTAGCCATGACTGGTTCTAACGCACTTTATCGATTGTTAGAAGGAGTCTTGAAAGTAGAGCGAGATGTGCATTAGGAGGTAGGAGTAGAGACGGAAGTAAGAAAAGAATGGAGAGAATGTATCGAAAGTAGAATGAGGGGGAAAAGCGAAAGAAAAAACCAAGGTAGGAGAGAAAAGTAGAAATGAGGAAATAGAGAAAAGAGAAATTATTGGAAAATGATGAATAGAAATAATTAAAAAAGAGGGAAAATAGATAAACCGGTAAGAGACAGAGGGAGAAATAGGGATTCCGCTGCACTTCAAATATTTCCAATTCTTCATATATCCATCAATAAATTGTAAATACCTGCTTTTAAAGAGGCTCCATTTTAGATCACTCTATTACTTTTATCATACAGTGTTCATTATTAGAGGGGGTGTGTATCCACACTAAGGCTGTAAGAGGACAGTGCTTTATCAGACTTGGTTTTAGTACTGTTTATCGATCAATACTGCCGGCACCTGGCTTACCATAGTAATGTGCACCCTGGCCTAAAACTCCACCTGCCCGCCTCTCCTTGTTTACCGCACACGCCATCTAGCGGGACACCACCGAGGACTATAACCCAATTTCCTCTTTCTCAGGACCACGGAGGTCAGGCTACCCGCCCAGCTAGGTCTAGAGTTAACCCTCCATGACAGAGACATTCAGAGACAGCCGATGGCAGAGGGTCTCAGAAGGCTTCAAGTTGCTGTTTTGTAAATGTATGCCCAGTCTGATATTACCCTATCATTCATTGTCGTGAGTAGGGACCATCAAGTATACGTAATTTAAACGTATGATAGTAAATATAGTATTGCAATATAGAATTAAAGCCAGACGGAAATGAATGAGTGGAGGGTGGTTATACAAGGAAGTGTTGGATAGAAGAACCACTTACTGATACAAAGCAGTTTGCATCGTGCATGGGCAACGCCAATACACATAAGGAAATAATCGTAGACCGTAATGCATACTACCTACACACGCGATTCATTGCCTTAGAAAGAAACGAAGAAAATAAAACACGAGGTAGTGTTTTCGTCCAATACAGCATTACCGAAATAATACCATTTCACGAATTTCACTGCTGCATAATATATATAGAACAGTACATAACTAAAACAAAAGAAATACTGAAATAGTTCCCATTGGTTTGTTTTTGTAGATAATAACATCTATAATAGCGGATATAGTGTATCCCTTCTAATGTTATTAGATATAAGCAATGGGAATCACATGTCATTAAACAAACATTCATTGGTAATTTGTTTCACTTATGAGGGTATATATCCCATATCAAGACTAATTTGCAACCATTTAGATAGGACACTAAAATATTCATAGACCGTAATGAAGCCATTTTCTGATGAGCCCATATCATAACCTACAGAGGCCTATTTGCGGTTTTTCGTTTAATGATACTCTGATGAGATATTGGCTTGGTCACATGAACAGATGTAGACCAGTATAACTCTTGCATATTCAGGTATGAGTAGATTTATGCTTTATCTTTGACTTGTTTGTGTAGCGTGACAAATATTCCAACCTCAGATTTCTACAAATGAAACACGAACTGAATACATACAGGACATCTTCGTTTGAAAGTTGGCAATGCATAGCTTGACAGCTGAACCAAATATCGCTTTGATATCCCATTTCTCAAACACCAGAAGATAGGGCCAATTCTGATAAATATAAGCACATTATGGGCATTCGCTTGTTCTGACACTTATAATCTATACTAACTGCTCGAGTCTCTTCGTATATTTATAGCTCTCGGTGACTTGAGTCAAGCATTGTACACGTACTGAGTGTCGGAAGACGTTTTTTTTTGTAAATGGCCAGTCTCGACGTAAAGAGAAACAAGGGAGTTTAAACAGGCCTCAATGACGCCAGACGACTCCCGCCGACATAGACTCAGTCTATACACAAGAGACACATGGGCCACGCCCCCTATTGTCGCCCATAATCCCTTACACTCTCCATACGCATTCTGCGTTCCCCTGTGACTGTACCGGACCGAAACAGCACCTGCTGTGAGAGCAAGTTTCGACTATTATGATAATCATGACCTTCATGTTCCCAATGTTTTTTGGGCTGAAAATAATTTGCAAGCTCTACATAGTTCATATTAGGTAATATCAGTTTATGGCCCCAATTAAACATTCTTGATTTCTAGCAACGATGCCTCTAAAAGTACTCGTTCAAAATCGTTCCAGAATCAGTGCAGACAGGTCATCTTTTGCATACATTCTCTTGTATTGCTGAAGACCGCTTATGTTTTTTTCGTGTTTTAAAATCTCTTCGATGTGTATTATGATATGCACTTTTATTTCAGGGTAATGAGCATTGTGGGGAGAAGCATGAATGCAGTCTGTCGACACGGTTTACAGAAGTGTTTAACAAATTCAAATTACCTCCTGAGTACTAACAGAGAACCCATGGAGAGGCGCCAAAGATGACATTACTAAACCTATGAGAATTCCCGAGTTGGCTTTGGAAGAGGAGAGGTTTCTAGGACTTCTTCAGAGTAAGTGGCTTCCAATGATTGGAGATTGCTGTCTGCTGAGAACTCTGCCGTCTGCGAGCAGTAGAAGACAGAGTGGAAGCCACCACTGGCGTCAGCTAATTGCAATTTGAGATAATTGGTAAAATGTGGCCCGGTTAGGAGAAACCAGAGTCCAAGACCGAGTATTTATTTTATCGCTGATCTCCGATATCTGCCTCATGGTAAAGATCGTCATCAGAATTCTTTTGGTGCAATTTTCAATATTTTCTTTCAATTTCGAAACACTAAGGGGATTTCAGGAAAGAATCCAAAGGTAAGAAACAAATAGGAAATCATTATCAAAACCCACGTATTGGTAAGCCTAGCCATAGTGATACCTATTTCTTTCTGAAATTGAACTAGTGGTAATATGGGTAATAATACATGTATAATGAGTTGAATGAAAAAGAAGGAAACGACCTATAGATTCCAATAGGGCATCATGGATTATCTTTCGCCGAAAAGTAACACAATCGGAGTATTAATTAGACACAGATCTGGCGTTGAGTCCACTCTAGATGGCGCTAGAGTATTTCCAACATGGCGGTCGCCAGCAGGTAGGCGTCTTGTAGACAGCGATCTATTGATAGAAACGTCAGTGACCGAGCTTTGATGGAGAGACAGGCGCAATGAACAACGACATAATTAGACAACAACTCTCTGCCAGACGGTACAACAATTACATCGACAGCAGAATAAGAGAAAGGAAGTAGGGTGGAAAACAGAAGCATCGATGCGATAGACTAAAGGGCAGGAGGTTAGTAGAGAAGAGACTAAGGCATACTTCAAAGAGAGAGAGAGAGAGAGAGAGAGAGAGAGAGAGAAATAGGTAGAGAGAAAGGAATAGAGGGGTGAGAAATGAGTCGGGGAAAAACGATAAGACAAACAGGTAGTCAACAGAACAAGGCGAATTGTTCTATGATCTAAGCGAAAAGCAAGGGTTGTATAGAAGAAAGAGTGGAAAAGTTAATGCTGAAAGGAATAGATGCTAGATAAAAAAACAATTAGTGGAGGAGATAAGAAAATTGGAGCAATCTGGGGATGCTGTCTGTGAAAGAGAAAGCGAGAGAGACAGAAGGGCCATTAGTTGTTTAGGAATAAACCCTGGACATAGATGGTAGAGAAAGGGACACATAGGTTTCGTAGCGTGGACAGGTAGACGAAATAACAGTGATGTGAATGGAAACACGAGAGCAGGAAGCGGAACAACAATGATACAGGAAGGATACAGGCTGATTGTATAAACTCACAACCACAAAACCCACGGCTGAGTTACACTCCGTCTTTGACGAATCCATAGTATAACAGGCTACACAGGGAGGCCATCTTTGTTTGTTGGCGACGCACCAATGCTCCCGGAGCCCGAGGGCAACTTTGCATATGAAAGCCCTGGCCAGGAGGAGGCTGTGTTTTGGGTGCTGTTTCTGGCGCTACCACGAGTCTCTCCCTCTTAATGCGCGCCCATTAATCACACTCCGAGCTGCTCAGAGCTGCTCAGGGCCGCCCGCGGTCGCTCAATTACAATTGGCCGGGTCCCGCGCCGGGCGGGTCACAATGGGGGCTCTTTACCGCGCCCTGTGTGCACGCTGGATCGGCTTGGCAGGCCTGGGCGGGCCCGCGGGGAGGCCGGGCAGAGACGGAGAGGCGGGTGGCGGGCCGGGTGGCTGGGATCTATAGGGGATATACTGGAGGATGAGAGAGTGGGCGGGCCGTGGAGGGAAATAGAGGAAGGTAGGCGAGCACAGCAAGGGTGAAGAGGATAAAGAGAAATGGGGGGATATAGGGATTGGTAGCTAGGGAATAAAACAGGGAAGAGAGATAGGGAAAGTAACTGAGTCAGAATAAGGTGAAGACCCAGGATTGAGACAGGGCGTATTTTAAGGTAGGAGGAATTGTTGTGTTAATAAGCATTGAGGGACAGCAAAATGACAAAAGCAAGGAGATAGAGAAATATAGTATTAAAATATGGAAATTAAACAGAGAAATGGAGAGGGCAAGCCGTTTCATTAGACTCAGATCAAATGAAGAGAAAGACAACCGAGATGACGAAGGAATTAAAGTAAGAAATAAAGGATAGACCATCAAGGTCAGAGAAAGGTGAAGTTTTTTGTAAGTAGTTGGAGAAGGAAAGTTGTGAGAAACCTCTTTGCGCGAGAGTACTTTGGAAAGAAAATGACACCCAGTGAAAGGAGAGGCGGGAAATATATGATCTATGAATTGAAGATGTATGGATCCATGATCAGCTAGTTTATGAGTGGAGCAAGAGGACCACTGCTTACACATATTGATACAAGCCCGTGGGAATGAATATCGTTATGACTAGACTCGCAGCCTGTCAAGAGACTCATTATAATATAGTATCTTAAACAGGCCTCTCTCTATTTATTACCCACGTGAATTTACTACATGAGAGCCCATACAAGTAGTATTCATTCACTTGGTGGTACCATTTAGTCTAGATGTTCAGGTTCAGATTTTAATTACTTTCCAATTTCTCTTTGAAATTATTCAACTCAATTAGTTTAGCAGCCAAGCCAGTGTGACCCACGGGGCAGTACTTTCAAGGTCCATGTTTAGATCTGAAGTTAGGTAGTGCCCAAATAGGTGTAATCCTTGTATGTCTGTACAATAGTAAAACTAGACAAATGATGTTTGTGTAAAACTGAAGAATTCAATTCATATCACAAACGATAGAGTGGTAGCTGGTAATATTTTGAAAATGGATAATGTGAGATATCTAAGAACGATTTCTCCAAGAAATGGAAATAACTTTCCGAAAATATCTAAGAACTCTTCGAGTTCTGTAAGACCACCACTCATCAAAGAAAGCACACGAAGCAGAAGCGCTGCGGCTAGAGTGGGCGATATTAGAGTAAACAGCGCGTGACAGTGACCACATTACTGTGACAAACCGCCAACCTAGACTCCATCTGACAGCTCACACCATGTCCTCATGAGGCCGGCCGACAGCCCGAGTCCATTACCCCTAATCCCACGTGACATCAGGGGGTCACGTGATCAGAAACCCTTACAGGACTGCGTCATTTAGTGGTACGGATAACGCCACCTGGTGAGTGATGGTGAGAGATGCGGGGTGACATCACGTGACTTGTTTCGGGGCCCGTGTATGAAAGGAAACATCATTTATACACTGATAGCGACAGTATTTAACGCCAGATGGCGTGATGCTATTTGTTACAAACGGAAGTGGACATTGGGCGGGCGTAATGTTACAAGGACAGGTTTTTATGCATAATAGACATGTGCTAATATATGATGACGGCTGATTGCATAGAACCACACACATCAATTGTAGCTGATGTACTTTCTCCTTCCCTCTACTCATATGCCGTGTGACATCTTCTGAAAGTAGGTGGAAACCACTCTCTATTCGCCTACGTCCAGGGCTTGAATGACATGCTATCTGATCGACCCTTCCTTAAGGCCCGGTTACACTGTGCGACTGGGCGTATGTTACACCCTTGAATGTAATAAACTCCCACAAATATAAGAACCCTGAAATGTAATATAATTTAAATCACATTTGTCGTAAACTCCCTTTCATTAAACTTGTGTGTTACGAAAAACACACAAGGACAAACACTGCCGCAAGTCAAGTTCATCAGTAAAGGCATATTGCAGGATTTTAACCAATTGCAAATGTTCAATATCCTAATATTAACTAAAACACATTGATGAGGGTGACCAACTTTTTACCGATAACCATTCTGTCATTTAAATCTGAACTTCTTAAAAACTAAACTGGAGCTTCAGTTTCTATGAGAAGATTTGCCATTCAGAGCCGGATGAATTAGACCGAGAATAAGAACATAATCACTGCTAGAATTAACTATGCCTATAACCATTTCATCGCTCACAGAATGAATAAAATTGCTGACTGTGAGTGTTGCTTTCATGGTAATATTAGTTGCACTATTTTGCATATATATGTATTCACTTTGTCTTAGTTTTCATCGAGGATATCGAGAAAAAAGAGTAGCTTTCACAATACAAGTAACCTTCTACATCCTTGCTTTCGATATGTTACGATTGGTGCTTCAGTAGGACCAAAGGCTTTGCTAGGATCACTGCCAAAAACCTTTTACAATCCAGCCTGAATAATTAATCTATTGCGCAGCATACTATAGTCAAACACGGCATAAAAATATCTACTGAAATGATAGAATCGACACAAATTTGTCAAGGTTTTTCGTTGCCATTGCTCATGGCCTCTGTGACCGATACATTCGACACCTTCCATGAATTATCTACGTTACTGAACCATACATTATCACCTCAATTGACTCCAATACTAGGAAAAACGTGTATGTTCATCATTGATGAATGAGCGTGGAATCATTAAAAAGAAAAAAAAGGTTTGGCTTACATATACTGACTATCTGTCCTTTTCTATAAGCCAACTTGCCATTGCTACAATTGTCTTTCTAGGGTCAAAATATACCAAAGACCTGTGGGTCAATGGGTCATTTCCGTCTCTAGTGATTTGTCATGGTCATGGTCAGTGGGCACCCCTCTGAGACACTGGTCCTCTGCCTCTTGACCAATTTCACGGGGTTGGCACGCAGATAGTGACAGGATAGTTGTGCAGCATGCTGATATTCTATGTAGCCTCTCTCTAACCTAGGCAGTGTAAATAAATATGGGCCTGTGGCCCACGCCCAACTAGAACTATGCTTAAATCTTTGTTCGTCTGGTCTAAAAACCTCTAAGCACACGGTCACCGCCCATATTTCAATCCGCAAACTATAGATATTTCGTTTGAACACAAATTAGATATTCATCTTCAAAAATCATCGTTTCCCCATAAGCAGTATTTCATTTAAGAAAACCAGTTTATCGGCCATCTTGGACTCGGTGTAATTGCTTGTAATCAAATCAGTTGTTCATGCGTGAAATCGGGAACAGAATAAGACACAGTTGTCTTTTTTCCTTAATCTTAATCAATCAAACCAACCTCTTCAACAGGAACGTAATCCTGCTAACTTGCTTAGCATCCTTATTGGTACTTCTGGTCTCCTCAATTGAACAGACCATTCAAGAGAATAAAAACATGTTTGTTCGCATGACTATCAGGATAACTAGCATCTTCCAGGCATTCCTAATCATTTTCTTATGTTGATATTGCTGGCTGGGCTAAAGGAAGTTTGCCTTAGTTACAAGGTAGTTAGTCATGCCCTCTAATAAGCTTTGTTATCGATTCTCTGTGGAGTAGTTGCGGGGAGAGTTGCCCAGAGTGTAGTTATTGCCTTCAATTACGACTTGCCAGCACGGCCTAGATAGTAAACTGCCAAGGACGTCATCAGTAGCCAATAGGTTTTCTTATCATTACATCAAAAGGTATTGACAGTGGCAACGACAAACTGGTCAACATTTGCTGTTTGCATTATTTTGGTAAGTTACGTATTACATGAAAATAATCTACGAAACCTGGATGCTTAGATCTAGAACCGGTAATGAATATTTTAGTAATATGTTGTTAACTATGCTCGTTTGAAAATGTATTTCTACAGTATATAGAATTCAACTGCTTTTAAATATTTTATATACTGATATATCTATAATGTTTGGAATTGTTTGTAGGGAATTGAAAGCAAGAAGTTAGTAATGATCTACTACTTTTGCCAACTGTACACTAGAGTATATATGAAAGCCTGAACAATTAGACTCTAGACCCCAATACGACAGGACAACTGAGCACAGCAATAGGCAAGCACTAGATGATTCCGCTGGTTCCCAGCATGTTAACAGGTTCCTCTTAAGGACCTGACGTCACCAGCTCCGCCTGGGCCGACCCCTAAGACCCGTTCACCGCTCATCGCTCCCCACGCCTCTCTTCTGTAGGCCTCAAGTCGATCTCATGCATCTTGCATGGCGTTTTGCTAAGGAGCGTCGTCGAGGGGCTGATAGGCAGTCAATACGCGCGACCGAGCAGCCCCGAGCGCTTCCGAGTGCTTGCGAGCGTCTCCGAAGGACATATGGAGTGGCCCTGAGCAGTTCCGAGCAGCCCCGAGCAGCCCCTAGCAGTCCCGAGCAGTCCCGAGCAGTTCCGAGCAGTTCTTAGTATTTCCGAGCAGTTTCAAGTGCTTCCGAGCGCCCCCGAACGACAAATGGCTTGGCTGGCTGCAGACGAGATGACGACCACTTAGGGACAGACTGTAGGCAGATCAATGATCCGTGACTGGCGGCTGGGGTCGACACGGACGACCTCACTCGAGTACACCCCCCAACCCACCCACTAACCCAACACCCCGTCAGTCCCCTCCGTAACCCGCGTCGATGGGCAGGGTTTTCCGGGTGCATCGTAGACCGTTTGGAGTTTGATTTGTCTTCTCATTTAAGTCTACTACATCGTAACACTGTCTGAGGTCATATTACAATAATATCGAATCCATTATTATTAAATATCTGTCTTTGATATTGCTTGATGGAAACTAGTCCCCTGAGAAAGGACATTACTATACAAGGCCTTGGCCGAGTGATCTGGTATTTATATCCTTACCGGGTAACTTTGACTTCCCTTTTCCGGGGACTGGTTTCCCTCATGATATATAGCTTAAAATATCGATTCAAAAGATGACCACCGAACAGAGGCGGACCTTATCGAGTTACTTTATCTTATATGTGTTCTGCCTACTCTCGATAATCATACTCCTAGCAGATGTTTCCTTTAAACTAAGTGACTAACTACTGAGCAATGCCCGACGATGGTATGTATACTCGATATAGCCTTAATAATGGACTAAAAGTCTGCTGGGGATCAAGATTATGATCTTAACTGTGTTAGTATACATGCAACTATGCAACAACATCAAGGCGACGTCATAATGCCGCATCGATATACTATGGTTACATTTTGGAGGCTTCGACATCGAGGCGATCACAATTTCAGCGAGTTTATTCATTTCTATTTTTAGTTTTAGAATATCAATTTTGCTTCTACTTCTACCATAATTGCAATCTTTGAAATATTTTTCAGTGGTATTCATGAATATAAACCTGAGTAGGCATGCTCATTCTGCATCGTGAAGTCACTGGTTATCTTTATGTCATGCTCAAGGCTCTATATTTGATGATATTGAAAGGTTACTTAAAATCATTCTTCCTATGTCCTTCCAATATAGTACATGCTAGTATCAAACCCTTTAAAATCGATGATACTTCATATATTTAATCATAGTAATTTGATAGATGCCGAGGCAATCATAAAATCACACAATTCTTGTGACCCATCAATACCTTTTAGTTGTTCAATATTGTTTATTTAACTTAACAGATGGCAGAAGAAGAATCTCCTTTACCTGGCCTTGGTGGATTTAACTTGATTATTACATTATGCAACAAAAAATCAATCGTCAGAATTTAATTAACTGTTGCATTTTTATGTGGGGATTTCTTTGCAAGTTGTTCTTCATGCTCTCTTTTTCTAGACCCAGTTTTCAAAAGATTAATTGAATAAAACCTCACCAAATAACAGCTGGGCGCATTTCTCAAGTGATCAAAGGTTCAAGGTCACTGATACTATAGTGCATCACTTATGCAGTAATTGACAGGCTTAATACCTACAGAGCTGACTATGTCTTCTGGAATACGTAGTCATCTCACAAAACAATTCTCACTGGAACTATCTTTCTCTACAAAAGGTTTCGATTGAAAGTTATCTTCTCTACAAAAATTCAACCAGGACTACTTGCAGCATGCTGGTAAGAGAGAATCGGTCCTGCATGTATACTCCATTTGATAGAATAGAGATTCATTCAACAGGTCAGGGGGTGTTTAAACTTTGAAAAACGAAAGTATATCCTTGTGGGAGGCTTACCGTTTTAAGATAAGGGCAATCGTCGCGGCAGAGAGTCTTCCCCGGGGATCTTCCACGTACACATAAGGCTACTAGTAATAAACACCCCCTCAGGTCTTGTAGGTAAATCAAACTAGCAAGTGCAGCCTTATCTAATAATTAAACCAGCGGGAATGTTTTTATTATTGTCTCTAATATAAAACGGTAGTGTTAAAGGGAGAATATTAAAAGTATTTAGTTAAATTCATTAATAATTATAAATGATTACATTGGTTACCAACACCACCACTATACATATGGCACTACCTGTATTGATTTGAAACTCTCCTCCCAATAAACTCCAAACCTGTCTGACGGCCTTGTTGTCCTAGTACAGGATCGTAGTCACTTCATAGAGGCTAGTCCGTCCCAGGCGTCCACCTACGACGATAGCCATTTAACACCGCCTGATGCACTACAATACATACTGTCAAAAGTATTAGACAATCGGGAACATCTTTATCTTACACAAACTTCTAGCCTAGGACCATCGAGGTCCATCATCATCAGTTTTTAGGTACATCGGGAGGTCTATCGTATCGTAGGGACTAATGATGTAGGAGCTCTCTCCCTATGGATGATACCAGTTATAAAACTTCAATTGTCTTTTCTCTATGATAGCTGTTGGATTGCCGGGATGATCACCAGTGAAGGATTCTAAACGGTCCACAGGTCTGCGCACACAACGCCTGGCAGGCACACGGCTCCTCATCCTGGCCACCCGTCCCCTCCCCCGCCCCCGCAGCAGTGCCATGTGCTGACTGAGGTAGCCTTTCACATTTTCCCAAAAGTTGTCATACGAAAACCAGGCAGCTTAAGTGTCGCCCACTGATGTTGACCTCTGCAATCGCCCCCTGTTGACAAATTTCAGTGGTCCGCCCCTGGATTTCGAAAGAGGCGAGCGAGGGTTAGTTCCTTCGAGGAATAACAGAACGCGCTTTGTTATTAAAGGAAACTGCACCGCAATGCGAAGCTACCTGTAGTGCACAAACAGTTTTCTTGTCAATTCAAATTTACAAAAACCACCTTCAACGTCCATTCATGCACCCACAGCATACCCACGCTGCTGGTTCATGGTCCTCCATTAGCTATGAAGCTACAATTTTTTTTTTGCTCATGCTGATATGAAATGGTACTAAACGTTCCCATAACCAGACCGCTCTCTACCAAATTTGTGTTTACGAAAAGAAAATAGCCAATGATATGCACATCGGATGTGCAGTATAACTTTAATGTCACATAAAAGGGCCTTTGGCACCTCCCCACATACGATTTCCAGTATTCATCTCATGCAGGGTAACAGAGGCTTTGCCCTGTGATAAGTGGCATTTATGGTGAACTGTTACATACGGGAACACATGTAAATAATGCAAGAACAAGGTATTTACCCTGAATACATTAGCTACAGTTAATACTCATCGATGCAGACATGTAGGACATAAACCACTTAGTTTGTGAATTGAGACAGCACAACCTGACGTTGGCTGTATGGAATCCCTAAGTGACCTACAGCCAGCCAATGTAGGCGGTATGAAGGGAGATATTGAAATAGGTTTACGCTATACATTATTCATCATGGGAGCAACGTAGTTCCTGGCGTTATGCTCTTATACACATATGGTACTGAGGCCTAGGCCCATACAGGTTTTGTATACATCTCCCTGGCATTAATATAAATACGTAATACGTGTAGATGGGAAATATGAATACACATAGCATTTATTTAAATATCAGCTAAATCTGAATACATATCAAGTCTGTACCCTGTATTCTACTAAACGTATCTTCTCTCAATCATATTGTCTGATGTTTGATGATAAAATTGCCAAACTTATACGATGTAAATATCAATATGGAACATATCAGGTCATGCACGGCCATACTCCAACTCCATACGCCACGACGCCACTACCATTAAACTCTGACTTGAAAGAAAACCAACGAAGTAAAGGTTAGAGCACAGAAGTATATTGGTTATATTCTGTGACTGCAAAATTTCACGCTCTTAGAATAACCAAGCAGAGAGCTTTGACCGTTGATCTAATAGGCACTGTACAGAATGTCAACGTATCTATGAATATACTGACAAGATAGAAATACAGAGCTCCCACATCCCAGTAGGTCTACACCACTTCAAATATTATAAGAAATAAATATTAAATATTCTCTCCAGGTAATTGGAGGAAGATGACCAAGGATGTGACATTGAACTAACTCCCAGATCCTCTTTTCTACATAGTACACTAATGCGATATATGATAACGAAATGCAATACACTTTACAGCTGTACTCTCCGGTATGAATGTCAGACCTTTGGATTCTGTTCCTTCTAACCTCTTGATACTCGGGAGAAAATAGTTTCAAAAATCATTTAGACATTGATTTCGGCGAACTCGAGGAAAAACACATATGTTTCAAAGAACATGTTATTCTCCATAAAATACATTTTACCTTGATTTATTGATACCGGCTTTGATGAATCATTATGTCAACGACACTAAAAATCGTAGCGTTTACTTCCCGTATCTTTTGTAACTGATGACCATGTCAGTGATCAGCGCGAATGAGCGTGTGTGTACTAAATATCTTAAGAACCTGGCGACCGGTTCTGCGACTGCGACTGCGGAGAAGTAACCAGATATTACTGAATCATCTCAAGGCTATACAGGCTGTGTGTTTGCCAAGCCAGTCGTGCTGCAATGCGTAGGCGCGAGCGGTGCTCAGATGTTCAGCGATGAGAAATACAAGAATGTTACTCAAACGAGCCAAAAGTGCCATTAGGGATGTGCGTGCGGGCTGTACAGTGTGCATAGAGCAGCTATGTTTTAATCTTGGAGAAAAGGAGCAACTCCTCCATTAGGTGGTCTATGATCTAGAGTATGTCTGACTGCATGCCAGTCATATATACCATATATGGTTTACGCATGAGTGCCAAATTTTCCATCAAGGAAATGCAGACAGGTAAAGCATTATATATATATATGCTGATACAATATATTTATCTGTGTATATAGAACGTACAACGGACATTTAGGAGCAGTGTTTGGTTTGTTAGTATATTTTCCGTCATAAGGAAACCTAATTGTACCTGCCGACGAAAAAGCCACCGATTACATGCAGTCCCAATAAAGGTCAGTCAGTGGTAATCAGTATATGAAAACTCCACATAATATTATAGATTCAGCTTATTAGGTTTATTCTCTGAAGTTTGTTTGGTTTGTGGGTAGTTTAACGTCGAATTTGTTCAATTAGACTATTTTTGTTCAATTAGACTTTTCACAGGTGTATATCGAAGGGGAAATATATAGGTATTTGTGTTTGCATTCCGTATCGTATATGAACTCTATGCTATAATACTTGGTCTGCAGAATCTTTGTGTATTTTGCCATTTAAGGAGGTGTACTTCCCAAAGGCACAGGTTGGTTTAGGTCCTGGTAACTTGCTATACTTCTTGGGAACCGTGGTCAGATCATAGTTAGGCATACTAAATAAAGGCATACAGCCGGATGAATTCTAGTTGCTAGGTAAACCTATGTATATAAAAGGTCGGGGTTAGGCCATGTTAACTAGATAAACTCATGGCCACTACAGGTGAGGTCAGGTCTTCGATGCCATGTTTACTAATAGGGTACGTCACGCTATAGTTACTTTAGGTTCTGCCCATCAGACTCAAGGTAATCAGTGTGCTGACTTATATAGCATGTTCCAATCTGTTCATCATAAGTATGTTCCTCCCCTAACACGGATGAAATCCTAGTTTCTATGTGCACTCACTGATACAAGAGTCTTTAAAACCAAGATTGATCTTGAACTTGCCGTTATCTTACCTAAAAGGATTTGACTGTTGAACCTTTCCGATTTTAATGGAAGGCAATTGAGTAGGACCAATCCAAACTGGAAGGAATATCAAATAAAAAAAGGTGCATACTCTCAAATACTTACTGATTGCATATATTGAATGATATGATCATATTTCATATAACAATCTATCGAGGATCATCTTGTAAGACTGTCTTCCATAAAGACTGAGCATCATTTTGAATAATGGGAACATAATAAGATAATGTTTTGATTGCCCTTCCTTTTAAGAACCCACACAAGAGATCTGAGTGAGGTCAACTTTAGGTACTATTCATACCTTTCAAAGATAAAGAGCGGGTCAGATGATATTCAGTAGTTGTACTTTCCAATAGCGCAAATAATATTCATCAGTTGATATTATCAAGTCTTAATTATAAGCAGTACTAAATGGGGACAGAGTTAGGGTGGATAAATCAAATCTGTTCCGAGTTGTTCTGGAGTGTTTTAACGATGGATAAATGTGAATATTTAAAATTATGAGGTGGCGCCAATGTGTATTGTAGGATATGCCTTTAAAACTTCATCAGCTGACCTAAGACCACCTTGACTCCGGGGATGATGACTGGGGGAGACGGACGTCCTCACTATGAGCTGCTCACTGCTCACTGGGGAGCAGATCCCGAGCAGCAGCTTCTTATGATAGATGTGTCTTCTCAGCTCTCTGATCTGTATAACAACTCCACCAAGGTCAAGGCTACACACCGCCTACAACAGCTCTACCAAGGTCAGAGCTACATACCACGTACAACAATTCCAGTAAGGTCAAAACTACATACCGCATATCTTATACCTGTGCACGAATGTCTCACACTTACTGGGCAGCTGTATGGATATCATTCGTCACTAAGTGACGAACGAATATAATTTGTCACTCTGTATCACGTGACTTGCTGTTAGTCAGAATTGTATGCAATAAATATATGTTCTTAATGATACATATATACATTATTTTAGAGCCTTTAAGAAATTAGCAGGTGTCGACTTCTCTTGTGTCCTATGTATTAATCATAAACGCTATGCATGTGATTATCAGATTGGTCAAAGCAGAAAAAGTGACACTGCCTAAGCCATAATTGTTGAGTATCTGAGTTATATAATGTTTTCTCTCCGGCCCAAAATATCACGATGTTAATACTGCCAACTCTAAGACAACATTTTCGTGTCTGTTAGAACAACACGAGTACCTGCTTATGTACAACAGTTACCGGTAGCCATGGGTACCGGGACACCTTGTTAAGGCAATAGTTACCAGCATCATTGGCCATCTGTCCAGGGTTACAAGCGTCAGTTCCCTGACCTTGCAGGAAAACATGGCCGATGTCAAGATGCTCAATCCGGAGGATTAGGTCGGGATGAAAAGCTGTCAATCTGAGGAGTTAGACCAACGAGGTAAGCTGTCACAAGAGGCACATTGCTCATTGATGATACCCAGACAGTGCTACTGCAAAACCCGACTAGATTCCAACGAACTAAGCGGACATACCTCTTTCGTGTATATATTTTGAAAAAAAACTCGATACAGAATGGAAAGAGCCGACGGTGTTACACGACCCAACCAGCTATCCCGGCCTATAATATCAGCAGATTCTGTTTTCGTGAGGTGCCTGAGGCGAGACTCTATTTTGTAGAGTGACACCTGATGGCTCACCAAGCCGAGTCTCCGGAGGGAGGATATGATAATGGCAGGTCACGTGAACCCAGAGCCTCGATCCGAGATCTGAAATACTGTGCCTGTGCCCCCTGGTGAGTTAGCCGGTGTCCCAGTCCCCTAGCGGCGGCAACACTCATCAAATACAGAGATCAATCCTGCCGGGAACAAGCGACACACGCCTGGCGCATGCGCACGCCGACTTGGCGGCCGGCAGACGACAAACGGCAGTTTGTTTGTATGGCGCCCAGCAGACGACATTCGGTATGTTGGAGAAGCGGCTGGTTCCGGCGTCTTATTACGTTTAATAGTTGGCTGGTCCGGCGTTCAGAGGACAGGTCACGTGTTTGAAAGCTTTATATCCGGTGTGATTCATCGCTGAACTGCATGCCGGATCTGATGGTTGTCTGATATGATATTGGATATGTGAATATCATACATTTATCTTCTAAGTCTTATATCCTTTTTATCAACCACGCCTTTATAACTTCCTTGGTAGTTTGGGAAATATTGCAGCGATATAACTATGATCAAGAGGGGATATAGTCACAAGAATGAAGAGGAATAAGGCCATAGCTATTTCTGGCGGAACAATGTTTGTTAACCGAACGCAGGCATCAATGTAAGCTAATTCGAATAATATATTTTGTATGTTCTCACTTAACTTCTACAACGGTAAACATCTACAGCCCACACATGTGGGCTCGATCATTGGTCGCAGTGTTTCCAAATTACACCTTCCAATTTCGAACACCGATTACACAACCAGGCATTGCAGACAGATTATTACACGTTCCGGATAAAGTATCAGCAAGTGCAAACAAAATTTCAAACGCGCTCAACGATTTCTCTACCCCAGCACGGTACCACCGACCGATTTTGGCGGTCACAGATGAGGTCAAACTGGGTTGAATCAATTGGTGATAGAATGCAGATTTAGAGAAATGCTACGTTGGTGCAGACTCATTGTAAACTCAGTCGTGTACCATCTCCCGACATTTTTGTTCCCATTTGGTGCATTCCCGTCGGCGGGTGTAGGATTGATCCACATTGTCCCTGGGTCTCGTTGGCGTACTGATAATCATCTTCATGTACGAGCCTATACATAATTCAACTGCATTCAACTGGTCAAGACATGTAAGCACCTAAAACATCACACTGTATTTTGCAGACTGCTCGTTGCTTCTCATACTTTTACATCACCCTAAACTGTGGTAAGAATGTGTTCTTGGAAACCAACAGCATCAGGCTCTCTCCTTGGGTCAATCCCGAGTATAGAATGACATAGGAGGGACGGAGTGCGCATGCCTTGAGCACGACCACACATCGATCTGTCCGCCCACCCTCCCTGCCCCTATCTCAAGCCCTACTGCCCCTGCCCACACACACACTCCTCAACCCCTCCACTCTCCACTGCCGTCATAGGGTGGCCGCTGGACTTGTCAGAGTCTTAGATTATGAACATTCATTGAATGAATAGACAGGAGGATTATGTGTATTACAATATGTAAACGTCCCCAATCAGGTCCAGGAATTAAAGAATTGTCAGATATGCACAGAACCTCCTGTAAGTGGTTCCCCGCTCCCTGTAACCCTGCATCTCCTGTATCCTTCCTCCTGTTCCTTCTCTTCCTATGTTATCATAGCAATAAATTCCTGACAGTGGCCTTAACCTTAGACTCTGCTATAGTAACTAAAAGCTCTGCTCTCCCCTCCATAAGATTATCATACAAAAAAATGACTTTGAGACCCAAATCTATGAATTTGTGCATCCGGAGATTAGACTCGCTGATGAATGGATACACCTACACAAAGGTGGGGGAAACAGTTTAGTATATTGTATAGGGGGAAGGGATATGAGAAGCCGTGGCGGCAAGCACAGACGAAGGGGTAGGACACAGGGACTGAGGCCAGTCTAGGGGGCCGCCAGCGCCATCCAATATGCCCGCAGCGCCGCCTCGCGGGGCGGGAATAAACCAGGCGGGTCTTGTGGGTCGGTGTTTATCACTGGTACCTTGGTATCGATCAGCGTCCTACCCACCTGACCACTGGGGCCTGCCGACACTAGCGCCGCCCGTGCCGGGTCTCTGGAGACCGGCTCAAGGTACTCCCTGCTGACCGGGGGTGCAGGGTGGGCGACCCGAGGAAACGAAGTCTGTTCCGCGGGAGACTCGGGACCGGTGGGATATGGTGTGGAGGATGAGAAAAGGGGGATGTTACGAGAGATGGCCTGAGACCTGAGAGAAAGGACAGGGCACGGAGAAGATGCGATTTTAGACATGAAACAGTAAATGGGGACTTCATGTATATGTGCATATATCTCACCCCTGGTATTTGTCCCCATAGACTTCACATTGGAAACTCCCACTCAACGCCCATGGTATATTGTAAAAAAAATACTCAATGGCTGATGATGTCACAAAAATTAGCCAATTAATCAGTCTCATGGGATATATTCAGCGGCGACGGAGTACAATGCAATTCCTTTTTAATATGCGCTAAAGGAAGGGGTAGTGTGACAGGTAGTGGTCTGGAGATGTGAAATAAGAGGATGCAAAGAGAAGGGTAGCATGGAGAGTATGTTACATAATAGATATGAGCGAAAGATTCATTCAGAAGCTGCCGGAATGAGAAACAAGGGATGGGGATCAAAGATGATAGACGAAGGACTGAGCCGGATCATCAAGGGCATGAGTCGAGGAAGGAGCATTGGGTGGGAGGTAATTACTGACGGGATGCATGACAAGGGACATGTGGACATCTATGGAGGATACAACAGGGATACAACAGGGGACTGACTGTAACAAGGCCACCCTGAGTCGGAGTTGTTCAGAACCAGAAAAAGATGACCTTTATGGACTCAGACGAAACATCTCAATTCCAGGTAACGCAGATGACCTTTACCCAATGGGATAAAATGTCTATCTAGCCTATCACCACAGAGGATGAAAGTCGGAGTGAGGGAGAGGGAGCGACAGGGAGCGACAGGGAAACAGAAGGATATAGAGACGGGAAGAGAAACACAGAGAGATTACAACCGCCTTTATCTGAAACCAGTCTTTACTATATACCCATGCCGTATTTACTGTAAATAGCCACCGTTTTGACATATAATGTAAAAATACTGTGCGGACCACTTGTCCGAACACTAAAATACGGACCACCTTGCCAAACACGTTTATTAACATATCAGTTGTTAAAAATTAAATTAATGATTAATTTTGGGTATATAGTAAATTATATAACGTCCAACCATGCTTGTACAAGTCACAGAACTCGATGATAATTTACCGTTTGTACGGAACTCGGCATAAATGCCTCGTTCCGTACAAACCGTAAATTAGCATCTCGTTCTGTGACTTGTACAGCATGGTCAGGACGTTTTATATAAATATTGTATTCATTATCCACCTTTTTCCTGGAAAGTCGCATACCGACATTAGTTTATTTAGGTACGCACTACTTTTTCATACACACTATTTTCCCAAATGCGCATTTTGGTGGCATGGGGCACACAACGTATCCATATGCTCGGGTATGTTCATACAGAGTTCAGATAAGTTTACTTTGGACACTTTGTATTCGGGGGATAATAGAAATAGAGACATTCCAACAGGGAGGGGCAGGGAGCGACAGAGAAACAAAGGTAAACAGAATTACATAGCGACAGGGAGGACAACAGAGAGAGATACGGAGGGAGATAAGACATGCACACAGCGAGATATAGCGACAGAGACAGAAAGGCAGAAAGAAGGCATATAAGAATAAGGCATATAAGAACAGTGAGTGATAAATAGGAGGGTATGCAGAACAGAATGGATGGGCCAGGAATGGGAGGGAGACAAGATTACGAGCGTAAACAAGTAATTTGTTTGAAGTTCCCGGGAGAAAGAGGAGCAATGACAATGTATAACGTTTAGTAATTAGTCTATTTTTTGGTGAAACACTTTCTATCAATCGTCCAAAGTGATTCGTAGAGTTTTCATCATGTAATGATACAAGCAGAACCTTTGGCGTGTACGATTCTGAGAATCAATATGTGATTGACTTGTAGTTTTCGTCCATATATTTCCTTTGAGATTATTCTTGATAGTTTGAATATAATTCCTATAAGTGCATATTATTTATCAATAACAGATATCCATGTGGTTTGCTGTCATTTACCCCAGTTCCTGGTTGTGGAAACGTAGCTTTGGGAACATCTGATTATGGAATTTTAGGAACCAGCCCCAGGTCAGCCAATGTTTCCTTGAACTACACGCCACACCTTGCACCAAAGCCTAAATACCACTGGGGTATTCATACCACGCCAAAACCTAAATGTCCACTTAGGTCACGGTATACGGAGAACATAAGTATTCAGGAACCCTTGATTAATTAGCTATCCTAGACAATAGCTAATTATCATAGCGATCGTCTGTGGTACACTGTATGATAGGAATCTAGTAGTAAGCAATAGACACAATGCAGGCAGACAGTGCATTAAGTTTTTCCTGCACGATACGACTTTTTATATTTAGAACAGTTTCGTGCATTTTTAATGATAAATACCTTTAGATAGGTCTGCTTTACGCTCCAGTGAACACGCGTTCAACATTAGTGAGTCCCTGTAGGTATGACATCACGTAAGACCCGCGGTAAAAAGAGAGCCGTGTACTTTAAGCAGTGACCACCCTTTAGATGGCCGATTTCAACCCGGGCACAAAGGGGTCGGATTTTTGAAACCTGCTAAATTCAGCTTTGAACCTAGGATAAAACACGCAAAAAAAAATTTCCGAATAATATTTCTTTTTATATTTTATGTTACTCACCTACTAAGTACTATCCAGAAAAATTTTATTCCAACAAAATCAGATCAATGGTTCAGATTTGAGAGCCTTTTGAAGTTGTGTATAATACTGCATGTTGTCCAACCCCCTAAATATCTGAAAGTTCAAGAAATGTTATAAATGCTTATAACTTAAGAATGACTAATATTATACGGTGACACACATTATATTTTATCCAAAATACCTTTTTCATATATTAGATTTAAAAGAAAAGCTCTAAACCATATTTGGGGTGTTGGGCAACACAGGGGTGTCGGACAACACGAGGGGTGTCGGACAACACGTTAATAGAATTACTCAGAACAATGAGAAAAATAATATTTGAGGCTATAATACTTTATATCTTTAATGAAATGATAATAAGCTATATTTCACAAAGCAAACCACTCAATTACTGATAAAAAACAACCCCAAAATCATAACTTGTAAAACAGCGTGTTGTCCGACACCCCGGGGTGTCGGACAACACGTGTTCAGTTTTTGAACAATAAAAAGTATATTTTTTTATTTCGAAAAAAAAACAACCTGGGTATTCATGAGTGGTAGGGGTACTTAACATAACCAATGATATTTGTTATTCTATTATGATTATTTTTTCTTTTACACATCCTTTAGAGGTGTGTTGTCCAACAACCCATGTTTTTTGAAAAATATCATCATGGGATCATAATGTTCTGATATCAGGATGGATAATCCGATTGTGTTGAAACTTTCAGGTATCACAGTCAGGATTCTGGCCAACATTGTACAATAAAGAAAAATTAATTTCTCACTATATATCTCATTAGTATTTTCCTCTGAAAGTCGGGGTCTTGAACAACATACTCTATGGGTCTCTATGTTGGAAAATTTGAAGGTCCTGGATAGTTTTTAGCATTTTAATATTTTTTCAATCTTTTACCAATTTTCAAAATTATATTGTCTACACTTCTCATGACATATGCTTTAAACATGTTAATAAATACAATTTGCTCGAAATTGTGTCTCCCAGATTTTGAACAAAGCAAAAATCAATAGAAAATCACAGTTTTTGTTGATTTTCGGATGGAAAAATTCCTCAGAGCTCTACAAAACCCTATGTTGGAAAGAGAGATTATCAAAAGATACACCAAATAATTTCATTTTTACATTCATGAGATACGTTTATACAACATGAACCTTGAATAAGCTTATTTTGGCAATTTAGCAGGTTTTAAAAATCCCACCCAAATGTTCAACACCAACAAATCTAACAGTTACTGTACAGACTATCTATCATCAGTGTTAGAACTAAGCCAACAAAACAAATCTATTGAATTCTAACTATATTTCGTTTTAACACATTTCTATTTCGAACATTGTGAATCCTATAATCAAAATGTCAGCGCAGTGGATATATGAATACACTGTTATGGGCCAATAAGTGAATTGCTAAAAGGTCGGTATGCGAAGTTGGGACAAGTTTCAGATTTTGATCGCCCTATTTTTGCACTTCGCTTCCCTGATATCTTAACGCCGCCCGTGCTGCTACACTGTAGTAAACCAGGAATAAGTGTACCCAGTCGTAGATAGTAGTATAGGGAAAGTAGTAAGATTTTCGGGGGTCAAATAAAAGCTATTCAGAGAATGAACTTTCAAAGTAGTGTTAAGAAGAAAAATTGTCTATTTCATAAGATAAGCGTAGAACTGCGGAGTATTTAGCATGAATATTATGAATGGCATCCCATGATATGTAGATGATATTTTGGACGAGCGGTCTTAAATCGCGAGTGGTTGACGCATAGTAATACACGAACGCTAGCGAGTGAATTATGTCGCCAACCTCAAATAGTTTACAGAGCCTGCCGTTCAAAACCCATCGATTGTTGTATTTCCTACCCATATCTATTGATGATGATTTCTAACCCTAAAATTCGATAATGGGTTTGGAAAGGCCGCAATCTATGGGTGTAGTTTACGGCCGCTAATGACCAATAGTTAGTGGTTTGCTGCGGCCCCATACATTTTAAATGGGAACTTCAGACCACATGGGTAAGGCATTGCGGGTTACATATATGTCGTAAGCGTGTCTCGTGTCACTCTATAATGAGGCATGTTCCCACAACCCGTCTGACTCTCACTGCTCCCGTGCGTGTCATCCGCAGTGCATCTCGGGAAAGCCCCCACCAGGCGCCAGAATAGGGCACACCATGCACGCATGTGCACGCAACATGAGACGCTCAATTGTGACGTCATCGCGTGACCCGGCGGACTGGTATGTATCCAGCATCTGGTGTGCTTTAACCCTTTCATGGTAACAGCTAATGTCAGAGAAACAGGAACGGGTCGCATGTGATATACAATCCTATACAGAGCCGTGTCGTGCTCAACTTGGTTGCTTGTAATATTAGGTGTCCTTGAAATGTAAGGACTCCCGCAAGGCATGCGTGACACACAGGAGGACTTATTCATTGGTTGGAAAGGTTTAATAGGATGATATCAAGCATATACATATGATTCAAGATTCCTGAGATACTTGACAGATTTACTAGAATAACTTTTCTTTTGCCTCAAATGGGGTTTCCAGCATTTCAGTCCAGATACCCACCCCTCCCTATGCAATGGTTGGCGCCTCTCATCAATTAGATAAGAATGTTCAGAAAATAGACAAAAATAATTGTTTGCATTATCTCTCTCTCTATATGCTACATTCTGAAGATGCAGAGGGGCCGGAATTGATCGTCATACATGTGTTAAAATCTCACACAAGGACATGAACTTCACATGATTTTTTAGATATGCTCACATTAGATTCTGAGTCCTGAACTCAAGAAATTGCATATACAATTGAAGTTGGACCTCTCGTGCCATAGGCAAAGATTTACTCTGTGGCCTGTGAGCTGTCCTCCAGTTTTCATTTAAAACTGACAGTGACACTGTTTACCTTTCATCACGAATCGTCTATCCACAATACACACACTACACTGTCTATGAAATGGTTCACAAGATGGATATCTCAACTGAGAATGAAATACAAATAGAAATTTCAAGTACGCGCGAGTGGGGACGTGATTAGACATTCCCTCGATGTGGTCGGCCATCTTGGCCCTACACCATGGCCTTTGGGTGTAAGGCTTACGAAGTAACACTGAACCGGCAGCATACATTGCAGCGATTTGCAAAAAAAAATCTTTCCGAAGGCACCGCCCGAGTAGCCGCAATTCAACGAAGAAACCGTTGGCTTCGGGCCTGGCTTCACCCCGGGTAAAGGTCAATGGCTTCCTGATTGGCTCTTTCTACTTGACGAGTAGAGATGAAATTGGCAGAGACGGCTGTACATGAGTGCAGCCGCTGGTGTTTGTTTGTCAGGGTGTTCATTTAGGCGTTGGGTTAAAGGTGGATGCGATTAGAATTATCAGCATCGGAATCTGATACTGACAGCATCTACAGTAGCAGCTTCCATATGCCGCGGATTAGATTTGTGCACAAGGATATTACTATTGATGCTATTACCTACTCAATTAATGTCTTAGTATATATATATATATATACATACAAACATACATACATACATATATATACAATATATGTTTATATATATATAGACATCTTGGGAATCCAATAGCACTTTCTTGCAGACTATTTCCTATTATCACTTGACAGGGCCACCTTATGTGGATACATATAAAAGGCATTAGAATTGTTGGTATCGCACCTTCGTAAATAGAAAAACCATGAATTGTTAGGATTGCATTCAATAGAATGTGGATATAAATCTTTATTAATTTTGATTCATGTTATTCCATCTGAGGATAAGCCCGAAAAGAAAAACGAACACATGTTACTGTATTGACATCGTTGGGCTCTCCTTTCGCATTTGCCTACGTGATAAAACTACCACGGATCGGAAAATTCCCCGGAAGGCTTTGTTGCACTAGCTACAGATAAAAAGTATACCAGTAGAAGTGAGCTCGGAGATTCGTACAGTTCCCGGCGGTACGCTGTTCTTTGTGTACGACGAAAATAGAATAGGTTTAAGCTTTGGCCTCAGTCCTACTGCTACTGGTTATTTATGTATGAGACTCAGAATCTATTGACTTACTTAACTGGTAGGGCGAGCGCCTGGTTCATAGGTGACCACACATTATGTCAAACTTAGGATTCTTTTTGCTACAAGAAGACGGCTTCTGTGAAGGATCCTGATAGAACGAACTATTGGTCTCTGTGGCCTTTTGTAAAACTAGCCAGTGCTGTTTCTATAGTACTTCTTCAACAAAGCCATTTTACGTACATAATAATCCGTCTTGTTTCATATTGATGATGAGACATTGGGAACGACAGGCTTTAATTAAGCTGTCTATGATTTAAGACCTTTAGAAGGAAAAACAAACAAACAATGTATACAAGATATTGTTAGGGAATCATGTATGACGTAAATTTCTGCAACTACTTTGGACTCAGGTCTATTGCAGATCGCAGAAGATAAGAAATATATAAAAACAATTGAAAGTTACATAATTTTCCTGTTTTTGATATGTCTATTAGTTTGATGAAATGTCATACATTGTTTTATCATAACTTAAGTCAATGGTATAAAGTTATCGCTCGGGTGGTTGCGTAACTTCTATACTTATTTCCACCAATTTTATTATCTCACCCCGGTATTTCTCTCCATAGGCTTAAAATTAGGAATTCATACTCTACGGCCGTGAGGGTATTGTGCCAAACAATCAATGGCTTATTGGGTGATTTATTTCATTAATTAATAATGTTATACGGGGTGAGATAAAATCAGAAACCGACCCGAAGAGTTTGACTGCTACGTTAATCACTCAGCTTCGATTCGTAAAATACTTCGCGGTCAAACTGGGTGGAGTACAGACAAAGTTATTCTTGAATTTCCTTTTAATTACAAGTCGAAAAGGGGACAGCTACTACCGGTAGTAATACACTCTTTAATCAGATTTATTATATCAAACCTTTGTTCAGGCAGATGCGTCTTCTGTATGTATGCAAGGGAGGCATTACCTGTAGTTTCCCGTAAGAAGAAGAATACACACAAGTAGAGTCATTTGCACACCGATGCACCTGGATTAGTTCCATCTCTGAGAGGTATATTTACACAGAACAGGACTGGGAATGACGATCGAAGGGAGAAAGGTTTTGTGTGTTTGTCATCTCAAATGGCACTTAGAATAAACATATGAAATAATTCTGCACCATGGGAACTCTGACACCCGTTTCTTTTATCTTCTCATACACAATGCCTTGTATGTAGGGCTATATTGGAGAGGTTGGCTTACATTTTCCTATATACCGCCGGTGCTGGTGGTTTGAACCAGACGCAAAAGACCACACAAATCCCGAGGTATCACGGTGGATATTCCTACTTCGTAAGTAGCATTTTCCGCAGTAACAGGCTGGAAATATCCTCATGGCTATTTCGGTCGAGCCACGTTGTAAGGCCTGTATGGATTCGTCGTTCTTTCCAAAGGAGATGATACCGATAGATGAGGCAGAGCTGAGAGTGCTTGGTCATATCATATCAGGTCTAGAAAAGGTATCCTTGACTTTTACGAATACAAACCTCTTTGAAGAGAGAGTGATGTAAAGGTAGATATGGAAAGGACGGTCAAGTGTTAGTTAGGCGATATAAGGGAGATGAACTTAACTAAAGAGCCTGATATAGATCGTAGTCAGTTCTCTTGTGGCAAGCTAAATAAAGTAGCATTCTGGGACTAACCTGTAGTGTAGGAGTATTGAGAGAAAATGTTATTTCCACAGGTCTGTGAATCTGTTAATTATTATTGAGTACTGTAGTTTGTACAAGCATGGTAGGGCGTTATATATTTACTACATACCCGAAATCAATAAAAAATAATTGTATTTTGCCGCATGGAACGCTGTTCTTTACGTTATATGACGAAACAGTTGGTATTTCCACTATATACTGCATGGGTATATAGTAAGCCCCTCCCACCTACTACGATAAAGTCTACGATTAACCCTTTGGCCGCGTCGGCGACAAACTGAAACAATCGTGGAGGTGTCGCCGACGAACTCCTCAATTAGACAGGTTTTGTCGCCGACGAACTAGCTCTGCGCCAACGCACTACGACGCACTACAACAAAAAAACGTTAATCGTAGAGGCTCTACGATATTCAAACATGTTTGAATTTCGTAGCGCGTCGTAGTGCGTCGTAGTGCGTCGGAAGGTTAATCGCAGAGCGCAGCGGTTTGTCGCCGCAATTGGGCCCTCTCACCTAATACGACGCACTACGACCCACTGCGATTAAGTCTGCGACGGCAGCGCCCCCCAAATATATTTATATACATTCATTTACTTTCGACTTAGCTTGTGAGGTATGGGCAAACGTGATTGTGAGGGATGCCTGTTGGTATTTTACCCGGATATCCGGATGCCGATTATCCCGCAAATATACGTACATCTATTTCTTAACATTTCTGTGATGCAACTTTCTGGTTCAGTGATCCATGACCCTTCAAAATCTCATCTCTTGTATCGATCACTGTAATCGACTGTGATTCGATAATACACAGACACTTTCAATTGCCACTTGCAGTTTTCACATCAATTCACTGGAAATGATAGGTCTATTCTCAATCGTACAAATGATGCACCTGCCTGGTGCACCTCTCTGGTGCACCTCTATATAAGGTGGCTTTTGATCAGCAGTAGGTGGTCGCCCGCCTCTATTTGGACTTGGTTCTTGCCAACAGCAGCCACGACCACCGCTAGTTCCCGTCATGCCACAGAAGGCCTGCCGACAGCTTACGGGTACCAGCGACGACAGACGCTGTCGTTGGTTTCCGTCTAGACTGTCAGGAGTTGTCTTTTGCAGCACGGCAACCAGCGAAGATGAAAGAAGTAGCAGATCGATCTGGGTCCCGGCGTGTCGTCCTGAGATGATCACGTGGTACGTCAAACACAAATCACATAAAATACCCGCCTCTGTATTAACTCTTCCCTCTCCTCTCCCATCGCCAGCCATCAACCAATCACTAGACCGCCTTCTTAAAGAAATAGAGATGTAGGAGACGGCCATGCACTATTTTTATTGGATGAAGCGGAGGAGCAGGAACTGCTCATATCAATATGAGCCCGTGAGGACCAGTATTGACGTAGTCTGTAGTCAGGATTCCACCAACTCGCCTCCAATAGATTATAACGTTCATACACTTATTATATACCCATGACGTATGTACTGTAAATACGCATTGTTTTGTCATATGGCATAAAGGCACTGCATGGAACAGGATTATGTACTATAGAGGAAGCCTATGAAAGTTTAGGGTCAGGGCTCGTATCCCAACGAGTTTGAATCGCGTAGTTATTCACAAGGCGAAGCCGCGTGAATTACGTAGTGATTCAAATGAGATGGGATCGAGCTCTGACTCTAAACTTGAATAGGTTTCTGAATTTATCTTACCCTTAATATTGACTAATGGGCCAACATTTGTGACATTATCCCCAATTGGATACTTTGCCTAAATATCGAATGGGCGTTAGATACGAGTTCCCAATGTTAACTCTATGGTGAAAAAATACCAGGGGTGAGATAAAGCAAAATATGGAACCCTGTGCCATACGCATTGACTAAGATATTAGTTGTTGGGCTAAATTACGGTAAGATTTTATCAATTTCGGATATAAAGTATATATAGAACGTCCTGACCATGCTGTACAAAAGTGGATGGGAATGAATGGTTTCCACGAAACCTGACTAAACACCTAATCTATGTGGACTTTAATTTCCATCTCGTTTTGTAGATTGTACAGCCCGGTCATGATGTAACATATAAGTATCAACCCTGAGTGTATGTTCTGAATGTTAGATTAAATGTAAAGTACACAGCTGTGCCATTCAGCACTTTCATTACAACCTTATTTATCATGAGCTTTGGGCATTAGACAATCGTCTAATAGACATTCAGATACTTTGCTGGGATTTATCAAAGCAACTATCAACAGAACTTCAGTTATTAGCTTTCTCATCGTAATTACTTCTGATGATTTGATGAGTTTTTGTGTTTGAAATAGCTGATGCCTATAGTGCTGCTGATGACACGGAAGCCTTATCGTGAAATTAGCATAGTACTTATTTGATGTGCCTTGATATGATAGACTCGGCAAAGTAAAATGGACAATCTGATTGTACTGATAGATAAGATGGAGTATAATTCCTGACATCCTTATGTGTAAAGACTAGCACGTTGATCAGAAAGGTTTGTTTTCCGCTCCCTGGCAGTGTCGGCGAACTTCAAACAAGAACTCGTAGTTTACTCATTCGGTGAATGGACTTGAAGTGAACATAGACTTCACTTGACTTATTCATCCTTGACTCTAACCTAGATTAAACCAAGTATGTCATGAACTAAGGTTCTTGTGAATAGTAATTGCTCTGTTATTTGAATTCTTAACACATACACTGACTTTGGAGTTACATGCTCAACATTGGAGCTTCATTCAAGAAAATATCTTAGGACTCTTGGGAAAGGACGTTCTCTGATACATCAATTGGACGTTCTATGTAAAAACTAGTAGGGGATTCTAGCTAATCACAGGCAGGCGATTACTTATGGCACAGTACCATTGCTTAGAAAAAAGTAATATGGATCATGTTGGACGACAACATTAAAGTGATGCATTGGCAAAGTTATGTCGAGATGCCGCGATTCATATTTCTAGTTGACATTATCAGGACCGAAGACCCTAATATGCGGGACACATAAAGCACAACGCATTAAGATCTTATTAGCAATAGGGGCCTATTATGATATTCATAAAACCTAGCAGTAACATGAGATATAATCAATATAGTCAGCAGTCAACAAGCGTAACATGATCTACAAATCCATAATTTAGATCTACGAAAGAAGATACTAATTATTTCGTGTCGGTTCCATCAGGGATATTGGGAAACACTCAGAGAATGAATCATATAACGTGGTAGATAGGTGTCCAAGCGTATGGTAGACACTGTAGAAGGGTAGACCTTATAAGTGGAAGAAATAGGATGTTCATTGAATGACATCCGTATGGTAAGAACGATAAACTAGACGTGACAGGGGATTTATGATGATTGTGTCCCATTATTTCACTCGATCTGAGGCGCTCAGTTATACTAGAGACGAGAGCTAACCTACTCCAAGAGGAAAACTGATTTTCCTTCTGATACACTATCTTACCTAACAGAAACGTTATAGCATTGGACTGTACTAATGAATTTTGCCAATTAGATGCAATTATAGAATTTCACTATTTACGGTTCAATGGTTGATTCATTCTCTAGTTCAGGTGTCGTAAATCTTGCTTTCAAACACAGAGACGCTTTCTGTCTCAATACTAGTAGTAGGAAATGTCAGCGGAGGTTTGGATTACATAGTGTGTGCGGGTGGAGAGTGGGGGCGTCCGTCAGCTTCTTACCCAGCGTTTTACTGGACGAGGATTTCTGAATTTAGCACCAAATGACGACGTCCCACCATCAATGGTGCCACACGACCTTTGACGTCATAAGAGTGACGTCACCATGGCAGATTACAAACTTAACATTGCCATATGTTTGCTCTGTTCATTAAGAACTGTTATTTCGGTTGGCATGAGCTATTTAACACAGATACATTTACTGTAATGCAGAGTTTCTGCTTTGCTGGTGCTTATTGCTTTGCTGGCGTCTAGACATGTGAAGAATCTACAGCATCTTAGTTGTCAACCACTTTGCATTTTGTGAAGACCAACTGAAATAATTGCTTCGTAGTTTCTCATGATTGCTGCGATAAATATGTTCACGTCTCTTGAATCGTCATGCTTAATTAACTCAATGAATCGCCAAGGGCCATTTCTATAAAAGGTTGTCTAGTGTAAAAACTCGAGAAAATTCTTCGGTCAACGACTATTGCTGACGATATTGCGTAATCGAGCATCACCTGACGACTATTGGCGAGACGATCTACAGTCGTCACGTGTTTAGTCGTCTAATGTAAACGGCGGGAAAGCATGCAATCACGACCCTCTGTATAACACAGGGCGAGAGAGACGGGTTAGTTTGTAAGAGCTACCCAGTTCAATCGTGGTCATGTGTCACCCGGCTAAATCCCCGCCATACACATCAGACCTAATCAGCTAGGTTATGTGTCATGTTGCCCATGCAACAGCGAATATGAAAAAGGCATTACTACCAATCGATTATAAAACCTTCAGAACAGTAATCTAGCCCTTGGCCTTGGATTCCCTGAGACCAAGATCCATTTGATCCCAGATTATTGTCCAAAGCGGGATTCACACGTTAAGACTTAATGTAACTGAGACGGCTGTAATTCACAACTTTACCCTAATCTCAGACAATTCTCCTTTAGCATGAAAATCTCATGGTAAGGTGCCAAATTTCATTTTTACCAGTCTCAAGGAAAGATAGCGAATTTGATTCACATGGAAGGACACACCTTGGACAAAGTATCGGACATAGTCCCTGTAAACACTTACCCTAGGACTCAAGCAACCTCGATGTCACCAGTGTGAAAAATGTGTGATCCGATTTGTTGCGTTTTTTTTACAATAAAATCACACATGTATATGAAAAGGTGTTTTATCCAAATTTGTCCTTAAAATGTAGGCTAAGCTAACCAAAATGTTTTGTCAATGGATCGAATAATGTAGAAGCCATCAAACAAAAATACAAATACAAAAAAAACAACAACATAATAATGCAAGTTGGTAGTTGTGTGTTAATAACAGTTGTACTATGTTCAATAAATAATTAATTATAGTTGTTCTTTGCTTGTTGTAATAACCTGAAAATGTCGTAAGAAATACGTACAGCAAAATACGGAACCCTTTTCCATACACATCGACTAAAACATTAGTTGTTAAACCAAACCTCGGTAACATTTTACCAATTGTGGGTATGTAATAAACCTAAAACGACCTGACCATGGTGGTTGTACAAGCTACAAACCTCGATGGGAATTTGCAGTTTGCATGGAACTCGGCTAAACGCCTTGTGTCGTATGGATTTCAATTCCCATCTCGTTTTGTACCTTGTACAGCATGGTCAGATTGTTCAATTTAAATACTACACAGATTAAAAAGTCCGCTGCTTCAATTCAACATCGACCATAAAAGGGCCTCCAATATGATTACCCCGCCATTGCTGACGGCGTCGTTCCGTCTATTTCCACACCGGTACTACGCTTGGAGAGTGGACTCTGTCCAATACTGACACACCATCCGTCATCTCTGCTCCACTCCCCACAAAATGTCATCGACTGATAAGACAACCTTTCTTAGTTCTGCTCCGTCTTTTTAGGACTTGATTTAGTCTCTCGAGTCGCACCCATTTTACGGCGGCCTCCATCCATCTCTGGAACCATTCCATATGCTCCTCCCCGCCTGCCCGTGTTTTTTATGGACGGCTCTTGCTCACAACCTTGTATGTAGTCCGGTCCTTCTGCGCCAAGATTGAGTAAGTTCCTGTCTAGATTATCAAGCAGGCTGTCGGTGGGTGTGAGGGGAGGCGCCGGGAGGGACACAGTATGTTTCATTCAATGCACCCCGAGTCTACAGGGGAGGAGGCTGCCAACTGGTCATCGTGTACATCTGCGGCATGTTCCTCAATATATATCACCATTCAGGATAGTCCTTTCAAACTAGGCCCTTCTATTAATATCACCTTCTAAACAACTATATACGTTGAAGGTTACTGCCTTCTGAGAGGTCACAATGTCTTTGAATGAAATTCACCACTGCTTCGTGGTGTGCAACTGAACATTTATTTCTTTTTGCAAGGCTTCCAAAGGCTGGCTACAGGAGCAGGCCCCCTTGCGTCGTCCCTTTGCTGAACAATATTACAGCCCTCTGAGAATACGGCCAACAGAAAGCCTGCCTCTCGGGTGGCTAAAGGGCGGCGGATTCTGCTCAACTAGAAGCCCTCTCTTTATCTCACCCCTGACATTTTCGTCCAGTAGACTTAACATTGGGAACTCGTACTCAACGCTCATGGAGTATTGTTTAGAATATTCTCAATGGAGGAGGATGTCACAATTGTTAGCCAATCAGTCAGTGATAGGGATGAGATCAAATGTACCGCACTCTGTCCATAGCTACTGAAAATATGTCATTCATTTTGGTTTGCTAATCTCACTCGGGTTTGCCTCGTGAAATTACTCCGCAACCAAAACTCATGGCATATTTTCAGCTGCTACTGATCTCGATGCAGTTCCTTCTCAGAATGTCATGAGCGGCTTTTTAGGACAAAAACCACGTTAACCCGGATGGCATTTAGAGGGGAGATCCTCATTGTACACTGGACATATGGGAGGGATCTGGAGGAGACTGGGCGGGGATACGGGGATGGGGAGATAGAGAGAGCCTGGTATTACCGGGAGGAGTCCGTCATGTCCTGGGTAAGATCGAGGTCAGCAGATAAGAGAGCGACACACTGATAGAGAGGGATTCTCCAGTGGATTATCACTGAGCTACATAGAGGTCTGACCCCTAGCAGCACCATGCCCCATTACCAGTTCCTTTATCTTGGATTAACCCCGGAATTATGGACAGTATTGATCCCCTCAGCTGATTATAGAGGCTGCAGGGGTGGGCAGTCGCAGAACCGGACGCACAATGCAAGGGGATCGTTGCTACTCGAAATGTTGGACATGGGTTGCTCCAGTAGTATGGGATCCTGTCATGTGGTATTATCAATTTCCCGTTTTACCGCTACATTTTGCGATACCATATTTTCTTTGACACATAGGTGAAAGGTTCATTAGTTTTGTGATTAAATACAGATGACGCCATAGTTATGACCCGATCCAGCAAAGAACCTGGAGCAAACATTTCCTCCTCGGGTCGCTAGCCTGCGATCTGGAAATCTATGGCAAATGTGGAGCAATTACCCCCAGCCGAGGGGTGGATAGAGAGTCAGATACACCCCGGTCTGGGGTAAGGCAGGATGGGTGTACCCCGTACCTCTATCCGTCTGGGACGGTCCCAATACTGAGGTTACGGTCCTGGGTACAGACAAGGAGGGGGTGCTTCGCGGGACGGAATAAGGAGAGGGATGGGGAGTGGCACCGCATACTGCGCCTTGGATGGGGTCCCCGGGTGGCCAGCCCGAGCAACAGGGTGGCTTTACGGCCTGCAGCACGCTACCCTCCCGGGCGGCGAGAGGCGGTTAGCCCGGGGGTAGAACACGGGGCCGGGTCAGGGGTGCAGGCTGTGCACCCACAGAGGGGTGTGGGTACGTCTTCTCAGAGCGTATGATACTCGCCTCCACGGTCCTGCCACCCCCTCCTGGTGCCTGCTCCTGCAGACCATCAGGCCTCTATGTTCCACGGAGCGGTGCTGGGGTGATTCCACAGCCAGCGACCACCCCGGCCGCCCAGACAGCTACACGGCCTCTGTGTGCACCCTCCCCGCCATCTCCATCCATGTCCCTCTCTCAGCCCCTCCCGCTCGTCCCTCAGCTGCCTACCGGCTCCCACACCCTCCCCACGCCTACCCCATACCCAGGTGAGAATGGAAAGGGAAAAGGCTGGCTTACCTGGTTGGTTTGGCGCCGGCGCCTACTCCAGAGCCCCAGTATAGAGAAGCTAACTTAAGGGCGCCCATTGCCGCACTGAACGGCCGGTCTGCCGCGGCCCGCCGCCAGCAGCCCGCCCGCCAATCACCGCCCACCTGTGCTGGGAGAGTGTAGCATTGCCTAACGCTTCAAAGCGCCTACACAGATAACATGTACATTCCAACGCTTGGAGAGTGAGGATCTCTGACATCACCAAGCGGATTCTGCGGGAAGAGAATGTGCGTGAGATGCCGGACTCGGCTTGGAGAGTGAGGGGGTTGGGAGCTGCTCTCCCTCTCTGTCGGCACTGGGTGAGACGTGTAGGCGGGGAGCAGCGCGGGGAGCCCGGCGTATGGAGAGCGGCCGACGACGTGGTATGGTGAACGTGAGCTGCTCAGTGCTGGGCAAACTGCTCGCCCTGTGTCCACCGACTGGAGCAGCGAGCAGCTCAAAACACTGCTCCGCGCAGCGCCAATCGGCAGTGCCACTGAGCCGCTCGACCATGTGTGCGGACGATGATGTGTGTATACAATGTGTTTCACACGTACATATTAAACCTAATCATGTTTATACACAATGTCACGTGTTTTTATATAAAAGACGTGCTTTCATTATCAAGTCCCCGTTGAAAATGTATGGGGACTCATAAAACACTGCTCATGTGTTAAAATACTGTAATTGTTTACAGATTCAAATCGATTGTTTACGGTCTCAAAGCCATTGTATGCAGGAAAATAGTCCCTTTCTGTTATAGAGCAAAGGAATAGTCCCTATTGATATACTTTTAAATATGGCAATTACTTGGTTTAATTTATTCAGGAGGCTGAATAATAGATACAACAAACAATTATTTTGTGAACAGGGGGATCAGTAAACCATCGATTATTGTCAATGTAAACAATGTGGCATATCACATGCATTTGATGATATGTAATGTGTTATCATGATTTTTACTTATTTATGTTAAGATTTTTAATAGATGTGTATATAGCATAAAGCGTTTACTAAGCATGTATGAAATTGAACATATTCAATATATATATGCCTATTAGGTCAGGTTGTTTTTACATATAGTAGAACCCTGCGTATGCCGATACCTTCCGTTCTGGCCCAAAGTGCACACGTGCTTATGCGGCGTGGCCTCTTACACAGGGCTTTAAAATTTGCAATGTGCACCACTGCTATTGTCTCACCTGTATAGGTAAGACCATGGGAATTCTGGTTATGCAATCATTCTAAGTACACAGGCTACTCTGTGGTAGAGAGAGGGACCCTGGGTCTTTTCAGAAACACATGCAAACACACACGCCTACACGCCGTATACAGCAGTATAGGCAGGTGGTTATCCTACCCGCCACACACAAAAACACCAATAAACAGATAAATAAGAAAACCCGGAGTGTTGTCCCCGCACCACCCTGCCATATTTGGCAGGGAGGTGCCCCTCCGAAGTATCTCTTTACACAGGGTTAAATTCCTTTTTATACCAAAATAACTGTCCATTTAAGCGGGCCGTTTACACAGGGTATCAGCTAATACGGGGTTAAAATAAACATCTAATAGAGGGGAAATTATTCGTTTCGAGCAAAACTGTCCATTAACACAGGATATCTGTTTACGTTGGATGTCCGTTAGGCGGGGTTACTGTCACTTGCCTAATCCGTATGAATTGTATCCACGCCTGATACATTGCATTTACCTGTGTTTATCAATACTTCATTTTATTTAGACCGTCCACGCGATACTGACATTCAATGTATGACTCAATGCTTCCTTATTGAGTTTTAAGAGGGTGTTTGCATAGCCGGGTTAAGAATGTATTAGACCAAAGCTTTGTGTCATAAAAAACACAATTTATTTACAAAGATTTATAAACTGATTACTACTGTGTTGTACTTGTTTACAGTATGTTTCTAAATCGACCCAAGCTCATGTGCAGTTTGTATGTGCTTTGTTCGTTTATCTAATCATTAGCACAAACACGTCAACATTAGTATTTCTTTCCCTATTGAATAGGGCTGTTTGAGGGGAGACGTTCCAGCCTTGTAACGACACAATAACACAATGTGCTTTGCGAGATATTTGAAACATGTTTGCTGTCCTAAAATTGCTCCATCTATTTCAGTTTAAATGATATGCAGGTCATGAAATACACCCATTTCCATTTCCTAAGATTAAGATGGGCTTGTACATGAACCTCAACGTTCATAATTCTGTATGAGCTGTGCTCTCAAAGAAGACCAAATATTCCATTCTCTCAGATGTTATGTTATTGGAGCAAAGGTCCCTGAGCTGAAAGAAAAAAAAGAATATCGGTGTATGTTTTTCTGCGCTTGGAATGCCTTGCCGGAGTAAGCCTTAACCTTTGCAGTTCCCCTGCAACCGTCAGCAAATAGACGCAACCCGCCCTGAGCTAAACCCAATTTGCAATTGTCTCTGTAAGGGAATGACTGCTCGGGTAACTGAGGATGGACTAAGTGGGTCCCACTGTTAGTGGACGATCATGTTGCACACTGGTGCGGAGGTGGTGTACTCATAGGGCAAAAACCGGCCTCACTCGTCAGTAACTGGGACAAGGACAGCCAAGAAATAATGCCTGACATGTAGGCACGTGGTACTGAGCTGAAATATGCAGTTGTCCTTATAATGTTTCCTTGTAATGGAATTTAAATATGTATGGTACTAATTATGGCATTTTCATAGTCGATCTTAACGTCCTACATTGTGCCTTATTAAATGAATAAGGAATGTGTAACCTGTTTGAATTAAACAAAACTATTTGTATTTGGACTTATATGCTTTCATAGCCCCTCAGGATTTGATATCGATGTGCAATCAGATACTGACAATGCTATCTCATAGTGCAAGAGCACCTCAAAAACGGCAAAACGAGGAACACGTAGAGACTGTATGGTTAAGGTT
This sequence comes from Alentia gelatinosa, assembly GCA_950022655.1. Taxonomy (NCBI): domain Eukaryota; kingdom Metazoa; phylum Annelida; class Polychaeta; order Phyllodocida; family Polynoidae; genus Alentia; species Alentia gelatinosa. Next base: position 21,875,730 of record OX465590.1, on the reverse strand, counting down.
CCACCTTACCGCTCCAAGAGTAAAGGCTTGATTCCATATATCTAATTTTACTCTCGATGTGGTCAAGATGAACTCCAGTGTTCAGTCTGACACCCGTCTACACTATTCCATTGGTACGATGGGCTCCAGACAGAGACCAGACATAGGGCAGTTTGGGCGTCGAACTGAACACTGGAGTAGATCTTGGTCACATAGGGAGTAAAAGCGGCAATGATGGCCTCAAAGGCATATTCTACAATACACAGTAGTGCCACATGGTGATTTTCAAAGACTGACAATTATCAGTTCAAACCTATTCCTTTGATTTAACACCAAGATGGGTGAAGTGTAACATATTGTCGAGTTTAGCCTAACCCGATTGGTAAATCAGGCCAATTTAAATTTGACTTATATGTATAGGAAATATGTAGAAAAATATAGGTTTCACCAATTCTTTCAAAAACAAGGACGGTGACCTTTGATCTTCAAAACCTAAATCTGTAGTGCTACTACTATATTTACTATACTCTGTAAAAGTTTGATAAAAAATGACAATCTTTCTATATATATTCTTTAATGCTTTCATCATAATATTGATCTCTATATCATAATCAGAACGATGAGCACTAATTTTAAGTAGGTGTGTAATTTACAACACTTGGAGCTAATTTTTTTCAATTTTCAGGCGATTAACATGATTTTAGTTTTTAAGATAGATTCTCCGATATGCCTTTAAGACGATATTCAAGAGGATCGCAAAAGAGGAGTCGCGAACAATAAACTCTAGAAAAACCTCAGTAAGAACAATAGTAGTGCTGATTATCTCACCCCTCGTACACCCCTAGTCATAGAAATATCATTAAAAAAACTATAAGTAACAATTACCCTGGTAAAGTGACAATACTTCTCGATTGTCGTGGCGGGGTGATGGGAGAAGAGTCATAAGGAACTGGCCAATCAGTGGCCAATATTTCAGAGAGCAGACAAGACATCAACATTGAGATTTATTCGCTCCTAACTGGATTTGCGTACTTATTTTGAATTATTCTGATATTGTGATGCTATTTAATGTCATTGAAAGGGGTGAGATAAATCCAGAGCCGCACTTAAATAGTAAAATACATAATACTCCACTCATTTATTATCGTATTTGAATGATTTCTCGATGCAGTTCTATATAGAGCCTTCATCATCATTTGTGTCTAGCTTTGAATATATTGTGATTTGCAGAACCTGTTGATATCTGTATCTTATTCATGGAAGACCCGCCACCAGGCAGATTAAATAAAGGTTTAAAAAAAAGAGAAAAGAAATTGTTATCTTGCTGTTTTGTGTTTGGTAGAAGATTTGCTAACAATATCGTGTTACATTTTGGTGTTTGCCCATAACACACCGTCCTTGTTAGTTAAGATGTGTATCACAATACGACGTGCATTAGGACTGCTATTTGAAAGTCGGTCGGTTGTTCTGGTTGAGATATCATCGGTTCCCAAAATCGGTGGCGGTGCCAAATGCCATTATCAGTGGTTTTCAGTCGGCAATTTGAAACGCCACATTACTGCTAACAAGAGCCACATACATATCCACATATCTATCAAGAACCATGATGAATTCCCCGAGTCTTGGGACCTATCGCCAAGGAGTTAGCCCAGACGGTGAAAGTCTGTCTCTGGCATGTACATCCTGTAAATGGATAAAACTATATCGTAAAACTGGATGAGTTTTTCGGCCGAGTGAAATCCGGAGCCAAAACTCCAGGAGTCGAATACGGGAGCCAATATCAAAACGAATAAGGTTTTGATTTTATCCTACCCCCCACTGAATGTAAAAATGATTAAATCAAACTCTAACAAGTAAGCATTCCAGGGTAAGGCTGCAATGTAGTAGCCTCTGCCATCTCGCTTGTCATCGAGGGCCCCACGAAACTGCTGGAACTACTTTCGCAGATGCTGGGGTGCTGCTCTATGATTGGTCCATATTTTACTCACGTGATTAAAATACTGTAATACACTAGTGGGTTACGAAACTCTGTATCCAGTTCATAGTTGAATACGGATTCACAATGTTAACCCTATGGGCTTTTATATTAGGGGTAGGATAATAGATAAGACCACCTTTATGATTTACTCTTTGGTTTATTTATGATTATTTTCTCAACTGCTCCTCCTAATTTCACCCGTACAGCCGTTTATGTGGTCTCACATGGTGTTTATCTAGGTCACTGACATTAACCGATAAGACCAAAGCCAATCCGCAATGGAAATAACTTTAGGCTGGCTATTGCCTGGTAATACATACCTAAAACAGCTCAATCACACTCATTGTTTGAATACCGCTGTACAGAAATGGCTCTGTCACACTCAGAGCAAACGTTGGGGATGGGGGACAAGGTGACTATAATCATAATATAGATCAATTACGAACTGTGCAATTACGAACTGACCCTTAATCGTGGCAATGGAAAGCCATGTTTAAGGCCCGGCGTCCACCTACTACGATAGAAATCTAGACCTACCGATATGGCACCGATACAAAAAGTCAATATCGGAGACATATCGGGAAGGTCTAGACATATATCTAGACATGCCAATCCACCACGCACTGTATGGAGTTTTTATCGGTGTCTAATTGCAGAAATGTGGTCAACTGCTCCGATATTAGGTGACCTTCCGAAGCGATTTTGACTTTGTATCGGGAGGTGCATCGTAGACAATATCGGAGCCATATCGGAGTAGGTGGACGCAAGCCCTTATGGAGGTAAGACTCATCAGAATGATGGTATAATCCTTGCTCATTGTCAATGCTACAGGTCCTGTCTTGGTCCTGTCTCGTTCAGAGATCTATAGAGAAATATAATGTGTGTACCTGTTAACCGATGTCCTATGCACAGGAACTATAGACATAAGTCCCTTCGGAAAGGTCCGACTGCTGCAATAGCAATACTTGCCTGGCATTTCAAAACTGACATGTGCTGCTGTAAAGTAATCACAACCAGACAATAAAATGAGCGATGTCCAGGGAAAAGTAGATTTAATCATCCAACATGTATGCGGAACCAAGACATGTGGGCAACCTCAAGGCAATTACCCGCTACCTGACGTAAACGGCACCGATTAACATTACTTGAGTTCCGCTAAAAGTCTGTCGGTAGTGCGACTGACTATACAACGGTATCAAATGATCGGTGAGGGCGCATCTTAGTCACTGTTTCTAATGTAGTACCCTGATGCACATGAAAGCCTCGCCGATCACTGATGAAATCAAACCGTTTTAATTCTGTCGGTCTGTGTGAAAATCAGTCGGTGATGACCTTCCTACATAATCCATGCTAAATTAATCGGTAATCCTTTCTCTGCACATCTCGTGCCTATATAGCACAGAGTATATAGTTTGTTATCTGTGTTTCGATTTGTTGTTTAGAAAAGCCATACAATACATCAGGAATCCTTGGTTTAATGCGTGAGTAGTATAGGGAATTCGGGCTTTAAACGAGGTACTATCATTATTAACCACAGTCAGTTTCGCCGCCCAATACTAGGCATGTGAGTAGTGCAAAAAGATGGCCATTTCTCGAAGGCTTCGAATAAGTAGCATAGACAGTTAGGAATTATCGTATGGCCAGATCCTTATTTACAGCCACAGTGCAAGTCAGCGAACCTTTGATTCTAAGTAGTTGACAGTAGATTATCTATGTATGGCTACTTATCGTTGTCTTCCTTATTAAAAAAAGAGATTCTTTGTGTGCGATTGAATCCTACTATGTAAATGAGCCATTGTGGCAGATTTCCTACCCTTAGAATAATTCGCAGGCATCTACATATTTGCAAAGGCCTCCACTAATTATACATATCGTTATGAATAGGTAGGCCTGAGCGAAATGTATGCGCTTGGTTAAGTGCAGCTAATGCGTTCTATGTGCTTTAGTACCATCCTGTAAGGTTTTATCATGGAGGCGCTATTAGGTATTCACTTAACATGTTGAGAGGGTATTAGCAGATCTCTTAAGTGTGACCTTTAAGCAGGGTCATAAAACATCGACAATCTTAATAGAATCTTAATAGAAAGGTACAAGGCAATTGCATGACTAAGTGTTCCCCATGTTATCTTAATAATTTCTTTGGCGTTGATATCACATATGTATAAGTTGGAGGTTATAAACATGGACATTTTCCAGATTTTGAACTAGAGCTCAGTGATAGCTATACATAATTTCTGCTGACTAGACCATTCGCGATAGGTACATTGATATGAAACCAAAAACAATTATTAATCGCCTTTTTATTCATTAAAGTGTTTATAAAGGTCAGTCAGAAGTACCCCCTATGGGTTTCGGACTGGACTGTAAGATGGTTTAATGGTCAAGCTGAACATGACTAAGTTATTCACGGTTCGTACTTGCCGATTACTATACACCAATGAATTATGATAGAACCAAACCCGTGTAAAACATTCTTTATGATAATAACGCTCCTCCTGACCGTCCCCATGGCTCACATGAGGTTCTTAATAATTGATAAAATGGGTTACCTTCCATTGGAGCAGCTTAAGTGGTCCTTGGGGTGTTAGAAGATATAGTGTTATTGTACAAGGATAGCCGTAGATCACTTAAGGCTTTGGTTACATGCCACTCATTTCCTAATACCACAGTCTGTGCCTATTTAAGAAACCTATCAAGGGAAATTAAAGGCTGTAGATTTGATATTTCAGTAAATTACAAATTAATTTCCATCAAAGCAGTTTAAGTGGAAATATGGGTCCAATGTAATATGTTATTCTATATGGAGATAACTGACTTGATTACTCTAGGAAATAAGTACAGTGACTTATTTAATATGTGAAAGAATACAATCTTTCTGGAAGACGAGCGCGCTTTCCTCAGCCTTACGAATGAAACAAAACTAACGAGAAAATTCACAATTTTGCAGAAAACCAAAAACTATTTTCGAACGTAAAATGGACCTGCAGCATCTACACAGATATGCCTAGCGCTTTGTGCCATTTTATTATGAAAGAAGACTCGGAATTGAAGTATCATCAGCGATTCGTACATTTGATAATATCTAACAGAGGCAAAATCCAACAACATCATTACTAATTCAATAATCTGCAATCTTCATCACTGTTAAGAATACCTTTTTACCGTGAAGGAAGAGCTTAGTCTGGGACAGGGTAATTCTCTAGATCGATTTACGGAATATGTACTTTTGAGATTTAATCACGATTAAATGTCGTAGACACCCTACGATTGAGTATCTTTTTCGGGAACAAATCGCAGAAAGGCAGTGGGCATCGTAAAGTAATCGTAGTCACCTGATTAACTCCCATAATTTTCAGTTTTCGTCGGGAGGTGCATCGTTAAGCCTATCGTTGACGTTTTGGAGGTCAGTGGACGCCAGGCCTGATGCGTGAGAATATCGGGACAATTTGGTGTTTCCTTTGATGAATTATACTTGGAATACATGATAAAGAATATAACACTATCATGATCTGCATGGTCGTATTCTCCTTGTAGTTGACACCACTCAATATCCTCGCATTCACTCGGGTCTTAATACACGTCACCTACACGGAGAATACGACCATGTACATCAAATCATGGTAATATTGTGTGAAAACCCAAATGTGTATCCTCCTTTCATATATCATCATACACCTATGGCCCAAGGTCTACGAAATACTAACTCCTGCTAGAGGTGAACGTTGTCGTATTTTTAGGTCTATAATAAGAAAGATTATTGACTAAGCTTCAGGTATTTCGTTCTCGGCCTTTTTAAACTTAATTTATACGTCCCTCGAGTTCTGGCATCGGGACGTATTTCATATGATACAAAAGACCTGGAATGGCCATCCCTAGGAACTCAGTGATCACGTTTACTCTGGATGTAATTGCTCCAGCCTTGATATGAATGACCGGGGTTATCATTTCGTAGGTCACTATGTCATATGACGAGACCAACAGCAGGATGCGAGGTCTACTTTGACCCTTCATATCCCACGGGTTGTTGTGGTGGGTGGTGGTTGTGGTGGGGGAGTTGGGGGGTGTCAGTATGTGAGACGGGCTTCTATCAGACACACTGGCCGTCCACCCCCAGACGCATCGACCAGGCATGGTGAGGTGGTGAAGGGTGGGGATATGTGCGAAGGGGAGCGTGGGGGGTGAGGGTTAGGGAGGTTGTGTGGTTAATCTAATGTCCAGATCAATACGCGTCATCCATGATCCGAATCGTGCCGCCTCCACTCGCACGGTGGGCGGTGTTTAAACGGCGGCGTGGAAGGGCTGGGTGGGTGAGTGGGTGGGTGAGTGGGTGAGTGGTCGGGGCGGGTGGATCGGGCCACCTGGTGAAATCATCTTGTTTCCCCACCTAACGCCTCATATCACGCGATTTTATCAACTCATCGGTGTTAGGAACTGAGCCCCCGCTAGTCTAAACGACGGGTACTACCGGAACTACAGTAAATTCCCATGTATCTCGCATAAGCCAGCATGTTACTAGAGGATCTACAGTACATTCAAATGTATCACATATAAACCAGCATATTACTACAAAATCTACAGTACATTTAAATGTGTCTCACATAAACCAGCATACTACTACAGGATCTACAGTATATTCAAATGTGTCTCGAATAAACCAGCATTCTACTACAGGATCTACAGTAAATTATTTTATCCTACCATTAATATAAAATCCCATAGGCTTAACATTGAGTTTCCGTATGCCACGCTGACTGGCATACAGAGTTGTATATGCCAGTAGTGGCATACAGAATTGTTATCACGTAATATTCCAGAAACGAGGAGACAGGGAAGGATAAAATCAAAACCTGATTCGTTTTAATCGTGGCAACCGCATTCCACTCCTGGAGCTTTGGCTCCGGACTTGGCTTCGCCTCGTGAAATCACTATGCCAAACTCCAGTCGTGGGATACGGTGGCTAAGATTAAAACTCATCCAGTTTTACGATAGTATCTCAGATAAACAGCATATTACTACAGAATCTACAGTGCATTCCCATGTATATCACATAAACAAGCATATTACTACAGCATTAACAGTTCATTCCATGCCATGATGACTTGTACAGAAGTGAATATGATTGTATGTAATTGAGAATTATTATATAACTGTATACTTTATTATAGCATATATTATAAATACATATCTGTGTATGGTTATCTGACTTCTTCATTAGGAATAGAAGATATTCTAAATTCCCTTTTCTTTTCCATCTGTCAGCTAGTCTATAAGATTAGGCCGTAGTTACTGTACGTGACAATTGATAGTCTATAATTCATATGTGTTCTATATATTTATATCTTGAACTTCAAAAGGTTTATGATTTTTTTTCTTAGTGTGATAAGATGAATTGTGAAAGTGATAGATATTTGTCATCTGAGAACGAAATCATATTTGTAATTGGAATACGCATACTTATGAAAATGACAAAATACTGTCTCCGTATTAGGGCAGACATGACATCAATGAAATTGCGTTAGGAATCACTTGTTTGTTTTAACTTTTGATCAATTATGTCCTGGCAGTATTTAGGAATAACGGGCGTTGAAAATAACGCTGAGGAAAATAAATAAAGTGGCCAGTCCAATGCCTCTTGTACGGCTATGTATCAAGCAGGTATTAAGTATTTATTTTTACGGAAATTGACACTTTGTTTCAGTTGATTATCTTCAAGATTAAGCTCGGAAAAGGTTGCGACATCAATTCTAAGAGCCCTGCTCAACACATTTTCGTCAAACACCATAAGTAATGCATATCTGATAATAAGCTTTTTCCCGCCATGATATGGATGTTTCAAAGAAGGAGAGGCATGGAGATTCATATTGATAACATATTTTCAATTTATTTAGTTCGTTTTACTTGTCCCTTTGGTAGAATGAGGAGCAGATGGCAGAAGTTAGGTTCTGGCAGTAAATGACACATACCATTGTTGTATATGTCACACTGACCTTTACAGCTATTTCCTTCACTACTATTGCATTCTATTGTCTTGTATTGAGTGAAAAAACGACTTGGAAAATGACTAAAAACGTGAAAGGGGGAGGGATAAGAGTGTCTTGATGCATGCCGATGCACACCGATATTGACCCGCCAATGCAAAATTGATATCGCAACGAAATGGTAGTTCAAATCGTGGCAGTGGAACAGGTTTCTACAATCCAACCTACGGTGCACACTGATACACTACCGAACCTCTCCCAATGAAAAACATGTATCATAGGGTCTCTATAACAAATGAATATGGTAGATTGTCGGAGTACATCGATAATCGACTGAGAACTTGTGTCAAAGAGCAGGTGTCCGCATGGCACCCGATGCACACCGATATTGACCTCCAGATACAAAATTGAAATCGAAGTGGAATAGTAGCAGAAATCGGTGTAGTTAAACCTATGCATACCGATGCACTACAATATCGACCTCCCAATGCGCTCCGATATGGGCATTTGTATATCGTAATGCATTGGGAGTTGCATCGTAGTGAATCGGTGTGCATCGGCGTGCATCGGCATGCATCGGCTTGCATCAGCATGGATCGGCGTTAGGCCGCAAAATCAGAGTAGTGAGAAGTGAGAAGATTAACCAATCCGTGCTGACAACGTCTGTTTCTACCGAGTAGTGCATAGGGAGCTGCATCGTAGTGAATCGGCGTGAATCGGCGTGCATCGGCGTTAGGCCGCAAAATCAGAGTAGTGAGAAGTGAGAAGATTAACCAATCCGTGCTGACAACGTCTGTTTCCACCGAGGACCTATCATTAGGCCAGCTGCCACCAGATGGCGCCAGCCCCTCACACCCCTGCCGTCGCCAAGCGGCGTTTATTGATGGTCTTCCGGTTCCGGTTGGCGCAATCTGTGCTCTGCGCATGCGCCGGCTGGCGGAGCGCGCCTGTCGCCCGTGTGTTTTAGGTCTCACAACGTGGTTTTCATGTCCTGACACTGACAAACGCCGCTGATTACCGGCCCACCATAATATCTTACTCAGGCGGTCGCCAGTACAAGCGAACTGATATATCTGTAGGCATGCGCAAAGCCCGGGGGGCTTACAATAGAGCTGTCACGTGGTGAGTTATGCTGGGTCCCGTTGTGTTTGCAACGTTGCTAGTCGGCTGATACTTCCTGATGTTGGCACCTATCTGCAAGCTGTATTTTGATAGTGCCCCTGATAGTATTAAAACACCCTAACGACTCTTAAAGAAACGCCTATTGTCATGTACAAACTGAATTTGCCGCGGCTGATTATGTGCGAATGTCAACGCAGTTTTACAAGGTTTCCACGCTGACAAAAGCTTCCCGACTCCACAATAACTCAGGATAAAACTCCAGTAGACCCAGACACTAAGGCGCCGGAACGTAATTACAGACACCACAGAAGTTACTCACACCAGCTCCTTATAGAACCCGACTCAAAATTAAAAAAACAACACAGAAGCTCACAGGCCTCACTCTCCTCCCGGAACCTCAGTGCAGCCAGTGGTATTATGGGCGGTAGGTTTACTTGTGATGCAGAGGGTGTGCTTGGTTAGCGGACCGCTATCGGACACAGTGTTTATCCACATTTAATTTGTCCCCTGAGATCGCCCGCATGGCAACTAGATGGCGCTGCGACGAGTGGCCGGAATCGTGCACCTGCTTTTAATCCGGGGCTTTTAGTCGGGTGGAATGCGCGTTAATAGTCTGCACCACTTACTCCGGTTATTGTCTTGATGTTTCCCAATGCCGATGAGAGAATAGAGCACTGTGGATATATTCTATGTATACGTTTTAATGGTGATTAAATCATCAATTACTACACGGCAATCTTAATGGAAACGAAGACTAAGAATGGGAATATATATACATTATGTATGTGCAGATTTATCGTGTAATGTCCTCCACTTCAGCGCATTTTTTGTTTTATCTAAAATCACTCAGATAGGAATCTGCGAACGCAGGCCAATACTGTACAACAAAAGGTCGTCATTCAAACAATGCATCCATGCACAACCGGTGTATTAAATATTGCACTGTCTACCTAATTTCTGCATAAAATACTACAAAGCAGGGCTAATCATTGTTTTCCGAGACACCGTTGATGCAAAAGTCAAATTATTCAATGCGCAAACAAGATATCAAGTTTAAAATCATTCATTTCTGTTTGACCGAAAAGCGAGATTGATAATCTGGCTGTATGCGTGTGTTATTGGTTTAGTGCGGAGTGGTCGTGTTATTTCAAAAGCAGCTTCTGGTTGCTTGGGGCCTCAGTCAAAACTTCTGTTATACTTCAGAGGCTATGACAACAACATGGCTGCTATGAGATACCCGATTGGTGTTTGTGAATGTCCATATCGCTCCCTCGAATATGAAAACCGAGAATGTCGTCTCGCTGTTTAATAAAAAAAAATTTCACGTATATATCATAGGTGTATGATATGAACTACTGTTATATCTCGATGTAATATAAATTTCTTGAATCTAAGCAAGGACGATCCAATGGATCATAAAGCCCATGGAACTTTTACAGAAATAAAAGGTACAATTATTAACAAAATAACCACTAAAATAATATGTAAACATAAATATTCTTTGGACACAATAAAAAAAGTGTCCATGTAAGCTGGATGAATCACATTATATCCATCTCATAAGAATGTAATACTGTTAACTTTTTAAAACTACGACTGCAGGAGCTCTGAATATCTGATAATAATGGAGGCTTATGGACAAAGTTTAGTGGAAAGTGAGAGGAGTAAGGTTTTGTAACTGTTCAATAATGATTCCATTTCTTGACTGATGACTATGTCAGTAATTACTGTTGTGTGTGCTCTAATGTAACAGGAGAGCCTTTTATAAACAAGTGGCGTGTGGTCAGGAAAGTCTGTGCAAACGACGCTTCATCCTCAAAAAGCACCACACAGAAAATATGATAAGATAATGAACCTAGTCTGCATGTATACACACATCATTTACATAGCATCGATATATGCAGGCAAATATCAAATCCTGGCTCCCCATTCTCAGAGGCCTGGTAAAGAGAAAGGCTGTTATGGTAATAACCTTTCAACCGTGCTCCCACTGCCGCCGATCCACCACAATAGACCTCCCAATACGCTACCATTAAGAATGACAAAATCGTGTTCTATCGCAAGGTTCCGGCAGATTCTGATCATATCTATTGGAGTATACCATATAGTTTGTCAGAACGGCTTTGGTGGGACAATTAAAGGTGACCACAGTATACGATTAGCTAACAGTTCACTCAGTGTATCAAGGCAGATCGCAGGAATTATCTTAATATAAAGATATACCATAGATCAAGTAATATAGCACGAAAATAGATACTTTCTGACCAGTATATGTAAAAAACAATATCGTATTACTTTACGTACACCGAAACGAGCGATTTTGGATATATAACTGTGGCAGCATCATAATTCTGACATAGAATTATTGATTTCAGATCATTAGATTTAACTGAATTAAACCATATTTAGAGTGACAATTTTCATAATTCCGTGACAAACATTTCACATGTAAAGAATAATTTCCCGATACACACCAATACGCTACGAAAAACCGAACAAGTTCGATCTTATTGGGAGGACTACTATTCGGGTTTAAATCTTGCCTGAGCGAAAATACATGTGCACAGATTATCTGAGGACACATCATCGAAATAAAACATACACCCTATATGCTCCGTTCCCAGGAATCAGGGCGAGTTCGTTGCGGTATAGCCGAGGGCTATGGAAAGAGAATCTTCATTAGGGACACATAGAAAAAACATTCCCAATGATTCCCAACCTGCCTGTGTAGAATAGGAAGACTGTAATATGTGTACTACCTGCATGGCGAAGTCATGATTGTATTCCATTAATATTTTATTCCACAAATCTAGGACCAAATCTCGTCAAAATAGAGCTATCTACCTCACGCCCAAAAAACTGTTTTCCAGTCAATTCCGCTTTATATATATATATATTTCATTGGCATTCCTATTCGATAAATTCGAGCTTCACTGTGACGTGACTCTTAATGCTGCCGTGGTATAAAACACCATTAACATAGACCAACCAAACCTAATGCTATACAGCCACTCTGGCGGTTTTTTTTTTACGTTTCTTCTATATATTAGTGCACATAGGGGACTGCGGGTAAACCTTTTTTACTTTCATCTATATGTCTATGTATGTCTAAGTCTGTCTAGATGGTTATATGTAGATATATATCTACGCAGGATACCGAATGCAGCCATTACGCCCGTGTAGATACACGTCAGATATGTCATCTACGCTGTCTACGCCCCATATGGTCGTATCTTTGTGAAAACATTAGTAGAGACAACCTATACAAGCGTATATATGTGATGGTACGAAGATTTATCAACCCAAATGTTCGTCCTGTGCAATAAATAGTATGCCACAGATCATGCATAAAACGAGGGTCTGAAAATACCTCCACATAATATACCCAACCTATAGCTAGCCAGTGTTCATGATACCAGTTGGAAAAAGTAGAAAATCAACGAACGACATTGCAATTGCATACCATAAATCCCTGCAGCCCAACCAGCACACCGATCAACATATATGTATCACTTGTGTCAACCTACTGCCGAACTATATAGAAACATTAAAACCAAACGCTAGCCATGGTGCGTCTTTGGTGGTCTCGACACCGTCGTCCATGGCAGTTTCCCTGCTGTGTGGCAGAGACGTAGGAGCGTCTGGGAGACTCATAAATGTTTCTCTTATCGTGTGGCTGGAATATTTCTCCATATAATTGTAGCGCCAGGTCCCGCGGGGCCTGGTGGTGGTGATAGGCGAGGCTATATCTGACGGTCCTGGGCGGTGGGGGTGCCGGTGGTGGGGGGTAGGGGGTACAAGGTGGTGGCCTCCCGAGCCCATTACTCTGGCCCCCTGTCGCCCCGTATAAAGGTATGCATGGTGATCTATAGATGGCGTATGTATCGTTTATTGCACTGTTGTGTAATAGATATATGCTCGGTGTGGACAGAGGACCACGAGAGCTGGAAGATGATCTAGAGGACGTTGTGCCTACATGCCACGTTCTCGTTAAGGGAACTCTGCCTTCCGAGTCCGGGTAAACATTTCCATGTTAATCGCAGCATTATAGAGTCATGTATATACATATATGGCGCCAATGGTCTGCGAATGTTATGACATCTAGGTGCAAAAAGGTTTGTGAATGTTAGGGTCATCGTTGAAGATGCAGCCATATCGGCATAATACATACATCACTTCCATCCAAAAACATACTAAATTCATTAGTTTTTATCTCAGCCCTTTTTACTTGAATTGTATTCATTATCCACCTTCACACTTAATAACAAGAATGGGCAATGTTTCGACATGTATGACTACACATTCGATAAGGCCACAGCACTGTGAAGCATGACTGTAATTTGGTGTATACCTATGCAGTCTATATATGTGGTTTGTTTTTTATTCAAATTGAGAAAAGACAAAGTACATCAACCGTAGGCCTGCGCTCTTTCACGTACTAGTCAAATGAATTCATATATATATATATATATATATATATATATATATATATATATATATATATATATATATATATATATAGTGAGTGATTTTACAAACAAGGTGCAAATCACAGAAAAAGTGGATTTATAACCGTTGCGGTTCATTATTACTCCATGTTTTAGCATGCAAAATTATTTAGGAAAATGATGATAAATGGGATCAATATTGTCCTCGAGTTTTTAAGGACTATTTCTTTTAATCGCCTCCCGGAGATTCTGACGTGTCAGAATGTCTGGGTAGCGAATTCAAGGAGCCCTATACAATCCCTTTGGAGACTCCGTAATAGGTAGGTAATAAAAACTATTTGTTTAATTACATAACTCTGTGCTAATATAAGAGGGGCATGTCTGTCTTTGATTTACCACAGAATACTATGGTAAAATATTGAAATCATATGGCATTTATTTTTCTAGGTTCACTATCTGCAGTAGGAGGGGTGTTGCTGCAGGCACTGCTTGAGGTGCGTCCCTGTGCCTGGGAATAGGCTACTGCAGGTTAACCAAGCCAACCCAATGCACCATTGCCAGCACCAAGCTCTAATAGACTTTGATGGCCCTATTAGTGTGAATTCCATTTGGAGAGCAAACTGTGAAAATGTCAACTGGGGTGATTTAATCTGGGAGTAACTCCAGATCAAAGCCGATGCCAGTGTGATCATCCCCAACACTTTTGTTAGGGGAAAGGATGTGAGACGACTATTGTGCCAGACTCCTCTCTAAAGAGCAACTCCTACATTAACCCTCACCCGATTATCTGCTCCAGAGAGTGAATATTTAGGTGCCAATTTGTTTTCCTTCAGTCAGAGAGACACACACTGAGAAGCGGGTCAGTTTTCTTAAACACCATAAAGCTTGGTCTAATTAAAGCTGGCTGGTTCCTGGAAGGCACGCTGGATGGCGCTGCCGGCTCTGGCCCTCTGGTGGCGGTTGAGGCAAGATGAGGGATTCAGTGCTGGGCATCAGGTTTCACTGTGATTAATCCCTGTCCAAATTATTGGCAAACTCTGAGGCTGTTCTTCAAAAGGCAGAGTCTCCGCTTCACCCGGCCACGATTTTATCTCCTCTAATAAGATCTGCATTAATTTGTCGCTGCGTATTACAGAATGTGAGAGGGGAGGGGGATCGGCGGTAGAAAAGTGCCCCCTAATCCCCCCTCCCCTCCTCCCCCTCTGTGGCGCGCGCGTAACGCCGGCTATTCTGTCATGGAGGCGCAAACCATGGCGCCCTCTTGCGGGGGCCGGGGTAATCCGAGCGGCTTTTAAAAGGAATGGCTTTGGCTTTATTTGATTCGCCGGCGCCGAGGGGAGGAAAACATTGTCTCGTTTTGAGCCTCATTATCGTGTTATTTTGTTCAATCTTCTTCCTGTGGGTGTGAAATGGTGTGTTCGTAAGGGCCGCTTTCTGCTCATTTGCTGTTTGATGAATACATGCACTCCATGTTAATATGATAATTCAGCAAATATTGTTTCCTATCAGGATACCTCTTAGTAAATCATACAGAGGTGCTGTTAAATGCTGCCAACAATTATCCACCAAATTGTGGCTTTTAGTAAACATAGGCAAAGGGATGCTACGTATTGTATATATGAAGGAATAGAGCTGTCATTCCTTGCAATCTAGTCATAGTCTACACACTAGATTTTGAGAATTCTAAAAAAAACAAAACCATATCCATTCTTAGTAAAATATTCGCAAAGTCTGAAAGGCAAGGCTTGTATTTCGACAGAAATTACAGGTCCATTAATGTGTTGGCTAAAAGGGGATATAGCCATTCCTGGGGTCCTCCTAAACTTTATGGGTCCTCTACATAACCTGTGCATATATTCCTAAACCGGTGTTTACACTAGACAATTATAGACGGAGATTCTTGAATATAGCATTACCAGACGACATTCAGCCACAATGGGCCGAGTGATGTGATTTTGAAGTTTGTACATATCTACCATTATGATACATTGACCTCACAACCGACATAGTGTTACATCACATATATTTCTTTAAAGCATACACGTCTTTTATCATTCTCTAATTACTAGTTGTAAATAACTATTTAAAATTAGAGTTGCAAAAAAAATCAGTTTCAAATTGAAAGTGATTTTCTTAGGTAACAACTTAAGCTAAATTGATATTCATGCCTCTCATGTATTCATTTCCTCTTTAAACTGGAGTACGGCTTAGGCGTACAAAGCTACCTCTACCTGAAGCGCCAAATCCACTAAGGCGACCAAGCGAATGCGTCTGCGATCCGTGCGACTGTGCAAATCACATGCGATAATATTCAATATATTAGATATTGTCGCAAGGCATTCGCATGTCCATGCGAACGTCTGCGAACGTCTGCGAACGTCTGCAAACCCAAATTCGCATGGAAAATCGCCTTAGTGGATCTGGCCCTTTACACTCACTCCAGTGCTTGTTCCATGATTCACGCTTGTCCAGAAAATAACGATATCAACATAATTCGTAATTGACTGTAGTCTATGTGGCAGTATAAAGTTGTTTATCCTAACTTAAGGTGGATGGACGGTTTACTTTTAATGATGGCGCCATCTATCTCTGATCAGAAAATTAATCAATCTTGCTGTCTCATCCAATATGTGCCCCTAGAAGGTGCTGTACGCCGTCACATCGTAGAAATTAGCGATGCCGATATTACAGGAGACACGCTTTTCCTGTCGGATCGCTAAAATAATCGTAAAATTTAATTTGCGATCCGATCATAGCGAGCGATATCACAAGAACTGGATCAGTGGCCCCAAGGAACTCTTAAAAGTAATCTTTAAGATTTAATTTATTATCCTGACTTGTCCAAAGGTGTGTGTTATTTGAAACATGTGAAAAAAATGCCCAGTACCGAGTCTGAATAAAGGGGCGACAATTTGGCCTTTCAGGGGAAAGGTTTTAAGAGACTTGATAGGAGAAGGACGATCCGACAAGAGCCGAAAAAAATTACTGCAGAGCGCAAACGGGATTGCTTAAGATGGGAAGAGTAGGATGGAATGATGTCCAAGCCCGATGGAGTGTCGGACAAGAAGATGAGAAAGGCAAATCAGGTCTCATAGCGAGCTCTAAAGCGATTTAAATTCGAATGAAAAACCCGCGAACTGGATGGATTTTACTGAAAGGTTTCTGAGAAAAACGGTTCGTAATAGTTAATCAGATTTATTGGAGTTTCATTATAACAGCAGCAAAGGTGGGTATTTTTTTGGATAGAATTTGATCTTTGCTCATTTGTGGGTAATGCATTTGGCGTACCTTATTCATTCAGCCAGTGAACCTCTTGCAATTGCTTACCACTATGAAAATAATACCCATGATACCAAAACGTTTGGAATTAATGGCCGGCATTGTTGTAACTTTACCGCCCATGTTTGCAGTGTTCAAATTACGTCCAAAAGAACAAGCTTTAGGTAAAAAAGATTTTAAAGGCTTAGGCATGAGGAAAATTCCCAATATGGAGAGTACATTTTTGTCAGTAAAGTACCTAAGGCCTAATCTTATAAACACAGCAACACGAAAGGAGCATCAGAACTATCTTCTATTCTTATAGAAGAAGGCAGATAACCATACACAGATATGACTCTTAAACATACCATGAAAAAATATACAATAATATAACAATTCTCATCAACATACAATCACATTCATTTCTGTAGAGTTCATATGATATAGGTCCTCTTGGTTGCAGCTGTATTCATAGTCTATCAGTTCTCCCTATACTCCTTTCAGTAATTTTCCAATGTCTCCTTAACCTGTAGATAGAGATAAAACAAAGTTGGAAGGATATGGTGGTAGCAGTCATCAATCTCTGTTCCTTGATTCCTCCAGTGCTGGGATGGTAATTAGCTTGTGGAGAAGTCCTGCCCTTAGTATATGCCTCTATAGCCTAGAGTCATAAAGTATTCCAGCCTCCTCACTGTAGTGGTGGTAATGCTCAGCAGCCTGGAGATCTGGATGTCTCAGTGTATCGGTGAAGAGTCATTCTTGCGTCCACATCTGACTACTTATATACTTTCCCAGGGGGTCAGTGCCAATGGAGACAGGAGACGGCTCAAAAGCAGGGGGTGGCAGTCCAAACAGTTGGGCCTTAACCATTATCTTGTGGAAGGACGTGTTAGGAAGCACCCAGTGTTGACCAATCTCTATACTGCTATGTTACAATTTATAAAAGGTGATGAATGAGTCTTTATTTGTATTTTTGAAGGGTTGTATTAATCGTAAAGCATTACATTTGCGTATGTGTGTATAGGACGGATTGTAATGTGATTCCCAGGTGCTGACATGATAGAAATATCTGTGTTGACAGTACCTATATCAGTATTGTTCTGTCGCCAAATCAGAATATTTTACCAGACTTAGTATTTTTGATCATCTGTCATTGGTACGTTTCATCAGAGGTGCCTGTATACCGGTTAAGATTGAGGTAACAGGTACCAATATTATCTTCAACCTATTTAAATTTGGTTCGGTCTCCTGACCACAGCGGTCCTCACTTGATGTGTGCGACGTCTACTCTGATCGTGTATGCTACCTAGGAAGCATATCTTAGATGTTATTTAAGTTGTATATCTACCTGTGAAGCATATCCTGGATGCTGACTTAAAGTTTACTTACCAGTCACGCATATTCCAGGAAGTATTGCTGCCGGTGTATTTCTTTATATTGTATACCAATACCTATTTTTTTATTATTGCAAATTAAATCTTTCCTGCGTCATACTCACCGGATGTACCGGCTCGGTTTCTTTTACTGAAATTATTTTTGGTATACATATACCCCTTATTTTTGTTTATGTCTGATAGTAGAACTGGTTAGTAGCTCTGCTTTGTATAAAG
Source organism: Alentia gelatinosa (assembly GCA_950022655.1). NCBI lineage: Eukaryota > Metazoa > Annelida > Polychaeta > Phyllodocida > Polynoidae > Alentia > Alentia gelatinosa. The sequence continues at coordinate 21,857,357 of OX465590.1, read as the reverse complement.
CAGGAGTTGCTGGAAATCAAACATACAAAAATGATTAGCAAGCAATTTGTGAATGCTTTCCCTCTCCAAGCACAGTCCAGTTTGATCTATATCGAATCAACACCCACCAAAACTCAGCTGGGAAAGTGAAACTGACCCTGAGGATGCTAGAACGGGTATTGGCGGTTGCGTGTTTTACGGCGTTTCCGTGGGAGCGACTTCCGGGGTGTGATTGGGGACGCATGCGTCATGACCCCCCGGTCTCGTTAATTCACGCCTCAGTGATCATACGTGGACGATCCGCGCTGTGAAGTCATGCGGCACTGATCAGAGGTTGTGTGTCGGGGCTATCATCAGATTGAGGTCGGGATGAGCGAGCGAGAGCAGGCCAAGGATAGGCAACCACCAGGGACCCGCCACAAGACTAACAACAAGTGGTGCAGAGCGCAGAGTTTAAAGGCATTTCCTACAATTCAAAGTGGCGCCACATATTGACAATTATACATGTTCAAACTGGTTCCTTGTGACACATTCTAATTCCAATTGATTGAAATCTCAAGTTTTATCCAGATTGTCATAGCCCAATCGGTAAAATAAGCTTATTTTATTGCTCGATTTATCTAAGAAAAAGTACTGAAAAATAAGGTTTGCTTAAAAAAAATCGGAGAACTATGTCTTTTGGGATTTGTATGCATAATATTGCACGTATTTATATCCTGTGAAGGTTTCAGGAAATTTAAGTGGGTCTTTCTAGGTCAAAATTTACTTTTTAGAATTTAGATACATATGTATATTACATTAAAATTCTATCATGACATTAATCTCGAGATCACAAACAAGGACGGCGACTGATATTTTACAGTTTCATACGTGTTCTACAATAATTTGAAATTATCACATTTAACTTTCAGGAAAATGACATGTGTTTAAGTTTTGAAGGGAACTAGCCCGATATGCCTTTAAAATCGCAGAAATAGTTTATTTCAGAGTAGGGTGTCCTGACTGATTGGTTTTTCTACATCGCTGCTTCGAATATATTCCAGTTTTGTTTGTTGAAATTGATTTAGGTGGAATACCATCAAAATGATCATTATTACATTATTGGGTTTCTGCTATGATACATACCGAATCACCGTCGAAATGACGATGGGATATAGTAAATGTAATCGCAGCATGAAGTATGATATACTTATTTTGTCAAGGCCTTTCTGGTGATGGTTGTGTTTGGTCAATGAAAGTATTTTCCATAAAGGTAGTAAAGAGAATTGCTATAAAATCACATAGGATAAATATGGTATTACGCCATCAGTAATAATTAACTTTTCTTCTATATCAAAATGAATGTCACAATTTGTATAAATGCTAAAAAATTCATAGGAGTCTAGAAAATCAATCAGTGCTTCTATTTCGTTATTATAACCAATCTAGGTCCAGGGAAATAGTTGGAATTCATTTAATAGAAGTCAATGATATCCAAAGGCGGATCTAGATGATTAAAAAACTTCACCAAGGCACAAATGCGATATATGCAATTCTTGTATGATCAAGTTACATTTATGATCTCATTTTGACTCCGTGTTTAAAGATGACATTGGGGAGCAGGGGCGACTCGTATCAGATTACTGTATGACTCATCGTTCAGTGAAGGTGAATCAATGCCTTTCCGTACTCAGTCACTTTGTGACGGCAGACAGGACAAGGCCAGTGATCACAGCAAGGTCAGCGACCTGCGAAATGCCGCATTACTGTCCGTCAATAAATCCTAACAGAGGACTGATAGGCGCCGACTCACCCATCAGGAATTTAATAAAGTCAGATTCATCATATTCTATGTTCGGTATTTGATATTCGATAGTCGAGAGTTTCAGTGACTTTTGTTGTTGTTCTTCTCCTTCTCCTTGTTCTTGTTGTTGTTGTTGTTCTTGTTCTTGTTGTTCTTGTTGTTCTTCTTCTTCTTCTTCTTCTTCTTCTTCTTCTTCTTCTTCTTCTTCTTCTTCTTCTTCTTCTTCTTCTTCTTCTTCTTCTTCTTCTTCTTCTTCTTCTTCTTCTTCTTCTTCTTCTTCTTCTTCTTCTTCTTCTTCTTCTTCTTCTTCTTCTTCTTCTTCTTCTTCTTCTTCTTCTTCTTCTTCTTCTTCTTTTCCTATTTGTTCATTCATTTTCCTTTCACTAATTTCTTTTCTCTTTTGGGGGGTTGGGGGCTTAGTCTGCATTAGTTCATTCAAGGATGCAATCATGAAGTGAACATTTCCATTCGTTAGCTGATATCTAAATATAAATATAAATGCAAGAAGTTGGCAACGAAAGATGGAATAGGATCAAAATAATGTTTCCGTTAGTTATACCTAGAGATGAAAATACATATTGGCTGACTTGTGCAGTTACGCTTTGAAGTCTCCCCTCAGATACGTCATGATAAAATGATGGTTACCGTTCTTCAGACAAAAAAGAACCATAGCAGCCTGTAGCCTATTTATTATGTCAACTATAGAATTCAAAGCTACAGTCTGAACATTGTAATATGAGATAGCTCTCTGTGTAGTCTGTTGTTAAAGGCCAGAGCGAAACAACGACAAGGTAAACAATGGAAATATCATCTTGTAGCTTCTATAGAGAAAGACAGGAAACAAAAGGAAACTAGTTAAATTGTATTCAACAGCACTGTGTATTCGGAATGGAAATGGTTCTTTTGGGATTGTTGATGCATGTATCGTCTGTACATGATATATGTTTTCTGTGTTCTAAGGCTTTCTCAAAATAAGGGGATATGGCAATGTACAGTTTTCTGCCTTGAAGATGCGTCAGTTTGAAATCACACATACATTTGCGAAAATCACCATAAGAAAAACAATTATCGAATTTGTAAGAGTTAAATAAATGAAGTCCGTATTTATTGGATTTGTTCAGTTTCTTTTGCCTATCCAGGATTTGACGTCTTTGCATATTAATTCAGTGCAGACCGATCGTTTTACGTTATCATCAACCAATAAAACATTCAATTCAAAAACAAATGAACACTTTCCGAAAAGCGTCCCATGATGCAAATATTTATTCATGACCCATCAAAACAATTGACACTGATTATCTTTTAAAGACATTAACAATGCTACAATTAAGTTTCTGTAATAGTGGCAGGTTCCTGTTATTTCTTTAGTCAGACGACACATGTAAAACACCGCAATACAATGGACAACGGATCCTGTCAGATGTATTCAGTCACCTAAATCTGACCTGGGAATCAACAGCCCGACCGTATTGGGAAAATTAAACTTTGATGGGTGATTGGCAATACAAAGAGGTCTCCAAGACTCAATATTATGAGAAAAGGTGGTTACTGAGCTCGCAGGGATGGCCGTTCAAGGTATCTTGTATTGCAAAAGATATGTCCTACTGCTGGAGAGGGAAGAACATATTTTTGTTACAATGACTTGTTAAGTCTTTGATTCATAGCTCATTCGCAACATCTCACTGCGGCCGAACATTATTTATACTCCATCGCTAGCTGCGGGTAGTATTTCATAGCTTTTCAGCCATGAGTATATAACAATATTGTACTAGCAAAGTATTTTAGCAGAACAAAAAGAAAATTTAATCAGAATATCTATTGGGATTATTACAAGCTAATCAAAGATTCAAAAGAAACGAAATCCACTAGAGAGGGTCAAATGTACGTAGTCAGATGAGCAATTGTCAACAGAGATTGATAGAGAATAATAAATATGGAGACTGCTAGGCTCAGATTAATAAGAGAATGTTCTCGATATGTTCACAAGATCAATAATGATTAACTGTGCGTACAATGTTTTCCCGCAACCTGGGAATATTTACTATACATGTACTATTGTTTTTAAGAAATAATGGATTAAAACACATGAAATCTGAGGAGGATATGTATGGTATAATAGTTACCATTATCACGTAAATCAAATAATAAAATCAAGGATGATGTGTTACATCACATATCAAATAATATAATGTGAGTTTGTATGATAATAGGCCCGCCCCCTAGCGTCATTTCGCTACTACACGTCTGGACGAACGGGCTTTCCCACAAACCCCCACCTATAATGGGTTAAAGAATCCCAAATAAAAATATAATGTTGACCTGCATGCGAATGTTTCCATCAATTACATTTGTAAATAACGATGCAAAGGTTAACGGTCACACAGAGCAGCTGGGTCTATGAGTGTCCACCCTGTGAGCTGCTCATAACCAGGGCGCCCTACACGATGTTTACAGCCCCCTCCGACCTTCCCGTGACTCACTCACTAATTTCCTCCCGGAGGTCAACACGATGAAATTCCATCAGAGTACTTCCTGTGTTGGGCGTCACTGGTCATCAGGGAACATTCAGACCTGGGACCTGGTCTTGAGGGTATTGGCGGCTCGTCAGGGCACAGCGGACCACACCCACTGCCACTCCGCTGGGACTATAACCCTGGAGCATTACTCGGATGCCGGTCGGAGTAGCTCATAGACGTACAACTGTTACTACGCCCAGTAGAGTGGCAATTTGACACCTAGACTTGAACCCATTCTCCAGTTTATTTTTGTTAGCATTTAAATGGTACCTTCAGGGCATATGCTACAATTGATATAAGTGCCACTGGTGATTTTTTTTATATTGAGATTCATCTCTTCAAATTGGTAATTTCTGATGTATTCTAATAATATATGAATGAAATATGATATTTTGTCCAGTTTATTTCTACCCTGTATGTAAAAAAGGACTATTAACAATTGCTGATTAATATAGCAAATATACTGAAATCTATAACTTTCTTCAAGTCTCTCAAAATCTAGGGTGGTGACCTATCGTTCTTATTACTCAAGTGTAGTACTACGCATCTTCTTGGGACGTACTATGTGAAAACTAACTTTCAAAATTGTCTATATATTCTCTTAAGATATCATAATATTATCTCTAAATCCAAAACTAGCGCGGTGACCCTCACTTGTTCGATTAGCTATGGATTCTACAAATCTTGAGGGTCATCATATTCAATTCTTAGTATATTGGTCAACGTGGATGTCAATTTTCAAGATAAATTGTGCGATGTGCCTACAATTAATCTCGTTTCTTCAGCACATGGAACATGATACTCTTGGCAGAATATCGTTCTGTAAGGATCAGATCAAATACACTTAGTTTGGCGTATTTTTTTCTAGATCTGTCTACTCAAATCTGTCATTCATGTAAAATAACCTTCACCTCTGGGCAGCGACAATCTTATATTATTTACATTGGAAGAGGACGTTTGAGCTTACAAATCGGTTTCTTTGTTTGGTAATAAGAAAAAAGTTGATGAGTGTTTGATCTGTGTCCCCGTTCACCATTGAGTTTGGAGTGTGCAGGAATATGGACGAGGTGATAGCCGAGTGAATATTCTGAAGCGCCTCAAACGAGATGGCAAATGGGAACACAGACCAAAGACCAATATATTTCTCATTTTACCTTAGCCTTACAAGTCTATCTGTTTGTTGCCTGTTGAGTATCAATTTCCTTGCGCGCAAACCTGTAGGGTACGAGTATTTAACATTAAGTCTACGGACGTTTATGCCAGGTTTCAGATAACAAACGATGCAGCATGGTGCAGCCGGGAGTACGGTAATTACAGAATGTCTCTAACTTTAACTGATTATGGCTGTTGTTGAGAATGTACATATAATCCTTGATGGAAGATCTAACACTTGTGTGGAGATTAGAAATTTGCTAATTTTAGGTCTATAATAATAAAAGGCTGACTGTCTTCGTGCATCAAAATACTTGGTAAGATCATCAATAAGATATATTATATGCCTATGTCTTCAGCATTGAGATATATCTGATAATTAATCGCCACATGTTTTTGACGTTCCAAGACAGTTAGTCAGTTTCAGTGATATATCTTATTTAGAAATCAGCTTAGCTGTTAGTGTTATTTATATGATAAATAGCAATGGCCGTCCTTTAGGCGTCATGCATAATGCGAACGAAATGATATCATGGTAAATATCGTATCTTGTAGTACATCCAAAACCATTGCAAATTTAAAAAAAAACATACATGTAGCTAACTAGCCTGTATGTTGCTAAAGGAGCAAAACTGCCTGGTAATAAAATAATCACTGGTTTGGGTGGTTGAATTACGCTGGGTTTAACAACCTTTTAGAGATCTAAAAACGCATAATTTCTTTCAAGATCGCAAGCTATTGGAAAATCGCTGTTTTTGCTGTTGGGTGAAATTTGACCTTAACACCGTCACTTGCTTCCCGCTGGGACCCGTGAACCTGTCAACGACTAAATGCTGGTACCAAACCTATCAGCACCCTGCACTTCCAAATCTCGCCACAGTGTCTCGTAGACGAGACTGTGCGAGATTTCCCTGGAGGTCCAACCCTGTAATTTTTATTCACTTGAACTGAGTGCAACCGTGAATTATAGGACCTAAAATGAATGGAGGGTTGATCACACTCTTCGAGTGATCTATGGACTTACTCACTTCCTGCTGAAGATGTTAGAAGCTCTACCTCTCTGTCCTGCTTTCTCTCTCTCTCCCTCTTTCCCTCCGGAATCTGCACTCTAACGTTCCCGTAGTATGAGTGTGCTGATATCGATATCCATTGATAAAACATTCCCCATTGACAATTTTATGGGGCCACAGTAATCTAGTAGTAAAGCCGTAGTTACACTTTCACCCACCACAGTAAACTGTAATTACGGATTGATTACGGATTTGAATTAACCTGGAAGCCATTGATATATAGACAATAATCCGGGGTCTTATGGACAGGCAGCTGCACACCAAGAGAAGTTAACGCGTGGTCATACACGAACATGAGTCTACAGAGCCGCCTGTCCACAAAACAATCTGTTGTTGTATTTATTATCCATCTTCTGAGCACATTGAACCTTGGAATAAAAGGGTATACACATATACAAATATATTTTCTGAATGTGGTTTGAAATTGCCAAGAATACTGCACACTTCAGTGCTATTATTGAAAAAATATTAGTAAGAATTTACTATGGGCATAAGAAGTGATTTTCAGCGGCAGGGTTTCAGGGTATTGACCGCCGTAGAGGCAATATCATGCGCCTGGTCTGTGTCTAACAAAAGACAGAACTACTCACAAAACCCAGCAGAGGAAAAACGCCTACTAGCTCCTTGTTTATGACTCTCTGGCTGGTAGGAAACATGTCGGCCATGTCAGTTTAATGCTGCGGGGGTAATAGGTTTTTCCCTCCCAGTGTACAACCAATAACAACATCGACATAGAAACGATGAAGTTATTTTCGCGGTTTGAAAGTGGGTTTCCATGTTAGCTACTCTGGCTTTGTAAAGTGATGACATTCAACCACAGAAATGGCACAGTAGGGAAACGTGGGTGTTGATGATTGGTAGCAGATTTCAAAGTCCCAAATCAGCAGGTTTGGGACATATTGATTTAGACGTTCACTTTCTCTAAAGCCATTTAATACCAATCTGAAACCTCAGGAATTATATTTAGCTGTCTTTAAATCTGGCGTTCATCTCCGAATATCCCAGTAAATATCTAGCCTTAGATTATCATTGTATCAGGAACAGTTTAATATGGGTCCTTTCCATATAAATGTATATGTATGAACCATTGTCAAGACTATCGTTTGAAGATAAAAGTCAGGTAAATGGCTTTTTGTCTTGCATTGTAAATAACGATGGTTCAATATTTTTAGATTACTTCCCCCAATTGATTTTCCTCGATGAAAGGTTCATACCTCAAACATGGTAATGTATTATCTTTATAGACTGGTCAAATCACCAGCATATACCTTGATAATCACCCGACTCTCCGTAGCAGGATTCGAAACGCTTACAACAGCAGAACAGGCTGCGAACACACTACACACCATGGGCAAATGAATCACTTTTGCAGCTATTGTTATGCTGTAGGAAGGCAGTGCCCCCATAACAATATAAAATGCAACAGAGAACAGAGAGATAAATAACCACTACCTGTGAAGAAGGATAGATACTACACACAGGATGCCGATCCAAAGAATCGACAAACTGTTTGTAAAAAAGGCCATGGAGTGAAAGCGAGGTATATTAGTCAACGCCAGGTCCCTGCGGCAACCATCGATAGCAGACAACAGGCAGGATGTTGTGACCGCTGCGATACCCATGCCTCATGATTAGATGAAACAGACAACTCTCACAATCAAGCCAACACCATTGTGAACTGTGGAGGTAAAAAAAACCCTGTTGACATGTAGGCGGCGGGTGTGGTCAAAAGATGTTAAATTCCTGGCATAAGGGTACGGATAGATGGTACCCCCTGTACCCGTCGTGACAGGTACAAAACGTACTTCAAGGCCTGTCTCATGAGCTAATCGTAACTGCGGTCACCTTTTGTATGTCCCACCTAAGCTGATCTGAAGCACTATGATACACTTTCAATAAGTTAAGATTAGAATTTTTGGATACCTCCACACACACCACAGTTTTGCCTTTTCTTATCGAAGTGTATCGGGAGGTCTATCGTGGGGCATCGTCGTTGGCCGGTGCGGGGCTTGACATTCCGCTAACCTGGCGTTTATACTAGACGACTAAAACGTGATGACTGTAGATTGTCTAGCCAATAGTCGTCATGTGGTTCTAAATTACGCCTCAATATCGGCCTCAAGAGACATCAACCCACGAATTTCCTCAAGTATTTACACTTTTATATCTACCCCTGACTAGCCGCTGACATCTGAAAGTCATCAGGTGCTGCAAAATTTAAGTATTACCGCCTATAATCGTCTAGTATAAACGTCGGGTTAGGCTGCCTGAACACAACTTACTTTGCATGTTAGACACATTGGTTTTGATTGGTAGAAACACCAACACAGCCACACCCACATCCATGCAATCACCCATAATGCACCTGGCCGTGCTGGGTCTCGTGACAGCTCGAGAGTTGTGCGTGATTGTGACGTGTCTTTTCAACCATCATGGTTTCTAGTGGCTTGACAGAAAAGAAGGAAAGTCAATGACAGAAAGGCCTAGTTTCTGTGACAGACTTTCGTAATGGGGACATTGTACATAGAATCACGGACTGAATTCCTTTTGGGAATCGTCTAATCGCCTTCCGGTAATTAGTGCAAACTGAGGGAAGTAATTCCCCATCTATTGTCCCTGTGCATCTCACATGTAGGGGCACTGTGATTTCACTCTCCCCTCACAGTCCTAGCACTGGCTCAAACCTGAACCTTTGGTTAGAACTCTAGAAGTCAGCCAACATTTAATTGTATAATCGCCACGAAGCAGATAAGGAATTCATTAACAAGTAGTAAACACGTGTGATAGGTTAAGTCGAACCACGGTATACCATCATCCCCTAAAAGATAGATATGTTGCTGACTCGATTGTTCCAGTTCATCTTTAACAATCATCAAAACACGTTAACAGAATGAACTGTACTAAATCATCCACAGTTAAGAATATATCCTTTATATTCAGAATTGCCTTCAAGCACACCCCTGAAAAGGGCTGTTTAGCTTACTTAACTCTACCTTATTCCACTCAACCTTCCCTACAGCATGCAATTTCTGCTTTATCTGTGTGGGTCCCAAATGCCCTCAAAGCTTCCATAATTCTTCTCATCACATTATATCACAAAATTCTATTAACACGATCGGCCACTATGGAATTTATGGAAGAAATACACTGGCAGGTTTATTTGTCAATATATCTGATACTCCTCCTCTTGGGATCAGTACAAACTCAGAGGAGCCATGCGGAAGAGCAAAGGGCACACTGCACTGAATATTAAGAGAAAACGTAGTTATTGAGCTTGTAGCGATCGCCGTTGATCAACGCTAGAGGTGGAGGGCCATAATTATAGGACAAAAAATGAGAACAAGATCACTACAGGTTCACTCACTATGTTCACTGATTACCATATACTTAAACCCTGGAATAAATGCAATTTTCTCCATTTACTAACTCATTGATTCATAGCTCATTCACTTCGTCTCAGTGAACTAAAACATTTTTTCATACTGCACCAATAGCAGTGGGTAGTATTACATAGACGTTCGGCCACAGCTATTTAACATAAGAGAAGATTCCATTGAAAGTAGCCTTCTCAAACTAGGCATACATGTGCCAGACTACAAGTATAGATGTACTGTATGTGTGGGTACCATTCACCTATCATTTTAAGTAGTGCAAATTCCTGAGACTAGGTCTGAGTATCGGGGCCTCATGTATGTGATATAGTGTTGGTAATTCAATTTCCCTTTCCTGATTATTGATAGATGAAAAATGATGAAGGAGGTAGTATATCTGTAAAGGGAAGGCACAGCAGCCTAAGAAGGTTCTGCATGCCTAAAGCCAAACCCAAGCTCGTATACTATGTCTAATTGAATATGACACGAAGTCAACATAGCTATACACCAACCACTGCTGGTTTCGTGAGCAGCGCTGGCAAGGCATACCAGGAGGAGCAGCTCTGAATATCAGGTCACACCAAGCTGAGCTGCTCCCCGGGCGAGGAGCGGCAAACATGAAATGAAATACGTGAGTTATTGACTGTGCGTGAGCAGGGTGGGCGTGACTGAGCCTAGTCTGGCCTGCTGAGCAACTCAAAACCTTAACCCATCTGTAGGAATAATACATGGAACTGCTCAGTTCATTCCTTATATGATATATGTTTAAAATACTAAAATGTTTAGTCCTTACTTATCATGAAAATGTATTTGTGGCTGATTGAGGAGCTTCATGAAGATATACGAGAGGAGAGTACTATATGAAGGCATGGTTAGAGAGTGGTCGGGTATTTTTACCGGTACACCTTCTCAATTTATGAAGCACATCACAGGCTGCATGTGTTCCATATTTCAAACGTTCGTTGTCAAATCATCTTTATATTCCTGAATTGGGAATACATAAAATACTGAAGGAAAATAGATTCTAGGTGTCAGACATCACTCAGAAATTAAGTCGGTGAAATGATAGTCCATATTGCGAGCCGCCTATGGGACATTTGGGAAATCATTTGCTGGAATTTAACAATATGCGCTTCATGTTTCAGGAATGGAAATAAATACACATCATACTTTGTCGTTTTCATACCGTAGAGGACTGAGATCAACAATAATATGAAATTATTCATCAGGCCTGTCATTAATTGTTAACAACGTATACGGTGTAGTACACAGACAGCATATTGTAACAAGCATCAAATTACATTCACTCTGTCATATACATCGACATACCACACTCTAGAGGCAGGGTTTAGGTGCATTTCACATACCTTTAGGGCATGCTGCTAAGTCACAGTTCGCCTTGGAAGACAAGCCTAGACAAAAATAAGCCAGAACAGAAACATTTCGTACGGTTCTATTGTGACATGACAAACGGTGCATATTTGCAGTACATATGTCACGGGTATGTAATCTCGTTTACCTTTCATGTAAATATATTTGTGTGCATAGACTTTTGTGTATTACTAGACGTCAATCACTCGTGGTTTACACAGCCGCCTGTCTACAAAATAATCGTTTGCTGGAGGTATATTTACCATCCACGCTTCTCCAATAAATTGAACCAAGGAATTGTCGTTTTAAAGATAAATATCAATATGGATATTTTTTTGTTTTTGCTTAATTCACAAAGGGACTATTTCACCTATACAAATGTTGTTTTAAAAGTTTTTATTCATCCTGGAGCTATACAATAGGTATTATGGATTCACCTATCTTCATGGCTCTCCAGCTCGATTTCAAAGCCATAAAGGCGCCTACAGTGTAGGCTTACAATGTCATGGCCATTTGCAATTTGTAATACGGTCAAACATATATAAGATATGTTCCAGTTTTTTTGTTGTTTTTTTAAATCATTTTATTGCTTTCGAATTTTACAATTCGCTCTTCCAGGCAATAATAAGTGCAGAAACAAACAGAGCAAAAGCTATGATATTTACAATGAAGGCATGAACAAGTACATAAATTCCCACACTCTTATATACAGGCTATTCATTAATGGGCAATGCTGCATCGATTCCATTGTCTCGATCCAGTGCCCTTCACCAGATCTATTCAAAGGAACCCAGCTTGTCCCCATGATAATACTTACAGTGCAGTTGCCAATACCATACTTCAACTAACCGTTTCCTGTCACATATTAGTTTTATAAACAACATTTCGGTTTCGCTTGATAAATTACTACTAAATAATAACATAAGCACAGGTAGCGCTTACATGAAACAGGCTGGCAATATACTTTTAGCAATATAGTGTTATTGGCCAGCTTTGAGACCATTTACCACGGATTGCAATCTTTATTATCCATCATATACAATTATTACATTGAAAGTGTATGAGGATTTAATAAACCACGACCCATTACATAAAACCTGTAAGATATAACTGGTATACTGATTAAAATCCGTGGTATACGGTCTCAAAACTATGGTGAATGGGACAAATAGTCAAATTGGGCTTTAGAGCAATGAAATAGTCCCTATTGTTACACCCTTAAATATGACAATTACTGGGTTTAATTATTCGAAAAGAGAGATAATAAATAGAACCAAGGCGGCCGTAAGCAATGAGAGATTGACGCGTCGCAATATCTGATAGTATTTAAACAATGGCCCGTGGTTTACTGAGTCCTCTTCCATTCTCGTTGTGGGCTCTGTATACCATGGATGATAATATGCAGTGGCTTTGTATTGGTGCAGTCCACTGGTCATTGGCCTTAGTTAGCTGATCAACACCACCTGGTACCATCATCAATCCGCCCACGGACACGGACTGATTTCTGTCTGTCACTTTGATCACGTATGCTATACTCATATCACCGTGTGTCTAGATATAACGTTTACCAAACCTCTTCAGCCTAAGAGGAGTCTGTGAGTTCATCAGCGTGTAGCACTTTGCTTTAGTGTGGTGCCCAGCGTTGAAAGCTCAGATGGGAGTGTGGGATGAGGCTCAGCTGGGTGGACCATCTCAAGTGCGAGTACTTTAGATGGCAGGGAGGTTATATAGGACCTGTTCAGATAAATGAAGTGGGTGAATATGAGCCAGGCCAGCCGAGCCACCTGAACACACTTTGTAGCATAGGTAACTGTAGGAGGTAGGCTTGGACACTTATGTGGCGGAACACTAGAGGTCTCAGGGTCGGAAGAGGAGTAGAAATGTCATGGAAGTTAGAGGGGGCACAGGACATTGATCTATCTTGACCATTCCTTCTCACCGTTTCTTTTCGCCAGTGACAATGAATTCATCGCATTTCTACTCATCAGACCCTTTTTTTCTATATTTCTCACTTTCACAACCACTCCATTTTCATGAACTCAAAAGGTATCCCCACCAACAGTGCATACCCACCTTCACTCCCAAAATAACCACCGTCCTTCACACTGACCTAATTGTCAGTCATGTGGGTATATTATGACTTCCACTCGATTTGCGATTAATCGATGGAAATGGTGAATTTTTTATATTTTTTTTTAGGTTTTATGGGGTTCGATTCGATAGTACGTTATCCCTGTGACAGCTTTAAGTTCACCACTTTTAGATCAACATGTTTTAACTGGGAACATTTCCTTTGATCAATTCTAGTCTTAGGCTTATCTGCTTGGAGCAGTTACATTTTTAGCATAATATTGCTTTCTAATATTCACCTTAGAAATACTAGGATGCCCTTAAATTTTGTTATTAGGGCTAACGGGAGGTTGGCAGTAACAGAAGAGGACCTAGTAACTAAGGACGCCTCGTCCCACGTGACCGCACTGATCACGTGCGCCCACCGATCACGTGACAAGCACTTTCAAACCCGACCTACTCGGCCATTTGCTCCCGGACCGCCAGTCGATTTAGAGACCACCCATCCACCAACAAGAACTCTTGTCTTTTTTCTTATTTTCTACTACTTCGTAGGGGTATTACAGTAGTTCGTGAAAATTCTTCCTAAATCATAATTACTACTGAACTCCCTCCGTTATTTTCATATAGTAAAAGGTAACCCAATAAAACTTTCCATACATAAACCCTATCCTGTGTTAGTCATTAGTGCTGAAAATATCATTATTAAATATTTTGGTCTTGGATTTTGAGAACGGATTCTCGTTGTGCAAACAGCTTCCGGGTACGCTACTCATAGTCTCAAGTGGCAACTTTCCTACATGACTAGGAAAATGCAGATAGATACGTCTCAGCTAGATAAGCTAACCTTCATCTATCAAAATATCTTGAAAATAAAAAGAGCTTGCTATTGACCACAACCGATGAAAGGGGGCTCAAAGTTAGAGGTCGAACAATATATATTTGGAAATAAACTATGCGTACTATGTGAATCGAAATGAATAAAGACTGCTCAAAGTCTCCATGCTATATTTAGAATATATTGGCGGACAGTTCCCGACTTCAGTGATACTTGAACCAGGCACCTAGGCATATTCATTGAGGAAGCCCTTGAGATGAGATCTGAGCCAACATGAATCAGATCAAAAAAAGAGATGGGTTTGAACCCGAGACCTAAAGATCACAGGGTGAAGGCTGTACCCTCTCAGCCGGGCTCATCTAAGCAGAGACCTCGTCCCGTGTGGGCCAGAAGTAGCCCGGACATCAGGGGGGAGAGCAGCTCAGAGCTCTGATCAGGTTCATTACCAGGTCAAAGCCTAAATAGTGAGCAGCTCAGAGAGCACTTAGAAAGCGCTTAAGGCACCACTCGCGAGAAGTGATTTCCTAACGATGGTGCTGATACAGCAAAGTACATATGTCGGTCAAATATACATATATGTTTTCCTTTCTATTTTTCACCATATTGTCCTTTAATATCTAATATATGTCTAATTCTATATTGTCTTAAAATCTAACGAATGTTTGACAGCTCATGGTAACTGTACATTAATCATAGATTTTTCAATTCAGTCTTGAGATTTGGACCAGATGTATACATTTGCTCACGATCCGAGGAGTAGTATGTACTCATTGATTTGATCATTTTCGCTAATAGTAATAGTGATAGTATTATGTTGCAACTTGAATATCCGGGAGGAATTAACCCTAGAAACCTCTCGATTTCACAGAATACGCTTTTAACATGCCCATGTCATTTTACACAATCTTTTTAAACAATTACGCATATAAAGGGACTGGTAGATCTAGGTTAGAATCCTTGTTCTGTTATTAATATAATGGAAATCATATTTTCCAGGTAATTTTCTATATACATTATCAAGAAAATGTATCTATGAGACACTTTGAAAATATTTCTATCATATTGATTGTACTATGTATGGCCTTTGTATCAGGTGGGGTATTTAGCTTTAATAAAACAGAAAATACTACCGATTCATACCAACGGACTTTGCGTCGTGGCAAAAATCGAACATGTTTGATTGCATTAGGACGGTCTACGATGCACACCGACGTGGCCCTTACGTCGGTGTGCATCGTAGAGCACGTCATAAACCTTGTCTCACTGGTCCGGCGCAGCTCCTCCACCCGATGCAAATTCTCAATATACCTGGTAAAGCACGTCAAGAGACGCATCGGAGTACATAGGAAGCCCAGTGGGTTCACAGCTAATAAAATGTTTGTGTGGTTCGTTTCAGTATTTAGTAGTGTTCCCATTCACACCAAGCTCGGTGGTTAAGTGGAAGGGGTGTTCGCCTCGAGCATAGAAGATCAGGGGTTCGGACCCCGGTCGGGTCATACTAAAGACTCACACAAAAAGGGTACCCATTGCCCATTCGGTTTAACACCTGCCATCATTGCCGAATTCGGTGATTGTGGACACACAACATTACCTTAATAAAGAGTGCTGAAAAAATCATCTTAAGTGTCCCTCAAGTATTAGCACAATGTATTTAGGCTTGCTAAAACAACATTCCCTTTACGAGACCTTTGACCGACGAAAATTAAATGTAAAGTAAATGCATTTTTCTTCGTCTTGCAATAGAATTTGTGCCTATGAAGAAAGAAGAAGGATGATTTCAAAGTTCCTGATGCATTATTATCATTTTCGGTATTGATAAAAGAACATTTGCAATTAAAAGTAGTACAATGACGTCCTCAGATTAATCTAGCTTAAGGCCTATCTTATATATCACGAATCGTTCATGAATCCAGGTTTAAGCTGGAGAATGCAGCACCGAGCTCGAATGATTTGCTCATGTAGGCCTCTGCAACACTAACGATCTTCTTCTGAGTTTAATGCTCCATAATTGGGTCAACGCAAAGCTGGTTGTCTTTATCCTTGAGGCGTACACTAATCCTTGTACCAATTAGGCCTGAGCCTCTTTAGGCCTGCTGACCTAGTCTGCGGGATGCCGTCTCATGATACGGGCCGGATATTGGTGGCATCCTTACGATTACCGCCACCCTGCTTCAGTAAGAGGACAACTGGATTCACAAACAGGATGACCAGATTGATAAATAGGATCGAGGATAAGATGGGCGGATTAGGAAACATGTAGGGGGAAAAGCTGATGCTGACTAACAATTGAATTAGTAGGGTGGATATACGGGGTTAAATCAGGGTGGGGAGGATTTATAGGTGAATCAGCCATGCTGGGATATAGTCCGGGGTTGTTGGTGTATTCATATCACGATGTTCAGGGGCATGGTCGGGCGATATAGGAGTCTCAGCGTGTGTCCATCAACCTGTCTCTGCACCCTCTCTGCTTCTCCTCCCCACCGCAAATCTCCCACAGCCCCAGCCGCTATCCCTCTCCCTGCACAATCCCTGTAAGGCAGTAATAAACAGGATACATGTATCAGGTATTCAGCGTCCGCCGGCCCTATCCTCACCGGGCTGTCAGAGGGGCGCGTGTAAACAGGAATACATCTCCATCGATGCTATTTTCACTAATATGACAGCCTTCATCATCGCCATACATATATCAGCCTCTACTATCACCATGTACCACCCATTATCATCTTACATCTATCTATCAGTATCATCTGTATAACCATCCGTGTGACTGATAAAGCTGTAATTAGTTCCATGTTGATGTTACGATTATATCGACAGTATATAATTACTGAAATGGTTCTAATAATCATTAAAAATTGCATGACTATATGGGTGTAACCATAAGTAACCACTTTGGCAGTACTGAACTAGAGGGGCTCAAGCTGTACATGGTTTAACATATAAGGATGTTTGGAAATAATAAGAGAAAGCATGGTTACTGAGCCTGAAGGGATAGCCGTTCGAGGTCTTTTGATGCCATAAATACGTCCCGAAGCCGTAGGCGGAGGGACGTATTTATGGCATCAAAAGGCTGAGAATGGCATCCCTACAGGCTCAGTTGCCACGCTTTCTTATTATTACATACCTAAATATTAAAAAAAACGTTAATTTTTAAACTTATTTTATGTAGCTTTTGACCTGATACATTCACTTTGCCGAATATTCACTACGGGCGCAGTGTGCCCGAACATTATTTATACTGTACCCCGAGTAGCGGGTAGTATTTCATAGACGTTCGGCCATAGGTATGTAATAATATCAAGTATAAATCAAAATATCTATTGATACTCGTTCTTAATCCAACAGCGCCTTGGTATAGCTAAAGTACATATAACCTAAGGTTTGGAGGAGAAACAGACTAAGTAGAACAGGATACTTTAAATTTATTCTGAGTGATTGATGCAGCTGGTTATCTATAATCCGGAGGACGGCCCACAAATATTCTTGTAAATTAACGGAGCCTGCTACAGCGTGCGTTTGATGAACACTTAACCTTATTAGTCTTTGTTTTTATGATTTTTATTTTTTTTTCTCTCAATATAAATCCACATAAACATAACTTAAATCTTACCAAGATCATCATCTCTATGATGGTAATCTGTATGATGGTGATCTTGGTAAGATTTATGTTATGTTAAGTTAAGTTAAGTTATGAACGCCAAATGGCATCATTTCAATTATAATTACTCTTTACCCGTCGGACCATTAATATTGACCAATACATATATCATTCAGCAGTAGCTATCATCAAGAGCACCAATCATTGTTAAAATCACTAATCTTCCTAAATTACCTTGAGCGTGACTAACTACAATGATTATCACATACATCAAATATATTCCTATAGCAACAGCCATACAGTCGCAACCCACAAGCTATAATCTAGTAAAATATCACTATCTTCATTTTCATCAGCGCCAACATTGAAACTACCAGCACGCACCACACCCCGCCCCTCTGCCACACTCAGCACGAGTGGCGACAGTCCACTCTCCCTGACTTTTTTATTATTTCTTTTTTTTTAAAAATACTTCATTTATCATGGGGGGTAAATCGATACCGTTTTGAGCGTATCCCTCAGCCAACAATGGTGCAGGAATTTTACCCTCATAGTAACAACAGACTAAGTTATCACTCTTTCAGTGATCGTACAATTTTGTTTTACTCTTTGTTCAGATGGACCTCTATTTGTCCATCCGACATACAATACTAATTTCCAAATAATTCACCTTACATTATCAATATCAATATGTGCCTCACGACGTCTGTTTATTAAAGGCATATCGGGCACTGGGTCTCTAAAATTGAAACTCATGTCATATTCTTGAAAATAGACTATATTCATCTCAAAGTGTTGTGGAATACATATCGAACCTAAAAAATTGTGGGTCACCATCGTAGTTTTTGATGTAGAAATTTATAGCATGATCATATCATAAAAGAATGTATAGAAGTCCTAAAAATGTTTTTCTTTACATAGTAAAACTCAGACCTGTCATCTTCTTTGAACGTTTACATAATATAGTAAATATACGATACTACACATTTAGGTTTTAAAAACAATAGGTCAAAGTCCTCGTTATTTCTACTTACTGTAGAAGAGTATCAAGCTGCCGACGTTTTTCCTATCACTCCTTCCCTTCTTAATGTAATTAAACCAGCTTACTGCGGCCTTACTCAGGGAAGTAAGCGTTGAGGTAACGAAGAAAACCTAATAAACAAAATGCAATAAGCAGGTAACATTACGGATTCGTCTTCATTTGTTAGGACAGTATTGCCATCCTAGAGAATCATGTATCTAGGAGGGGAAACCTTAGTGAATCCTATCGATCAGATTAGCAGTAAGGCTTCGTAAGAGTCAGCATTGGGAAATATTGGAATCCCTCAAGTCCCCTGGTTCAGAATCAGGCGAGAAAAAATACCACAGACTAGAATATAATTGCCTACGATTTTATGACATAGACCAACTATAAAATGGGGAAAGAAGTGTTATTCTCTAGGTATGTATCACACACGTTGATACGTGAGTCGATTGTGTCTTATTTCACAGTTTTCCCAGTAGAAGCTTTAAATGGAGATTTAGCTACTGCCACTGCAGCTGTAACCTTTTAAGGCAATAACGGTGTTTTCCTTCCTGTGCCTCCTCGCGTTTCCTTCCTGCTCCCGTTAAAGCAAACCCAGATCTCGAATCAATGGCCTATTCACAGGGACTGACGCCCTCAGCCTCTGCTGCGTGCATTATGAGCGCGCTCTTTCAAGATAGAGCTGCAGTAAGGGAAATGTACCTGAATGTTCGCCAGTACGGTGTGTGGACCATGCTGGAGCAGGTTTAGGTCTCGGGAAGGGTGTAACTGAGTCGGAGGTGGCGGTGTGGGTGGTAGGGTGAGCCGCACGGAGCACCTCATAGAAATGAGAGAGTCGGGCGCTGATCGCTAAAGGAGCCGCATATGGCAGCAGATATTATCATAAAACTGGATGAGTTTTAATCTTGGCCACCGTATGCCACAACTGGAGTTTGGTATAGTGACTTCATGAGGCGAAGCCGAGTGAAGTCCAGAGCCAAAACTGCAGGAGTGGCATGCGGTGGCCAAGATTAAAACGAATCAGGTTTTGATTTTATCCTACCCCGTCTCTTCGATTTTGGAATATTACGTGATAACAATTTTGTATGCAACTAGTGGCATATAAACCTCTGTATGCCAGTCAGCGTGGCATACGGAAACTCAATGTTAAGCTTATGGGATTTAATATTAGGGGTAGGATATATCCTAGAGGTGTCTCTCGGCGATTTTAACATCCACGTATTATGAAGTATACATGGGAAAAGTATAGAGCACCTCGGATCAGCCACCTGGAGATTCTAGCATGTCAGACTCTCAGGCGATCCCGGAAAAAAGGCCAAATCATCACGTATTATTATATTCATTCAATATTGAATATTCAGAGCCAGTCATGATAATCTTCTTCACCATCAGAACTCACTGTCAATATCCGCCGGGATATTGTATGATAATGTAATTGTAGTCGGGGGGTGACCGCTGGCATCAGTTGTTCTAGCACACTGATAATCGTGAGATGAGGCTTGCTTTTATTTACCCAGTTAATTGTAGAATTGAATGAGAAGTGTAGTTGGCTATATCATCTTTTTATACGACCATGCACGCGATGGGTGGCGTGCTCGAATATCTGTGTGAAGGTACTGTCCGGCCTCTTTGTCATTGTCTTTGAAATAAGGGTTCCACGGATCTTCATACAAATCTTTCATGCTATGTATATCTTTATGTACTAGTGATGTGATCTAAGATGCTATGATTCTCCCTGACTGATATAACCATGATTAGCTAATTTGTTCCTCAAGGACACCTCAATATTATACCTTTTTTGGCATACCTTCCACTTCATTTTCTTTTATTTCTGGGGGGAGGGTCCGGGTTTTTAGATTTCCGGATTGGTAAAAGGTATATGTTACCAAAAGTGAAAGGGTGTAAGTTCCATTTGGGCAAATACATAATATTGCTAGTTTTAGATACAAGCGGCAGTATTCTTTGAGAACCTGGTGCGTAGTAATACCGAGCCTATGTGAGGATATTGCGTAGAGTCAGCTCCGAGGAGCATATGGTCGCTTTTGTCTGAGTCTATATTGTATTTATTACTCAATATATTTAATACTATATTGTATGTATTACTCATATTTTCCTGACAGATGGTATGCGATGTTATAGTTCGTTTTAGTCATGCACTATTTTTTTCGTAGCTGCTTTTTTTTCGTATGCGCTCCCCGGTGCATAAAATGTACCCTTATGGGCCGGGTATGTCCATACACACTCCCTGTATGTGTATTCTATGGACATTTTATTATAGGTGATTGATAAATGGGGCTTGGAACCAGCGGGTAAAACCCACTGAAGGTACGTATTGAGGAAGAGTGCCTTGACAGAGGGTTGCCCACAACACAGGGGTTGGCTTTACAATGAGCAGGTCCCGTCAGCATACACGGTGCCCCCAGGGCTGGGCCCGGTGAGCCCCACCCTCCTCCCTAGCCACCAGCTGGGCCTACACGTCGGAACACGCCCCCTCCCTCTCACCCACACACCACACGCAAATGACCAAGCATAGCCTTTACTACCCCAACCCCATCTTACCACTCCCATCCCCAACCCATTGCCAAAGTCACACCAGCGCAAACCTAAATCCATAGACCCCTTCAGATTCCACCCAACTGCTCATCTTTCACACCTAGTCTTCAGAGCATTGCACACACATACACACGCACATGGCATATCCCTACTCCATCGTCCCCTAAGCTCCAACTGACGTTCAATTGGCAGCACAGAGACGGCTACATCAATCGGCCAAGTCCCCTCTCTATTCGTTCTCATTGTTTCTTTAGTTTGCGGATAAACGTCGGGCTGGGCCACCCTCCATTTTTTGTGTGGTGAGGGGAGAAGAAGACATGTTTGGATACGTGTGACAGATAAAGCTTCAGGGTGGGTTCATGTCCCGTATCAAGCGGAGACTGTCAGCAAGTGATCGGCAAGTGATAGCGGGAGATTACATAGAAGGCCAAATCAATGTACTGTGGCAATCTTCAGAAAGGATATCCACTACGTACTCTATATACAGACGTCATAGTTTTCCAAAGCAATGAGAAAAGTGTATTTATCCAGAGATGATAATCCATGGTTACACTTACAGTTTCCCGTTATCTTCTCCATGGTCTCTTTTTGTTTTGTTTTGTTTCTTCTTTTATTTGTTCATATAGATTAGTTCTTCTTTGTCATGAACAGTATTGGCAATTTGATACTTTTTCTTTTAAACTCCTCCGATATCAGACCATTTCTCGCCATATGTCATTTTCGATATAATGTCCAATTAAATTGCAATTTAGTTGAAGACAACTTTTTATTTATGATTAAAATTTTTATTTATGATTTATGATTTATGATTGTCAAGCTCAGGTTATGACATCATTCACCCGTCACTTACTCTTCTTCATGTGAATATCAAAACCTGATTCTGTCATCAACTGACTTTCAATAATGTCTAATAATAAAGAAACTTAAGAGGCAAGTTCTTTCTATTTGGTACTTTTTAGGATGAGGCACGGAATAAGTTTATCATAGATCATGGTTAGTAAAGTACATATGGAAGTCCAGGATAAGTCACTATAGATGGAATTCAAATAACGTGAGGTGAATATGAAGTTTAAATAACCGTCGATATGGTTCACCTGATCTATTGAAGGCATATCCTACAGAAAACATAGATTTTCAAATGTTGATTAATTAAATAAATTAAACCAGTTACTTATTCTAATACCAAAATAAGTTAGGTAAACTTATTACCGAGTTTAACCAAACCCAATATGTATATTAGGCTAATTCACATTCGACCGCAAATGTACTAATAAATACAGTTTTCTTCAATTCATTCAAAAACAAGGACGGTGACATATGATTGTTGATACTTAAATATTAAGCACTATGCATTCCCTATAATCTGTTAAAGTCTTAAGAAAGTGACATGGGTTTTACCGTGTGAAAACCAACTTTTTAGATTTTCTAGATATTCTCTTGTAATACCATGATATTTATCTTTAAATAAAAAACCAGCACGGTGACTCCTGATATTTAAGTTAGATATGTGTTCTACAAGACTCACAGATCATCATATTCAATTTTCAGGATATTGACATGGGTTTTAATTTTGAGGGCACATTATGCTATCACACAGCGCGAAATGAAAAAGAGGAGGTGAATTGGGAATATAAGATTTATACCTTGTACGTAATAATACAATTTCCTGAGTATATTTTGATACATAAATATATAAGTTATCATAAGAATATATGGAATTTTATAAGATATAATGAATGACTTAGTAACAAAATTTGATATTTCAAAGTCAAATACCCTACGAATGTAGGAAATTGAAATGAATATCAATTATGTAATGGGTGGGTGGAAGGTGGAAAATGCTTGTGATGTGATCTGAGAGAGCAGCGAAGGGGAAGTGAGAGTGCATGCGTATGCCGCACCCGGGACATGGAGTTGCGCAGTGCTCTGTGGATCGCACTGCGGAGCTCAATGACCCACCAGAGAGAAAAATCTTTGGTGAACCAATTATCTGATATACCCTTAAATGAAGAGCAAAACTCAGTATACATTATCAACATGATATCAATAATACCATGCTTGCCTTGTTAACATAAACCTGTAATTCGAAGAAATGATTGATTCACTTTTAAAATTGATTATGAAAATGAAAGGTATGATTTACTTTCCTATTTCATCTTGGCCGAAAATCTTTTGGAAAAGGCTCATTGCTATTCAATATTCTTAATGAGCACATGAAGGCCTTCTTGACATTGGCACAAGAAGTATGAAAACTCAATGGGTCTGCTGATCTGCAGATGGGAAATGTCTAATTTTAATTTGGGTAATAGCTCTTAAATCCATAAGAGTGTTCCCAGCAATCTAATATGGAAAGAAACCGCCTCATCACGGCACTGAATCCTATCCACATACACCCATAAAATTCACATTTGATCTAAAATTATATTACATTAATTACATTTTACCTCTCTTTTGGATAAAATGATAATCGCTAGGAAATATCTGTTACCATTCAATTACATATGTTTGTGCATTTCGTCGTCTTTATCATATCTCGGTAAAGTTTCATGTGTCAATTCATTTAACTGTTTCAGTTTTGAAGATGCTTGGAGGCATAGCCGTGTAGAGTCTGAGCTACTACCAGGCATTTTGATGGTTTTTTTTTTCAAATTAAAGGTAAGTGCAAATATAGATAAGAAAAAATCAATATTTTGTCATAATTGTTTGACTGTATATAGGAAACAATGTTATCGTTCTAACGTATTATAGGTTACAATATTTAAACCCTGGAAACCCTGGTCAAATAATTTGTCAAATATATCTATGAAACATCTCGGAAATTATATGTCTGCTATAGTGTACATGTTACAATCATATAAAACGAATATTATTTCACATGATCATCAGAATCATTCTTCGCTGGATCGGCTATAGTTTTCTATCTATATGGTGAAGTTAATTTATTGAAGGATGTGTTATTAAGATATGTATCTTTTTCTAATTTAATTCTACCATGCTCCGGTATCAATGCCATAAAATTAGAATGATAATCGTATTTAATGTACGATAATTGCTTTCGATGACTGTATCTCAATTAATTTGATTTATAAATTGAATCTACAGAAGGGGGTATGTCCTCATAGATGGTTGCGTATGTATAGGACCAATGATTTATGTCGCTGACAAATGTAACAATGATCTAAGATCTCACTGGCATTGCTCACAGAAAAAAGTGATGCCTTTGGGAAGAGAGGGGTGGAATGTCCATCACTCCTACGTGTAGATAAAAACACGTATTAATCCTCGCGAGCAATAAACCACAGACGTCCCCGTTTCTCACGTCGCACAAGCCAGCTCTACCCTAATCAGAATAAGCCTCCAGCCACGGTTAAAGGCATATCTTACAATTCATGGTAGTGGCACCAGGTGATTTCTTTTTAGATATTGTAAATTACAAGTAAAAAACGGTTCTGTGTAAATCATTCATATGGCAAATGAGTGGGTCCAACGTTTTGCCCAGTTTATTTGATCCCAAAATGTGAAATAAGTCAATTTACACTTGTTTAATTTTTACATGAGAAATGTATCATAAAAAATTTGGTTTTCTTGAATTTTCTCAAAAACAAGTGAAGTTAAGTGCAGTGACTTATACCTTGTAATATCCAAATGTGCACATTTGCTTTATTCGGCGAAAGTTAAGAGAATGACATGAGTTTTACTATGAGAACAAATTCTATAAATTCTTATATATTCTATCATGATACTATCATGATATCATTCCGTAAATTAAAACCTAGCATGATGACTCCCTTTCCTTGAATTAACCATGCATTCAATAACATTTGGGGATCATCATATTAGAATTCCAGGAATTTGGTTTTAATCAGTGAGACAAATTGCCCGATATGCCTTTAACCCAGCAAGACCGTGCTTAATCTGCTCGAGCGATGAACGGTGAGCAACTCACAAACACAGGAGCAGGGGAGGGCGGCGAACTGGGGGTTCAAAAGGCGGGGTGTGTAGTGGGAAACACCGGGTAAAAAATACGGATTCAGGACCCGAGACTCCTAATCAAATCACAGATTCCTCGTACACGGAGCGGACCCGCATGCTATCTCCGGATGTTGCCCCACGCCGACCGCGCATGCGTTTATCTGCTCAATCCGGGTACATTTGAGAACTGACGCTAGTCTGACAAACTCCCCCGCACACCCCTCCCTCCCCCGAGCGTGTTCTAGGCTCTAGCGCAGGCGTCATAATACGCCGATTTATCACGGCAAAGCTAGGGTGGTGGTGAGTAGATCCATTGACACATATTCCGCATAGGCGCCAGGTTCATGATGTGGCAATGAATAGCTCGCGAGTTGCTCACCGCTGGAGGGCAGTGTTGGGTTCTTGTGATGTTCCCAGTCCTGAGTGTGTGCTAGGTGGGGGCTGTTTCGTGTGAACAGTGGTAGAGTGAAGGATAGTAAAGAGGGGTTAGAGAGAGGTTGGTGTGTACACTAGGGCAAATGCGCCGGTCTAGAACATGTGGCTAATGTCACCACTCAGACAAAAAATATTGTGACATTTGTGTTTAACCCTGCCAGTATGACTGATCAGGATATGCTTTAAAGAGTACCCACTACGGTTAGACTTCAAGGATGAAAAATATACCTAGGGATTCGATTATCTTCCTTTCATGAGAGAAAGGAAAATATTTCTCATTTAGGATGCCGATATATCTTGGCAACATTATACAATTACTTATTTAGAAAGTGAGATATATATTTCAGTCCATTTTTAGAAGTTGCTAAAGGACTTGTTTCAAATACTTGGCATAAGTAAAGTGAAGCCCTTGATAGATGTAACTATCGGCAAACTGTTTACAATCATAGTTTGCTGCGATGGAAGACATCTTGAAAGCTAAATTCTAAATATTTCTGGTGCATCAGATCCTTAAGGGAATTTATATTCCCCATGTGAGACCAGTAGAGGTTTTACCTTCTCCAGAGACATGTATAGTAAAGTACCTTCCTATTCCATCCCTTAGGAATATTAGGCACTTTTCCAAGAATTCAGTACCGGAGGAACTTGTCTCTTCCAATCTGTAATGCCGTGATACACCCTTAGGACCATAACACATACTACGTGCAATAGTACGTACAAGATGATTTCCTCATAAGTACAATATTTACCACAGCAAAGTACCTCAATAATACGGTCTTGCTATAACATACAATATATGGTCACGGAACTAACAAAAAACCAAACAGCTACCCTATGCTTTTCCAATGCCCTTCTTCTCGAAAGGTAATGTTGTACATTAAGGGTTACCGTTGAAACTACACAATCTAGCTGACCCTAGGCAGCCTACACTGCCCCTACCTAAGGGCCTTTGGGTAGTAAAATAGGGGGGTTTATGGGGATGGTGAATCTAACCGGCTTCAGGGTTCCTCAGGGAAAAGCCCCTGGAATAAGGGTCTGTAATGAGGCTGTGCCTGGGAGAGGTAGATATGCCAGTGCGGGGAGGTTTAATGTTCATTTCGGTTCTATGGATTCCCGCCCAAATCCCATTTATTTGAATTACATATCAACATAAGGGAAGACGATTCCTACCAGTGTTGCAGTGTTGCGGCGGATGCTTCTTAAAGGCGGACTTACCTGAAAAAAAAGAGGAAATGAATAAGATTAACATGGTAAAATAAGACATTGAAACAGATATGATAGATGTTGTTAACGCCAAAAGTAAAAGGTCTTTTTTTATTTACTCTTCTATTGAGATATCTTACAACACATGACCAGTGGAAGCAGATACATTTATTGAATCTAAACCCTATAAACCCGTATTGTACCATGGAGACCTGTATATTTCCTATATCTAGTACAAACTAAGATAAATGGCAATGTGTTATACCGAAACAGGGTTACTGTGGTTGTACGTGATAAAGATGAGGTCAAATTGACGAGCAAATGAACCGATGCTGAAGGTTCATCTAATCGTCAACTTTACCAAGTATTGAAAAAATACAGATACCTATTTTTGTATTATTATCACATGCCTTGAAACAGCCATGTTTTAGAGCTTTGTAGAATTTCTTCTATGTACATACCCACGTACAACAAGTACATACCCCATATGCCACGTACGTGTACGTAGTTCTGTGACTTGTACAAGCATGATTGGACGTTATATATTTACTATATACCCTAATTTTTTAAAAATTCATTAATTTAAGTCTTAACAACCAATATCTAATAAATGTGTATGGCAAGGTGGTCCGTATTTTAGCGTACGGACCAGTGGTCCCGTACAGTATTTTTACATTATATGTCAAAACGGTACATATTTACAGTAAATACGGCATGGGTATATAGTAAAGTAATAAACACGACATGGGCAGGAGCGGGCGGTATACGTAACACATATCCACAGCTGTATAATAAGAATGCTGGCTGATATAGGAGTAAATTCAAATATGGGCAGCAAAGGTGAATCATGGATTTCTTGAGGTGGACAGAAGTTTCCTTAGTCTCCTGCTGGACCAGTGGCGCTCGCCAGATTGGAATAGGAGTAAATATGACCTGTCAGGATCTATCCAAATCAATTTATTATACGATATTGAAACAGATATGATGGATGTAGTTACCACCGACTTGGCGACTTGCTGCCGCCATCTATATCGATCACACCGGTCATCTGGTAGAGGCATTTCTCGAGCTACCAACACCCACATAAAGGGATCAGCAAATTTCAGACTTCAGCCCATCATAAAAATTCAAATTCTCATCGTTCCTATCAGGTATTCATTTATTCTGAGGAAAGGGACTTGGTACATGCCTCTTAAGGAATATTGCGGGGGCGGGTTATGCCTTAGAGTATTCGGGGTTGTCAAGGGGATATATATATATATATATATATACCTTCAATATATAGCTTATGTTCAGGGAATGGGTTGCACCATATGCCGTCCATAACTGCGTAACTATACCAACATCTGTGTCTAGATGACGAGGAGAATGACGTCATATGAATAATGATCTAAATATGGTGGCGTTCAGTAAATTGAAGTGAGATAAGTTTCAAACTAAACGTTAAAGGTATATCGGAGGCATTAGATATAGGATCATCAGGTTTTAATTGAATGAACAGTGGGGGGATGTCCACCTACTTCGACATCTACCACCTACTACAACTACTACTACATCCACCTTCTACGATTGAAGACCTCCCGTTGCACTACAAATCTAGCATCGTTTATGAAGATCCTTTTCTGCAAGTCAATTAGACCCATGGACGATGAGGCTAAACTTAATTCAACACTTACTGTACAAACGTATTAATGATTGAATGATAACCCTTGTACGAGATACAGAAAAGGATCTTCATGTACGATCCTAGATTATTCAACGGGCCCATGGGATTACGCATATCGTAGGGCATCGTAAGGAATTGGAAGATCGGGAGAGAAATGGGAAAACCTCTTCCACCGACATTTTTGCATCGTAGAACCCTAAGATATGGCACCGATGCTCTGTGATTGACTGTGAGCATCTTTTGAAAATGATAAAAAAAACCTACGATTGACCTTTTGTCTATTATAGTGCATAGGAGTCCATCGTAGACAACATCGGGAAATCCTGATCCATTACTACGATTCCACCTTTCCTCCCGATGCGATATTATTTTCCATTAGGAACCTCTATGATAAGTTCCCGATGCTAAAATCAGATACGTTGGTGATGGTTATAAT
Organism: Alentia gelatinosa; assembly: GCA_950022655.1. Taxonomy (NCBI): domain Eukaryota; kingdom Metazoa; phylum Annelida; class Polychaeta; order Phyllodocida; family Polynoidae; genus Alentia; species Alentia gelatinosa. The sequence goes on along the minus strand of OX465590.1, from coordinate 21,828,320 downwards.
GTGTTTTATGACATCGAGCTGAAGCCCCGCACCCACCAACGCCGATTCATCCACGGATAGGCCTTACGACCGACTTCCCGATTAGAATAAAACAAATCATCCAGAGGTCAGAAGAAATCATAACAGGGCACCTCATTTCTACGATTGAATCTACGATACACCACGAATGGCTCCCGACATGCCACAATTGAAAATGCCAATCGTAGGCCTCTCAATAGGATCCAACATGTTGGATTTCTCTTAGCGTAGCGGTGTGTGTCTGGAGCCTAATTGACGGAAGAATCTCTCTTCCAATATATTATAACTGTAAATATGATATATGATTAAGTCTAATGGTCTGAAAATATATTTTTGTATTGGAATTATGATTCTACCACAGTTATATTTTTCAATTTGATTATTCTAGTGTTAGAAAAAAGTTGTATATAGATGTAAAAGATTATACAGAGTCATTCAATATTTCCAGGTTTATAGTGTATTCAAATATGAAAATTTGGCCTGGGATCGGCATTGATACACTGATTGAATCGTGAGCTAATCGTTACAGTGGTAAATTTTTATCCCACAAAAGCCGTGCCGACGCACTGTGATATACACCAGTAGGCTATGATAAAATTTTCGGGGACCTCCCGACACACCACGATTTCGTCATTTCTAATCGTAGTGTATTGGGAGGTCTATCGTGTCGAATCGTCGGCAGTTGGTGTACGTTTTTTGCACAGGCTATGGCGAGTGCCAGTTCTGGCATAATATGTAACTTTCAGGTAGGACCAGGTAGGCTGATGCAAGGCATGGTCCATGTTTACGACCTATTGACACTAGACGAGACACAATTCATAAGGGAAATTGAAGAGGGCAACACTGCATGAAATGATTCAAGCAATGCCTCTTTACCTTGACAGGCAAGTACGTCAGTCAAACAACAAGCTGGCCTAGCTCTCCGCCATACAACTTAGTGCCAGGGGCGAAACTCACCGGGCCACCATTGTCCAGGACAATTTTATTTCATGCAGGGCTTTGACCGACCTGATCACTGCGGCCGCCCGTGGGGTAAAAAGTGAGTGGTGGCGGTGGTTGTAGGAGGGAAACAAATGAGCGGTTTATTCATGTCAGCTAGATCTTTATGGGAGGAGTGGATGGTGTAAATCATGCGCCACTACCAGGCCTTAGATCCCCTCTATTGTGGCCCTTCTCCAGGCTTACATATGCAGCCGGTAGGACCTTATTGTATTCCCACCCATCTCCCAGCGTTATATCACCAACAATCCCTGTCTCTCTGAACCTAACCCCCACTCCCCTCCTCTCCCCATCACACCAGGCCCTTTGCGTTCGCCCAGACTTGAATACATCTATTTCCATATATTAATACATGCGGTTGGGCGTTTGGTAGGCCTGTCACCGATCCCACTTTTCCCGACAGCCTACCCCTCCCCCTTTCCCCTCCTCCTGGCCACACAAGGCGACACACCCACAGACTATTATCCCCTATTCGCAACCGTATTTAAATCCCCAATGGAAAAACACCTATTTCCTTTTCATCCAGTCAAAGAAAATACCAAAAAGATGTGGTAAAAACACCGTTTGCTGTGAGAATACCAGCAGGGTTCCCATGTTATTCAGAAGGAGCAGAAATAGGTCGGTGGGACGCTGGGGCTGCAGGGTTATGCGACCAGCAGACGACAATGCCAGGCTTTTTATGAGCCTCTATTGTTGTCGCCCTGTCGACTGCGGATTCTCCACCGAAAAAGAAAAAGAGAATAAGTTGAGCGAGGCGTCATAGACCACCAGAGGGCTCTTTGTGCAAGGCAGACGGCTTTTGACGATGTACAAAGGGACGCGCTGACATCGTCACCGCAGAGACGCCTCCAAGTTTGGCGGGAAAAGGAGGCTGAGGTTGCGGTGTGGCTTTCAGGTAGTGGGAACGCTCTGCGTGGGTTCCCGGGTAGCAATGTGGGACCCATCTGTCAACTTGGCACCAGGTTTGCACCCATACTGTCAGTGGCAGGAGCTTTAGGTGTGGCTGGCTTGCACGGAATATCGCCTGTCAAGCAAATAGCAGGCTTGGTTGTTACATTTGACAATAGGAGAATGGCATAAGCATATATGGGCCTTACAGCGAGGGTCACTAAATAGTCATGAAATGAATTTCGCTGTGTGCCTCCTAAAAATATCATGAAATAGATTTCGACCTATTCTTGCTAATCTGTAAAGTTTAGTTTCGTTTGTGTTTGGCAAACACTGCAGCTGGAAATTAGCCCTACACTATGATCCCTATAATAATACACTGGCAACTGAATAAACATGGAATAAGTATTTTGGTTTAGGTTAAAAACAATGAATGTTACCGTTTTGTACATAGCTGATTGTCAAGTTAAGTGGCTATTTCGTTTTTATCCTAGCATACAAACTGGAACCTTTTCTAGAGATAGATTTTTAAGAATATAATCTCATTGTTATCTGCCAATTACATGGTCTGATATATCAAGAAGAAAACACTAAAAAAGTTAGCACATATTATATAAATGCTTCAAAAGTAGATGGTTATATATTGGTATTAAGCCAAAGGGTTTCAAATTGTGGTTGCATTGTTTGGATGTTTGTTCAAAGTGTATATGTTTTCTTTGCTTTATGCTAAGGACGAAAACGAGTGAAATTGTAATTGCATCAGCAATGAAGGTGAAGATAATTTGATTTATTGCCTGACATTTATGTTTTTTATCAAAGTGATGCTCTTTAGAACCAGACAAACAGTACTGGATGTGAGTATGTTATGATTACTACGGCGCACAGCAGATGTCTAAACTCACTCCTTGGGGCTATGGCGGGAGGAAGACTAAATAATAAAACCTACTTAGACTTACCACTCAGGGTATCTTAATTAGATATCATTATCGCACTTTGTAATCTGAAGTATAAGTTCCTTATATTTTCCCTACGGACCCAGTCACCACGTTTTCTTATTATGATATACCTAAAATCTATGAAAAAAGGCATTTGATTCACTTATAAATTCATCGCTTCATAGTCGATTCACTATGTCACAGTGAGTCCAAACATTTTCTATACTGCTACCCTAGCAACGGGATATCATAGACGTACGTTGGACCACAGGTATATAATAAGAGCGGGAGTTCACTACAGGCATCTTGTACCGGTTAGATGCATCACCTCGCTGCATCACCTCACACAACCTACATAATGAGGATCACTGAGACTAGGAAACCCAGTCAGAGCCAACGTGAAGTAGAGGCAGTAGCGTAGATGGACTGTCCAACGTTAATTAAGGGGCTCCATTTTATAATTACGAAGCTGTATCAAAGTTGTGGTGATCATCTTTTCATTATTCTCATCATGCTTAAGAAAAGATGTACCGTATTGCTCTGGTCGTTGCTGTTTTCTAAAAGAACGAATATTTCTGTACCCCTACGTAGTTGAGAAATGAGAGATAGTATACATCGCTCAGCCAGATACATCCTAAAATAACCAAGGTTATGATAAAGATCATATTTTAGTCGTTCTCCCTTTAACTCAGAATAGCGCCAGGAATCTAGCTCCAATCTGTAGTTGTACCTGAGCAAGGCAATAGACTGCATATAAAAATATCCTTATGTGTATTACAGGTATTTATTGGAAGGTACGATTCTATTTCATACCTAGAAAAAATACCTGAATGCTATTCTAAGTATACCTAAGTGCGTAATGCTGTCGTATAGACGACACAGCAAATAAACAAGATTAATAACTGCTATTCAATCTTTACTTTTTCCAATAGGGAGGACCCTGAGAGGATGGGTAACAGAAATACGGGACTCTTATCAGCGTGATAAGACGGTTTATGGCCACCAATAAGTGGTTGTGTTAATGAAAGTACCGTCGCTTAGATTTATTGTGAGCATCACTTGTAAGTGTCAGTCGCCGACAGTGACGTACTGCTGACGTCACGGAACGCTGTGAGGCGGCGTCTCTGGGGAACAATGATCACGTGACACTTGCCATTACTCTACGTCATAGGTTGCTGTGTGAGGGCAGGCAAAGGTTACAGCCTAGACTGTGATTTATACAAATATGTAATATTTATTACATATGTATTTGTTATCTGAGCAAGCCCTTTTTATGTAATTTCAATAGCTAATTTATGATCATTTTACCATGTTAAGGCCAATGATTTAAATACTTTTTACGCGCCGGACCGTGCTGCGGCACGCTACGGCGGCTAGTTAAAAAAACAGTGAAATATTACGCGTTCCATATGTCATATTCTATATCAAATCTGTTAAGGTTATACACATTATATACAAAACAGATATAGAGCCATTGTCTGCATTTGCCTGCATCACAGGGGGTTTCAATGGGTGACCTTACAACCTTTGCCATAAATTTCAGGTCGCTTAGTAGATAAAGGAAATGTGCCCTTTCCACTAAAGCCCAGTGACCTTATAATCTTTACATGAATTTCAAGTCACGGGATGAATTCCACGTCAATTACTGGAAAAAGGGATTCGCGATATCAGTTACTTGATATAATAAAAGACGTGGGCAATAACAGCGCATAGCTGTCTTAGACGGAATAGTTACACGTTCCTTGTTATGTTCGGAAAAGAGGCCTGACTTATACAGAGTGCATTTTGATGTTGATTTTATGATCGATAGAAAGCTCTAACATATAAATGTTGGTATATATTCATTTCAGTAGATGAAAGTTGATGGGTCTCAGACGAACTTATAAAAAGTCCAAAAAATTATAAACTCCTTTGAAAATGCGCAACGTACCCTGAGCGATATCGAAATCCCTCGTGGCCTTGTTAGTAGTCAATGGAATACAAGTAGTATACCAAAAATAGGAATTGAATGTGGCGACTTTGGAAACTACTGTGAAAATACTCTAAGGATACTTTATTCACCTTGGGCCAGTATCTTGATACAATATGATGAACTTGAAATAATCATAAAGCTCTTCAGAAGGATCACTTTGTAATGATGTGGGCAAATGAGATTATCCATCATTCAACCTGCAAAAATAGCATCCCTTGTGCATCGTCAGGCAAATTATCCTTGATATAGGAGCTAATCGTTATCCATATCATTATGATTTTTAATTCATGGACAATATCCCCGTAGAAAAAAATACTCTCCAAATGACGATGAACGACCTTGAAATGGTTGACTCCGGAACAGCTTTTCAGCAGACGACCTTCGCATAAGTACGTCACTTCCGGCCATATGTAGGTCACAGTGAAGACGTCGAGGTATTGAGCGAGGAGTCAAACGTGGCTGACGCTCCGTCAAGGCGTTGAGTGTACGGCTGACGTAGTGACGTACGCCGGTCACGCCTCTGGTCCGCCTGGCGTACGCCGGTCACGCGCCGGTGAAGCAGGGGTTAAAGGTATCCCCGCTAGTTTTAGTACGCAGAGCTATCTATTACATACTGGACAAATCTATAAATCTAGCGAGTACCCAAAGATGCTTTACCTTATACCTGTTCTCTTCAGGAAATATGAACTTTCTGAGGCAATATTATGTAAAAAAAAATAACTCTTCAATATACGAGCATCAACTGTTCCAAATCTATACCACTTCACCATATTCACAATATCCAATACCGCTTACTCTTTTTTTTATAACATATACATCCAGATTGAATATGAGGGGTGGAGTGCCAATGGCAGCTGGAAAACATTCCTTTTATATTGTTATAACTGTATTTAAATGTTTATATAGATTACCCTGAAATTGAATTCGACATCGATATTCCCGCATGATAAAGATGCGGAAAGGAGCATACCTTTCCAGACTCTTTTTTTTCCAGATAGAATATCACTTTGTTTCAAAGTGTCTGTATACTAGGATGGCTGCTCCTTTCATACTACCACTAACAATAGCACAATCTTCAATTCAATGTATATACGCCTTCTAAAGCTAGCCTTCACAATGGAAGCCCTTGGGAAAATCCTACATACTGGGGCTGACTATGGGTATAGTTGTGAGGCGGTTGGTGAGTGTTAGGGGATTAACTACAGGAGATTACATAACACCTGCCTCTGTCTTACACAGTTGATCCTTCCTGAAGGCATTCTTCATTCTTTGAGCTGCAGTAGGCGAGCCCCCCTGCACGCCGTCCCGGTACTCTATTACCAACATAGTGCACGGACGATGCGACGTTTTTAATTGATGTGGTATCCAAGACTCATAAATTAGGACCACCCTTCTTTCTACATGCAGCTTAGTGTTCCTCTGATGAGGAGGCATTTGCATATCGTCCAACTTCCGCCTGATACTGCATACTAATGACGGATATAACACCCTTGCTCCCGAAGTTAATTAGCATAATTTGCATTCCGTGGATTTGCCAGGATGTGGTACTGGGTGACACGTTAAAAAGTAGGCAATTAGTAAGCCAAGCACTGTATGATCGGAAGGAATATATCAAATGGCCGAAGGAATATTGACATGGCAAATAAGATCTCTTTTGTTCCTTTTTATTTGCTTTTCCTGGTGATACTTCCTCTCCAGAATGTCTGCCAATAGCTTCTATTTACTAACGTAATCTTAAATGGTATTCTCAGTGCAGACCCTATCAGGGCACCTACAGTTGATATCAAAATGTATAATTCCAACACTAATTCATATTAAACAATTTTGGAATATACTGATAGAATAACCCGGCAAATTTCAAATTCCAACACTATAGTATCACTCACTTCACAGGATTACATCTAGGTCAGGGTCGAGCGTTGTTTATAAGATAACATCAGGACACGATGGGTCGGGCAATTATCTTTGCATGTTCTCAAAGCCACTCATGTGCCAATCGATACACGCCTACCTAACTGTGACTCAGATTCACAGCCTCCACTCAGTGTATGGGGAAGTCCCAGTAGGGTCCTGTCTCATAAAAATAAACCAGAGAAGAGAGCACCCATGCTTCTCACACACAGAACGAAGCCAGTACTTGTTGTCAGGCTGGGCTCTCCTCAGCTCCAGAATGGGATGGATAGAGGTACTACATCAATTGCACGTCCACTTACGGCATACAGATTGTTCATATTCTCCTTATTCATGTTGGAGTGTAGCAGATTCGGCAAGATTATTGCTAATGGCTGCTATTGCTGCACAAAATAGCAGAAGACGCTGGATTTGTTGAAGTCCTTAGGCTACCTAGATGCATTAAGCCTTTCCCTTTCAATTAATAATACATTGACAATAGTCATATTTCCTCGAGATTATATCAAGGCATTGTATTTATCACACATGAAGTTAATTCATAAATACAAAATATTGACATTAGTGTATAGATGAGCTTGTCTAGGTTTTCATAGAACAGATATTAAGTAGATAAACTAAGTTAGCAGGGACTGTGCCTGTGTGGATCTAGCGCTCACGTCCATTGATATCAGAGATATCATGGATTTATACATAGCCGAAACACTCGCCCACCTTACTAAAAACGTTTCCCAAACTATTAAGCCTCTCTTCGTATAAATAATCAATACTCCACGAGTTTGGATGCCCTGCAGTCATCAATGAGGCGAAGCTGAGTGATGATTACGGCTCAGACAAAAGAAGGGAGTCTTGCTTATTTCTATGATCCAAGTGTGGTTCTATGTTACTCTAAATCACTTTCACGTACATTAGAATAATATCAAAATATTAGAATAAATTGAATAACTTATGCAAATCCAGTTATGAACATACAAATCTCCATGTAGATGTCTTGTCTACTTTCTAAAATCCTGGCTGCTGATTGGCTAGTCGCTTGTGACCAAATTTCACATCACTCCGCAATTACCATGGCGTAGTATCGTCACTTTATGTTGGTGGTCACTGAGTACACTCTTTTAATGTTCTTCCTACTTTTACCAGGGGTGAGATAAAGACGATACGTTCATTTTTGCTTTTATTTCTATGTTTCTAACCTCAAGCCAACAACTGTTGTACCATGACCTGCTTTGTGGAGAATGGTAATTGGAAAAGTCTAAAAAGAAGTACACACAAAATCAAAGGGAGAGAAATTCTATTTTCCTTTAGAGGAATAACATACACTCTAAAGCCAGTAAGGAAAAGTCGAGATAGATTGAGACAAAAACAGAAATATCTAAAGAAACAGGAAAAATGGGGGGAATAAAATTTAATAAAATCTGTCTAGCGTAGAAAAGTCTTTACACGGGAGTCATCTATCTTGTGGCTGGAGACGGGGCAGTGTCGGCGCCGGTTAACCACTAGACCGGTCCGGGCAGGGTCCCTTCCCGCCCTGTACCATGCACTGTGGCACTGAAACCTGTTTTACTGCCATATAAAGCCCAGAGCCTGATGAAAGTTCCCACACTGGCCACACCCCTTCGTCAGACTCTGGGGGCTGTGTCCACCTCAAGGCCTGCCAATATGGCATTTTCACTGACGCGCACGCCATCCTGTGGCAGAGTATAGTAGTCCAACGGCCTGACCACTTTATAGTCTGCGTAGTGTCTTGTATGGGTCTGTTAACCCTTGAGCTTCAATGGGTTACCCTTGGTCTTTGGTCAAGGGTGGTCATTACACTCCCTAGTGTCATACACATACACTCTACCTCACCTGCACCTGCACCTGCATTCGCACCTGCATCGCCATTCACCCTTCACCCCCTACACCTTACACACCTATTTGTTTTTACCCATCCACCAACACCACAATACAATCATCATTCATATTCCCTAACCTCTTATTTCATCTATTTATCTATTTTAACTATATGATCAATAATTGACTTACCAACAGTCAATCTTTATTTATCTTATCAATAACTATATAAATAAAATCAATATTAATGCGGCAATCTCTGAATGATAGTAAAATATGAAAACATGTGAGTTCAAGACTATCTTCAGTTTCCATAAAGGCAACTTGCGAGGTAGGTAGCACTATCCGAAAATAGCCTAATTATTATGATAGAAAAATTGTATCTGGTACTTATTTTCTCATGCATCACAATGACCCACACAGTTCATGACGAAATAGCCATTCTACCCCCTCCCCTCTGTCTCTGTCTCTCTTGAGGTTCTATACTGATTATATGAGTATATTGCTCTAACATCGAGTTCTAAAAAGATATGGATGAAACAGACATTGTATAGCTACCCACAATTTAATTTACAAGTCAGTGCAGTGTTAAGGTCTGTATTGCAGCAATCGAAGCCCATTTGGTTTATCTATGAAGGCTGTGATGGTAATTCAGTGCCACATAGAAGTCTCAGGTTTCTTGTAAAACCAGTGAGATATCACCGTGCCTCGCTAATCTTCTTTGTCTTAGAAATCTATGAGGTCGAATGGAATGTTTTTATTCCCTTTACTAATCTGTTACAGCACACACACAATCTTTCGTCAGCTAACATTGTATTGTCTTATGAATGTCTGGCTCTGAGAATAACCATTAAAATATATGGACTGCTAAATATTGGCAGACCCTTCAGAAAACGAAGACCAAAGGTAGTTCTGTTTTCCAATTCATAAGGCTATTTTTCAACTATATTTACATGTAAGAGATTTTTTTAATTCAAGTTTTTTAATCATGAGTCATACTTATTATAGAAAAGTATAGGCGACCAGTCTAATGTTGAGTCCAGTGAGAGAGCACTGAGGCCTGAATATAATGGGCATACTGGGATCTAATCTAATGGAGCGAGAGTGATGATCTATTTGCTTCATCACGACCGTGTAGAAAACGCCAGTGCAACTGGAATGCAGATTCCGGTCTAATTATTTCACAGATATGTGTTTCAGTATTTCCCTGAAAGCCCACACTCTTGCTTCTGTGTAGAAATCCTACTAAACACACTGTTCAATCTGTATGCAGAGTATATTGACGATGAATATTCTTTATGCAAGGCTGTCTCTCAACCCGCCCTTTAGTTCTACCTTCACAGTTTCTACTACATTAACCTTTAATCTAAAGAATCCAGTGGACGTTTTCACATGTTTCGCATACGGATTCGTGCAGTAGGTAATTATTCAAGATTTTCTATTTGTATTTGAAGAGAACACCTATGGAGCCTAGAGATCGCTACAGGATCGAATCGGTCTTTTTGCCACCTTACGGGCATTATAGGAACTATTTCATATTAACAATACACGCCACTTAGGTCGAGTTTCTAATCATATATAAGACTTTCTATCTAATGAGTCGAATGATGGTTAATAAATACTCCATTATCATGATTCTGATCTGCGTAGTCATTCTCCTCTGAGTTGACTCGAGAAAATATCCTCACATGCGCTCAGATATTATTACGCGTCAACTCCTCGGATCATACGACCGCTTGTATCTGAAACCAGTGAATATTGTGAATTTTAAATCGTATTTTTCCGGATACATTGGATCAGTGGAATTGACATCTAAGACTCAATGAACAGACCCTTTCTATTACTAAACTAATAACAAGCTTGCAATATGTCTTTTTCATATTCACTGGGTCAGTGAGAATAGGAGTGTTTTCCACGGGACTCTAACTTCTAGCTGCGGCTCATTTATACGACACGAAGTAAAATGGCCGACAGGGGGAGAACGTGAATAAAGCATGACTTTATTAGGCTAAGCGCGCCACTCTTCTACGCTTTAATCTGCCTCACTGAAATTAGCTTAAAACCCGCCTGGCAGAATGACTTGGCCGTTATGTGACTGATGGTAATGGGCTGTTCTATAAAGAGGCTTGTTGAGGGTCCTAGCGTTAACGCAATTTTAACCCTTTCATTATGCTTCACTGACAGGCAGAAGAGGACGGACTGGAAACAATATAGAATTATGTATAGTACCTTCATCTACTTCTGAGGTTATACTAGCTTAGATTCAATAGATTTGAATATACTTGACGTATATAGTGGGGACCACTGTGCAACAAACATATCAGGAGTCCTACGAGATCTAAGCTACTATCGCTAAGGTATAAAATGATAAATCATATAATATCTATGTAGCGGTCTTTCTCGGATCACTTCCCAAGAACTTGATGAGTCTGTACCGGTGGAGTGAGACTATGCTACCCTATGTGGAATGTATCACATGGGTTGGTTTGGATATCTTTCGGTAATTTAAGAAGATGTTGAATCAACTAGCACTTGACCTACTGGACACAAATTCAGGTTCTGAGATCTTAGGTATATAGATCCTTATTATACCTTTCCGAATACAGCACCTTAGCACCGGACCGAACACACCACTGCTTGACTAACCCGACTCCTACACCTACAAATAGATATCTATTTATCTATTTCTTCTGAAAAATGCTCGTTCTCTCACGTGGTTACTGATGTCCAACGCTTTTTCCTGGATTCTGCAAAAATTAAGGAACTATGGATATGGAAAGGGCTGAATAATCTATGCAATCTACAATTGGTCATGGTTATTGGATTTTGTTTGCTAACAATACAATGCTATTTCATGATAGTGCCCTTGATCTGTAATAATGGTCAATATAATTGTGCCGCACACACCATATTGAACAATAAAAAACCCTGCGAAATTTCAAAACGGGAACCAACTGTTGAACTAAATGTCATGTAAATGGGTTGCCCTCCCACTTTCTTTACACAAATATTCACACTTCCGGTCTTCCACCCCCATTCTTATTTTTTTCCTGGTCTGTTTGGATCAGAACAGACTTCATCCCTATTGTCTCCCGTATGTCTTACCTGAACCATGTTTTGCCCCCCTCCCCATATCTGTCCCACTAGTTATTCTTAAAACTGATAATTCTGAACCTTTTGTAACGACACTGAGGATGTACACTACCTACAGCACGTAGTGATACGAAGTAGTTATGCATCTACTTTATTAATACTGTTTTGTGATATCAGGTGAAGGACCTAGGTGTCCATCAAAAACAAGCAACAATAATCTCATCATTGTATTACTCTTTACTTCATCGGGTATGTGGTAATTATTATAAACCGTTCTTAGTTTAACATCCTGACAAAAAAGTTCAGACGCACTATCACAGACACAACTCTCTAGATGCAAATAAACGCTGCAATGAGGAATCATTTATTCATTCATCAGAACGGTCCATGTTACGACCAATTCAAATAATGCCATTTCAATTAAGGGTTTCCCCTTGGATTCCCGGTATCTGCCACATGAACTCAAAGGGTTAAAAGACGACAGGAGGCAGTATAGCCAGGTAATGGGTGTGAAGATAGCGCCCAATGTGAGAGCCGACAAGAGACTGCTGTTAGTGCCCCAGTCTTTTACCCCATAGTGGATATTCTAGTGTGGAGACAATAACTCTATTCTGCCTGGAGGGCCTACATCAGACAGACATCAATGAGCCAACGACCCGCTCTCCTCCCCCTCTCGACACTCTCCCCCCACAGACTGCGTTCCTTATTGCTGTTTATAACAGGCTCTCAGCAACAACGTTTGTAATTTTCTCTCCGGCTGCGCAGCCACACAGTGTAGGCGAGCTAGTCGATAAGACCAGACAAAATAGACCTACTTATACAATTGGTAGTCTGGGATGATTTGAATTACGAGAGGCGAAATGTGAATTCTTTGACAACCTAGTGATTTATGCTATTGCTGTACTGTCCCTGTGGTAGGTGCTTTCAATGACGTGTTTCTTCAGTTGTTGCGCCCGTACCTAATTTGTATCAATTCTGATTTTTCAAATACGTACGATCACTACCCGGCATTTCTTGTACATTTCCATCAATATTCAATAGGAAGAGATTCTCTGAATTCTATAGATCGTCAGCAAAGTTTCAAATAGGCACAACAAATGCAAATGTTGACTTAAAAGCAGAACGAGTGACTGGTCATAAAAAAGGATTGTGGCAGTTTCACTGAAGCTCCTCCATGGCTCACTTCAGACTGACGCTTGATAGAAGAATTCGGTCCTCCGACGAACATGAAATGAAGTCACATCTCACATCTCAACAAGAATTACAAGCCGGTAGGAATTCATGTAAAGGAACAATGCATTGGTAGTACTTATTTGTTCAACATATAGGCTACATTGGTTTCGTCCCACAGGTAGAGCTAGGATTACATAATCCAATTCGATGAGTATGATAAATAAGAAATATGGTGAACCTGAACCTTGTTTAGTTTAAGAATTAACGCAAGATGGTGATTGTAGCAGTGTAACCTTTTAGCTTAGATATTTTTGATTCCTGGGCCTGTCAGGCGTTACTGGAAGACCATATTTTGCAAATTAGTTTTTTCTCAATAATCACAGACTTGAGCAAGTCTTGGTTGTTATTTACCTGCAATTAGACACACTAATTCTTATAAGCTCTGCATAATAAAAAGATATATTTCCTTGATACACCTGCGAATTCAGGGGATTTTTTAAAACATTTTAAGCACCCTTGAACATATCTTTCGAGCCTGGACTTTATTCCATTCTGTACCCGTCTCTCAAATACCCGTGCTTACGGCCTCGGTCTGGCACTAGCGCGAACCGTCCAAACAGCACCTCACGACACACCCACCTTCATTGCCCAGTCCGGCGGTAATTGTTACGACATCACGTGACTACCCGACCACTTGCAGTTTCCGGGGTAATGGATGACGTGTCAAACATGGCGGCGCGTAGCCATGGTGACAGTCGCCCCTAGCTACGATCAAATCGGCGGTGTGGTGCTCTCTCATTTTCAATTATTGCTCATTGGCTAACAAAGCCCGCGCTGGGCGCCGCTTAATTCAACATGAGCGGTCGATGAGGCGTGCCCGGCCGTGTAGGGAGCGGGGGACGGCGGCGAGATGCGGCCTGCAGGGCGGGGTGGAGGAGGAGGCGGCGGAGGCGGACGGGGAAGGCTCACTGCCGTATTTCCATGGATAATCCATGGGAGATGATCGGCCAGCCCCACGGCCCCACCCCGCTAAACCTCCTCCTCACATTTCGGGTCCGCTCCAAGCCCCGGATGTAATTACCCGTGAGGCCCCGCGCGCTTTTGATTTCCTCGTGTCTCGCGGACTCTCGCGCGCACGAGATTCGCGGACGCGCTGTGACGGCCGGACGTGCGCAGGCTCAGTCCCATCGACGTAAGAGATCCCGGCAAATCTCGTCGATACTGATCGGTCTCGCGTTGTTTGGCGCCTGTCAACGACCCGGACTTTGGGTTGGCGCCGTTCAGGCTTGAGACGCTCAAGAGCTACTCGTCAATGTCACGTGACCCAGAAAAGACGTCATGCTCCCATAATGCAGCTGTCATGTCGACCCCACTGCACGAAGTAATTTATGTACATGCTTGTCACAAATACAGGCGGTAGTCTATTTACAATCCAAATTATGGTGCTAGTAAAGATTCTCTCAGAGGGAGGGATTGTTTAATACGTGCATGAAGCTGTATCGATCTCTAGGATCCTGTGAGTGAATCCTGTTCTTATGGGGTGGCCTTTTTTTCTTTTTTTCTTTCTAAAGCTTTCGTTTCCTTAAAATCCTTCAAAATATTTTGCCATATATGATTATTGTGAAACAAAACAGTATTAACGAATTTCTCATGTAATCACACAGAAAAAGCGAACCCAGCAAATACTCTACCTATTATCATGCTTTATTACCCACCATACATGTTTGGAGGTTAAACACCTACATATTTTGACCACTGATTTTAGAATCTAGCACCGCCAATCGATTATTATGTGTTGCTGACCAAAAATCGGTAAGAGCATACAAAAAAACCAAGCAAACCCGGACTTTCGAACCCCACCGACTGACTTTTGAGGCCTTTGACACATTGAAATCGTTGGCAAAGAGAGCTCATATTTGCAAGACACTCCATCGCCAAGCATCTATGCATTTGCTAGAAAAGGGTCCCTTTAAGTTTCATCAGCGATTCCTATTCTTCGGGTATAAACACTTGGAGTGTCATCGATAATCGTTATCAATATTTCATCGGGGAGCACCAACAACGGATTTTTATTTTCCCCATAGTTTATCGGTGTATTATCTAGTGTCAGTTGTGAACTTGGTCTCTACTTCAAGTGTCACCACCAGACGACTGATTTTATAGTACAAACATGATCTGTGGATTTACTTAGCCATCAGTTTGAAATACCGCATAAACAAAAGGCAGTACAAAATCTTGTTATCGTTGAAGTGGCGTTTTATATACTACAATACTGCCCTTGATACCAGGGTATCATAGGTTCATAGGTTAATTCTGGTAAATGATGATAAGAGCATTAACTATGACCGTAGCATCTACCTTTTCTATTTATACTCATTCACGTGAGTTGACTGTTTCTTTATTATAGGATTTTCCTCTGTTCTTGTAGGAAAATCCTAAGTGTATATACTATGCTGAGAGTAAGCGGAGAAATCAGGCTCCTAGCTATGGACGTGTCCATCACACAGAGTGAGCCGTGGGTACTAATCAGCTAATCCCGAGGACACGGTCACTTTGATTTGTCGCGTCTGCAAACACCCATGTCTGTCAGCGCGCACAATCAAGGCCACTGACACTGGCGGCACCAACCGCCGCCCTCCAGAACCGCTACAGGCAGTCATCAGGCTTGCTCCGATTCGATTGGAAAAGAGGTCGGCCCCAGGACCTCAGAGGTCAGGCGTCCATTCAGAGGTCAACTGGCGGTTGATGTGCGG
The DNA here is from genome assembly GCA_950022655.1 of Alentia gelatinosa. Classification (NCBI taxonomy): domain Eukaryota; kingdom Metazoa; phylum Annelida; class Polychaeta; order Phyllodocida; family Polynoidae; genus Alentia; species Alentia gelatinosa. The sequence continues at coordinate 21,812,748 of OX465590.1, read as the reverse complement.
GAAGGCGGAGGGTGTTTGGAGTGACGGGGCTGCTGGCTGCTGGTGTGGGGACAAGCTTAAGGCTAGGATCAGACTGGTATCAGGAGCTGAGGTACACCTTTAGATTTCCTGCCGCTTAAGGTATAGCTAACCGAATTTTATATCGGTGTATATATCCATTGACTTATAAATATCTTCTACGCGACGTTTAGACCAATTTAGATTAGTGGATTCAGATTGAACGAATTTGGTACATTAAGAAATACGACCAGCCTGATACAGTGATAAAAGAACATAATGCCCCTTACAGTCTAGTAATAGGAGAAAATGCAGAATCCATTTTCTATTTTAAAACGTGGCATTCCAAAAGTAACACCAACGACAGTTACCAGTTTGACAATACCAGAAAATGAATAGGAAGTATACCACAATTGCAGTTTGGTGGTTAGGTAGATGGATGTATGGGCAGGTTCTTAGCATCGGTGTGCAAGGTGACAAATGGGTGGGCAGGTTGGTAAATAGGTGGGGAATTGGTAGATAGGCAGGTTGATGATCAGGTAGATACGTAGGTAGTTAGGTAGGATCGGGAGTATGTGAACTGGGCCCTGTCTAGATGGCGTCTAGATGGTGTGTCCGGTTTTATAAGAACTAGACATTAGACTTCATTTTGTCTGTTCCTGCTTGCTCTGTTGGTGCCGCTTTTCATGTCTGTCTAACACTTTTGTCACGAAACTAGTGAAACAGGCCCATAATGTGTAGATTTGTCTAATTCTTATGTTTGGGGTCTGTCTTTTCCTAAGTGCAGCTATACTTGTGTTGTCACGAAACTAAACAACTCCAATGTCCGTATGGTGTCACAGACATGTCACGAGACTAGTGAAACAGGTCCCAGGGTGGTAAATAGGTGAGCAAGCTAGGCAGATTGGAAGAGAGGTAGGTTTGCCAGAGGGTGTGCACCTTAGTGGGTGGGTTGGCAGGTTCGTAGTTAGGTGGGTAGGTGGGCGGGCAGATGGTAGATGTACAGCCTGGTGTTTAGGTTAGTGAGTTGTTTGGTAGGTGGATGATTCGTCAGCTTCTTCAGCGGATAGGTCGAGAGTAAGAGGTTGGTGTGTCAGCAGGTAGGTGAGTAGGAAGGTAACTATGTATGGCTAGATGGGCAGGTGGACAGGTTGGTGCGTGGGCCTGTGGGCTTTTGGAAGGGTTGGCAGGTTGCTGCACGTGCAGGTTCCTGATAACACAGAATGAAAATGGAAATCACAAAGTGAATATCACATAATAGAGCAGCTGTATTTCAAGCGCACCTGGGTCATACATACACGTTATCCCTGTCAAAGAGAAAGAGGAGCTCTTATTGCCTTCGTCAACCTACTCGTTTGGCTCTCCCCTTCCTTTCCCCAATATTATTCACGTCCATCCAAACTCCATATTACCATCATTAAAGGTATATCCTACAATTCTCAGTCGCGCCAGCTGTTCATTTCTAAATATTGTCAATTATCAGTAAATACTTGATCCTTGTGATTTATTCCAATACCAAATCAGTAAATGTAAGGTTTTTCTCCAATTTCGCCAAACATATTGGGAAAAATAGGCCAATATACATAGGCTTGATACATGTTAATCAGTAGAAGTCTGCCTTATCCCACATAATTTTCTAAATGAGATGCCATGTTGATACATGTCTCTATGATCCTGTTCCTAAAAGTGACATTATAAATCCCACAACGAGGCTCCAATGATTAAAATAATCACTCTTCTATGCGTAGACCATCTTTCTGTCCACTTGTTTAATTCCTTGTCAGATAGGTGGCTGTCAGAAAGCCCTAAGGCGAGAATAAGATGCGACAGGTAAATGTGTCGGGCGTGATGGTAGGATGGGGACGGTGGGCGCGCAGGTGAGGCTTTAATCATGCAGTTCACCCATGCGCCTCTCACGTATGTAGGAGCAGGGGAGTGAGACTGGACTCCCTGCCGCCTCCTCCCCCCACAAGGGCGTACCCAGAGGCTGTTCATTACCACAACATGGCGCCCGCAGGGAGCTACTCGCTGAGTGGTAAATCACAAAATGTAGACTAATTGCCTGTTTGAGTGACGGGTAACAATGTTTTATCGCCCTCTCCCACAGGTTTCGCGATCAAGTAAGAACCAGGGGGAGCAGTTGCCTAAAACCTGAATTGCCTTTGCTGTATCCCTGCCTACAAACTATATCTGATTGTAAATAAATACAAAATGCCGGCCTATTTCTGATTTCTTAGTAATTAAAATTGTACACTATATTCATTCATTTGAGGCTGCAAAAATGTTTCTTCGTAAATAATTGAAATCATGTTTTCCTTTAGGTTCTGGGACAAACCCTAGTAGAGGGCAATGACTAATACTGACGGGTTGCGGGTATCGTGAATGAGGGACTGATTGTGGGTTGGGTGTGTCTGAGGCGGCAGGAGAAAGTGAGGGATAATGTCATGTTTCGGAGTGTGGAGAGAAGGCTTAGTTGAATTTAGAGCGGCTTCCACAGGACGAGATTTTGAGTTTCCGTTTGCGTGATTTACGGGTAAACAAGTCTTCTTGGGCGTAGAAAACGGCCTTATATATATTTACCCTGTTATTTACACCCGCGATATTATATGTAAGTGATCAACCTGTACTAGGCCGTACAAATTAAATCTTGTATTTGCAATTTTGATTATAAAATCTATCTAAACCCTATTGGTTTTTTCTATTTTATACAACAAACTTCTCATGTCTATGATTGTTTACAGTTTGATTTAATAATTTTTACCTTCAAAACACATTGTTCTGTGGGTATCAGCCTAACCTTGTTTATGAAATAAAAACTATTATTCAATTGTATATCCACCTGGCTGCCCGTACATGGTGAAAGGGACCTCATGAAATTAGGACAAAGGCGAAACACGTGAACTAGTAAAATAGAAACAAAACATACAAAATGTATGAGATCCATTCCTAATGGGCCAAGGGTTGGAAACAGAACTTTACACTAAAGGGAATAGGGGGAAAGAAATGATGCAAGGAGATGTGGTTGAGAAAAAGAGAGAAGTTTATATTGAAGACAATATAAGAAAGACGAGATAAAGGAGGAAAATGAAGAAAGGGACAGAAGGAAATTGTAGGAAATAGTATGGCCAACAGAAAAGGGATAAATTATCTTTACATAGTCTACACAGTACTCATTGTTATTGTTCTTGAAAACAGATGACTGAAGATTGCAATATAAAAGAAGGCTAGATCTGTGCTATGAGGACCAACTGAAAGAAATATAAATTTGCTTCCGGACAAGAAATATGGGAGACACCAGAACTATAGGGCACATAGCTATTGTGTAATTGAAGTGACCATCTTTCCCCCAACGCCAAACAAAACCTCAGGTGGTCCAGTTAGCTATTGAATAATGGCGACAACATAGTAGTACACCACAACACCGTTGAGACCCCATCCACCTACGTACACCATTGTGTCCATAAGCGGCAGTATGGGTCTGATTCCATTAGTCCCGACCTCTATTCTGGCCTTAAATCTGGTACATAACCAATGTTTGAAAAACCTAAAGCCAAATCGGCTCTAAAATCGTGTCCCCTCCCATCCTCCTCCTGGTGGTCACCTGGACGGGCAGAATAGGGTTGTTCTTTGGTTGTCCCTCTCAGTTTTTAATTTCACTTCACACGGTCACTTTGGTCATCGGTGGTTAAATCAAAGGAACGCCAATTTAGTAACAATACACCCGGCAATGGCCGGATGTAAATTGTAAATACTGAACGATAATTAGCTTAAGGCGCTGGTCTGACCACGCCAGTGAGACCCTAGGTTATCGTCAGAATAGATGCTTTGGTTGAAGTGGAATCAGTCCATTAATAATTAACGATACCAAATCGGAGAGTGTAGTGCTCCACTTGGCTTTCTTTATACATATGCCAAAAAACTAACAGAAGTAGATAGAGCTAACGCCAAGATCTAGAGGACAGACACACTTTATCTTGAGGAAAAACGCCCCGACTGGAAATGCTTCAAGACAATACAACCAGAGTCCGGTACAGGATTTTGGTGCCATATTCGTAAATAGAGAGAGAGAGAGAGAGAGAGAAGAGAGAGAGAGAGAGAGAGAGAGAGAGAGAGAGAGAGAGAGAGAGAGAGAGTGGCACATGAAAGTCCTGGGATACTCCATGGCCCCCATTCGGCGACTGTGAACAATACACACACTCACCGTGCCCTCCAGCACTCTTCTTGAATGCTCCAAAGAAAACCCGCCTAACTGTGGGTAGTCTATGGTAAGGGTGGCCGTTAGCAGGAAGGGTGCTTCACTGGCGGGGGGTGAACTGGGGGTGTGATAGGGAAGGGGTATTTTTTCGATGTGGAGCTGGTACCGGGCACACTGCACTAAACATCAAGCGTCAGTCGCCGATGAAACACTTCCGGTCCACACAACGGCGCCGACAATACTGGCTCCCGCTTCCAAAAGGCGTCGTTAGGTGGCGCCTCGATAGATGACTGGCCAGTTGGCTGGTGGGTCGATGGAGGGGTGTCAGAGGGATACTCATACCCTTCTATACTCTTGCGTTACCTTGAACACGTGATTTGGTTCTCTGTCGAGGCACACTGGGGGTATGTATTCCAGCTGCTTACAGCAGGAGACAGGTATTGAACTTCAGCCCCGACTCCTCCCCCTCTAATGCTGCGGGTGTATGTTGATCGTGACACATGAAGGTGGTACCTATCAGGTTCTTGTAGGGCACCCAGCTGGACATTGCGCTAGCCACAGAAGCCGAGACAGGCACGTGTTCAGCTTAAGGCCTAGAACCCGCCAACGCTAACACTGAATTCAGAGCGCCCGACGCACCCCACGTACATTCAATGCAGTGCAATTGTGCATCCTTAAAGTCCTTCATTTAAACTGGAGAGTCTACTAGGGTAGTAGCCTGTTTTCAGTAGGCTCTAGTGGCCAGTTACGAATAAATCCTGTTCAAACAGACAGAGGCAGTTTGTGCCATACTTACAAGGCAGATGGCTATTTACAGATGATATGACTTTTGTCATTCAGATATTCCACGTTACTTGCCAGATTAGTTGGTGTAGGTATCAGAGGGCATATTAACTACATTCCATGGTTTCAGCTTCAATAAAAGTTTAATGATATGCTAATAGTTGGGCCTTGAGGGTCTGCTTAGTTTTCACCTTAAATGTGTTATAATCTCGGGCATTTCTTTTCTCGGGGCTCAGTACATTCCATAGACGCGCTCCATCTATAGCACCCAAGACGCAAAGCTTTAGTTTTTTGGATCTGCCCTAGTCCTTGCCTAGTAGGTCTTTCACTTATAGCTAGGTATTCGGGGATTCGGCGTTCCCTACTTACTCTATGGACTTTTCTTTTGAAGTCTTCAGACCTGCTTTTTTCTGTTTTGTTGTAACTTGATCGTCCGAAACCGTATGTATGTGAGAACATATTGGGTGCTGTCTAGTGTTTTAGCAAAGAAAGGTTACACTTTGTGCGTAAATCTATAATAACAACTCGGATACATGGTATATCCCCAGCCAGAAGAAGGTGACTACGTGCACGTTACCACGTTATCACGTTATTACGTTGGCACGTACTTAACGTGTAAGACAGGAAGGTTTACATAACCCTACAAACGTTCGAGAAGCCAAGCAACCCTCGTAAATAGGACGTAAACCGATCCCCTTAACGTTGAAATAACGCCCTGAAATAACATAGTCATGATGACATACGATATCAGGTATCATAACGCTTGCCAGAATTTGATAAACAATATTGGATCGTCACACTGAGCTGGTTGGTAACATCCTCTCTGTTGTGCCACTTAAGAAGCCTTTCTCCTCTGCAGCGTAGTGTTATATAGAAAAATTCACACGATGGGATTCATTTACCTCACAGGGTATTTGTTACAAATCCTGCTGAGATTCTGCACTGGAACACAATCTCCTTGCCTGAATGGTAGGGTTCCATTTCCCTCAGGCATTCCCCCACCCCTGCAATTGTATGTGACGATTATAGAATCTCAATAGATTTTGATTTTAAACGTGTATTTAAGCCAAAGGGGCATTTCGGTGAGACAAATGTAACCACTGCTGAGTCACAGACGTGTGAAGTACAGCCGTCTCAAGTACAATTGTATCTATGTCTGAATCCCGCATTATGTTTCTTCTTTTGTACTGATTCCGAGACAGAAGGCTCTCCATATTGGTACGTACAGTCGTATTATCCGCTTCCCCATTATTGCCAAATCAAACTGTATGGGGCATGGAGCGTACCCCATATTGGTGGGATTTCGTTATAAGGTAATTAGGACTCTCTCATGATTGCCAACGAAGGTGGTTAGCACTTCGACATATATATTGTCTAACAGAGTAGGTAATAAATGGTTGGTTCTACCCTGACATCACCAAGAGGGGGAGATAACATAGTGCATGTTGAATGTTAATTGTTAAAGAACAAGATCGATGTTTGCCGATATCTATCACACTCCTATATTTCAAGGGAAAACATCAGACAATTGGTAGATCCCAAATAATCTGCGCACAAAGTCCCTGGGGTCCGTTTGATGATCTATGATCGTACATGAAAACCCTTTACTGTACCAAATACTAGGGCTATCATTTAATGATATTTAAGTTCGTTCGCTAATACAGTTTTAGCCGTCCATAAGGTCGTCCATAAGTGTTGAATACAGTTGACTCACATCGTCATTGGGTCTCTATGACATACAGAAAAGGGTCTACATGTACGATGTTAGATTATTAAATGAGCCATGGAGTCTGTTGCATGATTGTTTTCGTCCGGCGAGAACGGTGACGACATTTTGAAAGAAAGAGGACAATAAAGGCGAGCTTTGGCTTTAGTAGAGAAATCCTCATCCATAATCTCGTTTAAGACCCAGGGATGATCTAGAACAACTTTATTCAAAAATAATGAATGACCTTTGGTCAGGAAGGAAGTCTTAGCGAACGAGCATTGGGGCAGTTTCATAATCCAGAATCGTACATGTAGACCCTTTTCTGTACGCCATAAAGACCCAGGGACAATGCGGGTCAATTTCATTCAACACTTATGGACGACCTTATGGACGGCCAATGCTGTCTTAGCCAACAGACAAATCATTAGACGATAACCCTTGAACGAGGTACAGAAAAGGGTCTTCATGTACGATTTATATATCACTAGAATATGACCACTTGAACGAGGTCCTCTAGTACCCTGTAGCCTAGTTTCATCGACATAAGTTATTCAACAGACCCTCCGGCATGTTGTAACCAATCGTAAAAGCAAGATTAAACTAGCCTCCTGTTCCTTGCAAGGCAATGATGTTAACGTTAACTTAAGGTAATTAACATTAGTTTGCATTAATGAAAGTGGAATGATTCGATTTGATCAAAATTGTATTTCGAGGTTGGCGCCCCATAGTACCTCGCTGTGGAATAAGACCACGTGACCTCACGCGGCTCTCACTGCTCGCCGGAACTAGTCAGCCGTATGACTGTTTGCATGCAAGCCCGGCGCCCCACCCCACGGCCAATAAGAGAACTAGATCTGGGCGATAATAAGGGTTGTTACAGAATATCGGATATCGATATGAAGCCCTTATATCTGGTCCATCGTGTCAGGTGTTATTGGTATGCTTCTGGCCATAAGACCCTGAAATAAAAATCCATTTTGCATTAGATTTTTCAATTTTTGTAGAGGATTTTGACGTTTTATTGCATGAAGATCCCATCTTGTCATTGGAAACCATGTTTAAGATCTTATATTTGTGAAAAAATCCATTTTATATTAGAACTTTAATTTTTGCAGGAATGATCACTTCGGATCGCCCTAGAAACTCATCCGATGCTCAGAAAACCTCATAAAATGCAGGAATTTAGCCTTCGCTCGTCCCATCAATAAATCACACGATTTTAATTACAATTTTAACAGCAGGTTGACACCATGTCCTTCTCTTTTAGTGATTAAAACACAGACGTAAAGCTCATGCCCCGCGAAATCCGACCTGATTTGAGGATTTAATGAGTATCAGCATCTGGATAACCAGTAACTTTAAGAGACAACATGCAGTGACTTAAGCGAAATGGACGGTCTATTTTGTAGAAAATTGTATTTTCTAGATATGTGAAGTACCTATAGATATACTTATGTATCTGAAAATCCGCAAGTTTTCTATAATTCACCTATGATTTGAGCTCAGGAATTGCAAACTTTGTTTTATCATTTTCTTCAGTGAACACACTGCACACACTCGTCAATAACAATTTAGCAGTCGAATAACATTTAACTAGATATAATACATTATTTTTGAGATAACATCTCCCCAATGTTAATAAAGTCCATAATGGTGGGGAAGGCTTGAATAAAACGCTGTGAAGGCTTATGGGTATGCAGTTTCTCTGATTAGATGGTGTAAGTGTCATGCTTAAGGAATCCACTAGGGGGGGGGGTGTATTAGAGTTAATTAGTCTTAATTTTCAAATAGCCTCAATGCCATTTCCACATGGCGATTCTGTCAACCGACTCTGACTTGCAACACCACCCACCAATCATTTGAAACTTTTCAGGGTTCTGCCCTATTTACCTTGGCTTGTTACGATAAACCTCTTGTTGCCTCCAATTATTAGGTATTCTAGTATGCAGCTATACATATCTCCTTTCCATGCAATACGAGCTCATGCAAGAGGATATATGTTCATCATCAGCTTTGTGTTATTTTATGGACCTATCTACGCCTAGTCTCTCTACCTTCAAAGGGACTGCCTCACCATAAAAGAAGATTTGGGTAATGGACATATGGAGAAGGTAGGGCGAGAGAGACTGACATATAGTAAGCGTTGTGTTGTTTTATGAAGCTATCTATTGCTAGTCGCTCTAACTTCAAAGGGACTGGCTCAACGAAAAACAAGATTTTTGGAATGGACAGATGGAGATGGTAGGGGAAGGGAAACTAACTCATAGTCAAGGAGAGGACATACAAGGAAAAGCGCAAAGAGAGAGACAGAGAGAGGCAGAGGCAGAGGGAAAGAAAGAGAACGAGAAAGAGAGGGGCGGAGAAAGAGAATGAGAGAGACAAAGAGGGACACAACGAGACATAAAGAGAGAGACATATATACATAGACAGAGACAGACAGGGACAGAGAGAGACTGGGAGAGACAGAGACAGACAGAGAAGGAAAAGGGCAAAGACAGACAGAGAGAGGCAGAGGGAGGAAGAAAGAAAGAGAACGAGAAAGAGAGGGACGGAGAAAGACAATGAGAGAAACAAAGGGGGATACAACAAGACATAAAGAGAGAGACATATATACATAGACAGAGACAGACAGGGACAGACGAAGACAGAGAGAGACTGGGAGAGACAAACAGAGACAGAGACAAACAGAGAAGGAAAAGGGCCAGGAGACAGAGAGACAGAGTCAGAGACAGAAAGAGACAGACAGAGACACAGAGAGAGACAGAGACAGATGGAGACAGACAGAGACAGAGAGAGACAGCCAGACAGGCAGAGAGAAAGGCAGAATTAAAGAGAGAGACAGGCAGAGAGAGACAGGCAGAGAGATAGAGAGAGCCAGACAGACAGATGCGGGAGGGAGAGAGGGGACAGAGATCAAGGGGAAGATTAAAGGAAAAATGAAAGAGACTGCAAAGTTGGGCTCGTGTGTACTAGAGCTGGTTGCAGCGTCGTCGAATCGCTTTAATGATTGGTGTGTCGCTCTCTCAATGCCACAGCTACTCGCTGTCAATGATGTAACTCAGGGGTGGTGACAGCTGAGTTGGAACTATTGATTGACAGTCAATAGCCGCTTAGATTCCGCCCCTGTCAATGTCACCAGGGTCAGGGCCAGGGATGCTGTAGAGGGAGGCACGTCGTATGATAACCCTTTACGGTGGATTTCAGTGAGAAACCTCTTATCACATTCCAGAAAGTCTTGTTAGGATTAAGTTTGCTCATTGGCCATAAGATATGCTCTTGTTTTTTTTCTCAACGTATACCGCATCTCAGTATTCCGCGGGACAGATGATTATTAGACATTTTTTGTGATTTTTCGTTAGAGTCGACATGATAAGATCTGAAACCTTTTTGATAGCGCTGCTCTGATAACCACTTTTTTGCAACATTTTCGTTTTACCCTGTCAAAAGACCAATTTACCTACTTTGATCAAGTTATAAAATATTTAAAAAAACATCAATCCTGTAATGTGATTCAAACCCTGTAATGTGATTCAAGCCCAAGATGACTGGACGGACGGTGATTAAGTCGCTGAAATCAATAAAGAGATAACGAGTTTGTAAAATAACTGAAAGAAAATGAGATTATCCCTGCTAACTGAGCCTGCCGCTTATCGACTGACAGAGTGGCAGAGGACGGCGGGCCGTGGACGAGGTGGGTGGAGGTGTTCTAGGCGGGTTATCTCGGGTCGCCTCAGATATGCTCAAATTAATCACAGTCTGGGGTTATAAACTGTTCGCCGTACGAGGCGTCGACACGCGAGCAGCTCCAGCTAATAACGACCATAAACAACTGCTCACCACCGACTGTCCTCCTCCTATCACGACGTGGCTCACCAGGCACGGCCCAACAGACACGGGCCACCGGGCATGTTCCACCAGCCATGGCAAACCAGCCATAACCCACTGGCAATAGCCCAATGGCCATAGGCCACTGACCATAGCCCACCGGTCATAGCCTACTGGCCATAGCCCACCAGCCATAGCCCACTGACCATAGGCCACTTCCCATAGCCAACTGCCAAAAGCCCACCGGCCATAGCCCACTGGCCAAAGTCTACTGTGACCATAGCCCACAGACCGTAGGCCACTGGCCATAGCCCACTGGCCATAGTTTACTGTGACCATAGCCCACTGGCCATAGTCCACTGGCCATAGCTCTCCGACCATAGTACACGGTCATGGCACACTAATCATGGCCAACCAGTTATGGGCTACTTACCAATGAACTCGAAAATTTCAATCTTCAAAATTTTTCAGTTTACCAAACTCATAAACTGAAAATAATCGATTTTCAATTCAAGTCCACCTCAGTGTCTTTAGTATGGCTTACAATCCATGGCCCACCATCCATGATCCACCAGCTATGGCCTAATAGCCATGGACCACCAGTTATGGCCCACCAGCTGTGGCACTCCAGTTCAACAATCATAACCAACCAACCAGGCACAATAGCCATGGTCCTAATCGTTACACACCAGATCAGCTGCCTACGGTCCTGTATCAATACCCCAACATCTATACTCAAACAGTTATAGCTAGACAGCCATGACCCAACAGGCATGGCCCACAAACCACATAGAATGCAAGCTGTACCAGCTATGGCCTTTCAGTCATGGCCGTTTAACTATGGTCAACTACCCATGTTCGACCAGCAATATTGACGAAAGATTAGGCATAGAGCCACAGGCATCCATGGGGATAGGCCACGTTAGAACTTTGTAGATTAAAGACATTTAACAGTACATTTCGATACCTTCAAGGAACAATAAAATCCATGTGCACCGTTCGCAGATTACCTAGATGGTGTGAATTGTATGGCCATGCAGTATCTTATAGGTTTTTCTTCTTTCCCGAGCGCCCTCAGTATGTAGATTGTCCATTAATGGCAGTATGATCTAGGAACAGGCTGCCAATATCGTCAGCATTGCATTACGAGGCAGAATAGAACTGCGCGTCACGGGCCGGACATTGATTAACACAGAGAGCCCACACACTGGACACAGGCCGTGACTCGACATGGTCCTCACCTCATCCCACATATCGAACTTGTACATTAAGGCCCAGTTTACACCTGCCCACGGAAAATGCACCGATAAGATATGGGTAAGAGAAAAGTCGGTCTGTGATGCTCCCCGATAAAATATTTGTAACTGTGCCAATCATTGGGGTGTTTACACCTGATGACAAATAAATGGTTTATTCAATATACTCCTGGCGAACGATTATTGGTCATTGTATGTCCATTAATTTTCCTGAAAATCGATCATTATAGGGAAGGATAAAGTCTGAATCTTAACACAAATCGTTGAATCTTTTTTGATAAAAAAAAGTAAATGTGTTATACTACACATTTAAGTTTTGAGAACCACAGGTCACTGTTACAGATTTTGGAAGAATTGAAGAAAAGTATATTTTTCAGTACATTTTCTATGTAAAATGTAAATTGGCTTAATTGACCGATTTGGTCATGTCAAAATCGATGGTATTTCATGTTTGACTCATTTGGTATTAGAATAAGTCAAAGGAACTGTTTTAATTGATAATTGCCAGCAATTTTGAAATTCATTATAACAGAAAAAGGTCGCAGCTGTCAATGCGGTAGAACACTTTAAGTATGTAAAATCCGGGTCCTGACTATTGGATCCACTCATGCACAGGTTGCAGTTTAGGTTATCAGTTTAGGTTTTTTCTGAGGGTTCGTTGCAGCTCCATATTCCTATAACATGGAAGTAGTGTTGTGTTTAAAAGTTGCTCAGAGTTGCTCAGGAGTGAAGTGATTTAGCCATAACATGATTCAATGCTGCCAACTGGCGGATCATAAACACACCACCCATATAGACTAATTTATTTCTAACTAAGATATATGAGTAATGATATTTCAATGGAAAGAAACTATATACAAAATATACAGCTTACGTATATGATTACCACTTCACCTATTTTACACACCCATCCCCTTGTCTTCCCAATCGTGACCGCGAATTAAGCTACATCTTCCTCCATAATTATCAGCCTAGCAACACCAAAAATTCTTTTTTAATTAAACTCGTTCATCAGTTCATGTATGGAGATAATAATCTATGTATTCCTTATCATAACCCTATTTATCATTTATTATATTCTAATCGACATTCACGTCTCATATGTATATTGATGATTAAATATAATTGATGGTACGTTTTCCGTCAATCTTTATTCAATCTATCAGGCTGCGCGGTATTTGAGATATGTTGTTCTAGCGCGGCTATACTTCGTTATAATGTGTTTGTTACATTTTTTACACCTCCATAACGCATAGTTCAGCTTGTAACAGGGGAGATGCCGTTCTCTAGTCTGGGTCTAGACCACCTGGCTGTATCGCTGTTCAAAGAGACACACCTGTTCCATTCAATGACATCATTTTGATGGAGTCCATGCATTGTAAAGCGGATTTCACGCGGTGGGATTCATTTCCCTCACAGAGTATTTGTCTGACATAAATCCTGCTGAAATTTTAAATGGGTACACAACCTCTTCGTATCAATAGCGGGATTCCATCTCCCTGAGACAAGTATTTCCCCCTGGGATTGTTGGCGACGATTGCCCCTAACGAGGTATAGAATCTAAGATTTTAAATTTAAAGATGTTTAGAATTTAAAGGGGCATTTTAGTGAGACAAATGTACCCACTGCTGAGTCGCCGACTAAGAACCCAACCTGGCCAATGAGAAGCAAGTAAATAGGATCATATGTTTTTTACACCCCCACACCTCAAGAGTATTTGAGTCCCAAGGTTAGTGTTTACTGGGACTATGTCTGAGACTGTGCACTAGGTGTGTCCTTCCATGTGAATCTGATTTTCCATGATACTGGCAAAAGCCCAAGAAAAATGACACTTTCCTATGAAATTTTTCTACCACATGAGAACTGTCTGGGACTTAAGTGGGATTCACACGATAGGATTCCCAAGGTGTTTGTCTAAGACAAATCCTGCTGAGATTCTGCACTCAAACACAATATCTAAATCTAAATTGTAGGGTTCCATATCCCTCAGACATGATTTTCCCCTTTAATTGTTGGCGACATTTAGTCCTAAAAAGGAACAGAATCTCATGAGAGTTTGAACCCTGTGAGCCACATAATTCCCACCATGCGAATTGCACTCTAGGGAAAGGTGCAAAGTACACCCGTTTCAGGTACATGTATAAAGTCTCTACGAGTGAAACCCGCTTGAATTTATACAACAGGTGTTTATCCTCACATGACTAACACTGTATAAGATGCCAAAGTTTATGAATGAAGTTATATCTTAGTGAAACTTGCCATTAACAGCCTATAGATAAAATAAATAGATTAAAGTATTCACTAAAGCTACTCAATTACCAGCTGAGCTGCATATCAATATTGATTATGTACACAGGTGCAAAGCAGGCGAATATGTAACAGTGGGATAGTGTTGGTGGATTTGCATACGTATGGTCCATTAAACCATCTATTGAGGTCATATTTATCAGTTTCCCACATCTGTGTGTATCTGTAGTATGATGATCTAAGGGAAATTGCTCAGGGCACCCATGTGTTGTATGGGATTTTCGGCAACATGCTCTCGTCGTTGCTGTTGAATTATTCGCATTTTGAAAAATGAACAATTTCATCTCTAGTTTTACTTTAATAAATACATAAACATAGTTAACAGTGGACATCAATAACTGGGATTGATATGATAGGCGCATGTGGGAATTATGTGCAGTTGGTCAGTTTTTATATCGACCACGTGTATTTCCTTACCACAGTCTGCTCTCAATGGTCATCCCTCTTACCTAATTTCATATATATTATGACTAACGCGGAGAGAGGGTGGAGAATAATGAGTTCTTTTAAAGTATCCATTTAAGAAGAAGTACTACTGAGGTAGTCGAGTTCAGCCTAACTTAGTCGCGAATCCCTATAACAAGGGTAATGAGGAGTGAGAGAGAATTTATATATATATTTTTTTAGGGTTGGGGGGTGGAATGTTTTTGTTTAAGGAAAGTTAATTCTGAAGTGTGGGGAGAGTGTAGACTACGTGACCTCTCCAGAATTTGGAGGAGAGGGAGATGAGGGAGGAGATTGGAACCCTTTCCTGCGCGAATTACCGCCAACACGTTGACCACAAAGCATATTTAAGCACTATTTCCTCTGCCAGATGTAAATTTCTGTTGTTAAGTATGACTTTGTACGAATGTTTACATTCTCCAAAACAATTAACGTCGTGCATTGGATCAATGCACATTCCGTGTAACTGTAATTGCCTCTTGTCAGGAAATCGGCCTCAGCATTTAATTTCCACAAAACCTCGTTGTATTCTTTGGTCAACTCTAAATATTCAACCTAAGTATTCTCTGAACTCGATTCCCCCCGTTGTTTCCTTTCACCTCTAAGCTGGCCTTATAAAATCAACTCCACTTCAGAAAGAATCTGATATTGTACAAAACGGAAGCTAGTTACGGTGCATTGTCCTCTGTGTTTCTCCCCTCAAAGATAATCTCACAGAATCGAGGTAGGAGCCAATTATGATGTGCTGTACCATCGTTCGCTCTTCCTTTCATTGTATACAGTTGTTTACAGGGCTTAGTTTCCTCTTTCTTTAGAAAGGTCTGCACAATAACGGATACAGATATTTCTCAGGGAGCTTCTTCTATAAGTATTTCCTTTTGTCTCAGCCTTGTATAGGTTTTCTTTGTGAAACACACGTCATAAATATATTTATTTATAGGTGTGTGTAGGTGTGTATAGGTGTGTGGGTGTGGGTGTGGGTGGGTGTGGGTGTGAGTGGGTGTGGGTGAAGAGAGATTAAGGAATTATAAATATTAGTAATAAATTATGCAACGAAATGAGGATTATTATTTGTGTTTTCCATTGGGTACCTACGTATCCATTGGTTGGCCACGTTGTAGGTGTTGCGAACCAATGAAAAACACAGGATTTGCAGGAGAATTAGGGAACATTCAGAAGAGATGTTGTTTCCAAAAGTAGGCACTTTAGAGATGATCCTGATGTGAAACCCTGGCCTTAATTTCATGTGGGTGTTAGTCCGGGATCGTATAGAGGAAATCCTTTATGTATTACGTAGGTATTGTATTGTCTTAGGGTTACGGGGGTTTGCTGTGGTTCTATGTTATACCATCTGAATTATGATCCCTATTAAAGATCTGTAGCAAAAGATAATTCAAACCAAATGAACTTTGCTAGCTTATGTAGTTTCCAATAACGATTGCCATCAAGAAAATTGATGGCAATATAAAAAATTGCAGTATAGTAGTGAGGAAATAATGGCGACGTATAAAGGGGCTATTCCATTTGGCCGAATTCTGAGCTGAAATATGATTCTGACAGTATCTGATTTACTATTCGGGTATCATCGGGGTAATGGAATAGCACCCAACTTACTAATCTGGGGCTTCGGGCAGTCTGGCATTGTCGGGAACGTGATTCCGTACACCAGAACCATCCCAATTCTAGTACACCGGTTTTCCGTTTGTTTTTATTTACTGGTGGTCTCCCCTGGTGTCCGTTTGCAACAGCTGTGACCTTGGCCCCTGGCATGTTTACTGAAAGTGATTATTCGAAGTTGGGTGTTTTAGGGGTGAATATAGGTTGTGTATCTTGATTATTTTGAAAAAGAATGGATTCTTACTGTAATCAGGCAATATTACATTCTACAGAGCCAGAACTGTAGAACTCAGGCAGCATTGCAATTGGGTGAAGTCAGAGATTTCTAACATTTTCGGGTACTATCGGCGGGGTGTGGGAGTCGGAACGGATGATAGCAGATACTGCCAGGGTGTTGTATTTATGCATATTTTCACAATAATCTAACAATAATCAGCAAAAGATTATTGCCGACGCCTCCAGAACAAGGTGGACAGTGAGATACATGCCATCGTCCTGATACTACAGGCCCTTAATAGTGAAGAAAGGATGACAATGTATAAAAGTGCAGAATTGATGACAATGTCTAGTAGCGGAGAAAAGATGACAGTGTATTCAAGTGCAGATTGGTGGCAAAGTATAGTAGTGTAGAATTGGTGACAATCTATTAAAGGGCAGGAATTATATAGCAACATATTAAAGTGCAAAATTGATGAAAACGCATAGAAGTGTAGCAAGGATGGCAATATAATAATGTAGAAAGGGTGGCCATATATTAAAAAACAAATATAATTGCAATGTATAATAGTGCATTCATGAATGCTGCCAATTTCTAACAGTGCAGACATGATGGCAGTACATATATTGGTGCAGAGGCGTCCTGAACTCACTCAGAGAACTACGGTTAAGTATTTGCTGAAGTCATCGTCCTATCTTTACTTGGTGTCGAGGTAAACTTACCTTTGTTTAATAGTCAGCCTTTCAGTGATGGATCAGCACGCGCAGTTGCCGAGGCCCCGGAGCTAATACACCCTCCAATGTGTCCGTAATTACCTCAGCCCCAATCGTAAAGCTTTATTAACCTGCGGCACACATGGCGCATTCATCAGCAAACATTAGGGCCCTGTTTACCATCAGTCTCTGTCCATGATGAATCAGCCTTAGTTCTTAATTGATGGGGCACTGGGGGAGGCTGCTTGTGGTATACTTGAGGTAGGGTTTGTCGGTTGAGTAAAGGTGTGTGTGTGGGGGGGGGGGGGGGACTGGGGGTTCTCCATAATCACACCCATTGGAGACGTGTGTTGAAGGCAATCATGACCGTCAGAGGTTGTGTGAATCTGTATGAGGGATCGTGTCCTTTTTCTTGTTTTTATTTTATTTTTTGTTTGTTTGGGGGATGAGCTTAGCTCTTTTATTTTCCGAATATAGACTTTATACGTTGTTCGATTACATCGTAATATACTTGTCTTCATCCTGTACTATTTTTCTAATTTGAAAAAAAAGACATCAATATGACAAAAAGAAATCAAATCATCTTCACCTCAAAGAAGGTGAAGATAATTTGATTTCTTTTGCAAATTTCTTCTGATGCAGATCATGCCCTTTTTACGGTAAATAGACATGATGTAGGTGATCACTGATTCGTATTTATACAAGTTCTGTTGTGTGCGCCGCGTCGATTTAGAACTATCTATGGGATAAAGACTATTTCTACCTGCCGACTTTTGGCCTCCGATAAGTTTGTCGGCCACCACCGACGGATTCATTTGGGGTCAGAAATCCGCATGTTGAAAAAGCCAACGACCAATCTATGTTTCGATCATTGGCATTTTTGGCACCACTGAAGTCCAGTTTCAGTCCAGCAAGAGACATCAACAGTGGGTCGGCAGGTGGAAAAATGCAATTGGTAAACCAAATCGCCGATCTTTGGCTCGTACTTTTAGCCCTTGCACCACCGTCCTCACATTTGCTTATCAAAAGGAATGCACAAAGGAACTATTTTCCCGTATACCATGGCTTTGAGGCCGTATGCCACATATATGAATCTGTATACCACACTTATGGTATCAGACAGGTTTTCTATAATGGGTCGTGGATAGCTGAATCCCCATACATGTTCAATGGGGTCTTTGTATACGATGGGTGATAAACATGGTAGCACCCGTCCACATGTATCCTGGCTCGGCTACCTATTCGTAAAGGATGAATACACATCGTAAAATACGTAAGCATTCTCCAAGCGCTTGTTTTGCCACTTAGGCTTAAATGTCCGCGCACTTGATCGGTGCCGTGTAGCTATTCATTGTCCCCATCACAGTCGACACTCTCCGTCGGAAAGAGAACAGCTGACCAATAGTTATCTCTTGGTGCTGTTGGTATAACCCTTTGATCACCATTTAGTGCACTGTCTGACGGTAGGCGGCTCCCCTGATTGACTGCGTGCAGACAGCAACGCGCATGCGTGTACCGGAAGTGAGACAGCTCCACCTGGCGAGGTGAACGTCATAAAACAGGAGATGGAGACTTTTCATGCCAGCCTGGGTTCAATGGTCACAATGCACTCAAATGGATGCCAGAATATAGTGGCTGTAAAAGGTGTTGCATTAGCGGGTATTACCTTCTGTGGTCATTGATATGATTAAGAAAAAACTTGTAGCACTCATCAGTGCATTCTACCTACATAAGGGGAATTGTTGCCTACATGAATCAAGTTGACCTACGAACGTTAAATGAAACTGAAATCTCTGGTGGTCTTAGTGTGATTAGGCCAACAACAAAAATAAGGATACTACCATATCAAAATGAATCTGTGTTTAGTCTAACGAAAACAACTATCAATTGTGAAAACTAATACAAGGGAGGCAACCATTTTTCAGTTTAGTACTATGAATTTCTATCTATGATAATCATAATAAAAGAAGAAGGACAAATAGAAAATGACAACAATAGATAAAAATAATGTACCATCAATTCCCTAGCAAAAATGACCACTATGCTGTTGCCTGCTAAGCGTTACCCTAAACATGGCCCTAATGAATATTAATTAGGAGGGCCAGATGCATGCAGGCTACATTGTAAATGTGGATCATAATGTATGGAGGTATGCAGGTGGAGGTCTACAGCGACCAGTCCTGGTATACCAATATCCATCTTTAGAAATGTTCTCATTGAACCACAGTATATACGTTTTCCCTTCAGTTCAATATCTCCTTCAGTTAACTTTTAAATGAATTCCCTCTTCTCAATTACTGTATTTCAACCGGCAATTTAACACATCGTGCGTTCCCGACATAAAAAAGTGACTTTCTGAATTTTTCCAAATTCGGTCTTTCAATTTTCAGCTTGAATTTAATCGTACTCCTAGTGTTGCAGTGTTTTGTTTCGAAAATATTTATGGAATTTAAGCTCCAGTGCATTCAATAATGTTTAACAAGATACAATTTCTCCTGGTTTCCAAGTTTGGTATTTTACAGACATGATGCAATTCGTCTACGGTTAAGTCCATCGATCTGTGGGTTCTGTCAGGAGCGACCTTAGCCGGATAACTCCTTTCTTAAACATCTCATCTATCTGTTAGTTAGGTATAGGGCAGCTCAGTGTCCCTCCAGGTGGCCCTGTGAAAGTATCTCACGTTATATATTCCCTAGCCGCTGGAAAGTATGAGAGCTATCTCTGTAGCTAACTAGATCATTTTGATGACGCGTTTAAACAAGGGGTAGAGCATTCTATTGCTGATCTCAAAGCTTCCTAATGGCACTTAGAGAGCAATGGCATTTTTTTCCCTTCGAAGTTTTTATTAAAATGAAATTCTGCCATAATAGCAGTTCTTTCCTTGATAGCATCTGTATAGCATCTGGGAGTGAGTGAGGATAATCCTTACGTAATCACCCCTATCTTTGGAGAATAACCTATCCTACCCCTAATAAAAAACGCCATAGGCTTAACATGGGATTTGTGCATGTCACGGGTGGGACATTAAGTGTTGTTTATGCCACTACTTTCTAATACTGAAAAAATATGGAAACGGGGTAGGATAAAATCTGGACGCCCCTCGTTTGAGTTTGAGCTTATTTATGCCACTCATTTTGTTGGCTTCGGAATGTCACTCATCTTGGACTCATGAAATTACGGAGCCAACAAAATGCGTGGCATAAATAAACTCAGACTCAAACTCGTGACGTCTATTGATAGTATAGCACAATAGGTTTTGTGGTTTGCTTTATCTTTAATTTCGGAGGATGGTCATATTCTGAGTGGCCCACGTTTTCGGCATGTTGACAGTATTGCCCTCTGGTGACTTGTGTGATTGACATATTTCTTTTTGAAAGACTTTAATGACACATAGTACTCGCCGCGCAGTGGGCGATCTTCCGTACAATAGTCGAACTATATACAGTAGTAGACATAAACAACTCATTCATACAACAACACAACACATTATATACGGTAATTTCTTTGCAATCGACTCGGAGTACAATCTCCATGTTTTGGAGAAACTTATCTCAGGGATCTGTTGATCCTCTTTGACCACGATAGATCTATTGATCTAGGAATCTAATAAATTGTTTAGGTCAATTAATCGTAAATCGCACTTAACCTTAGACTTGAAATTATCTAGTTTGTTTTCATTTTGGCATTCGGAACCAAGTTCGTTCCATATTTTATTTCCGATGTAAAGTGGACATCTTCTAAATTTCTCCGTTCTTGGGATTTTCATTTTAAATTTTATTTTATTTTGGCTTCTGGTGAATGAACGCGCGCTCAGGCTATTTGAAGCTCCGCAGGCCATTAATGCTCCCTGGTGTCAATCCTACACACCAGCCCCTTATATCCGTTAACACTCACACTACCTATCAAAATTCATTTCATATTCATTTCATCCACCCATACGTCACCACAAATTTCGCACATCCTAAATACAATGACTCATTTCTATATTGTTTTATATAATTTATCAAATGATCTATAAATAAAGGTATCGCACACTCCTGCCTTCATGTTATCTTTCATCAGTTCTGGCAAAGTCTTCTCATTTGTTTGAAGGCCCTAAGCCTCTTTTAGCGCAGTCTATCACAACTTTCAACCACGCCCTTTTCCTAATGATGTACAGGTGGAGCACACTGAGCAGCTCTGATCTACTCTTAGCTGCTATGATAGTGAATATCTCATCACATCAGGGTAACTTTCACCTTCCCTGAGCTATACTTAAAAACAAAGAAGATTACTTGTTTTACTTCTATGTTGGCCTTGCCTTCATCACAAGCTTATACGTTGCATGTTGCTTCTGCGGGTTAGGCCTGTATGAGCAGTGACTTCTGTTTATCTGATACTGCTGTTCTGTGAGGGCGATCGCTGTGTAGATGAAGGTGTATCGTCAGGACTCACCTATTCCTAGTCACAACGTACAAAAACAAAGAGAACGGCCTCGTTCCATAATTAATGCCAAGCCCCATCTCATCTTGTATGATGTACGGCCATAGTAAGGTTGTTCTATGTAAGAATGTAATCAGCTCTTATTTTACTTGAAAGGATGGCAACATTTATGTACATCATTACCCCTTATCCCTGGATAGAAGAGCGGAGGCCGGGGCTGGGTAAATAAAATGTTATTGAATTTTATTAAAATGTGATGAAAATATCTTATTGCCTTAGTAATAGAGATACATATTTTAAGAGATAATTGACTAATAGAGTAATGAATCAATTATTATGATCAAATTAGTAATAACAAATAAAAGAAAAGACCTACGACGGTAAATGAAGTTGAAGAGGTGGGTGGGTAAAAAGTGGATACAAGTTTGCGTATCGTGTGAGAGCAAAGGTGAGAGCGAGAGAGAGGGTAGTGGAGCGGAAGAGCACATGAGTCGCACAGTGCAGAGGAAAGACACCAGGGGGAGAACGCACGTTTGGTGTGTAGTGAAGGATGGAGTCATCAGGGGCCAATGACTACCCCTGACCATAGGCATGGGTAACCAATGAAATCACAATAACTGTCACAGCTGGTGTGTGGTAATATGTACGTCCCTCACAGTCCAATGTAGCTGGATTCACACGCAGAGACTCATGTCCCTGAGACTTCACACCTTTCCCCTTGTTTCAGACAATTTTGCTTTGGTACAAATTTCTCATGGCAAGGTGACAATATTTACTTTTGCCAGATTGAAGGAAACATGGCGAATCTGATTGACATGGAAGGATACGTCTCGCACATAGTCTCAGACAGTCCAAGTGAGCATTCACCCGAGGACTCAAGTTCCCATGGGGTGAGGGTGTAAAAAACATGTGATCATGCTTGCTGGCTACCTATTGGCTAGGTTAAGTACTTAGTCGGCAACTCAACAGGGGTCTATTAATTCAAAACTTGTTTAAAATCAACAGCTCTTGAGATTCTGTACCTCATTAGGAGTAATCGTTGCCGAAATTGCAGGGTGGGGGA
The DNA here is from genome assembly GCA_950022655.1 of Alentia gelatinosa. NCBI lineage: Eukaryota > Metazoa > Annelida > Polychaeta > Phyllodocida > Polynoidae > Alentia > Alentia gelatinosa. The sequence goes on along the minus strand of OX465590.1, from coordinate 21,790,201 downwards.
CATCGTCTTCGGGTAATGAAACACTACTATTCAGACGAGGAGGTAGTCTCAGAGAAATACCCTGTGAGGTACATGAATCCCACCATGTGAATTCCACTTAGCAACCCAATTATATAAAGCAATAAAATCGGGAGATGAATTAAGCGAAAATACGTGCAGGATGTATCGAAAAAGAATAACATGCGGATGGTGTTTAGGCATCATGATGTACAAGTTAATACCATCCAAATCGTAACCAGATTGAAATATTTAAACCAAATTAACTTTATTCGGACTAAATGTTCATGCTATATGATCTAATTCAAGTACTCCCTATGAAGCAGTTTGCCCATAACACCAGGGGCTAGCTATGTAAGTCAAGTGGGATGCTACATATGGGATATACGACTGCATCTTACAAAATCCGGTTGAATTCTGAATATTTCTTGAGTTATTATATCAAACGCCAATCTAATTAAATTCGGCCTCATTTCATGTTTGAACTTCCATAGCAGCGGCAGTTTATTAAGAACTATCTTACTCCAGTGCAATTGCCCTTAGGCTCTTGCCCATGTCCCAGTAGGCAAATTTCTACAACTCCTCGTCGCAAAAAGGAACATTTTGGCATCTGGGGCACCGACTAGTATGAAGCATACGACTGCATCATTTATAACTCTATCAGCATATCCAACCAGTCCAGCAGACTTGTGCTAACGAGGGAAATGAGGCAATTAATGTTAACACCATAGTCTTCAGCTGCGATGGATTTTTTTTCCAAAGATAGAATAAAAGTTATAACATTCGTCTGTAACCATGGAAACTTGAACTAGTGATGGGGATGGAGAGCTATCATTAACAGCGAATGCTCTTTTGCTGATCTCTGATGTAGTATTAAATATAATTTTAGCAGCAGAGCACCTCTATTGGCCATCACCATTTACTGAAGAGCTTTTCAATGCGCATGCCCGGGTACTCATTATTACACACCGCGCGCTGCCGACAAAGTGGACGTTCTGGTTTGATTCACGGGTGAGATAGATGCGCGACCGGCAAAAGTTGGACTCTTTCCAACAATAATAGGCAAGTGTTGTATGGTTGAACCGACGATAAAGGGATTACAGGATGGTCACCTGTGCTATTATTCAGAATGGTCATACTTGCTTCTCTGCAGACAAATATGAACATCATGTTTCAACTTCACAAGCATTGAATTTGAGGATTTGCTTACGGAATAAGTTCATGGTTTCACAGTGTCGAACAATTGCACTGTAGGACAAAATGTGTCATGCTAAAACGACGTAGGACGGAATTACTATTGGTCTATACAAGGAAGCAATTTCTCTCGATGTATGGTGGCCTTGAGGATACTATAGCACACGATACTGTACATGAATCCACTGTTGCTGTGCATCAGGGAACTCTCAGGTTACAAACACAGGCGAAATTTAAATTGCCAAGACCTCGTACTGAAAGGCTTAAGAAAGCACCTGACTATAGAGGGAAGTCAGTATAGAATGAACTGGAACTAAATGTCAAAATGTTACTGAGTAAACCTGCTTTTAAAAGAGTGTACAAAAACTGCCTAATGCATAGATCCCCAGATTAGGAGAGTGAGAATGTGTAACAAACTTGAAATGATCCTAGTAAAGGGGTGAATCCACCGGGATGTGCTTTATATTCGAATCATGCCCGATTTGATGACTCGCTCGGTCGGGATGAATCGTGTGCAAATATCTGGTTAAATCGCGGCAGTGGTTCCAATGGCGATAATATGGGCTACACACATTGGAATAAGTGCACGAGCAGATCCTACAAGGTTTAGCTCGATTCATCAAGATGCAGCCCTACCTTGCAAGAAAATAAACATCGAGCTGGTGGAGTCAGCCCTTAAAACCTTCACTTTGTAGCCTCTTAAATTTCTAATCTCAAATTTCTATTTTCTCTCCATCTCATAAAATAATCATCATTATTGCATTCTGTGGTACTGGTGGAGGGTATGTACAATTTTCTCATATAGCATGACATACTATCACAAATGTCAGATTGTTATATGGAAAGCAGTCACAGATTTAAGGAACTGTTCCATATGTAATGCTGTATCCAAATAATGTAAGACCGCCCTCGATAGAGGCGAATAGTTTGTGATTTAAAAAAACTGTACAAATAGTGAAAATATCTAGAGTTACACATACTATACATTATATATATATATATATATATATATATATATATATATATATATATATATATATATATCCTCTCCGCAATCTATTGAAAGCTGTACAACTGCAATCAAAGCCTTGTTTTTCATCCCTCCCAGGGGCTAGGGAATCTCCTCTACTACAGTGGAAGGAATGAATGCCTGTAAATCGATATGATTAAGGACATAAAAAACGTCATCTTTTCAGAGAAACCTAATTATTTAAGGTAAGAGGGTAATATCGCGTAATTACTAAAGACATAGTCTACAGCCAAGTCCCCATCCTTCTTTCTCTCCCAGGTCTCCTTCCTCCCTCCCTCCCCTCCCTGCTACTTAAACCAGCACCTCCCTGAAAATCAACATCGACATTAAAGACAATTAAACGTTAATTACGGACCCAATGCAGCTGCCAGAGGAAGTGCAGGGAGGGTAGGGGGTGATTGTGTTTGAAGCAGGTAGGAAGGAGGCTGTCAGTTATTGAACCAAGTGGTAAATTTAGTTTGGGTATTATGTTTTAAGAGTTTTAGTTGGATATATTCCTGAGAGTACCAATACGATTATATTCTTCCGTATTTCACAGTTCCGATAGTAGATGTTTATTTTCTGTTAAAAGATTCACATAGTAGTAAATGAATCACATAGTCGCAGAGGAATATTTATCAACCACAAAAAATTCATCGTCTCAACGTATTCTGCCATCTTCTATGATGTAACAGACCTCCAATAGTTCACATGATATCACCACCGCATTTGTCTTTGTAGCTAATTATCTATGTATTGTATTTATACTCACTGTATCAAAATAGCCTCATCACATTCAGACCCAATTAAACTATATATATATATTGATATATATATATATATATATATATATATATATATATATATATATATATATATATATATATATACCTATGGCCAAACGTATATACGAAGGTTTTTCGCATGCCTGGTAAAAGCAACAGCTCAACTTTGGCGGCACGTTTTTCACGAATTAAAGTTCCTGTTTCTCACCTTTTTACAATGGTTAATTCCAATTCCAATCCGACAAAATAAAGAATTTAAAATAAAAATCAGTCTCTTTAGCAACTCATACCACACGAACGTCTCTTCATACTGAGATAAACTATAATCAGCACTATCAGAATAGACGGGAAATAAAGCCATGGATTGATCTGTTGGGCCACATCTGTCAATTTATGAATACGCCACATAGAATGTGTTTTAACTCTCTAAACCAAAAGAAGTAAACTATTGTCTAAGACAACAAAGCTTTTTGATCCAGCTGCATTGATCCAATTCAGAGGGGGCTTGGGATTTAGAAGCAAGACATTCTTAAAGATGAAAGAAAGGTGTCAGGGAAAACATAATGAAAGGATAAAAGCCGAATGGGCTGAAACCTTTTTTGAGTAACAAGACACAATGCAAAGTGAAAATTACGAGTTGTGTTTTGATGGATTGTGGCATTCTCACCTAATTCCCCCTGAACAGCTTTTCAAGTTCTGTAATATAGGATCAGAAAAATGCGTCTTACCAGAATGCTGCGGAAACAGATCCAAAGAACCTATTCATAATTTGTTTTCTTTGATGTAGTTAGCGTCCTGCAGAGGTAATGAAATCATTGTGCAAAGATGGCACCTGCTTTTTAACACTAGATAAAACTACATACAAGCACCTATCGGTTCGTTTCTGTAATTCAGGAATATCTTTATGAAACTGTATTGTTTAGTTTTCTTTGTTTCCCTTCTGTTTGATATAACATGGTGAGTGACTTAGTATTGTTTCTGACTTTATCCTACCCCTAATATAAAATCCCATAAGCTTTACCTTGAGTTTCCGTATGTCACGCTGACTGACATACGGAGTTTTATATGCCACTTGTGGCATACAGGATTGTTATCACGTAATATTCCAAAATCGAAGAGACGGGTAGGATTAAATCAAAACCTGATTCATTTTAATCTTAGCCACCGCATGCCACTCCTGGAGTTATGGCTCCGGACTTCACTCGGCTTCGCCTCATGAAGTCATTATGCCAAACTCCAGTCGTGGCATACGGTGGCCAAGATTCAAACTCATCCAGTTTTACGATAGTATGATTTCTCTAGGTTCACAATATGAACAAGCGAACTTTATTTCTGTAATACACAGCGCTTGAATTACCTCGCCACTTTTTACAATCCAAAACGTACCTCAAGCTATTAGTTTATCAGTGTATACCTGTGGGAGAATGTCTCACGCTTATACTGCCCAGCTGTACGGATTACGTTAATCACAGTGCAACAAACTATGACTGATATTACCCTCTGTATCACGTGACTTGTTGAGATGATGAAAAAATGGCGTTTTTTATCATGAATACGCATGTAAACGATGACAAAGAGATATAGTGAGCGGGGCTGAATTCCATCTGTTCCTTGTTGTTTTGGTCGAAAATACGCACCTCGTTCTACGAATTTGGTAGGTGTTTTCAACACAAAGCAATATGGATCACATTGCATTCACATATATGTCCCCCTGTTATCTGTTAACCTTATATTATTCGTGAAAATTTATAGCTGGGACTACTGGTATCGGTCAGTACATCACCAGTAGTATCTCGCCTCTCGGGTGACACCGCGTGGGTTTTTACCTGTCAGGTAATATGGGTTCTCTGTCAGCAATAGCATCCATTACCACATTCACATGAGCGTGCTATGTCATGTGACTCCCGGCTTATACCTTGGCTGTCGCCACCAATGAGGTTTTGATCCCTTCATGAAAATGGAACGGAATACCGTGTCTCGAAAGGCCAAGGTCGTATCATAACACCTTCAGTAACCTTGGCCGGTCTTTTACAAGTGGCAAGAACGAATATTTGGCACACAGAAGCATCGTAACCGACTATATTTGTTTGAAAATTGTATCCTTCTGGAAACATTAAAAAAATATCTGTCTGTTATAGTACAAGATAGGGTGACATTCGAATAAATGAGAAAGTGACAGAAACAAGTAGAAAAGAGAAGTTCCCTGGAGTGAGGGTATTAACAGGATAACTGGGGGGTGGGGGGTGGGGGAGGGGGTACTTGAAAAAACATGAAATAGAGGAATAAAAAGGGAGCATATAGCTGAAAATGACCACCAACTGGAAAAGACGGATAGATAGCTAGACGATATATGATATGAATAGTATTAACTGTAAAAGAAAATTATCAAAAGGGTTAGACCGCAATACTTTGTGTATAAGATGAGTACCATATCGCATCTTATCTAACGAAGCTGCTGTCTCTTATAGATTGGAAATATGAAAGATACCATCCAAATCACATGTACTGGTACTATAAAATCAACAAATCAACATCATCGATGAGAGACTATAAAAGCCATAGCTGTCAAGGAATAAGACATGCCCTTGTATTGTATTGCCGTCGAATTGGATCATTTATTCATGGACCTCTATCCATCTGTAACATTTGAGTCATACACAGTTGCCTTACACTGTGGGTGCTAGTTCATTTTATAGTCGACTATAAAAGGTAATTATGTTTATTTGCATTGAAAAAAATGTTTTCACCCTCCACTTTCACGGCTGGAACTCCCTTAATCTTTTCACTATAAACATTATACCAGTACCATCCCGCAGTTGAAAAAGAAATCAATATCAATATCTATGAGGATCTTGAGCACTAAACGGATATTAAAACACAATAACATGGTGCTAACCCATGATGAATTGACGCTTATGTTATTTCAATCTAAATGGACTGGGACCGTTCTTTGGAAAACTAAGATTATGGCTCTCACTTCAACCGGTTGTAAAGATCTGCAGTCGATAATTCTAACTTTGTGGTATTTTTGCGTTGAAAAAGCAGCATTATTAATTATAATATATATATTCAATCTATTCTAAATTCTTTCCTCCAAATCCAAGATGGCCGACACTGGCCAGGCTAATTGGTCCTTCCTGCTGTAGCTATAATCCCCCCTTTGAACCCGGCTTTGGCCGGCGGTTGTTTGTTAACCCAACTTCCTGGAGATGCGGGCGCGCTCGTTGTTACAAAGGTGACGCTAATTGGCGCCTAACACGACCGCCCGTATAAGCGTCTCCACCTGGAGACAAAGGCGTCCCACTGCTATAAAACAAGAACCCAATAAACCCAGAGTATTCAGTCTTACCTGGATTCTGTTACCTACAACATCTATGCGTTGACTCCAACCTTATTTAACGTATATCGACCGCTAGGAGCAGAACCGCTAATGGGTATAGCCTAGAAACTTTACATTGGTGACCACGACGAGACGCTTTAGTGTGATTCGAGGACAGATTGCCGGTCGAGTTACGAATGACCACGGAAGGACCGACTCCATAGACACGGACTCGAGCAGGGAAGTGACATTCTGCTATGATATAACGTTTTGATGTGGGCGTGGAAGGTACTTGCATGCCGGTAGTTCTGTGTTAGCGACAGTCGGACCGAGCGGACCAGCAGCTGTCGCACGTGGGAATCGCAACAGGTTCGTGCCATATAGGTGATTGACGTATATATAACGTGTGTGGTTATTTACGCAATTCGGAAGGATGGCCGAACCCAGTGTGTTGCCTGAGGATTTCCAGGTGTGGCTTAACGCTGGGAAGTTGGCGGGGACCATTCCGACCGACTTTACTGTCGCCAACACAGAGCTGCTGGGCAAACTGTGGAAGCAGTACCTGGCCCAGACCTGTAAGGAAGTGAAAGATGTCGCTATCTACGAGTTGGAACAGCGACTTCGCGCCGAGTTTACGCGACAGGCCGACCTCCGGGCTCAACAACACGCTCTGGAATCCCAGCAGCAGGCCATGGAACTCGCCGAGGCGGTGCGACAGCTCGCCGAGGCCCGTGCGATCATTATTGACTCCGCCCCCCGGTCGCGGCCCGAGACCCATGAGTTGGCCTCGGTCAAACAGCTCATCCGGCTGTTTCGGGCGCTGCCGACCGTCGACGGTCAGGATAAAGCCGCCCTCCGCACGTGGTTAAACGATGTGCGACAGGCGCGCTTTGTCTCCAAGGCCCCCGACGAGAAGCTGATCTCGGAGGCCCTGGCCTACTCGGCGGGGCGCCTCAAGTCGATAATCTACGACTGCTTCGAGGACGGCGTCACCGACTTCGAGGCCGTCGAACGCAAGATAACATCGACGCTTCTCGGCATGGAGGAAATGGAGAGTCTGCGCGCTGCACTCGGGCACTTCTCTCAGACGGCCCACGAGACCGCCCCCGAGTACGCGCAGCGCTTCTGGCTGGCGGCCAAGAAAGCCTACTCGCCCCTTGAACTCGCCTCTCCCTTTGTGCTGCAGCCGACGATGCGACAGTTCGTGAGTACTCTGTCGCGAGGCCCTCTGCGGTGGGACCTCAATCTCAACACGCCCCAAACAATCGCCGAGGCTCTCTCGAGGGTCGACGCGTTGGCGAAGGCGGTGGAGAAGGAGGCGCACTCTGACGACACTCGCGTCGAGGAGGCCATGGAGGTGGGCGCGGTCGGCTCGAGGACCACGGCCGCCCGTTCCGCCAACCACCCCGCGCAAACCGCCCACCAGCGACAGATGGAGGAGATGCAGCAGGCGATAAAGTCCATCCAGGGGGAATTGAAGGCGAAAAAGGGGAACAAGGGCCACACGGTCGCGGCTGTGATGCCCGCGGCAGCGCCACCACAATCCACGATTGTGTTCGCGCCGACCCCCGCGCCCGTTCCCGCTCCCCAGCCGCTGTTTGCGACCGTCCCAGCTCCGCCGCCCCCAGCCGTCGCCTCCACTGTAGCAGCCGTCGCGCCGGGGCAGCGTAACTCCGGCCGGCGGATGACGCCCATAAACGACATCATCTGCTACGCGTGCAATCAACGAGGCCATTATGTGGCTGGATGCCCCAGTCTGAAGGCCTCCAGGGACGCGGCACGGTCGTTAGCCCACTCCCAGGATCAAGTCGTAGCCGCCGCGACCCAGGGAAACTAAAACGCGCGTCCGACCGACGACCCTGCATTGACCTCGAGCTTCGAGGCGTGGCACTGCAGGCCCTCGTCGACTCGGGTGCGTGTTGCTCCCTGGTGTCCGTCCCCGCGGCGGATGCCTTGCGACAGGTGGGCGCGGTGGGTAAGAGTACAAGACCCCCGGCGCGACTTAAGTCCCTCACCGGCCACGGCATCTCCGTCCGCGAGGCGGTTAACCTGAAGTTGTACGGCCGGCCGTGCGACTTTAATGTGGTGGGTGATATGTCCCACGATCTTTTATTAGGGGACGACGCGTTGGAGGCTACTCACGCGATCGTAGACTATGCTTCCCCTGATAAATCTGTAACCCTCTGTGGTCGTCGCCATGCGGTGCGACGGTCGGTGCGACGCGAGGGACACATCGGTCAGCTGGTATACGAGGCCGAGTATTGGAAACGGCAATACCCCGATGTGTTCCCGGTCACCGGCCGCCCCCTCACATGCACTACCGAGGTCTACATGAGGATCGATACGGGCGATCACCCCCCCATCAATCAACGGCCGTACAGACTTCCCCTCGCCAAGCGCGAGGTCGTCGACCGCGAGCTGGACAAGATGCTCGCGGAAGGCATAATCGAGCCCAGTTCCTCCCCCTGGGCCTCGCCCCTCACCCTCGTCCCTAAGAAAGACGGCTCGGTCCGGTTCTGTGTAGATTACCGAGGACTGAACGCAGTTACTCGTCGCGATGCATACCCCCTGCCGCGTATCCAGGACATTGTTGATAATCTAGGTGGTGCGAAAGTGTTCTCGACCCTAGATTTAAAGTCCGGATACTGGCAGGTACCGATGCATCCTGACAGCGTCGAGAAGACGGCCGTAGCGACGCATCGGGGCCTTTTTCAGTTTAAGCGGATGCAGTTCGGCCTGTGCAATGCGCCGGCTGCATTCCAGAGGCTTATGAATAAGGTTATCACCCCGCTGCGTAAGTTCGTTATGGTATATCTCGACGACCTCGTAATCTACAGCCGGACCGAGGAAGAACACCACCACCACATCGCGGCCGTCCTCGAGGCCCTGCGCTCATACGGCCTCGTGGTCAAAGAATCGAAGTGCCACTTCGGGGTCGACCGCGTGAAACTCCTTGGCTATGTGGTCAGCGCGGACGGCGTCTCCTCGGATCCCGACAAAGTGGAAGCCATACGTGACATGGTGCCACCCGAGGACGTAAAGGCGGTGCGACGGCTGCTAGGGTCGGCCAATTATTATCGGCAGCTCATACCCAGATATGCCGATATTGTCCGACCCCTCGTCGCACTGACAAAGAAATACGCCCTCTTTCATTGGGATTCCGAGTGCCAGACCGCGTGGCAGGAGTTGCGCGACGCCCTCGTGAACACGGTGACCCTCGCTTACCCGGACCCCGGTCGCCCGTACAAACTGTACACCGACGCCTCAGATTATTGCCTCGGCGCCATCTTGGTACAAGAGGATGACCAGGGTATCGAGCGACCCGTACAGTTTCTCTCACGTCAGTTTACGGAGGTGCAACGCCGATACCCTGTCATCGAGAAGGAGGCCTACGCGATAGTCTTTGCGCTTACGCGCTTACGGGCGTATTTGTACGGTGCGCCCTTCCAGATTCTGTGCGACCACAAGCCCCTCAAAAGCTTATTTTTGGCCGAAATGAAAAATACGCGAGTACAACGGTGGGCCGTACTCCTTGCGGAATACGCCGCACCCATCGTGTACTTCGCTGGTGCCAAAAATGTGTGGGCGGATATGCTCTCGCGCCTCCGGTCCGATTCACCGGCCGAGCTGCCGCTGGAGGTCGCACAGATCGCCTCGGTCCAGGAAGAGCGGGAGTTGCCGTGGGAAGCGTACGGGCTGACGGAAGCAGAGGTGAAAGTGCGACAAGCAGCGATGCCTGAGTTCCGGTACGGTCTCGAGGAACAGGAGGATTATCTGGTCAGTAATGGCCTCCTCTTTACCCTCAAACCGCCCTCGGGTCTCGCGGCTTACCCTCGCCTCGTCCCCCCGTCGGAAATTCGCGCCAACTTGGTCCAGACCGCCCATCTACAGGTCTGCCACCAAGGTATGAGAAAAACTTTGCGACGACTTCACGACCATTTTAAATGGCCAGGAATGAAGCGACAGGTATTTTCCGTTCTCGCACGATGCGCCCCCTGCGGAGCCAATCGCGTCCGTGCAGAACGTCCAACCCCCGCCCCTATGCCTGTCGCCGAAAACCCGGGAGAAGTCGTCGCAATGGATCTGACCGGCCCCCTCCCCCTGAGTCGCAGCGGCGCTCGTTATCTATTATCAATCATAGACCACGCCACTGGCTATGTAGATTGTTTTCCCCTCAAAGATAAGTCCGCTGAATCGGTTTATACCTCCCTATCCCGGGAGTACATCCCCCGCTACGGCCCCCCCTCTGTCGTGTTAACGGACAACGGATTAGAGTTCAAAAACGCGACAGTGGAGGGATACCTGCGACAGCTCGGGACCGAGGTGCGACACACCACCCCCTACCACCCGCAAGCCAACGGACGCGTAGAGCGTTTTCACCGCACGCTAAAGGATATGTTGCGTAAGGTGGTAAACGCCCGTGCTTGCGAGTGGGAGGACCACCTCGGGGATGTACTCCTCGCCCACCGGACGACCCCCAGTGACGTCACAGGCTTTTCCCCCTACTACCTTCTTTTTGGTCGTTGCCCTCCTCCCCCCTTTTCCCACCTCCGAGATCGCCCGCTAGGGGATTCGTCGGCCCGCCTCGCCCTCCGTGTGGACGAGCACTCGCGTGCTTTGAAGGAGGCCGCCCACAACGCGGAAATAGCGAGGCAGGCTAACGTTAATCGCCTAAGCAAACAAGCCAACGCCCTCCCCCTAGAACCCGGTACCAAGGTGTTCCTACGAGTCCACGAGCCCGGACCGCTGGACCCCCGCTGGGACCCCGGATACCTCGTGACGCGGGCATCCGGCAACGTGGTACACGTGGTGGGCCCAACAAACAAACGGCGGACGGTTAATCGCAGTCATGTCAAGGCGGCCGACCCGGGCCTCGACTGGGAGGGCTTACGCCCACGCCTAACCCGAGCCCAGCGGACGCGCCCCCCGACTGCGATGGCTCCGTCCACACCACGGCCACGCGGCCGGCCGCCCCAGACGCGCGTTGCTTGGATACCCAACCCCAGCGTGCCAGCTGTAAACGCTAATCCTCAAACCCCAATTATCCCACCAACCCGGCCCGCGTCCCCCATGCAGCTAATCCCCGGCAACGACGCATCCCGTCCCCCCTCTGCAACTCCCATGCAATCAACTCCCACAGATGTCCCGGCCCGGCCTAACTCCTCCAACAACATGGCCATCGATCTGCCCCCACTTCCCCCTACAGGTCCAAACTCCCTTGCGCCCTCGGCCGCCCCCACTCCTCGAGCAAACACCCCCATCCCGGTAATCCACCCCATCACGCCCGTCCCACATGTCCCTAATCCCCCTGATGTCCGCCGAGATCGTAAACGTGCGGCTGAACCCGAGACACCCCCTCCCCCCCCCACTGGTGCGTGGTCCGGTCACTTCCCTCCCGCTCTCGGGCCGACCCACCCACGCGACGCGGGACGACCTTAAAAGACGGGCGGCGGCCCCGCTCAGTCACTTCACCCGTATCACGCGCTCATTCACCCGGTCGTTGGAAGCAGAGACTGCGAAACGCCAAACCCTCCAGCCACCGGACGAGGCCGAGATACAAGCGGAGAAGCGACTGTGCATTGCAGCCGTCGCCCAGCATTGTCGCCCCCGACACGTCTAAAAACCAGTGAGTAGATCCAACTGTGCCTTTTCATCATGTGGATGCCCGTATTTCTGCTCTGCTTATACGCCCCCTTCCTCGACGCGGACCTGTTCTCGGACGATGGCGTGTTGGTCTACACGGACGGTCGTGCGCGTGCGGTCGCGGCCGCCTGGACTGTCGCCGTCACGATCCGACCACCGTCCCCTCCCTGTGTAGATGACCTCGTACACAACCTAACTGTCGCCATTGACGCTGTCGCGGACGTGATGGAGCCGAATCACGTCCCCTACTGGCGCCGGCATCTGTTGCGTTTGCTAACCCGCTTGTCCCAACTACCCAGGGCAAGTCGGATAGTAACCGACGGCAGGCCGGAGGCCGGCCGACGGCGTCGGGGCCTGCTTAATATTGTGGGGTGGGCTGGAAAGGCTCTGTTTGGACTGGCGACTGACCGCGACGTCGCATCATTGCGAGGAGTCGCACGCGACACGCTGGTCCAGCAGCAGCAAATAGCCCACCACCTGGAGCAGATGGTATCGGTAGTAAACGCCACTCGTGGAGGCGTTCTACAGAATGCCGATAACATCGCCACAATAAATGAGCAGGCCGCCCGCGCGATCCACCTTGCGGAAGCCGGAGGTACGATCGCGGTCGGGGCCGACGAAAAGGTGAACAAGGTCTGGATGGCCCGGCAGATCGAGCTGGGCCTACGGATCTTGGAGGAGACAGTGCGCCAACACGAACTTCGGCGAGTACAGTTCCATAATCAACGGATGGAGCTGGAGCGGGGCCAACTGACCGAGGACGTTCTCCCCCGAGAACACCTGCTCCAGGTCCTCCGCCGCCTCCGAGACGCCGGATACCACACCCTCCCGGCGATGTGGTACTACAACTACGTGGACATCGACCCCATCTGGGAGGAGGGACGGGAGTTGATCTACCGTGTTGTTGTTCCCGGGCTCACGAGCGAGGCCTACCTGGTGTACAAGCTGCAGTACTTCCCCGTGCAGCTGGACGCGTCCCACCTGCGGACGGTCCAGGGTAGGCCCCGTTTGGCCGTGAGCTCGTCGTCCTCCACGTCCTTCGTCCCTGATGTCTGCGTAGGTCGGCAGCCACGAGTGTGTAGGCCTACGGTAGTGTACACCGAACGGTCCTGCGAGTCGGCACTCGTGCGCGGGACCAAGCCGACCTCGTGCCACATCGCCATCACCGCCCGGAACAACGCGACGGCCGTAGTGTCGAGGCCCGAGGCAGGAGGCCGACAAGCTGTGGTAGTCGCCTACCAGTCGACCTCCGTGCTACGCCTCTGCACCGGCCGCCCACCCGTGAATCTGCTCGTCAACGGCCCCACCCTCGTCGACCTCCCCCCAGGATGTTCGCTGGAGTCACGTGGGTGGCGCCTACACGGCATCGCGGCTGGGCACCATACCCTCAATTTCCACTTCCGGCGCCCCCTTCAGCTTTCCCCCCTTAACATATCCTGGCCCCGCACCCTTCCTCCCACCTTCTCCGAACCACTCAAACTCCTCCCCCGCGTAGTCCTGCCCGTGATGGAAGTAGGCCGCCTACAGGGCTTACGCTCCCCGGCCTCTATCTTATCCTCGGTACCCTTCATCTCCACTTCCTCCATATCCCTCCTAATATTCCTCGTCCTCCTGACGGTCTGTTGCTTGCGGTACAAAAAGCTTTGTTGTATCCCCGTCACTCGCTGGTGTTGTAGGTTGATCTGCGTGCGGAGTCCGCCGAGGTCGGCTGAAGAGGACCGCCCACGCGAGGAGATCAGCCTACAGAGCCTACAGGCAGCACCAGCATCCCCCTTTCTGTCCCTCCCTGCCCCCACCATCGTTACCGAAGATCCCCCCACTGAACCCTTCCCCCAATCCCTACCCGTAATTCCTATACGATCAGAAACCGCGACCGCCCCCATACCCCCTCTCCGCTTACGCCCAACCCTGGAGCGGTTAGCAGGCTCCTTCGCGGACTTACGCCCCCAAGACATATATCCCCGGCTTCCCCCTGTGTAAACCTTTTTTTTTATGAATGAATCGTTGACGAAAAAGGAATTGACCCACGATTGTGAGACTGGAATGATTAAGACCGATAGCATGGTGAAACCCGTGGGGTGCTTGCAGCCTCGCTGAGACCCACGAGTTTTTGTTTTATGTGCTCGGCCATCGGTAAGGGCCTTGGTTATTCGAAGTGACCTTGGCCCTGTGTTTGGCGGTCAAAGGCTGGCCTTGTGGCCACTCGGCCAGCCCCTCGCCCCAGACCCTTTGGCCGAAGGATGATTATGTGGAGAAACGACGATTTTGAAGAGGCACGAGGAGCACGAGAGGTCCGCGGCCTAGATCAGCCTAAATCGTCTGTGTGTGTTTGTCTAAATATCGTGTGTGTACGATATCGTTTTGTGTTTTTTTATCGTTTATCGTAGGAACGTTTTTAAGGGCCTATGCGCCCAGGGAGGAGTCCATGATGGGGCCTGCCCTACTAGTCTGAAAACAATTTTTTTTACATATATCAAACATGTTACTTACCGTGCTTTGCCGCGCTAATTTTTCTTCTTGGGTGGGCACGCCGAGAGTGGTTGAGTTATTTTTAGAGTAATTTGAGTATTGCCAAAATTTAGAGTGTTGGGGGGAGTGAAGTACGTATGATGCCTACGTATCCCCTGGCACCGGGTGAAATTTTTGCAATTTTCTAGAAAGAACCACTCTCAGCTGCTTCACAACCCCCTATTTTTTAATAACCACGCTGCACGAGTCTTATATACTTAACGTGGCCACGCAGCAAGACATTATTTTCTTTTTCAATTTACAATGTATATCAATGACACCTATTTATTTATATTGACGAGCTCCTGCCTATATATAATATGCTATGCTTTATATTTTATAAGGAACCGACCAAGCTACAATCACAGCCCTGCGCTAAGTATTTCTTAATTCTAAAATGATTCTCTTAATTAATGTCGGTTCCTTAGTCTATTGGCCAGAATTGTTTAATATTATAATGTATTTTCAAATGTTATTTTATGTCCTTTTTGAATAGCCCAACGAGGCGACATGGTTAGTATCAAGGTGGATCTGAGACAGGTAGAAATGTTAATTACAAACCAAAAATTTAAGAAATTATAATCATCTAGTGCATACCAACCGCGTGCGAATAGTAAGTATTACCCAGAAATTACAGAAAATTTAAGTAAATAACGAGAAATATCGTTTATATTGATTCTAGACACTAAATTAGGCGACAAGTAGTGATACAGTGAGTTACTATCGGTTAGGTATGCAATAGCTGGAGATGGGCCGATATTTTAGGCCGCTGAAAATTTCTATAAATCGGGGTTAATCGGGAGGACTCTACGATTTATTATGTTTAGGCCACAGTGTTATCTCACCACTCCTCGGTAACTTGAGTAGACTTGGGAAGGGATGAAGGCTGTAGGCGAACGTCAGGTGGGTAGCGAGTGGCGCGGCCCGTACACCCGTCGTCACCAGAAGCCGGGCGCTAGCCGCAGTCGATATGTAGAGAATGGCGATGTCCAGGCCTTAACGTAGTGCTCAGATCCACACTGAAAACGCCAATATTATGTTTTATCACCATGTACATATATGTTTATAATACGGCCACAAGCATATTTTCTACAATCTTTATCAAGATTACGGGAGCTCGTCCTTTTTGTGTCATTTACCGCCTTATCAATTTTTTCGTAAGATTTACCGTCCTCAGCGGCGACAAAATTGTCTATTTTTATATCTTGAGCACCCCGCTGCTACTTATATGTCATGCCTTTCACGGCGATATTATCTTCTTTCTAGTACTATCAAAATGGCTGCCAGGATGTGCGCTGGTGAGGAGCCTGAGATGTGTAAAATTGTTTGAATTACCGTTTTTATTGAGGAAAACGTGTAATCTACGTGTCAACTGAGTACGTGTGACTCACATCTATTTTTCTGTAACCCTTTTTATGACCTGATTGAGACATGACGGGCTCCGATCCTCCCGTGAAGTGCTTCGCGTGGGCGGCGGTCTCGGGCTGGCGCCTACGCTCGGACCGCCAGCTGTCGCACTTCGGTAGCCCGGGACGTGGAGTTCCGTCGCGGCGGCCTGTCATCAACGAACAAATGTGTGTTCTGCACTTGACAGGCCGTTCCTACGTGTATATACCTCTACAAGAGTAACAATCGTATCAATCGTGCTAAAGTGTGTTTTAGCGCGATTGACTCCACCCCTACGATTGGCGAGCGAGTCAACCAAGAGACACTGACGCCGATGACCGCTCGCCATACACTGTGAGATCCCTGTGATCTACCCTTTTTACATTCATAAACCGACATCCTGAAGCAACAGGATACAGACACTCGTATCCCAACTTTATATCAAAATGGACTATGCATTTATATTTTATAAAGACATTCGCTGGCCATTTTCTACACTCGCGACTGGTTGTACAGCCGAGTACCTATAACCCGGACACGGTCGGAGCTCTGACGCCGAGCGGGCCGCAGTGACATTTTTTCAAAATATAACCTGTATTTCTGTTATCATCTCTGTTACTCTTTACCCGTGTGATCTATATGTGTTAATGGTTGAACCTACCTTGTTTGAAGACCCGATGGCCGCCATTGTTTGCGTAAGACCCGTTTGTTTAGCACGCCGAGATGCGGGCGCTGCCATTTTTGTTGTTTCTGGGTGGTGACCGGAAGTTGGGAATTGCTGCCTTTTCATTGGTCGAGAGATCGTGAGCGCGCGCTGGTGGCGCCTCCGCGTTCGCTCGACGAACTAACCGTTCCCGCGCTGGTCTCAGCAGCCGCACGACTGCTCTGAGAACGGAGCAAGGCGGTTAGGTTGGTTTTGGCGACTGCACATCTTTTTCTTTTCTTTTAAAGTTCTCCGTTGCTCTTCGAACTCAGAGTGAGGGACGTTTGTAAAGATCTGCAGTCGATAATTCTAACTTTGTGGTATTTTTGCGTTGAAAAAGCAGCATTATTAATTATAATATATATATTCAATCTATTCTAAATTCTTTCCTCCAAATCCAAGATGGCCGACACTGGCCAGGCTAATTGGTCCTTCCTGCTGTAGCTATAATCCCCCCTTTGAACCCGGCTTTGGCCGGCGGTTGTTTGTTAACCCAACTTCCTGGAGATGCGGGCGCGCTCGTTGTTACAAAGGTGACGCTAATTGGCGCCTAACACGACCGCCCGTATAAGCGTCTCCACCTGGAGACAAAGGCGTCCCACTGCTATAAAACAAGAACCCAATAAACCCAGAGTATTCAGTCTTACCTGGATTCTGTTACCTACAACATCTATGCGTTGACTCCAACCTTATTTAACGTATATCGACCGCTAGGAGCAGAACCGCTAATGGGTATAGCCTAGAAACTTTACACGGTGTTTCTTTTTCTAATTGTAATAAAAGTAACCCGGCACAGTTCCATCTCTTGTTTAGTTGTTCAGAAATTACATTTTGTAAACATAAATCACAGCTTACTCATGCCATCTACTGAATTAAAAAGGAACACAGTCCATCATCTATATACAAGAAGATTACTTTAGTCGCTAAAACCATCCCCGTTCGAGTCTTTTTGCAGGGAACTGAAGGACATTAAAACTTGCCGAACTTACGAGGTAAAAAGTCTATTTGTTGCCACCAGAATTCGGACCACAATCCTCTGAGAGGAAAAGCAGCTTCAGTTTGAAAAAAGATGCCGTAAAGTTCTGACTGTGCTCAGAGATTGAGTCGTATCCTGTCTTGTCGCATCGTAGACGATTGCGTATACTGATCTGAACAAGGGCTCAACTCCCTCTGTCGGGCGTGGTACACATGTGTTCTCTAAAGCCATGAGGCGCTTACAGTGCTCAGAGAACCTCATGGCTGAGAGGATGATGGCATTATGCCGCGTACTAATACTCTTACCGCTCACCAAAAGGTGACAGCGTGTCGAGCAAATGTAGCAAAAATCATATGCCATATTTCTGATGAGAATGCAGCAAAGGTTATACTCAGGTATCGTGAATATCGAACTGGCGAAACGATGTACGTCCATTAGCGTTGCTTAGGTTACAGGGCATCGTGAATTGTATTTTGGATTGATTTATAATTTTTTGGGTTGATTAATGTCTTATGTTTTATTCTGGAAACAGCCCGGGTTATATGGCGGTGAGATTGAATCTTTTAAAGGAGGTGACATGAAAATAGTGAAATACATCGGAATATCTGAAACTGGAACCTTGGACCTAGCCTGGCCTAACCCTCCGTTCACACTAACCGATTATAGCCGACGGTCATTGAATTTGGCACAACCTGAAGACTTCTAGCACTAGAAATCTAGAGTGAAGGCAAAATGAGTGACGGCTACTGATCTTCAGATTATATTGCGTCAGATTACGCAATTTGGCACCACCTGGCGACCTGGTGACCCCTATGTTACGAGATTAGTGAATGCATAGAAATAGATATAATACAAGTATTATCCTTCCCTTATTTAGTAGATATATGGGCAGACTAACATAGATAATATAGGCATTCAGTGTATCAAATGATAGAGTGTATCAAGTATACCAAGTTTATGACATTTGGTTACATCAAAACAAAGTTAAATTACATTAACGGCAAGAGACTCCTTCTAAATGTATACTCCTATAGTTCAGCTCATATATTCTGTGTTTGCTGAACATTTGCAGATATTTAGGGAAGATTACAATGATGGGCAATCCATGCCCAGTGATCAGTAATATAGGTTTATCCGTAGACTCGGATGAAACATGTTACTCATGATGACTTATTCAGTAAGAGGGGATGGCCTACAGTTCCAAGTGATAAACCACAAAGTGGTCAAGCACCTCATGTTTCTGGTATTTCTCCATAATCCACACCGATATCGTTATTATCCATAAAGACATAAATAAATTGTTTATATAAAAAAAATTGTTGGGATCGATTTTCAAAACTCCACTCCCGCTCTCATCTGCTTTTCATGACTAGATATTTTCTCTTGACTATATATTTTCACATGTCCAGATATTTCTCTCGAAGCTGTTCCTCCTTACCTGGTTCCAAGCTCTATGTATGTGCCAATTTGAACCCACGTAATGCACTCAATTGTATTGTATTGTACATCTTTGTATTCATATAATTGTAACCACGATATGAGTGGAATATCATGCTATCAGTAATGTTAATTACCTTTTCGTCCAGTAAAACTTTTTTTTTAATTTGCAGATTATGTCCTCTGGTACCCTCCCTATCGGTCTTCTTGTTGACACTCTCTCCCTGAATGTCTCACCTTAACGTCTACAACAGTACTAGTCATGCTGCATCGAGAGCACCAAAGTCAACCGCGCCTAGCAGCAATAAAGGCCCGCTACATCTACACCAAGCAAAACCAATTAGAATTGATTCTACAGAACCTTTACTGGGTAGCGAGGAAGAAATCAGCCTAACGCCCTCTGGCACTATGAACAGATCCCGTAACGTCTGAAACGACTTCATCCGGAATTGAATCGACGCAGATTCGTTAATGGAGAGGGGCGTTTTCGCTAGTTCTGTGTCTTGGGGTAACATTAGAGAACGGTGGTTGAGTTCATCGGATCATTAAATTAGGTCATGGGTAGTTTTATTTTTCAGTATTGCACCGAGAACAAAAGGGGAACGATCATTTCCAGCGCTAATACTTCCCGGTCAGTGGTAACGCACATGGCAATGCATATTTATCATAAACAATTGATGAATGAGCGTGGAATTATAAACAATAACTATTAAAAGGTTTGGGTTATAATCAGTCTATGGGTCATTTCCTGTAACCCACTTGCACCCAGTCAACTCTAGGATCTAAATATATCAAGCATCAGTGGGTCAATGAAGTAATTCGGTCTACAGCGATTTGTCATGGTCAGTTGGGTATGCCTTTAAGACCCTGAGATACTGCCCCCCTGCTCCTTTCTCTATGTCACAGTTCTAGCACACAATTTATGAATGGTTTTTTTTGCAGCAAGCTTAAAGTCTATGCGACCAGTCTAATCTTTAGGCAGAGAATAACAAACGGATAATGAATGGTGCCTTTCCATTTAAAGTAACTATGGTATATAAAAATCATAAACATGTTAGTTGACGAGTACTAAAGAAATGTTCTCATGAGGTTCCTATCACGTAACCCTTAAGAGCAATGATTAGAACACTCAATTTCCCACAACAAATATCCTGCTTGTGACTCTCTCAGGTACGACCTATCGGATCTCACGCTAAATGCTAGCCCAATATGACCGGCATTTCCCAATATTGGATTGTAAGCAGCGTTATTTAATCACAAACAATGGCAATTAGCTGTGAGAATCCAGCATTGTTCTATCGATCAACGACCCATTTCGACATTACTATCCCCTTGGCCGTCTGTATGGGTCAGTCAATAGTGCCCTATATTGTATACTGATATTGACGCGAATCAAAATAGGAGGCCTGCATGAGCCGCCATGGTATAGTGAGCAGGCTTCAGCTCACTGAATGAGAGGTCGATAGTATGCTGGGCAAGGTATTGAGGCTAGTAACCGTGCCTGCCGAGGCTTAGTTAAAGGCAGATATACTGAGGATAACTCAGGTCGGAGATCGCGAGATGGCGACCAGGTCGCGACTTTATCACAACAAACAGAAATAAAATCATCCACAATTGTTCTTCTCCGCCTCGTTACAACTTAATGTGGATTGAGGTATGGAGTCCATGTACATTCAGTTGCTGTTAAAAGTATAGCCAAATACTTCATTGATGGTATACGAATAACCATTGAGAATGTATGGGGACTCAGTTAACCACTACCCACAGTCTAAAAACTGTTCGATACCTTAACCATGGTATACCGATCGCCTCAGAGCCATTGGAATAGGGAAAACATTCCTTTTGAGCTATAGAGTAAATAAAAAGTCTCTAATGATATACCCTTTGATTTGGCTATACCTGGGTTCAATTCATTGAAGAAGATGGATACTTACTAAGCAAACCATAATAGCTTTGTGGATAGGCGGCTCGTGTATTACAACGCGTCAACCTCTTGTGGTTTACGGTCGCCTGTCTACAAACTCATCCATTATGTTCTATGTACCAAACATAACTCAGAGGAACTCTGTTCTGTCTGTGTCAGTTGCAAGCACGGGACCTCAACGCCAGTTTCGTCGCGTTTCAACACATCTCGACGAGACACGCCTGTGATGCGTAGCTTCGTGTATACATTGCCTCCGTGATGATTGGCCATAGCCTACTCATCTCACTAAGAAGGAACGGTTAATGAAATCCGGATAGCAAATTATTGCGATGACTTTAACGGCATGATATATAAGTAGTTCACGCTACAGGCATGTCATTCAACTAGGATAGTTACCAATTTATGATCAATTGCTTTTCACCTCTAGTCCGGGCATTTGGAGATAGGAATGTGTAAAAGAAGAATCTGATTGGACTGTTTCCGCATACACCATCGAGTTTGAAGCGCTCAGGGATATGAACGAGGTCAACCTTATTCAACACTTATGGACGACCTTATGGACGGCTAATACTGTCTTAGCGAAAAAAACTTAAATATTATTAAACGATAACCCTTGTACGAGGTGAAGAAAAGGGTCTACATGTACGATCCTAGATTATTCAACAGCCCCCAGAGTCGCTTCAAACGAGGTGGCGAACGGAAACACATATCAAACACGAATATGTTTCTGATTTTATTTCAGCCTCGAGACGTTTAACTGCTTATCGCTCATTGAGTATAAGTTGCCTGTTGGATATGAGTTCCTAACGTTAAGCCTATGGACGCTTATACCATGCTAGGATAATGGTCAGGATTACTCGGGATCTGTTTAAGGCTCTCTGTTACTCAGGACATACCTGAGTAACAGTGCCGTAGAAATCGTGCACATGACGTAGACGGGAGAAGCAGACGGCACAAGTATCATATTCCCATCATCCGCCAAAGTCGTGAATAGCTGCAGACCCAACACTCAGATATAGTGTAAAATAATATCAGGCCGACGAGGATAACTGATGTCATTAATTTCCCGAGGACTTTCCCCAAATTGATTTGTGGATTTTGTGTCGCCTTCAATGACAAATACGGTGAGTGAGGCATAAATATTAAAAAAATACCCCATTAGTATGATAAGGCTATAGATATGATTTTATTTAGTAGTGTTTCCCTTCTGTGCCTCGAATCTCTCCAGCAGTCCTCAGATTTGATTGATTTCGTTCATACATATAGCGCATTCAGCGTTAAAGATTTCTGCAGGCGTCAAAACATCAGGAATACTTAAAGGCTTTCAACTAACTCAATCATCCTTCTCCAGCAGATGCCCGGAAGCAAAATTGTTCAAAGAAATCCCAGCAGTATTCCGAGAAATGCTTGAAGACACAATTCTGACCTTTTCTAGAAATGCACCATCAGTACTGAAATGATTATGATCCAACAAATAAGGCCTAAGTATTGCACATTTTACCTTAGCTCCAGAAACTACACAAAATCTTAATGTTATGCTCCAAAAGCGTACAGCTCTGTATTCGTGTGCATTGCACAGTTTACACAACTGAATGCGACACATTAGTAGCTTACATACAGAATACTGACCTCTTTCAGATACAAACGCTCACACGGTCCGAGGAGTTAACGCGCAGTAATATCCGAGCGCATGCGAAGATATTACTTAAGGACAAAGCCGAGGAGCATACAACTGCTGTTATATTAGTTTACTTATGCACTATTTTTCAGTGCGCACTCTTTCTCCGTATACACGCTTTACCCGAATCCTGGACATACAACATATTTCTGTATGCTCCGGATATGCTGATACACGCTCCCTCTGTGTTTAGAACTATGGACACTTTGTTTTATGTAGATGATATAGATATTGCAAACCGCTCACGCCTTCTTGGTGTGAAATAACTGAGCGTGGGTCTTTGTTGCTGCGGAGGAAAGCGGCCAGATACAGAAGACCCGCACGCCAGCAGTGGTTGGTGTATAGTGCAAATGATCCACCTACCTGTCAACATAGATGAGGGACACTGTCTCCATCACACACTCACACGCGCCCGCGTTGTAATCCCTGTCCCTCGTATCGACACCCGTCCTGCACAAAGTATCTCCAGTCGCGATCAAGTAGCGCCGCGCTGTGTTGGAATCCCTCCACGGGATTTGATAAAATTTACAAAAAAAACAAACAATCCACCGGTAAATAACTGCGGCGCCACCTGCTCCTCACATGGCCCACAATACAAAATGCGCTTTACAAGGGATACTTAATATGAGCAGCTGTTGTTGTACAAGCACAACCACCAGGTCGGCGTTAACTACACGAAGGAGTCACCCCCGCCGCCCTGCGTCCCTCACTCGGTAACACACGCTCACTTCTAGTACCGCGACCGGCCACCAGGCCCCGATCTGCACTTGTGATCCTCCTATCGGCTCAGATGATAGCTTTGGGTCCGAGTGAAGTGCTGTTCTGTGACAGGCATAGGGTGGGGAGTCAGCAGGGAAGTCGTTGATGAGCAGGTTCCTTTGATAGCTCAGTGTTAACCAGTGGAGGCGATACAGCGCCCTACTCTTGGCTCTGATATATGTGGATATGGGTACAGTGAGCAGCTCAGTGGCGCATGGCAGAGCAGCTCCTATATGGTACTTTAACCACGCACGCCAATTTCACGCTGCTCTGATTATGCTATCTGGAGCTGATAACAACTGTGTAGAGCGAGCTGAAGTAAGACAGATTTGGAGATATCCTGGAATGATTTATCACATATTATACCTTTGATCCTCGTTAGCATTTTAAGAGTTGCTCGATAGTTCTGGTAATGTGAATGAGGAGAGCTATGAATAAGAGGTGATGTTGTTCAAATACAGCAACAGGTTTGCATTATCATGGTAGTGATATGACACAGTTGTTAAATGTCGGGTACCATTTAGTACATGAGCAGTGTACGACAAAGAGAGCGTTTCTAGATGACTAAAAGCAACTGTAGATCGTCTAGCAAATAGTCGTCAGGTGGTACTTCTGTCACTGAAACAGTCATTATAGATAATGGAAATGCACCAGGAGAGAACCTATAGTAGTTCATTGATAACGCTCCTGACAAGTACGAATGTTTTTGAGTTTTTGTCCCCGGAACAAGAAATGTTGTCCTATACCATCAACGGCAAAGTTTACGATGTTAACAAGCAATAATGGCAATGTCTTTAACCTGGGAATAAACAACTAATAGCATTGCAATATCCCTAGCACCTAGGAAGGCTTGTCTCGTCCAGACAACCAATCCAGAAACAACCAATTATGATATTGGTAGCGTCCTTATCAGGAAACAATAGTATCTATAGTATTAGTACTTACAGCCAAGAGTTGCAATCGCAGTGTTCCTAGCGGAGAGATATGACGTTCTCAACAACCAACAACGCTCCGTAAGTGAGGCGTTGAATGATGGAAATGGTAACCGTCTGAATCTTGTCAGCCTGTCGAAATCAGGTGAAGTGGATATTTCAGTGTCCAGGAATGAGCAGCGGGAGTTGGTGCTCGGTCAGAAGAGCAGCTGGATTAAAGCAGCAAAGCCCGCTCGAGCCTGCAGGAGTGTTCCTACAAGAAGTTCTTTATCCTTCTGCCTCTCCCTCCTCCCGCCACCCCCTCTCCTCACCACGACAGTGTAGCGCGTGTGATTAACAGCCAATTAAACCAATTTCTCTCCGTCTGCGGTTCCTCAAGCTTGGTGCTGAAGGCGACTCCTGAGTAAAGGTTAATGTATCTAAGACCCGGTGTGACAAATAAAGGTCAACGTCACTGGGTGACACCATTCGCCAGGCTCTGCCAGTAATGACCCTAAATATGGATAATGAGCCTAAGTGTTGGTAACGAGCCTAAGTGTTGCTATTTCTGTTGATGGCTTTTTAACCACCATGTTGTTATTGTTTGGCGACTGTTGTAAGGGACAGTGAAAAATATTGAAGGTTATTCTTAAGTTCTTGAATCTAGAGAATCAGAGGCCGGCCAAGTTGTCTGGGATTTACTTAGGGAAAAGGAAGAGGAATCTTATCTTTGATTTGGCGAAAAAGGTTTCCCTGATGGGGAGGTGTGTATCTGGCCGTGTAAGGACGCAGTCATTCAGATGGAAACATTCTCCCAGACTTGTCAACACGCTTCTAGTCCTTTGTTCTGCATGTTTTGTGACAGGTGTCGGCCTGCCCCCTGGCGGCGTTATCACGTAAAAGCATCGTGAGCTCCTCAAACCCAAACACTCAGCTTAGTTGTTGTGGGAAGCTGAACTTCTTCTCTCCTGCACTGAGGATCTCTGCAGCTTAGGACCAGATGCCAAATTCAACCTCTTCTCCCATTTGTCCATATATGGTGTGATTGCTTTAATACAATGACCTCTGCAGCTTAGGACCATATGCCAAATTCAACCTCTTCTCCCATTTGTCCATATATGGTGTGATTGCTTTAATACAATGACCTCTGTAGATTAGGACCAGATGCCAAATTCAACCTTCTTCTTCCATTTATCCATAGGTGTGATTGCTTTAATAAAATGATCAACTGTTATATAATGTTGATTCAGGTTTATACCGTTTTCAAAACGCTCAACCATTCATTCAATAGCAAGAAGTAATTATCTAATGTGATGTTATGGACTAGTGTTCTTTCTCCTTAGTAATATCGCAGTTTTCTCTCCTTACTTGATTTTCATGCATCCCGAGTATGGTACACATATGGTACTACTTTACTGTTTCCTTGCAGTAATTCAGCCTTTAGACTCTTTAGCACAATGCCTGTACATGAAAAAATCCCCCACTTTTCTCAGTAATTTAGGCTCATGGAAATCGGAAATATATCACGTCATGAGATCACCCATGAAGATTGATACAGAATATATGCTCTGTTTTTTCAATTATATTTCCTTTCTTGATATATGACTGCGTATACAAATATGATTGTGTCTAGGGTCTCCCATGCATGATGTGCTATACATCTCCATCGATGCCTATGAGTGGCCTTGCAATACACCGTGGCTTAGAGTGGCTGATCACTACTAGCCAATCCTACCTGCCAGACTACACAATCCGTGCCTCAATCAATGGATCTATAAATCATAAATGAGGCGTTTTACCTGGGAGCGCCTCCCATTGTAGAGCCACAATCCGCGACCTATTCACCTGGTGAACTACCCCCATCCTCCCACAACATCCATCTCTATTTACCACCTGCTGTGTATGAAACTCAACGCTCCGTGTTGGTTCCTGTGGTCAATATCGGTAAACCACAGAGTCGTATCCCTCTCAACGTATATACATGTATACGGGAGTTCCTGGTTACTCCAGGCACCTCCTCCAGAGTGGAAATCAGCGGCCGTTGGGTGTAAGAGGGCGTGGTATGCTCGTGGTTTGTGTGTGTTTGTGCATCCTCCAGGTTACCCGGTCGCTCCCCTGCTCGTGGCTGGTAGCAGCGGGTCCCGTGCACAGCTGTTCATTCTCCGGGCTGACGCTTCTACTCCAGGGTTCCCTCCAACACCTGCTCCTACCGCACTTCCTCCTGGGCTGGTTTGGGGAGTCGGCAGTGGTTACAATCACGCCTGCCGCTCCAGGGGGTGGGATGGTGGGTACGGTGAAAGGATGTAGGGTCTGGGTTGACTGGTGCACGCCTGTACGCCCACCTGGAGGTGGGGGTGGGGTCGTGAGTACGCGCCGGGTGTGGTGAGATGAGCTCGTGGTGGAGGTGGGGGGGGGGGGGAGGGGGCCTTATGGGAGGTCACGTGATCGGGGTACTAATGAGAGTGCCGAGTGAAGTCACTCATCAGGATGTGGAGTATGCAGGGAAGGTTCAGGCTGCTGATAGGGGTGGTGGTCAGTGAGAGTTGATCCTGAGTGGTGATGGGTGCACTAGTCTTGGTGGTGATCGTGGTAGATGGTGAGGGTGGTAGGTGATGGGTACTATCGTAAAACTGGATGAGTTTTAATCTGGGCCACTGTATGCCACGACTGGGGTTTGGCATAGTGACTTCATGAGGCTCCGCCGAGTGAAGTCCGGAGCCAAACCCCAGGAGTGGCATGCGGTAGCCAAGATTAAAATGAATCAGGTTTTGATTTTATCCTACCCTGTCTCCTCAATTTTGGAATATTACGTGATAACATTTCTGTATGCCACTAGTGGCATATAAAACTCTGTATGCCAGTCAGCGTGGCATACGGAAACTCAATGTTAAGCCTATGGGATTTTATATTAGGGGTAGGATAATGCGTAGTATTATAAGGAAATGTGGTTACTAAGCCCATAGAGATAGCCGTACAGGGTCTTTCATCGACGACTTAGGTTAAGGGCCCTATTCTAAGGATAAAAAAACCGAGAACGTCATCACCATGTGGTCAGTTACTACGTCTCCTTATTATCACATGTATACCAAAATATCATAAAAAAATAAATTTTAATGACCTACATTCTAGCGGTCATTCACTACTGATTCAGGGCGTGAATATTATTGATACTGCACTCCAAGCAGCAATATATCTCATAGATGTTCGTATAATACATATAGTGATTGTAAAGTGTGAGGTGATAGTGAAATATGGTCCTGATACCGGTTATGGTCGGATATCGTGGTAGATGGAATCTGAGAAGACATTGCATGCTACGGA
Source organism: Alentia gelatinosa (assembly GCA_950022655.1). Classification (NCBI taxonomy): domain Eukaryota; kingdom Metazoa; phylum Annelida; class Polychaeta; order Phyllodocida; family Polynoidae; genus Alentia; species Alentia gelatinosa. Next base: position 21,762,651 of record OX465590.1, on the reverse strand, counting down.
GGGTGGGTGTTAGTTGCGGTGATAGTAACCAGTGAGTGGTAGTAGGGGTTGGTGTGGTGATAAATGGATATGGTTTTATCTAGTGAGAGGAGGCAGGTGGATGGTACCTGTGGTGATGGCCGTTGGGCGGTACTCGCAGTGATCGGAAATTACCAACTGAACTACCTTTCTACTCTAATATCCACATGTGATATACTAATTGCTGATGATAATGGCTGAAGTGATTACGGTGTGGCACAGGTGGTGGCTGAAGTAGGGTATCCATGTTATTAGTTTGTTAGAGGTGGCAGGATGTGAAACAATCTAATAATTAATGTCCTATAAACATCCATATTGTATTTTCATATCACATGAGTACAGACTAGTTGTTCAGGAAAAGTTACACCGGCAAGCAGACTGACTTCGTTAGCCCTGGTTGGGTTAAATTCACGGGCAACTTGAGCCACTAGCTGTGAGTGTGATTCTCCTTGCAGACCTTTCATACTGCCTGGACCTATGCCTGGAGAGTGTGTCATCTCTTACCAATTTTTTTTCATATTCTTCTTGTGTAAAATGACCATAAATTTAGACTTAATTATCAATTTTGTAAGCTATGAATATTTTAAGTATTTCGGCATTCAGAATATTTCTAAACCTGGGACCTATTTCACTAGTTTCGTGACATGTCTAGATGGCGTCTAGATGGTGTGTCCGGTTTCATATAAACTAGACATTAAACTTCGTTTTGTTCGTTCTTGCTTGCACTGTTGGTGCCGCTTCTCATGTCTGTCTAACACTTTTGTCACGACACTAGTGAAACAGGTCCCATGATGTGTAGATTTGTCTAATTCTTATGTTTCGGGTCTGTCTTTTCCTACGGGCATGCGCTACTTCTGTTGCCACGAAACCAGACAACCCCAATGTCTGTATGGTGTCACAGACATGTCACGAAACTAGTGAAACAGGTCCCTGATGTCCATGGACAAGGTCTGGACTGAACCACGCCAACCTGCTGCTGGAACGGAGTGGAGACAGAGGTTGTGAACAATCTAAAGGCCTGAACCCGCTAAGCTCCGACAGACACTCCGGAATGGCTATGACATGGAGCCCTACAGATAAGAATTTACGGATCGTAACAGTGTTGGAAGTTTGAAATATTCTGTGATGGCAGGGTACGACACTAAAGGGGGGCGTCCACCAACCACGACAAGGCTACGACAAGCGGCGACAAGAAAGTTCCAATTGCCGCTTATCGCAGCCTTGTCATAAGAAAGGGGGCTTTACGACAGTGTTGTCAGAGGGTCTGGGAAGTGCTTCCGACACGCCATGACACTCCACGACAAAGGTCCAGTCGTAGAAAAAATCGAACACTTCCGATTTTGTCATAACTTTGTCGAAAGGCTCCCGACAAGCTTCCAGTTGCAGCCTGTCGTGGCCTTGTCATAGACTCTTGTCAGGAACTGGGGTCCACCAAACACGACAAGGTTATGACAAGCCTTCCAATCGTGGGCCTGTCGTGGACCTTGTCAGAAAGCCATTGTCATAGCTTTGTCGTGGTTGGTAGACGCCCGCCTTTAATCCCCACATTGCATTGGTGTCGTAGGGTTGAACATTCTATGTCATAGTGTCGCGGAAGCATATCGGACGCTTTTCGTAGTGTGTCAGAGCTCAGTGAGTTCAGGCCTTTAGCACAGGTGTGCCTGTTATGTGCCCACCACGTGCATCACGCCCACGTCTGCCTCACGCGACACGTGCACGTCCTGTGCCGCACGTGCTCCCTTCAGACCGCGCGTGTGGACTCCTCTTCCCTGTGTCTGGCGCCACGTCGGCCTCCAGGTGACACAGGACGACTGACAGCCCTGTGCGTGTAGGCGCGTTGTAAAGTGACAATGAGTAGGGTGTGCATAAAGCAGTTATAAAGGGGTACGGATTTATAAGAAATATAAGTTATAACAGAAATGTATGATATGAAGGATATAGCAGAGAGATGCACATCCTGTGCTGGGTTTGAGGAAACGGGAGAAGTTAAGTACAGGAAAAGCCAGGAAGACTATGCATTAAGGGCACAATCCACCAGGCCGATTTCTCACCCGATCAATTGTTCCTGGGCCCTTAAGAGGAAGCTCACCTATTTTTTATATCATTTAATTCTGATAATAACAATTTAATAAATGACCATTTTCAAAGGTTTGAGAAATTCTAGGGCATCCGATAATAATCGGCGATTGTCTGGCTACGGAATCGGCTACCGTCGGTCCAGTGGAACACCCCCTTAAGACACATGTAAACAACCTTGGGTAAAGGGAGCATCGTGGCCGGATGTGTACATACCATTGGCAATCTCCTGGTAATCTATCTAGAGAATATGAGGTTGTGGATTAAATGATTAAAGAAAGAACGTTTCTAGCAGCCAGTCGTCCATGTTCTCATATCTAGAGCCTCAACAGCATTGTGCAGATTGGAGGGCAGGCGTGGAGACCTCAGTATGTTTGTACATATATGCCTAATATGGACGAATCTATATAGAAACATTAGTATTAAGTATAGGGCCTATATGTGCGTCTATGGTAGGTTTAAAGATGAATAAACTCATGATTTTGTGCTGAGCTGGGAAGGGGTATTACTTCTGTAATATGATTTTGATGTCTGGTGATATCGAGTGCCTTTTCCAATAGTTGCCCAATCCTGGCTGCAAGATGAGCAAGGAAAACATACAATGAATGAGAATATGTTGAATAAATCATTTCAATCTGGAGATATGCATAACAAGACCTCAAATGAAGTGCTCAAAAAGCCTGCTGTGTATGAGTTCTAATGTTAGTCCTATGGACATTTACACCAGGCCAGAATAATGAACTAAATCTGATGAGTTGGCCACTTGGGCTAGTAAGGATTTGGCACACTCAAGCTTGTCAGCCAATCAACTCTTCCAATCGTCCTACATCACGTCCAGTTACACGAGGAGACTTCAAATATTGAGTCACCATTCCTGCTTCCCACACTCATACCCCATTCACTACCTCTTGACTAATAGCAGGAAGACATAACTCGACATAACTACACCATCTTGCCCTATTACAGTATCAGGGCTGAGATTCACAATTTGATGGAAGTTGATTGGATTGGCACTTATTTCTAACCTAGAACAGGCGCAGTCCAAAGTAGGTCAAAATGGGATGCCAACTGGATCAGGTTTTTCAAAAGGAATCAGTTTTCAATAGTTTACCATAGGTTACCCAAACAAAGGCTACTCTATAGTAGCAAAGATACCCTAGCTGATGGTATATTGAGAATGACAGAGAATGCCGCTGAGAATACTAGCTGTAGAGAGGTAGGTAGGGTATTCTTTCAGTGATAAATCTGAGAGGGGTCGAGGTAGGGCTCATGTAAGCAGGCTGTAGGTATAGACTCCTAATGGCCGACCTGCCGGGGTATCGCTCCTTCCCGGCAATCCTGCTTACTTCCGATGGCCCGATCGATGCGTGCGCACCACCGTCGACAGCTTCCGCCCGGGCTCCAATCATCATTATGCCCCCTGCCGACACCAGGGGGCAGTCGGATGGGGAGGCATCAAGGGGAGGTTTGGTAGCGTGGTAGTGGTGGCAGGGGTAGGAGTTGGGCATGATTGCTGTAAATCCACCCCCTGCCGACTCCACTAACAACTGCAGGTGTCCTTGGCGCGCGCCGCCTATGTGAGACGCTGGCCACCTAGCGGGAATGACGCGCGGAACGGAAATCAGGGCGCGTTGACCGGATTTCCGGTTGAAATGACAGGAAGCTGGTGGGTCGATGGGAATGACCGGGAAATGACAGGGTGACCTAGTCTCTGCTTCTCGGGGTTTTGACATACGGGCAGCATGTGGACAACCACCGACAAAATTATCTAGAAAAATAAAAAAGCCAGAGTGTCCTTACTCTGTCAATGTAAAGTTGGCGGTTCTGAGAATCGACCTAGATGAGGTGTTGTACCGGTCTTTTTCCAAATGATAATGATTTCTACTGTGGTGATAACTCTTTATAATTCAGAAGCAGGGAGGTGTTTCTGAAACGTGTTTCTAATACGATTAGTATTTACCTTAGGCGGCAGTGACCATGATCGGAATGTCAACCTTTTTTCTTTTTAAAGCGGTCCTCAGAATTCAAGGTCTTTTGCAGCTTTTACCGCTTTTTTTTCTACCTTAGTCAGATACGCTTTGTTAGGAAGAGTCGGACAAACTGGAAACACACATGATAGGAGGTAAAACTTGTGACTTTCTTGTCGAGATCTTCCTTCCTGTTCATTTTGTATGACCGTTTTCAATAAAGACAGATCACATTGGAAAGGAGAATGCACCTCTCCATGATGATGAAGAACGTAAATATTAGAACTAGAATTAGAAACAAGATCAATGTTACAACGTCGTCTCTCCTTGTACGAGGATAGATATGTTACACTGTCAATTCGACACTTACGAATAAGACTAGATTTAGATCGCCCAACTGAGCTATTGTCTTTTCTATAACCCTTACATCAAATTTCTATCATTTTTTCTCCATATTTTGATAACGACGACAATGAATCATGAATCATGATAATGAACGGACTTAAAGTACGACAATTATCTATCGTAACATTATATGATAAACGTATTTGTAATAACCAGAATCCTATATTATAAGCTACCAACCCGGATTGAACCACTGCTGTAATGGAAGACGATACCCAATAGAAATAAAGGTCATTCAACACATGTAGCATACTTCGGATGAAATGAGATACTGATAAATTAGTTCAATGCCGATGACAATTTACATACACCATTTCCACCAGCAAAGACTTCAAAATGAGGAAGCGAGATTCATTCGAAGAAATTCTGTTATTGCAGCATCAAGTCATTGACCCTTTCACAGCAGCATGATGCCTCCAGGCATTTCCACAGGTACTGCATGATACCTTCAGAAATCATTAATGTCTACATATATATTTCGATAGATAAAGGAATAAAAGTATATGGAAAGTAAAGGGGCATAGATCTTTGATTTAATAAGTAATATACAACGGGTCAACAAGGTAAAATCTTGGAATCGCTTGATCAATGTACCTGTTGCAGAAGTGTGTGAGCAGTGGGTTAATATTGTAATATGAGATTTGCAGAGCGACAACCCAATCAGGCAGTTTGATAATTGATAACAAGGAACTGGTACAGAAATCGTTTTTGAATTTCTAAAATGAATATTCATGATGAGGGTTTGAGGACCTCTTTGCAGAAACGAAGTTTTGAGAATTATTGAGAAGTCTGAAAAGAAATTATTGACACTCCCTTTGTTAGTTCATTAGCGAAAGGGTGGAAGGGTGCCCCCCCCCCCTCCCCCGCCTCTACCCAGAATGTTGTTGAGTGTCCTGAAAGCAGAGCCACTAACTGGCACCAGGAAGGCTTGTGTCTTGTGAGCAGAAATGGGATTTGGGATGAACTCCTCCTCTTCACAATGAACATATCATAATTACAGGAGCAGTGGTTTACCCCCTCACATTTCAGATATAGCTGTTTGCATCTACACCTAAGATGTGTCAACATGTTTTACCATCTTTGCAATACTTTTATTTTTATATTCTGGTGAATCCCAATTTGTAATGTTGGCAGGAAATATCAATCTTAAATATGCATTATTTCGGAAGTTATAAAGGAAATATGGTTGATAACACTGGTTGCATCGTGAGCTATATCGGCGTGTATCGGGACCATGGCACCTTTTTCATGCACCCTCCCAACACGTTACGACGCGCCCCGACGCGAGCCGACGCGAACGGATATGCTACGATATGCCTCCCGACGCGCTACGATATGGTCATTTTGTATCGGCTCGCGTCGGCGTTGAATATGAAAGATTGACTGCCGGTCAGGTTTTTTTCTCACCAGCTCATGAATGTCTTTATCCTTCTCACTGAAATACACAAATGGAGTGTTACCATGTTCGTTACAGAAAAGGAATTTCATTGTGTGTCCCGGAATCGTCAACCCATCTTTGAACATCTCTGTCCCGTGTTCCACAAAAAACTTGGAGAGTTCATCGATAGCTTTCACAAAAGGGACGACATCTCTGTCTGTCTTCAAATTGTTCTCTCTCTACACTCATCGACAGGACACATAGTCCTTGCGACTTTGGTGGAGTTGGTGAGACTTCTGTAGAAAGTCCCACGTAGAACGAGCTTGGTGTTTTTCAACTTTCTTATGTCACCCACCCACTCATAAGAGAAAACCCCTTTACAATCGCATTTGAGGAAAGGTTTAAGAAATTTGGCATAAGTGCACCCCGGGGCTAGATAATTGAATATACCCAGGAAGATATAATAGTGTGCTTGTTGTACTTATGGCTACATGTGCTGATCACTTCTTTTATGGTGTGGATCTACCTTGTTCCGCCTGTGGAAAGAAAGGAGGTAAAAAAAACGTTTTTATAATGAGGTTACAGTCGTACCTCAAAGAATCGAACCCTATGCTGGGAACTTGCCTTATGTAGGCAGCAAGTCCCTCTTCCGTCCGCACTAATGTTGGGCCTTCCCGCATTTACCCATTTACCTAGCTGATTATCGTACTGATTTTTTCTATGTCGAACGCCTGTAACATGCCCTAAATGTTCCTAGTAATTTCTCTTACTTCTGTGTGATTAGCAAATTGCAGCTTCTTTGAGCTGTGGTGAAGGTATGGTGTACCAAAGGGTGTTGGAACGGCCGAAGTTTTCCCTGTAGGAACGTCTGAAACATCTGGGAGGTTTTCCAAAAAGTGATATACCTCTACATGCAACATTGCCTTTTACAGGCATGGGGCATCATGAAGGGGAAGTACCCGACATGTCATCTGTCAAAAACTTTTTAAAGGTTTGGGCTGCGCTGTTCTTGCCAAATCATTTGTTTCATATAGTAGAGATGTTGATGCGTCTGTTGGTGGGTGTTTCAAGTGGTGGTTAACATAAAAGCCTACTCTCTTCCTTCTTCAAAATTTGAATTTGTCATTATTCATGTTGTCTTTCTGCCTATACCCAACAAGCTGCGTGTATTCAAATCATGGTGGTCTGGGTGGTTGAAAGCCATGTGTGTGGGTAGATACACATGTTTTCTATGAATTTTATAAGTATAGAATCCCTGCATGCATTTTTACCTGTGAAGCATGGGTTTCTGTGTGGTCATTGCAAACTGGATCCCGCACAATGTTGGAGGGAATGGTCAAGACTTTACTGGTCCAGTCAGCAGTAGAGTACGGTTTTTTATTCAAATCATTATTTCCTAATATTTATAGTCTTGTACAGTAGCTTATTTCAAAAGTGCTTATTGTAAAGGTGCTTATTCATGCAGATAGGCAGGATATAGATAATGTGCACTAATTGTAAAATAGAATGTACTTGATGACAATCAAATTTATACTTTTTTGAATTGGGGAAAAGTTGTTCACATAATAGAGATGTTAGTTATGACACGAACTTAACAGGATTTGGTACATATACAGGATTACTTCCTTAGAATTAAAAAGTTTTTGCTTCTACTTTGAAATGACAGGTCTAGACGCTCTTTCCATTGAAATCATGCTTCAAATCTGTCAGGCATTTCATAAACCCGAATTACTTTCACACAGATGAGTATAAAAACTGAATCGCTTGGTGAAATTCAGTTCAATGGGCGTTTCCATACAGCTCAGATGTTACTTTAAATTAATAAAAGTTATTCATTTCATGTTTCTAATATCTTCTTGTACTTTTTTACATATGAGTTAATCAATCTTTTTTAAAACCTATACATATACTAACTATTCCTACTCGGGATATGATGGTGCTGTACGTATTGGATCTGAAAAACTTGCTTCGGTGAGAGTTAATAAACCAAATTTAAAAAAACCCCAAACCTTTTCGCCTTTTTTCGTATTTGCCCATTCTGAAGTCTGAATTGTACAGTTTGAGAAAATCTGACCCATATACAGATACATGGAGATTCCCCTTAGTAATAACTCAGTTCGGATACACTAGTTGTAAATTAATAACTACTTCACCAATCTGGCTCTCATAGTAGGGATGGTTAGAGAATCAACAACTATAGGTATGTAAGCTGTCGCGTAACTCTTTACTGCATTAACCTCTTTCTTAAACACTATGATCCAATAAAAGATTTTTGAAATGAAAAAAAAAAAAAAAACCTATCTGAGAATTAACGCTGTAAATACGATGCCCATTAGGAATTGGAAGGAGAATATACAGCTGTGTGGAGTGTCACAAGTAAATGCTGTGGCCGACACTTCACAGGTGCAGCGCCACGTATTTGAAGCACGCAGCTCACTAAGATGAATATATAACTAATCCGAGATTATACGTTATAGATGAGAGGACTACACACAATTTGGAAAAGCCGGATTAGGCGTAGAAGTGATTGTGTGCATCATTAAGTTCGTTAAAATATTCATGCAGCACACTCAACAAGTACATAGAATATATGTTCCGCTTCCCTCATAATTACTGTCATATACTGAGAGTTAATCCTGCCTTCTACAAAGAGTTGTTTGTTTGGAAAGTTGAACGTCTAATATATATAGCCCATCACATTCAGGCCCTGGATGTTGCGAATGAGCTATTCATGAATCGATGACTTCATAATTGAATAAGATGGTGTCTTTCGTGGTTTTAGGCATATATCAATGGGAAATTGTAAAGTTATGCCGTTCTCGGCCTTTTATACCAGAAGTAAGTCCCTCCGCCTCTGACGTCAGGAAGTATTTTATATTATCTAAAATACCTGACACGGCCACCCTTGCTGGCTCAGTAACCACGTTTTCTATTATCATTTGAAAAAAGCAGCGACCATGTTATGATGTATCTACAGGAATAGGGTATCCTCTATAATATAGAATATACATGCTGTTCACGTCAATAAATCTTTTAGTTTATATGAAATTATATCTGGGTAACATTCCGTCGTTTTCTTTTGGGAATGAACCACATTAAACTAATTAGAGAATATATATATATATATATATATATATATATATATATATATATATATATATATATATATATAAACAAGCTATAGATAATAATAACTTTTGCACTAGAAGTGTTCAGAAAATAGAAAGAGCAAAGGGGTCCATTCGGAATGAAGATGAATTTGTCTCCATCAATGACATCCCAAGACGGATATAAGCCTTTTATCATCAACAAACAATTTCTTGACGACTTGCGTCCCAATACAGAATACAAACGTGAACAACTGCAGCAAATGATAGATTGGTAGGACATTCAGACGATACAAACGAACCTCTCTACTTTCAATCGTCGTGGGTAGCCATTCTGGAGATCTCGTTCATCCAGATTCATATGGGTTCGGGCTAGTTTGTTAATGTTTATCCTTGGCTGCAACAGCACCATAAATCTGGACTCAAATCCAAGAACAATACATGTGGTTTCGTCGGCGGTACATCACCATTACCACTGGCAGGAAGAAAACAGAGCCAAGATTCTGATGGATCGGATCTATGCAAATTAACTGCCGACACATCAAAGGGGGACGAAGGAAACCTCCAGGGTTAGTGCTTATCTCCAACACAAGGCGTTTCGTAATTTCAGTTTCCTTAATTGGCACATCGACACCTACGGCCACAATGAAACATCTGCACTGCGTTTACGTCAATGGGGAGATGAATTTCAGAGATATTGTGGTCGGCCGTTCCTGATGCATTGCTCCGCAATAAAAGAGAGGAAATTATGGCTTTGAGACAACCAACTCATGATTGCTTTGCCGATTGCATGGAATCAGGATTATTACCAGCTTTTTATGACTTCACGACCAGCACTGATTCTTGTGGCCTACTTTTGGCAACTTCACAATAATTTTCTATTAAATTGGAGAAAACCAGCGTAGGCTGAGAAGCATTTCTACCAGAACGTCGATTGTGTGTTCTTAAGAAAATCTCCTTCGTGATTGAAGATCAATAAAGAAGATGACAATTCTGAAATCATTTCTCATACTTATATCATACAATACTATTTCACAAGTACCACACTACGCCTGAAACTAAAATACAATAGCTCCGCAGTCTAAGTAAACGTCGCTCAAGTGCGACAAAGCTTACCGATGTAATCAGAATATGATTATCCCTGAATATATGATTCTCACCAATCCTATTTTTGCCTATAGAGGAATCATAATTTAAGAACCTGTATTGAACTTTCCAGCTAACAGAGCTCAGGGGATAAAACATAGGAGCGTGGCAATCTAGTAAGATGACTAGCTAGAACTATGCAAAGCAAACAGTATGGAGGGATAGATTATAATTACTATTAATTAAGACAATATATATATGAAAAGCGCGGCATATTTCGAAACAAAATCTACTTTGAGATTTTATTAGTTTCGGGCCGCATTCTAACTATTCATCAGCATTAATCCTAAACAAGCATGCAAGATGGGGCGATAGGTACAAGGCAAGTACTTAGCGTTTAACGGCGCTCTTATAAAAAGTTGATAAGTTGTCATATGAATGTTTACCTAACTAAACAATCTATAATTGTAGAACTAGTTAATTTAACTTCCAAAACTTGTGTTTACCTGAGACGAGACTAACATGCATAGGAAACCGCCACCCTCATACTAAAGACTCAATGGGCGAGTCATTAGGCGACGGGCGAGGGCAGCGAGGCAGCGAGTAGCTCACACCGTGAATATAGAGTAGCGCGAGCAGCTCGTAACTTAGCCCTGCAGTATAGCTACGGGTGTTTTTCTGGGCTCGCGGATTTATCTTACCGGACCAGCAGGTGTGCACAGTACGTATGCTGCCTGCGGGGTGAGAAAGACCCTGCTGAGTTACTAAAGAGCATGTAAAAGCGCCTGGGAGCAGGTCTCGAACAAGGCGCAAAGCCAGAAACTGTCAAATTGATTCAATGCACATGGCTGAATTGGTCATGGAGCAGGAGATAAAGTGAGCTCCTAGGAAATGTCCAAAGTTCAAATGTCTTTTGACTTGAGGCAATTTTTACACTCTTAGTCCATGACCCAGAGCAAAAAAGGGCCCATCTTGAGAGAGTATTTCTGCCAATACCTTTTCACTACCTTTATGTCTTTAGTTCATGGCCAGATATGATAGGATGTATAGCATAATATCAAATGTAGCATGTATGGGGGACCAAGAATTCTGACACTCACTGAAAACACTATTTTACCCATTACAAGATAGTCATATGTTTCAGATGCTTCAAATCTTATGACAATATTGCCATATAAATATGACATCAAATTTTTTTCTAACCAAGAAAGGGACCCCACCGGGACCCAGATGGACACACTGGACCTCGCAGGTCCTATACGTCAATCCTCTTGAGAGGAAAAAGATTTACAACAATGATTTCCCATTACTCTCTTTGCCCAGCGACTCCAACCAAGTGACTGACCACCCAGAAAAGGGAAAAGTTTTTTATTCAGAAAAATTCTATTTTTAATAGAAAAAGCGGACCCTTGAGAGAAAAAATCACTCAAGGACATGAACAAAGACCATAAAGGTAAGCTACAATCGCCTGGTGAGACTAGACAGTCGAAACTATTGAGCAAGAACCAAAAGAATCCGGAGGGATTCCCATATCTGAATGCACAGAGTAACTCCCCACACTTCTAGTAGGGGGCGAACGCGGATCCATACAGGTTCTCTCCCTGTCCACCAGGTGAGAAAGTACTGAGGGTCAGTGTGAGGAGGCGCCACAGGCCCTCCACACACCACACTCAGAGAAGAACAATGGATCTAATTGGCACGGAGGCTTTCCCGCCGCTCTTTGTCTGAATTTTCAGCCAATGAAAAGCCCCGAAATCGATCACGTGACCGAAGGAACCAATAATGGTCTAACTCTGTGAAGGGATTCAGAAGTAATGAATATTAATTAACCCCGTGGCGCCTAGCTTGAAGCGTCAGGTCAGTCACTTGCTCAATAGTCGCGGTAGCAGCCTCGTCTCACACTGCATTTCTATTGAACGAGTTGTCCTCGTATCCTTACGTTTAACTAGATCTAACCTCACAGGGTGTGATTTAGTTAGTTCAGACGGATTCGAGCCATTTCAACGCCTTTTCACAACATGAGCGACCACGAAAGCATGGAAGGAACCGCACCACACCTGAAGCGCCGGAGAACGGGAGAAAAACCCGACACCGGCGTGGCACAGGGAAGGTCTACTACGGTATTCCAACTTCACCGTAAACCCTCCGATACACCAAAAACCTCTACAGGAGATGAAGTAAGTGTATCTACCAAACCCTCCATGTTTTCATTTCTTCCCAACCAGCACAGGTCCACCGCGGCCCGACGCACTTGGTCGGCCCGCGAGGACCAGACTGAGGGGAGAGTTGTTCACACCTTAGCTCCGGCTTCACCTAGAAGAACCCTAAAAGCTAAGAGTAAAACCACTGGTATATGTTCTAACAATAAGACATTACCACTTGTAACTCCTTCTAAAGGAAGGATTACAAGCTACTTCAATTTGTTGGAAGGTCCTAGCGCATTCAACAATACATTGAAGAAGGGTACGGCCATACAGCCAGACCCCCAGAGCTACACCGCCAATAGGCGGGAATCTCTGACTGACCAACACTCAAATCAGGGTGAACGGTCAGATATACCCACCCCACACGGGGTGAGGCATAATACTCCTCCACAGTATATTAACCCAGACGATACTGTGAAGGAGTCACTTGATCAACAAGATTCTCTCAACCTATACGTACTTAAGGCTTTAGATGAATCTAATTCACCCTCACTTATCGATGAGAATTGTGCGAAACCTCCTAACAACAATGAGACTAAGGGATTAAAACCTTGTGTTTCTACCTTTCAGGTCATCGACGATATGCTGCCCAAAGCCCTACACCGCACCTGGAGAGAGCTTCGAGACTCCATGGGGAGGCAGCTGAAAAGTGAGGCCCGCTCGGTCTTCTTCTTCTCATGTGTACAAGAAGACCACATAGAACCATGGGTCGTGGGTCTTGCACCGATTCCCGGGTTCTTGGACAAGGACATCCAGGATCAAATCCTGAAAGAACGTAAGTCCTCTGCCCAACGCATCAATACCATGGTCGCCGAGTATCTGAAGACTCAAGAAAATGTTGAATGCAAGTCTAAAGAACTCTGTCAACGAATGATTGAACATGGCTTGACTGATCTTAAGATGGAGAAAGCAGACATTGACCATGCCCTAGACGCTGTTAATAAGCACGCGGAATTAACAGCACGTAGGGACTACCTCAGGGAGGTCACCATTCTAGAGGAACGCCTCCAGAAACGAGCGGGAAGGATCCCGGCTGACCGGGTGATTCTTAACCCTAAGGGAGCCTCTACCCCTCCCCACACTGACGACACTAAGCCTGATTCGGGTTTTCAACCACCAGCCTCCTGTGCGCCAAAGGGCAGCCAGAGGGGCCGGGGTCGCGCGGGCAAGGGTCAGTTTGGGAGCAAGAGGGGGAAGAACAAGCCCCAGGGAAGTCAGTCTACCCGCCTGTAGTTAGACCTGTGTGCTTCGTGAGTAAAACCGCTGTTTTCTGTAATACCGAACCTTTGAACCATGTCCAGCAGTCACTGAGTAAAGAACACTGTACCGATAAAAACCTTGTTGATCTCAATTCACTGGGGAATTGTCTAGGGGAACCGGGCAAAGACGATTCTACGAAAAAATGGCCGAAATATGAGAAATTGGGTACGGTAGTCAATCTCTCCAGTCATAAACTAACAGATCCTGAAATCTCAATCCTCAATAAAGGTCTGAACTTCTGTCCCAACACCACTAAGATAGAAGAGGGGGAGCGGAAGCTTGAATTGGATAGATTCCATAGAAATATCCGACTCAGACAATTCTTTGATAAACCTATTTCCAATAGAGCTGGTACGACCCCAGGTAAGGGTCCATATGTCCTACCAACGACTTCCGACAGAGGTAATGGAGAACATCAACCTACTACAACAGATCTACCACCGGATACGGTAATAGGCAAAGGCCCTATACCGTATATGGACAAAAAATTGGCTAAAGACCTTAAGTCTAAACCTGGTAATTTTGCTCCACAAGGCTCTGCTAATCTAGAAGGTTTCATTACAGTAAATGAACTTAGCCTCACCAAAAATAAGGTACAACCAGTCACCAAACCCAACATAACGAAAGACGAGAAAATTTCCTTAAAAAACCTGTCCAAAAATAAGAATCTCGTAATCAAACCAGCCGATAAAGGCGGGGCGACCGTAGTTATGGATATAGATGATTATGTAGCAGAGGGCAATAGACAATTGAATGACCATCTTGTCTATAAAGTGGTAGACAAAGATCTCACTCCCACATTCACCAAGGAGATTGATCTCAAAATTAAAGCTATGGTAGATAATGGTGAAATCACGGGCGAATTCGCTGAAGCGCTGAAAAGCACAGATGCAAAAGCCCCACAAATTTACTTTCTACCCAAGATCCACAAGGGGACTCTACCCCCACCAGGTAGACCTGTAGTTTCAGCTAACAATTGTGCCACTGAAAAAATCTCGAAATTCGTAGACCAATTCTTGAAACCGGAAGTACCTAAAATAGGGTCATATATCAAAGATACCAACCATTTCCTAGAGAAAATAGGGAATATTAGAGACCTGACAGGAGACGAGATCCTCGGCACCCTAGATGTAGGGGCGCTATATACCAACATCCCTAACGATGAAGGTATTAGATCAATAAAAAACAAACTGGAGAAAACAAGGGGGCCCCGTTCGAACCCCACCACGGACAGCATAACAGAAATGCTCAAAATGGTTCTTACAAAGAATAATATCCAATTTAATGGGCAAAATTATCTTCAAATCAGCGGGACAGCGATGGGGACAAGGCTAGCCCCTTCGTATGCCAATCTATTCATGGAAAGTCTAGAAAAAGAACTCCTGGCCAAATACCATTTGAAACCAAAAGTATGGTGGCGGTATATTGATGATATATTCTTCATCTGGGAGTTCGGGGCAATTGAGCTAGATAAATGGCTCAAATACCTGAACGAAGCACACAAAACCATTAAATTCACCATGGATACCTCGAGTACCAGGGTGAATTTTCTAGATACTACAGTATGCAAAGACACAGACGGGAAATTGTATACAACCATATACAATAAACCCACTGACGAGAATACATACCTTAGATATGATTCAGCCCATCCTCCTTCACAGAAGAAAAGCATCCCGTACTCTCAAATACTGAGAGTAAAACGGATTTGCTCGAAAAAAGAGGATTATGAATCAGAAACCCGCAAGAAACTAAGTGACTTCGAAAAGAGGGGGTACCCAAAAAAACTGCTGAAATCCTGCAAGGAGAAAGTAGATCTGGTAACCAGAGAAAGCACTCTGAAACCCAAGGAAAAGTCACAAACTAATGAGGACCAAGTGTTCCTTATTAGTACGTACCACCAGGGAAACAACTGCCTACCTGAAGTGGTAGAAAAAAACTGGGAAATCCTAGGAAAATCGAGCACCACCAAAAAATTGTTCGGTAGCAAATTGGTGAAAGGATACAAACGCCCTAAAAACCTGAGGGACCACCTGGTGAGAGCCAGGACTGAATACCACCCAGAGGGAAATAAACGAAACAAAAGACAACAGGTTGTCAATGAGAATAGATGCAAAAAGCGGAACTGCAAGTACTGTCTAATGCTAGACAGTACGGGCAAGATCAAGTCCAAAACCAAAAAAACGAAACATCGATGCAAGACAAATATTACATGCAATAGCTCAAATGTAATATATTGCATCGAATGCAAAACATGTGGAGTCCAATACGTTGGTCAGACTAAAAGGAAAATAAAAGAAAGGATCTCAGAACACATGAGATCGGTTGTGAAAAAAAGTGTCATCAGCGATGTACCAAAGCACTTCAACGACAGACACCACAATGGGATACGAGACATGAAAGTCTACATTCTAGACTTCATATATCGACACCCAGACAGCAAAAGGGCAGGAATACTCAGAGACAAAATTGAGTATAACTGGATCCACCGACTGGGGAGCCAAGCCCCAAAAGGTATGAACACTATGGACAGCAAGTTCGGGTAAAAGAGAAACCTTAAAGCCACGTCAAAAATTTTTTTCTAACCAAGAAAGGGACCCCACCGGGACCCAGATGGACACACTGGACCTCGCAGGTCCTATACGTCAATCCTCTTGAGAGGAAAAAGATTTACAACAATGATTTCCCATTACTCTCTTTGCCCAGCGACTCCAACCAAGTGACTGACCACCCAGAAAAGGGAAAAGTTTTTTATTCAGAAAAATTCTATTTTTAATAGAAAAAGCGGACCCTTGAGAGAAAAAATCACTCAAGGACATGAACAAAGACTATAAAGGTAAGCTACAATCGCCTGATGAGACTAGACAGTCGAAACTATTGAGCAAGAACCAAAAGAATCCGGAGGGATTCCCATATCTGAATGCACAGAGTAACTCCCCACACTTCTAGTAGGGGGCGAACGCGGATCCATACAGGTTCTCTCCCTGTCCACCAGGTGAGAAAGTACTGAGGGTCAGTGTGAGGAGGCGCCACAGGCCCTCCACACACCACACTCAGAGAAGAACAATGGATCTAATTGGCACGGAGGCTTTCCCGCCGCTCTTTGTCTGAATTTTCAGCCAATGAAAAGCCCCGAAATCGATCACGTGACCGAAGGAACCAATAATGGTCTAACTCTGTGAAGGGATTCAGAAGTAATGAATATTAATTAACCCCGTGGCGCCTAGCTTGAAGCGTCAGGTCAGTCACTTGCTCAATAGTCGCGGTAGCAGCCTCGTCTCACACTGTAAATATGACATCAGTACAACAAATATTAGGGATATAAGTAGAAACCAAATTCATATTTAAGAGAATTTAATCGTAATAAATTTATGAAATTCTACGATAGTCACCCTCGCATTTTTCCTTATAACTATAAAATCAACCTAATCTGTCTTATCATTTTACAGAGTGAGTCTTACATGTCTGGGGAGTTCATCAGTGTATTAAAAGGTTTTGTACGACATAGGTGCCATATAGTTGTTGTCAGTGACGGACCAAAATACTGTCACCGTGCCCATTGAAATGCCCAAATCTCTAACATGCAAGTGTTTAACAATCCTCTTAAAACTGGGTCTAGCAAGTCCACCAATCATACATGGACACTCAACATCCTTGCAGCTGCGAGAGCAATTGAATGCTAGTAACTGCAACACAGCTTGTGGAGCAGGGGTACCTTGCATCCACTTGATAGCCAAGCTCCCATTTACCATCATCCAGCCACAGCCATTAGATTTCAGCTGGCTCAAGCTGTGGTCTTTCTTCTTCCTGAAAAAACAACAACTGTATCTGTAAAGGCATATATGCCTGCGATGGCATCAGATACTCCAGGTCCTATATCGTGAGTCACCGATCTGGCTGAAATCAACGTACTTGGTCCTGTTCTTCTTTCCACACTTTTGAAAACTATTGTATGGAATATTGCTTCTGGCCGTTTGCTGTATCATTTGCACTGTCATTCCCTGTATGTGTAGCATGTATTATGTGCAGTGGAATATGAGTCAGCCTCCTCTCTAGAAGACTGCAAATCTACAATGGCCAATGGACATGGCCCTTGTTAACCTCTAGTACTTTCCATCACGTGTAGTATACAACATTGTGTCATTGAGATGTCCTCACATTGGATCCTTCTGCCCTTTAATAAAAAAAAATCAAATGATATTTGTTTCACTTGAGCCATCATGGACCAATTTTCTCGATCGCTGAATACTATGTACTGCAGCCATACTGGTAAAGTGAATACCACTACCTCCACTTCTTTTCTGTCTCTCAAGATCTTTTATAGAGGTCTAGTGGTAGGTGTCAAAGATTACATCAACACATTGACTTCCACTTCCTTCATGGAACACATGGATCAGTATAGAGCTAGTTCATCAAATCGGCTTTCTGATTTAAATGCCACCATAAGCAGGAGACCATGGCAAGGGCCCCAGAGTGTGGGACAATACTTTTTTCTTAATCAGCTGCGTATTTTCAGCTATCAGAACCATGGGTGCAAATAATTTCTGGTCACCATTCAATACAACCTCTTTTGAAGATCCTGCAGTCTGATCATTACCCCAGATCCCAGAATGAAACAATAGGAAAGCCGGAGTGGGCTTATAAAATTTTATAAAAGTAGTAATTGACATGAGTAACATGTAATAATAAGATAATGATAATAGCCCCTACGAGTGGAATGAGTAGAAAGAGAAAAAGGTGAGGGTGGGTGGGAAGAAAAAGTACGTGTGTAGTGTATGAGACCTGGAAAGGGTATGAGGCAGAGTACAGTGTCGACCTAGCGCACTTTGATGTTTAGTGCGGCCGACACCAGTGAGGTGGCGCAGGGGTGCGCTAGTACAGAGGTGTTTCACCAGGGGGGGCAATGACCACCCCTGACCAAAGGCCATGGGTAACCCATTTTTTGTGCACATCCAAAAATGTCTTCAGCTTCAGTTTTGTTACTCGACTATAGAACAGCTCTTTTGGTCACCTGATCATAGGAATTGCTCTATTCCTTTTTCGTCTGGTTTATATAAATTTTTGGGTATGTTTGTGTGTATCCCGGAGTTGTCTTTAGTTAGTAACGATGAGAGATGTCTTCAGGGCTTAAATTAATCTGTCGATAATACACAACGTGGTGAATTTGCAATTTGTCACATAAGACTATTATTTCTTATATGGCACTGAAAAATACAGATCCTTCGGATTTCCCTTTTTGAACTGTTTTAGAGGAAGTTGGTCTGAAACTCAATAACACATTTAAATCCAAATAACATAACTAAGATATGATTAAATTAGAATCCCTGCCTCAGAATGGCAGTGCATAACAGTCTCAGTTTGAGCTTGTGTGCCCTAGCCCTGGCGACAACGGACTGTACTAGAGTCTATGATCCGCCTGGCTCACCGAACACATGACCTCTCGTCACACATCAGTCTACCTAGTCACACCCTACGTGTGCAGACTGTTTTTCCACCCTATCCACACACACCATACTGTATATAGATCCTATTACAAAAACTTTAAATTCTGTAATGACTTACTTAGGCTTTCAAAGGAACTGGTCTTCTACTACATCCTCATGATTGTACTTTACTTACTATCAATTGTCTTTCATTACTCAGGATTTTACGCATCCGTAGCTGTACAACTATAAATTATATCAATTTCCATTGTCTTAAATGATTATCTATTAAACATGTTGTAAAATGTTTTATCATCAACACAATGCTTCTTAGGGGTAATGAATATGTATTACGCCCCACTGGCTGTTGATCACAACTGAGAACAATGGGAATGACCTTGTAAGAGCCATAGGGGGTGATAAATTTGCTACACGCTCTGTAATAGCTTTTCGCGGCTTGGGTGACCACCTGCCAATCCAGTTCCAAACCACATCTATCAGAATGATCTCGGAGCGTTCCTAAAGAATACACGTGAAATAGCGAGTCGCAGATTAGGTTTGTGTGTGACGTCATTGGTTCCTGTTCACTTTGCTATCAGTCATAATATATAGACAAAATCAATGATTGTCTGGACGGACGGCCGTAAACCATTAGAGGTTGACTCGTAGTAATGCATGAGAGATACCGACTGTATTACGTTAACAACCTCGAGTGGTTTACCAAGCCGACAGTCCAATAACCATTGATTTTTGTATTTCTTACCCATGGTCATTTTTTTTAATTCAGGAAAGACATACATTCACCCGGAGCAGGGCTTTCTTTCATGTAGCCATAGGGAACATTAAACACATATTTGCATAATCTAGACAGATACTTCACATTTAACAAGAAACAGGACAGTTACTCAACACTACAAGACAGGACTAGGCAGAACAATACACTACATAACAAGGCTGCCTGGCTGGGATGGGAACACTGCACGAAAACCACTATTTTACATATGTATACGAAACGCGTCTAACAGTAGGATTTTGCGTCTAGAAGTTAGACCTGTTATCCATCTCGTAGACACCTTATCTAGTGGTGTATATACATGTCCATGGTGCGGTCTTATATACGTCATATATACGCCTGAATCCGTTGTATATACACCAATCTCAAAAAGTTCCATTCTCTGCCACTTGGGGACACTATTGGTAGCATATTTCATTTGCCATTAACCATCCAAGTCTGTATTATATGAAAATTGCAATCTTATATTACCAATTTATTTTATAAAAACCTAAGAAAGTATAAATTGATTAATTACACATAATAAACCCTGTATTTGTTTTTTTTACCATTTTTCTAATAGATTTGACTTTAAAACACCATGCCTATGTGTGGTCAATCTTGGCTTAGCATATAAGTACCCTCTTCAAGGTTATAGCTAACTACTGAAATCATCTTAACCCCTGCGAATGCGACCGCACAGGTGTGAATGCGGCCGCACAGGTGTGAATGCGGCCGCACAGGTGTGAATGCTGCCGCACATGTCTACCCGGCCCCCGCCGACACCATAACACCTCGCGGCGGGCAGCGGTGGGCATGGGCGGGCGGTGGAGGGTGGGGGAGGGTTTCCCACTGAGTCAACCTGTACAAACGCGGCTGGCGGCTGGCGGCGGGCGGTGGGCGGTGGCCGGCGGGCAGCGGGGGTCTTCTCACTGAGGCTGGCTGGGGGTGGCGTAGGGTGGTGGGGGGGTGGTAGGGGGTGGGGTTGGGAGGTCGCGGGTGGCAGGTCAGTGTTGGTGTATCCTCTACCAACACCCACAAGCCCGGGCGGGCCGCGGGTCGCAATTCATTTTTTTTTGGTATCATATATACGCCTGGCGTATATATATTGCGCAGAGTATATTTTATCTTAATATGCCAGGCGTGAAAGACAGCCAAGTCGCGCGCGTCTACATATGGAAACTGTCTTGTAGACGCCCGAAACGCAGACACGTATAAGAGGTGTATACAAGTATAAACAAGCCACGATACAGCCGATACGTGCGTTATCGCAATGGCGTATATATATGTAAAATAGTGGTTTTCGTGCAGTGGAAGTTCTTTCCAAACAATTCATACTGACTACAATTCAGGTTTCTCTAGTAAGAAGTTCTTTATGTTTATTTTATAATAGGAGCTGTCTTCTGTCATTTGTATATTTACTGGCAGTTTATCCCATATAGATACACCTTTGTAGAGTGGCGAATTCCTATATTTCTCAGTTTTTGGTGGGTCTGTTTTGATTATTATCTTGGTTTGCCTTCTCGTACGAATGTTACTCATTAGCAATGATATTCATAGCAATTTGATAATGGGGTTGGAAAAGCCGTAATACAAACCATGGATGTGGTTTATGGCCACTTAAAAACAATGGGTAGTGGTTTACTGTTACTCCAAACATGTTCAATGGGGACTTAGTCACCCACGGGTAAGAAACCCTCGTACATCTATAGATAGTGCCCCAAAAAGTTATTGCTTGTCGGAGTTAATGACCCAAACCAAGAGGAATACTACAAATAAGAGCCGACATTAGGTATAATTTTCATCTGCTCCAGACACTTCTGACATATCGATTCGCATCGATGACCCCCTGGTGATAGATTTGCCAACGTATCGTTGGGAGTGGTGTGTGACAGAAGTATGCTGATGTAGGGCACACAGAATCTGGTTCAATCTTACATTAAGTGCAATATTTGGTGTGATACACTTCATGCTATTAAAGAATCATGTTAACATTGATTGAATATAAGGGATCACTGGCCAAAAATGAAGAAGTGCAGACACAATGGCGCTATTCTGTGCGTGCCAGAAAGTTCACTCCGAGATTGGAATCAAAGACCTATCGAGACATACCAAACCCATCCACCTTATCCATTAATAGTTTATGAGCAAACTAAACTGTGTATCCCCAAGGTTCCCTGACATGAACATGTAAATATAGGACAAAACATCTAAATGCCAAGTTCATCTTATCTCCAAAGTCTAATTAGAGAAAGAATTGCTTCTATACATTTAGTCTTGTTTATCGAGAAGGCTTGCAGCACGATATCGGCAGAAGGGATCCATAACTGTGATAATGTGTGTAAGTGAATATGTTTGTTTAAAGACTTGTAAAGACAAGAAAATGATAACATATGGCCTTATTGAAACGCCAGTTAATTCATCCTTGCAAAATAGGAATAGTACCAGGAAATAAAGCGGGATTTAAAAAACCCACAAATATCCAGTGTTGCCAGTGTACAGTTTCAAATGAAACGTATCCCACATCAGAAGGATTTCGCCTCACGTTTGTTCTTATGTTTAGTTTGAATTTGCTATTTCTTTAATGACTTTGCAATTCTTGTTTTGTCAGCGAAAGAGCCAGCGGTGCTGAAAGCCACATAAAGGAGCACTGTGTGATTTATAGATGTTCCATTAAAGTTAATCTCTTATCAAACTGTAGCACGCCAGCTCGGCTTTCGGCACACAAACACAATGTAGGATAAATCATACATGCAGAACATTTTTGTAGATTTGCATCATGACTCAAGCCATTAGGAAGAGAATTTTAAGAACCTCCTAGAATTTGCCTTATGCTTGCTTACAAGAAACCAACTTAAGAATGTACAGTTTCCACAGACACGACAAATCTCCAGAGAGTTTTAATTTTAGACGATTTCCTCTCCGTTGATTATCGCTTTATCTTGTTTTATCTGGCAGTGAACGGGATTGCGCCGAGCGCTGAACGCAGACGACTTTTTACCGGACACCCTTCGTTTCCCGCCCTTTCTCCCTCCATTTTCCTCTGATTCATCCACAGCGACGTCGTGCGTGACAACATGCCGACTTCCGCTGTTCCCTGCGCATGCGTTGTGAATCCTGATTCACAAGTCTGGCCACGCCCGATCGGTGAAAAAAACAAAAAGCGGCTCCCTAATTTCATGGCTTGCCAAACAATGCTGCAATCAGTCGTAATTAAAACACAGTCCACGCTGAGAAGCAAAAAGATCATTATCGCCTCCCAAAGTGGAGAGCGTTAGATCCTGGTGCATCCAGGACCCTGAGTCTGATGGAAATGGCGGGAAAATGGTGCCCTAACACGATCTTCTACCCGCTCCAACGAGGCGTATCGCGGAGAGAGCTGATAACGGTGCTCACGAGAGATTAGCTAATTCCTGTCATGGACGAATTGTCTCTCCTTTGTCACTCAGATCGCATTTGTTTCCATCCTATTTGATTGTTTTATGAGTGGGATAAATCCCTGCTTTGGGAGTATCTTTTTCTGGACATGAGACGATGCGTACATTTTTTTCTGGGTTGCTAATTTCGATCTGCAAGACGCTGGTAACAAACAGACTACTGCAGCAATTGACATAAACCAACAAGTCTTCGGTCAGATCACCTGGCACCTTACTCTGGTAGGCAGATTGGTGTCGAGGAAGCGGCTGTTGACTGGTAGTTTGTTATTTCTTCACTGCATACCTTTTTATATATTCAGATAATCTCAAAATAGATCGTATGACTCCTGCCAAATCCTTCTGATATTTTACGTCATTTAGAATTGACTTTTTATACATGTGTATAGGCATATATCTCCTCATTTTCAAAACTGGGTGTCTTACCCATAATCACTGAACTATTTGTAATTGGGGAAAATCATATGTCTTATCGAGCTTATACACCTAACATACAGAACAATCCGCACGTCATAGAGAAACATAAACTTACCGGAGAAGACAGATCACAACGAATGCTACTGTAGACTCACCTGGAATGATAAAAAGACCATAATGTGATTAGTGATATGACGTTTAACACACAAAAAATGTTGTAAAGTCTAGAAACAGCCAAATCCAGGACAGACCTTACTATTTACTTCTTTTTTTGAGCAAGTCTTTTATTAATCTCTCCACATTATCATACAGCTTACAACTTTCAGCTTTGCCAAACAATTCTCCGTACATTCAGTGTTACCTTGTGGTCATTTCCATTGCTCCCTTTTTTCATACCAGTTAACTGTACAAAACCAAAAATACATGAACATCACTTCGGCTTCCAGGACAGACCTTAAGAGTAAGGGAGCAAGAACTCAGACACAAGAGTATGTGGTACTACTAGTAGTCAAGAACTTTAAAAGTGACTTTGATGGCAACTGGAACATCTTATATACACATGGAGGAGGCATCTTGCTGCAGATTGAGCTTGAGGGATGACCAGTCTCATTCCAGTCGGTTGCACATGCCAGTAGGGCCATTCATGACACTAAAAACTCAGTGTCATTGCAAGAGCACCCTGCCCCCATGTGGACAGGCTGATAAATGCGCGATAATGAAGGTACAAGTGCCATTCCCTACATAGCTTCCATATAGTATACATCAAGACAGGGACGCTATGATATGGCAACTGTTCCAATTCAGTCTATAATTGATACTAATAAATACAACCAATTTAGATGATTAATCTCTTTGTATGGAAACCAATACAATTGGTCACGATAGGGATGAAAAGACTAGAAAGATAGAATGTGATAAGATAACAAATATATTTCAATAGATATATAAACATCAAATATTCACAACGTGCAGGCACCTTGCAATTGGCAAAAAAAGGCTTAAGTGTACAATCCATTCTAGATGCGGTCTATGTAGAATCTGTCAAAGCACACAACACATATTCCGAGGAAAACCTGTAAATCTTCTACACTATACTGATTAATGGCGGTAGCTCCCCTGCTGTAACTACAATCGCTTGTGCCTAACTCTCTAGGAGACCTTTCCATCAGCTATTATTGGATCCAATTCGTAGCAAATTTGAATTAGAATACATTGTTAATGACTTGCTACTGAAAGCTTCAGCTCTTCTCCGGAGGGGCATCAATAAATAAATATACCTCTCTCTCTAGCCTCCAAACATCGCAACAGGCAACACAAGCCTTTTCATATTAAACCTAACAGCGTCAGATTCTCGACAACTGAATTCACAGCATTGACTAGTGTGGTGCTAGCAGCAAAAAGGTAACAGGTAGTGACTAAAATGAAATATATAGGTGTAAGAAAGAAACCTAATTTCAGAAGTATTTTCTTCGGAAATGGAGTAGATAATACTGTCTACATGGAATGATAAACTGATTGGAATCGGGATGGATACGCCATTAATGGAAATGAAAGCTGAATCTTACTCCGGAGAAAATTGAAATTATTTGAGAAGCAGAGTAATCCAAAGGAGCTTCACTGCTGGGAATCTTCTGAAGAGGTTATTTTGAAATAGCCTCAAGCCTTCTGTTAATGCACTTGCTGAGGTGTAGCGGCACTACGATCACCTTTTTATGCACCCTGCGATACACACCAATATACACCGATATTCACCGATACGCTATAGATATGATTTGGTCCGTTTGTATCGGCGTGTATCGGGAAGTCTATCGGTGTGTATCGGCATTGGTGGGCGCCGGGCTTAAGGCAGAAAGATACCCGTGTTCTGCACCTTTGCCAATTCTACAGGGCTGGCTCGCAGATAATGAAGGGTGAAGTGTTCAGCATGCTGAAAGTCTACATTACCTTCCGTAAACTATGCACCATATCTGAACTTGCTCCACGTTCAATAGAAACAGTTTCCAAGTCAACATTTCTTTTTTGAAAACAATTCATTGCACTCTCCCTATATCAAAATGTAGCATCACCAGCAATTACCACATGCGAAGAACTTGCCTTGTCTTTTGTATCATCTATGTAAACAACTTTATGATTAATGACAAATACTCCATAAAAACATAAATGCTATTTGACCGTTAAAGCACGAGTTGGAAGAACATCCGTGGCCGAGCCTGGATAACTTTCGTAAAGTCTAGATCCAAATGAAAATGAATATATAGATAAAGAATTCATATTTCCATTCACGTTCACACAGAATGTATTTATAACTTGATGTATAGTGCGCAGACACCAAATAAATCTTTCCATGGAAGTTTCATTTCCGTCAATGCTGAATGCTAAATCTAACGGCGTGCACAAAAAGCAGACGGCATTTCACTGAGCAGACGCCTTTCGTTCATAACTGAATGCAATACTTCCTACTGGATACCAGCTCTGGGGCCATAGGGCGGGAACCTGAGCGGCCCCGAGCCCCCACTTTGCTGTACTTTATAGCTGTTTGAGGCCCTTCGTTAGCCTCCGAGCCTGGTGCTAAATCAGAGTGAGGGCCTGGCATGGACGAGACCCTGTCATAACCCCGGTTGGCCCGGGCCATGGTTTGGCGAAGACCTGTGGATCTAATCAGTGAAAATGTCGTCTGCGCTCGTGCTGACGGCTGCTTGTTATGCATGTGGAGATGTACGTCCGGTGCCTAACGAGCCAAGTTCGAGGGAAATGACAAGATGACCTGCCAGGAGGCACTGGTGACGAGTTTATAAACTTGCTGCGTTTGCTCTGCTGCAAGATGGTGTGGCGTCTTCAATTGGTCCTCCATGGACGACGTCTGACGTGAAACTGTATTAATGAACTAGGAGCAAATGGTATGTTCATCATTGATGAATGAGCGTGAAGTTATAAAGAAATAACAAATAAAGTTTGGGTTATATTCAGTCTATGAGTCATTTTCTGTCACCCAATTGGACCCAGCCAACTTGCCTTTTCTGCAGCTGCCTTGCTTATCTGGGATCCAAATGTATCAAGCACCAGTGGGTCAATGAGGTATTTCAGTCTCAAGTGATAGGTCACGGTCAGTTGGGCACGCCTCTAAAACACTGATACACTGACCCTCTGCTCCTTTCCTAATGTCATAGTGTTGGCACGCAGATAATAAAGTGTTAGTCTTTTTAGCAAGCTCAAAGTCTATGTGACTACTCTAACCTTAAGGTAGAGTCTATAAGCGTGAGAATATTGCGCTCAAAAAGAACATTGTGGTGCCTTAAGGCATTATTATCTTTCGTCACTTGTCATATTCTAAATATTTTCTTATTTTGGAGGCAAGAAATCAGTTCTCATTGATAGTTAGTGGCAAGATTTCATATTGTCAGGAAACCTCAAAATAATCTTGAATCAAATTCTGTAGTGAATATAGAAATGAGTATAGTATGAAACCCCTAAGTGTCATGATGCCTACAAGTAATCCATTATCGAATGTACAAATATGAAATTTCTAATGCTGAATTGAATGCTTACGAAGACAAACGACGAGGACAAATCTAGCTAAGAACAACGATTACTCTAAGTACTATGGTGGCGCACATTCTGTGGGATATGGTGTTCAGAATTTATAACTATACCATTATTGATATATATAAACAATTATTCCCTCGTTTTCATTATTTAATTTGTTAATCTATCAAAAACTCTGGCAAGGCTACATATGATTGTATTTGTTCTTCACTGTTGACTACTGGATATACTTAAGGAAGATAAATTCAAAGAAACCTTCCTTCTCTTGATCATTTTCTGAATTCTTTCTTATTTATGGTTTGAGCGAAATCCTTTGAATAAGGTAGCAGGGAATCTATTAGGCTATTATACTGAGATAGGGAAAGGGTTCCTCATGGGGGCAACAAATACAACATGTCTCAAGTAGCCAATCAGCGGCAAGGGAGCTGTCACAGGCCGGCAGTAAATTTACATTTACTGCCTACTTTACCATTTCACCTGCTAATCAATAGTGTATCGTGTGGCACACCTGCGAATCAGCGCCAAGCCCTTTATTCAGCCCGGACCTGGTCCCGGGATTCAGTTCGGGCCTGTCTTCATTCACTGCGGGACAGGCCGGGATTCACTGCGGGGTGAATACGGCGGAACACATGGGGCGACCCCTGGTGAGGACGCTGGGTCGAACACCAAAGGTCCCGACGCCATTAATCCTGAGACCTTAGTGTGGGAACACGCCTCCAGGGGGAGATTCCTCTGACCGCTATACAGAGCATCTATAAATTTTAATGCCTCAGGACCAAGAAGGGACCAGGTACCCGTCTGCAGGGCGCAGATAGGGGCGCCCTCCAGCGGCTGGTCAAGTAAACAGGGCGTTTAGAGGCGAGGTGTGCCGAACAGGTAGAGACGGAGCGACGCCAGCACGCCGAGCCAATCTCACTGAAAGTGCCGATAAACGTGCTGACTGGACGTGGAGAGTATGGGGTCCGGTGGTGGAGAGTGTGAGGGGACGTGGCGGAGGTTGTGAGGGGAGGCCAGTTAGCCTGGAAGCCTGGCCTATGTACAGTAGAACTTCGCGTAAGCGGTCACCCTCCGTTCCGGGCCAAAGTGCTGCTTACGCGGGGTGTCCGCTTGCACGGAGTTAAAGTAAACATCTAATAGAGGGACCCGTTCCGAGCAAAGGTGTCCGTTAACGCGGGGTGTCCGCTGACGCGGTGAGTCCGTTAGGCGGGTTCTGCTGTACTCATATATTAGGCCAGGTTGATTTGGATCTGTCCAAAGAAATAGTTAATCAACAATCGTAGTTTTCCTTAAAATCAATATCAAACGGATACAAATGTGTATTTCGTTGCCATAACACCAGGTACTTCTACGTTTGACAAGACAATTTCAAAGGCTCCCAGCGTCCCATGCTGGTTATAGACTGGTTTCCTGTCCAATTAACCTACAGGACAGGTAGAGGGATATCCTGAGTGACCTTGACCTATGAGAGACAATCCTCTTCCCCTGACAAGATCCTCCCAATAACTTACATATATTAGTTTTAAATGAAGGACAGTAAAAATAAACTAACGTCAATCTTTCGAAAAATAAAAGATACTTTTTTGTTGTTGTTGAACTTAGCTCTTTTACTTTCAGGTGTAGATACAACAGTCTATTTGATTACATCAGAATATGCTCATCCCTATCCAGTGCTTTTTGTCATTTTCGAAAAAGAGACCTTAACATGATAAAAAAAAATTTACCAATGGACCAAATCGTCTCCACCTTCATTGCTGATGCAAATCATTCTCCACTTGTTTTTGTCTGTGGTATAACTTATTAGCATGTTTTATTGAAAATTATAGTTGGACTCTAGTACCACTACTTTTCACCAGGGGTCCTCCAGGCAGTCTGTATGACAAGTTCTAGTGATAGTGATTTCAGTCATTTATGTTCTCGACACAAGAACATATGACACTGCTTTATTGCCACTGACTTCCAACCATGCTGGTTTGGTACCTGATATATATACACGGAGCCTACGCACCATTTCCCTTTTTGGACAAGAGATATAACTCACAGTATTGGGAACCATTCTGATACTAAAAGCACTGCATTCGAACCTGGAATATATTTAGATATCATTTGAGCACCCCTTCAGTTACTCGCTTTCGTGTCAGCTTTAAACAGCATCCATTTTCAGAACTGTTTAAATTGACTGTAATTGACTGAAAACATATAACACCTGTGGGTGGTTTCCAACAGTACAGTCAAAACCACTTTGTCCAATTTGGGTCGCACAATCCTTTCAAGGTTATTTCCATGTTCTATAGGAATATTTTATGCGGCTCATTTGCATTCAGAATGGCCGTTATGCAAATCCCTAAGCTCTCATGTAGGCTGTTATTGCTCCCCAGATACATCCCTAGCCCCTCACTAAGGCCACGTCCCAAAAGGTTCATTCTGCTTTCTGGTTTGTGCCACGCTGCTATCACTGACTTATGCATTGCTACTCACTTAACTAGTTACCTTTACACACCTCCCTATCTGCACACGTACCCTCCGAGCATCAGCCAATTCACCAAACAACAAACACTACGTATTGTCTCATCCTCATCCCATATACCAATACATAATTGAATTTTGTTGGGTTTTTTTTTGTAAAGTTTCTTTATTGATACATTATAGCATTTTGTGATTTTACACATAGTGGAGATCAGTATATATCAATAAAGTGGCAGAAGGCCTCAGTCAACACCGACTGTTGTTCATGGCCAAGGCATCTCAAATGAGTTACCTGTCTACTAGCTCACAAACTCACCTCACACTGCCCAATTTATTTCTCCATGATAATTAAATATCTGAATGTGAATGCCTTGGTACATCACAATTCCTAGAAACTGTAGAAGTTGGTCGCCTTCCATGCAGATGGGGTTGAAGATGTACACTGGTGCGGAGATGCGGACTTGAGTGGCACAGGACGAACCTGCGAGTTTCCGTATGTTTAATTTCAGCGGAGATAAGACACCGCGGGCGTAAATATGACCAGCGTAGTGGACGTCATGTCTGTACACGTAGACTGTAAACGCGTGTCGACGCTTATTTACGCCACTGTTCTATAATTGCAATTTCTGGACATGCGGACCACCAAAGTTTCTCTTTGTTTGTCATCTGATATTTGCAATTTTTTATGATAAAACGGGTTGGTAGTAGATCGTATGGGCAGAACATTGGACAGACAATACAATGCCAGGTCAGTTTGAAACAACGAGGCTTATCTGTAGTGAGTCTGTCTCCCACCGCAATACCAAAAAAAGAAATACCAACCAAGGGGTTCGCACGTGTCCATTGGAACGAAAAGATTATAAACACAAGGCCAGGTAAGTGTTTGTGAAAGGAGTGGGATAATATGTGTATGGGGGACTGTTGGGAGAAACCTTATTATTTGTTATCCATTATATTGTTGCACTGTCTATGCCGACGGAGGTGTCAGACTCTTGCACTGTCTATGCCAGACCCCAAAACAGGCATTGCACCAGGGTGTCGCCAACGTTCTTTACGCCGGTGTCAGATATGGGTGTATGCATATGAAAACATCAGTAGATACAGTGTTTACTAGTGTCTACGTCATGGTGTAAATATCAATGAACCCAAACGTTCATCCTATGCTGGGGACAGGGAACGGTAGTGGGATGTGGGACAGGAGGCAGACCCGGACAGGGACAGTAGTGAGAATGTAGATCGGGAAAAGTACGGAGAAGGGTGGATGGAGGACTCGGATGGTGCCACGAGTATAAGAGGGTACCGCAGCAGGGTTCGGGAAAAGTCGCTGACAACATCTGCTCGGGCGTCGGTCACCCCAACAGGAGGTGGGTGGATTATCTCTAGGAAAATCTGTGCACACCTTGAGATTTTTCCTTGAGATTTCCCCCTTTACACTTTGAACAAAAATCACAATGACGAATAATTGAATTGTGCTCTTGTGCATTCTGTCGGAGCAAATTATCTGCTCTTTCCTTCTTGAGACATACCGATTAAAAAAGAGTTCCGAATTATATCACGATTTTTAAATTATCATTCAATGAAAACTATATATATAATTTTGCCAGACATATTCCTGATATGTAACATTGACTTTTTTCAATTATAAACTGCTTCTGTGGTGCCCTGAGTCTTTTCCGGGATCCAGGACCCGGGCCATCGGCCCTCTCAGCGGGAGATTGAAGTCGGCGAGAAACCCCATCAGCCGGGGGGAGGGGGTGCAAAAGGGTGATACGATATCTCAAGGAAACCAAGGCACACCCCGCGATATTGCACTGGGAAAATATCGCAAGGGGAATTTTACGGCGACTTATTTGCTAAAAACGGGAAAAGTCGCACAGTGTGCGTTAGGCTGGGGACAGAGATGTAGACGGAGACAGAGGTGTAGATTTTGCTTGATTGTAATCATAGACCTATGTTTTCATAGATACTAGACAGTATAAGTACATAGCTGGACAACATAGATAGACATACCCACACATATTCATACATACATGCATATACACACAACTATACAGTAAAACTTCGCGTAAGGGGCCGCCCGCCGTTCCGAGCACAAATACTTCCCACCAATTGGATACAAAGTTCCCATCGAAAATGTATGGGCCACAGTAAACCACTACCCATTGTTTAATAGTGGCAGCAATCCACACCCATGGCTTACGGCTTTTCGAAATCCGTTATCAGATTTCTAGGAATGTACATTTGCATTAACGACCACGAGGAAGAATTACAACAATCGATGATTTTTCGACATTTGATTCTAGGTTTACGACGTAAAAATACACATCAACACTTCGTGGTTCATAGATTATTTTCGATATGAATTTTTATAAAGGATCTGTTTACAACATTACTCAGTATTTCGACCCTCTCCGTCTAAGATTCGTAGTTTGAGTCACTCGGGACCAAGTTGCTCCTGGCATCAGTATCAACCACTATGAGGTGCCATTAGGCAGAACATTTACCTGGCTTTCATCTGAAGCCACTAAGAAAGGTCTCTAAGTGCAGAATTTCCCGATATGTGGGCAGACAATAGGCTTGTAAAGGTGGCTGGGGCCGATTCCTAACCTTATAGAACATGGATTGATATGAGGAATCATGCCAAATATGTTGACGTTAAAGGAGATACATGAGTCATAAGGAAATAGGCTAATGCCTAAAAGCATTCCTTGTAATGTGGCCAGTTTTACCCACATCAGGAAATCTACCCACAGGCTGTTTGAAAAATAACGCGTCATTTCTCAGCTGTATTATACCATTCTATGATATGAGATATAGAACTTATAAAGGACCCAATCGTGACTATTTAAAGGATTTTGATTACTATTGCAAGAACTGCAAATGCGGTTTAAATTCATCTCCTAATCCAACAGGGTAATTCTTGAAATGTATTCTTGGAGTGAAATATTTAAATCAGTCTATGGCATGCGACTGAAGAAACTGAAACCTTCTCGCAATTATGAAATTCTGATGCAGGCACACAACCGTCTTTTTTCTCTTGAAATTAATATCAAACGGATAAAAATGTTTATTTCATTGTCAAAACACCAGGTGCTTCCGTGTTCGACAGACGACAATTTCACAGGCTAACCAAGTCCTGTTTCATCCCATGCTGGAAGTAGACTGGTTCCATGTCCAAATAAATAATAGGACAGGTAGAGGGATATTCTGAGAGACCTCTAACTATGCAAATCAAAGAAGTATCCTGAAAGCTTTACAGCTTATAGAAAAATGGCAAATAATCTACTGCAGGCCACCTATCTACTGCAAACCACCATAGAAGTGTTGGATAGGCAATACGAGTACTTATAGAATAACACTTATATCGATCTGGGAGATGTCTATATTACTAGAAGACAATGATTCAATGCAGGTATACGTTGAATTGAGGACCTATTAATCCAAGACCGAATTATGTCTCCCCTGAAACCCTGTTTCCATTGGCCGTCACCGATCTACAGTCAGGAACCACAGACGGACCTGACGCAAAATCAGTCAATGGAAACAGACTTTAATGCGAACCCAAGACTACAACGTTGCATGTATTTTCTTCCACTTATTACAGATCAGAAAAGGTATACCATGGTTTTGCTAAATGAATCTGACCACAGAAATGCTTATATCTATAAATCACACGCACTCATTAAGAGTGAATATATTTGATGCAAAGAATAAATATCTATAATGCGGTTAACACGTAAAGAATGAATACCCCCTTAACTAAAAAAAAAAGAAGTAAGACATATGGTATCCCGTTTGATAATCATGATAAATGACAACATATCTATAACAATGTATATAAAGCGATGAAAGAGATGAACAAAACCACAACCTCTGCAGTATAGAATATTGAATTATTTAGTCCCCACAAACGACTACGTGTTCAAGAGAAAAATAATTTTGAGTTTATGTGATCCAACTGCCAGAGGAAAAAACACAACAGAACATCTCTTCATGGATTGTAAATCATGTCATGACGAATTGCAGAATTGGTTCACGAAATCAATTGATTTGTATCTTCATGTTCTGTAGTTTCAATTATAAATGTTCTTGTCGAACATTCCACTTTTGTGACACCCTTGACACAACATTTGGCAATCAAATTATCAGAAAAACCTATATTGGCAAGGGAACCATCATGGTGCCACCCCACAACACAACAGAAAAATGGTAGTACCAACCTGGTCAAATACTTGAGAACATGGGCCAGGACTCCAGGTTATGCTGGACGCATCAGCGTGCGTGTTGGCCTGGAGGCCACTTGACGATCACGCTCTCCTCGCACAGTCTTTCCAATCGGAACCAAATCGGTCTGATTGGGAACAATTGGCTGAGTGTTTATGGGATTAGCGCGACTCTGTTTGGAGCGGTTTTCAGACGCGCGCTGAAATCTTGTGTGAGACGTCGGTCACAACAGGCTGGTGTA
The DNA here is from genome assembly GCA_950022655.1 of Alentia gelatinosa. Lineage (NCBI taxonomy): Eukaryota > Metazoa > Annelida > Polychaeta > Phyllodocida > Polynoidae > Alentia > Alentia gelatinosa. The sequence goes on along the minus strand of OX465590.1, from coordinate 21,728,633 downwards.
TATCTGTTGTATGTACGTTATGCAAACGAATCTCGCTCCCAGGAGGCTTCCGTGAGGGATAATACGGGAGGAGTGCCATCTCCATAAATTCCCCACAGTAATGTTCGTACAGTAGCCTCTCCCGAAATCTCAAGAGGTTCAAAACCTGCTCTTGGGGTATTAACAGAAAAGATTGCTCATTATGTAAACTAGTGGAAGTATATAATGATGACAAAAGTTGCACCTTAATCACAAGTAACAACAGTATCATATATAACAACAATTGAGCATGAACAGAAGTTAACCTGAAAGAGATAACTAATATTTAGATTCACTGGCATTAGCCATAGATGCAACTCAACCTATGCACATTCACATCATAGAAAAACATGGAAATTATTCATTTACATGATACGAGCTGATATCATTGGGTGATCCTACACTATTGTGATATTTTGGTGATATCTGCTCCTCAATTACTATTCTCTTGGTGGGTTTCCATCGATTTTTGTGGCTATATTCAGAGAGGCGCCACGCAATACATACATCACACCACCCTCATTTGGCCTCCATGTCCAACTCTAAGATCTAGGACAGCCTGAACCTCGTATCTCTATAGGAGTTTGGTAGACGAACAGGACGAACCACTGTAGCCGACAGACAGGAGGATGTACAGGAGATGGCGTCCAGTCAGCCTTCAAAGGCGCCTCTAAGACGTACTCTAATAGGCCAGCACAGAGCACGTGACCAAAGACATCCGCTCCTGATTGGCTGAGCCAGGACATGGGACCCGCTGTCACATTCTCTGATTGGCTACACTTTACCACGTGACCCTACGTCATTTAACACGGCCGCTGCGCTGGTATTGGCGCTTTGAGGGTGTTTCCGGTTTGCTTTCTTGGTACCAGCGATGACAGGAATAATATGCGACGTGGAGCAGACGACATTTTCAAGCCACGTTCTGTAAACGAGACCGGCACGTGATCCCAGAATGCATTTAGAGACACGACTACAGTGATAGTAGCGATGGTTGGGATGTAAGGCCAAAGGGGGGTTTATAGTTTCAGGATATTTTCTAACAGGAAATGAGTAATTCAAACATACTCCTTCTAACTTTTTTTTTTCATTTTTGTTATACTTTACTGTTGATCAGGCGCGTCTGTTCCATATGTATCATTATCTCACCCTTGGTACAAGTTTGGTCAAAGGAATAACATTGAAGAACTAAGCGCAACGAACACCAACGTAAAATGATAATACATGTACTATGCCATGTTCATGGCGGAGTGTTGTGAGATCATGTCATAAGCAATTGGCCAAGATTTGAAAAAGTAGACAAGACATTATAATACATTAACATGAAAGTTTAAACTTTCCTGATTGAATTTGTGTAAGTGATTTGAATCTTTCTGAAATTGGGATGCTATTCTAATGGCTGAGAAAGTGAGATAGATCCAGTATCGTACTAGAATCGTAAAACAAATGATACTCCACTTGTTTGGCTGTGCCTTAATCGTCACTTGGCTCACCTCAATGACGATTGTGGCGCATCCAAACGTGTGGGGTATTGTTCCTTTATGTATACGATCCTTAATGCAGTTCCATAGAAATCCCTGCAGGTATACTCTTATGTGTTGGCAAATTGGATTACAGTTGTTCTAGTGACATATGTTCAATAATCAAGAAAAGATAAAGGCGGAAAACGAACTGATCGATGACAGTTATAAGAAGGTTTATGCGATAATTGTTCTCATTGTAGATATGTCTTCTTTAATATACAATCACAAACCTCGGCTAGGGGCACCTCTGAGCACCCCTTCCTCACGTACATAGATTCCCTGAGCTGCGGCCTTCCCTGCAGCTAGAGGTATGACTGATTCCTGTCGTGGAATCCTATTACGCAGCCTGGCCGTCAGGGGCGTTGCCGTCGGGCCTCACCAGGGGGTTCTCGTCATTGTCCTTCTGGCCAATGAAAGCAAATCCTGGCCGAGCTGACTGCGCAGTGATATGTACGCCTGCAGGCAGCGCGCATGTAAGCGTCTGTCTTTGTAGGGGAGATCTTCTTATAAACGTTTTCTCATCTTCTACTTTAGGCTCGTTTAACACTTTTCGGATGGTACCCTATACCTGAACGTAGGGCTGAGCCTGGATAGTATTATAGAGAAACAGGCTTACTGTCTCCGTACGGATAAAATACGCGGTAAAATCGGCGATCAGATCAACCGATGCCGAAGGCAGAGGTTCATCTGATCGCCGATTTTACCAAGTATTTTATCCGTACGGAGACAGTCAGCCTGTTTCTCTATTATTATATACCTTAAAATATCGAATTTTTAACTTTGCTACTGGGGGAATATTTGGATTTTGCCGCCGTACATGCCCCGTACGCCACATACATACCCCGTACGTCACCTAGGTGTCGTACGGGTATAAATACGACATGGGTAGGAGCGGGCAGTATGTGTAGGATATACTACCACAGGTATATAATAATATATATGCCGGTGCAAACATGTCTCACACGTACTGCCCAGCTGTACGAATTTTATTTTATACATTGTGCAGAATGGTAGTTTATGCAGATTAGTTTATACACTCCATATCCCCTGGCTTTAAAATGGTGTTTGAATGTTTTCAAGGTATATACTGTAATAATCGGGATACATAATGAGTGTGTCTGAAATACAGCTATTTCTTCACGAATCCCCTTCAGAAACTAACCATGTCTTCATATAGTATTTTCCTAAAAGTCCAGCATGATATTAACTATTTAAGCTTTTCTCTGCAAGGTGATGCCCCGTGGACCAATTCATAATGCCTATAGTCGTTATTGTCACCGATATTCATATGACAGAAGAGTACAGAAATAAGTACTTTATCAAGCCTGTTCTCTGTACCAAGGAAGTGTCAGACTTTTCATTAAATTCTACTTCAGCGATTACTATGCTGACATAATGAAACAACGCGGCCTTGCGGACTTTAGTTCCGGATACCTGCAGACAGTACAGTCAGACACTGACTCCACTTAGTTACTGCTGGGAAAGGCGGTGCCAGCTTACAGTTCTAAATGTTACTTTTTGAATCTACTACGCCATAGCTATCACTAGAAAAGCTTTGGATATTTTTTGTGTATCATTAGCCAGAGATTCGATGGTACCGAACTCGCTATTCCAACAAGTTGAGTACAGTTCACATTCAGATAGATGGTTGATATCCACGTAATCTATTATAAGTAACTTGTTTACAATAGTTACGTTATGGTATGCAACAAGATATAGTTTGTAAGATTGATGAAAACGATGAGATAATAAGTTCATAAACCTCAAATCATAGTGAAGAATTAGCATTCAACATGGAGTTACAATTTTACCTGTATAGGCAATGTTTCGAAATCAATAAAATATTGCAGCTTTTTTACACCTCATGACAATTATTGCTTCGATCACCTGATTGATTTTGTCCGCTTCCTATCAACTTTTCTATCCATAACAAACGAATTGTTTACAATGATAATATATTTATTTCCTGGAAATGCCATATATACAATTAGTCACTAATGGTTAAAGGTAAGTGGCGGGTTCTAAGCGGCGGCATATACCCCGACATCAGAAGCCTGGATGACGTTGGATAGATCTTTTATATCATTACCCACATTATACGAATATAAATTAAACCTATGGAGCCTACAGATCGCGACAGAGTAGAATATATCATTTATATGGGGAGCTGTATTCTACTCAGTAAAACATGGCTTTTACTGCCGACTGACAGCCACCATCAGAAACTATCTTTTATAAACAATAGACGGTCCTTATGTTCAGTTTCTATTATTTTTTTCTAAAAACTATCCGAAAAATGTGGGTAATAAATACAACATTACCATGACTTTGATCTACGTTGCCGTATTCTCCTTGTATAGCTTGAACTCTATATCCAATACTTGTCAACTATGCGGAGAATAAACCAGGCAGATAAAAATCATGGTGATATTTTGTATTTACATCACCAGTCGCAAAATGGTTAAAGGTAAGTGAATGGTTCTTAGCGGCGGCCTATATATACTAGGAGATCAGGAGCCAGAATGACACTGGATAGATTCTTCATTTATTACAAGTCTACGGCGAGACGTGACTTTGACTTTAGTGGCGGGTTTTAACGGTGGCGGCTGCGAGCTGGTTCATCGTATTCATCATCAGATGCTGTGTGTATCTCTCCCTCTCCACTGAGCAGCTCCACTGAGCAGCTCGCTACGTGAACGTGATCTGTGCCGTCTCAGCACGCTCAGCTTTCTGTGAGATTGAATTTAAATGTAGGTACTGAAAATGAGCTACATATAGAGAATGAAAGCCGCAATGATTCAAGGAATTCCGTGAACCTACAAAAAGAGGCCGCGTAGACAATGGCCTATAGAAACCTATCATGGAATCTATAGACAACAATCGATTGTTTTGTAGACAGGCGGCCGCAAACCACGAGTGGTTGACGTATAGTGATACATGAACGTGAGTGTCATCCTCGAGTAGTTTACAGAACCGCCTGTCTACAAAACCATCATTTGTTTGTCTAAATCCATCTCCAATAAATCAAACCCAGAGATTGCCATATTAAAGGGTATATCAATAGAGGACTATTTTCCCGTATACAGTGGCTTCAAGGCCTTATACCATGGATTTGAATCCACGCTATTTATATGCTGGTGTATAGATAAGTGGTAGTGTCATAAAACTGGATGAGTTTTAATCTTGGCCACCGTATGTCACGACTGGAGTTTGGCATAGTGACCTCATGAGGCAAAGTTGAGAGAAGTCTGGAGCCCAAACTCCATGAGTGGCATTCGGTGGATTAAAACTAATCCGGTTTTGATTTTATCCTACCCCGTCTCCTCGGTTTTGGAATATTATGTGATAACAATTCTGTATGCCACTACTGGCATGTATGACTCTGTATGTCAGTCAGTGTGGCATACGGAAACTCAATGTTAAGCCTATGAGATTTTATATTAGGGGTAGGATAATTACTTAGAAAAGTAAAATGGAAGAGAAATCGATAATAAACTTTGTTTGAAAACAGGTGTTTTCCTTGTCGAATATAGATCTATGATAAGAGTTTGTTAGATATACTTTTCCAGGGGTCCTGTGTATTCTAACAAAACTATCATAGTAGTTAGCAATAAACAACACATATACATATATCACATCCACAGATTCTCCGTCACAATTAATGACCAATCAAATTAGGCCCTCAGGTAATCCGTTTACTGCGACACTGTTACCTGAAAACGCGATATTTTCACGTTTCCAATATAGGTATAAAGTCTTTAAGATGTAAAAAGAAAATTTTAATTTGCTGCAGAGAAGTCAAGTCGATGGTTGATTTTATGGCTCATTTTGATAACGTCAAGGGTGATGATGGATAAAACGTTAACGACGTTGGCAGGCCTTGACAGCAGCATGGCTGCACATTTGAGGAAGGAAATATCTAATGATCCATAAAAAAACACCTTAATTTGCTTGACTTTGTTAATGGATAACAATCAGCTGTCAGCTGCACCAATTAATCGGCTCTTACATTTCGTCTTGAAAGTAATAACGAGCAGGAAGAGTCTGCTTTTTGATACAGATTCCTGGATGACATTGAACATATTACAAGTCTCAAGCTCAACCTAGACCAGGGTAGACATTAAGAGTAAGAACTCAGACACAAGAGTATGTGGTTCTACTAGGAGCCATGAACTTATCGCACATGCCAAGAAGGATGCTCATGATACTAACAACGTAGAGTATCACTGTTAGGGCACCCTGGCCCCATGTGAACAGTCAAGGAACTAGAGGTGATAATGAGGGTAAACATACCATTCACTACATGGCTGCTGTACTGTAAACAGCAAGACAGGGAGGAGCTGCTACAAAATGATGACTGTTCCAAATCAGTCAGTTTCATACTAATGTCTACAAAAATAATTAAGACGATTAATCCCCTCGCATAGAAACCAATATGAATGGTCCCAATATGGATGTAGAAACTAGAACTTCATACATTCTTAAGGAGTTATGTGCCTAATGTAGGAAATATGTTGTAGCTGATTATTGAACGATTCATACCCAAAACTGGCTGTGACAAAATTCCAATGAAGGTAAGACACACGAAAAAGTGTGTGAGATGAGGTAATGGGGCAAATTTTAATGAAAGTTGATTGGTCGTATACAATTATTTGGTTACTTTATGACAGGGCAGCAACAGCCAGAGTAATACAAATGTGACGGTATGTTAATTGAATTCATATTATGTATAGACGTTGAATTACCGTTAAGGTGGGTGTCCACTGAGCTTCCGACACGGCTTCCGACACACTGCGACACACTCCGACATGACTACGACACAGCGCCCGTGTCGTAGCCGTGTCGTAGCCCTTCCGACAAGATTAAACATGTTTAATATATCGTAGAGGTCGGCTTGTGTCGTAGTGTGTCGGAAGCATTCTGCACTATGTTAAAGCTATGAACTGCCCCCCACCCACACACGTACGCCTTTATAAACTGTTATAATATCATATATACCAAATTTTATCCTCTGTTATATAGGGATATGCATTACAAATGGTCCATTGAACATATTCAGGAACAGATATGATAAACATTTTTAATAATCATATACTTTTAAAATCATAATCCAGGTCTGAGATACATGATTATAGATATTTGTTCGGATATCTAATACTCTTGATAAAAGACATCAATTCACTACGTTTTTCTTTTCGAAAATTGAAGAAAAACATATTTTTCAGTATATTTCCTATATAAATTAAGCCGTTTGTGTCGGAGTGTGTCGGTACCGTGGCAACCTTTCTTTTCCCGCCAAACCGTTACGACACACTCCGACAAGGCTCTACGACACACTCCAACACACTCCGACAGAGCCCTTCCGACAGGGATTTTCTTTGTCGTAGTGTGTCGTAAGCCTTGTCGGAGTGTGTCGGAAGCAGTGGGTACCCACCTTTAAGCCTAACCTAGCAGATGGTTCACTATACCCCTGAACACACACATACTATTTATCAGCTATACCAGAAATTATCAATCGTTCCAACATTTTCCTACTTTTCACTTACTCACACATGCGTCCCAGTTCTTTTCAAAGTTCTCAGCAACTGAAGACGATATGGACGTGATTCTTTTTCTTTATCATGATAAAACATAAACAAAACAATTCTGGTTACAATCATCATATTAAAAGTTCAATTGCTTTAGACATTTGGGATATGCCAAATGCATTCTTTTTAGCCTAGTATCCTAATAAAGTCAGGGGTACGGATTTAATGATGGGAGAGGAAAACATTCCAGGTGTTTTGTTCCCTCTGAGCGCATTGTTCCAAATCACGGCCGTATTTAATATTAAGTTCTATTTATGCAAGATGCTTTTACCGAACAAGATACATTCTTCTTCATATCGACCTTGATTTAAGCCGATCATGATTCCGAAATGGAGATCAAGTTCCTTTCTGAATCGAATTTACTTGTCTTCAATGAGTTCCTAAATGCCACTGAACAAACGTTACCAGAGACGGTTAAACAAATGTTTTGTGTCTTTTTTCTACTTATCCCAAACGCAACCCTCGCGCATCATGAACACCGGAGATTGAACTCAGAGGGTAAAATTATTCTTCATATCCTATGACGGATGGGTTTTGTCATAGGAGAAATCGTTGTTTAGTGGAACAAAAGGAGCAGAATGCCATACCCAACCGTGGGTTCAGTCACTAAGTTTTCTTACTACCATATTTTCTTCTCCTTTTTTATCGCGCAAAAGAAGTGGTACAAATAGAGGACTCTGCCATGGCAGGTACTCTGGCCACTCTAATATTTACTATATACCCATGCCGTATATACTGTAAATACGCACCGTTTCGGCATATGACGTAAAAATACTGTACGGACCGCTGGTCCGTACACTAAAATACGGACCACCTTGCCATACACGTTTATTAAGAAATTGGTTGTTATACATTTTAAATTTCGGGTATATAGTAAATATATAACGTCCAACCATGCTAATACAAGTCACAGAACTCGATGGTAATTTACCGTATGTAATCGTAAATTAGCATCTCGTTCTGTGACTTGTACAGCATGGTCAGGACGTTCTATATAAATACGTTTACATAAAGGACAACAACGCGCCACGTCAGATAACAATATAAAATATTTACACGAAAGTATGAGGTAATAATGAGTTGGTGGGAGGAATTCAGAGGAGTACAAACTAGTTTCACCTGGAAGCCCATACTTAGTTTTCCACAACGATTAATCTAAATTTTCAAGTCCATATGTGAACTTCGTTTTATTTTTTATAAGCATATAGAGAGCTATCCATGACTTCTTTGGGGAGATTATTCCAGCCATCTTTGCCTCTATAGATACAGAGGACCTTTAAAAATGCTCTAGGCCTCTTTAACTTAATCGTTCTTTTCCCCTGCCCTCATGTTACTGGATTTTCCTCCGACTCAATACCTCCTCATATAAAGTAGATTCAGGTATTGTCTCCTGGTTTCTGGTGTTTGAACATCACAGATACAATGTAGATCTTTAATAGATATATCTATATAACACTAAAAAAACAATTTTCTGTAATTACGAAGTTGTCCGCGATGGACTCATTCACCACATAGGTATATTATTACATAAATATTGAGTCCTATGTCCTTATTGGCGGAGATGATCTTGTTGAATATCGAAACCCTGTAAAGAAAACCGTATTTCCCATATATGATACGTGTGCAGACGCCATTATAATCATGTAGATGAAGTCTTGGAGGGTTAATGATCATCTACATATCACACACTTGCATAGGTATTTACAAAGGAAGCATGTTTTTTTTTCATTTTGGATTATTACATATTCAGCAAACGAACCACTGACACAACCATCGATCAACCCAAGATCGCATTTTGATCAAACTGTATGAACCCGTTTCTCATCTCGATGTGAATTGATCTTCACTGAAAATCATTTATGATTAGCCACTTAATTAGGTACTATCTAATCAATCTCTATTAACAAACGCATGGTCCCTGACAAAAATATAGATCCTCATCTAGGCTAATGCACACGAATTCATATTTCATTTATGGCTCATGTATGAGGTTAATCAAATAAATTGTGGAACTAATGCCAGTGGATAATATATCGTTCACGTTGAGGCAATGCGTGAAATTTCCAATATTTTACCCCAGCGTATGCAAACAAGGTTTCTTTCAATCAAACACATAAATTTCATATTAAATATTTGATTAACTAATGACTTCATTATTTTGTCTTAGATTGCAATGAGAGTGGGCAAATAATCAGGAGTGAAATTAAACATATTGGAGCATTTTATAGAAAACATTGTGTTACAGATGTAACTACCTTTTATATGTCGCATTTATGATGTTCTTATGTGATTTGATGCTGACATAAAACAGCTTTTAACAGAAATATGAAACCAAAAATATACAATCGAAAGATCCCGATCGGATTATCATGGTCTTATTCTATTATATCAAAACCAACGTGAATTACTGGGAAACCGTCGTATGTGCAATTCACAATACTTTGTGAATCTAACACACTCGAGTAGAGTCCAGCGTAATGTTTTAAGTACACCAATCTGAAGCGGAGGTACTATGTTTCTTCTTCGCAGAGGGGAGAATTCCACTATATGCAGGAATGCTTTAGATAACTGTTATCTCAGCCAGGACAAGCAGTAATGGCGCTTGGAAAAGGGACCAGCCAGGGCTTAGATTATTCACAGTCCTTTGTCCACACTGGGTACCAGGCGTATCTCCTTCAGCGTTTGTTCACCAACACGCCGGCTACCATCAATCAGAGCCGTGCCACCTAGCGGCCTATAGGGTTCCCAATGTTAGGCCTCGCGGCCATTGTACGCATGCGTGAGGGGGTGTGCGGGGTTGTGGTGGGGTGTTTCATGTTACAACACCCCAGTGACAAAAGGATCTCCCCACAATCGTCCAGAAACCAGCTTTGTGGTTATAGGGTCCTCCAGATGATGCTCCAGGGTGAAAGGGAGGAGGGAGGAGGGAGGGGGGAGGCCTGAAAAGGAAGCCACTGACTGAAGGCAATTCAGTCGAGAAGAGAGGGGGAATAGAGCGGAAGAAAGCCAAAGAGGTGAGAAACCAAGACCATGTGAGGAAAGTGACGTAGTAGATTGGTATTGTGTGCGAACATTTCCCGATCATAAAGTGTTCACCCGCCGGTTAAGTCTGCCACATGGAGACTTCTACAAGATGGAGTATGCTTTTGAACATATTCAGAAAGGAAAATACCCAAGCTCCTCAGAAGCGGGCGACAAGCATGAAATATTCCACTTTTGACGGGACAAAGCAGAGCAAGGGAACTCCCATCCATAATCAGGCCAATGACCCGTCGCCAAATCTCCTAGACCTTACTAATAAAACAGCTGGAAATACGTAAGGGGTTCTTTAGTGGTAGGGGGCAGTTCTGCAACTGGGTGTATATATAGGGTATTGTGGGGATAGGAGAAGGGTCTGGAATAAAGGCGAGGGGGGACTGAGTGGACGGGAGTAGAGAGTGGATTCGGAAGATGGATGTGTACGTAGGGTGTGGTGAGGGTGGTCGGTGGCGGGGAGTGTGTGTATACACTGACCCGTGTTGATTAAAGTTCACCGTGCCCGTCCTGCCGCCTTTGAGGCCGCCCGTGTCCCGTGCCCTCGCGCCCCGTCCCCGGCTATCCACCCCTCCCTTGCCGGGCCGCTCAGTTCCGCCACCCAGAAGCCATTGTCAAACAGTACGGCACTGTCCCCTTCTACCACCTCCACTACCAATCACCATATCTACTTCAGCATGCTTCTCTTGTCCCAGGTTCCCCTCCCGTCATTTTCCTCATTTTCGTTTTTTTTCAGTTTCTTTCTTCCTCTTTCTACGATAATATCCATTTCATTGAGCGCGTTTTTCCTTAGCCTCGTTCAAAGCTTGCTTCGTTTGTTCTTCTCTTTGATATTCTTATCTTCTGAGAGCCGTTAGATGATTAAGGGTCGTCCGCGACGAGAACGTTGACGATAAATTGAAAGAACGACGACGGTTTATACGACCTTTGGCTAGTATCGTTGCATATCTCTGGTGTCGTCCAGTAGGTAGAGAGGACAAAATAGACCCAAAGTGTGATTCACATGGTGAGAATTATGTACCTCAGTGGGTGTTTGTCTGAGACAAGTTCTGCTGAGATTCTCTACTAAAACACAATCTCCTCGTCTGAATTGTATGGTTCATTTCCCTGAGACAAGTATTTTCCTCTACAACTAGACAAATGGACCCACTGCTGAGTCGCCGACCACGGAACCAACCTAGCCAATAGGAGGCCAGCAAGCAGGATCACATGTTTGTAACACCCCTCAGCTTAAAGGTACTTGAGTCCCAGGGGTAACAGCACAGCAACGGAGATCATCAACGCAATGTGATAAAAACAAGAAGAAAACAATATAAGGTGATGAGGAATGAGCATGCGGAGAGATGGGACGATGGGCAACTGGGGGATAATAATGTTTAAAGGGAAGAGGAATTAGAAGGGAATGAATCCCACCGTGTGAATCCAGCTTGTACTCATCTCAGCTCTCCATCCCCGCCTGCCTTGCCCACTTTTTGTCCCTGCGTCAGGAGCCGGGCAGACAATGCCAGGTGGTGGCTGACCTCCCGGTGGTTGGAGGGTCCCTCAGTCTGCGAATTGAGCTGGGCACCAATTGCTTGCGACATGGCTCTGACATGGCTATGAATCAAATTTCCCGCATTGTGGCAAACATGTGAGCCTTAATGGTTGTAACGCGGGAGGCCCCGGCGACCGCCATATCATATGCAAATTATAGGACATCGACAATTTTCAAATTTGCACCACTTTCATTGGGTTCGACCATTATATGTATATACATATAGCAGGAGGACTGGCTGGTTCTCATCTACATAACTGACTGTTCATTGATGATCAACGCTTACGAATTTTCACAAACTCTCTATGAACTGAAGAAATCTATAATCTGTACTTTTTCAGCCAACTCCTGCGTTGAGTCAATCATTATAGCATCGTCAGAATGTTAAATAATCTGTTTCGGAGAATGTCAGAGTACAAAACTAAATTGTTGCCGCGTCGGGAGGTGGAAATATATTGTGTCGTAGAGTGTCGGAACGCGTATCGTAGTGTGTCGGGAGCTCAGTGGGTTCCTTGCCTTTAGCCCCGTTAGAACCGGATTAGATGCATGATCCCTAAATCGGATTGCTCCAGGTCCGCTACCTGTAGACAGAGGAAGGTGTCCCTAGAGACAGCTGTGTCCAAGGCCCATTCTCTCCATACTTCTCCCCAATGTGACGCTTATTTCTGAATACGTGAGACTGTATTCATGGGTACCGACTCACCAATATGACGAACCTATATGATAATCATTCTGCTACACTATGATGAATTTAATCTATAGTTTCCAGTGTTTTTGATAATGTTTTCTTTTTCCTTCTTGAAATATCGGTTTATTGAATCTCTCAAACAGTACAGTTGAGTTTTCCATATATAATATCATAGAAAAACGCTTTGAATAAATGTATCACTGTAATGTAGCATAGACAATGTTATCATCCGTGTACATCTCATACAATTTACTATAATTCAACACAATTGAATATTTCATGTTCGAGGACGCTTTACTGACATTATACATACTTGATTGTACTGAGCGAAATGTAAAACCATCAATCATGGCGAATTTTGTTCAATAAATATATATAAAAAATATATATATGGTGATCGTGAATCCCTTGGGCGGAGGGGCGGTGCGGGCTTCCGGTTTTCGGCCAGGGGTTCCTGGCCTACTTCCGAAAGGACGCGGGGTCGGCCTCGGCGCGGGCTTTTATTCTGCAGGCGGCCTCGGCGTGGCGTTGTACGAGGCCCAGGTCGTTTTTGCAGAAGCCGCAGAAGTGCCCGACGGGCTTTCCGGCGATGACGTGGCCCTCGATTTTAGCACACCCGGCCTCGGCGTTATATGCCGGGCAGGGGGTGTCGGGGACCTCGGTTGGTTTAGGGCGCCTCGACGGGTTATGTGAGGATCCGGAGTCGAGGCGGGCGGTAGCTACTCGTGCGATGCCGACCCTCATTATCTGGATCCGGACCTCGTCCGTCCACCTGAGTCTGCGTTCCGCGATTTGAGCGAGTACCTCCTCTGAGAAACTCCGGACGCCGGCCCATGCGAAGTCCTTTGCGTCCTCCACGATGTCTCGGAGGTGGGCGTTCATATGAGGGCGGTCCGCCGAAGTTGTGTTGGGGTCGTCTAACAGGCGGAGGAAACCGAAGAAGTACTCGCCCATAGTGAGTGTGCAGAGGGAGGTTCTTTCGTGCTTCCTCCCTCTAGTAACGAATTCATGTGGGAAAGTGCGGTTATTACCTTGTTGATGAAAGGGTTGCTGACGGAGGAGTCGTTGAACCTGGTCCTCGGTTGTGTCGTGTGCCGAGTGGTGGTAGTGACCGAGGGCCGGCTCGGCGATCGTGCGGGGGGCGTGGTCCGCGGCGGTGGTTTGTTGATGTTTAGGTCGTGGAGCTAATCTAGGCCCGTTGACCTCGTTCGTGGCGGGGTGTTGCGTGTCTAGCTGACCAACCGAGGCCAGGGTGGTGGTCGCGACGGGGGGCGACCCCGGGCGAGATGCGGCGGCTGCGGGGCCCGTTGACCCAGTGACCGAGTGACCCCCAACGGACAGTCCTAGGTGATGGAGGATGGACTGTACACCCACCTCCATGCGAGCAACTCGTGCCTCCACTCCGGAATCCTCGTCCAGAGCCGAGGCCGTCTTCCTCCTTTTAACCACCCTGGTGTTCTTGGGGCTGGTAGACTTCTGTTTACCCATGTTAGATGGAGGGTGTTTGGTAAGTCCAGAGATAATTGGAGAAGATGGGAGGAGTAATATTTCCCGAGTCCGTTGGTTTTGCGGGGAGTCACGTGGTGGAGAGGTGGTCACGTGGGGAAGTTCGGTGTATGGAGAGTGTTCGGTGGGAGGAGAGTGGAGAAATCCCTCCCGCGCACATTAAACCCAACGAGTTGGGAACAATGTGAGTGAGGAGGTATTGATGTATAAGAATAACACAGCTCATATTTAGGCTTTCGTTTCCAATAAGACCTTCATGTGTGCTTTGAATGTCTCCGAGGTGTTGCTTGATTGCACTGTTAACAATAGTTCATTCTAGAATGTTGCTCCTCAATAGTATAGACCATCAAGCAGGCTAATACATCTAATGTTTGGCATAAAGAATACCTTCTCCAAGCCGAGTAATGCCTTTCATGCCGTACAATTCATAGCCCTCGATGATTTCAGCCACACCCCCACTAACGCCGATTCTGGCGCCGATTGAATTCGCGATTGAAATAGAAATGTCATCGGGAGGCCAGACAAAATCATAGCAGTGTACCACACATCGACGATTGACTCATCGATATGCCACGATTGGCTCCCGACTAATAACGCCAACCGTAGGCCCTCCGACAAGATCCAACATATTCGAATTGTGTAGCCTATCGTGTGTATTGGGAGAATATTTTCCAGTTATATTTTTCAATTTGATCAGTTTACTATCAGAAAAATAATATACTTATGTTCCATGTATACCTGTAAACGATTATTCAGATTTAGTCAATATTTTTTTGTCTCATTAAGTAGTTCCGCACTATGATACACGCCGATAGAATTTAGATACGATTAGAATTTTCGGGGGCCTCCCCATAAACCACGATTTTACCATTACTAATCGCAGTGTATCGGGAAGTCTTTTCGTGGAGCGTGAGGGTTGGTGGATGCGGGGCTTTAGTCTATCAAACAAGAGACGGTCGTTCTTCCTCATAATGTCTATATTGTTGATTGGTTAAGTGTTCTATCAACCAAGCTATCCCATTTTCCTTAGGGTAATAATGTATTTGTGTTTTACTTTTAAAATTGTTAAAATACGTTATGACGTGTGTGTACACTGAGCTAACACCTTTCCATTACTGGATGCTTTTTGTCAATGTTCTCTAGCTGAAGAGCAAAGTGCTGCAAATCTCCAGAGTCCCTTTTGCCTATTGTTTTATAGTGTGAAGCCTTGTGTAAGACGTGAAAATGCTACATCATGGGCCTACTGAATGCTGAACCTATTTCTATTATCCTTAGCTCAACACAGTTGGGATTGCTGCAGAAATAACAGATTAACGCGTTGGCTTTGCTCTCATCTTTTCCATTAGTGCATTCATAACATACGCAATTTGTTCCTTATTGTTTTATCTCACAATCCGTACTTCTTATCTATCTCAGGTACTCTTTCATAGCGTGTCCTTCTTCATATAATATCCACTAATTATAGGGATTAGACAGAAATGTGTTGTTTAGGCATATGGGACCTGTTTTTATGCACTTTCATTATTGCTTCGCCTCCTGCCGTCTGTTACCTCCACATATCCAGCCCCACATGAGGCGTTTTAGTCAGTATAACAAGCCCTGTCCCAAAACAGGACTAGGACCTGTTTGATTATTTAGGCTTGTACACGAGTACCCAGGGATGGTATATGTCAACTTTATTCAGCACTGCTGGACGACCTTTGAGCAGGTGGGACTGTCTTAGCAAATGGGGTTGGGTATAATTGAACGAAAACCCTCGTAGAAGGTCTCCTTGTAGGCTCTACTTTCGTTAGTATAAGCTATTCAACAGACCCCTGGTTTGCTCTCAATTCTGAGCACAAGCAATCGTCGATGTTTTTTCTTTGACAGACTTTACATTTATGAAACATGTTTATAATCAATAAACATATATATCAATTTGTTTTTGCATAGCTACTAAACACTGTGCTCTTACTTTATAACTGTGTATTTGGATGTAGCTGCCAGTGGAGCCTCCCTGCTTTTGAAGTCCAGTCATTTTGTGGAGGCTTTCTCGCTGATTACTTAACTGCACAGTACCTTGAGTGTTGATATAGAACGGCTTTTTATCCCTCAATTGAGATTAGGGGTGAATACCTTTTACCAAAGACCTTCTAGCTCTATGAACCCCCTGTTTACAACTCCATTGACTTTTTCACCATTTCCAAAGTACCTTCCGTTTTACACAGATCACTTCAATCTCGTAGGCATTTCTATTATCAAGATCTATGGCTGGATTAAAATATGTGACATGTCAAGCGGGATTCACACGTAGAGACTACTGCACCGCAAACGGGTGGATTACACGTCTTTCTCTATTATCAGACAATTCTCCTTTAGTACAAAAGTCATATGGCAAGGTCCTTTTACCAGTCTCAAGGAAAAATGACTGATTTGATTCACATGAAAGGACACACCTGGTACATAGTTTCAGGTATAGTCCCAGTGAGCACTCACCATGGGACTCAAGTATACCGCGGAGAGGAGAGTTGTGAAAACATGAGATCCTGCTTGCTGGCCTCCCCTTTGCTAGGTCGGGTCCTTAGTCAGCGACTCAGCAGTTGGTACATCTGTCTCAGCAAAATGCCCCAATATATTTCAAGTGGAATTCACACGGTCGGATTCAAGTGCCTCACAGGGTTCAAAATCTCATGAGATTCGGTTCCTTTTTAGAGATAAATGTCGCCAACAATTGCAGGAGAAACACATGTCTCAGGGTAATGGTACCCTACAATTTAGACGAAGGGATTTTGTTCGAGTACTGAATCTCAGCAGGATATGTCTCAGCCAAACACACTGTGAGGTACATGAACCCATCATGTGTATCCCGCTTTGAATATGTTTTAAATCAAAATCTTATGAGATTCTCCACCTCGTTCGGGGTAATTGTCGCCGACAATTAGGAAAAAAAACTAGTCTCAGGGAAATGGAACCTAACAATTCAGACGAGGAGATTGATTTACAGTATGGAATCTCAGCAGGATTTTATCTCAGACAGGCTCACTGTGTGGGACACGAATCCTACCATGTGAATTCCGCCTTAGAATTCCGCCATCATGATACATAGCCATCAAAGAAACGAAGATTAATAGTATAGTTTATATAGACCTCTCTGTCAGAATCTCAGTGGTGCGTATGCGTCGGTTTGGAGACTGATGTCCCCAGTACCCCTTCCTGCTACCTCGCCTCGGAACATAAGAACGGTGTCAATACAGACCAAGCCCCGGGGCCACTCGATCGATGGGGTTTCTTCTCATTTGAGGGTGTAGGGGGCGCCACAAGACAGGCCGTCCTCACGTCAGCAAGCAGCGCGTCAGCACACAGAACGCCTCTTTAGTGTGGCTGTGTTTTTAAAGTGTTAATTTGGGTCTTATAACGCAGAATCCTTCTCCCAGAAGACCTTTCTTTTCCGCAATGTAATTACATTATTCCTCTAACAAATGCCGATCGGGTTTTTGAAGCATATTTAGACTTCGTTTCTCGCAACAGGTAAGATTGTGTACATGTATAATATATATAATGGTATGACAAAAAAAGATGACAATACTCGATGGTCGTTGGCTCAGTGTATAGACCCGCTGTACGATATTAGTTATCATGAATGTTAGGGCCAGTTTATACCTGCCGACAGGAAATGAATCGATGAAACATGAGGAAAATAAAAGTATGTCGGTGGTGCTCCTCGATAAAATATCAGTAATGTTTATCGGTGACGCTCCATGTCGTTGGGGCGTTCACATCTGATGTTTAGAATCTTACACTTGACGACCGACTATTGGATATGCTTTGATTTCCATCATATATAGAGAAGGAGAAAGCCTCAATGATAACCCTGCCTAAACTGCAACTGAATGTGTATATTTTCCATTACAAAATAAAATGCATTGTCGCTCTGTGTGAAAAAAAGGTTGCGATAAAAATCGGTGTCAGTGGTGTGCACACCCTGTTTTCATTGTAAAAGTTGAAGATTAAGTGTATGACAAAATCCGCGAGTCCTTCGCCGACGAATTCAAATTGCTTTGAAATCGCTGGAGGCCTCAAAAGTTAGTCGGTAATGCCATCTGCAATAAGGGGTGCTCAGATATTACTATGCGTCAACTACTCGGAGTACACGGCCGCTTGTCACTAAAACCTGGCATATTGCGTACATATTTGGCAGCTTATACGATATCCTATTGAATATCATGATGAAAGTCGTTTACATTGTGCGAAAAACAAGATGAGGAAAGTGGTTAATTGGGTAGGGATTTGCAACTGAATATGAAGGAGACCTTCTGTTGGGTGATTTCTTAAGTCACTTATTATCTGCCTGGATACGCCATGCCTGCAGCCAAACCAACACCTAGCAACGCATTTTCTATCATTGGATGACTGAGTGTATGAGCGTAATACATCTATAATATCTGTTTTTATTATCTTCAGAGAAATAAGTGATTACGTCATATTCTATGGTATTCCAGTTCCAATTTGGTAGGTTAAACATGTACATTGGCTTAGTAATACTTCAGATATGGTTAAGATAACATAGAAACCTTGCACACGGGTAGCAGAGATACACTGGTACAGGCCTTGCCATTCTATATAGGCTACCTTCCTCTCTGGAAAAGCCAATGTAACGGTAACGATGCGCAAACGGAAGTGAAAACAATAATGGGAACTGACCAACTTAAGACCCAATGAAGGACTGAGAGACCTTGTGATTAATCAACAACTATTCTGCAAAGTGAAAATCATGAATTCATTTGCATCAAGGGTCTAATCGTGCTATTGTTTGTTTACTCATGTCACACCTCATTTCCATCCTTCATCACCCATATCTAGATGTACCGAAGTATATGTGTGTCTTCAAGGAAATATGTACAACAGGAAGAGCTAGCACCCAGCTAGATGTTGGAAATAAATAATCAATTTTTTTTTATCATGTTATATACCATAAAGGGTGAGGGCAACGTCAGTAGCCCGGTGTTATGCATCATGAATGGTTCCATCTGCTTGTGCAGGCATTTTTATAGTCTAAAACATGTATGAATTATTCGGTTCAAATGCTATATCTAAGAGCACGCCTAATCATTCAAGATACATTTTCATTATCCAAAGGTTTCTTTTATCTCGTGCCGAAGTATGAGGTTGTACTAGTTGAGTATGCATTTATTGCCGGGTGTTTTCCCTGCATAGCGGATCTGAAAAAAGTGTCTTTTAACTAAACAGAATAGGCACGTGGCAAAACTGGGAATGGTATATCACAAAAACATAAAAATTGTAGCATATGTAGAATACGCTAATATATGGCGTTTCCACCTGCCGATTATGACGACCGATTATGGCATTTAGCACCTAAAACCGACTGTGTGATATTTTTTATGCAAAAATCGTCACGTGGAACCAGATCGGTCAATAATCTTTCACCCAACTTTATGCAATAATTGAGTAACCCTGCCCAGTACCTTCTATAATGCCATGTAATATTTGAGTTAGGAATCTCAGGGGTCTACCCATTATCAACATTATTATGATTCATGAGAATCAATATTATTTATTTAAAACTTGTATCTCCAGCTTTGATATCTTGCATCTGAGATTCGAAAACATTTTCCTGTTGTCGACTTACTTTGAAATAATTTTGTTTTCTGCCTAAGATCGGAGTGTGGCCCATATAGGTTGGTCACCTTCCCCCGAAATTGTTAGGATAACGATTTTGCATTAAGTGGCGACCATCAATGTGGAAGATGCCAAACACAGAGGCTCAGGAACACAGGCTAAAAAGAAGCCTGAATAAAAACCTAAAGTATGCCCATAAGCATCTAGAAATCTGCTTTATGTTTACTATCATGCGTCATCTGAATGGGTGATTGCCTCGGTAACGGTTCAGTTTGGCCAGTATAATGTTAGATAAGATGTATGAACGATATGTCTATATTGATTTAAAGTGGGATTTTCACCATTTGTCTCTCTCTCAGCACCCAAAGCAGACAATAATGTCTCTGAATTGTGATTGACTCATGTGGAATTATATAATTCTGGCCTTTTTAAGTGAATGTGGTATTACGTTTATTCTGAATAAATCATGTATTAAGTTCAAAGTGTGCATATATTTAAGCTGCAAGAACTTACATAATGCATTATTGTCCCATGGATTTAAGTTTGAAAGTAAAGCTGTAGCTTTAAGGTACTTCAGCTGGTTGACATTGTAAAGTAATCATTTCCTTGGGATAATGTGTCTCCACGTCTGCAACCTCAAATCAAAACAATGCGGACCGTTTATTTCAAAACTGTCTACCCGTGTCTTTTATTCTCATTAAGAAAAAGATAAATAACGAACTCAAGTAACACTAATGGTCTTCGTTCTCTCCGCTTCCGTTAAATCCTTCAGTTGGACTTAAGATAAAGATTTTATTTAGGTATTTTTAGCACCTTTCATTTGCCTCTGTTTTATAGGAATTGGCGCGAGTTTTTTCTACCTCGCTTTCCTGTTCAACAATAACTACGCCTCGGCCTCCCAGCCCTATTGAGATGTGTGTTTTTCAGGACCTGGAGAACGCAACTGAAATTATCCGCTTCCAGTCAATAGTAGCGTCTCCATTGTCCTTCCCCGTCCGCCGCCACCTACAGAGAATGTCTTAATCCCTTTAGATCCCCCAACCCGCTACTTCAAAGGCGGATTACGTGGTAGGCAGCCAAGTCTCTCATCCCAGCGCTCAGAGGGGCAGTAAATACCCAGCCAGAGGACTTTTATTTCTTTACAAACAATATGATCATTTCACAGGGATTAATTCAGGCTCATTACAGAAGGGTGTGAAATGGGAGAGAGTGCGGTGTAGGAAAGGGTGTTTTCTGTGGGTCGTGGATGGGATAAAGTAAAGGGTAGAAAGAGGTTGAAGTTAGGCAAAAGAGAAGGGCGGTGCATGGAAAGGAGACTTTGTACGCTACGTTTAGGGGAAGGGTTTTCAATTAAACGGGTTTCGGATACTATTCTAAATCGAAAGATTGGGGAATTATATAAGAGAAATAGGTATGGCATTTACTTATCATTATACATCGAGGGACTATGGTGGACTAGAAAGGTTAGGAACCTCCATATTTTGTTCGTTATCTGTATTCTATGATTTTGTGGTTAATTAAGTCTGGAAACTCACTGGGCGTTTAATCTGTGAATTGTTATGAACTCACGGACAGGCAAATACTTGCCCCAGTGCCGTTAGGAGGTAGGGGCGTATTTTCAAGTCTGTAGGTGAGTAGCAGTTAACGCCTGGTTGTTTCCCGTTAGCATAAACCTTGAAATATTTCATATTCATAAAAATGTATCATTAATCACCATTCGTAGTCTACTTTAGGCATAGCTTGTCAATATAACCGCGTACAGCACAAAAGTTCGTACATATGACGATATAGGGAGCAGAGGTCAGTAGTTATAAGAACAATGTGCACAGATGTATAATAGATTGATATGATATATGTATGAAATATGCCAAACCATAATACATCCTCGCTTACAACTTCACCTCGATTCGAAGTCTCCTTGAGATTCTTGGTATTGCATATTTTTGAAAACAGCTCATAGAATGGTGCGAATTCTTGAAGTAAGAAAGGTAAGGGTGAATGAGAATGGCGAAAATGATAAAGTAGAGAGAGAGGAACGCACGGATATAAAATGAGATCAGAAATGAAGTTAGGTTTGATGCAGAAGAAGAGAACTGGTAACAAATGAGAAGCGAGGAGCAGGAAGCGAAGATAAAGGTCCCTAATATAGATTTATATTTTCATTTGAATCCGTAAAACGGAGTTCAATGTTATTAGGAAACATACACAGCACATTTATGATATTGACTGTATCATTTACTGCGATTCTTTCAAAAGATAAAACTTTGACAAATATCGGAATTAGTTTCACATTTCCATATACTACTACCTAGAGGCAGCTTCATATACTCACGAGTTGTAGTTGCAATACCATCCCCAGTTAGTTCCCCTCTGACTATTGATCAAAAGGCATCTGTACACTGACTTGTACCTAACGTCTTTTTTCTATTCTCTTGAACGTAGCAAGTACTCTGTGTTGCATTGTGTTTGTTCACCAACCTCCATGTACCCGGTCTTGTCAATTGCCATACTATATATGTCTATTTATCATGTTCTTTCCAAACCTAAAAAATACACACAATAAGGAAACTTGCATACTAGGAGTAAGGTAATCACCTAATTCATACTAAATTCCCGTTTAAGTATTAATAACATGTACAATGATAATATGCAATCTAAGGTTATCATCACATTGAAAACTCAGCTGGACATTCTATTTGAACTGAATTATTGAGCCATATAGAAATCTGGATTGGGTGATCACGTATATCAACTTCGTTGAATCGACATTTACATGATCCTCGAGGGATAGTGATATGTAAACTTGGGAAACGTGGCAAAGTCGCATGTATGACACAATATCGTGATTGAAAAATAAAGGCATGAACATGATTACTGTACCTTTAGATAGCTGCACACCTAGACTGGGATTCTCTGTCGGACACTGTATAGGAGAAGAGGCCTTTCGGGTGAAGGGGAGAGAGATACAGAGGAGTGGTACAAGGGTAAGGGTATTTGACTGGGGTGAGGAGGGGTCTGGGTGTATACTGGTGTGTGTATTGTGTGGTGGCTGAAGCGTGTGGGGTGTTTGCGGGTGTCGGACGCTCCTCACACCGTCAATCACACGCCGCCTGGTGGTAAATATTATCACAGCGTCCCTCCAGTTGAAGCATGCGCGATGGGTGCCCAGGCGAGGCCCGGATGGAGACATCAGGTTTCAGCTGTTTTGATATCTTTGTGTAACTTGGGTGGCTAAATCAGATCATAACTCTGTCTACAAACACTCGTCAGCCATCAATGTGTCCCCTCCTATCAACCCTCTTCGTAAACCCCCGGCCCTTACCACAGTGCATGCACAACCTCATCCAACATACAGACAACACCACCGCCGCCCATTCACGCACACAGGGCGCGTACCAGCTACCGTCTATGGCTCTATGAAGCCCCCTGGCGGGAAGCCATGGCGGCAGACGCAGGCGGAACTAGACTCTGATTGGCTGATACTTCCGGTTCCGGTTGTATCACATGACCGTTGACAACGATGGCTCCACTGAACTGCGAAAATTGGGTACCCTGCGAAAAACGGAGTATTGAACATACTAATATTTTGATGTGATTTTAATGTAAACAACTGAAAGGAATAGTATTTCACCATCAGAATTACATGTCGTGATATGTCGCAATATGCTTAATTTCGCCAAATTTTCCAGTCTCCAATCGTGGACTTCAACACTGCGCATGTTCGCACATGCGCACCAGATACTAGTGAGCAATAAAACAAGTTTTTCGCAGGGTAACCACTTTTCACATTACACAACCACTGGTGGGGAAACGTAAACGTTGTGCGCATGTAGAAGTATGATACATACTTCACAACACAAAGAGGTCTTCATTTTAGTAAAATGGCCCGCATGTGTGTTTATTTCGAACAAACCAACGCAAATGTTTAAGATAAAAAACTGTCTACTTAAACCAATAAATCGGTGTCTTTTTGTGTGCAATGCATTAATTTGCTAAGAATCCTGTATGCATACATAATATTATACGGAAACAGGGTTACCCTGTCTGTACTCGTTAAAGACGCGATAGAATTGACGACGAAATGTACCGATGCTGGAGGCAGAGATTCATTTCATCGTCAATTTTACCAATTATTTATTACGGACAGACACAGTATGCCTGTTTTCGTACTCTAACATACCTTGAAATACCCTCTCTGTACCTTCGATTTACAGCGACTCCTGAAAATTGACAATGATGATCTCTTAGTGCTGTAGGAGACACATTTAATTTTTTTTTTCGAATATTATTTCCATGATTTTATGATAGAATATAAAGAAATTCTAAAAATATTTTCATATAGTAAAACCTATGCCATTTTCCACCAACTGTCACATAATTTAGTACCGTACTCTACATTTAAGCTTTTAAGATTAATAGGTCACCATCCGTGATCTTGAGAGAATTGAAGAAAACCATATTTTTCAATACATTTCTTAGGTTAATCAACTGTGAACGAATAGGTGACATGATAGTTCTTGTGAATTATCATGTGAATTTTAATTTTCCCCAATCTTCAAGCCAATAGTTGCAGGACTGTTGATATGCCATGTGCCAACCACATATAATAGCTATATGTTGGTATTTTAACATCTATAATCCACCGATAAGGAGGTATCTTTTGACATTCCGTTCTCGAAGAAGACTTCACCACTGATTAGCTCTCAATCCTGTTAGAAGTTTTTTTTTGTTTTAAATTAGTTTATTGACTAGTATCTATCTAACTGACCTAATACTATTGTCGCAAAACAGAACAACCTTCTTTGTCGAAGCTATACAAGCAGGTTATAGGAGAAAACTGCCGAAAGCTTTACTGTTTTAAAAGGAATTATTCAGACAAATCAATAGATTTTAGACTACGTCTGCAATAATAGCTACTTTTCGATTGAATTCTAGATAACTCTGTCAATTCACATAATCAAATCATGGAGTAGCCATGTTCCATATGGTTTTATCTTCATTGGTTGAGGGTGAATACTCTGTAATCGATCCCTGTTGGCGTTGCTTGGTGACATTCGCTTGGTCCCCCGTGGCGTGCGTACACGCTATAGGGATCTAGTATCTCACCGCTGCCAATACCAATTCACCACCACCCGCCTCAAAATGGTTCTACGTCACTTCTTTCATCTGTGAACTCCACACAGTGTCTGTATCGAGAGTCAGACCCCAGTCACGCACACTCCACTGTGACAGTTTGTGGCCAGGCTGGGGGCAGGAAGTTGGTGTAGCCTCTTTGAATTTACAAATTGTTCGTTCAGTTGCTGTATATACTTAAGCAAATGAGACACAGGCACTTTGCAGTAAACTGATATAATGTAGCTGATTTCCAAAAGTTGGAGTGTTTTTATTATTTGGCGCAGTAATAATTAGAGGTCAAAGTATGATTAGCTTGGTATAAAACAGGAAAACTTTATCAGCTTCGTAGGACAACACCACCTTCTTGTTCATAGCAAAGTAAATAAATTTGTAATAGTAGTGCGTATATAGGGGTGGTGGGTGGGGAATCAGAGCATGCGTGTGTCTGGATGTATGGAGTAATGAGTGCGTGAGGCAGGAGAGTTCCGTATATAAGGCTGGGTTGCCTCGGTGACACGTATGCGCTCGTTGCCTCTGAATTAATATAAAATTCATTATTTGATCAAAATTAGAATTGTTCGGTTTCTATCAAGAACAACATGTTTGATATTCAAATCACAAGGGACTGGGAATACCTCTGGCACCGTCAATGGCGGACTAGCAGGAAGCGCTAAGTTCACAATGTTCGATTTGACGCGCTAGTCACTGACATATACATTTATTATCCACCTAATACAAAGTGTCCATAGAAAACACATAGGGAGTTTGTATGGACATACCCGGCGCATACAAATATGTTGTATGCTCCGGGTGGCGCATACGGAAAAATAGTGCGTATGGAAAACCAGTGCATAACTAAAATGAAATGATATCGACATGCCACTTATACAATATCGACTGGTTTGACATGCCACTTATACAATATCGACTGGCTCGGAGTTGACTCTGTGCAATATCCTCGCATACGTTCGGATATTACTACGCGTCAACTCCTAGGAGCATACGGCCGCTTGTATCTGAAACCAGTCAATATTGTGTATTTATACTCCAGTCGGCAAAGCGAGGTACGCCTAGTCGTACAGTGTGAACGGGGCAAACAGTGAAAGCCCCACACCCCAGACTGGTAAATAGCCATGTATATGGCAATTCAGAAAATACACACAACATTCTTATGGAAATCCTATTCACAATTGCTACTCAAATTAGTTCATCCTCGGCGTAGTCCCAGGGTTACTTTAGACATTATCTGTGGTATCAGCAAGGCTCAGAACATGCAAGCCTCTAATATCAAGTGCTGAAGTATAACCACATCAACCCACAGAGATGAGGATAGTTAAAGGAGGGGTGGCAATGTTGGGTGACATGAGAGGTGTCGATTGAAGAGGAAGGGAGTTGAAACCTGGTCTAGGTGAGTGGGTGGGATGGTTGCGGTAGGGGTGACCCTTCTATGACTTCTAACACACGCCATCTGCAGACTGCTGGCTTAATTAGAGGAGATAGGGGCGGAAATGAAAGGATGAGGTGAAAATGAGTGGAAGAGCATGTATATAACCTATGTCATATTAAAGCCACGGTACCTGTATTTCGCTGCTGAGTGGGCAAGCGATTTTAGATTGTTATCGATGTCCTCAAAACTGGCCGGCACCGATAGATTCTTGATATATAGGGTTTAGTCTTCTACTGCTCAGAAATTCTTTTCAAGGACGGTAATCACAATATGTTACCTATAAAAATAATGATCCGCGACAAATACTATTCACTTTTTCATCTCATATTTCAACCGAAGTATATATGTATTCCTCAATCAAATTCCAAACAGAGAGAATATATATGTGTATATACATCCCCGCTTACTGTTGAAGGTGACAACATAGATTTTCCTACTTCTTCCAGAGGCATATTGCTATATTTCTGCTGCAAGCATATTGCTTTTTCAATACTGGCAGCGCCCATGATCATATTGCTTTCTTCCTGCAGGAGTTATCTACTATTATGACCTATCGACCGACTGAAATTGCCCTCCACTCTTTCAGCATTTCATCAGTTTCCTTCAAATGTAGATCATATATGATATGGTATACGTGTGCCTGTTTCATTTCTAATCATAACGAGTAAACTGTACAATTCCAGAATTGCAGCAGATACTTGCAGATAGATGGTCATCTTCCCTATGGAAGCTGGCTGAAGACACACTGCCCTTTTTCTGACAGATTGCATGAATACACGAAAATTGATTTTGAATGACATATTTCAAGAGTTATAAGCTGGACTGGTCGGCAATACTGAATGTATCGCCACCTACCTAGCAGAGCTGCCTACTGGCATATTCCCTTCTTTCTCCTTTAGATAAATGCAGGTATGTTGCACTTCCCCTAGCAGAGGTGCCTACAGGCATAGCGCTTTCTTCATCCGTTAGGTGACCATTAGCATGTTGTATTCTAGCTGCTTTAGATGTTTCCAGATATGTTGTATTCCTCCTGACAGACAGGCATACTGCATCTTTCCTGCTTAACGTACCTTGAAGCAGAATGCTCCATGGAAAGGTAAGATATGCGACAGACTGCCGCATCCAGCTCCCCCCCCCCCCCCCCTCACTGCTAAAATGACAAAAGTGAAGGGGTGCCAGTCTGGGGTCTGATGACGAGGTTTACCTTAGTCATTACCAGTACGGGGACCTGTCAAGTGCTAGTTGGACAGACACTCTAGCAAGTCGTGGTTGCTTAGACTGTCACCAGTTGTCCATTTTAACGGGAGGTAGGCTGTTATTGGCTCTGTGTTATTATTGAGGCTGGGCTGGTTGTAGCCATTATCAGGCCCACTAACAAGATCGTACAGACTTCAGAGTCAGTATTCTGATTTGATTTACATGCGCCCTTAAGTGGCGTTTACACAAGATGATTAAAACGCGACGACTGAAGATCGTCTAGCCACGATAGGCGTGAGCCCGTTGAATAATCTGGGGATGTACAAGAGGACCCTTTTCTGTACGTCAATGAGACCCAGGGACGATGGAGGTCAACTTTATTCAACACTTATGGACCTTATACCATAGCTGTCTTTGCAAACGAACTTAAATAATATTAAACGATAACCCTTGTAAGGGGTACAGAAAAGGGTCTTCATGTACGATCCTTGATTATTCAACGGGTGCGTAGCTATCTACTCGATCAAGCAATTTCGGCCACAATAATAATCAATCCAAGAATTTCCTTAAGCATTTACACTTTTTATATGTACCGGTGTGTAGCCATTGACGGCTGAGAATCGTCAGGATATTCAATATTCAAGAATCGCTGCCTAGTGTGAACGTCGGGTTAGGCATCAGGATAATCTGTGAAGAAGGCAGAAAGACTTCAGTCTGGAACATTTACTTTTTCCCTGGTTTTTTTTCTCACATGTGCATTGTAAATGGACCTCCCCTTAGCTGAGACCTGTTTAAGAGGGGAATCATAGACAAGATAAAGAATATGACATGACAAGTACAAAAAAAACACCTCCGGATACCGAAACATTTATGATAAGTGGAGAGATTCGAAACTGCAATAATTTCAACACATTATGTACATATAAAACACGTCGTGTCTAGCCATGGTAAAAATAAGTAGTGATTTGTTA
Source organism: Alentia gelatinosa (assembly GCA_950022655.1). Taxonomy (NCBI): domain Eukaryota; kingdom Metazoa; phylum Annelida; class Polychaeta; order Phyllodocida; family Polynoidae; genus Alentia; species Alentia gelatinosa. The sequence continues at coordinate 21,700,400 of OX465590.1, read as the reverse complement.
TAAATGTTTGAGTGCATATATGTACAATACATTGCTACTTAAAATGAAATCATTTAGATATACGATACCGCAAGCTGCACATTGATACTAAAGGAAATATTGTTTAAATCATGAACGATCGATATGTATCATCATTAACCAACCAGGTTATTGTTGTTTGTATACAGGGTATTGGTTGGAAGAACGATAATTTTGATTGAATGCAGTAAAAACCTCTTTGATAAACAACCCCTAATGCGATGCGAACGTGTTTGTGGGGTAGCCCATGAGGCGACGGGGCTCGTCAATGCCATGGGTCATTAGAAGGAAAATTATACCTGATTACTGACTAGGATAAAAAAAAGAGTAGATTACTCGATAACACACAACCTTGAAGCATCCACTAAATGATGAATTATATCATCGCTTCCAAATCACTCACTCCGCCAATAGTGATTAGAATCTTTTTTATTGCGAAGTCAGACTTTGGCGTGAGGCACAATTCTAGTTAATGATAAACGTGACATTTTAAGATAACTGGGAGGAATAGAAGTGTGCTTTAGTAGGTTTTGCAGGTCAATCAAATTCCTATTGACCGCCTCAGAATATTAACCCTTTCCAGGAAGATTTTCTTCATGGGCGCCGGTGACAAAAAATGCCTACAGCCAGCCTGACGAATCAAAGAACGATCAATTCAGGAAATATAGAAATAACAAAAGAGTTGTAACCATATATCATAAAGAGAGATGGGTAGAACTTATCTTTTTTTAAATAGATATCTTTTATGACCGATATGGCGTCTATTAGGTAGCATGACGACTGAAATCCTTACATATGATTCCTCTAAGCTGAGCTCCATTCCCCCGATAAAAACATACTGCCTAAGGGTAAGTCTGGTCCTGAAGCTGACACGTCTCATTGACATATTCGTCTAGAAAGGCTTAATCTTTTAAACAGCAAGGAGGGGTTCAACTCCTTCTACACAAAATAATATATAAAACAGGGTCCCTAAAAATATCTTTCTCCAAAGCTCAGTTCAGAAAGTATTGAGAAGGACGCAGCTAGCTCCACAGCAAGGCTAACCTACCTTGTAACCTTAATGGAAATCGATTCTCTTGACTTGCTGAGGCATAATTGGTACAAGAGCAAACTCTTGTCTCATTCATCAGCTAGCATACTCTTTGGATTTAACTTCAGGCAGTGTGCCACACACATGGCACACATCAGGCCGCCGCAACCACTGGTGACTCTCTGTATGCGATGTTCTGTCTTAAACACCTGCATGCCCTTTTCCTTTACGGCACATTCCGATGAAAATTGTTGACCTATAGATTGTGAAAATAAGGCCCGGTGTCCACTGAACTTAAGCTCGTCTACGATAGCCGCCCACAAAAGGTACCTCCCGCCGAAATTGAAAATCGCGTTGGCAGTTGATAGCGTTTCTACGATTGATCTACGACTGTTCAAAAGCTTTACCCTTTAACTGCAGCATGATGGCTCCGGACATTCCCCTGGCTATGGCAGCATTATGTATCCAGGCATTCACCTGGCTACAGCAGGAAGATGCCTCCAGGCATCTTAGAGGCATCATTGATACTTATTTATACAAAATCTAATAAATAAAATAACAATTGTTTGAATTAAAATAAATTTTGAAGAAGTAAGAGCCATATTGACCTTTGATTCGGTATAACAAAATATCATCAGTTGCAAGGGTAAATTACTCAAATTGCATTACACATTATTGGGCGTTGCTACTTACCCCAAAAAAGGTGCTTGCCGTAGCAGGGCTGTCTATGCAGGCAATACCTGCCGTGTAATGCTTAGATGGCGAACTGGGTGCTGCAGGGAAAGGGATAATCGTAGGGTGTCTACGACATCTAATCATGTTTAAATGTTGCAGACAAATCATGGTGTATTCAAGAAAAGTAACAAGAAAAGGGATTCCGAGTGATGCCTCAATGCATCGGCTGCATTTAAAGATTTAAAAGAAGGCGCTGATATCATATTGCAGACAGAAAACAATAACTGACTAGGCATCCCACACTGTCTTCACATAACAAATAAGCAAAATCCGAGAGGGTTCCTAAAATTCATGAAAGTCTTGAGCAAATTAGAGATCGATGTTATCCCCAGATTATTGCTCCTTATCTCCCGTAAATAGGTGCATAACATCCTATCATGTTGTAATCTCGCAGGACTCAATGGTAAATCTTGTGTATTAACTTTCAATATTAGATATTCCCATCAGAGGAGCTTTCCCAGGAGAAGATCATTCTTCCCCTTTTTTTAAGAACAGGCTCCTGGCAACTAGAGTGAGTCCTCTCTGGTTGGTCTATGAGGTCAAGGGGTACACCACTCATCATTGCTATGGCACAGGGAGACTATACTCCCGATGCACAATAGATCTAAGGACATCAGAAGGCAGGTCAGGTTGCCTCGTCTCACCGCTAAAAGCTTGACTGTCTCAACGCAAACAACGGTTTCTGGGTTAATCATGTTTTCTGCTTCAGCAAATGCCATCTACCAAGGCCACGTCTTCACAGATCTCCGTTTCACAGTGAGGAGGTCCAGTCTTCAGATGGTACTGGTTTTGGTTCCATACATGATATTGACTGGTTTCAGATACAAGTTTGGAGTTGACTCTGGGCAATATCATTGCATGCGATCGAATATTACTACGCTTCAACCCCATCGAACATACGACTGTATCTGAAACTAGTCAATACTGTATATATCTCGTACGCTTCTCTAGATTTGTAGCGCTAAGATTCTGATTTTCATATACATATATTAGAATGGGTTTATGTTGCTTATTTTGTCATGAGCCTCTGAAAATCAAGATGGAATCGCACCAATTTAATTCATCTATCAACCACCTTATTTCCTCGGCCATACATGAGGGTCAATGAAGTGACATTTGCCATTCAATTTTCTCACGGTTGATCTTTGATCAGTGTCCCATGATGAACCGGGATGCCACTGAAGGTGTGACGTCACTATCAAGTATCCCTAAGCGCATGCGCAGTCGAGCACAACTTGCCTACCACGTGACTAGTAGGACGGCAAACACCTACTCTTCCATTACGGCCTAGGGTAATGAAATTTGTCCTCATTGAGTGGCAACACGGCAGGTCAGCAACACCCGCTGTTTCCCGCCTCAGCTACTCTCACCTGAACCCAAATACGAAAAAAAGGCCACCAATTGTATGCAATGTGTGCAGAAGTCGAACGGTGGCTCTGCTTGAGAAACCATTGGTGAGCGTTATCGTAGGCGGTCAGAACAAAAGCTGATTTTCTTTGAAAAATATGGTAGTCACATTCACACTTATTTAGCACTATATTAATTCAATGAAGACATGGTTGTAGAAAAAGTCGGAAGGTGATGCTTTATTTCGGAATGTGAAAGAAAAAAAATCTACCTGACGATTATTGCAATAGAAGTGTCACATAATCGGTTTTTAGTTATAATACCATAATCGTTGGTCATAATCGTCCGGTGGAAACGCCACATTATTCACCCTACTTAGAGACCCACTCCACGAACTGCTCAACCGCATCCTCGTCCAGTATCTTTTACAGGCTTTCCTAGAGAAGTCAACACCAGATGGCTCAATGTTAGTTCACACTTTGAACCCCAACCATTTATAGTGGATAACATTTCGTGCAAGTTTTCAATGGTGCATACAGGATCATGATGAAAAAGTAAGACTCCTACAAAATGTGCCAACAGCAACAAATTGCATTTGAAAATTTCATAACTTATCAGGTAACCGGTTAAAGTCTGTCATATTTATCTGGCGCCTGTAGAGAAATGAAGCAATTGAGGGGGAAAAAGAGAGTGAGAGAGCTTTGGATTGGAAATAAGAGGAAACAGAGTTTATTGACGGGAAGGGAAAATAATAAAAGATATGAAATGGTGTTAATAAGGGAGGTTTATCTGGTGAAAAGCAGCTGGGAAGAAGAGTGGGAAACTTTGAAGGAAGGTATCAAAGCAGAGAAGGACGACGCAGGGATAGAGAGGAAAGAAAGTAGTAGGTAGAGAACGGTAAATTATCCTACATCTCATGTGAATTTCCATAGACCTATATGCCACGGTTATGCAATAGACTATATATATATATATTATGTATATATATATATATATATATATATATATATATATATATATATATATATATATATATATATATATTTACCATGCTTAACAAATGAAGTTGTGATATGGTAGGATAAAATCTAAACATCACTCAATTACACATAATTGGTTACATGTCTTCTGCTACTATCACTCAGATTTGTGATATGATTGAGCGAAGACAATTCACAGCATATAAGCAATCACATGAAATTTCGTGACATTTCTTGCTTGTATTATGGAATGCAATAAAAACCTTCAAGAACGCAAAAAACCAATGGTGACGAACGAAAAGGAAACGAAGGATGAGATAAAAACAACTGAATGCTGAACAGGCCTTTAAAGTCAATGAATAAAAGACTCGAGTCCAGAGAGGTGCTCCGTTAGCGATCTAGTGCTGGCCTCTGAGAGGACATTGCCATTATTTATCAGCAACAGTTTTTAAGTACGCTATGAACTAGAAGGGGAAGAGCCCGCTGAATACACAACCCAGATTTTAGTCATCACTGAAGCATGCAGTATTGAATTAAGCACGTGCTTCATCAGCAAGCACTAGTTAACTTGTACAGCGGCTCCATCCATACCTCGATTTTCTTTTCAAGGCGAGTCATCAGACCATTCTATGCCCTGCCTTCTTCATATTTACCCACACTTGGCAGAAAACACAGTCTCTTAGCTATAAATCTATTACCTCGTAAGTTCCCTGCAAAGTAACTCCCAGTTGGTTTGAACCCGGTCTAGGCGTAACCAACTCAGCATGCTAAGTACCCCACGCGTGCAGCAACCAGCTCACAGGTAATTTGCATCTCATTACCGTGTGTTTGCAGGCTATGGAACCCCGTTTTATTTATTTAAAGGACATTATCTTCCACTTTATCTCAGAGATTTAAGTGGTCTGTCTACCTTTAAATCACACTGCCCCCGATGGAATAAATGGTAGATTACCCAAATCAGAATTTTACTGTCGAAGATAAAAATGAGCTTAAATTGTGGTTATGATGGATTTTAATGTTATTAATAATTGATGATATTTAATGCGTTTAGTTCCATTTGAGAATTTAATACTGAACATACGTCAATTAGTCCAGACTGATTTTAACTTCTTTATATCTAAGTGTGCAGTTTCGCTGTCTTCTGGCTCATTTTAGGATTATAATCTAGAGACTTGACAAAGGTTAAGATTTATGTAACACATTAAGGTCACCTAGTATAACCAATGGTTCTTCTTGTGATATTGGCACTTAAAAAACAGGCAATGTCGTATCATAGTGAGATATTGTATCAAGAGAAAAAAGAGAGCGAAGCTGTCAGCATTTCATGAGGGATCTTGTGCGTCAAGTTCTTATATATATACCAATGCGATAGGAAAAGTTCAGTTAAATGTTGTCTGAGTATATTGCTCAATTTAGAAGACAAATACAGGTGGAAACTAGTGAGAATATAAACATTCACATCTAGTTGCATGTTCGATATAAAAACTAGATCTTGATTTACCAAATCAAAGGTAGACACTCTTCATAATCATAACTATCGACGTATTACATGATGGGGACACCAACACTTAGCTCTAATCAATATGATTGACATTCAAAAGAGAATTGAACAGACTGAAGGGTCGACGACTATGGTTTTAATAGTTTCCTGCGTCTACAAAAAAACAGCGAAGCCAGGATTTAAGCTTTGTATTTAAAGGGTATATGATAACAGGAAAATGCCGTTATTATTTACTTTAACCACTGTTTTGCCCAAAGATATGCCCATCCGCTAATGGCTTTAAGGCATAATCTTGGGCAGATCGAGTAGGCTATGGATTCATATAGCGTAGGTTTCATTTATTAATGTTGCAGGAAGTTGACATCCAGTTTCCATACTAGAACGTCTGAACATATCATCTGGGCCGTTTTTCTTGGATGACTCGCCTACTTTTTGCACGCCTCACAAACCAAGGCAAAGCAAAAAAAAAACAATCATTCCTGATAGAAAAGCTTTGCAATGAAAAGAAAGGAATAGCTGATTTACTACCAAGATGGCAGCATTAGAAAGTTGAATTAAGGGGGCGTAGTCAGGGGTATATATATCGAGTCCCCAGGTTAGAGCTCATTGGGAAACCCTTTCCTTGGCGCTAATAAGTCTTTTATGCGTCCGCTCCCTGCCAATATGACCCCAATAACGTGGCCATTCATTGTCATGGAAATTACAGCTCATTTGAATACTGATTAACATAGCGTCATAAACATGGCATGCACTGGGGAATCTTCAAGTAGGAGAGAATTATTCCACGTAATTTATGGGATTGCTGTAAGCACCCCCGGTACTCAAAGATGGATCCATATTGATAAGTATGGTTATAAATAAAGCGGTTTAATCCTATCCATACACGTGGGTATGCATAGCGTACAGGACGTACATCATCACAGCCAAAGTTGTGGCTATACATGATGAAATAGTAGTTATGTCCATGTAAGGAGTATATGTCTTCAGTTTCTTAACACACAATGGTGCAGCCTTTGTTAATCCTGTACTGTGTTTTCATCGTAACTTGTTCTAAGTCTAAAAGCGGGCGTCCACCAAGCACGACAAGGCTACGACAATGGGTTCCCGACAAGGTCCACGACAGGCCTACGATTGGAAGGCCTGCCGTAGCCTTGTCGTTGTTGGTGGACCCCAGTTCCCGACAAGAGGCTATGACAAGGCCACGACAGGCTGCGACATGAACATTGATGGAGGCCTGTCAGGGGCCTTCCGACAAGGTTACAACAAAATCGAACATGTTCGATTTTGGAGCCTTATCGTGGCGTATTGTGGCGTGTCGGGAGGTTGTAGCAGAGGTCTACGATAGAATATTTAGGTGGAGCATGCAACCTTCGACACGCCCCAACAATGCTGTTTCTCCCTTTCTCACGACAAGGCTACGACAAGGCACCGACGGGAACTTTCTTGTCGGGGCTTGTCGTAACCTTGTCGTGGTTGGTGGACGCCCGCCTTTAGGGACTGTTCTGATATTAAAGACCAATGGGTCAACCTGTCGAATATTGCTTTTTTTGTCAATAAAAACTTCTTTTGAAAAAGAAGAAAATTCAAACGTATATGTAAACGTTATTGGTTATCAGCTTTGAGTTGGCTACCAACACTGACTTTATGTTATAACCTTCCTCCAATGGCCCCCACCAAATCGAAAGTCTGGCCCAGCTATGAAAATCAGTAGTGAGGCTTCATATAACCACTTAGCTTTCGGGGTGGACCTTTCTCATACACTTGAAACTTGGGACAAATGATCAAGTAATAATGAGATCGGGGTTTGGGTTGAAAACACTTTTTTGTTTCTCGATGAACGGAAAAAGGAGATGTATTACAAACGAGAGAGGGAGCTTCTTTTCAGCCCCATCACTTTGTAAATCTCTTTCAGCCAAGGCCTTGCCTGTGATGTGCGCGATTTGAATGAATGTAAGGTTCTGGGCAGCACATAACATATAGTTCTTCTATTACTCTTATTCTGAAAAGATGATTACACAAAGGCTATGCTAGTCTATCTATTATAATATGATTTGCAGTCCCTAAAAGCCTACAGCAGATAGATTATGACCTTAATATTTCTTATAATCCCATATCGGCTGCTTCATCATATCATTTGGAGAAATTGACCATCCTGACATTTTCTTTTTATTTATATAAATGTGTGAGAAAGGCAGAAGGAACCACATTTCAGAATCTAATTATTGTTATTCATGACTTGCACATAAGCCAGTGATATAACAATATTCAACACATTCGCATCCTAGCTCCTTAGGGGAACACAAATTCGCAAGTTCTTCGGTAATATCACTCACCATAATACCACTAGATCCATTACTGCTGACAAATTCTCCCAAAGGTTGACTTATTCAGCACATAATTGAATATGCACTGACAGGAATTTAATATACGCTGAGAAAATATCAATAGAGTACATAGATAATGGATTATAAAGCTCCAAAACATAATGTAACAACAGAAAGCAGGCCTCTGAGAGTCTGTTACACATAGCATAACTGAACAGGTATGAAGCCCCGGGGAACTATCTTGTCATACAGGAATTGGCATCTTTTACTGATAAAGTCTATTTGTATAATGTTTGCTTGAGTCTGAGAAAGCATTACCTGTTAGCCTTATCAATGCCTACTAATACACATACCTGAAGAACCACATGGGGAACCAATTCAAATAATCTAATCACCATCTTGGACCTGGTATTTTATGGAATCCGAGACAATAGCTAGTCTTCTACTTTCTAATCGAGATGCCAAGTCACTATCGTTAAAGAATATTGGACTCTAAGGGTTTCACTAGATCAGCCAAGTAACTGAGGGAGCATAGGTCTATAAAAAGACAAATAATGTATTTATGTTTGTATTGACCAACCCCCTTTTTATACAGGTTGCCCTTTTCTTCGTAAGAGTACACAATTTTTAGGTTCTTTCGGACGCTATGTTTCCGCCAAGAAACCATGTTAGCATCACTTCTCCTAAACGGTTCCGCTTGTACGGACGCGTTGTAACTGAACCTCGGTCTACTCTAGCGGCGGGTGCCTTGTGAGTTGTCGTTATAAGCCCGTTTCCATAGGCCGACGAAAACGGTGTAGATTTTATGAGTTCTCCTAATAGCCATTTCCATTGTGTCTCAGCAGTGCTAAGGCTCCGTCTGTGGTACCTGACTATAGATCGGTGACGGGCGATGGATATGGGCTATTAGGAGAACTAAAAAAATCTACACCGTTTTCGTTGGCCAATAAAAACAGGCCTCATACCGTACTATGTGAGCTGCGGATTAGATAAAGTAAATCAGCAGTGTGCAGAAAGATCACATGTCAAGTTTGATATTGCATAGAAGAGCAACTGTACCTGAAGGTTGCCATTACAAAAATACTTTTTTTAAATTCACCACTTCTACTTGAACGAAAAAGGGTCTACTGAAAGGGGCACTAAGTAGTAGAAAGGTGTCGCCCTGTTTCAGGCACAATCTCTTGTTTAAAATGAAATGATTGACCTCTGCTTGTACACTTTGCATGCATCTTGTCATACACTTTGTCAATCTCCTCGTCTAAATGGTAGGGTTCCATTTCCCTGAGATAAGTTTTTTCCCTCAATCTGTCGGCGACAATTACTCCTATCGAGGTACAAAATCTCATGAGATTTTTATTTCAACAGGTCCTTGAGTTCCAGGGTAGGTGCTTACTGGGGCTAGGGGCTGAGAATCCCGCTTCAGTCACAAACTCAGGTAACTGCTTAGAGCTTTCTCCCGCTCCTCTCACCTTACAAATTGCCTCGTGCGTGCTAGTTGTAGTAGCACGCCTGCCGAACAGATGCACCTTCACTTCATAGTACAAGAAGGGTTAAACAGGTTAATTACTCTGCACTGCTGTAGCCTTTACAGTGTACATGTGCACATCCAAACAGTAGATTACTGACAAATGAGGGATCCCATTGCCCTTTAAATATTCCACATGGTCTTAGCTGAATGGAACCAGAGGCATGTTGTATACCTTATATGGTCCGGTAGGTAGAGAAATCCTCGTCCGAGTGTCATTCAAGTCCCTCAGATCGTTTGTAAGGACAAAATAGGTCTTAAGCCAGCTTGGAGGTAGGTGTGTACGAGAGTTCCTTTTCACCGCAGTTGGCGCCATACAATTTTTTTTTTTCATCTAATTTCGTCATTTATAATTATAAATGAATCTTACTAAATATTCCAGATATTTCCCCTCTGGTAATTTCATTTTGTATTGGGGCGTATAATGTACATATGTCCACTAGTTCAATTGATCTATAAGGTTGATCCTGTTGTTTAAATTCATCTATGATACCTAAGTGGCTATGGTCCTTTGAGACCGTTTTTTCTGAAGCCAACGAGAACGAGGGACGATGTGGGTCATATCAATTTGAAAGCTTCTGGGCACGAATGAATTTATCTTATTCGAGGGCAGTCGTGCGGGACGAGGATTTACATTCATTAAACGACACCATCGTTACAGGCATCATTTATACAAGAGCATAAAATCTCGTTTATTCGCATCATTAAACGACCGACCCCCAGTTATGCGCTGGTCAAGCACAAGGTGTGTGTTACGTGTATTGAAATTTCAGACGGGCGAATAAAGGTCCATGGTAGATAATGAAATAGGTTTCTTACCTGAAAACGAAACATTTTGATGTGGATTCTTCTGAAACCATACAGTTTCCAAATTTAAACCAGCTACCTGGTAGCGCAATTCTTTCGAAGATGATGCGTAGAGTCTGGTCCGAGTAGATTACTAGCACTTGTATTCATGACCAGTTAACATTTGATTTATTAACCACCGTGGTTTACAATTAGTTAACATGCTCTAAGATTTCCAAAGATTTGAAACTTGATTGAGTACCCATGAGGTGGCAGTCCTGGCAAACATGGCGATAATTTTGTGTAGCGTATTGCGAAAGAAATAGTTCCGCCATCTTTTATATTTTTACTTTTTATCTATTTTTTCTTTTCTAATTATCATTACCAGAATTATTATCCTCGTCATGTTTACAAGTTTTTAGTAGCTTTACAGCAGTTTACTTGTTTGATTCAAATTTCTGATTTAGGGGCTTGATTATGTACTCTTTTGTTTTTCTTCTTTGATTTTTCTTCTGTATACTACTACTTTCAGGAGCAGGAGATTCACGCCCTCCGTAATATCCCATCTGCAAATTACATACAGCAATGCGTTTTCTATGGTTAATAAAGTTTCTTATAGTCTATTAATTAAGAGAATATTGCTGCGCTGCCCAGTGTATCAATGACACTGTAAAATGCGTATCTTACAGGAGGTAGAAAAGAGATAGTATTCTAATCAATAACCCGTGGAAATAATGAAAATCTTGATATGTTGCCTGAAGCAGGTGGAAAAGTTAGTGCTTCTACTGTGGTCTGTCTCTTGAGTCGACGTGGAATGGTGAATAACTGATAAATAGATGATTTATAGAGTATCTATAAATAGAGACAGACAGCCACTTCTGCAGAGAGTACAATTCAAACAGACAGAGATGCAACGAATGAGATGATGCCTTTGCTTCGCATGGCTGGACATAAGTAATTTTATGATTCATTATCTCGGAGCTAATGACAAGGATGTCTTGGGTGGCTAATCATCTTGTCTTTACTGTTCTATCATTAGGGTAATGAGCGGGACGAGCCCTTCTCAGCCGCCTCGTCAATGCATGGCCAGGAGAACTGTGGTGTGTGGAGACGGGGGGCAGTTCATAAGTATGCCGGGCTAACTTCTTCTAACTTCCCATAACAAAGGCATCATTGTCGTCTGCCATACATTCCAAGATATCAAGCTCTGGCGAAATGTATAGCCTAATCCTTACTTCTGATACTATCAGCAAATATTGCCACTGTCTTAGGCTAAAAAAGGTAATTACTAGCTATTTATGTAGTCAGTTTTCTAAACGATCCTTGCTTAAACTTCATTTGAAGGTGAGGTTTATTCGACAACTAGAGTCAGTTTTTCTAACGATCCTTAGTATTCATGTAATTTTCTTAATTAAAAAGGAACTATAGTCGATTGATAAGTCTCTCACAATCAGACGAAAACATGAATCGTAGTCCGCCCACACACGAAAGATACTTACCTAGTGATCAAACCCTAAATCAAGACCAAAACATGGGATACTTATGCTTATGCGAACAAGATAAATCTAAATTGAGTAAGGTTTAAAGTCCTTGGTGGATGACAGGTAACTATGGCGGATATTAGATTATGTAACTCCAGTTATTACATACAAATGACACACCGTTTCGCCATATAACAAAACTAGGATCTAATGTTATTTCCATTTATAATGGAAAAGCGCCGTTTACCTAAATCATTTCATCAAATGAATGTAAGAGAATATAATAAGAACCAAGCTAAAGTCAATGTAATGGACGAAAAGTCAGTTCTAAAATAAAACCAACCAATATCAAGATTACCTTGATAGTTATGCTATTCACCTTGCAATCATAAGGTTGTGGTGGTATAACGACAACAATTACTTGTTTTAAATGACCTGACCATTCTGTACAAGCTACAAAACTCGATTGAAATCGACATTTTGCACGTAACTCGGCTAGACGCCTCATTCCGTGTGAACCTTAATTCCCATCTTGTTTAGTAGATTGTACAGCATGGCAAGGTCGTTTAAAATAAGTACTTGTTATCGTTAGACCACCAGCTAAAGGTATATTGGTAGTTTCAAGTTTTAGATGGTTTAGATATAAATAAATGAATTCAGGTAGCTTTTTACTCAGGACACGTTCAGGAAATAGGTTTAGCTATTGGAATGGCTGAAAAACAGAAGTTACTCGGTGGCGTAGAGAAATAGTTTGTGTCAAATAGCCATGGCTTTGCATTGTTTCTTTCTTTAAACATCGACGGTCTTCGTTAATGATCTAATCGATTATTGGCTTATCTATTTGATTTAATTAGATATACCAGTTAATCTTTCTCTGATTTTCAACTGAACTCAGTCGATATTTACACATTGACCCTTCAACTACAGGTGCCTGCCTCATGCAACCAAGTGACACTTCATACCTCTCATTGCTGTTTTTATATTAAATCCCTAAAAGAACTTGCCATCATCTATCTCCTCTTCCGTTTTCCAGCATGCCATAGGCATCACTAGAATAGTGCAGTGTCGCTCAAGGTGTGTTTGGCTCATATACAGTAGTCAGCTCATTTGGTGTCTACAGCAAGGAAATCTCCATACCCTACAGTAGCGTATCACTCTCCATCCGAGCCATTCCGCCCTACAGGTATTTACTCTCTATTTTCCCTCTGTTCACTCCCCGGGAAACGACTCCTCCGGGGCCGTCACCCTCACGTTCCGGGGGATGCCCCGTGCCAAGGGACGCCAGGTAATCCAGCATGGCCGCCCCCAGGGGACACCAATGAATGTAGATGGCGCTACCCTTGGACCAGGAGGAACGCTGCCCTCCTCCCTTCCGCCATATTTTACCCGTCGGCCCCCGGGTCTCCACCCTCAACACTCTCCCAACAGAGATTCTGCACCTTGCTTCCTGCCCTGTTTGAATCTCTGCACCGACCTGCCTTTTGGAGGGCAAAGTCTGCCCCATACGCCAGTTTTTCATACATACTAAATTCAGAACGTAATCTCTGGGATTACTCTCTTCAGTGGAAAGCATCTCAGGGTTTTGTTTTGTTAGCAATATACGTGCGTACTCCTTCATTGTAACAACTGTAGATCCATACTACACAGTGATTTAGAGCTAAAGAAGAAGGGTTGAAGCCTATTTAACACTTCCAGTTTCCCCAACTCATAACATACGAGTTGTTTGACCTTCATAACTTTTGGCAGTTCTACTTTTTCTAACCCAAAATGTAGTTTCTCTATTTGACACCAATGATTTGGAGGAGAGATTAGTAAGCGCAAGTGGCAGGAAAGATCTGGGAGAAGAGTGCATCTTCTCCTTCCCACTCCCGCCAAGCTGCCCGAGCATGCTCTGACTCCTCCGCCTGGAGAGTGCTGACCTCGCCACCTCCACGTATCCATCACCAAGCACAGGCGGGCGGCAGCTGATGACACAGGTCGCCGCCCGCCGCGCCGTCTAGCGTCCATCACAGGAAGCAGAAGGAGGGGTTTATGTATGGACCTTGGTATAAACCGCTCCCCCTCCCCCCACAGTTTTCCTCCCACTCCTCCTCACCTTCCCGCAACTATAACCTGGACGCATGGACGGCTGAGTACGAGCGTATAATCTGCCTCGCTTCATCAATATGTAAAACCCATATTTTAGGGCGAGCGAGGCTGGGCGGGAGTGGAGGCGGCGTCTCGGGCCTCATTGCAGCGCCATGAAGTATTCCGCTTTTCCCGGCGGACTTTGCGCCGGATATGTATATACCGTGCGCCGGAAGTCCCGCTGGGACCCGGCGACTGTCAGAACGCCAGTAGAGAAAGTAGGAGGAATACTGCTGGTCACCGGCCTGCTCACGACCCTGCGAAAGAGACCTCGGTGCGGGCCTTTAATTATCGCTCATGTACTTGGTTGATTACTACTCATATTTAAAAATTTAAAAGAAGTGCCAAGAAACTTGCCACAAGCAAAGGAGTTATCCATATATATACAATTAGATTCCGTTTGGAACGAAATAGGGATAAGCAACTAAAAAGACAAGTTAGTTGACTATGTGAAATGGCTGAATTACAAGATTGTTGAAGACCATATCAGATATACAGTTTTACTGGCGGTAATAGGTTTGAATACTTCTCATGAACTACAGACTAGAGGGGTGAAAGCAATGATCAATTTAGATTCTCCGTCTTCTAAAGTTAAAATTTCTTTAAGATATAGAAAGGTCATAGGAATTCGCATAATTGAAATGCGATTATAAAATGAGAAGAAAACGAAATTCGGAAGAGTTCATTTCAGCCGTTCTGAAATACTAAGTTGATTAGTATCAAATTGAATATCTTTACGACTATAAAATTTGATTTGATTCAGGACACAGATATGCGCATTATCCGATGTTATCTACGAAAGTATGATTTGGAATGTGCTATTCTCTCACGGGGATTGAACTGGATTGTCACTCTGCAGTTCTGTTACACGCCCGTCTGAGCCTTATCAAAGAATTGTGGATAACAAATCTGGGGCCCCTTTAATGATCTAGGATCGTACATGACGACATTTTTCTGTAGCTCGGACAAGGGTTATGGTTAGATAATGTTGCAGTCTGTTCGCTAAGGCAGTGTTACCGTCCATAAAGTCGTCCATGAGTGCTGAATTAAGTTGGCCCACATTGTTCCTTAGTCTCATCGCATACAGAAAAGGGCCTGGATGTACGATCTCAGGGCCAGTCATTTGCTCTTACTTTAGGAAGTCAATCAAAATCGATCTAATATCTTGAGACTCTGAATGAACGACTAGCCCCGAATTTACGGCTAAACGCCCAACCTTGTTGAAACTTTATATGAAATGTTTTATGCAGGTATCAGTAGTCTAAGATGAAAGTGCAAAGTCTTTTTTTAAATCATTTTATTCATTCCGGCGTTTCAAAGGCAAGTTAATGCTTGTTTTCGATCAATACCAGATTAAATCACTGACAATTTTTGGTTTTATTCCAGGACCAATTTGTCTCAACGGCTAGAAAGTTCCCGTCAACACAACACGATGAGCATTAAATGATTCAGACGGGTGCAGAGACACTAGACCCTCATCTCCGGTAAGGCCTTCGCCAACTTCCCGGGCCGCCCACCCACAGAGCCCGGCGACAGGTCCCCCTGAAGCCGGTGCTCAGTCGCATCCTCCCCGGAGGCCATGCAAAGTTTATATGGACGCCTCGCACTCTACCCCACTGCTGAGTCGTTAGTATTCGCCGCCACCGCTAGGTGTCATGTGAAGCGGTGCCTTGGGGGTTCAGGTGGGATTAAGCCTAAATCCAGGCTTAAGTTGGTTAATCCTCTGCACAGCAGGATGACCCCTGCCCCCCTTTGGCGGGGGCCTGGCGGTGGACGCCCAGCGGGAGGAGGGGTGATAGGGCAGAGTGTTTGTCTAGTCTCCCATAGCGTCAACTCAGCTGCCTCTACATGACATTCCGTGGGGCTTCTCTGCCATAGATCTCAGGCGCATCTCATCTCTATAGGCCAATCCCTCAAAGGCATTTCAGAAAGTTACCACTATATGGCCAGATATAAGTATTGGCCACATGGCCAGATGTATGATTCACCATTGGTTGTGAATATGAATATGATGATTTAAATGATAAGATATTTCATATGTAACGAAATAAAGTGTTTCAAATGTAGGCATTTTGACAATACTAGCTTTTAGCGCTTTCAAGTTATGTACATGTATACAAGTCGGACGCGATTTTCCTCATTTAAAGATATCAAAACGGACCCAAACTGGTCATCATTGGATGGACCACTCACATGTTCGCGGTTCACAGGAACAAACTTCACAGGAACAAACTTCCAGTTCGTCCGTATTCAAGTCTGCGTTTATTGATCTAATGATGAAACCTTGTCCGAAGACATTTTGTAAATGTCATTCTTCCATTGACGACTTGGTTTTCCGATCTCCGCAGCAGAAGCCACGGCGAACTACGCCAATATATAAATTTCGTAAAGCCCAACTCCTGATTTCGAATTCTTATTCTCCACTTGTTCAAACTGATTAATACATATATGAATAAACCTCAGAGTGTTGAGAATATAAGTTTGCGTTCATTTATTCAATGTTAAAACCTTCACAAACAGAGGTATGTGTCTATAGAGACTGTAGAGTAGTGTGAGCGGTGGTTCTCCGAGTAATGATTCCGTTATCGCAGTTTGACACACCGTATGGGAGGGATTTAGACCCCGTATAGTGACTGGGATGCAGATAGAGGGGATTTAGCAGCGTGGAACTACGAAGAGTCTTTCTATTCGAAACATCATTGACCATCGCTTCCACAAACAGAGGATTTGATCACTGTATCCATAGAGCAGATTTTATAAAATACCCAAAAGAAATATAAGACAAAGCTGACTTAATACATTTTAACCACAGTGTTAGGCTAATAGGTCAGACGTGGAATGAAATCGTGTGCTGCCATTCAGTTTTCATTACGTTTATTATATCAGGTTAATACAGTCAGTCAATCAGGCAGGGCAGGTGCGCGGCTAGACGATGATTAAGGAAATGGGCGAGGTGGGTGTGTTTTGTCTTTTGTCATATTAAAGTATAATCTTCTAATATCATTATTTCTATTGGTCAACTGACTCCAATCCTATTTTCATCGATCCCACATAGAAATATTTATAAACTAAGAACAGAAATGACACATGCAAATAGGAATTCCATGGTGAAGTTTTGATATGATATTCGTATAGAATATCTAAATTCGAAAGATACTAGTAAATAATGAAACAAGTTTCACTTAAGAGTGTACAATTAATCGATTTATGCCTAATATAAGTGTTCATATTCAATCCGCTATGTACTTCTGCATAATCCTAATTCAAGTTTAGGAACAGAAACATTTTATATTTCAAACATGGCTGATTATTATTGTGAGATTGAAGCTTATATGGAAGCATAATCAATACGTATCCAGGGATTCCTCATATGAGACCCGCATAATGCACTTGTTGACAAGACTCTTCACTACTCCTGATCAATCACTCTAAATCTGCACTACTATCAGAATAAACAAAGACAATAAACGTTTACAGCTGGCATAAAGTGTAATACAAACATCAGAAATGGCTATCCCGCCGAATGATGTATTTGAGAGCCAACGCAAAATATCTTCTGTATTTTTGTGATGAATAAATCGTTCATCATCATTTAAATTAAGGCTATGAATCAGAGTCAGGCCTGCAGTCCCGCAGCATCACAGTCTTGATACCCAAAATGCTATTTCATTGGTTTATTAATGGAGTCTTACTCCGTAGACTACTTTTTGTATTTGCTCATAAAGTCTATTAAGAGGAAGTATCTGTGTGTATCGACTTTGATATTATTGCGTTTGCTATAGCTCGAGTATTGGCAGGAACGACCTAAATTGTATTTAGTAGGCCCCGACCGACGGAAGTAATGAACACGTGGCGAGTTAATAAATCATGTTGAGTGTGGCATTCACGATTCCTCTCATTAGAGCTTGACGGCAATCACTAGTCGGCAGTCACCACTGAGATGAAGGCTCAGACTTGAATGTCTCTAAATCAGCTACACGGGATCGTATGCTTCAGTCCCCGGTCGGGCCACGTCACCCTCGCCCGACTTAACACCCCATAAATAAATTAATAAACGCTAAATTGCGCAGTTCCCATCTGCGGACGTGTATTTGAAACATTGTGCTTGAAATATGGTATGAAGAGCTAGACTTGTGGCCCGCAGTCAGGGGAATATGATATAGTGGAGGCGCAGTAGAATAAATGCATATCCTTCAATTCACAGTGGCTCCACCTTGTGGTTTTTCAATGATGTCAATTATCAGTAGAATTTGGCTCTTTGTGATACATTCTACTTCGAGGTAAGTTAATGTCACGTTTTGTACAGTTTATCCAGTCTTCATGAGTAAAATTTGCAAATTTACATTTTCTTGATCAACATGAGAAATGTACTGAAGTATATGGTGCCTTCAATTCTTTCATGAAATAAGGAGGGTGACCTATGAATTTTAAAAGTTAAATGTGTAGTACTATATATTTACTATATCCTGTGAAAGTTTGAGGGAAAAGACCTGGGTTTTACTATAAGCAAAGCAACTTTTCAGAATTTCTATATATTCCGAATGTCTATGTCAAAATTGTGAACTACATCCCTTAAAGATCGTCATATTTAATTTTCAGGAAAATTGGTGACCCATGGCCGTTGGTCAGGGGTGGTCATTGCTCCCCCTGGTGTTCCCCCCTCTCGCGCGACACGAGCGCCCCTCCTGCCCCCTAGCGGGTCTCACACGTACTGCGCAGTCACGAGCGCGGCCAAGCCACCGGTCCCGGTCTCACTTCTTCTCCAGCTGTACTGCAGTACACACCTACTCCAGTCTTTCTCGTCTTTTTGGCCACGTGCTCGCAGCCTCATACTCCACGAGTACGGGCCGGCACGTCCATTCTATCACGAGGAACACGCATCACGAGTGAGGAGAAGAGTTCAACATGGGTCCCCCGAATACGCGAAGTAATCCCGTCGCTGGACCATCCCAAGGACCAGACATCGAAGGTACGGTCTCAGACTCCAGACAAACCGGCACGGACCACGTGGCGTCAGTCTCCGACAACGGGTCGACCGTTAAGTCCTCGAGGATGACCGCCCTGGAGAACAAGATGGATACCATGATGGAGGCAATCAACAGAATGTCTCGCCAACGATCCTCGTCCCGGGCTTCGAGGTCGAGGCCGCCGACGGAACCGACAGCCGTGGAGGCCCGGACCAGGGAATGGGCGCACGAGCAGACCGCACGGCTACCACCCCCGAGGCAGCTGCGGGAGCAGTACATGCCGGAGGATTTGCTACAAAGGGAGCTCGACCGTGAGGCCCTACGACATGAGAGAACGGCTGGTAAGTTGGCCTCAGATTTGACCACCTCTCGTTTGATTTCCAAGCCGTTCATGTTTGTGGACCGTGAGGGCATATATACCCTCAGTCAGAAACTCGAGGTCAGGGGTACGCTGGGCCCCCTCGAGTACATCAGTGCTTTCCTGGCACTCATGGAGGACGACCGTGCTACCCAGGAGTGTGACCGTAAGGACATGTATCGTCACCTCCACCAGGTCTCCGTGGACGCGCAGGCACGGCCGTGGGCCGGCGTGCGCCGTTGGTCCAACTTCATTTTTGACCAGGTGGAGGCGGGACGTATTTATTGGTCGGATCATGTACGAATCCAGGATGAACGGGTTCGTCTGGCCATGACGCCTACGGCTGGGAACGGTGCGAGTCAAGGAGGAGAAAAGTCCGGAGGGCATGAGCTGCCATGCCGGGCATACAACTCGGAGAGAGGGTGTCGGCAGCGAAACGGCCACCAGGAGCGGGGAATTAAATGGTTACATGTGTGCTCCTTCTGCGACTCGGTCGGCAGGATGTGCACACACTCCATCCACGCCTGTAACCGCAAGCTGTCGTACGGCGTGGGGTACGACAGTACTCTGCCCACACCGACACCCACACCACACCGGATGCACCACGCCGGACACTCGGCTCGCGCCGCCGACACCAAAGCACTCCCACAACAGAGTTCAAAAAACGGACCGGACGCGCCCCGCGAGTGAGCGAGGCGCGTCGCTCGCCCCCCCCGCCCAGTACGTGCGCACCACAGCGGAAGGGGGGCTTAACGATCAAAGGGTGCAGCAGGGGTGACGCAACACCCCACGTGTCAACAACACCTCCCGCCGGGCACGTGGCCAACACAAAGGACGCTTACGACACGCACACTGAATCCACTCCCAGTATTATCGGTGATAGCGTGTACAGCGAGCAATTGCCTCGGCAATTGCCCCGGGAGGAAATGGACACAACCGCTTCACCAGACTTCTCGGCCATTAGGGAGGTCTGCGAGACCGGTGTCCCCTCCCCCGGCCTCCGGACGGACCCCGGGGCGTTCGCGGACCACAGGCGGGCCCACTGGCCGGACTTCGCCGGGCCCGGGCCGCCGGGACACGCATACATCTACTCGGAGGTGCGGCGAACCGGGCTGCCAAACGCGCTGGGGGCACGGATCGAGCTCCCTTCCGATCTCAACGTACCGGCCTGGGTACGTTACCTCGGGGACGCACCGGAGGGGAGGGAGCTACTGGACTTCGTGCGCTACGGGTTCCCTCTGGGGTACATCGGCCCGACCAGCGACACCCGAGGGGTACCCAACCACCCCAGTGCCACGGCGTACCCAGAGCAGATCAGAAAGTTCATCCAGAAAGAAGGCGGGCACAGTAACCTACTGGGACCATTCCAAAAAACCCCCGTTCTCACCCTGGTGCCACGTGTCGCCGTTAATGACACGCGAAAAACGGGCCTCCAACGACCGTCGTGTCATTACGGATATGACGTACCCTAAGGAGCAAAGTGTAAATGGGTACATCATAAAAAACTCAGTCTACGGGCAGGAGCGCGACCACTGCCTCCCGACCGTCGACAGTTTCGTCGGCCGCCTGGTGGCCTCCGGGCCCGGTAGCTATATGTCCACCATCGACATCGCCAGGGCATATAAGAATTTCAGGTGCGACCCCCTCGACTGGCCGTTGTTATGCTTTGCATGGGAGGACGGGTACTTCTGTGACACGGCCATGCCGTTTGGTGCCCGTGCCTCCTCGTACCACATGCAGTGCGTGGCAGACTGCATCGTGGGTATCCTCGGCCGGAGGGGGGTCGAGGCATGTATGTACCTGGACGACCTGATCATCCTGTCCCCGAGCCGGGCCAAGGCGACCGACGACTTTAACATTGCCCGTGAGCTTTTCAAAGAACTCGGGCTCCCGGAGGCATGAGAGAAGGCACAGACCCCGGCGCCGGTCGTTACGTGGCTGGGCATCGTCATCAATGCCCCGGAGATGTCACTCACCATCCCCGAGGACAAGCTGCTGGACGTACGGGCGCACGTTAGGGCGGTCGCCGCTAAACGATCACTGACGAAACGCCAACTCCAGTCGGTCCTCGGCAAAATACTTCACGTGTCGAAGTGCATACGGCCGGCCCGGCCGTTCGTGAGTAAATTGCTCGAGGCCCTACGGAGGATGTCCGGCTTCTACGTCAATATCAACGCCGACATGCGGCAGGACTTGCAATGGTTCCTCCGCTTCGCTGAGGGCTGGAACGGCCACGCCCTCATACCTCGCGGCCCGCCTACCAAGTGTATCATCGTCGATGCGTGCCTCTCGGGCATCGGAGGTACAGACGGGAAGTACTCGTAATCCGGGCAGGTGTGCCCTGTCAGCGACCCCGTCGACTGTATCGCCGAGCTCGAGGCACTCAACACCATATTCGCGATGAATACCTTCCTCACCGACCGGGATCGAGGCACGCGGGTAGAAGTCTTCTGTGATAACCTGGGCACCGTCCAGGCACTCACATCCGGACGGGCAAGGAACTCAGTCCTTGCGGAGTGTGCCCGTCAGGCCTGGATGGTCCAGGCAAAATTGCAGATCGATTTCATATACACGCACGTGCCGGGGGTACTCAACACCGTGGCGGATGCCCTCAGCCGTGCTCACCTGACCTCGAGGGAATTTGACAAAGCGGCCACCTTCACCAAATTTCATTCCCTCACTAAAGTTACCCCCTGTACTCACGCGACTTTTATTCCTGTATTACGTCTCGTGTGCAGATCCGGCGCTACGCTGTCTCCAGACGAGGGCATCTGCTCGCCAATCAGAGGCACGTGCCCCCGGAACGGTCGCGAACCAGCGGAGCGCCGTCGCGACCTACCTCGCGTTCTGCCGGCGGATGGGGGCCGACCCGCAGAGGCCCACGGTGAGCTTTACCACGGCGTACCTCGAATACGTCGCGGACCACGCCCCCTCGCCGGCCACGGTCGCGAATCACCTCTCACACGTGCGGTCGCACCTGCGACTGACGGGAGGGGATGTCGCACCCACGGAGGACTTCCGGATCAGGCGGGCCCTCGAGGCGATGCGGCGAAACAAGACGTATCAGCCCAACGTGAAACCTCCAGTGCCGTTGGCCGTGATCCGAGCCGTCCTCGCGGCCCTTACGGACTCACCAATTCACCTCGCTCTACGGGCCGCTATCTTGATCATCTACTACGCGGCTCTGAGGCAGAGCGAAGTAGCGCCCCCGACGGCCTCGAGGTACGACGCGGCACGACACCTGTCGCGCCGGGATGTGGTGGTTGGCCGTCGACACGTGACCGTCCGGGTGAAGGCCGCCAAAAACATGCAGCACGTGGGGGAGGAGAAAACGGTCACGCTGCAGGAGTCACCCGATCCACGGTTCTGCCCAGTACGTGCTACACGCCAGATGCTGGTGGCGTCCCCTACGGCCAGCCCCGAGGACCCGTTCCTCCAGCACGTACACGGGGCGACCGTTACGACCAGGATCCTCACTAAAGAGTGGAAAGCCCTCCTACATGTAGCCCAACAGCCGCCTACCTTTACGCTGCATGGACTTCGCAAGGCCGCAGCGACACAGGCATACCACGCCGGTATGCCGGAACTCTCCATCCAGAGGTATGGCGGCTGGAGGTCCAACGCCCATAGGACGTACATTACGAACAATGACGCCGACTCTGTCAACCGGGCGTTAGTACTATCACTACTCAACAAAAACTCTTAAATTACTCCCTCCCACCCTCTCCTTGTTAATGGATCTTTGGCATTTTTATTTACAATATACAATTTGTCATGTATTGTATCACGTACAATTTACATTTATATTGTATACCATTTTCTTATCATAATTGACTATTACTCCATTTGTCAATTAACCATATTTTCTTATCATAATTGACTATTACTCCATTTGTCAATTACATTTACCTTATTACTCATATTAATATCATATTCATATGTCGTCCAATAAGGTCGGCATAAAATTTTACACATATAAAATTCAATAAAATTTTATGTTCCCAAGCCCATGCTTCTCTCCTTTTATCCAGGGTAGGGGTAATGGGTGACCCATGGCCGTTGGTCAGGGGTGGTCATTGCTCCCCCTGGTGTTCCCCCCTCTCGCGCGACACGAGCGCCCCTCCTGCCCCCTAGCGGGTCTCACACGTACTGCGCAGTCACGGGCCGCGGCCAAGCCACCGGTCCCGGTCTCACTTCTTCTCCAGCTGTACTGCAGTACACACCTACTCCAGTCTTTCTCGTCCCACCCACCCTCAACCTCATTACTTTTTCCTACTCACGTAGGCCCCCCCCTTTTCCTACTTTTCCTACTCACGTAGGCCATTTTTATTTACAATATACAATTTGTCATGTATTGTATCACGTACAATTTACATTTATATTGTATACCATTTTCTTATCATAATTGACTATTACTCCATTTGTCAATTAACCATATTTTCTTATCATAATTGACTATTACTCCATTTGTCAATTACATTTACCTTATTACTCATATTAATATCATATTCATATGTCGTCCAATAAGGTCGGCATAAAATTTTACACATATAAAATTCAATAAAATTTTATGTTCCCAAGCCCATGCTTCTCTCCTTTTATCCAGGGTAGGGGTAATGACATGGGTTTTGAAGCTGAAATGTCAGATATGCCTTGAAGAGGTCCAGATTGCACCTACCGATTTTGATCAAAGATTATAGAAGCCGATACCCCCAATAGATTATCATACGTTCCTGATAAGATATCGGTAAGTGCAAACAAAAGACATACAGATCCGTTCAAAGACTTCTCAACCCCAAATTGGGTAACCTAGCACCACCGACAGATTTTGACGCCTCCGACGTTTTCAGAGCGTTTGAAATCGTTAGCGAAGGAAGCTCATATTTTACAAAACATTCCCATCTGCAGGCAGTTCTGTGTTTACAAGGTCATCCAAAATTGGTTCTTCGGCGCACATATATATTTTATAATTGATTATCAGGGTATAAACGCCCCAATGACTTGCAGTATCACCGTTAATGGTTACCGATATTTTATCGGGGAGCGCTACGGACCGATTTATCAAGAGCTGGTTTACCTCTCAATAGTTTTAGGCGATTAACCTAAAACCGCCACTTTCTTTATTCTATTGTCAGTGTATTGGATAGATACACAATATTGACCAATTTCACATAAGTGGCCGTATGCTCCTAGAAGTTGACGCGTAGTAATATCCGAGTGCTTGCCAGGATATTGCGTAGGGTCATCTCAGAGGAGCATACAACCGTTTGTATTAGAAACTAATCTATATTGTATTCTTTATACACCTTTATCCAACTGTGGCGTGCGGATTTTAGTTCACTTTAGTGATGCATTATATTTTTCCTTATGCTATTCTTTTACGGCCTGGAGCATAAAACATATCTGGATGCGCTGAGTATACCCATACAGGGTGTCTATTGGTATTCAATTGACACTTTGTATTAGGTGAATAGTAAAAGGATTTATGTATAATGGGCAAGGTAGGTGTACACATAGCTAAATGAACTAATGATAGAGTCTCAAAGCTTTTGCAGAATGGTGTCTCAAACACAACACGGGAAACGATAGATGGAGGACAGGGTCCTGGGGATTGACTGTGAGCCGGTTGCGCTGGAGGGACCTGGAGAATTGATCTCGTTCCTCCTGTATGCACGACAGATAAACGGTCTAATTACCACCACCTGAGCCTCCCCGAGACAGCGATACGCAACGCGTGGAGGCAGCTGGTGTTGGAGGTGGTGGATGGTCTGTGATGTCGATAGGTGGCGAGAGGTGATGGAGATGGCTATATATACATATGTTTATACATGTATCTATATATATATAATATATATATATATATAATATATATATATATATATATATATATATATATATATATATATATATATATATTATACATATATATATATATGACCCATTCTCACAAAATGGGAGGAACCCCTGTTTTTGACACCCTTTTCAAATACGCTTTACAGACTTTTATTGACTATTATCTTAAAGTGTACATATTCTGCCATATCAGGAAGAATATGCCACAAGATATCTCACTTGGTTATCTCACGAGAGTAATTTGAATTAAGACACCCCTTAATTCTATCTTTATGTCGCCATATCATTTAGAATATTCCACCATACTCAGTACAAACCTAGCTTTCCCTACCCAACAAATAAAATGCAAAAAAAGGATAATGGATACAATCTGACCTGTCAGGCTCAGAGTCCATGATCAATCACGGACATCAGAACAAGGCCTTGCTAACGACAGTTACGCCCCCTGTGGGCAATGACAGGATTCAGAGGTGACACAGATTGGGATGAGGTCATACGCATGTGTGAATCTTTGTCTGATGACCAGGAGAGGAGTATTAAGGGTAGCACTCCCTAGTGGCTGCTCATCAAAACATGGCTAGGTGATAATAGGGATAACCTACCCCATGTTCTCCAACAATGCTTTCCCTGACTAAGTAGTTACCATATAAGCTTATAATTCCATTCGCCTAGTTGGTGAAAGCAGAGGAAATGTGGCAGGCTCTAATGTGCGTTGTTAGTATTATGCAACTTAGCCAAATGATACTTGAATACACACCACCTAAAGAAT
The DNA here is from genome assembly GCA_950022655.1 of Alentia gelatinosa. Lineage (NCBI taxonomy): Eukaryota > Metazoa > Annelida > Polychaeta > Phyllodocida > Polynoidae > Alentia > Alentia gelatinosa. The sequence goes on along the minus strand of OX465590.1, from coordinate 21,674,599 downwards.
ACCCAATAAAACATGGTATTTGATTCATTAAATTGCAAAGTACTTAGTATCAAACTCAAGGGTCTCGCCCCAGGTCACATGACCAGTTACAAAAACATGACAAATTGCAATAGAATCCCATGATGTACTGCAATTCAAACATTAATTGGTTTCTCGGCAGAAGATATGTTCTAGATTTATCGACTGTGTTGACGGTTAGAGTTGAGTAGTGCCATTTAATTGTCAATTAGTCCATTAATGCCATAATTGAAATTGCTTCCGGGGGTAAATGCTATGGGTTACTGATGTAGTCATATTGTTGAATGCCCTCTTTCTGAGAAGTCAATCGTCCGGTCGCGTTTCGCACCCATTCCTGGACGGAGGAAACGTAGATACATGTAAATCTGAATTGCTATGCATCTCCCTATTTTTCTTGATTGTCTCGTCTAATTATCCTCTTTCTTATTGTCATGTATTTTGGAAATATTTTAAGTGGATGATAACGCTGATTCCCTTCTAACTCAGACTAGGATGGATAATAAGTTAGGTTATAAGAAAAGATGCGCACCAGCTTAGACAGTGTATTTCTATGGCACCAAATATGTTGTTGCGTTATACTACTAGATGTACCAGACATGTATGACTACCAGATACGTATATGGAAATTGTAAAATGTCCCCTTATCATCGCATTAAATTATTTGTAATTCGAAGAGGCACCGGAGCAAGTAAGGTAACTGAAATCATCGTTACCTCGGGGAGGTTACAGAGCATGTGTATAAGTGAGGTAACACAGTATAAATGAGGCAACAGTTCATAATTTAATCATAATCCGGAGGCAACAGAGCATATGTATATATAGGCGGCAACAAGGTTTTAAAAAGACTAACAACCTACACATGGACAGTAAACATTACAATTCTTGTCCAAACTATATTTCTGTTCCCATGGCTCGATATAGATATGACCATGAATGTCCTCCTGACTGGATATTGATGAATGTTTAATTGCATATTATAGTATATACTTCAATACTCCAGTGTACCTAGTCCTGTCTTGTCTGTCTTTCATTATTCTAAGTTTACTTCCTTTTCTGTCCACCAGTACGTTCTCAGAAAGTGGTCACATTTCTGTAAGATAATAACTCACTATGAGCAGAGAGAAAAGTAGATAGGCTTCAAGAGAACACAAATTATCATATCATTCAACTGAAGGCAACGCAACTATAATGTTTACCAAATATGTTAATTCAGTTATACTTTTTTTTCTTTTTTCTTAAAAGAACAACTGTACGAGTAAGAAATGTAGGTATAGAATACCACCAATCACACTTTGTGATGTAAATTTTGAAATAAACGCGTCTATTTAAAAGAAATCCTTCTATCATAGGTAGGATTATTCCATACATATACTGCCTTAGTGATTAGGAAATGATTTTTAAACGTTTGTTTATAGCGCAGCAATATTCAGGTGTTACTAAACAGAGGGGAGCAACCGACAAAAAATGGAGGACCTGGAAAACCATGAAACTGCAGCCAATTGGTTGTAAGATAAGAAACTGAAAATTTGGCAATGAGTTATGTCAACCAAAAATTAAATGTTTAGATGAAACGGCAACGAAGGGCAAATTAAGGGTAATCGAATAAACCGCTTATGGATTAATAACAAGAAGAACGTCTTCCAGGCAGCTGGGACCTGGGCAGGGTCTGTGTGAAGGAGCTAGGCGTCTGTGACTGGACGGAACAGAAGACTGGACGGAACAGGAAAGACAGGACAGAGGAAAGGGAACTATTGTAAAGTGGGGAACCCGCCTGGATTCTTATGTATACCGATGTGCCTTACGACACTCTCTACGACTCACAATTGCATTAAATTGAATGTGAGTTGCGAACCCACAAGGCTTCCGATGCACACCGACATGCCTTGAAACACACTTTATGACGTACAATTAAATTTTGTGTTTGAAGGTAAAAGCGGGCGTCCACCAACCACGACAAAGCTACGACAATGGGTTCCAGACAAGGTCCACAACAGGCATACGATTGAAAGGCCTGTCGTAGCCTTGTCGTGGTTGGTAGACCCTAGTTCCCGACAAGAGGCTACGACAAGGCCACGAAAGGCGGCAACATAAAGCTTGTCAGGGGCCTGTCAGGGGGCTTCCGACAAGGTTACGACAATATCGAACATGTTCGATTTTTGCCACGACTGGAGCCTTTTCGTGGAGTGTTGTGGTTTCCTCGATATCACTGTCGTACTGTGTCGGGACCATGGACGCCTTTTTTATGGGAACCAGCAACGTCTACGACACGCCCCGACACTGCTGTCTTCTCACAACAAGGCTGCGACAAAGCGCCAATAGGAACTTTCTTGTCAGCTCTTGTCATAGTCTTGTCGTGGTTGGTGGATGCCCGCCTTTAGGGTGCGTCTGGGTGGTGGAACAGGGTTTACAAGATGCTATACGACACACCCCGACGTGCTCTATGAGGCACACCAACGCGAACGCCACATCGTTGTGCATCGTAGACCCTCTCGACGAAATCGGACATGTATGTTTTTGCTATGACGCAAATTGCGTCGGTGTTAATCAGGAGCTTTCTCTGCTATATTGAAGCTACAGAATTCCCTTCCAAACACACAGAAATAGGTATGAAATGGCTATTTGGCAATATTAGTCTTAGAATTGAATCTATGAATAATCTTGAAACATATTTTATTGATTTATACAGAAAATGTTATGTTTTACACGATATGTTTTATTATTTTCAAGTAATATCGACTGTGAGCCACAGCTATCAGTCGTTATGTATATTACTGCATATTATGCTAGATTTTATAAACTAAATTACAGCCTTGTGAAAAAGGCATATTCTGTGTAACTGAGAGTTCTCAGGGTGAATGCTTCCATGGATGATATTCACGTAGGGACGCCGTTTGCGTCGTATCCTGCATCGAGACCATGTATGCCCCTTTTACCCGTTCCAACACACTGCGATGCACACCGACTCCGAAAAGGCTTTCCTTCCTACTGGGTCTGCGACACAGAAAATCGGCACCGTAGAGAGCGTCTGTGCACATCGGAGGTCTGAATTGTGCGTCGGCTTTGATGGGGGCCGGCTTTAGTATGCCAAAATATTGACCATACAGGAAAGTGTGTTCTTTTCAACATATAGAATTTTTTTTCTTTGTTATTTCCGCATGAAAATAGACCTTTTCCTATAGGCCGAGAGTGCCTTGTCTAGTTGGTTACGCATTACTTTCGGCTGAGCAATCACATAGGAACGTATTCTTGATCACTAGGGAACTGTTTAATAGCGTGATAAGGCTAAAATACCAGTTTAGATTATCTCCAAGGATGTATGATGATTAGATCGTATTCAATGGTATACCAACACAGATTGGGTGGGTTAAACATGTTTATCCTACCCCTAATAAAAACTCCATAGGCTTAACATTGGGTCACTGTATTCGGTCTGGAGTTCAGAAAAATGAAAATATCGCTCTAGTGGGATACACTTGACGAATGATGTCATTTGTTAATGTAGAAGTAATTTAGACGGGCGGGGTAGGATAAATTCTAAACCAAACTCGAGTTAGTCGTGTTATTGTTCATCGCACTCCGGCAAGATCGCTTCGCCTCGCGATAAACAACAATAACTCTTGTTTGGTTTCTCCATAATATCAGCCAGGTATTACTTCCTTTAGAGGTGAGGTCAGACTAAGTATTGTTTCACTAAGCGACGCCCTTAATCAAACAATATACCCCCAGGGTAACTCGTGTATTTTCATGCACATCATTTTCATATGTTTTATCCACATATAAAATGATCCATCTATACATGTATACCTAAGGGCTGCGGTGTGCTCTGGATAGTTTTATACTTGAACTTTATTTCAGGCAAGAGAATATGGTTAGAAGTGACTTAAATTTCACTTGACTGATGTTTAAGAACCTGCAAGTGTTCACAGTCTGGTCTGTGGCTGTGGATCTGATTTGAAAAGCATGCAAGAGGCAAGCAGCCGGAGGAGCCGTCCTGAATTAGTAGACAAGAGTAGAGAGGAATTGGGGTCCGGGGTTGCAATGCAGCAGTAGTATAGGAGAGAGATGGGATGTGCAGGTGGCTAGTGGGGCACTGCTAGACACGCTAGTTATCAACCCCTCCTACTCACCCCCCTCTCACCCTCCCCGCCCCACTCGCCAGCCCTTATCGCGGCCCGCCGGCTGCCGACCGGCCCCTCGCTTAATTAGATTCCCACTGACCACTGGGCGCGTTGGCTTCTCCCCTGACCACCACTCTGACCGCTCCAGCGGCCAGTGGTCAAAACCAGGTGTCAATATGCCAGTGACCACCGTCCAGCGGCGCTGTCCAGGCGACTGCGCGCTCCAGTGCCTGCGGAATCAGTAGAGTCTATGCGGTGGAAATGGTGGCTTTTTGAGGCAGAGATTAAATTATGTCTGTCTGAATTGATTTCACGGAGTGAGGAGAGTGAGTGCTGTTTTCAATGACAAGTCGCCTCGTTAAATTGGAACCGGTGTCGGCCAAGTGCCCGTGGCCTGATTGGGAAATGGTCCACCTAATAGCGCTTTCCAGTTCACTACGTGTAATGTTGTTGTCGACATCGTAGTGTATAGGACGATGACCGTTAACAAATACAAAGGGAGGTTTACATCTTGTAGGACCTGAAGAAGCATTGGGTCTCTTTTGGAATTACCCCTCTTGCCCAGCCACATACACTCGTGTGTTTTCAAAAGTATTCGTGAGAATCTGGGATTTGGTTTTCATCAAGATGTGTTTATTACATAGAAAAAAAAACACGGTACTCGTCGCTAGTGTAGACTTGGTCTTCCGTACAGCAAGATAGGACTACATTAGTAATGTATGACAGTTGAGAAAAACATGACGTGTTATTAGTTGCAGTAATAACGAATAACATATGTGTCGCGGGGCATTAGGCCAAGATAAAGTGCTGAATGCACCTGCCGGAGGCGACAGAATATCGAAAGAGCAACTGGCACAGTTCAGATAATATTGGGCAGTGCCTAATTATTGTACAATCGCTTTGGTGGAGCAGCACCACAGGGAAGACTGCCTCGATCTCCAGAAAAGCGTTAGGAAGCTTTGTTTTTGTTGGATTTGTGTTTTTTTATTGAAAAAGATTTTCAAGTGTTTTCAGGCGTGTATATTTAGTTCCTGTCTATAATTATCTTTATTATGATTACAAAATAAATAATAAATAATCCTTTTTCATTTCTTTTCTCGGGCTTGTTACACTGACCTGAATTCTGGTATTAGTATACTCTACGGGCAGCCTAGACTGGATTGATAGAAAAGAGGGTTTTACCAGACTAGGTGGTCGGCTTCTGGGGATGGATAGTCGTAAGGGTCACCCCTATATATCCTCGTTACCACAACCCACTCACATCTTACCGGACGACAGCACCCCTTACACCGCACCTCCCCACACACACGACCTACGGCCATTGTGAAGGGCCGGGCCGGCTCGATCGACCTCAGGAAGTATCGGGAAATGAAGCCACGGAGAACGAGGAAATGAAGAGCTATACTCAGTAATGGCCGCCAAACTCCCGCTCAAAAAGGCACGAGGCATCCGCTGGTTTTGAGGTATCGGGAGAGAGAATTTTTCTTCCCGTGCTGGTCCAGCGGGCAGAGCCGGCACGCAGCAGAGATCCGTTAATGCTTGGTTAGTTTTGCCCCATGGATGGCCCCGGGATTTAGTGTTGTGACACCTCAACGGAGTCTGATGGGAATTCACGAGGGACTGGGGTCTCGTGAGATAGCCCGAGACTGGCCGAGGCTGGCGATGTGTGTTGGGAGATGAGGGGAGGAGAGGAATGGGGTGATGAGGAGGAGGAGGTGGACTACGATGGGGTCTCGGCTAAAATCTCCGCTCGCAAATTGAAGCTTGATCGGGGAATGAACACATCCGGGCGACCGGGGCCAGCGCCGGGCTCATAACCGTAAAAACCATGGCGCCGGTGATTTACCTCCTCTTTTTCCCTTCTCTGAAATTATTCCGCCCCAACCACTTCAGAGGAATCCATTTTTGACGAAAATAAACAACAAAAAGTGAAGAAATGAGATGGACATCACTTCAAAGTGGTCTTTCCTGATACTGGATACCAGGCCAGGTCAAACCATGTTATTTCAATCGCAATTTCTCTACCGGATCTGCCATCCACCAAAGAAGGTGTTTTCCCAAGGATCGGTTTTCTTACTGGCTGACATAAAGATAGTGTTGATGGCGCGGTGCTTGTTGTAATAAGTAGAAATTGGAATGCTGGCAATGATGATGATGTTATTGTTGGTGCTGTTGCTGATGCTTTTGTTCCATGTATCTGTTATCGGCTCTACACAATCAAAAAGTAGCGCGTGGCAGTCGTTGTGGATCCGCTGCCTTATCATCTCTTACGTTATCAGTTGTGAGCAATCACAATTCCTATTCGAGATATATATTTCCAGGGATTTCTAGAAGAATAGCATCAGTATTTCAATAACATTTGTGAGCATTTCTGTGGAACCTGATGCCATCTAGTGACCATCTTTCATCTACACGATGGTAGCGCCACCTATAAGTACTACGTTTCCTAGATACGCAACCACTGACAGCTGGACTTGGGGGAATTTCTGTAGTCCTCTTTGATCCCGCCTATAGTGGCGGCCATCTTGTGCAGGCCTCATATGGCAGGGGTAAGTGCCCCGTGTCGACCGCCACCCCGACCCACCGAACACCAGCCTGCGATCAAAGGCCAAGGTCACCAGGGGCTCGGCAGCAAACAGCGTGATGGGCTCTGATTGGTTGTTATTGGCGGAGTGGAATAAGCCCGCGCCTTTGAGGCACTTACTGCTGTCAGACTGGCCAAGTGGTGGGTCAGAGGAGGAGTTCTCAAAGACGATGTGAGATTGTGTGAGTATGTGTAAGAGTATGTGATGCATAGCGAGGGGAAGGTAACTTATAACCTGTCAGAGTCAGAGGATATTCATGTGTCAGTGAACTTTGAAGCAAGGCGATATCCATACCATGTCATTTTGTAGCAATGATTTAAGTTCTGATATTGTAAATTTAGTGACGGAGTCTCCCAAATTTAATATCTCCACCTATTTTTTGTTCATTTGTTATTCATTTTATTGCGTCAGACTCGATCTGCGCATCAATTCTATACCACGCAAACTCGCTACCGCAAAGTGGGTAAAGTCGGTACCACCCATAGACCCGTGAATTCTAGCCCTAACCCAACCCTACCCTAACCCTGAACCTAACCCTACTCTACCGTAACCCTACGCCTACCCTAGCCCTAGCCCTAACCTAACCCAGCCCTATCCTAATACAATCTCTAACCCTATCCCTAACCCTAACCCCATCCCTAACCCTTGCCCTAAAGCCAGGCTCCCAATATTACAATTATAGGGGGGGGGGGGGGTCCATCAACCACAACAAGGCTACGCCAAAGGCTTCCAGACAAGTTCCACGATTGGCCTACGATTGGAGGCCTTGTCGTGGTTGGTGGACCCCTGTTCCCGACAAGAGTCTAGGACATGGCCACGATTGGAAGCTTGTCTGGAGCCTTCCAACAAGGCTACAACAACATCGAGCATGTTCGACTTTTCCCACGACTAGACCCTTGTCGTGGAGTGTCACAGCGTGTCCAGAGCATGTCACAGAGGTCTATGGTAGGAAATATTGGAGGAGCGTGCACTTCCCGACACGCCCCGACAATGCTGTCGTAAGAGGGGGCGTCCACCAACCATGACAAGGCTACAACAATGGCTTTCCGACAAGGTCCACGACAGCTCTACGATTGGAAGCCTTGTCGTAGCCTTGTCGTGGTTGGTGGACCACAGTTCCCGACAAGAGGCTACGACAAGGCCACGACAGGCTGCGACATGAAGCTTGTCGGGGGCCTGTCGGGGGCCTTCCGACAAGGTTACAACAAAATCGAACATGTTCGATTTTGGAGCCGTGTTGTGGCGTGACGTCGCGTGTCGGGAGGTTGTCGCAGAGGTCTACGATAGAATATTTAGATGGAGCGTGCACTTCCCGACAGGCTGCGACAAGGGCTCATGACAACTCCCCTCCTCACGTCAATGCTGCGACAAGGCACCGATGGGAACTTTCTTGTCTGCTCTTGTCGTAGCCTTGTCGTGGTTGGTGGATGCCCCCTCTAAAGCCCCCCTTCTTACGACAAGGCTGGGACAAGCACCTATGGGAACTTTCATGTCGGCGCTTGTCGTAGCCTTGTCGTGGTTGGTGGATGCCACCCTATATGTTTCTGACATGCTACGATAGCCTTCCGAAAAGCGTTCCGACACAGAACCAACTTTTCTGTTGAAATGAACATGTTTCTTGTAGCAGTGAACCCTGCATTCATATACGGTTTCCGACACATTCAGACAGCGTTCTGGCACAATGGCCGTATCGCTGGCGTTCTAACAAAATCAATCATGATCAATTTATCGTAGCAACTAGACTGTGTTGGAGTGTGTCGGAAGCATTCTCTATTATGTGTGAGCTATGCACCTCCCTCCCCGGTAGGATATATGGGTCTTGAGGTATCACCATACAGGATCGGGTGATGAGCAGCAGAGAGGGCAGTTTTCCACTATTCGGTATGAAATTAGAAAATAATTTATCATGGAATCCACATTATGTTTAAAGTTCATATTGAAAAGACAACTGATATCAAGTACTATGTGTCATTTGAAGGATACATACGTCATGAAATAAATATAATGAGGCAAGTATGTCTTTCTTTAAAAATTGCAAGAATTCTTAAAATATGTTGTCAATTGTTTGTCTTATATTTGAGTTGGTGCACCTCTTTATTTCTACTTATACAATCATCTTCAATTTCTATTAACAGTAGTACTTGGGGAAATTAGACAGCAGAGCCATGGAGGCACTGTTTAGATTTCCCTTTAGACTCCAACGTATGAGCAGTTCATATTTTTTTTAATTTGTGAACAGCTGGGAAATGATCTGCTGTAATGTCTAACAACATACATCGGTATAAGAAAAAACTGCAAGTGGTGGGAAGGTTGAGCGGGAGAGTTTTAAAACTACGTCTGCTACACAAACACTAAAAAAACATAGGTTCCGCTTGAGAGATTCTAGACATATAACGGGAAAAAAACACCCCACGAGTGGATTGGGAGAACCCAGCACGGATTCCACGACTTTGTCAATCAATTTATCGACAGAGTCTATGAGTGCAAGAAACTCAACTTGTGTTTGTGAAAGTACAGTGGTAAATTTCCACTCTATACACAGCTTGGGTATGTTCTTCACAAACATTACCTAGTAGGCGATTGATCGATAGTATCTCGCTGGTAAGAAGTATCGATTTGATTCTAAGAGAAGTTAAAGTTATTATGATAAGTACGAATCATCATAGCGATAGACCAAAGGAGAAATCAGGATCTTTGTATGATGAGAATCAAATTCAAAAGTTAGTGTTCAGAAATATTTTAAAGGCATATTGGACAATTTGTCTTGAAAATCAAAACGCATTTTATTTTCCTGACAATTGAAAATGAATATCTCAAAGTGTTGTGGACCATATATCTAACGTAGAAATAGGTAGTTATTGTCCTAATTATTTATTTCGAGTTTAATGTTACGATAACATTGTAATGAAATATAAAGAAATTCTAAAAAGTTGTTCTTTATATAATAAAAACCGATGTCACTTACACAGTATAATACTATCGTACAGGTCACCGTCCTTGTTTTTGAAAGAATCGAAGAAAACCATATTTTTGAGTACATTTTCTCTATAAGCCCATCAAATGAAAATGGGCCTTTTTTTACTTATTTGTTTAGGTCTAGGTTAGACAGAACTTAAATATTACTTAATTGGTTTTGGAATAAGTCCCCAAAACACAATCTAGATGAATAAATGTGAATGTCTAAAAACCACAAGGTGACGCCACTGTGAAATGTAGGATATGCCTTGAAGTTCTGATCGGTGGTATAAACTCTCCGTGAAAATCGTTCACTTTTCATCTTGACGAATTAACAGCCAGTAAGGTAGAGTACAGTTGAAAGCGGGTATGCTGGATATCGCTAATTGGCTTCAACATCACAATCCTCAGCATCACCGGCACTCGGAAATAGATGCTAATACAAATAACAGTAAAATTAGTATCACTCCTGGATCAAAGATTAATTAGAGAGATATTATCTTGAAAAATAAAAAAAGTAATGTAATTAGATGGTATCTGCATGGAAGCCACGAGAGGGCCTACTTTTGCGTTATACCTGTCAGTCCAACAGAAAAGCTGATTCCCATCTAGAAATCCATACAATCAGTTTCGATATCAAATTTCCAAGTATTTTTCCTCAACATTTTGGTTAGAACCGAACCCTTGTATATTATGATAAATATTTTAAATGACCTTGAAGTTATATTAAAGCCGGTTAGGAGGTCAATAAAATAATAATTCTGTAAATTTGTGATTGGGATATAGGTTATTAAGCTCCACTGTGTACAGTTGTTTATCTTTTACAACTATTTTCGACTGCTGTTGAGGGGGAAAATGTCTACCATGTATATCAATTGTCATAGAGCAAACAAATCCCTCTTTCGTCTCAATAATAGGTTATAAACCTGATATACAATAAAACCATATGAAATGGATATATCAGTTGTGGGAACATTACTATAAAACTCTTTTAAGATTTAAAGACAATCTACAGATCAAGTACCAAGGAGCAAGTATTGGTGCAAACCAACGGTCGATATTCGATCCAAGCCTGTAAGTGTTAACCAAACTTAAGCAATCTGTTATCTGTTGCTTGTAGAGCACGAAGGCTGGTTCTCACATCAATCTGCTCATCCACACGTACCGAAAATCTCGACCTTAATTTCGACTTGCTCCATATCCTCATGAGCTGCCCAGCTCGGCTGTGGTCGGCTCTGCTCGGCTGTGTTCAGCTCTGCTAGGCTCCGTTCGGCTCTGTTCAGCTCTGTGTAGCTATGTCTTACTACGGCTTTGTTCAGCATTTCTTCAGCTCTGCCGGCTTGGCTCTGTATGGCTCTTTTCGGCTCTGTTTGGCTTTGTTTGGCTCTGTTTGACTCTGTTTGGCTCTGCTCAGCTCTGCTCTATTTGGCTCTGCTCGGCTTGGTTCTATTCGGCTCTGCTCAGCTTGGCTCTGTTCGGCTCGGCTCAGCTCTATTAGACTCGGCTCAGCTCAGCTCTATTTGGCTCTGCTTGGCTTGGCTCTATTCGGCTTGGCTTGGCTTGGCTCTATTCGGCTCAGCTCAGCTCGGCTCTGTTCGGCTCTGTTTGACTCTGTGTGGCTCTGCTCAGCTCGGCTCTGTTCCGCTCTGTTTGTCTTTGTTCGGCTCTGCTCAGCCCAGCTCTATTCAGCTCTGATCAGCTCGGTTCTGTTTGACTCTGTTCGGCTCTGCTCAGCTCGGCTCTATTCGCCTTGCTCGGCTGCTCGTTAGAGGTTCATCTCTCTCCACTCAGAAAACCTTGATCAGTTGGAGGAACCTGAAACCCGGCAAACCCCACAGGATCATCCCGAGACTCGCCGGTAATCAGTGACTGTCAGATGAGCTGTTCGTCCAGATTTGTGCTGGTCTCTGACGGATTAGACTCTCCGAGGGGGACGAACTGCTGGGCATCAGCGAAAAAGTATGTATGTTCTCGGCTGTAAAACCATGCGCACACGAAAAAAATTGTTGGTATAGAAAAAAAACGTGCCTAAAATTGACTAATATTGTTTAAAAGAGGTTGATGATAAATACGATATAGACTGGTTTCAAAGAAAAGAAGTTTGATGCTTCTCAGAGTTGCCTCCGTGTGTCCTAGAATGCGCTCGGATATTATTACACATCAACTCCTCAGACCATATGGCCGCTTGCATCTGAAACTAGTCCATATTGTGTATATATTGATTGGTTTCAGATACTAGTGGCCGTATGCTCTGAGGAGTTGACTCCTAGTAATATCTAATCATATGCGAGGCTATTGCGCAGGGACAACTCAGTATCTTAGCCTGGTATGAACATCCAAAGGCTTAACGTGAGGAACAGGCCTGCGTGTATAGTAACTCATATTCAATGGGCGATAACAGACGAATGTGTAAAGGTTAAGATAAAATCAGAAACATATTCGTGTTTAGTCTGTATAGGCCCTTTTCCATTGGCCGACAAACACTGTGTAGATTTTTTGTATTCTCCTAATAGCCTATAACCATTGGCCATCGCCGATATATATATATATATATATATATATATATATATATATATATATATATATATATATATATATATATAAAAAAATATATATATATATATATACAGTCTGGAACTATCGACGGACCTTAGTACTGCTGACGCAAAATGCATATAGGCTATTAGGAGAATACAGCGAATCTACACAGTGTTTTCGGCCAATACAAACAGGCCTTATCCCCCATCGCCGTCTTGTTTGGTGCGCTTTGGAATATTCACTCGGCTATGACCTCGTTCAAATTCGTACGCACTCCAAGCTTGATGGCGAAGAGGGACACAGACCAAACACTTACCAATTTCTGACTTATTACTATAAATTCACCAAATTATAGTTGACACCCATTTGAAGTTGCAAGCTATGCCGCCTTTAATTGTTTTTAATCTGTATTGATCTGCTATCACGATGTAATATAGACGCTCAAATAGCAGCATTATGAAGTAAATGGTAATCATGGGGGCCTTTAACTATCACAGAAAGTGATAAGAAGGGCGAATAAATTCTCCCAGATCCTAATCAAAGTCTCCTCAATAAGTATATAAATGAGGAGTCTTTCAGGTTCAAATCTGTCGAGCGCCTCTTATCACGACCACGCCGCGTTATGTCCTATTATTGCTCACATCAGAGCAAGTCACATGTGCGGCGATGATAGGAAGATTAGACTAGACTGAGAGAGCCAGTTACAGCATGCTTGGATTAGAGAGGGGCCTCAGCGACTGCCATCCCCATGAGGTCAAGCGGGATTCACACGTAAAGACTGATTTACAGATCTGAGACGGTTCCACTTCACACCTTTAGCCTCATCTCAAACAATTCGCTTTTGGTACAAAAATGGTATGGCAAGGTGCCAATACTTGCTTTTGCAGATCTCAAGGAGAAATGGCGAATTCGATTCACATGAAAAGACACACCTGGTATACGGTCTCAGACAAGGTCCTTGAGGACACTCACCCTGGCCCGGCATTAACACTAGACGACAAAAGCGTGACGACTGTAGGTCGTCTAGCTGATAATTGTCAGGTGGTGCTCGATTTCATAAGATATTTATCGGCCACAATAATCATCGACAGAAGGATTTCCTCAAGCATTTATACTTTTTATATGTACCGATGTCTAGCCATTGATAGCTGAAATTCTTCAGATGGAGCAAAGTTCAACAATCGCAGCCTATAATCGTCTAGTGTAAACGCCGGGTGTGACTCAAGTACCCTTGAGGTGAAGGGTGTGGAAAATCTGTATTCCTGCTTGCTAACTTCCTATTGGCTAGGTTGAGAACTTAGTTGGTGACCCAGTAGTAGGTACACTTGTCTCCCCAAAATGACCTATTCATTTTAGAAGTGTTTAAACTCAAAATCTCTTGAGATACTGTACACGTTAAGCGGGATTCACACGGTGGGATTCATGTACCTCACAGGGTGCTTGTCTAACAAATCCTGCTGAGATTCTGTACTCGAACATAATTTTTCGTCTAAATTATAGGGTACAATTTCCATGAGACATGCTTTTTCCCCTGCAACTTTTAGCGACATTTACCCCTAAAAAGGAACAGAATCTCATGCGATTTTGAACCCTGTGAATTCCAATTGTCACCGACAAAATTACAGTGGGAAATATTACGTTGACCAGGAAAATGGAACCCTACCATTCAGACGAGGCGATAGTGTTCCAGTAGAGGATCTCAGCGGAATTTGTCTTAGACAAACACCCTGTGAGGAAAATGCATCCTACCCTGTGAATTCCAATCTAGGAGGGGAAAGGGAGTTTTTGCATCGGTGGTCTCTGAGGTTTAATATAGTCAAGGTGAGGAATTACAAGAAAGGTCATTGTGTTAAAACCACGGAATACTTAGTTGTTGATCTATGATTCATACTTCTGTGGTGAGTTTATCAGGAGGAGATGAGGTACACGTCTTAGATAATCTTCGTGAATGCTAAAACTCCAATACTGTTGGAAGATTTCTAGTTTAACTTTGATATCTCGTATTTCAATTTATTCGTGAGACTATTCCTTATATTACACTTGGAATTAGGACCGTCAACACAAAGGTTAGATACAATGATCTGAGTTAAGAGAAAGTTCAGAGTCCGCTATTGATGCATGAGATCTTTGTACTGTCACTTTCTTTCACTGAGAACATATACGACCTAGAACATTGGCTTATTTACATCAGTATGCTTTGGTTAAACATGAGTGTAGCATCTGGTTCGCTTTTGAAATTCCTAAATATATATGTTAGATCATTCATGAGTTTACTATAACCTTATTTATCTATAGAAGATGAAATACAATCTTATTTTTTGTATATATTGAGAATGCAGAATGCATAAGAATCTAAGAATGTTCAATTAGAATTCTAGTTTTAAGATCTGACAATCCATATTTTAACAAATTGCAGATTCAATAAAGGCTGCAGAAAAAAGAGAGAGGAAAAGCAAGAGACTTTTTTAAAATTATGAAATAATCGTATTCGATGAACAAACATCGTTCTTCCATATAATCAGGTGAACAAACAAAACAATATATGATGAGACTATACAAATGGAATCTTTGCAATGCATCATTTTGTGATATCGATTAACTCAGCAACATATTCCAATATCAATCAACAACATACGAAGTAATATTTACAGCATATACAGACTGGAAACACTTGTGTCCATGCAGGTGAGTATTATGATATAAATTCTTTAATTTCTATCAACGATGATTTCCTGAAAATCGTTTGTGAGGAATTGATTTGTAAGGGACTGAGGATTGTCTCGATCAGAATCAATTTTGAGCAAAACCTAACTGTAAAACTATTCTCGAACTTATGGGTAAATGGAAACTAGTTATATTAGGACAATAAGTGATGTCAAACACCCTCCTTATTGACTTCCGTATATAACTTTATATCCTATGATACTCGAATATGTACATAACTATGCGGTCAAAAAAGAAATTATGAAAAAGACAACATAAATCTGCACAACAACTACTGAGACATTTATCGGCTGCTGGGACCACCTTATGATCGAGTATCAATGTTCTGTGGGAAGCTTGAGCGGAAAGAGCGGACCTTGCAGAAAAAGGCCGCCTTAAGAGGCTGTGGCGTTATCGGGAACCGCAACTATTTGCCCTATGCCTTGCTTTTTATTTTCATACATATAATAAATCTTTGCTGAGTTTGATTTCTATATATCGCTTTTCCAGGCAATAATTAACAAGGAACATGTATCTGTATGGTAGATACAATGAGATTAAAGGCAACTAAGGATCATTTTAGCTCCATTGCTAGAATGAATGTAGTGAAAATATTGCAGTACAAAGAGACAGACCCTGTGATGTTATAGGGATGCTATTTACAATATATCGATGTCGCACACGTCCGCTAATTTCGAGAGTATACCTCTTTTATAGATCTGTTTAGAATTTTCGATTCGTAATTCGCGTGGTATAGAATTTCACAAAATTATGCCCCAATACGCTGAAGATTTATTGAACTTTTTTTGGTCTTGTTATACAAAGTGTACATTTATCCTATGCATTCAGTCTTCCCTTATTTCAACTTCCTTAATTTCCAAGATTTTTTGTAGTCTCCTAATCATATCCGCCAAAATGATTTCCTTCTTAGCCTCGGCCTTTTCACTTCACATTTATGTCATAGCTCTTCAGTACTTAAAAGTTTCTCACAACGGGACTGATCTTAAAGGTTGAACCTAAATGCCGTGAATTTCAGGTGACCTGGGGGCTGTATAATAATCTAGGCTCGTATATAAAGACCCTTTTCTTTACACCAAGGAGACCTTACGGACGCCTAAAACTGTTTTTGTGAAAGACCTTAAATATCATTAAACGATAACTCTTGCACGAGGTCCAGTAAAGGGTCTCCATGTACGAGCCTAGATGATTCAACGGGCCCCACGTACAGCATGATAAGGGATGAGAGAATAACTTGTCCTTTTCCAATTGTGGCCTTATCACTGGGACAAACGATAAGAGCATAGGGACAGTGGTTCCTTCTTTGGGGCAATAGTCGAGTCATATCTATAGTTCATAGCTATTACCTTCACCGAAGTCGTCAGAGCAATACCCAGAAACAAAACTTTTATGTTACTCTGGCCTTTTAGCAATGAACGTCCTCTCCAAGAGTGAAACCCTTTTTTCAATCTATCAATATTTCAGTGATCTTTATCACAATAATCTCTAATAATCAATACATAATGAAAACCATTCCTTGGTTCCCTTAAATTGGACCACCCTCTAATTTTGATATTTCGTCTTGTTAAGCAAACGATGAGCGGGGTAGCATAGCTATATCATATAGGCTACTTGAATACCATAGGCAACTCTATGTACCAAGAGTTAAGGAAATGATGAAAGATAGGCATCTACAATAAAGGAATAATTACACCTAAAATTGTTTTAGCACTCCGACTCCCATTATTAAGAATAAGGAATCATCAACTAGCGTGACTGAGATCCTCATCATGCGTAATGACTACCAGCATGAATTCATCCCGGAAAACATTATCCTGAATATCGTGCCAAATTGTCCTGAGGGATTACTAAATCTCTGAACAATCATCTGCTCCCGGAAGATTGTGACGTCTGATGACGTGCGTCATGCATCACGTGGCTTGCGTCATGTACAACTTGTGTGTTACGTCGCACACAACTTAGTCATACCGTTTTCATAGTAATACGAAAAAGTTACATTTTATCTATTTTATCCATTGTCACATGTTTTCTTTTTAACAATATGATGTGTTCCTTCTTTCATATCTTATCATCAATTTACATATCTGGTGTTGGTATTCATGTAAACATCGTGAGACAGGAAAGAGACCAAGAACCACTCAATGGGTTAAATTTTGATAGGTTGTCCTCCAGTAGCAGAATGGCTGTATTGCTTTCCCACTTACTAAAGACTGGAAGGGGTAATGTAGAGGGCGTGGGTGTCGAGTGTTAGCTTGTTCCTTCTTCAATGGAGATCGGGTAGTCTCGCCCCTACTGTTGGGTAGTTAAGTTCAACCCGTGCGGGATGTGCCCCGGATTATGTAACCTTCCTAATATCTTTTTTCCATTGGCCACCAGCGATATACAGTCAGGGACCACTAACGGACCTAGGCACTGCTGACCCAAAATGGAAATAGGCTATTAGGAAAACACAGAAAATCTACACCGTGTTTGTCGGCCAATGAAAAAAGGCCTTATGTAAGACTGGGTTCACAACAGGTTGGGCAGGTCACACGCTTCGATCCTCTTACATGGGAATAAATGACTTCCATACTCAGTCAGTGATTGAGAGTGGGCGTTACTATGATTTAGCTGGTCTGGTTCCACAATGTGTGTTACTTAACATACATTTTCGAGGAACTTTGTTTTATTGAAGATGCTTTCTTTATCTTGTGTGAATAGGGTTATCAGCCTAGGTGACAGAAATCACAACCGAGTCGGGTTTAGAACACCCATAGCGATATAGTCTCCACAATTATATCACCCTAAGTACTACAGACGGTGCCCACTGAAATTATATAAATATATATAACAAGCAAGAAGGTATTTGGATGGTCTAACAGAGATAGTGTGTTTGCTAGTTTTTTTATAACCAGTAAGGGTATGCCACAATTTAGAGCTTTATCAAATACATCTCAAACCAGTCCAATATATTCTAACAACTCTCCATTATTGTAATTACTCGATATAGTACTAGGAAACAAATTAGATCCATTGTACAATATTTGTACTTTATAGTATATGACTACGTGTTAAACCGCCCATTAAATGGTAAACTTCAAGTCCTGTTTCCTTAGTATTCACGTATAGATGTATAGAGTAGTAAAACACCAGGAGGTTATTATCATACACCTATGGTCAAACAGCTGTGAAATACTACCAGATACTAGGCGTGCAGTAAAGATAATGTTCGGACCCACCGCGACATAGTGAATGAAACTGTCGTGAAGGACTCCGTAAGTACAAAAAATGACATCTTTTTAGTGTTATCTAGGTTTATAATCATAAGAAAACGTAGTGACTGCTGAGCCTGTAGGGATGCCCTTTTCGGCCTTTTAATCCCATGAAATGCGTCCATCCACCTCCTAGCGTTGGGACGTATTTCATTTTACAAAAGACCTCGAACGCCCATCCTACGGGATCAGTAACCACGTTTCCCTTTGTATTCCTCAACATTGAGATGGGCGGCGAAGGAGGCAGGTAATAACATCGCCAGTAAATCTGTTTCACAGTTCTCTCTTGAGACTTGGGAAGCAATGCCGCACACTTGACCTCCCGTTTATGTCGCAATAAATATGATGAACAAGGAACCTAACTCAAATAAATACCGAAGCTCTCTTGACATTCACATTCAAGCAACTCCGCCCATGGGATAATGTTTTCATGACATTGAAATATTAAAACTTTGACAACACGTTTTTTATGTAGAGCGCGGAATAATAAAAAGGAAGAAAAGGAAGCCATAAGAAAGAACCCGTGAAAATGAAGCTAGCAGCTAGAAAAAGAAACGCGTTAAATCTTGATATCATAAGCGATATAAAGAAATAACCTGAGAGACGCAAGAATACACGTGAATTGACTGGCAGATGAGCGATAAAAACTGGATATGCCAATAACAAAATACCAGGCCAATCTTTGGCCCATAGCAGTAACATAGGTACATTACTTTCTTAAGTCGAACAGAATTGAGGCTTGAGATGTGTTACCGAAGGACTCGAAATAAAACCCTCTTAAACAAACTGGTTTCAATAGCCTAGCCGGCTGTGTGTTCACACGACCCCTCCATTTTCCAGTCGTTTCTTCGAATTCAAAAGTCGTCTGCCACGGATTAAGACCAGGCGCATGCGCGAAGCTACGACTCGGGCTTCCTGTGTCCCATGATGGCGTCGCTGGGCGTCGTTGGTATCCTCCATTAAGTGACGAGTTACTGGCAGGGAACCAGCAGCGGGTAGCGTCTCTAACGTCGAGCAGAGAGTTCCACATCCGGTCGCTGATTGGGTCTCGCGCGTTCTCGCGTCATTTGGCAGCGTTAAGTGTCTGTCTTGAGGAGTTGCTTCGTGTTTTTAGGGGAACAGGAATGAGACTGAGGCAGGGGCAAATGGATTGTTGGGGAGCTGGAGCGTGAGTTTGAACTGGGTGTGGATTCTGATATTTAGAGTTTGAGGAGGGCTTCTAATGTCAGTCTAAAGAAATTCACGGAAGAAGGTGGGGACTTCAGAGCTTGGCGAACTCGTATCTTGAGGGTTCTGAATAATTCTGAATGATATCCAAATTTTAAGCCATCAGAACTAAAGAATCTAAAAACATAGTGGAAAAACAGAATATCTTATTAGATATTTTCGACATGTCAGCATTTAATTCAGGAATAAACGTTACTTCAATTATAAGGACGCTATCAATCTTTCTAAACAAATACCAATGTTCTCATTCCTTCTGTCTAATTAACGCATATATAATTCATCGTAGAGTTTATGATTTTACATTATGGCAGTATTGTAAATGTTCCTTCTATATGGTATAGCTATGCCTATAGGCGTTCAGAAATTGATTGATTGTTGTTAATGCAGTGATGAGATGAAATGAAAAGGATTATCAGTGGTATGAGCAGGATACAGTAGAATATGATATAGTATGTCGTAATTTTATATCATTTTAAAAATATCGTAAATGTACTTAATCTTTCAATAGGAAGCTACTAGTCAGAGCCCAATGCCATATAGACATGGTTTATAAAAGAAATCATGGGACAGTGCCGTTGCGTAAGCATCTTTGTTGATTTTTGTTTTCACTGTTCACTACGTTTCATTGCCATTCATAAGCAGCCTTGCTGGGTATTCGTTTGACATCCTCGTCCGGACACTTTTTGTAAATTTTATTGTTTGGCTTACTTATTTCAAATACCAGTTGATTTTTATATAGTAAAGTCATAGGCATGCCGCTATCTATTGCAGTATTTGTGCGATTAACACCAATATCAATATCATCATTATACCCGGCATGCTGTAAATCAATACCGCCTGCTCCTTCTGTTCTTACATCAGATACCAGTTCATTCGGTATTGCATATCTACGTATATATTCACGTCGCATATATATACACACAATATTGACGGGTTTGAGATACAAGTAGCAGTATGTTCCGAGGAGTTGACGCGTAGTCATAGAGCGGCATATGAGAAGATACAACGAGATCGCGTGACTAATTTAGAGTGTGCACCATGGCAACGTCCCATGAGCACATTCACAGCCTCTGTTCTGCAATCTTTGCACTTTGTTTAACCGTTTCTTATTTCTTTCTCAATAAGTATCGCGTATCATTATCTACGTATTACAAACTCTACATAATAAATGTAGAGGCCACCTGTAATTCGCTACCCAGAGCCGATTCCGGGAGGAGATTCCGGATAAAACACACCAACCATAATGAGGTCATGTACTTCAAAATAAGTTTCTTGAATGTTCATGCAATATTTCATATAAACGGTTCATCACTTGCCGTGACCACAAATGTCGCATTTTACTGAATCGAAATAATCTGTGAAATAAAGGATTAACGGAATGCGCGAATTCAGACACCTCGTTCAGGGTTATAAGATGTTAGTTTGAGTTTTTACATTTTCTAATAGATACATAACTGTTGGGATTTTATGGTGTTATTGTTGTTGAAAGTGGTATAAAATAGATCCTTCAGAAAATACAATTTTCACTATACTACTCGCATTCAATGCCTGGGACAGTAGACACTTTCATAAACTACTTCAAGCACTTCAAATATAACATGCTCACAATAGACGGCATAACTACACTGTACTTTCATCATTATAACTATAAAAGATTCTTTACATACTGGATCAACGCTGAAACCTGCGTTTCATGCATGTTCCGTATCTTAATACGAAAAGTAATTGCAGAAATTGTTACATCCAAGGTGACGTTTAATATCATAGTATTTTTAAGCAGCATTTATTTTATTTTCATATTTCAAAATCTTGGTGTCAGATCGATTTTGCTATCTTAGAGTTTTGATACATCGAAGTTTGATACCTCTGGAAGATTCGCTTGTACATACATGGAAGTATACGAGGTTGAGAGAGCATATGATAAAGTATTAGCTATAGTGCTGTTTTGTTTTAGGTTGGCTAAGAGTCTTTCTGGGAAGTAAGGACAGTATGAACAGGTGCTATAAAACCTTCTGATGGGGAATACACAGGAAATTTAACTAAGATTACACAGTAAACGTGAGTGAACAGGAACGGGAACATGTCATGAAAAACTCGGAGACACTTAAAATGTGTACAATGAGACCTTGGCGATAAGTATAATGCGTTTACCAGGACCGACACAGTGAAACAATAATAGGAGCATGGTAAAACCAATGAGAGAAGTATATAGGACAAGGAATATTTCAAAAGGAAGAGACAAGAAGTAAAAGACCTTAGCAAGTTCTACTGAATATATAACAGTGTCTTGGTAATTCTCTGCTACATTTCATCTTGATCAACAAGGAATCGTTCCTCTATACACACCTGATTCAAACCTGATACAATCCTCCAGAAACATATAACGAGACTATTACCTGCCCTTGCATCTACAGAAAACAGCCATGGTGGAGCCATGTCGCAAGCAGCGGGTGTCCGGCTTGATAAGGATGCAATATAATGTGGAAATACATATGAATAATACCCTCTATCAAGAAATAGGACTAGCTTATTTCCCTAAAAAACATGAAGTAAATAGTTGTATTTACAACAACTGCTGGGAGCTAGAATATTACTAGATATTTCAATAAAGTACTTCGAGGAGTAAGATTACTAATGGAATTGACATTCAGTATGATTTTTATGGAGAAATTCACCAATGCGCCACAGTTAGAAACTGCTTCTTATCAAATGTACATCCAATAACAAGCCTTGTAGGGTCCTACATATAGATATATATATATATAGATATAACTTAAATACACACATTCTCACGACCTTGTTGTATATCCTGGCTGTTATATCGGTACGGATTTGCACATCAATACCATATAGGTGAAAGTTAAGAAAGAAATACTGATGGGATATTATGATAAAAGATAGATGAATTGTGGGGTGTGTGGGTGGTAAAATATATGATGTGTCGAGTGGGTGAAGGTGAAATAGAAGATGGAAGTCGCGTGATTGGTAGTGTATGATGTGGATCACAGGTGGAGTAAGAGCGAGAGCGTTTAACCCACTATCTACAAGTGCTCACTAATTTATGTGGCGATTTAATGTGTTCACGCATGCGCAGTCGGCACTTCCGTTGTTAATCATTTCCGGCAAATCTACCACAATACATGTTGTATTTGAATGGTGTTTCAGGTCACGTTGACGTCAAATTATGAAGCAAAGGTGATTGACCCAATACAGAATAGCTTTTTTTGTTGTCTCAGTTTTGTCTAGTTTTTATAAAACATCATCAATTATATAGTTTGCATGGGATCGGACGTCGATGATAGCTTTGTTTCGCTCTTCGCCAATCTGAATGTAATTATATCCATCCCCTCAAAACACCTGCGCTAGTATTTTGCTTGGGCCTGAGTGATTCCATCTCACTGTCTTTTGCTTTCTAATATCAACAATTGATAAATATAGCTGCAGTGTCCCATGTGAGTTAGCAAGGTGAGTATTAGGGATCATATCTTTTTGCATATCCTAATACAGGAGAAGTCACAACGATAAAATCATTGACAATATATGATATAAAAGATCATATTTTCAATGAATTTCAAGAACGTATGCTTCTCAGTATCACGTGATTACTGATCCCATAGGGTTGGCTGTTCAATATCTTTTGTAATAAGTAAAATATGTCCCAACGCCGTCGTTGGAGGGATGTATTTATCTTACATAAGGCCGAATACGGTATCCCTATGGCTCAGTCACTATCTTTAATTTTTTATTAAATACCTAACAAACACAAAAACGACATGGAATCCACTTATTAAGTCATCTATTTGTAGGGATCAGGGTAGTCAAGCAGTGGGTGGTTTGCTTTATGCTAGGTGATGCCAGTGCCTATCCCTGCTGTGCAGTAAACCAAGCAGACCTGTGTATGCAAATGCTACGGGGTCGCCCAGATTACGTAACTCAGTCCGTATATATAGGCTGAGTCCACAGCAGGTCGACAGGTTACTTGCACGTTCCTCTGCGTCAAGTGAACTGCTTGGAGCCTCACAGACTGGTAAGGTTTCTCTGGAAGCCTTTCAGCAGTTGAGTAAACAGATCCACTCACCTGATGCTACCTAGCACATTCTGTGCTAGGCGACTGTAACTGTTTGATCTTGACAGGTATGATAAAAACAGCATATCCCTGAAGTGCTCGGAGTCTGGTTTTATGTCTGTAGGCTTGTTAAGTTGTAGATCCCACATCTCCTAACATACTGAGAGTTTACCGAACCAACCTATGTGGGAAACCTGTAGCACTTGTCTCATACTTCCGGATAGACTAATCTAGTCTCAAGGTGACGAGCACAACCTAGAACTGGCAGACCACTACATATTCATAGCTCATTCCCCATGTGAGCTTGAATATCATTTATACTGCATCCTTGCAGCAGGTAGTATTTCTTAGGCGTTCGGTCATGGGCATAAAAGAATGCTTATTAGGATATCTTCAAAGTCATCCACATAACCTTCGTCGACACTGTTTAGTCGAAAGTGAAGCAATGATATAATGCAGGTACCTAATTCTGACAGTAAATGTAACAAACCTGAAAAGACTTAGAAATGCCATTGAAACCACAGAATCTACATACAGAGTGAAAGAAATCAAGCGAGAATAAAGAGGGTGAGGGGAAAAATAAGAAGACGTCCTAGTTGAATATATGTGGTATATATGTGATGTTATGTCCAGTGTAAGTTTTGTAGCTTCTCCTGTTTGTCATGTATTTAGTACTGTTTTGTTATTGTAAGCGGCTAGTTTGAATCATATTGTAAGGAATTTTGTAGCATCTCCAGAAAATCTAGTGTTTAACATTACTCTGCTATTTAAGAAGAAGGGAAATGGCAGAACTAAAGGAGAAGCCAAGCAAAAATGTCAATATGTATGGTATAATATTTGAGAAGGAGGTGAGAACTAGGGTAAAAAAGAAGATTGTCACTAAAGCAGTTATTTATCTGATTAATCAAATGAAGAAGAAGCAAGTAAAAGAAATAAGAATGAATGATAAGAGGGTGGCAATTAATATCTGAAACAAGAATGAAAGTAGTAAGGTTTTAGCTAGACTAGCTCAGATTGATTAATAGTTTAAAAAAAACAGTAGGAGCAAGACGAAATTGACCACGGTATATGAGTAAAATGGAACTGTGAGAATTAGATGGTGTAAATATGGAAAGGCACAAGTATGAAATGTACATCTATTGAAATAAGAAATAAAAATCTTTGCTCAAAAACAGAAATAAATAGATAAAGAGGGGAAATTAAAACTTACCTGATTTACTGGAGTAGTTCTGCAATGATAAATAAAGATTAATGAAATATAGAACGACTTATTCCTTGCATTTATTTAATGTTGTAGATGTGTATTATGCCACATTACGGAAACAGTCTCATACTCAGCAAAGCAGCTTGACCTTCTAGAAAATTCAATATGATAATTTGAAGAAAGCTGAGGTCGGAAATACTGATTGTGAGGTAATTAGTACAGTCAACAGTGTTCGCTAGTCATGACTTAAAATGCTGCAGCTATTTTCACTTTCAATGTATGCTCAAGGGTATTGCCTTTATTAGGAGAACCTCTCTGCCCTCTACAGGAACTGAAATGTAGCTTCGTTATAAAAAAATACACCTTCACAGTGTTCACCCAGTGAAGCATTAGAAGGTACCTCATCGGCCCTTTATACTGAGCAACAAAAGCGAAGAGGTGTGTTCTTGGAACAGGGAATGCAGTTAATTCACAACTACCTCTGACCTTTCGTCGAAGATTGGAGGGATTTTCTATATTTTGCTGTTTTTGTGAGGTGATTCCTTTCATAATGATGATGTCGACAGGATTCCATTTGCCAACCATGAACATACCAATGGAGGGCGATCAAGGACAATTAAAAATACACGATATAAAGAATATGAACATTATTTAATCTTAGGTATATGTTGGCCCCATTGTGATTGCGTTAAAATTTAGATATTTGTGTTGAATGTATTGTGTAAACTGACATCATTTTCATCATTATCCTATTTTTTTAAATATTTTACTGGTGTCTAACTAGATGTACTCCTATTGTAACTAAGGATCATTCCTTACATTGGAAGATCTACCGCAAGGTAGTAATGTTTGTGAGAATAAAAAAAAATTAAAATTTGCAATGCTTTATGATGAATACAATTTAAGCTGGTTTCAGATAGAATCGGCCTGAATCTCCTCGGACTAGACTCGTGATATAGTCGCATTTGCTCGGATATTACTACGCGACTAGTTCCCGGAATTTACGGGCGCTGTTACCTGGAACCATTTAATATTGTATATGTACATGTCTGTACATATATATATATATATATATATATATATATATATATATATATATATATATATATATATATATATATATATACACAATATTGCCTGGTTTCAGATACAAGCGGCCATATGCTCCGAGTAGTTGACACGTAGTAATATGCGAGGATATTGCGGAGAGTCAACTCCGAGGAGCATACAACCGCTTGTATCTGAAACCAGTCTATATTGTATTTATTATCCACCTTTTCTGGACAAGTAGCATGTGAATATCAGTTCGTTTTAGTTATGCAATATTTTTCCATACGCACTATTTTTCCGAATGCGCCACCTGGAGCATACAACATATCCGTATGTGCCGGGTACGTCCATACAAACTCCCTATGTGTTTCTAGGTACGTCCATACAAACTCCCTATGTGTTTTCTATGGACACCTTGTATTAGGTGGATAATAATCATGTATATGTACATACCTCTCACATAAATATAGTGAGGGAAAGAAACAGTTGTTTTGAGCAATATATATGTTGGAAGCATGCCAAAACCACCCTGGTCATATGCCCTTTTCCTCGGCCTAATTGCTACTAGAAGAAGAGATCTCTTGCTATATTCCTCTTCTCTCGGAGACTGAGCAAACACAGCCTGAGTTTCTCATTGCCTCTACATCTGAGCTGCTCACAATCAGAGGGCTCGGCATTCTGAGCTATATATAGCATAGGTCTGCGGAGCGCTAATGGCCATCATTACGTTTATGTTTCATATGTAGATCATTTACTGTGGCAACATTTGGGGAGAGATACCTTAGAGAAGGAACCCGTCATGTACCAAAGCCTTATCCTACCCCTAATAAAAAACGCCATATGTTTAACATTGACTCAGCGTATTTGACGGAGCGTTAAATAAAGTGTTATTCATACACCGAGGTAAATAAAAAAACGGACCAATCAGGGACGAAATAAAGAAAGTAGATCTGGCAGCATTGATAAACGCGGCCATCCTCCGATGAGTGTCAACACGCTACTAGCATGGATAATTACTAGATTTTCTCTGCATATCGGTGAGATGGGGTAGGATAAATACGAAACCGAACTGAGTTAGCCTTGTCAATGTTTATACCACTCTGGCATAAATTTTGACAAGGCTAACTCTCGTTTGGTATCTACTAATTATTGGTTTGAACTCGTGTACCGTATATCGAGCTCATGGAATATGTCTATCAAAGAATAACAAGGTACGCGAGTACCTATTAGTAAGGTTAATACGTTCTACTTTTATCATATATCTTCATTGTATATAAATGATTGGTAAAATAGTCACGAAAATGTTACAACGGCCGCGCTGGTTTCAAAGTGTGCTGTGTGTAAACCTATAGAAACTCTATATGGACATACCTGGCGTATACACATATATTATATTCTCCAGGATGCAAAAAACGCATACAGAAAAAAAGTGTGGTATGAAAAAATAGTGCATAACTAAAATGAACTAAAATCGGCACACCACCAGCTGGATAGAGGGGGATAACATTATGACAACATAGGTTTCAGAAACAACCGGTCGTGTGCTCCCCGGAGTTTACCCTATCCAATATCCTCGCATGTGCTTGGGTATTACTAGGCGTCAACTTCTCGGAGCATGCGGCCACTTGTACCTGAAACCAGTGAATATTTTGTGTATATATCAAGTTGTTTTAATTACGCACTATTTTTTCATGTGCATTATTTTTCTGTATGCCCGATTTATCGCCCCCTGGTGCATACAACAAATCCGTATGCCCCGGGTATGTCAATGTAAACTCTGTTTTCTATGGAGAGTTTGTATCAGGTGGCTAATAAATCGGGGACTTCTATGGCTCGGGGGTGTTCGGAGCAGCTCTCATCTCTCCACAATCTACTACAGGTCGTAAATACAAACAAGGGGTTTATTTCCTCAGGCCGCGCCCTGGTTTATGCTCCTAACCCTGGTGTTTGTTTCGGTGAGACGGGCCTGGAGGGGAGCTCACTGGGCAGAACTAGTGTAAGAGACTGGCGGCAAGTAGTCATAAAAGTCGTGATAGTGGGGCTAACCCGGCTATAAGGAGAATCATGGACGGTATACGCTCAGAGGTCACACGGCAACTTTGGAGCAACTGTAGCAGAGCTTGGCTTTGTATTTTACTACCTAATATCATATGACCAACATTATTACACACAGCGAGATCCAGATTAGAAGAAAAGTCGGTATCTTTATTGATGTAAACCATAATGTAGTCAAGTTAGAATACGATGAATCTATTGATAGTCACTGTTTCAGGTATAGCATATTCTTAATTACGGAATGAAAACTTAGACTTTGCTGACACAGATTAGTAAAAATTGTCAAAAGCAGAATCAGTAATAAATTACTCCATAACTCATGAACCTATTCTCTAAATATTGCATCATATTATCATTATTGTTTATTGTGATGTATTTGGTACATTTGTGTCAGAAAATGCTGTACCGATGTCTGCACAAGGTAAACAGGCAAATACAAATCGATCGACAGGTAATTACGACAAGTCGGCTCTATGCGAACGTTGGGAGATATCTATTTATCTTGCCTTGGCAGTGCCTGAGAGAAATATAGTTGTTTGCGAATCAACAGACTGACAACCTTGAATAGGTCCGTATTTCGATAGGATATAAAACATTTAGAGCTAGCGCTTTATCTATTTATAAAGAATGTTTATCTTTTTAATTCACATAATTCACAGATAAACATCCTTCATACTAAGCCTAAAGCAAATCTTTGTCAAACAATAGATCTAGAGTCTGCTGAGTCAGACACTTTTTCCGCTCTCCTGCAAAATGCATTGTACGTCAATGTTGAGGCACTGGTGCAAGCTGAAGAAAATCCAAAGTCTCAAAGCTAGATTAACCTGGCTTAGAGCCTCCAGCTGTAACTAGGTCGAACCCGAACACAATATTCATGATAGTACAGTGCAGTAGCTACCCCATTGAACTCAATCTGCATGGAGTTGTCTCCTAGTATTAACTACCATATAAGGAATAGAGTAGTCCCAGTAGCCAATGACTGCATTCGGAGCAAACCACGACCTTCACCCTGACCCCGTTACATGATATTTATAGCGCCTTGGGACAGTTCTACAGTCGAGAGTCTAATGGGCCACAGTCACCCTCCAATACCAACTGGTCAATGGAGATCAAGTGGCCGCTACCAAAAAGCGCACCTGGAACTAATTCAATGTCAAAATGTTTTGACAATATTCAGGATAGCTTCTCGTGATATAAATTCCATATGGGAAATAATATCCATCATTCACATTAGATAACTAAACAAAATATATATTTTTAGGATATAAGAGAACTTAACGATTTGTTTATATGACTATCCTGTTATCATGGATGGACACCTAGGCATATTAGTGGTACACCTCGCCTCCCTAAACTAATCACACGATCTGCGGTGATGAGTGAGTCGTCATTCCGTGACGTCACCATTCACGCGTAACACGAGACGACGCCCAAGACGTCAGATCATTACGTTACATATACGCCTGCTCTGACGTCGTATTAGATGACGCGATTATCATGAAGAGTCTAATGTAATATGGCTTGACTGTAGCTGATGTTGACGTTTGGGTGTGTTTGCATTACTGTGTACTACAGTGACTGTTCCGACCGAACCGAGAGCCGATGATACACTGGGTACTTACTCCCTACTAAAGGTTATGATAACAAAGTAAGGCACAAGTCATTACAACTTGTGCAGAGCAATCATTTTATGGTGTATCTGATTTTAAGATCAACACCGTATTGGAGATACGACTTAATTGATAATAAAATAAACTACTGCGCACTACGCTTAATATATGCTAATCATATGCATAAACAAGATACAATCTTATGTGGTGATCAAAATGAGTCCACAATAATTTATCTAATTGATACTCCTTTGTTATGAATCGCAAGGAATCAGTACCTATATAAAATGTCCTGACCATGCTGTACAAGCATTAAAACGAGGTGCTAATTCACGGTTTGTACAGAATGAGGCATTTATGCCGAGGTCCGTACGAACCGTAAATTATCATAAAGTTTTGTAGTTTGTACAAGCATGGTGGGACGTTTTATATTTACTATATACCCCGAATCAATAAAATAATTAACTTAAATTAGCTAATAACTAATACTTTAACTAATATTTTAAATGACGTGTACGGAACAGTGTTCCGTATTTTCCCGTACGTAACACTGTTCCGTATAGTATTTTTACGTTACGTGGCGAAACGGTGCGTATTTACAGCATATATGGCATGGGTATATAGTAAATAACATTTAGGCATGTGTTGTGCGCCGATCTCCCGATAAAGGGTAAAACATGGTGGAGGGGAAGGAGGTTGGTAGCAGTCTGTGGTCCTTTGTCGGCTGTCTGGAGACGATTGCCGGTCACGAGGGTGGGTGGCCCTGCTTGAGCACCCGCCACCAGGATGCCTTTTCCCATAGGTGTTAATTTAAATCTGAGATATCTCTCACTCCATATGAGCCCATGGAAGATACCGACATATAATAGATACCGACATATCATGATATGATATGACCTATCACAAAAATATAGAGCAGAACTAAGAATAAGAGCACATACCAAAGTCATAGGTCCGGATGTAGTGTAACTTATACAGGGAAGATTAAAATATTTTATAATATATGTCATAATGACGATACACAAGTTAACCTGGGATTTAAGCTGGGGCTGAAGTAGTATATGAATACAAAGAACACTTAGGTAATTAAATGCTCTTGGAAGAACAGTGAGTCCTATTTTCCCATGGGGAGGGTGGGATGGTAAACTTTTTTTTTGATGAGTGGTGGCCCCGATTGGTGATGGAGGTGTCACGTGGACGGGTGGTACCCCCAGGATGCGGTGGGTGGGATGGGCTAAAAAGTGGGTGTGGCAGACATTTGGAGTCACTGAATATGTATGCTATTACCCCTCATATGTTCTTTACAAAAATAGGTTCAATGGCCATTTTTAAATACAATTAATTAATCTCTGATACAAATATAATTCGATTTCATTTTAATATTTACTCACATTTTACGATAAATTCTTTCCTAATAATGCAGAACATAACCCGGAGTTCTCTGGAGAAGATGCAGTAACTTGTCAACTTGTGTTTCTAAAATGGTCTGATGGTTTTCGAACGAGTCAAATGATCTCCTCGAAAGATTTTAGAAGAGCATAGCTCTACTATTAGCCATCTCTTTGCTATAGCACGTAGGGGTAAAAGGGTAGGCGAGAATGAGTGCATTGTAGGTGGCTTCAGCACCTACTGCCAAACACTGCAGCCAATTCCTAAATCAAATCTCAAGAATTGCCTGTGCTTAGCCCCAGGTCCTAGTTCCTGTATTTAAAAGTCCCTTCTCTGTATAGTTATATCTATTGCATATCATTTCACTCCACTATCAGACAATGTTATTCGATAATCTTTCTCCCAATTTAGGGTAGCTTAAGTGTGTTTATGGAAGGCCAGAGATCGCTACCCTGTTCGGGATTTCATCGAGACTAATCTTTAGGAACCGGGCCCTTGTATCACAGTTCTAGCCGTGCTTTACCGCAAGCCTCTGGAGGAATCAATTAACCCACCGGAGATGGGATCGAAGATCATTACGAGACGACGCATGCGTACGCCCCAGTGGCTCCGCCTGGTGGTCGAGCGATGTTGGGCCCCCTGGTGAGTAATAATCACACTAGCAGTGTTATATCATCGTCAGTGGGCGACCACCTCTCGTCTCTGCCTATCTGTTCACTGTGTCCCACCTCATAAATCTTCCATCCCTCACATACCCATCCGTCTAGTTCCTCAAAACATCTCGACACAGCTTCCTATCATCTTTAGCACCTTGATCAGGCCGCATGGATTTCCTATTATAGGTATAATCTGATACCTACGTCTTTAACGCTTCCCATTCCGTACATCAACTATTGCGTTC
Organism: Alentia gelatinosa; assembly: GCA_950022655.1. Classification (NCBI taxonomy): domain Eukaryota; kingdom Metazoa; phylum Annelida; class Polychaeta; order Phyllodocida; family Polynoidae; genus Alentia; species Alentia gelatinosa. Next base: position 21,642,911 of record OX465590.1, on the reverse strand, counting down.
ATACTTTACATGACTATTTCATGTCTTTTTACACCTCACATGTCCCTTACAACAGCCTTAGGCCCGGCGTACACTGAGCTCCTGATATACCACAATAGACTTTATGATGCGTGGATTGGGGTGCATCCTCGGGTGTATCGGCTACAGATTAAAGTTAGATTTCCAACGATCTTTTGTCTGGAGATGCATCATGAGACATATCGAAGTGTACCAGGAGCTGTCGCATATATATATATATATTCATAAATCCCCTCGCTTCCTTCATCGCTTCCTCATTCCTTCATCATCAGAAGCTTCCTGCATATGAATTATGCTGTCATACTGCATATTGCCTGTGACCATTTTTTGCAGAAGATTTTCGGCGTCAGCGCGACCCTCGTTGCGACATATGTCCATAGCCGCCGCCATATACCTGCAATACCGACCTCTTCTCGGGGAGTGCCCGAGCTAACAGGCGGAGCGAGCGATCAGCTTCTTTCCCATGTTGAAATAAAAGGAGCTACTTCATAAATTAGTAAATTCGACGAGAATCTAAAGCAAGAATCTATCACCCAAATCCTATACGTCTATCTTGGAGCTACTCTGGTTGACCTGTGATATTAGGTCAATGTACCAGGCCTTTTTTATAAAGGTTTTTTAATTCAAACTGGAGGTTTGAGCTTGGGACTACAATACCCCTATCCTCTGCTGTCTCCAGTTATTATATCCGTGTAATGCATCTTATATCCAATCTTGGAAATACATATGGTCGATGCGTTGTTATCATCAGATTTCTTACCAACTAACAATCCATCAAAATAGTTACATCACCAGTGTAACAATAACGATATTTCATTTTACTTTATGCCTGTTTGGTATTTTACCCGGATAACCAATATCGAGCAAAACATTGAAAGATCCTTCGATAAAGCAGTCTGTAATTTTCAAAATGGAAACTTCTTTCCTAAATATGTTACTGACTAGATTTTACATCTAGGTTTTTATCGCCTGGCTTTGGTGTCAGGTACGAACTTCAGATTCAGTCATAGCTGTCTCCCCCCTTAAAGCGCCCATCGCACGGAGAGCGCCATTTAATTCTCCCGTCGACCATAAGAGGAAGTTGCTTACACGCACGCGCATTAAGATGCCATCAGCAGATCCACTAACTGTCGGATTCTGTTAGTATTCTGACAAGTGATGAGCCTCGTTGTTACCGACGGAAACGGGTTAGAGACTATACCCACAACGTGAGCTGCCATCAAGATTATTCGACCTCACTTTGACCTTGCAGGGAAAACGTGGGGATGATTGTGGCTGTGGATGGGCGATAATTAGGGGTCCTGGGATGTATACAGGAGAGAAGCCAATTCTTAATGTGACCTCATTTAAGCTGCATATTCTGTTAATTTTTCCGTACACTTTTCCCGCGACCGGCTTCAAAAGGCCGTTGGACAGGGAATTGGTTTCGTGTAGATACCAATTCGAGCAAGGAGGAGAGGGAATCTAACTCTCAGTGGTAAAGCGTGGTAGCGTTATAAGACCGATGCCTTGTCTACCCACCTCATTTAAGCTGCAGTAATAGCAGAGAAATGCATCCCTGTTTTTGTACTTTAACTCCAGGTATCTACAAATATGTTCTAGCGTAATTTGTCTGCAGTACGATATATGTATACATGTACATATTCGTGTGTGGAATACTATTATCCAGGTAATGCAATGTGTTCATAAAAAAACACATGGGGAGCATGCAAATATATTCTATGCTCCGGGTCACGATAAAGTACGCATACGGAAAATAGAAAATAGTGTGTAGTGAAAAATAGAGCGTACCTAAAATGACTTATTTTCGATATGCCCCTTGTCAGGAAAAGGGGGATAATGTACACATGAATACTTGTTTCGGATACTTAATAGAAACCGAACGAGAGTTAGACTTGACAATGTTTATGCCACGAAGGAAAGGTCGTGTATTACTACACGAGGCATAGCCGAGTGTAGTGAGGAGCAGACCTGACCAGAGTGGCATAAACATCGACAAGTCTAACTCGAGTTCGGTTTCGTATTTATCCTACCCCGTCTATGCTTTTGTATTTCTAAAAGATAAATATTGAGTCAACGACCAACAGAACTCTTTTCATAATAGCTGACATGCTGCTCTCTGATTGGTCAATATTGTTATTACTCTAGTGGCATAAAAAACACTTTATGTCACGGCCTGCCACATAAAATTTCCCTATGTTAAGTCTACGGCGGTTTTTTATTAGGGGTAGGATAAAAGTATTTACACGCTCCTCAGAGTTGACTCTTCGCAAAGTAGCGCGAAACAAGATCGGCGGTCATTTTGTCTTTTCATTGATAATTGAAATGTGCAGTGCTGAATAAAGAACACAACAAAATTTGGTTTCAGATAAAAACGGTCGCATTCTCCTAGGAGTAGATTCTGCGTAATATCTTAGAATGCGCCCGGATATTACTATGCATTAATTCACCGGAACATACCACCACCTGTATCTGAAACCATGTATTCAATATTATGTATACATGAACTTAAACGGAATAATATAACTTTAGTATTATTCCTCTATCATTGGTGAAAAAATGAAGCTATTTGCCTACCTTATATGAAACAGCGCTAAGTATTAAAGCAAACAATAACACAGACCTACAATATTACTGATATCAATAACATATTACAAAGGGTACAAGTTTCTTAAGATACCCGAGGACAGACAGTATTATATGTAGAAGCAGGCAGTGTTATTTGCCAAATATTAAAGTCTGTTCATGACCGGAACGTGCGATGTAAACAAGCTCAGGTTTGTAGAAGGAGGCTGGCCATGGCGCCTATATAGCGTATGCAAATGAGCTTACAAAGTTGATCAAATCAACAACTCTGTTATCCGGAAAACTTTAATTAATGGGTTCCCAATGCCTCCATATTCCCAGTTGGAAAACTTCGTTTCTACAGATAATTTTCCAATGGCTTCTGCAGGATTTAATTTTTTTTAAGTGAGGGGAGCAGACAAGATTATTTCAGCCTAGTAGAATAAGCCATGATTTCAACTCTGCCAAGTGCACATTAGTCAAATGAGAATTTGCCATATGAAAAATTAAATGACATGGTCAGGTTACAGATAATCCCAGACCATGATCATGAGGAAAATTTAACTTACTTGATGTCGGAGGGACTTAATATCATAGTTGGAACAAATCCGTTTTAGGGATGGCTAACTGTGGATCTCTATGATTTTGATTTCGTATTATTGAGTCCAAGTTTTAAAAAACGGAGAGGGCCCTTAAGACCGGGCACCCACCAACGCCGACGCGAGCCGACACAAAATGACCATATCGTAGCGCGTCGGGAGGCATATCGTAACGTATCGGTTCGCGTCGACTCGCGTCGGGGCGCGTCGTAACGTGTTGGGAGGGTGCATGAAAAAGGTGCCATGGTCCCGATACACCCCGATATAGCTCACGATGCAACTAGTGTAATCAACCATATTTCCTTTATAATTCCAAAAATGATGCATATTTAAGATTGATATTTTATCTGAAGATATTATGTTATATCCCATAACAATATCTAATGAAAAAAAACCAGTTCCAAGTTAAAGTATAAATTGATCGATTCAAGACCCTTATCTTTTCTCAAATTTCACCATTTTTGCAGAGCCGCATTACCATTATATATTTTAGGGATTCTGAAAATTTCATAATTTTCTATCGATTATTACAGGGCATTGTATTAACGAGTCTGGGCTGTCTAAACTTGATAATTGATTATTGTCTCTATATTCTTTCATAGACAAATACATATTCTTTCAATGTCTGCCAATGTGCTATGTACAGGCAGATGCGATATTCCTGAGATATCTCTACCATATCTGAGGTATGACTCAGACAATATGCTTATTCAAACCAACAAATTGGAGCTGGAATACCATAGATTATAATGGAATAATTGATTTGTTCCTTGTGATAATCTAGACAGATATCATAAATGAATTACTGTCCCACACCCAATCATCAAATGCTAAAGGATGAATGTTTGGCCAGCCCGGCCGCGGTATCTATAAAGCCAGTCTCACGTTAGGCCCACCGGAAAAAGGGAGGGTCCGTGAGAGTTTTCAATAGAGTGAAGTTTTGACGGCTTCTGTGTCAATTTGCCATGACAATGAGGCTCGCATTTAAGGTTAGGGATGATAACAATTCGACTTTGATTGTGACAACGCTATTGCGTTTGAGACAGCAGCCATGTCCACTGTCACCCCACCCCCTCCCCCGAGCCCCACTCGTGTCAGCAGAGTCCCGTTCTAATTATCATTAACGTAATTATCTGCCGGTGTCTTCCCAACGCTTCAAATGCTAACAAAGGTGGCCGCGTCACTGCCGCTGTGGCAGCTCAGCGTTTTCACCCCGGCCAAGACGCCATCAACGCCGTTCTCCTCAGCACTTCCAAGAGAGGCTCTTGACAGCGTGATTCGATTTAAAATGGCCTGAAATTGCTTATTTTCGTTAGCAGCGGAAGTCATGACAATGGCTTGTCTTGCGGAAGATTACAAAGTAGCACGGAACTGTCGCAGTTGCTTCAGCGACCTCATCAATGTTATATCTATTGAGGAATCGTTCCCACATGTTAAAGGCATATCTTACAATACACAGTAGCGCCACCTTTTGATTTTTGAATAATGTGAAATACTAGTCAAAAACTGGTTTCTTGGGATTCATGCTAGTTCTACATGAGTAGATTTAACGTTTTGTCCAGTTTTTTCCGATTCCAATAGGTAGAATAGGCCAATTTACATTTGCTTAATGTACTGAAAAATATGATTTTCTTCAATTCTTTCAAAAAGAAGGACGGTGACCTATTATTTTTAAACCAAAATAAGAAGTACTATATATGTATTATATTCTGTGAAAGTTTGAGGAAAATGACATGGGTTTTACTATGTGAAAAAATACTTTTTAGAATTTCTATACATTCTGATATGAAATTAACACAATACTCATCCATAAATCAAAAACTAGCACGGTGACCCCCCAACTTTACGTTAGACATGTGTTCCACAACACTTGGAGATCAACATATCAAATTTTCAGGAAATTGACATGGGTTTTAATTTCCAAGCCAAATTGTCCGGTATGCCTTTAAAGGCATATCCTACAATACAAGGTGGCGCCACCTGGTGATTTTCAAATACCGGCAACTATCAATTCAAACCGATAAAATATGTTTTATTATCATACACTATTTAGTATTTCATGTTTGGAATGATGTTTCGATTAGTAATTATATGTTGAGAATATCTAGTCGGTTAGAGAGTGTTGTCAATGAAGCGACCACCACACCGAAGCTGAAATTCATTTAACGGACTATATTGTACCAATGTTAATCAAAGTGATTAATCATTAACCCCTATCATATCATTTATACTCATCTTCAATTTATCTGATTGTGTTGTATTTCGATGTATGCTTCCCGTGATTCACTGGATTAACTGTTCTGAACAGTTCTAAGTGATTAAACGCTTCATTATAAATAAAAAAAATTAAAAAAAAACTATTCGGCCCAGTCCCTAAGGTGGTCGTAATAACGGGGGTCAACTGTATATATGTACAGGGTGTCTCCTGCCACTATGGTCGGTAATCTCGGGGCCCTACTGAGAGGAGTGACAGGGGGCCGGGGAGTTCCTGAATGTAAACAAGCTTGTTTTTGGAGGTGTGTTCCCTGACGGAAGTACAGGGTAGAGAAGAAGATAGATCTAATATCCGGGAGTAAGGTGAAAGGAGGTGCGGCCTATACCCTGCACCTAATACCCCACCTCCGGAGATGGAGGCACCATGTCCGGCTGTCTTCCGGATCTTAAAGGGTAATGGCTGTGAAATACTAAACGGGGAAGATGGCGTGAATGCTCTGACGCTGCCTTGGAAGGTATCGGTTGAATGGCTATTATTATGTATAGTTACACAGTGTCTTAAAGAAAACTCCATTTGTTTATTCTTGTTCAAGATTAATTGACCACATTCATACCTTTTCAATAGATTCCAGGGCTCCGCCCTAGAATTAAAGGATATAGTGTTTTATCCATCACTTTGATATAACGGCACAGTTTCATATTCTATACTTTCACTGCTCTGGTTTATCTGATAAGGTGTGCATTGTCACTTAGTTTACCAAGGGGAATACGTTCTCACTAGATTCCGAAAACAACTGGGTAGAAACACCTTCATTCTAAAGGTGTAACATTTATTTGGCTGATATATCAAGTAGAGTGGATGTCTTCCAGACCTATCAGCATCACTAATCTATCTGAGGACAAAGGTTATGGTCCCTAAAATTGAAGAGCTTTAAATCTGTCAGACATATAGTGCTCCCTACTCTGGCCAATTATGATGTAGGGTTTTCGATTTAGATAGGTATACACCCCACCAACGTCTTTTATTATGTAAATGATTATGACCTTGGGTCAAGGCCAAGGTCATTATATCGAAGGTCGAGATTTTTGGGGGTCTAATTTGCACAAACAAAAAATTCAGTACCATTCCCTAGCTTCAATCTGGTATTCTATCCACCCATATAGACCACATACAATACATGCTTAATCCACTCAGGGAATGCACTATGCCAGTTATATTAAAGGGAGTGTCCTATCAAGACGACCGCATACCTTTTCCGAAAAGTTAGAATTCTCCGACTTCACAGGATTGCATTCCCCCTTCAGTCCCTGCATTTTGGCCCTGTGGGCTGAAGTAACATGGTTACAGTTAAACTTCCATTCTTTTCCAAAATAGTTATGAGACACAACGTTTATTCACACCACGAAATCGAATAATCACTCTGATTAACGAGTCAGTCGTCAAGGTCACGGTTCTCAGTTTGTTGCCATCAGACACCAGAGGAGACCATCATTTATGTCCATTTTTGTCAAAGGTCGGCTGGTGGAAACAGGAAAAGAATCAGGTACGGACTTCATTTTCGATTTTTGCGCTTTTTGACACCACTTCCCGATAAATGTTGCTAACGAATTGAACATTGATTGATTTTGTCGGGGATTAATCGGTTCAAAGGTATAAAAGAAAATCGGTCGGCAAGTGGAAATAAGGCAAAGATATTCCTACTGATTTAGCACTCACACCATCCTGCGATGTCTTCATATGTATATACATTTTCCACTAGCTGGCGAAAACAGCACCGATTGATTGAGTTTGTCGGTTGTACTACCGACTGCACGTCGGTATCAAATAATCAATGAGGATGCAGTGAATGCCTTGCTTTGACTGCATTTTGCTTGTTTATACCGATTTAAATGTCCCCCTAAAACCTTGAGCTTCAACGCTGAATTTTGCTTCTGTCGGTCCACGAACCAGTCGGTCGGTTGTGGCCTTATTGCATAATCGATGCATAATTGATCGGCCAGAAGGAAATGGCCTTCTGTCTCCTCCCATTTGGTACAAAGGGCGTGCACTTCATAGATATTTTAAAGGAGACGTAAAATCGGATCTGTAGAGTGTGTACACAGACAGGGATGAAATGGTGGGGCACAATCGGTGGCTTATAAGATTGAACTGTATATTCCTTCCAATTATCCGAAATCAAACTTAAATGTCACAGGAAAAATGACGTTCCTATGTACATAATAAAAATGTAATTTTAATGTAATTGTTATGTAATAACCAGTCCTTGGTTAAAAATTACTTAAGATATTATCCAGTTTGAAATTACTTAAACCATCTATTTTTTCAGGTATGACGTCATGGAAAATCTCCAGTAGCCCTTCAGCGTTTGATTCGATTGACATTAATATGGGGTAATGGCACACTGCAGTTAATGCGAGCGGACATTGCTAAAACAATTGATTGCAGCCGGCATCAAGGAGTTAACCCCAGATAAAAATGTTGATGCAGGTGTTCCCCCTCATCCATTGCTCCATCCTGTTACCTTCATATCAGTCTAAGCACTGACTGTTACTTTCTTGTACCTTAGGACTAACACCAGGCAATATCAGTCAATAGTGACCAAGATCAGAGTGCCAGTGCGTTTTTTAAATGTGGATCATGTATATGGTGGAAACGGGGTAGGATAAATACTAAACTGAAGACATTTTGCTATGAAGGATCAAACGAACCTTGAAAACGGATCTCGTTGGGATTTTATTTCCTGATCGTCTTGTAGGACCGTCCTCACAACAAAGGCCACGGTAAGATCAATTTTTGTTATCAGCCCCAAATTTTACTAAATCAAGTGTTAAAACTGTCTTGACTTTTCAGCATCGAAAAATGTCTAAGTCTAACTACTTACCATCTAACAATAGCTAAGCAATGACTTTTCACTGTGGAGCAATGTCAAAGTCTGACTTTTCAGTATGCAGTGATTTCAAAGCCCTGACTTTTCACCATGAAAAGATGTCAAAAGTCTGACTATTTGGTGTGCGATGATGGCTAAGCCCTGACTTTTCATCATGGAAAAAGATCAAAGTCTGAGTTTTTAGCATGCAATAATGGCTAGGCCCTGATTTATTAGTGTGCACTGATGGCTAAGCCTTGACTTTTCACCATGGAAAAATCTCAAGTCAGACTTTTTATTATGCAATAGTGGCTAGGCCCTGACTTTTCACAGACTTTTTCACGATTCATGGTTAATCCAGTGGAACATACCATGTACGAAAAAGGTAAGCAGTTCGCCCCCCCCCCCCCCACACACACACACACACACTTTCAAACTGTTCTGACGCCCCTGGCCAGTTTTTAACGCCGGCCTATATGCAGATCCTAGTCTATAGCTTAAAGGAGGAGGAATACTATAGATTTATCGGTAATCCTCGAATCAATACGACATGGTGTGAATTTCGTTAACTACAAATGTACATGATATTGTCCTAACAGCCATATCTATTTGCTCTCCGCCACTGTACAGTATCTGTTATAAAATTGGTTATATCACAGGACGAAGCTTTGAGTTTATCCCGGTAGGTGCTACTATAGGCCGCGATTTCTGTTGTATTTTTCATATACGCCCATACTGTGCGCCCGCATAGGCTGCATAGACGGCATGTCTATGGGTCGTCAACGCCCCTTTAATGACCGTATTAGGCGTTTGGCGTATACATTGAAACACTATGATCAATATAGAAATACAAAGGTTTACCTGCTGTCCTACATCATTAGCGAACATAGTCAATAGTCTTAAAACGCATAATATATACATTGTATGTTCAATCCTTTATGCCGACTTAACACTGTTACATCTATACTGGCTACTATAGCGGGACAGAGCGGAAGAACGGCCTGGCCGAGCTCTGATGATTGTATCTTTAACCCGAATAAAACGTATCACAAAAAAATAAAAAATACTCCTTACACTAACGCTGACCTGGCCTTGTACGTTCAGTCTACCCCTGTACAACCACCACCGCCCATCCGGCCTCCCACACAGCTACCCACCCGCGCGCCCACCCAGCCGCCCACCAGGACACCTCTCACAAAATTAGCACTGCGTACCTTTCACCCATGCCAGTCTCCTTATACAATCAAATAACGGCTTGTGCTATATAAACAAGGCTTGATTGATATCCACAGAACACTTGTGTTTTAAAAGTAAAGACTATTAAAACTACTGATATAAGATTGGATTTTGCATGGACTGACAAATAGCAAAAAACACCAGTGGTGTGCCTTAATTATAGTGTCACTATAATTATCGATGAAATACACTTTCGGATATAGTCACTGCTTTTACATTCACAACTCTCAAATTTGAAAAATGCACATGTATAACGTGGACACTGACATAAACACAGATAGGAACTTCAGAAAGAAAAAAAAACTAATATTAAAATTTTTTTATTTTTTATGCAACAAACTTGGTGTTTTTGATCAAAATATCCTCAAGGTGGTATTCATTGATTGTTACTAGCACAGTGATAATATATATATATATAACCATTGTCATATTTTTCTATTAATTACAACGGCTATTGCCACAGTAGGCAGTTACCACAGGTGATATATTTCTTTTTCCGTGATTTCTTACAAAATGGATAAAATCCTTAATCACATCTACTCATCATTTATATTCTATGTCACTATAATTATCGATGAAATACACTTTCGGATATAGTCACTGCTTTTACATTCACAACTCTCAAATTTGAAAAATGCACATGTATAACGTTGACAGCAATGGCTCCGTTTTCTCGATGGCGGCAGCTGGCTGAGGCTTCAGAGTGCTTTGTGCATGTATGCTAGATAAAGTCATTAAGGACCCTGCAGCATTCATCGAGCAGTCGTGGCCGAGTGGTTAAGGCGATGGACTTGAAATCCATTGGGCTCTGCCCGCGCAGGTTCGAATCCTGCCGGCTGCGGATGTTTTCGCAACTATGTACTCACATGAGAGAATCTCTGTCACTTATATTCAGAATACACGCACAGGTGTGACCAGTCGGAAAATGATCACGGATATGTTCGCCATGGCTGAAGCTGGTGAACCAAGTGATCAGCGGCAGCAATTTCCGGAAACGCTGCTGCAAAATGGCTTTACAGGAGTTATCATTTCAGATATCACCAGATGATTGCTCGGCTGAGATCCTAAATAATCGGTGGACGATATTCTTATGATAAAATAGCTAAATAATTGTCATATTTTGGTGGCGATGTCTATATTAGTTTTCCTAGAAGAATATGGAATTACTGTGTACATATCAATGTATGTTGCCAATACAAATAACAAAGGATGAATGATACATAGTCTTGTTCTTCTGAAGAATTTCGCTTCAAGAAATTGGTCGGACAAATAAACTTATACAGGAATTAAATTTTACCATGGTGTTTCCTTTGACTATGATTGATAAGGACCATAGAAAAGCACGATGTGGTATTCTGTATAAAAACAGGAACCCCGCGGTAGTATGGATAACACCAGCAAAGATTATCCAAGATTCAGATGATTCCTTAAACGAGTCTAATCTAGCATATAGTCATAATTCCGTCGTGCAGACCAATCTATCAACTTCAATATATATGCAACCTGATCCTCTACAACAACACATATGTAGGCTACAAGGTTTGAAGTAAAATAGGGTAAGGGAATCCTATATGACAACCACAAAAAAAGTAATTTATAATAATCACTCTGTGCTTATAAGACTGGCCGTACTGTTCTGAAAGCTTAATCATCTAAAAACATGAGGCAGAGGCTTAGACTGATATTGGATTTTTAATCACGGGCAGTACATCGAGAACTCTGAACGCCTATCTCGGCTTAAAAAAGGGGGACTTACACAGCCCTCGGGCTGTTCTTATTTTGCCACGTTATGTCTGTATCGGTGTTTCCATTATTAATTAACTTTCAAAGTTTCACTTGAGCGTCTTCGGTGAATGCTCGACAACGATCTCCATTCTGAGCGCTGGTTGCTCGCATTGATCGCTAATAATCGAAGATAAAGTCATTATCACGGCTCATGGCGCCCGAAATAACTTCGCCGCCCCTTCCTCTCTATCGATGCCTCCTCTTAAAGCGCATGCCCGCCGGGGAGGAGACGCCGCCGCCGTGCATTGTGGGTATTTTGTGGTCATGCTAATAATGATTGACAGGTATTTCCCGCTTGCCTTCGTTGATACCTCTCGCCAAGGGTAGCCCACAATGATGACGGGTACCGGTGATTAGCTCGCTCTTGATGAGGGTCTTTCTTCTCCAATTAAGCCCTTCCCCATCAATAAATCATTAAGACAACGGTAAGAACAAAACCAGAAAGAGGCGCTCTGTCGTGTCTTCACTTATTATCGCCCAGGGGTGGTTTCGTGAAGCTTCTCAACACGGAAGTAGCTCCAGCTACTGAAAAATGAAGCGATGGACGTTTCTTCCCTTCCGGCGGAGAGGGAAGATTAGTTGAAAATCGAAGGAGAAGACTATTATTTTCCTCGCGCGTACAGATTATGAATGAACGAAGGACGTTGTGTTTTTGTATCAAATGTGGGTAGTGAAAACCGATTCGATTTATGATAAGATCAAGGCAGATCTACTGCCATTCATAGGCTAGTTACGCAAGAGTTATCGGTAATGATCGTGGGTAATTCTTGCGATGATTAGCTATATTTAAGCGCCTGCTTATAGAAGGATTAACATAGTGAATATTTAATATGCCTGGTTATGTCAATTTATTATCCAACTAATACGGTGTCTCCATACTAAACCTTTCGAACCTACAGATTGCTACTGAGTAGATATGGAACCCGTATTAGTACTTATCTATTTATTTGTTTATAAAGAGATAGGGAGGGTGAGAGAAAGAGAGAATAGAAATAATATGTTTGTTTGTATTGCTCTAGGTGCTTGTATGAAAATTACTAAGGATTTGTAGTTAATATGTTACAAAGTTACAAATTAGAAGAGTACGAACGAAGTTAAAAGACGATGATAGGATTAAATGTAGAAGAACCACAGGTGTTCCCTATAAGGGGAGTGGTTGGTCATGTGATCTTCTGATGACTGAATGGAAGGTTGTTGGTCTGAGTATACCTCAGTGCTGCCTGCCCTGAGAGGAAGTAGGAAGATAACATCTGGATGAGGTACAGGTGAGAGCTACTCACTGCTTCGTTGTGGCTAGCCAGCTCAGTGGACGCCGGAGGCCTCAGTCTACCTGAAGGGGGGTTGCCTCGAGAGATAGTGATTATGTGAAGTTAGTTCTACTCTGTGAGTGCCTAGAAAACTGACATTTGTGAATCTGGCGCTCATTTGGAGAATTACTGGGACCCAGAACACTATGTGAACAAGGAAAGGAATTATATCGGACTGAACTGCTAGTGAGGAGGAATTGTGAAATGAAACCTGAATGATAGACTCACACATCGGATTAGTAGAACGATGGGACAATGAAAACGACAGTGCGATGAAAGTATTATTATTATCATTATTATATAAGTGGTTAGGAGGTGCGATGGGACGATAGACTAATGTGATGACTTATGTTCATTGGAATTGGATTATTGGGATGATGTAACTACTGTGTGAACAGAAAGGAGAAAACCTAGAGAGTACAAATACTATGGAGGTTTATTACTGAAGGCGGTTTGTACTTGTAATGTTGCTGAATTATGTAACTAATTAATCATCGGTTTGTGTGGATTGACTCAGTTCATTAAAAATGAATTAACAAGATCTCATTGTTCATTTTATGTGCCTCTGGTCGTAGATGTGTATGGGTTACCTAGCATCTATGGCTGATTCACAGCAAGCAGTTCTACGAGAATATTACGAGAGATAAATTATTTCACTGGGAGAATTAGGATCGTTGTATGATTCACCAAATAGAAGTTCCCAGGTCCTAACCCATTAAGGACGAATGATGCCTTGAGGCAGCAACCAGCCCAGGGTGAATGATACCTTGAGGCATCAACCGGCCCAGGGCGAATGAGGCATCATTTCTCAAAAATATAGAAACTGAACAAGGAAATGATGGAGCAATATTAATCAAATTTTCATAGAATGTAGGTCTATCACCACAATCTATTTCTTATCAGAAAAAAATATGATATTTAGGATCATGTTTCGTATCACGTGATTAAAAACCCAAATTATGGGTTTTGACGTCCATGTGCTCGTCCCTTAGCGGGACGAACTGCCACCAGCACCCATCTTAACGGGGGTAGCTCCGCCACGGGCACCCGTCCTTAAAGGGTTAAGTAACATATTGTAAGGCCCCACAACGGTACAGTATTAGTATCTGGTCTCTATAAGTCATTTAACTTGATCACCGCTGTCATTAATGACTTCCCTACAGTTTCTTTAATGTCGACTCCGAGCTCCTGAAGCAAAAAGTCCTTAATAAAATCCCACCACACAGACCCTGCCAATAGCTCACCGTGTGCTATGTCCGACATTTAGCCGCGCTCCGTCTTGGGTTATTTATAGCTACTAGAATATTCTAGTCGGGAATTCTCCCCCTTCACGCCTCCACCCTTCTCCCTCAGTCTCTCCCCCTCCCCTTGTGGCGGAGGGTTTAGCATCCGCCATCGCTCTTCCCATGGGGGCCTCTCCCTATCTATCTGCTAGCATTACGACACCCCTATGACGTCACAGGGGTCACGTGACCGCCTAAGGGGTTTCCCGCATCGGACGACGTGCCAACATGGAACGCCTCTTAAAGGCCATGACGCTAATGACGTCAGCACCAGGGGTGCCCGGATGTGCGATGTCTGTTTACAGGGGATGTCTGTTCGCCATCTTGAATGAATAGCTGATGCAGTATTGGTCTCATCGGTGCTCATGATTCGAGACGAACCAGATTAAAAATGATTTTTATATCGGAAGGTCATAGTATGGTGAACATCAAGCTCAGATTGCACAGCTAGGGTCTAGATTATGGTAGAAGTCTAAAACTTTTGATGAATTCTGACGAACATGTGAGTAGTAATGACCTAAAGGGACAAGCCTGTGGCTGTAAAACGGGTTGCAATTGACCTTTGTGCCCCCTAGTGGCTTAATTTGAATCTAGGTAGTCACATGACATCTAATCTGGGTTGAGCAATGTTTGTGTTGGTCTGAAAAAGCATGTGGTATCTAATTTATGTTTGTGAATTGTCAAATACAAACAATTATCTGTTCACTTAAGACGTTATTTAAACTTAATGCTCGTAGTACTTGCTAGAGCTGTTATATTTTAATTCTTGAATAGTAAATTTATGTAGAAAATATTGCTTTGGTCTGAGGAGGGCATTTAATGTCTCTGGAAGGGGTGAGATAAATCCAGGACTGTACTCGAATCATAACATAGATAACACTTCACTCTTTTGGATGTGCCCTAATCCTCACTCGGCTCCGCCTCGATGAAGATTACGGCACATCCAAACTCGTGGAGTATTGTTTATTTATACAATTCTCGATGCAGTTTATTCTAAGTATGCACACGTCTGTTGTGGTCCTTTGCACTAACTTCCCAAGATTACTTCCAAAGTGCTAAGAGTTGATTGGTATAGCTTTACGACAGCATATACTTCCAGGTCTTGCACAGAACCCTGAGGGAAGCTAAAGCGTGGGAGCATGGCTATATGTTTTAACTTTGCCCGCCAGCTGACTTCCCCATCGGCAAAAATGACTGATTGACTTCTCTCGACTGGGAGTTAAAAATACCAAGGCATTGCTGACAGTCCTATGAAAAATAGGTCTTCGATGATTTCTATGTTCATTTTTTCTCATTTTTTTGTCGGGCAAAATAGGAAGACTTGTCGATAAGTCGTGGGCATTAGAGGAAGTAGACGAGAGGGCTTTGCGAAGTTGTAGACCTAATTACCCAAGAAGCCTAGATTGTCAACAACATAAAGACAAACACAGACTATTAGATGTTGTAAGGACAGTGTATGTATGTTGACGTTCATATGAGTATTTATTGTGATTGAGTTATCCTTACATTTCGATAGATTTTATATATATATATATATATATATATATATATATATATATATATATATATATATATATATATATATATTTGTTTATATATTATCATAAGTAGAAGAAATAGTACAAAGATGTTAAATATATTTAGCTGGTTTTTTTAGTAGAGAATATATTTAATACACTACAAGAGTGGGAAGAAACGAGGAAACTCCAATGGCACATCATCAACATATCTATACATATGTCAATACATGTAATCTACATGAATTTCTTTAACTACTACAGACACCTTAAAATAGGGGTCAGTTGACAAGCGAAGTAGTCTATGGGATAATTAAAGGTAGGTACGGATTGGCTTCAGATAAGATATTGAAGCCATAGCAATCCTGTTTTGCGATAAGATGTCATAATTAGGATTCGCTACTTTTTAATCCAGTTCATCTGGCATTACCCTAGTTTCAGGATACAAAAAATCTGAAGCCACTTCTGAAGCCAACTTCTATCGTGGTCCTGTTTCATAATCATTTCTTGGAGACACTTGACTATAATAAGAGAAGACGTGGTTACTGACCCCGTAGGATGGCCGTGCAAGAAACATATTTTATGGGAGAAAAGACCTGGAAAGGACATCCTCATGGGCCCAGTCACTACATTCTCTTATCATACATACGTAAATATCATAAAAAAAACGCCATTTTATGTACTTATAAAGCACACTACTGGCACAGTTCAGCAACACATTCACTATACACAAGCTCAGTGAGCTTAAAATCATTTATACTGCACCCCTAGCAGCGAGTAGTATTTCCTAGACGTTCGGCCATAGGTATACGATAGTAGAAATCTTTAAACCTTTAAGGACGGCCGCCTATGGGAGAACTACTCACATGGGGACGGCTACTAGTGACAAAATACAGTTCTAGGGGACGGGTGCATTGGCCTCTAAACTCAACATTCGAAGGTTTATCACGTGATATAATTTGTTATCCCTATTATTATTATTTCTATTTAGAATTCAATAATTTGATATTACACTTAAATTTTGTGCAAATTTCAAGTTTATTGTTAAGATATTTCCTTTTCAAAAACAATTTTATGAATATCCAGCAAATGATTCCTTAAGGCATCATCCGCCCCCTGCGGTTTGATGCCTTAAGGCATCATCCACCCTGAAAGGGTTAACCATTGAAATATTTAAAAGACTGAATATGAGGAATCTGACAAATAAGAGACTGAATCTCTAACACCCTCCAGGATGTTTCTCAGTATCTCTCTTCCTCACTCACTTACTTCACGCCTCAGGAAGTCGGCATTAGTTCCACTCTTTTAGTTTTCAAGACCGAAAAAGGCGGCACCTTCTGTGGGCGTTACTGCCATTTGACGGCGGGGAATTATCTATGGGCCAATAATTTCCCAGGACTAGCCTTAAGGCAGACAACCCCCACCCAACCCTCCCTCTCTCACACACACCTTCAGTCGGTCGCCCGGCATATATTTGATACTAACTCAAGTGAGTCGAAAGTGAAGGGTGGAAGGGTCTCACGAAAAGTGTCGATTTGTGGGACTCACAGACTCGGGCAGGGCTGCAGTCAGAGCTGTAGGATTTAGCGTATTGAGACCTGAATTCCCAATAGACAATCTAGCGGGTGTGATTGACGACGCGGCCCGTGTAATAGGTAGAACTGCGCCTAAGGGAGATTACCGTTGTGCTACCTAAAGCCCATCGGACGGGTCCATGAAGCATCGTCAGAAGCGGCGAGTGGTATGGCCGCCTATCCGGCTATTCTATTAATGTGGGCATTAGGAGGTATTTTATTGATACAAATGATGCCTGCACATAATGCCCGCTATCGTTACGGAGCCTACGCGGGGAGAGCGTCGATCGCTGTCGGCAGAGCATGCGCTCTACACTGACAATCGCAAACGGGAACGCTGGATTGTGTCGCATCGTTTGTCACGACCCCGAATAAAGCCATTCGATTCATCTTCTCTAAGCACAGTTTTTGCCTGCTGGAGCTTTTTACCAGCAGTATCACCAGAGTCTCCGATTGGAGAATGAGATCGCCGCTGGTGTTTTTTGTCCGGCAGGTGGGACATTAAACGGTTATGGAGAGCTTGGGACGCGCGTCGGATTGTTCTCGGCGTGTTCACTGACTGAATGGTGGCGTCTACTTGTCAACCAGCGGAATCGCACATCAATTCAAGGCAGGCGTTTTGTCGTCTGCTACAGAAAAATATAAATGTCCGACAGTATTTAATATCGCCATCTGAGCACAATTTCACAGAGTAAAAAAGGAATTCACATAGTGGGATTCTGTTACCACAAAAGGGAATTTGTCTGGGACAATTTCTGTTGAGATTAGATCGACTGGAACATAATCTCCTCGTCTGAAGGGTAGTGTAGTGGGATTCATACGGTGGGATTTATGTACCTCACAGCGTGTTTTCCTGAGACAAATCCTGCTGAGATTCTGTAGTCGAACACAATTTTTTCGTCTAAATTATTTCCCTGATACATGTTTCCCCCTGTAATTGTTAAATACATTTCCCCCTAAAAGGGAACGGAATTACATGATATTTTGAACCCTGCGAGGTACATGAATCCCACCGTGTGAATTCCACTTTGGGTCTCGCTCACACTGTGAATGGTAGACAAATTTAGCATAAATGAACAGCCTTGGATCATTTTTGCAAAATGCATTTTTCTTTAGAGACCCTATAGGATTGATTTCCTATTTGTTCAACTGCTTGAACGCATCAGTGGTTGTAGCAGTCCGAACCTAAATAGAGAGGCTCGACTATAACTTTATGCTATCAAAGGGAGAAGATATACTTCCGGCATTGGTCTAGATGTTAATATTAAATTGTGTATCGAGACATGATAAGTGTGCATGAATGAAATATATTCGAGTTGTTTTGGTCGCAAATATCCGACCAACTATTCGCTGAGTTGGAAGAACTAGGTGAATATGTCGGACCAAAACAACAGATGTAATTCAGACACACTAGCGATATCTCCTTATTATCATATTCCTGGAAATCACAATCAAACGCTATTTAAAACAAGTCATGTGGTACGGAGTGCAGGAACAATTAGTTCGTGTACAGTGTGCAGAATGTAATCCGTAGGTATATGAAATAATATTCTGCCTCCTCATTTTGAAGAGATCTTGAGTGATATGATGTTACTTAGATTTTTTACCCACTACTTCAAAACAATCCTACATAATCCTACACAATCCAACGCCACTGTGCTAGATCATAATTGATATTATTTTCTTTAAACCACCGGAGAGCCTGTCTGTTGCCGGAATATATTTTCTTTCTTGCTATATTCCTAAAGTTAACATCTTGTTTTCTTTTGACCATATCGATGCTATGCTAATTATGGAAGTTATATTATGGCGTGGAAGTGATTTAAAAGCGGGGAATGGTGATATGTATACAACTACTTCGGTTCTTGAATGCCCATACCTACACACTCAAACGTTCTTCTGGCATTTATTTTGCTGTGATATCTCAATGTGCGTTTCAACGACATCAAAGGATAAAACTGCATCATTCACCTGATCTCGACTAGCTGGGCAGATGGAGAAGAATGCCAGATTTTAAACTTTAAACGTCGTCACTGCGGGACTACCTTGAATAATTTCACTGCGGGATTAACTTGAATAATATCACTGCAGAGTTATCTTGTGGAGTGTCACTGCCTTGTGGAACGTCAATACAGGATTATCTTGTAGAATGTCACTGTGACACTGCCTTGTGGAATGTTAATGCGGGATTACTTTGTGGAATATCACTGCGAGACTACCTTGGCTATAGTCTATTGTCGATCGTCCCGCAGTGGCGACCTTGCTTATTGTCACTACGGAGCTACAATTGGAATCACTCCTCACAAAATGCCCATGTCTGACGACAGTGTAATTCTCATTCGTCTGATGCGACATTGCTTACTTGAGTATTAAATAAGCATTTGACAGTGAACAACAGTATGATATTCATGAATTCGGCAGAAACTTATATTTGCCTGAAATAGACAACCAGACAATAGACTAAAACCTCTCATCAAAGATCGTCTACTGAATAAGAATAAACTGTTTTAGTTCCCCGATTGATAACAAGGGGGCATCGCATGTATTCTGTCTGTGACGTCAGAAAGTAATGGCGGGAAGCAGCTGCTGGAGACGCTCCATAGAGAGAATGTCGTCTGCTGTGGTTTATGGCTGAAGAGACCCTTCGTTACGTTCTTGTGCTGTTTAATTACATCTGATAAAAACTGGTACGCTATCCTATTACTCGCTCTATTGATCAAAGACGGAAATCTAGGTCAGGGCCTTCCGGAGATTAGAATATTAGAATTATTCTTTTCGTTTAAGAAAACGTCGTGTATCGCTACATTTATTATGGACAGGGCTGTGGTGGCTTAACCCTTAGACAATGTTAATAGCTGAACTGGGTATGAAAAACTTAAACATCACAAGGATTTCATTATCTTTACATCTAAAAAGGTTTCGGGTGACATTTCCAGTCTACAGCGCTACCATTTATTGGGTCTAAATTACCACAAGGGTATTATAAAAACTTGACAAACTATCAATTACACATCGCATATGCAAGAAAATTCTAAATGTCATAGCAGGACGAGAGGCAGTTACTATTATTACAGTCATCATCGTTATTATCATTATCTACCGGTGATATTGTCATCAGTAAGCCGACATGGAATACAGCTGGGCATTTCTATAAAAGAGAATAATCAAGGAAAAAACTTGAAACCTACCATTAAACCCCAGTTTTATCTCAGTCCCCTACACTATACCATGTCATGTTATATCTTTTTTGTATTAACAGTTAAATCATGTATCTTGTTCATGACTTGAAAAAATCTAATGCTAACACATCAAATGGATGAACGGCCAATATGTCCGAAATTGATTTTCTTAAATGAATAAAAATGAAAAAAAGACCGGCCTGATCATGTGTATCCCTGGCACCAGCTGCCACAAATAATTGATTGATTAAGCTAGGTCTCCAGCTTATACATGTAGGAAAGTATTCTGGTATAAAATGAAGAGGGTTGAAAGCTGCATATTCGATCATTCCTATAGTACGAAGGGAACTGATGAGTTCTTGTTCTGTGTCCCAGTTCGCCATCAAGTTTGGAGTGCGCAGGAATATGAAAGAGGCGATAGCTGAGTGAATATTCTGAGGCCCTTCAAACAAGATGGCGAGCAATGATATAGATGAAACACGTATATGTGTCTGATTTTATCTTAGCCTGGACAACTTATTTGTTTAATACCCATTTAGTATGAGTTACCACACTCGCAAACCTGTTGAGTATGTGTTCCTAGTGTAGTTTATGAACGTTTATACCAAGCTAATGGATAGTAAACAATAACCTGTGGCTAAGTAGAATTTGTTTCAAACGATAGTGAAACTGTATTGAAATGCGTGTGTTGTCTTTTTGTATATAAGTGTATCTCTGTAGTCGGATTAAGTGGAAGATCACTTGATATTGACAGTGAATTGATTCCTCTGAAGAAAAAAACTATAAAGAAAGATAATAATAACAATGATAATGGGGTCAAGTTCCAGCTGTCAACCTAGTCTTCTCAGCTCTATAAAAGGCACAAATGAATCCCTGATTTCATACATCTGAATGTATAAATGATGCTCAAGTCCGATGTTGATATTTTCCATATAATATAAAGTATGTCATGATTATTTAGATAGGAAGGGTAGTTTTCTTTTCCATATTGCATTCCCGTGAAATTTCTTTGTATAACATGAAAATAAAAGTGCCTCTTAAATTCACATTATCCCTGCTCAGAAGAGCGGTGAATAGCACCTTAGCACATAAACATAAAAAAGAATGACGGCATTTAAGAATTGACGTTCAGGAAATCTATCAGATAGCGGAAAATAGCAATGTATATTGCCATAGCTGCATATTCACAACAAACCAATCCCTTCAGAAACCAGGATTTGTACTAGTCCTATGGTTTGGACCTGAATAGCTCAGTGGAAACTCGTTCCTCCCTGATCATGAGTGACACCGCTCAGTGTGTGGATAACTGGATTTCTGGGCATGGCCGGTGAGTAGCTCAGTGGAGACCGTGGGGAACATGATAGTGAGCTGCTCCATTTAAAGGCATATCGGACAATTTACCTTGGAAATTAAAACCCATGTCAATTTTCTGTAATTTGAATATACTGATCTTCAATATAGAACACATTGTTGATTCAAAAAGTGCGGGTCACCATGTTAGTTTTTGATTTGGAGATAAATGTCAAGATGATATTATGATAGAATATGTAGCAATGCTGAAGAGTTATTTTCCACGTAGGAAAACCCATGTCATTGTCTTGAGACCTTCACAGTATATAGAAAATGTATTTGCTTTGATACGCTGGGCTGCTCTGTTATAGCCATGTTCAGTGAGATCTGGTTCAACGCAAACTACACAGAGTGTCTCGAAACAATATAAGGTAGAATGGTTTCTGGTATTGTAATGGTTGCCAGCCCTAGCCTCCGGGTTGGTAACCCAACTTTCAGAAAGATCTAATATCGAACATGCGATTGTATTGCCACTCAATGATCTATTACATAGGTCGGTTCTTTATTTGTGTAAAACATGAAAATAAAAATGCATCTTAAATTCACATTCTCCCTGCTCAGAACAGTGGTAAGCTGGTTTGAATCGATAATTGTCAGTATTTGTTAAATCGGCAGGTGGCGCCACTGTGTGTTGTAGGATATGTCTTTAAGAGACTCAACGAGCAGGACACAGAGACTGGGGCGAGCGGCTCGGTTCAGTAGGTGAAGGAGACGAGCCGTGACTGACCGGAATAAGAGCTAATCACCAATGTCAAACTGAGTGAGTGACCTTCACTTGACCTTCTCCGTTATACAAAGCAACTATGGTCGGGCTGTGCTTGGGTTGAGGGTTTGTTAAAGTCAGGTGGTTCAGTGGGTGCACGTGTGCACGTGGGGTTGTGGATGTGGATTCGTTCCGAACTCAGCAAGTGAAATGTTTCATTCTACACAAATCAAGATCTTCAAGGTTTTTCTAACTACGTTTTTGTAAGAGATTTATCTATACTGACAAGCACACAACCTGGGTATACTGGTCTTCACGTGCCGCCAGTTTTGATCACTTTCTGTTACATTATTTTAGTCTTTCGATAGCATACATAAGGGTTACATAAGGGTGGATTGATTATAATTCCCATATAAAGTGATAGGGTGCATGATAGGAGTACATGCGAATAAAACTGAATAGATTTGATAATTGATCAATGTATAGAGAAACAATATTGTTAGATCAATATCAGATCAGTTCGTTTCAGTTCATGGTATGATTTAGCACGTGTTCAGGTTATTTTTTTAGATCCATATTCGAAACTCAGATAGAGGTGACGAGGTATGTTGACGAGTCTTGTGCGACTTCGCAATTGAGGTATGTTGAATCCTTTTCCGTTCTCCATCGGACCAAGGACCAGGGATCGTAGTGGATATTTTGTTTCGGATGTGCATTTTGATAAATGAGAGTTTAATCGTTAAAGATCGACGATTCAGAGGGTTGTTGAATAATCTAGTGTTTTCCGGGACGAGAACGGTGACGACATATATTTTAATGAAAGATGACAATATTATCATGAAACATCACGAAATTTCATATGATTGTTTATATGGAATGAATTGTCTTCGCGGCATGATATCACGAAGCGGAGCTGAGTGATATCTGTACCAGAAGACAATGAATGGCATATAAACAATTATATGAAATTGAGTGATGTTTAGATTTTCTCCTACCCTGTCACACGTTTTTTTACTTCATATGTCACCAGTGGCATATAAATATTTTATGCCATAACCGTGGTATACAGTCACACCATGTTAAGTCTATGGAGATTTATATGAGGGGTAGGATAAAGACGGCCTTTGGATAGTCATGTTGTCTAACTGGTGTCATCCAGTAGGTAAAGAAATCCTCGTCTAGGTGTTATTCAAATGTCGTTTAAGTCACTCAGATCGTTTGTGAGGGAAAAATGCACGAGGTCTATAATCACTGTAGGTGGCGCAACAAAGTGACATTTTGGGTAACTGATTTCATCATTTATAATTGTAAATAAATCTGACTTAATATTTCAGATATTTCCTCTCTAACAATTAAACTTCACATTAAGGTCCATTATAAACATATTCCTACTGATTTGATTGATTTACGAGGTTGATCTTCACTTAAAATACCCCAGGGGGTGTTATCCATTAAGACGCTTTTTTCTATGCAAATGAGACCTAGGGATATTCTGTGTTAAATTTATTCAACGATTTTGTACCAGGAGGAATTTCTCCTTTCCTAGGAGTCATGCGGGACATGAATTTAAATCTATAAAACGACGATGTCGTAAGAAATATCGTTGGAGCAGAAACTGTCGTTCGTCCAAATTATTCAAGAACCCTCAGGTGTGGCTCTGTGTTCTAGAGATATGGTGCAGGTGAGGTGGGGGGTTAAATAAGGTTGAAATAAAGGACACATATGTTTGAAGCCCTAGTAAGCAGCCTTAGGCTAAGGGTTTCTTGTGTTTTTTTAATCAATTGAGTTTAATGACAGAAGTGTTCTTCCTTTCTGAGGACACACGTTGTTCAAAACATTCGATAGTTGATAAGTGATAGTTGACAAGGTTTATGACTGAATACCTTTTAAGGACATAGTTACCTTGACAGGACTAAGACAAATTTTACACACCTTCCATACATATTCTTTTATACTATACCATCTTTGTGTCTGCTTAAGGTAAGTTGTGTGCTTAGGGGATCTGTAGTGGTGGTGTCTTGGTATGTTAGGGGTTGCCTTGGTGATTTCTGCTAGATGATACGGTCGTCTACAAACATCATGATAATGAATTGTGACTAGCTTGCTGAGTTGGTGGTGTATTTGTTATGGGAGAGGTCTGGCAAAGAGATGATGTTAAAGCTAGAGTAAGGGTTATGATAAGAAAACGTGGTTACTGAGCCTGTAGTCGTTGGAGATCTTTTGTCCCCTAAAATGGATTCTGATGCAAAAGGAGGAGGGTCAAATTTATGTGACAAAGTAAAGAAAATGGCATCCATACGAGCTCATTCATTACATTTTCTTATTATCATTTACCTTATAAAATCAGGAATGATACAGTTTACAATACAATTATGCAATAGAGATGAGAGTTGGAGATGTGCCTATGCAGTGTATGTGGTGGGTCTTGATTCTAGGATGAGGGTAGCAAAGGATCTATAAAACCCATCTTGTATCTCCAATCTCAAATTTCACTTTTTAGAAGGCTTGGCGGGTGTCATCCCTGTCGTACCTTTCTGTATTTCACACAACAAAAAAGGCAATAATCACAATGGGATGCTGGCTCTGAAACAAGTGTCCACAACTGGACAGAGGGCCATCTGACAGTGGCCATCTCCGAGCGTCACCCCCCCCCCCCCCCCCCCCTCAGTCTCTGCAGACAGGGCGACAGGTTGACGGAACACTCTACCCCCTGACGACCCGTCCGTAGTCTCTGTCCACCCGCTCCGAGCAGCCCCGAGCTGCTCCGAGCTGCTCCGCGCTGTCCGGGAGGTGCTCGCCCGGGGGCAGACCGTCCCGCGGGGCGCGTGTCTCCGTGTCCAGGCGTGTCCACGTCCGGCAAAGTCTGTCTGAAAGACGGGGCGTCGTCCCCCGAGCTTTGCCTTCAGTCTCGGGATAACATCTCCAAGCCAGGCCCTGCCACCCTGTGTGTCGGCCTCACTACAGAGCATCTACGCACTGTGAGCCTGGACATCCCTGGTTGAATATTACTCATTCCCTGTGACAACTCTGACAACTGTAATAAAGTTACAGCTCCCAGAAAATAGACAATATGTCCAAGCAGCATTAACCAGGGTAGTAGTGAGAGAAAATGTGGTTACTGAGCCCGTATGGATGGTCGTTCAAGGTCTTTTGTACTATAAATTATTATATGCGACACAAAGCCCTACGGGATCAGTCACTACAATTCATTATATATACCTAAATCATACTAATAACGCCATATTTTATATTTACGAAGTATTCATGACATGTTGATTTACTACGTTACAGAAAATTATTTATACTGTATCCCTAACAGTTGGTAGTATTTCATAGATGTTCGGTCATAGGAAAAGTGATGTGTCCACGGACCCCATTAAACAGTTGACAACAAGGTTGAAACAAAGCTTACATTTTCCCAAAACAAATAACACAAGTTCAGCTGAACTTCCTCCACCCCAATAGACCCCCCACCCCTCCACCACCCACTAGTGAACCTTGGCACTGCCAGACACATAAAACACTCCGTATTCACAAAGAAAAAGTCCTCAGAATGTACTGGTGAATTCACCAAATAAAGCCCATGTTTTTACAAATTGCAGTTAAATTCTCGGGTATGA
The DNA here is from genome assembly GCA_950022655.1 of Alentia gelatinosa. Taxonomy (NCBI): domain Eukaryota; kingdom Metazoa; phylum Annelida; class Polychaeta; order Phyllodocida; family Polynoidae; genus Alentia; species Alentia gelatinosa. The sequence continues at coordinate 21,617,094 of OX465590.1, read as the reverse complement.
AGAAGTTATTCGGGGAGAATGTTTTGGTGAATTTCACAAAAAAAGAGTTGCCTTTATAAGTTGTAGTTATTTTCTTGGGTAGTTAGAAGTTCTTCGGAGACGGTCGATTTGTGTTATTATCTGCGCAGTTCGCGAACTTCCCAAGTGGCCCCGACACTGTAGAGGGTCTCATGGATTACTCTGAAGTCTCCTTCCCCGCCCCATGTCCCCAGCGGCCACCAGTGCTAGCACACTGTATCCCCCTGATTATACCATTAAGCCCTCTCTGTCGGGAGAGTAATCCACAGGACAGGTCGCACGGTTTGTATAGGGCAGATAGGTAATGTTCCCTGGGGGCCGCTATTTTGCCCTGAGTAGACCTGTGTTCCCCACCGCTGGAGGTGAAAATGTAGATGTTCTTCACTACTGGAGATGCAACATTAAGTGAATGATGACAGGCCACTATCAGAATGCTAACCTTTCTCATATGTGAATGCGTAGATATAAACCTCTTATGATATACAGCCATGTCAGGATTTAATCGTTAAGTGATTTTAAACTGGGATATGTGTAGAGAGAAAATGGAGGCATTGTAAAACTTAAAAAATTTGGAAGAACAAAGAGTCGCAAAACAGGAATTATTCATTGAATGGTGGCGCCATATTGTTGGCCAACTGATGGCCTTTTCATGAACCAACGATGGTTCTGTCCCCTACAGCAAAGCGACCGTTGTAGGATGCAGGGTTCAGAGGGGTTGAAGGTCGGAAGTATGGACTGGAAGATGTAGAAGTAATATAAGACACATGCAGGTTCTGGATAGACAGTGGATTACAATAAGACCCCGCCGTCCTTGACCAAAGGGTCCGCTTACGTGGGGTGTCCACTTACACAGGGTTTTCAGTTTGTCTATGGTTCGGCTATGGAGTATATGGAGACATGGTTAATGTAACTGAATGGAGTTGTTTTGGTCAGAAATATTCACCTCTTTCTTTGATCTCTGTGAATATTTCCGACCAAAACAACAAGGAAAGGATATAAGTCAGTCACACCCACTATGTCTCCTTATCTGTATATACCTGGAAATCATTAGTAACACCATTGTGAAACTGACTAAATAGCAGAATGACAGTGGTCACGTGGTACGGAGGAACGTATGATATCATTTCGTCACTCAGAGACGAACGGAATTTGTCCTCCTCGCCAGTAAAAATAAAACATTCGCCTATAGGTTTATAAATATAATATCTATATAACATGTACATGTGAAATTACGGCACACACGGGGTGTTCGTTAGGCGAGGTTCTTCTGTAATTAGGTTTGTGGTTATCTTTGACATATTGATCTGTAATTTGATATGAGTTTGATATTTCTGTATATCAAAAAAAAAAAACATCAGCCTCACAAAGGTGCACAAGTCCAATGTATAGCTGAATGATGGTGATGGTGTTCTTTTTAGAATTGAAGAATGAAATGTACAACCAGTGTATGGCAATATTGTATGTAGCAGGGTCGAGGATAGTTATTTCAAAATGTATACCAAAAAGAAGAGAGAGTGTTCAGAATGAAGAGTCTTCTTGCCATTGCTGTAAATGCAATCCTATATGAGATGTTATGAGAATCACGTTTGGATCGAGAATGGGGACAAAGCACTTCTATATGATATGGACATAGAAGGACCATATTGAAACTGGAGACTAAGAATGTAATGTATTGCTAAACGTCTTACCCAATCGACTGACATAATTCATATGATATGGAATGTGATGACTTCATGTATGGATAGGACTTAAGGAAAAAGAAGAGATATAGAAAAGAAGATTTGAGTAACAAAATTTGAGACCGAGTCTGCTTTTGACCTGTCACCGGGTGATGAAGGTTTAAACTTGATTTGCAGGGACAAATACGTTAACATTTATATCTCCTCTATCAGGTGGCAGAGGAAGTCCATAATTACCCTTAGTCTTCAATTAATGACCAATCGACAGTAGAAGCTGAGTAGACAGCTGGAGGGGAATGGTAGGAGGACGACCGGGAGGCAAAGTGACAAGGATCGAAAAACATCTATGGATTTCAAATTGCAGACTCCTTCTCGTATTACATTTAGCACATTTGGATTCACTAAGTGTATTAAATGGCTTTAGAATTCAAGTTTAAGTAAGTTCTTTCAATAAACGTTGTGAATGTATTTTTCGGGAAATCACCTGTATTATCATTCATTCTGTATATTAATGTGAATAACATTCCATCACCCTCGAATACTGTTTTCAATAGAAGGCAACAAGCTCGTACATTATAACTACCCATATCCCAGGAACTTTCCTTTACCTTAGGCGCATGCCATTATTCATAGCATAGGCATATTGGGTAAACTAAAGTGGCGAAGCTCCTGGCGTAAAACTAACTTAGTGTTTCGTGTCTACTTATGACGTTACAAGGCCGGCTGTAGTAGGAGACTACTGAGGGGGCAGCTGCACTGTTAGAGCTATGTAAATTGGTTAAGTCACAACGTACGTCATGCTCACAAGATGGATGGGCTCCGGATGACAGCGGGTGAACCTTGCAGGCCTATTGCTGTCAGGATGGTTAGACAGCAGCCGTGGTGCTGTGACGAGGGTGTCGCTGGTGAGGGTGTTTGTGGTGGCGGGGTGGTGGTAGTTCTAATGGTAGGACTGCAAGTTAAAGTTGGTGCGTTGATGGAGTAATAGATGGTGTTGGTGGTCAAAGATCTGGTGGTTGACTGCAAGTTAAAGTTGGTGTGTTGGTGGAGTAATAGATGGTGTTGGTGGTAGTTCTAATGGTAGGACTGCAAGTTAAAGGTGGTGTTGGTGGGTGCAAGTTAAAGTTGGTGTGTTGGTGGAGTGATAGATGGTGTTGGTGGTGGTAGTTCTAATGGTAGGACTGCAAGTTAAAGTTGGTGTGTTGGTGGAGTAATAGATGGTGTTGGTGGTAGGGTGGTAGGGTGGTAGGGTGGTTGTGGTGGTTGTGGTGGCTGTGGTGGTGGTAGGAGTGCATATTAATGTTGGGGTGTTGGTGCAGTGATAGATGGTGTTATTGGTAGGGTAGTGGTGACGGTAGGACTGCAGGTTCAAGTTGGTTTGTTGATGGAGTAATAGATGGTGTTGGTGGTAGGGAGTTGGTCGATGTAGGGAAGAAAAGAGCTATTGGTGGTGATGGGAGCACGGGTGTTGCCCGAGGGATGGATGTTAGTTGTAGACTAATGGCTGGAAGTAATAGACGTGATCCCTGGATGCATTTCTAGTCCTAGTACACCCAGTACGTGAGGGCTTGAAGCATCATTTCAAAAATTTAAGTAATTTATATTTTTTTGATGAAATGTTGCGAATATTCTGATAATATTTATGTAAAACTATATCATAGTTAATATCATAATAATCATATAGCATCCTGATTATTTTGGATACCCATGGAGGTGTGATATAATGGCACCACTGTGGATATTGTAGAGTGTACTACAGAGCCTAAAATGGTACTGCAGCAGCATATTTCAAGGAGTGTATTTGGTACTTTGCAGTGTAGTAAAAGGGTCAAGGATGATGAAATGCGATGATTGTTGAAGGGAGAATAATTGTCAAAGGAAATTTGAGTGGCTATAATGGCGTAAACATGTTTACAGTGGAGGGACTAAAGATGGTGGGAGTGGTACTTGTAAAAGCCGGGATTTGAGTTGTCGGACCAATGTTGATTCACAGACAGATAAAGGTAACTTGGGAGAAGGCCGAGCAGAAGGTGTAGCGGGGTTCTCACTCAGGGACTATTGTATCTAAGACTGTACTTCGCACCTTTCCCCTAGTCTCATACACTAACCCTTTAGTACGTAAATATCATTGCATGTTTTTGACAGTTAAAAGGGCCAATGGCGAATCGGCTTCACATGGAAGGGCACACCGGGTACATAGTCTCAAACAAAGTCCCAGTGAACACTCACCCTGGGACTCAAATGCCCTTGCGGTGAGGGGTGTAAAGTGGGATTCACACGATGGGATTCACGTACCTCATAGCCCGTTTTTCTGAGACAAATCCTGTTGAGATTCGGTACTGGGACACAATCTCCTCGTGTGAATGACAGTGTTCCTTATTGCTGAGACAAGTTTTTTTCCCTTGCAATTGTCGGCGACAATCACTCCTAACAAGGAACAGAATGAGATTTTGACTTTAAACAGGTTTAAAATTTAGAGGGGTATTTTGGTGAGACAAATGTATTTCACACGTTCTCCCCCAATCTGTGAGTCTCAGTGGTCTCAAATAACACCTATTCACATGGGGAAGCACCATGAGTCGGCAACTGTGTACCCTGTGTACCCTGTGTAGGGGTGTAGGGGTGAGACTATTTATCCTACCCCTAATATAAAATCCCATAGGCTTAACATTGGGTTTCCGTATGCCACGCTGACTGGCATACGGAGTTTTATATGCCACAAGTGGCATATGGCATTGTTATCATGTAATATTCCAAAATCGAGGAGATAGGGTAGGATAATGGCTCCGGACTTCACTCGGCTTCGCCTCATGAAGTCACTTTGCCAAACTCCAGTCGTGGAATACGGTGGACAAGATTAGACCTCATCCAGTTTTACGATAGTACCTGTTAAGTCTTCCAATGTGAATTGAATCTGCCAGGACACCCCAATGTGTCAAACTTTGTATCCTGCTGGAAATTGCAGCTGACTGATGCAAAGGTGTGAAGTACACCAGTCTCAGGTCCATTTGTCCCAACGTGTGAATCCCACTTAAGAGATGTGTACACCTGCTTGCAGACTTCTTATTGGTTAGGTTGGGTACTTAGTTGGCGACTCAGCATTGGGTCAATTTGTAAAGCTTTAAGCCGGAGACACATCAAGCGAGAAAGGCAGCGATTTATGGAATCGCCAACACAAAATGGCGTGTATCTGAGCTATTATTTCATATTTTGCTTGCTTTATTAATATTGCTTCTGATACGCTAAATTATCGGTGGCGATTATTGGCGATTCCTCAGATCGCCCCCTTGACTCGCTTGGTGTGTCCCCGGCATTAGCTTCTTAAACGAGTGCCGAGTTGACCGTGACCAATCAACTCAGTCTGAAGTACCTCATTGACCCACTGGTGTTTGACCTTTTTGGGCCCTCCAAAGGTGTAGAAGTTGTTATTTACCAAATGTTGCAGCAAATGACCCACAGACTGAATAAAATAAAAAACCTTTTGATTGTTGATTCTTTCTAATTCCACGCTCATCAATAATGAATACTATTTCTTCACTAGTTTTACACTTTCCTATCATTCATTATGGTTTCAAGATCTCACCATCTTATATCATGTACTGAATTGATAGATTCACATCAGAAGAATTATTTCAAATGAGACACACTCTTCAACGACTCCAATGGGCGATATTGTCATTTCTGTGGATGTCACCAATTTGTCTTGAAGATGCAACTCGGCACGTCTTTAATTATTGGGCGCTTCTTAATTGGATGGAGTCAGTGACCTGGCCTCCAACTGAGTGTGCCTGGAATAATGGTCAGGTTTGACAAATTATCTCTGTCTGATTTCAACAGTTCCTAACTTTGTATTTTGCCTAGGCTTTCACCAGGCCCCTTTTCACCTTTTCTTTCCAAAGACTATTCATTTTATTCTCTTAAACCATACAAGTTGGAATCAGTTTCTTTCATACTTCCAAATTTTGTCCTGTCTCTCCACCTTTCTATTTCTCCCGCTCGCACATTTCAAGTTCGCTAGCTTTCCGCTGCTTCAAAGCCCTTCCTTACCCCTTTACTGGACTTCTGTGCCTAGATCTGCATTAAGCGAACGCTACCTGGACACATTTTACGGCGGTGCAATACAACTTATCAGGAGCAGGCTCCTTTAGTTCCTAAAGTGTTCTCCACTGGTCGTCGACCCAGCCGACAATATATGTTCAAACCGTTTTATTTATCTCACCCCTGAAATGAATATCCATAGGCTTAATACTGGGAACTCGTTCTCCATGCCCCTACAAGTATTACAGTCCGTTCTCCAAGATCTATATCCTGTTTGTTGTCCGTTCTTTCAGTGTGTACATGGGTGAGATAAATACAGAAAGCAACTCGTTTTGGTTACAGAAGTCATTCTCCAACTCGTTTGAATGCTACGTGATATTAACTCGCCTGTCGCCTCGTTCATATCACTCAGCATCAAACTCGTGGAGAACGACGACTTTGACCAAAACTTGTTGGTTTCTTCTTTAATCCCTCATAGGGAGCACAACATTCTGCCGCGCCAGTCTCGGTCCAGTTACGATTTAATTCTCAAAGAGGCATTTGATAGGGTGATTTGCCCAAGTGATGAAATACGATAAAAGATGCTTTGAGAACAGGCAATTGTTATCAGATCTTCTATTGACACCAAGTTTTGCATTTTACATATTTCGTAAATAGATACAGCGATTCCTATCAGTGCACTTCTTTTAGTAAGCAAAAATGGTAGTGATGATCCTCTAAACTCCTAAAGAAGAACTAAAAGACGGTAACGTTTTTATAGTCCCATGGGGATTGCTTATAAAGTAGCACTGGTGGCCGGTTATAACTCGATTTCCGTAAGTGTATTTATTGTTGATACTGGAATGATGTTTGAGGTGGGTCTGGTTTCATAAATCTATCATGTATCTGTATCAGCTCAGCACACATTTGAATGGGTGTTTTGTGTCATAGTAGCTAAATTTTGGGTTGCTGATTGGTCTATCATTTGATCACATGATAACAATTCCGTATTCCATTAGTGGCATACGAAACTCTGTATGCCAGTCAGCGTGGCATACGGGAACTCAATTTTAAGCCTATGGGATTTTATATTAGGGGTATGAAAGAAGACCTTTCCTGCTCCTCATATGTACATGAGAATGTGCACAAAAGATGTAATTTTAATAGAAGACCCCAAAACCCCGGGTAAATCCAAAAAAGGTTTAAAAAGTCCTAAAATTCTCGAGAAAATGTACCAAGGCACCATGTATAGGAAAACCTTACTAAAACAGTCTTGTGTTGTATGCCCTGCAAAAAAAGAGGTGCCCTCTGGTGTGTAACCCTATATCTTTGCTCATTTCACAGAGGAGATTGAAGATGCCCTCGCCTGTGAATCCTTGGCGGAACACCATTGAAGTGTTTAGAGGTGTTTTCCTTGCGGGTGGGAAAGTTCTGACCAGATTCAACATCTTCGAATGGCCATGTCCAGGTTGTCCAGGCGCTACTCATTGCTACACTCAGCCGTTATCACCATCGGGCCTGCCCTGAAGGCCGATATCGACTGGTTCTGGGCCTACGCCGAGTCGACAAATGGACGGCACTACTTTGGGGATCAACCAGCCATGCCCGCGATGATTCTACACCTTGATGAGGAACTATTGGTCAATGCATCATTTGCCTTCTGGTCATAAGATTTCGCGTACATAGTAATGGAGGCCATTGTTTCTGAGGAGATAAAGAAAAAATCTTTGGATCAGTGTCGTTCCTTATCCTTGTGTTGACAATGTCGTCCCCCTGATACCACATTTCATAGTTTTCCTCAGGTGAGTGCAACCCTTAAATATAGGATTAGTCTAGTCAATCTATGACATTTTTGGGCCTAACCCACCACAAATTGCAATACAATTTTTTTCTTCACAATACATCTCAGGAAGGTCCCCAGGACACTATATTAAAAATCCGCCAAAATCCCCCTTGGGGAAATATGTCTAATCTGCATAAATCCAACATGCCCATTAGAATCACTCAAAATTCCTAAAAGACCAACATAGGCCACTGAAATTGAGACATATTTTGACATTTCTCAAAAAGTATTTGGTGGATTCCTTAGATATTTGGCAAAACTATTGGGATGACATGGAGCTATCAGCCTGTGTCGCCATCTTGATTTTTCCCACGGTCAAGGTCCCCAAATGGTATATTTCCTTCCAAAATATCACAATATTACCTATAAGGATTTACAATAGTTTCTATAACTTGTTCTGATATAGCTGTATTTAAACTTGAATAATATGTTTGGATACCCAGCACCATACCATAGCAATGTCCTAAAGCAAGTCTTCCCATCATGCACCAATAAGCCACAGTGAGGTCAAAGGTCATGGTATCTGTTCATACATAGACCACTGATATTGAAACATATGTTATCATATCTTTAAGAATATTTCACCACTCTCTTAGATATTTAAGACAAGGATTAAAATTCCATGATTCTCTAAGATGCTACAACAATCAAACATTTTTCCAAGGTCAAGGTCACTAAAAGGAATGCTTTTCTCAAAATTTGACCAAATATCCAATTACAAATTGTAGTAGTTTCTATAAATTGACCTCACAGTCTTGTGAAATTGTTTTCCCATCATGCATCATTAACCCATATGGCATCAACCGTGCTAGGGTGGGATGATGCCATATGGCATCATCTGTGCTAGGGTGGGTGATGCCAAAAGGCATCATTTTCTTAAATTTGCAAAATTTTGTTTTTGTGGAATGAAATAGGATATATTGGATATATAATTATGAAATTTTCAAATAATATAGATGCAACACCTAGGTAACGATTTCTGGTGAAATGGAAAATAAGGTTAATGAGTGCATATTTTATCATGTCCTAAACTATAGAACTATCACAATTGGCCTGATACTTCCCGCCCCCTGACGGTATGAATTACCACTAGTACCCACCCTTAACCACATACTATTACCACAGGTACCGGCCCTTAAAGGGCTAAGTGAGAACAATGTCAATGGTCAAGGTAACATTCTATAGAAAATCACAAATACACCAAATCTGATAGGAAATTGAGATTAAAATTGAAATTGAGAACATCTTAAGATATCTTTAATAATATATGATATTGAACCCTTCCATATTTGACCAAAAGATCAATATTTTACAGTGCTATTGAAAATAGTTAATAACTACCTATGTAATTTTCATAATTTGATGAGCAGTTAAATCATGTAAATATTTATTCTATGAGACTGTGCACCTAAAAATAATTAGTTTATCTTTTTTAATTACTTGAAAATACCATCTAGAAGTTGTTTTATGTCTATTTGTCCACAGCTGTAGGTGTTTTGAAGGCCATATTTGATTTTTGCAAATCAATCATATTTCCCCAAGGGGGATTTTGGCGGATTTTTAGTATGTTGATTTGGAGACCTGTCTGAAATGCATTGTGAAGAAAAAAATTGTATTGCAATTTGTGGTGGGTCAAACCCTAAATTGACTAGACTAGATAGCGATCCGTTAAGGTTACCTTCTGGTGGTCTATAAAATTATATTATAAGAACCATTTTTTTTAAGTAATATGCTTATTTCCTTTGAATACTAATGTAGCAGTTGCTGGGTATTTACTTGTGTTCCTACTCAGACATGATCTTATAGTATAGACAATACCCAGCATTTCAGTGCCCATAGGCTTGTTTGTTTATAGGACAGTTCAGTTCGGCCGATGTTTCTAATCACAAACGTAGCAGAATCTGCAGCTTGATTAACAGGCTTTATTTATCATACACAGCTACAGTTAAGGGAAAGCTGGGGCTTTATACCATGTAAAGCAGCACCTTATTAACAAGCGTTAAGTATCACTGATAAGGGGGGAGTTGGCCCAGCTAACCAGGGTTAGCAGGCCACCTCAACCATGAGACAATATGGAAGTCCACACAATGAGGACCAAAGCTGATGTATCTCCTAGGAGACGTTCAAAGCAAGAGCATGCCGACCTGCCGAGAAACCCACCTTTTTTTGTAACATTTCTTTTATTGAGGTCTCTCATTACAGAATGTTCTTGAGTTTTTATAACAAACATAATTAAATACCGCGAAGTTCTTTTGACAACCAATTAAAGAGGCCTTAAGCATCAGCTTATTTCGAAGCTGGATTTCGTCGCGCAGGCCTGTAGCCAGCGTAGGAGATACAGATTTTTATACTTATACCTTATATACAAGGCAAGTTACCGAATCTGGCACAGACCTATAGCACATCTGTGAATGAGTTCTACTGAACAACACGACAGCAGGGGTAGCATGCTCTAGTGAAGAACAGATATACACCAGTACTTGAGTCACTACACTAATTTTTCAAAATTGGTTAACAGGTGTGCCCCCACTATTCCTTAGTAGATAAGACTTTTCTTTTCAATAAACGGTCTGGTTCCTAGCAGCCCCTTCCACTCCATCATTCTTTGTGGGTGTTTCTATATTATGTTTACTTCTCTACTCAAGTCATGCAGGGGATTGAATTAGCTAAAGCGCATATCATAAATCATCGTGGATATTTACGGACACCCAATAAAGTATCAAAAATGAATATGAAAATACCCCAGGATACTAAACGTTGAGAAAAGGTGTTGATTGAATCAGTATATGTATGCCCGTGGGTCCCCTTGACGTCTCCACCTACCTCTGACCATCACACCACCCACGCCGTTTTGTAGTTAACTCCCACATTATGGTGTCTTTATGTCTCTGGAGGGAGCAGGGACCGAAGGTCAACAAGGACATTGGTCAGCCATGAAATTTTATCACTGCATAAAATAGAGCTGATAGAGGAGGCCATGTCGAATATGGATGGCCCGGTCTTTGTACCCGTTGTGAGAAAATAGGGGGTATACACAATTTTTTAATATATACACAATGTTAACTGGTTTCAGATACAAGTGGCCATAATTTCAGAGTAATAGTCGCGTAGTAATTTCCGAGCGAATTCAAGGATATTACATCCGAGTCTAGTCCGTGGAGTTACGACCGCTTTTATTTGACACCAATTTATACTATATCTATCATTCAGCATTCCAAATTGAAGTTAGAAAAGAAAAAGACGAAAATGACCGCCCATCTTCTCAAACGCTATACTACGCTGGTTCCCGGGGTATCCGCTAGGGGGCTCGGCGGAGATGTTAAGTAGCCAGCGGCGAACACAGGCGGAACCCAGCCAAACGCTATACAGGACATTCTTACGTAATCTCCGCTCTGTGTAGGGCGGGGATTACGACATCCTGTATTTCCCCCCCGGTGAATTGCGCAGTCCCTATATATATATATATAGGTTTAGTTTGGAGACTCTACAATCTCCACAACTATCTATAATCTCTCATATCAACATTATATAGCGCAAATATCATGTTCATAGTTAGTATTTTGGGGAATTTTTCGTTTTCTATATAAATAGGTGGGGTCATCATTATTCTGAAGATTGTGTTATACATGTGACTTTTCTTGTAGTTAACAAGTGTTAATCCCACGTAGTTCATATATGAGATCACTCAATAAAGATTTCTATATGGCTCAATACTTCAGTTCAAAGAGAATGTCTAGCGGGTTCCCAATATGATGATAACCTACGATTGCGTATTATTGTAAATGTTATAAATCCTTCCACTGGCATTTCATATGGATAACGTGACTACCTTACTCTTGTATGAGCTTGGCATTAAAGAAGCTATGGTCATTGCTGTCACCGTAAGGTTAGTCCCAGGACACAAGACCTCTGTGAAGAGGTCATTTCATGGTATCATCTGTCTTTGTTCTCTATATTTCGATTTTAATTTCATATTACAATCCAAGCAAGAAAGAATGTGATCTTCGCAGCTATTTTACTAATGATATGTCGTTCCAGCGAATAAAATCGAGATTGTTCCAATACACAATAATTCAAATGCAATTGGAAGTTCGTAAATTTACCCTATGCGCATGTGAGTAATACTAAACAATAAACATGGATTTCACTGAATTTGTAGCTCGGAAAATACGAATTATGCATAAAGAAGCATAGTGACCATGAATTCTAAACCTGAAACGGCTTTAAAGAAATGATCCCCGCCTATTTTATGGGTTCGTGGATGAAAATTCGCTTTGGTGCGATTTGAAGAGGAAGGAGAGCCGGGGTCCCAGTGGATATCAACTGTCAAATGTGAGGATCTTCATATTTCACACGATCTGCTGTTTTTCTCTCAACAACCTGCTCTTCAGTGACGTCTAACTTCGTGCAACGGAACAAAAGGCAATATTTACAATTAGGTTTATTCTATGTCTATCAAGATACAAGGTCTGCGTCAGAATCTGCGCTAATTTAAGACTTCAGACGAGTTACATTCAAAATAAGTTGTCTCCTGTTGATAGCCGGACAGTACTATCATGAAACATCACAAGATCTCAACGAAGACAACGAATGGCATTTAAACAATTATATGAAATTGAGTGATGTTTAGATTTTATCCTACCCTGTTACATGTTTTTACCTCCTTATGTCACCAGTGGCATAAAAATATTTTATGCCACAACCGTGGCCTACGGTCACACCATGTTAAGTCTATGGAGATTTATATGAGGGGTAGGATAAAATGGTAAATACAAACTAAAGTAAGTTTGTATTAAAGAACCAACAACAAATAGTTTGTTTCTTTATATTTCTTAGTTGTAACGGTTACATAGTGAATGATAAATATAAACATTTAAGGAAGTAACGGTTAGGTATAGACATTCATAAGCCTCTTTAGTTTCGTCTCCTTGGTTAATATGGAAGTAGAGAACTGTTTAATGAACGGGCGTCTGTCGGTTAAAAAGGTTTACTAGGTTCCCTCAGTAGTGTAAAATGGAATTCACACAGTGGGATTCATTTACCCCACAGGGTGTTTGTCTGAGACAAATCCTGCTGATATTCTCTACTAGAACACAATCTCCTCATCTGAATGGTAGGATTCTATTTCCCTGAGAGAAGTATTGTCCCCTGCAATTGTCGGCAACAATTACCCCTAACAAGATGCAAAAATCTTTTCACTTAAGTGGAATTCACACAATGAGATTTATGTACCTCACAGGGTGTTTGTCTGAAGTGGGATTCACACTGCACTGAAACATTTCCATGCACAAATAATGAAATGTATAAGAAATGTATAAGTAAGACTGTGAGCTCTTGTATAGCAGAAGTATAGGCATATCCCATATGAAACACCCTGGTAGCAAGATGGCTGTATCTAGGCCAGTGTGTCAGCACACAAGCAACCAAGGTGAAGGTCAGTAGGATGTAGCATTTGGGCCAGTGGGTCAGCGCCAGCACACCCAGTGCCCTACTTAGTAGGGATGGATCATTTGTGCCAGTAGGTCAGCAACTGCACATCTACTGTCCCACTTAGCTTGGGTCAGTAGGACAGGTCATTTGGATTAATAGGGCAGAGCATTGAGAGTGAGCATTTGGGACAATGACCTTGACACTGTAATGCATGCAACCTCAATACCAGCTATACATCATTCTGGGTTCTTAGTCTGGCATGTGAGAAACCTGTTAATACCTTGTGGATTACAATAAAGAAGCATTTCTAGTATTTGTAACATACTTCCCTACTATTCCTCTCCTCATATCACTGTAGACCAGTGCTGCACGCTGGCCTACAGTCCAGCCCAACACGAGTGGATTCATGTACCCCACAGGGTGTTTGTCTGAGACATATCCTGTTGAGATTATGTACTCGAACACAATATCCCCAACTAAATTGTAGGGTTCCATTTCCCCGAGGCATGTTTACACCTGTAATTGTTAGCGACATTTTCCCCTAAAAAGGAACAGAATCTCATGAGATGTTGAACCCTGTGAGGTACATGAATCCCACCGTGTGAATTCCACTTCAAACAAATCCTGCTAAGTTTCTATACTGCAACACAATCTCTTCGCCTGTATTATAGGGTTCCATTTCCCGGAGACAATTATCCCTAACAAGGTAAATGATCCACACAGATTCTCTAAAGATGATTTGGCATGCACATTTATTTTCTCTTTGTACTTAACTTCAGTTTTACTTTATCAATGCGTTTGAAATTAAATTACACGTACTTTTATCATAAATCATTGCTTTAAATCATTTTCCTCTCAAGATGATTGGCTTACAGGGCCTGCAAGGTCCAGTAAGTCATTCGGGGTCCCTGTGGGGTCCCTTTCCTGTATGGAAAATCTTTTTCATAGATCAATATATTTTATGGAATTTAAGAGATCAAATAGGATTCATAATAGTGAGGATAAACAGGCAACGCTTTTGGGCATCAAAATAGATGGGGTTTTTTTTTACATAAACTGGGCCAATAACGCGGGGTTTGGGTGCCTGGAGTATTTAGTAAATGATTGACTGCACGTTATTTTGGATTTAGCTTCAAGCTCGCACATCTTATGTGTCACAATAGCTAGTGGCCCTCTCCCCAATAAGCACTAATTATCGTTCTGCTAGAGGCCGCTAATGAACATAATGGGCAGGCGCAGCATAACGGTGAATAGTGTTTCTTTGTATTATCTTTGCTATATGTCGCCACATTGCTATAGATTTGATACTGTACAAGAACCCTCTTGGGCACTTGCTAAAATCAGACTGATGTACATTCTGACAAAATCATAAGGCTCATGGTATTGGTCTCCGATTGCCATAAAGTAAATTCATAAATATTTCTTCAGTTTGGAATTATCTACTAGGATATGTATAGAATCCTGTCTTCAGGGGGCTCCATGGCCAGACTGCAATTGTTTTCGTAAAATGTATTGGCTTGCAACAGTGAGGAGATGTAACAGTGAGAAGATTGTTACACAACTGACATCAATTATACAATCTAAGGAAAAAGAAATTGTTCGCCTAATAGCCTAACTCGAAATTAAACTCTATGATAGTTACAAAGTGTGATGTTTTAAATTGAAATAATTAGCTTTACATATTGTTGGGTTTGAGATGGAAGGCAGAATAATGCAATCAATTAATAGGTAAGTCTGATGGCAGCGAGGTTTCCTTAAGTGCAGTTTTTAAAATCATCCTAGGGAACAGTTGTGATGAATGTATATATATATCGCTCATCCTCTGAGAGTATCGTAATCGATGGCCTTTACAAGAGGGTAACGGTGTTGCTGACAGCAAATATTGTAATGTTACTAATAACAAAAGGGCTTTCTTTGATCGGGTAATGTTGACCTCGGGATGTTACCTTCAAAATAATTTCCTGGAAATTATATTCATATGAAGTATTGTCTATTATTGAAAACAAGCATCTATGAAAAGTAGGTTCTTGTAACCCTCGACACATATACATTAACAACAATTCTATTGGGAATAAATAGATTGAAAAGTTGAAATGAAGATCCTCTTCTCAATAGTTTTATTCTTTCAGACATCCATGCAATATAGACAACATATTGGTTATAATTGGTCATCAATTGATAATAGTTGCAATTGAAGACAGCTTAGAGAGATTATCTTCATAAAGGCTAAATGTTTAGGTCTCTGAGGGTGATGTTACTTTGAAATTTAAACTTTTGTTCAAATATTTTCTTTTATATATTTTGAATCATATCTGACTGGGCCTAATAAATTTAGAGGAGACGCTGTAATCAAACAAATTGAATTGCCCGATCTCGCTGGATCATTTTCCCCAAGAAATAGTTTTGAGAAAAAAATCAGCCTGATCGACTCTGTGCAATATTTTCGCATACGCTCGGATATCACTCCGCGTAAACTCCTCGGAGCATACAAACTTTTGTATCTGAAACCAGTCAATATTCTGTATATATCCAATACTGCTTTGACTGAGTAAAATGCGAGGGAACCATTCGTGTCCATGAAATAAAAATTTAGTGTTTTCATTCACGGAAATGATGGATCCAATTTATTTACTATAACTGCAAATTAGTTCCGAGGATCAGTTGGCCTTCGCGGCCCACCTGATTGAGACGTCATTACAACTTTCCCTACGTTCGACCACATCAATTTAAATAACACTCTTACAAAACCAAACCAGCTCGCGAATCAAATAGAAAGCTGTTTTTCGTGGAAAGGTCCATCAAACCATGACTGATGTATTTCATTTGGAGACATGTTACTGGTGCTCATACATCATCTGGGATTTTGTAATCTGGTCCGATGTCAGATTTCGGATGAGGTTTTAATGACAAATCGGTTATGCTGGACGTTTTCAGACCTGGGTTAAACTTTTTAACCATGACAGGTAACTTTCGGCAAATGATATGGATCAGCTGGCCATATCACATGACATTTCGCCATGGCGAAAGAAAAGGTGCACTCGGTTGATAGAGGTATTCTGCCTGAAAAGTGACTTTTTGTCAGAATGTAAAGTCTATATTGAATGTCACATACTCCCCTACAGTATCAGCCCGGTGGGGAATTACATACGCGGACGGCTGAAATGGGCCTTTCTTAGCTTAGAGTTACTGTAAGGCTTGTATGTACTAATTTCCTAAGGAAAACAGAATTTTACTAGCGCATGTGATACATCAGGGCACTTCATGAAATTCGAAACAGCGAATAGTCATTCAGCACAAGCTACAGCAATTGCTATCGCTAAGATCATTATAGGACAACTCAGTGCAATTTGGGACAGGTAGGGCGAAATCATAACAAAATGGGAGCAATTCACAGCATATCCTTTTACTTGAGGTCATGTGTTTCAAAAGATCTTCCTCAGGTGCAGATTCCGCGTCCCTGGTGGGGGTGTGGGTGGGGTGCAGATCGGAATTTTTTTTACTTGAGGTCATTTTAACGCTATAAAGGTTGACTCGTCACAAGAAAGGTTATAGCTCTGGCCACTGAGGATGATAGAAGACTTTTAAGAGCGCTAAAGTCACTTTAGTATAGCCCTTAACACTTTGCCAATTTGAGCAAGAAACTTAGAAAAAACATTGATCTATGGATACTTCAAAGATAGAGTGTTAGGTAACATGTGGTCTGCTTTTGCAGCATTGTGACCAGCTCGTTGGTGCTAACGTGCGCGGGAAAGGTTACAATCTCCGAACTTTTCTTCACTCTCCACGTGACCATGTGTCATCGCTCTCCAATCTTCGACGGACAATCTCGGTAACCTTATACCACCCACCCACCCTACAAAAACAAGTTTCTAACTCACTCATAGACTCACTCGAAGGGCTTTCAACTTAGTAGAACAAAAGCTATTCAGTCAACTACTGCCTTTATAGTTTTCACATTAAAAGTTTCAATAAAACTCTCAACTATTTCTCTATACCTCTCTCTGTGTCAAGCATTACTCAAATATTGTGAGTACTCTATCAATCTTACTTAATGAATCTGTGAGTATCAGTTGCTTATCCTTAATAGAAATAAAGCTCTAAAACCTTACCAAGAATAGACCGTTTGTTTTTCAGTTGTCCGTGTGTCTTGTTACTGATGTGCGTTTGACATTACATTGAAGATCGTCCTGCGAAATAGACCGCATTAGTGTGACGTCATTTGACTGGGGTTTCCCTACATTCTGGTGCCAAACATTGGGATATCCCAGGGGATATCCCTTCATAAGTGCAGCAGTCGGCATCTAGACATCTCAATTTTTTTGATTCTACAGTATATTTAACCCTACTATGCCATGATGCTACGTCTATGCAGTGCTTCTCGGAGTTTGGATTTGTTTGGCACCAAAATGACGTCAGGACTAATGCGGTCTATGGGTTAATATAATTGTCTTTAATTTTCAAAATAATTGATTAAAAATTGAACCCCTTTATAAATACACATGTATACACCCCAGCACTACCATCCACCTGTGTCTAGCACGTCCCCCCCCCCCCCCCCCCCTCCCCTCATTTTCCAGACCGGGCCCCATTTCAATTCCAGTCTGTGTTGAGATGCTGACGGACACCCAATAGGGGACAAATTGGAACGACGTGATTGGCCAGTTCCCCTGTGCACCCCCAGGTGGCAGCAGGTGTGTCCTCCTGCTTGTTTTGCACGGAGCAACCCCCAAACGTCAATGGATGCCGAATTGGTCTCATTACTGGCTCCACCCACCCGGCCCCACCGTTAATGTGACCACTAAGGCGAGTGGATTGGACTAGGCGAGCGCAGGCCAGCCGTCCCAAGGGTGACATCCCAGACATTTATTTAAAAATAAAATCCACTCTCCTACTATTCCTCACCCACCGTCAACCTGGTGAAAGTAAAAGTAAATCACAAACATTCCTTAACTCATTATAGGCCAGGAGGACCCAGTTCAATGGAAAAGTAAAGGTCGGGAGGCACAGACTCGACTGACTGAACCATACAGTCTTGCCTTGTTTCTGCCTTTTATCTTAGCCTGGTATAAAAGTCCATAGGCTACAAATTAGGAATTCATATTTAGCAGGCTTGTGACCACGGTAACTCATGCTGAGAGGACGATAAACATATAAATATTTCCAGGCTAAGATAAACTCAGAAACATATCTTCATGTTTGGTCCGAGTTCCCGTCCTCTATTTCGTTTAGAGCGCTTTCAAATATTCACTCGGCTATCACCTCGTTCATACTACATGTACTATACACCTACTGGCGTAAGTGAAATTGACCAGAGAGTTAGAATTCATGGAGGAGGGCTGGACTCAAACACACCAAGGTGGTAGCCAATCTAGGCCAGACCCCTGCTGTTTATCATTCACTTTGCGATGAGATGAGACATTTCAGGCCTTGCTGGCCGTGCCTTTCTCATCCACAGTGTCTGCCTGTCATGGGATCTAGGCATGGCTCTTGCAGTAGATTTGGTATCTTGGTCGTGGATTAAGACAAAGTGTGAGAAGGGATGTCTTGGAGAAGGTGTCATCTGGGAGTATTGTCAGACGCGGCGGAGTGAGGAGGGAAAGGATGCCGTCTCGGGCCTCATTTGCAGTCATTGTTTTCCGCTTGTCGGGGAGAATAGCAAACGTGTTACTCCATACAGCCATCACTGACGGTAATTGTAAATACAATGTGTGCTTGTCCTGTCTGGGAGCGTTAGATGTGGACTGATGCTCTCTTTAGCGAAGAAAGCGGACCTGCCGGCAGGAATGGATGTAGGCTATATACCTCACTCAGTACCATTTCATTTAATATGGAAAAGATATATGTTATAATATACATGTGTGTTACTTTTGTGTTGGCGAGGATAATGCAGGTATATGTATATTTTAATGAAGAAACTTCTACTGTTGTGGTTCAATTGTATCATTGTTGAATCAAATATAAGAGAAAATAGATCGTGAATTCAGGTAGACAAGTGAAAGCACATACCTCGTATACTAGATATTCAATGCTTTTGCTGATAAGGTTCTGAATTTATTCTACCCTTTTTACGCACATTAGAATAGCATTCCAATATAAGAATGATTTGAACTACTTAAACACATCCAGCTATCAAAATTTAAATCTCGATATTGGTGTCTTGTCTACTTTCTCAAATACTGTTCGCTGATTGACCAGTAGCTTATGACGTCATCTTACATCACTCCGCCATGACCGGAAATATAACATATCGTTACCCTAGTTAAAGGTTATTTGCTCAAATTGGAAACCATTTTTTGAAATCCATGTCCTATTCTTCACTCATTTAATGATATATAACGCGCTCTTAGCGTTTAGGGCAAGCAGGCATTTACCATTACGGTAGAATATATTGTCCTTCTGGGAAAAATCTTAAAATGGAGTTATTTTTAGTAGGCGGTCGTGGCTCTCTCGATAGAAGCAGGGATGTGCCTACCCCTGATCCCCTCACGTTGAAACTTTCCCCGTGGAGTCCACAGCGCCCGGAAACAAGATGCATTCTGGGAGCCCTCAATCTTCCACTCCACTCCAGAGGGCGCACCATAGACGCTACTCCAGGGGTACTCACTCCATCTTCCGCCACTGGGGGCGCCACCTTTACCACAGTTCCAACGACAGATTACAGCGAGACGAATAGTAAAGCCGGGCACCCACTGCTTGCGACATGGCATTGAATCAGAATTCCTGCACCATAGCCTTGTCAGAATGTTGAGAAATGCAGTATCATAGAATGTCAGAGTACAGAACTAAATTACTGCATTGTCTGTGTGTCGCAATGTTGACAAATGCAGTGTCTTAGTTTTATCAGGGTCATCCAGTGCTCAGAGGGTTCCCAGCCTTAAGCATGGTGGCAGCAGACACAAACGGCCACTCCCTGTAAAGACATATATATAAATGGAGAAGCCAAAAATATCTGAAGACTTTCATATTTGATGGACGTTTGGGTTTATTGATATTCATACCATAGCGAAGACATGGGTAAAGGTTGTTTCTATTCATGATTGACGTGTATCTACGTAGGTGTAGACACCTGATTTATTTTGTACCAAAAGCGAATTGTCTGAGCTGGGGAAACAGTGTGGAGTACACCCATCTCAGTTACATTAGTCTCTACGTGTGGATTCCACTTAAGACAAAATGGTGGACAGTAGGCCTACCTTGCTTAATAAGGGCCTACTTCAACTGGTGGTTGTTCATGATATAGATATATGTTTCGATAGGTAGCTATTGGATGCGTGTGGTTGTTTATAAGGTGCCATACATTTTATTTTAAATGGTGACAGTTGAATGCAGCTCTGAAACGGTAATAAGTGTCACCATAACTGATTGACTATCCATGTGTCTGACAACTGATTGACAGCTGACTGACAGGATCCCTGGAAGTGTGAAAAGATGTGTGTGTTAATCTACGAGTCTACTGTCTGAGGTAGAGAGAGCGGCCAGAATCAGCATCAGTGACTGATCCAATTTCTTTGCAGAAACAAGGGTCAGCTTGCAGACTGCTGGCACAGGTCACACAGACTGCACACAGTCTGACACACAGACAGATATGCCAGTCATCTGTCTTTTAAAACAAAGCCGATCAGCCTCATTATGCTAGGATTTAGATCATGTCTCATACAACATGCTGGAGCTGATCCTTGTTATTTGGAGCCAAAGTGAGCCTGCTAAAACTGCAGATACCCGTTTTAAATCACATGTACTTTACTACAATCGTTTCTGAATAAATGTGAAACTCAAAACTACGATAACAGTTGTTATGTGTATTAAAAGTATGCATTTGAAAGATTTGGCTCACTTTGGGTGCCTACCTGTCCTAATCTTTGCTATTGTACAGTGGGATTCACACATAGGGACTAATGTACCTGTGACTGGTGCACTTCACACCTTTGCACCAGTTGTTAACTATTTCCCGTTGGGTACAAAGTTTCACAGCTT
Organism: Alentia gelatinosa; assembly: GCA_950022655.1. Taxonomy (NCBI): domain Eukaryota; kingdom Metazoa; phylum Annelida; class Polychaeta; order Phyllodocida; family Polynoidae; genus Alentia; species Alentia gelatinosa. The sequence goes on along the minus strand of OX465590.1, from coordinate 21,596,133 downwards.
GGGGTGTTCTACAGTCTCAGGGAATCATGGCAGATTTGATTCACATGGGAAGACTTACCAGGTACATAGTCTCACCCCTACACTCCTACACAGGGTACACAGGGTACACAGGGTCACAATCGCCGACTCAGGGCATTTCCCTGTGTGAATAGGTGTGATTTAGGACCACTGGGACTCACAGACTGGGGGAGAACGTGTGAAGCACATCTGTCTCATCAAAATGCCCCTCTAAATTCTAAACCTGTTTAAATTCAAAATCTCATGAAATCCTGTTCCTTGTCAGGGGTTTATTGTCGCCGACAATTGCTGGGAAAAGAAATTATCTCAGTAAAATGGAACCCTATAATTCAGACGAGGATATTGTGTACCAGTACCAAATCTCAACAGGATTTGTCTCAGACAAACACTCTATGAGGTACATGGATCCAACCGTGTAAATCCCACTTTAGCGCTGAATGCAAAACACACTTTATATATAAACCTGTTGCACCAATCAGTACAGCGCACATCTTTACTATGATGTGAGCCACCTTATACAGCCATGATACCTCAGCGCATCCCCACTGGTCAATTTATATACAATCCTGAGTTTGGCTGTGTCCACACACTCCACCTATACCTACTCTAGCCAACTATGGTACAATATTTTGGTCTATGGAACCAGTTTATACGTAAAAACATATTGCTTCATGTAGAGAGGGGATATTCAATTCAAGATTCATACAAGACTACCTTCCTAGACCACCACCAGAAAGTTTCCTTGCTGTTATGAGTGTCGAAACAAAGATATTTATTACAGCCTGTCTGATTGAGTGGCCAACGTGATGAGGCATGAAGGTCACCCAAGCGCATGGTCCAAAACTGACACTGTAAACAGGCGCATGCGCAGTGATACATGGTACCCGTTACAACGTGAGACACGGCGTTCAGGAGAGCGTAATGCGGGGTTAGTGCCCTGTGTGCTCGCGGGGGGCGCTGCATTACACCCGGGACCCGGACATTAATTCTACCCACTCTCACCAGATGGCAGGGTGTGTCGATGGTACCGGAAGCATCATGTCCACAGTGAGGGTTTGAGGTGTCGGCATTTTGTCCTGAGATTCTCAGGTCGCTCTGTGAACCTCGTCAGCGAAGGTTTCGGCTGACACTTTCAAACTTTGAAATATGATTCTCAAACTGCTGCAACGTACAAGCATAGACAGTGTGTTCTGGAGTACAATGTTGATTATGTTCATGGTACAAGTATATCTGATTGTACTATTTCAAAGTAAGTTTATTAGAGCGTGCTCGCATGTCCTATATATATACGTTGCCTATAAAATGTTAGAGTCGTCACATACACTTTCAGAGTGCTGAGAAATATCTATCCCTTCACTATCTGCGTGCTATTTGCTGTGCTATTGGATAAGAAGCAGGGTGCCAGTGTCTGAGTGTCTTCGAGGCATGCCCAGCTGACCATGACCAATCAATCAAGACCGAAATACCTGGCAAGTTGACTGGGTACAAGTGGATTACAGAAAACGATCCATAGGCTGAATGTAACCCAAACCTTTAAGTGAGTATTCATTTAAAATTGCACGCTCATTCATCAATGATGAACATACCAATTGCTCCTAGTTATGCCATCCTCTGCTGACACTTATGAGCATGGAGATAGTCAATAATGATTTTTAGATCGTGCTTGCACGCCCTATATACGTTGCCTATTAAAGGTTAGAGTGCTCACATACACTTTCAACGTGCTGAGAAAAATCTATCCCTTCACTATCTGCGTGCTATTCACTGTGATAGCTGGAAAAGGTCAGGGTGCCAGTGTCTCAGGGTCTCAAAAGCATGCCCAACTGACCATGACCAATCACTAGAGACCAAAATCCCTCATTGACCTACTGGTGCTGATATATTTGGATCCTAGACTCAGGCGGTTGCAGAAATGGGTTGAGTGGGTAGAAGTTGGTTACAACATACAGAAAACTATCCATAGACTGAATGTAACTGAAACCTTTTATTATTATTCATTCATTGCACGCTCATTCATCAATGATGAACATACTATTTGCTCCTTGTTTTTAAATCCTAGACGCAACCAGGGTCATAACAACTACCATGAATATCAAAATCTGTTCCCATACTCAAAATATTGCTTCTTTCTATTTTTTTCAAAACATTCTGATTTTTCGTGCTGTGCCGTCATTGGCTTTGAAATAATTCAGCTGTGTTTTTGTAGCTGTTTATTTTCCAAAACATAGACAAGAGAATCCATTTCCATTCAACGTGATATAAAACGTGTGGTAAATGTAAAGAACTGTCGCAATGTATTGGGAATTGGAAAGTATCCCGAGAGACGCATAGAACACATCATGCATTTACGAGTCTGAGTTTGTGCCATTCACACAATCGCTAAATGGGAATCTCAACTCGGTGAACACAGAGGCTATCAAAGTCCCGTCAGCAGTGATCAGGTTGGCTTGCCCTATGGATTGCTTTGCCCCCTTTGTCCCCTGCCCTTGTGGTGGTGTGTCAACACCCTGCATTCAGCTGGGCGCGCCGTAAGGGTGGCAGGTCACCCCCGACCCCCTGGGGTGATAGAGCCCCACCTGTATAGGGTTCCAGGTAAAGAGAACCATATGACACCGACCCCCGACTGGGTGGTGTATCTCCTTTAGGGACGGAGCCTCAACATCAACTGTGATCTTTTACCGAGCTGTGCTCATATTTCACCACTTTTTTGTGAAAACTTGGACCAATTCCTAAAAGAATGTTAGAAAATGCCCAACATGGAGACTTGACCTTTGCTATCTCCAATGAAAGTAGAAAGCACAAACACCAAATCCCAAGGTCGCCCAAGCGCATGGTCCACAGCCTTCCCTGTAAGACAGCGATACACCATAACATTAGCTACTAGCATTACCGGGCCACTACTTTGTTTACAATCAAAATAAACATACGCTATCATTAGACGATTGGTTTTATGTAAGATGTGTTCTTAAGTTACCTTCTATAGTTTTTAGTTATTTCAAAATGCCACCTTCAGAGTACAGCATCTCTTGATCTTTGGAATTCTAGAGTCACAATTACAGTTTACAGTCAGCTGTAAGCCAGAAATAGCACATGAAGCAGATATCATTAGAAACAAAAACCAATCCGACACAGGATTGATGTCCGGTGCCTCTTTTATTGGTGAATAATGTAAAACATTTCAAATGATTGAGAATCGAAGTGGAATGTAACAATTTAGAATCTGGATTCTCCTATTTAGCAAATGACCTGTAAACGAACTATCTGATCCAATAAAAGAAAATTTACACACACACAAAATTAGAAACGTACGGCACCTGCTGGCAATTCTAAACCAAACAGGATGAAGGGGAATATGATCAGCATGGGGTTCAGACCAAATACACCTGAGATAAATATGCCTCATTCAGATGGGTGTAGATAGCGCCCTGAAAGGACTGGGGTGTGAAGGTACGGGGGTAGACTGGCCTCAGTCCCTGTGTCCTACCCCTCCACCCCTCCTGAGTGACACAGGGACTGGTCGCATCCGTAATCGGCCGTGAAGACTGGCGCGATTTTGCGCCATACTCCCCAAGCAGAGGTCTGGCTACTGGTCAGGATATCTGCTGGGAGATTGATACCCTATCACTTTGATCTCAATCGGGTCACAGTCAGGAGTAGGCGAAATATATTGCTATGACCACACAGGTGGCCAGGGAACTGGAGGAGGGGAGGGGGCGGGGTAGAGGGAGGTATAGGGTTACAGGGAGTGGCTTGGGGTCATAAACAGGAGATTCTGGTCAGAGTGGACAAGTCTTTGATTCATGGGCCAGTCAGAGAAGGACACATGTTATATGAATGTTCATAATCAAAGACTTGAGCAAGTCTAGTACGGGGGCTCTCTGCGTTAACCAGGCCGGCCTATGATGGCTCCCGGTGTCTTGCGGAGTCATTCATGCCCTGTAACAAGGCGATTCATATCATCATATGGAGGTCCCATTCATCCCCACATTGAGGGGCCCCCGAGGGTGGGAGTGGGTGTCATGCCAATGAAGGGGCTCTGGGTGGTTTGCACCCTGTCAATAGAGGGCTATAATTGCCTGGCGTCACCTTGAAAAGTCCCCGGATGAAACCTCTCAACACTTGCAGGGGCTTTCTGGTAGAAGTCCTCGACTGAAGAGAGTAAAGGAGGTGCATTTCTGAGTAAAACAGGTTTCAACTACACCCTCCTCTGCAAGACATACTTCTAATATATGGCCAATTCATTCAGAGGGAGCCAGTATCCTCATCCATCAGCAGATGGCTAATGGTGTTATATTCGGATATATCACCAGGACCACTTTTAGCAACATACTAACCCACTAGCTATTTGTTCTATATATTTTCTTTAATCTAGTATGAGGACGTACATTCACCCTATTAGGCGAAATTTATCTTCACATGCAGTTGACAACAAGTACAATGTATACTTTTAAGTAAACTGAGAAATGATGAGTCAATACAGAACCTAGGGCAGTATATTGAACATCACAGGACAATACAATCACAGCAACCGGTGTTACCGCAATATAAAGACGCTGTTCTGTTCTGATAATGTCAGCTTTGAATTGTAATACTCTGCTTAGTATGTTCGTTTGTCTTTGCTTTTGCTGGCCGAGCATTGGTGATGTTATCCTTTATCTAAACCAAAGGTCTGAGTTTTTCTAGTAATGTTTTTTGTTTGGTTTGATTTAACGTCCAGTCAACCATGATAGGTCCTTACCAGACTTCCTCAAGGTTATTTTACACCACAAGGGTGGTGATCCAATCTATGTGATGAATTCAGGCAGAAGTAACACTCCAACCTACACTTTTACCGAGGTGGGAGTTCTTTTACTTCCCACACCACATGGAAATGGTACGAGAAGAATTGGTCAGCAGTCAGGATTGGTAAATGTGTAAAAACACATATAAAACACTAATTTTAGAACCTCAGCCTCAGGGATACTGTGCTATAACAGAAAAGATACAAGCACCATCTTCCCGCACTGTTAGTCTAGTACTAGTCAATCGTTGATGTAGCGAATCTACAGTAATAAATCCTCAAAGTATACAGTAGCATACCATAAACAACCAGACTTGTTATTGCCACCACCTGCTGGATGCAGATGCAATTTGTTCTAGACTTCCGCTCAATGTTTCCTTGCGGAGAGCAACTCACGCTCCCAGCAGAATTCTCGTTTTACTGAATGGGCATACAACCCATACTCTGTTTGGAGAGTTGCACTGGCTACACTGCCACCTTGAGGTCATTTCGAGTCCAAGTCGCGACCTAACTGCGGCAAAACCAATTCCAAGGTCATGAGGGTCAACATAAAATAAGGTGTGGGATTCAACACGCATGCGCAGGCCAAATCCATATTGACCCTTGCCGATGTGCGGCTTTGTTCATGCTTCAGTCAATTTGTTGCTGATTTGTTTCTCCAGGCCTTGTCACGCAAGGTCAATGCCAAGGTCAGCTCGAGGTCATCCTAACCAACGGTGATTGGGAAGGAGAAATGTGCTGACGCCATCAAACGGCATTGCTCGGAACTAAACGAGGTTTGTTCAGTCCTCAAGTAAATAAATGAAGCAGACATCTGGGTCTGAATCAGCAGACAGTTATATGACTGTGCGGGGCAGCCTTGGAATATAGAGGAGCAACTATAGGGGAGATGCATGCAGGTGTAGGAGCCCGGCAGCCATTGTAAACAATGGCCTGGAAATATATCTTCTAAAAAGTACCAAATGGTGTGTCTTCTAATCGCTATGATTGAGCATTACTCATTTGGGTTTAAAGTACCTTGGGGAAAGACAATGCAATCTAAGGCTAAAGAGAATTTGTTCATTTATTGTCTTTACCCAAATACCATAATATTGAAATGTATTGTGATTTATATTTGAGTTCAGTTTTGTCTCTTTTTTTCCCTTTCGAAATAGGGAACATTTTATTTCAGCCACAGAGTTTTTTTCTAAATAGATGACATCTGCGCATCACAATAGAACTCATCATTCATCGTCAGATGAAAGTATAATTTTGTTTCATCACATAGAAACAGAAAGTATGTGATATTAACTTACCAAGTCTATAGCTCCAGGTTAATGTCCTACTTTGTCTGCCGCAAACGTAAAATCCAGTGTATTTCTATGCTAATCCTGCAAACAAACAAAATGATAGTCACTAGTCTTAAACAGAAATATATGTCTAAAACAATGGACTGTAGTCCAAATACTATCAAATTCTACACTGGGTGTGAATTAAAAGTGGATTCATCCATTTTATTATCAACCAAATAAGGAGTCTCTATACTAAAGGTATAGGGATAGGATAGGGAAAAAGAGTCCCCTACAAAGTTGTGCGTGAGACGATTAGCGGCTACTTTTTCTTTCCTTTTATAACTTATATTTTGGAATGATGAATAACAAATACAACATCACCATGGATTTGATCTGCTTGATAGTATTCCTCGCAGAGAAAGCGAGTCAAAAGACCGCCTGTATCATAGAATGGAATGGGATATTGTGAAAACAAGGTTATGAATGTCGGTTGAGAATTATAACCAGTGGGGTATCGTGTTTGGTTTATGTATTGGTAATGTGTTTTTGTCTTTGTAATGTTATGTGATGTCATGTATTGTCATGTGTAGACGACTTGTTTTGTTATTTCTTATACATAACTCTGGACCACAGGACAGTAAATACAAGGAGAAGACAACAAGGATTTATGAACAATGATATACTCAGAGTCAAAGGACCTGGTGTGTTTAACTGACAATTAAGAACTTAATTTTTGGCCCGCATTCATGTGCATTATAGGTACTGTCGAGATTTGCTTTTGCACTTTTTTTCTTTTGTTTGAATTGGTTCATTGAAGAACGTCCGGATCGGATGAATGTACCTTTTTATATTCATATTTACTGATTTAAAAAAAAGAAATGCGGAGAATATGACCACACAGATGGAAATCATAGTGATAGTGATTTCCCACCACAGTGGCACAACCGCTTCCCATCAACCACACCAAAGGGGGCATCTGCCGAATACGATTCCTTACGGTATTGGGATCGAGGGAGTATCGTAGAAGTTCACGATAAAAGATTATATCGTGTTGGAAAGAAACGTGAAAATGTAGTAATGGATCAGGTTTAGGTGAATGGGTGTGAATCGTGAGCCTTTTCGAATGTGTTTCACATATGAAATACTAGACAGATCATTCTGAAATTTCAGAAATAGGTAGTATATATATATATATATATATATATATATATATATATATATATATATATATATATATATATATATATATATATATATATATAGGCCTATATATATATAAATATATATATACATATATAATTTCTAAATCTATGGTATCATTTGAACGGTTCTAATGGTTTCAAACTAATAATTTCATATCAGAATCATGATTCAGCTAGAGTTACATTTTTCAAATTGATTCTTGGACTATTGTCTTTTATGACTTTGTTTTTGTTGGTTTTATTTGTCCCAATCATAGGCCTAAATTGATGAAACATAAAAATATGGTCATGCACTAAGGCGCCAAATGACATTATAACTACACCATCCTTCTGGCAATGTCAGTGGTTAATTCGAATATAATTGTCTCGTGCAACACATTTGGCAAGGATGATGAATATTAGAATGAGGTGATACAGAATGGTCCCAGTCGCTTGTCTGAGTCTATATCTACGAATACATTGCTATTGATATCTGTCCAAAATAACACCAATTTCATGAAGAAAGCTTTGAGATGCGATTTTCCATTCATCCATTTTTTGTTTAAAATTTTTTATTTTATTCAGTTTTTGGCCAACCTACCGTTTCCCATCTAGTAATCTACAATATCATTTACCAATTGATGCTTGGTATATCGTTTTATATGATCCTGTGTCTTTAAATGTCTAGTCTTCCACATCCCTGATTTGTACTCGACTGATGACTTATATTTGTTTAACGCTATATTATCTTCGATTTCGAGAACTGGCCCCTAAACAACCTTGTGTTTCATCTAGGCTATAATAAGTTTTTATCGTTCTGCGATCTGATGAATGCAAGGTTTATAAGATGAGCCTCGCGTCTATCGGATGATAAGTCATCTTGCAACTCCTATTAAGTCTCTAATGGGTGTGCATGCTTCGGCGCAGCGTATCATCACATAATGAAACAAATTTTAATTGATATGATTGAAAGGAACCCTTAGTAGAATATGATGTACATGGTGTATATATTTTCGGCTTGTGCTCCAGTTGGCCAGTGTAAGCGTGCATATATATAGCGGAAGCGATGGTTCTTTGTTTCCGTGGATGACTCTTTGCTGTAAACCTTTGACTTGTACAAAGGTGATAGGTACTACTGTGAGTCAACGGTAAATTGATTTTATTGACATCAGGAGGAGCTTATGTACAAACCACAGAAAGCATCTTTCTGCAGGTTGAGCTTGCAAGCTCCGTGCTATGAATGGTCGTTAAAACAACAGCCAATGAGGAATGACGAGTCTCGCTCCGGTCTGTTGCATAACTACGCGTCAAATCTCTTGTGGTTTATGGTCACCTGTCAACAAAGCTTAAGATCATAGTCTATGCCACTGACTACATGGTTGATGTACTGTAAGACCGGAAGGAGCTACTACAAATTGGCGACTGTTCCAATTCAGTCATCTTTGATACTAATAAATAAAAATATCATATCTCTTTGTATGTTGGTTACGATAGGTATATACAGACCACTATCTCACCCCGGTATTTTTCCCCATAGGCTTATGGAACTCCCATTAGGAACTCATACCCACAGCCATAAAAGTAGTGTAGTTCATTCTCAATGGCTAATTGTGTGAGCTAATTTATCGATTGATAATGTTTCTGATCATGTATACGGGTTGAGATCTATAAAATGAGAATCACACTCGATGAAAATAACTCCACCTAAGTGATATACTTCACGGTCAAACTCAATGAAATACGGACCAAGTTATTTTCATCTCGTGAAAACGTTACAAAGGGAAGAATATCGAAAGCAAAAAACATAGATGAATTGCTTGTTTGCGAGGTTAGTTAGATGTAACCTTCTAATGAGAGCATTGGTTGTGCGTAAATCAGTCAGTGTCCATGCCATTAACGACCAGTAGCGAACACATAGCTCTTGAGCTCCTCTGTGAGTACTCTCAGTGGCATTTGGTGATGAAGCCCTGCAGAGTAGATTCTCCCACAATACTTTGCTTAGATGGTTTACTCATAGCATAGCACAACGCCATATGGAATGTATTTGAATGAAGCAATTTATCAATATAGTGCTGCAAATCTATAACCCAGTCACCATTCCTGTACCTATAGACGTTCATGCTTTAATCTATTTTTATTTTAATTTATACCATATTGGTCTTGGTATCGATATTAAAACAATAGATCTATGAGCAATCATCTAGTTTGTCTTCTGACTTTTTTATGCTTATTTATCAATACAAACACTGACTCCGGAATTCTACAGAGCAGGTTTTCATCCGAGGCACAACAGTACCAAATTATATACCTCCTCATCAGAAACATGTAGATCATTCGAACAACACAGTGGCTGGTTGGTAGAATGAAATAGGATATTAGTAAGATGTTTTAGTATATTGGTGTAATCTTTTCATCAGGTTTATTCAAAGATTATCAAGACTTGATTTATTAGGATGTATTACCAGGATCACCATACAGGTATGTAACTAATTAGGTATCATAGTAAAAGTAGTCCCAATCACTACTTAGTAATTGGAGGGTAAACTGAACTCCATAACACCAAGCCTTCTCTGTTATGTCTAGCCATTAAGCCTAGCGTGGACTACAGAAGACTTGAGGAGTACAAGCCACGTCTTGCCCACACTGTCCCTGAGAATAGACTCTGATTACGTATGGTTAGACCACACTCTGTCAAGCTTAACACGCAGTGAAACAACAACATTTTGCTTGATCGTTAGGCTCCAGGTGACGAAAAACTCTGTAAAATTCAGTCTCGCCGATCGGATTTCACGCCTATACAGCATTAGTAAGGACCACGGATTGAAGCGAGTATTTTCTAACCCAGCCTTTGGGTCATGTTTACTGAGGGGATTGGGGACAGAAGACCACATAATGTTTTAGTTGGGATCTAACTGTGTACACAACCTCCTGAGCACACACCAAGGAACGGTTCTTGAGAAAGTATCTCTAAACAATGTTAGAATTGACTCCCCTCTGACGCAAACACCTACTAGAACTTCATCAATTGTGTTGCTGCCACGTTATATCCCCGTGTTTCAAATGTAAGATATTTCTTTTAATTATCCACCAACTACCGAGTGCCCCTAGGAAACATATGCAGTCTTAGCGGTGCATGAGATCGTCCATAAGTGTTGAATAAAGTTGATCCACATCGTCGCTGGGTCTCCTTAGAGTACAGAAGAGGGTCTTCATGTTTGAGCCTAGATTATTCAGCGGGCCCTTGGGTTGAAAGGGTTGAAGCACATCAGGAATGAGATCAGAAATTAGAATAGTATTAATTTGAAATAATTCATTAGATCTCTGATATGTTTACTCATGAAAGTAGGTCGAATGACCGCTACTATGACTTTAAGTACTGCTATTATTGATGTAATCATATATTGGGCAGAACCTGAAAATAGAAGAAGGAATGCGAAGGATGAAGTTAAGTTATGGGAACACACAGACTGTCATCAGCCTTTGTACACGTTCTTCAAGATTGTGCATCACGGTAACGTTAGGTACCTAGTCACAATCTAAGATAGTAATGACATTCGATAAACACTATATCTAACAAAGGTGGAGAGTCTAAATGGACAATATAGAGTCCTTTATTAAAGTAAATCAGTTAAACTAAAAGCATATGATATGTTCATCATTGACGAATGTGTGGAATTATTATAAATAAATAAGAATAAAAGGGTCTGGGGTCATTTTCTGGAACCCACTTGCATCCAGTCAACCTGCTACTTCTGCAACTGCCTTTCTAGGATCCAGATATATCAAGCCCAAGTGGGTCAATGAGGTATTTCAGTCTGTGGTTATTGGTCATAGTTAATTATATATAATAATATATATACTATATATCTGGCCGGCCGGCCCTGTAAAAACCAACCGGCCGGCCGCCTCTGGCCATCTCTGAGCGTCGATTTGGTGGATCACGTGCTTTAGGCAGAGTATACATGCGCGTGTGGCCCACGCACAATAACGAAATGAAGTAGGTCATGTTAGGATGTGACACGAGCGACGTTCTCGCAAACTACTAGGTCTCGGCACATTTGAGGTAATTTACAAGAGTTTAATCTCTATTAACTCTAAGTGTTTGTGCTGTCTGGCAGTTAGCACGAACTGCCAGCAGGAGCACAGAGTCACAAGTTCTTTACTATTTGCCTTGTTCCCTCATGGTTTAGAGTCAGCAGCGTGTCTATAGATATAGCATGCCTAAGTAAAGTTCTCACCCCTCATCTCCATTGAGGGGTGATCAGCTGTTCTATATCAACATGCGAGCTTGCTGGACTTGTGAACAAGGGAAGGTCTACTGGAAAACTACCTCATAATACACGGTTATAAAGTAAGAGCACATTATCTAGCCGCTATGCAAAAAAAACTGGCATATGTTTATTGATTATTTTTTATGAATTTGTTGTATGTAAAGTCTTCGCAATAACAAACATCGTAGATCTCTAGTTTGGGGGACAGACCAGCCTTGTCTCGGGACACTCGTTATACTGGCGTGCTCAGTCATCTGTGACAAGGAAATGCCGATAAGTCGACCGTGAAAATTGGCTTATTCAACATTGTTAGTCATTATATTTATTAACTGGAGTATATTATGTTTATATATGTGTACGTGACAGCACCTGTTCATGCTTGGACTGACATGGGAGTGGATCAGATGTATGATTAAATGTTGCACAAGCTTGTATGACAATGCTATGTTAATATACATGTATAAATATTCATGGGTAGGTAGAGTTAGTGTAGTAGGAATAGAAGGATACTGAGAGGTGTATTTTAGTGGCAATGATCGTTGATAGTGGCCGTTTCCGTTACATCGTCGAATTATCACATGCTTATGTATGGCACAGTTATATCCAAGTAGGTCTCAGACCATCAGTGATCGTATCGTCCCAACAGGTCTATGCAACACCTTGCCTATGAAACACTCTCCGGGTTTCCGAAGAAAGAATCCTGTAGCTCATTCACTACATCACAGGAAACCTGATCACTATTTATGCTGTACCCTAGCAGCAAGTAGTCTTTCATATAAAGCGTGATATAAATGGGATAAAACGTTTGGCCGTATAATGGTAAACGGTTTACGTTGAAGCAGTTTCTAGTTCTAAATGCATATACACAACATGGGTAGATTAAGTAAGTTAGTCAGCTACTCCAGCGACCACGATACCCCTTCACTTCTAAGTGGGACTTGAGTATCTACAAAGTAGGAGACATGAGGTCTGTAATTACTTCTAGTCGTCCACGACGGTATTGTAAGAATGTTTAGAGGAAAGGTAGTTCACCCCGTTGGATAGAGTCAGGGGAATCTATTTTTACTTTATTGTCCCTGTCTTAGAAAGGACCAACATGAAGATAAGCTATCAAGTCTTCTGTTGTGAAAACAGCTCCATATAGAGTGGCAAAAAACAATTAGTGAATAACAATAGTACTATCAATGGTCTTCTATGTTGTGATGTTTACTATTGTATGCGTCTACAATATCAGGTATTTGAATTTACATCGGAATTCCATTTTAAACACATCCAGAACCTGATGTATTATTACACAAAGTAACCGCACAAGGTATAAGGTGCCTGCCATGAACACGTTGATGGTATGGTCTTGAGATTCCAAGTCCTTACTATCTCAACCGCTGCGTTGTTATACAGGTATTGCAGAACACTTACCCCTAATGTTAGATTTATGAGTTTTATTTACAGAAACTGTTACCTTATTAAAAATTCCTCTGATTCAGACGCTATCAATTATTATCAAGGCCGTAGCTTACAAAATGAATATGTTAGATATGGAAGTGTACATCATTTCCTAGAAATAGTCTGGCCTACATGAACTAACATAGTCAGGTTCACACTCTGATAATTAGTTGTTTTTTGTTTTATTTTATTACAATAAGCTTAGCTCTCTATTACTCATCCTTCGACTGTAACATTTGACATGTGCTCATACAATCTACAGTTACATTGACCTGCCCATCTCTAGCGTTCACAAAGTATCTCTATCCCGACAGAGAGACAGGTTAGATACAAGACACACTTGACATTTTACTCCCTTTAGCTTGCATGTCATAATTTCTTTTCTAAAGGTCTACTCCTATTATTTGACCTCTGTGTATGAATCATCGTTCCCTGGCATCTCACCTAAACTGTAGCATATGCTCCCGAATAAGACATTGATATGGCCTCTCAATACCGCTTTAGAGGTCTAAGACCCGGCATCCACTGAGCTCCAAATCGTCTGAGATAGGCCTAATACCGGGGACACACCAAGCAAGTGAAGGCAGCGATCTCTGGAATCGCCAACACAAATTGGCGTTTATGTGAGATAAGATTTCATAGGAATATCTCCCGCCTATAATCTAGCATCTTGGAAGGAATAATCAGGTGAAATATGAAATAATAGCTCAAATATAGGCCATTTTGTGTTGGCGATTACGGAACTCGCTGCGTTTCTCGCTTGGTGTGTCTCCGGCCTTACGATGTACCTAACACCGATTGCGACGCATGCCGATGTTCCCTATCTAGGCGCTTGTGTAATTCTCGAGGTTCCCGATCGTCCGTGATTTTTGACATTATGCATTGTAGTGCATCGGAAGTTCTTAAACTTCTATCGCAGTAGGTAGATGCTGGACCTTATAATGCTCACATATCGCATGCACAATTGAAACAAGGAAGAAACGAAGAAATCGGTAAGATTCAGCCCAAAAGGTAGCTTACCCTACAGTACGTCTACATTCTATGCGAGATATCATACTGATATATAACGTTACACCTGGTTAATAGTAATGAACTAGTGCTCTCTACAGGGGTAATCCAGCAGAAGTGTGGTCATTCAGACTGGGAAGGTCAGACTAAAATGTGGAAGCTCAGGATGAGAAGAGAAATTGGCCTGAATGAAGAGAACGTCGGGTCACATGCTCAGTCTGACTGAGCGATGCGAACGTTTGAGGTCAATACACCACGGATCGAGTGAGCGAACTTTAATGCCGCGCCAATTGACAAAATATATCTAGTTTGAAGACAAAGACTGTTTACATGTCTATCAGGATTGTGACATTATAGAACTACATTGAGAAACCTGCCACAGTTACCAACCATCTAAGGTGGGGATAGTTTGATGTGATTTACACCAGTTAAGACGAAATATATAGGGCCTTATTACAGCCAGATTGAATTTATAAATAAAAGTGACAGTTACAGTGAAATGTAGCTTAATGGTCGAGGAGTATAACTTTCATTTGTCCACATAGTGGCGTACTATAAATATGGTATCATAGTTACCACACGAATAGTACTATAAATGTGATATGGTATGAGTATCATACTACCATTCGTACAAATTCCATTTTAATTGTTGCTGTTTTTTGTTGATTTAGTCGGAAAACTCGGAACAGATTCCATTCAGGCACACTAAACGCCTCCATATATCATTGTATACCTGAGGGTGAATATTTTACAAATACTGGACAACTGTACGGATTCTGTTCGTCACAGTGCGACGAACTATGATTAATACTCCCATCTGTAGACTCCCTCTCTGAGAACCATCTTAGGAACTGGGTCGAAATGGTCACACACTTTGCAGAGAGTATAGTGTAATTAAATAGATTTCTTTTAGTCCATTACTACAGTTAGATACATCATTACAAACATAAAACATCCCATGGTGTATGATAATTGGAAATATTGTGTCATACTGTCAAATCCTTCACATTCATTTCCTGTTTCCATATCACCTCTCAGTGTTTCGCCCTGCTAACCTACTAATTCCGGGCAACAGACTGTTCGCATTATTAAGAGTAAATTTGATGTTTGGGTCTTCAAATACGTGGTCCTTAAGGGAAGTGGTCGCAATAGCGAGGTGGTTTGTTACTGAGGGTTTTGTAAGCATAAAATAGAGGAATGAAGTTTGGGACGACTCAAAATGTCCGTGATTGCAGGGCGGTCGTATTAGCGAGGTGTTTATAGCCAGGTGGGAGTTAACTGTATTAAAAACAAATATATTTTGAGTCACATTGAGCCACATTTAGTGAGTATCATAAAACACACCCCGCCTCCGGTACCCAGCCGTGTGAATGTCATATATAGAGGACAAGCCGGACCCAGCTACTTAGTTCATTGTGAATGGTCCTCCCATGATCCTCTACCATAAACAAGGATCACGTGACTCCACGGCGCCGGATCCAAGCTGCGAGCGATTGATCTTCGGCGGTGGAAAAAAAACGAAACAAACCTCAAACAAGAGAATCATTCAGAAACTAAAAAAACAACAAGCGGGACTAAGATACAAGTAGTCAGTATCCAAAATAAACTATAGAGTACGATAAACGTGCCAGAGTGTGTGAAGGAAAACTAGTATTTTGGGTAGACATTTCTGTTATGAGATACAGGTATCACCCTATCAAGAATTATTTCATGTAGCTGGATATTTGTAAGATAAGATGGAATAGTAGAACAAGTTTGCATCGGAAGTTATCTAAGATCACTGGCAGCTGCTACATTCTGTGTGTGTCTCTCTCTGCCTATCTCTATGTGTCTGGCCCCTTGTCTCTTTCTCTCTTCTCTCTATTGTTGTGCCTATGGCTGTAGCCCTCTTTCGATCTCAGTATTTATTCTCTCTATAGTTCTTCATCAGTGAATTCTCTTAGCCTTTCCCACTCTCATTCATTTTCATGACTTTTTTTCCTGTTCCTCTGTCTATTTAGGTCTCTATTTCTTTCTCTCGTTATGACTCTATCTCAACTAATATCACCGATGAAGTGATATGACTGGGTGATACATATGTATGTATGTTTGTGATTTCCATTTCTCATGGAAGAGATTGATACTGAGATACCAATTTCATAAAGTATTTCAAACTCTGAAACAGCTTGACTTCTAGAATGCACGTCACCTTGTATACCTGCAAGGAAGCCGATAAAAGTCCGATGCTGTGTTTCAGCCTCTCTTTATGCCACGGTGGGGGTTGAACTAGAGATAACAAAAGAACCAAGCGTTTGAAGCAAGCTGTGATCCTCTGACCTTTCCTGTGACCGTGCTCAAGTAGGCCACCACCGGGATTAGCTACTCAAGGCTTCTATTGTAAGTGTCACTCCATGCATTGTGACAACCCGAAATAGTGGACTCATCAACTGTTTACTGTAGTGCACTGTCCACTCCTCCAGGTGTTCACTGCATCATAATCCCTTATACCGGAATATGAACTCGGCCACTACCTGAATAAGTATTCCACATAGTTACCATACAAGGTACACATTTGAAACCAAGGACCCTTCGGTAATATGGCCTAGATGTTCCCGCCCCTTGGAACAGCCTGAACCTCAGGTGTCAGGGAGGAGGAGGCTGTTCTGAGGAGACCATTAATACCCATCACTGTCTTATGTTAACTAGAAGCAAATGGTACGTATATGTATATAGTTAATTACCCGAGGTACTTACCTAGTACTGAAGGGGAATTGATGTTCCTACGAGCCTAGGGCTATGATGTAGCCCCAGGATAACAGGGAAGATGAACTATGTGATTAGTCAGTAGTTTGAGCAAGAATACCGCTTGATAAATATAAAATTTTTATGGGAATGCGATAGAAAATTGATTTTCTTGTAGGTGGAATGATATGGGGATGGATGGTGGGTCCCTGTTATCCTGGGGCTACATCATAGCCCTAGGCTCGTAGGAACATCAATTCCCCTTCAGTACTAGGTAAGTACCTCGGGTAATTAACTATTCCTACTCACTACGGACTATTTTCTGTCGCCCCAGAATACAGGGAAGATTTTTAAAGTGCGAAAATTTTATGTTTATCTATTTCATTCCCATAGTATTTTAAGAAGTATGAATTAATTATTCAGCGTAAAACAATGTTTTTCATATAATCTTTTTATTTCAGAAAAGATCATTTCACATTTAGTGTTCAATATCGTGGAATTTGTTTTCCCGACCTTCATTGATAATGGTTATATATACCTTTATCTTTGCCTCTCGAGGTAATGGTTAAATACTTCTTAAAATGGTAAATTGGTTAAATACATCTTAATATCGTAATAGCACTAAGAATAGCACTAAGTAAAAACTTCTTATAGTTGAATCACATTAATTGGTACATGTTAAAATCACAGGTATGCATTTGGCACCATGTAGTATAAGTATAATCAATTTACTTGTACATTGTCCATGAGGTGAATAATTGTTAATGATAAAATCTTTCAATAACAATCATTTTGTTGTCTACAACAAGTGTATAGGATAGTATTATATCAGTATAGATATACATATGTTTGTAAAGAAACCAATTCTTTGCTCTGATAAATGTTGGTACTTATTTATAAGGTATCTATGCATTGTCTTCTTGCAATGCTTGAGCTACTGTTATTTCTTTTTGTTTGTTTTCAATTTTCTTCTTGTAGTGACGGGCCATGGTGGTTTCACACTTCCATGACCCGTACGCGAGCAAAGCATTCGTTTTCACACCCAGTTTAGCACCTGCAGAAGTTCCTGCTCCCCTTGTGGAATGCGCTGAATACTTGGAAGTGTCAACACCACAAAGGGACAAGGTGTGAATGACGTAACGTGAGACCGTGTCTCTGTGAACGGGCCTGTGGGGCCTCTTGTATGATATCACCAATTGTTGTGAGGTTCTTAATTCTTGCGTAGCTAAGAGGTAATCGTCCAAAAGTTGAACAATGCATATGTTTTTACACTTTGGGAATGGTTTTAAAACGATTGTTTTGAGTGATTCCCCTGTTTTTGCAGTTTTCATTAATTGGGTAAGTACAAAGGATTTACTTCCGTTTTCCAGTGTTGTTAATTGGTCAATTGAAAGAGCGGTCACTGCTTGGCCTCGTTGGCCGGAGATAATCAAGAAAAGTAAAACGAATTTTTTCGTGATCATTTCAAGTGAAAGGTTTTTGTTTTCACCCCAAGTTTTGAATGCTGAAAAGACAATTGAAACGTCCCAAAATTGATGGTATTTGGGTTTTGGGGGTTTTCTTAGATATGCAGACCTGATGGCTCTTTTTACCCAGAAAGAAGAACCAATTGTTTGACCATTCTGTAAGGTAGGGAGTAGAAAGGAAAGCGCACAGCGGGCAGTGTTGATCGAGCCATAGGCGAAACCATCGTCCGAAAGTTGTTTTAAGAATTTACAAACCTGAAAAATTTCGGGATTAAGTTTATCTACGTGTTGTATATTACAAAACTTCTCCCATTTCTGGAGATACGTATTATACGATTTCTTTGTGTTTGGCTGCCATGATTCTAACAGAAAGTCTGCTGTGTCTTTATCACAATTTTTTGTTTCCACCAATTTTTCGCTTACAAAATTGAAATAATTAGTGGTAACCCTTTTTGGAACGTGTGTTGTTGGGAGATTGGAAGGATGAGATTGTTTTTCTTCCTTCCTATTCTTCTGGTCTGCTTTGCTTGGTTTTTTAACTGCGTATACCAGACTGCGGTTGGCCAGTCTGGGGTGACGAGTGCAATCCATCTTGGTGTGTCTGTTCTTGTCTTTTTGAGGACTTTCAGAATTAAGCTGAAAGGGGGGAAGGCATATCCTTTTATGTGGTTCCAAGAAATAGAAAAAGCATCAAAATGGCTAGCCATTGGGTCTGGCTTCCAGGAACAGAAATAATCACATTTAGCATTTCTGAAGGAAGCAAATAAGTCTATGTCTGGTAAACCTACCCAGTCTATGATCTTTGAATATACTCTATCTGATAATTGTAATTCCAAATTATCTTTAAATTCTCTAGACGCTGTGTCAGCGAGTGTATTTTCTACTCCTGGGAGATGTGATACTGTGAGCCAGTTATCCGTTTTTTCGGCCCATTCCCAAATTGAATTTGAAATGGTATCACATGGTATTGATTTTACTCCACCTTGTTTGTTTATATATGCCATGGCCGTGGTATTATCTGTTAAGATGTGTATTAGGTTATTCCTTGTACGGCAGAAACTTTTTAAAGACATTTCTATTGCTTTTAACTCTAACACGTTTATGTGGTCTAATTCGTGTTCCTCCCATCTTCCACCTATCGAAATCCCTTGTGAGTGTGCGCCCCAGCCTTCTAGGCTGGCGTCTGTTGACATTTCTATGTCTGGGGTTAAAGATCTTATTTTTCTCTTCGAATTTTGAATGTGTGTTAACCACCATTGGATATTGTCTTTTCCTTGTTGGGAAATTGTCATTGTTTTGTCGTATTTACCATAATTCTTGACTAATGCTGCATTTTTGTCTCGTTCTAACTTCTTTATGTGTGATAACCCGTAGTCTAGTGCGGGGGTATATGCTATCATTAAACCCACCAACATTGCGCATTCGCGTATTGTCACGATTTGTTTCCCCAGAATTTCGTTTGCGCTGTTCCTGAATTTCTGTATTTTGTTGTCATTTAATGTTACTTCTAGCTTTTCGGTATTTATTATAAATCCCAAAAATTGTATTTTCTTCGTTGGGGTACATACAGACTTGCCGGGGTGTACTACAAAACCTAGAAAATCTAGGGTTTTTGCCAGCAATTGTACTGTTTTTTGGCATTGAAGTTTTGTGTTTGCGATTACAAAGGAGTCGTCAATATATCCGAAGCAATTACCTCCTTGCTTTCGGACATATGCGAATACGGGGTTCAACAATTTTGTGAAAATGCGTGGGGCGCAGGCTAGGCCATTGGGTAACACAGTGTATTGGTACAGTTTGTTGTTCCAATTAAACCTGAGGTATTTTCTGTCAGATTTTTCGATAGAAATTGAATAATAGGCGTCTTTTAGATCGATTGACGCCATGTAATCGTCTCTTTCTATCAGATCAATCGCTGTTGTGAATGTAGACATTTTGAAGTGCTGGTATGCAATGTGTTTGTTCAACTCAGTTAAATCTAAAATAACCCTTATGTTGTTTTCTGGCTTTGGTCTCGTAAATATGTTTGAGATCCATTCCCCGCTGGTATGGGAGGTTTCTTCTACAATACCTTTGTTTAACATCGTTTCAATTTCGAGATTTACCTTTTCAATTTCGTCTTTACGCAATTTGTACGGTTGGGGTACTTTCATTTGCTCTGGTTTAGAAATGAAGTCTAGTTTTACACCTTTAACATGGTTAAGAATCCATTTATCTTTGGTAATGGTACGCCAATTGTGTGTATAATTACTTGTTTGGCCTGCTCTGAATGTGTTCGGAGTATGTACCAACTCGTTTCCTAGTTCAATGGACAATCGTTGTGTTTCACATACATTTTCATACATTTCACATACCTCTTCTATTTCTTTTTTTGTGTCGGACTCTGTTGTTGCTGAGTCTGCGATCTGTTGTTGTTGTTGTTGTTGTACCAGGATTTCTGGTACTGGTTGCCGCTGTTCTGGTAATTGTTGTTGTACCCTTGGTTGTATCCCCCTCCTCGCTGATTGTTGAAGCGTGGCTGGTGGTTGTATCGACCGCCCCGAAACCCCACTCCTTGGTTATTGTACCTGCGTCCTCCGCGTTGGTGGAGTGGTTTCGTTTGCTTTGATTTTTCTGATGATTGTGGTTTGGCTAATAGCTTCTTAGCCATTTTTTCCCCCTTCTCTACCTCTTTGACGGAAGTGTTAACATCACCGAAGAGGCTCTTTGTGCTAAGTGGTGCGTTGATGGTCGTGTCCGCTAAGTCCCGTGCCAGTTTAGGGCGGAAGGCTTCCCGTCGTCTCTTTGTTATTAGGGAATTCGCTATGAAGAGGAGTCTTATTCCGTCCACTGCGGATTCAGACGCCTTGTTGAGTTCCTCGTCCTCTGCTCCTCGGTTAAACGCAAGTTCGAGGAAAGGTAGAAATGCTGAAAAAGAGGCCATCATGGCCTGTGTGGTGTGCACTAATTGTAGATCCATTTTCTTTAAATGAGAGTCAATCTCCTTGGAATTTTTGAATCCCTCGTCCATTAGGGGTACAGCCATGTTGTGCACGTTCAATGGCGGTGGGTATTTTTCCGTGAGTGCTTTTGCATCTTTGACTTCTATTTGTGCGTTGTGATATGAGTCAATGAGACCCGCCAAAGAGTCATCGATAGCTGGTGATGATTTTGGCTTGTCTATATCCGCAAACCTGGAAATTCCGGCCGTGGTAATGGCTCCAGGTTTGGCAGTGGCGAAATGGTCCTTCTTCTTTTCCTTTGTCTCTGAGGTAGCGGCCTCATTAACGGTCGCGTCCCCCTTAGCATCCTCCTCCACAGGGGGTTGTTGTTTTAGGGGTACGGGGTTCACCCGCGTCCCCTGCACGGGTTCCGCTTCACTTGCGTTGTTTTCGGAATTCGTTTCTGCCACTTTTTCGTTATTAATTTGCGGATTTTTTACCGTAGATGTATCTGGTATCGTCATCTTCCAATTCAAATTTGGTTGAAGCACGGTATTAGTGAAAAGCGACTGGAGGAATTGAAGTCCCAATCCTCCTTGAAGAATCGCTTGGGGGTCCGTTAATGGCGTCTCCTGCCTGCTCCTTTGTCCTGGTGTGAGGCTACACCTTGTGCTGCGTTCACTCTCCGCGTGGGAGACGTGTGATGAGCTTTCACACTCAGAAGGTGTTGCAATTACGCGACGAACCTTCTTAGTCATTCTCTTTTTCCTGGGTCTCTGCTCTTCTACTGAGGAGTCAGATTCCGAAAGGGGGTGTCTCTTTGACCCCTTTTGTTGACACTCAATGGCGGCCATTGCTGGTCCCTTTGAGGTGGAGGGTATCGGTGAATCGTCCTTGGATTTTTCCGCGGATTTTTCATTTTTCTTAATTAGTTCAGCCTTCGCTTGGAGTGCCGACATCATGCATGCTAGGAGTTAGACTCTAATCCAGTGATTGAGTATAATCCCGTATTCTTAAGTAGGTAGGAGTTGAGGCCAGCCTCTATCCTACGCAGCGATGCTGCAACGAAAAAACAAACCAAATGGTTAGTTTTTTGTATAACAAATAATTAAAAACATACCTAAAACAAGTAAAGGTATGTCTAATTTGTTAATTATAACAAATAACATAATTGCGGTAATTAAAAGTAATTAATAATGGGATTAACCCTTACCTTGCTCTGTTATACGTCTGACCTCTCTCGGTGTTCGCGCGTTACTGACTAATCACATAGTTCATCTTCCCTGTATTCTGGGGCGACAGAAAATAGTCCGTAGTGAGTAGGAATCATTGATGAATGAGAGTGCAATTATAAATGAATAACAATTAAAAGGTTTGGGTTACATTCAGTCTATGGATCGTTTTCTGTAACCCACTTGCACCCAGTCAACTTGCCCTTTCTGCAACTGCCTGAGTCTAGGATCCAAACATATTAAGTACAGTAGGTCAATGAGGTATTTCCATCTCAAGTGATTGGTCATTGTCAGCTGGGCACACCTCTAAGACCCTGCAACACTGGCCCTCTGTTCCTTTCACAATATCATAGTGGTAATGTATTTTTTGCAGGAGGCTGTAAGTCGTTGTGAGCATTTTAACTGTTAGGGAACGTATACATATAGGGCATGAACGCACGCTCTAAAAACATATATAACTTATGATAGAGGTAAGCATGTTTAAATCTATGAACCACAAATACTATGGTGCTATTTCTATTCATGCCTTTCAAATCACATATGGGAAAGTTCAGTAAGTATACCATTACTTCCCCAGAAACTCTAATTCCATTGACCTAATGTTGCATCGCATGTATCATGCAAAAACAGTGCACTATTTGAAATGACTTATCGTTTAGTCAAAATAGTGAAGCTGATGGGCAAAGAATGGCTTCTGGAATCAGTCCCTGTATGCAATCGGTTAAATTCATACCAGAGTACTTTTATCCCAATAGGTTACGACTAATAGCTTGACTATAAACGTTACAATCGTAACGAGGGGAGAGTCTGCAGTATCCTAGAATGCTCTTTTGACTATGTGTGAATTGTGTGTAAATACTTTGGCGCCGCTTTTGTCATTGTATCACAGATGGCCCAATTTAAAATCACTTTAGCTTGCGTGTGTAGTGGTCGTAGTACATTGAGAATTCCATGCCTTGCCAATAAAGCGCGGCGCCTCCTGCTTGTGACGTAGTTCCAACATGGCTCCGACATGGCTATTGATCAAATTCCAGCATCATGGCTTTGTCAGAATGTTGAAAGCTTTGGTTTCAAAGATCGTCAGAGTATGAAACTACATTCCCGCATTGTTACTGTGTCAGGTTGGAATATTCTTTGCTATAGTTTGACGGAATGTTTGTCGTAGTGTGTGTCGCAAGTGGATTCCCGGCCTTGCACTTGTCTTTGCCCCACTCCCCTGTTCTACTGCTGACCAAAACTAAGAACATATGGTGTGATCATCATTGGTGAATAAGTGGGGAATTTGTGGGTAAACAATTTAAAGGTAAGGGTTATATTCGGTCAATGGGTCACCCCTTGCACCCAATCAACCTGCAATTTCTTCATCTGCCTTTCTAGGAGTCAAATATAATAGACAGTTTTTGCAGCAAGCTCAAATTTCATAACCCTAACCTAGGATCTCTTGTACATGTGCATTCTAGGATTAACAAAACTTATTTCATCAGTCGAATAAATGTAACCATGTTTCTTTTCCAAAGTATGTTAATGTAAAGACCCTGAATAAGATTTATGGAATTCCTAAATACACGTACAAGGATGACCCTGTTAAATGCATATTGATGAAGACAATGGGCTTGAATATGGACTGTACATAATGGGCTTGAACATGGGAATTATAAACCCAGTAACTTGCGCTCCATGCAATGTCTTCTCCTAGGAATGCCAGATTCTATAAAAGTCATTCGATGCATGATGAGAGTATATTCTTTGGTCACATATATTTCATTTTGGTCCTATATATCATTTATCTATGGAAATGCTTCATCAAACACCTTTCTGTTGTTTCTGTGTATAATTTCATCTACATTAAGACTTTATTTTCTCTCCCCTTGTATATCAGATGAAAATTGAGACTCATGTACTCACATGCAAATCAGATGACATTCGAATCGTCTTGCTAATGAGGTTATGGATTGTAAACAAAGCTTCTGAATGAACTTATGGTCATATTTGTAATGTCAAATGTAAAAAACGGAACGGTATATTTGCATCTCTTTAAGCACTTAACATATGGAGAAACAGTGAGATGCAGAATCCAACAATACTCAAGGCAAACAAAACGATCCATTTGATTAATAGCAGTAGTTAAAAGCTATATATCTCTTTAATGATAAGGTATCTTAATGTATCTTAATTTTGAAAGGTATCAATTTCAAGATTCCTCCAGCTATGCAATAAAAACAACAAATGTCTAATGTGTTGTGAGGTTTACTTTATAACACAGGATAGTCTATAAGAATCACACATGTGTCTGTTCTGTCTTTCATGTATGGAAATGGTTACCATCCCCACAACAATATGCAGCCCCTTTATCATACTGCATTCATCATATTTCAAATATTATGATGGATGTACCTCCAACCATGTCATTAGTCACTGTGTTGTGATCAACAGAACTAATTCTCAGTAAATGCTGAGATTACACAATGCATAGGAATCTAAGAATGTTCAGATGGGATTCTAGTTTTAAGTTCTGACAATCCCTCTTTGACTTTATGTGACAACTTGCAGATTAAATAAAGGCTGCAGAAAAAAAAGTTGATTACTTTCTCTTTATCTGACATTGATAATTCGTTATTGATACCACAGAGACCTCCTCTGTACGTAAGGTATCGTACTCATGATTCGGAAGTCGCGATGCCTACAAATAGATACATATTTGTCAGTTCATGGGGAAGAGTCTTGCTTCTAATCTGCACTGACGCCAGGTCTGGCCGAGTGGCTGTCTAGCTTTCTGTCAGCGTGGATAGAGTGTAGGACAAGGATAACTGGACGGATGCCAAACTGAGCCAACCACATGCGGGGAAATGTGGCCCTATGTTGGCATGGTAACAAGCGCCGGTACCAATCTACCTGCCTGTAGCTTGGAAGCCCTACACGCTGGGAACAAGCAGGTGTCTGTGTAAGCGCGTGATGGTCACATGATGAGACTAGACACACAGACATGCACAAGGCTACATCCATAAGGTCACATGCACATCGTAATGTATATGTATAGCCTTTATTATTGAGCCTGGGCCACACACTCATATATACTCTGCCTCGGTAAGGAGAGGTCATATATACTTTCAGCATGCTGCAGAAATTATCCGTTCGTTATTTATGTGATAATACTGTGACATTCAGAGACAAGCAGAGGGCCAGTGTCTTTAAGGTGTCCCCAACTAACCAGGACCAACCACTAGAGACCGGAATACATCATTGACCTTCTGGTACTTGATATTTTTCGATCGCAGACAGACAGTTGTAGAAAAGGCAAGTTGACTGGGTGCAAGTGGGTTAAAGAAAATTACCCATAGACTTACTATGACCCACACATTTTAATTGTTCTGTTTAATTCCACGCTCGATCATTTGCTCCTAGCTATATATGGAATATCGGCGCACTTGCAACACACAGAGAATAGCCCCCCCCCCCTTCCAACCAACACACACATATATGAGAAGGTATATAAAAAGTTATATTTGTATGCTATTCCAAATCGTTAAAACATGTTTATAAGTCTATGCTTTATCAAAAAGAAAGAAATGACTTTACCTCGCTCAGATACAAAATCGGAAGCTTGAATACTGACGCGCCGTTCCGAGCTTGCTATTTAGTCTTTCGATGTTTGTTGTACGAGATCTATTTCCCAAGTGTTAGCACGCGGGAGCAGCTCAATCTATCAGCTCACGATTGTTCGGGATCCTCTGATACATGTTAATTAATACAACGTCCGGGGGTTAGCGATGATCGCCTGTCTGACCCGCCCACCCCATCCCCTTTCTAGGGTGATTGGGGCACAGAGCAGCTAGCACACAAGCGTGATGCTAGTATGTGCCCAGCCAAACTGTGTGCCCCAGGATTAGGAACTCGTACTTAACAGGCTTGCGAGTACGGCAACTCATACTCAATGGGCGATAAATGAATATTTCCAGGCTAAGATAAAATCAGAAAGATATTCGTGTTTGGTATGAGTCCCCCTCATCACCATCGAGTTTGGAGGGTGCAGGAATATGAACTAGGCAAATAACCGAGTGAATATTCCAAAGCGCTCCAAACGAGATGGTGATCAGGGGGACACAGACAAAACTATCATTAATTTATTTCTTAATAATTAATGGATCACAGTACAAAAACAGAAATCAAGCGTGGGATAAATGGGTGTGGGTGTGATTTCAACCAAAACAAAATTGAATTTTTTCCCTTTTTCTAATCGATAATATATCTACTTTCATTTCATTATACATATATGTAGGTATGAACAATCCTTTTAATTTCTTCATGGCCCAATAGGTGGATACAATTTCAAGCTACTTTTCAAACATCAGAAAAAACTGACTGTCCCTCGACGGAAGGTTGTCCATAAGTGTTGAATGAATTTTACGCACATGGTCCATGGGTCTCGGCGGCGTACAGAAAAAGTTCCTCATGTACGAGCCTAAATTACTCAACAGGCCCCTGGTCAGAGTAGTGCAACGGTCCAGATATATATTTTGTGTGTGACATATAGACTTTTATTGTTTTGTTGTTTCTTTTTCGGGCTCTCCTCCGTCTTCCTGATGTCGCGGTGAGGTACTGATGACCGGAACGGAGCGTGGACGCTTACGCGGGGTTCTACTATTAGAGCGTTCTCGCTCGCCCTAAATACGTTGCCTATAAAAGGTTAGAGTGGTCACATACACTTTCAGCGTACTGAAAAAAATCTATCCCTTCACTGTCTGTGTGCTGTTCAGTGTGCGATTGGATAAGGAACAGGGTGCCAGTGTCTGAGGGTCTAAGAGGAATGCCCATGATGACCAATCACTCAAAAGACCGAAATACCTCATTGGTATACTGGTGCTTTCAAGATATGTTTTTACCCTAGACTCAGGCATTCAATGGCAAGTTGACAGGGTGCAAGTGGGTTACAGAAAACTGAATGTAACTCAAACCTTTTAGTTATTATTCATTTAATTAAAAATTCACGCTCGTTCATCAATGCTGAACATACCATTTGCTCCTAGTATAATGTAACCTCAAATGGTACTTATTTCTTGTCTTTTCTGCTTACGATGATCTGCATAATTCGCTCAAGGTGTACTGAAGTGGATATCAATAGAAACCAACCATCCATAGAAAGCAGACCACAGGGTATATAACCCGCCTACCACGTCTCCCTTTAACTCTCGACCCCTCGCTCACAACGTGCAGACCTGTGGCCAACAAAAACACTCAACCAAACACCTCCACACAAAAGCCCTACTTGGGGGCTGAGAGCATGGTATGCCCACCTGATCACCTGTCCACCCTCCGTGACCGTCCACCTGGACATACTCCAGGTATAGGCCTTTTAAACATAACGGGGAAATACTAAACACGAGGACGTTTTTCTGTGCGTTTATCATTAATCTGAAACTCGGCTTCCTGGCTTTAATCTATGTTTCAACACTAAACTTTCTGTTTTGCATGGAGTTTTACACACAAAAATACATGGTTACTATTTATACAAAAAAGAGGGTCACTATGTCTGTACTTGGTTAATATGCGGTTAGTATACATATTTTCACATTATCATAATAAACTGTAACTCAAACGAGTGACGTCCAGATTTTATCCTACCTTGTTTCCACGATTTTTGAATATTAGAAAGGAGTGACATAAACAACACTTAATGTCACACCCGTGACATAAATAAACCCCATGTTAAGCCTATGGAGTTTTTTTTATTATTGGTAAGATAAATACCCCATACGCCATGTATGTGTTGTGCGTCCATAAATACGACATGGAGAAAGGCGGGCCGGTATACGTAGGACATACGGCCACAGGTATAGAATGATATATCATCAGACCCGGCTCCCAAACCAATATTGAAACGTAGTCTTAACCGGCAGTCAGAAACCCAACTAACGATAGAAGCAAGCCTCGCTTTGAGAAACAAGATGGCGGCTTCGTGGATTCCTACCTGGGAAAGATCTACAGAGACACCCTCGCAAACCTCACCTCAAGTCAGAGTGGGCAGGAACTAGAGCAGAACTGATCGTCGCGGTTGGCACTGCTTTCAGTGGAGCCCCTCCCAGTCAAGATAAGCCTCAGCCTCCTGTCTAGCACCCTTCCTCAAATAAAGCCTAAGTGGTTGACATTACCTATCTCCTGTTCCCCTCAAAGTGGTGGTTGTCTCTATAGCCAGACAAAGGTCTGCGCCCCGGCAGGGCACGATGTGGCGTTTTGTCCGCCAGTTAATCGATGGATCTTAATGAAAATTGACGGGCTCTCTGAACCAGTCGTGCCGTGTTTAGAACCCATGAATATTGGGATGAGAATGATTCTATTGTGAGTGCAGGGACATCGCCGTGAAAGAGGGAACTCTACTACAAGGGGGACATTTACTAGTCATTTCAGGTCTTTTGGATGGGTTGGTTCAAAAAGGATACCATCTCAAATTTCCAAATGTACTTTACAGCTACAATCCTTTTATACACTGACGATCACACATTTCTTTCAAACAAACATAAATTGGCAGAGAAGCATGCTATTAAATAGAGTTTGTAGGATTATTTGCTTTGAATCTTTTTGGAGTAGAGAGAAACGGGATCCCCCTTAAAGTGGGATTCACAGGTAAAGACCTCATCAAATGGGACGCAAATGCAGAGCTCATGGACTTGGATATATATGCAAGTCCATGCTGCTCTGCATAAAACGTTTTGCAATGGCTCTACAGGGGGTTTGCCAATTTTTAATCAGATATCCTTTCCAAATTTGTTTACACTACCATTTCGAGTGCCAAAATACTTTACATATGACCATATCTAGCAAACTCTGTTTCCATGTATTCTCCTATGATACAAAATTTCATGGCGAGATGCCAATATCTGCTTTTGCCAGCCTCAAGGAAAAATAGCTAATTTGATTCACATGGAAGGACACATCTGGCGCATAGTGTCAGACAGATTTCATGTGAAAACTCTGCCTGGGACTAATGTGCCCCTCAAGTGATTGGTGTGAAATACATATGATCCTGCTTGCTGGCCTCCTATTGGCTAGGATGACCCGTACACTTAAGAGACAACCCAGCAGTGGGTCCATTTGTCTCATCAAAATGTCCCTATACATTCTAAACATGTCTAAATTCAAAATATCATTGGATTATGAACCTCGTTAGGGGTAATTGTCGCCTACAATTACAGGAGTAAAAACTTGGAACCAAAAAATTAAGAGGAGGAAATTATGTTCCAGTACCTCATCTCAGGAGGATTTGTTTCAGACAAATACTGTACCCTGTAAGGAACATGAGTCCCACCGTGTGAATTCCACTTAAAGAACACCTATACATGAAGACTGTCATTTACCATTCAGTACACTGGCCTCACTCTGATCACGTGGTTGAAGTCTGACATGAAACGCGTTGTTATGAATAATTCATGCAGAATGAAGCAGGCCTCTGGCTACATAACAGTCAGAGATATGAGTTTAAGCACTTGACTACACGTCCCAGTGATTACCTTTGAAACGGAAGTACATTGGACTTAATTCTAAGACTACTTATAGCCTTAGACGATTTGTCTGCATGGATTTAAGCGCCAGATTGCACATAGCGTGCCATGATATCTGGTTATGGGTTTAAAAGAGAGCCGCAATACATATATGTATTTCAAAAGTGAAGTAGGGATTCACCATAAAAACAAATTACCGAATTTAGTTCCATGACCGATTTTTAAAAAAATTATCCCAAAAATCTGTCAACATTGAGACACATATCTCTTTAAAAATAGCGGAATATATTAAAGAAAGAATCATTTGTAGGAGTTAAACAAAAGCAGTATAAGAAATTGTTAGCAGGGTACGAACAGTAATTAGCACTACACACACATGACTCAGACGAAGGCCGTAGTACATATGATGTCATCGATATCAGAATATTTAGATGGAGTTGCATCGTTTAAAGTTGTGACAATAGAATGTGTAGATATTCCTTGGATGTCTGATACTTTAATGTATGAAATCACATCGAAGATGGAAAAGGTTCTTTGCGGAGTATGCAAACAACTTCTTCTGTGATATAGGGAGATATTTTAACAATCAGCTCAATGACTCAACAATGCTACAAAATGTGAGCAGAAAAGATACTGATGGGTTCAAGATGAGAAATATCAATGAAACGGAAATTAAGAAGTTAATAAGGATATAAAAAACGTATAAATCATCTGGGATGTTTGGTATTATCATGCAAAAATTACCCTTAACGAGGTACAGAATCTCGTGAGAATTTGATTTTATCATGTTAAAAAGTATTTGCATCATACAGAAATTATAGAGATATGTTGAGGGAAATATGTATCAATACAAATATCATTTCACATATTCTAAATATAACATATTCGAAGATAGTACTAAGGGGTTTTCCAATACATATGATTTAATGTAATAATCAAAGTTTATTTGAAATGTTATATGATCTCCCTATCTCTCTCTATATATAAATATATATAAAGATAGAGAAAGGTTTGGTTGAAAACATATTGTACCAAATCTTAGTAACATACAAATGATAAAACCCAAGGGAGGTGAAGACAAAGAAACATGTTTTTCAGTTAAACATCATGGAGCAGCTCGGGTGACGCTGTGAAACAGGCTTAGGCCGCTAGGCCTGTTAGGTATTTTACTAGATAACCGTAATCCGATTATCCCGCACAAAATCACCCAACAGATAACAAGACATGAGAGGTTTGGTCGAGAACATATATTGTGCCAAACTAGAGAATCATCCACCGGCTGATATATTGAAGTATCCAGTCAATAATCCTAAACTGCAATAGTTTCTACGGTTCTAAGGTAGATAACCATTAATCGAGGATGACTATGATGTCCAACGTAATTAATAGATAGTCGTAGGCTGAACTGATTTCCAATGGCAATGCTCAATAGTCAGGGGCTGAACTGATCTGCTATATAAACAATCAATAAGCCATCTCCTATTTGTACCTCAACCATGACCGAAGTATTTGTGTATAATTCTCCAGCAGTCTTACCTTAAGGTGTCCAGCCACCTGCGGTCCCTTGCTCGTCCACGGGAGAGAATTAATCACACGGAGGGGGGTACGTGGGTGACCAAAGGCCAGGTAAGTCCTCCTTAACACCTGTCCGCCCGCACAGGGGCGTGTGTAACGACCCCTTGGCCAAACAGGGCAGCTCCGGGGATGGCACCTGGTGGTCTTAAAGCTCACCTAGTCACGGCTGGGTCAACAGGGAGGGGACCACGTCTCACCTGACAACAGGGGATATGGCTGAGTTGATTCCCCCTTTACGTGGTCTATACAGCACTACCACCACACTTCCCACAGGTAGCTATGTCCGACGTATTCCTTACCTGGTGAGGTGGGCGTGTGGTGTGACACCTGGTCGGGGATACTACAGGTGTTCAGTCGGGTTACATGGAGCACTCCAGGGTATACACGTTCGTGTTTTCCTCCAGGCGGCGTCGTTGGTGTGACGGGAGGGAGACCGGGCGGTAGGTCGGGGTGTTGGCGGGAGACGCAGGCAGTAAGGCCCGGCACTGTGCCGCTGATGTCCCGGGGTGGAGTGGATTCCGCTGGGCAGCTATCCCCATGTGTGTATGTGAGAGTGTTTGTGTGTGAAGATGGAGGGAGGGAGGAAGTGGGGAATGGGGGAAGGGGACCCACGCTGCACGTCAGGGTACAGCGTGCGTGTGCATACTAAGAGGGAACTGCATCGAGAACCATAGTTACTCAAAATATGCCATGATGTTTTTGTTGCGGAGTAACCTCACTAGGCAAAGCCGAGTGAGTTTAAGGAGCAAACCAAAATGAATTAATGATATTGTCAATGGAACAGGGTGTCAGTGTCTTAGGATATTCGAGGTAGGCCCAGCTGACAATGTCCAGTCACTCGTGACCGAAGTACCTCATTGACCCACTGTTGCTTGATGTACTTGGATCCTAGACTCAGGCACTGACAGTTGCAGAAATGGCAAGTTGACTGGGTGCAAGTGGGCTACAGAAAATGACCAATAGATTGAGTACAACACGAAACTTTTACTTGTCATCTATTCATGATTGAACGCTCATTTATCAATGATGAACATTCCATTCGCTCCAAGACTGATAATACTCCATGGGCGTTCTGTATGAGTTCCCAACGCCCCACATTAGATAGCTCGATATTTGGTCATTACTCAGTATCAGTCATTGCAGGAAGCTTGTAAAACATATCGAAACCGGAAAGCTATGGCATTACTCGTTGCCAACGTCGTAGTAAGTAGTGGTTAGTTACCCGAGTTCCAGTGTCATCTGCCGGCACACAATTCATAGTCGGCGTTACGTTACCTGTTGCGGCTGCTTTCTGATAGAAGGCCGTAGTTAATGGCGGTTGTTTTGTAAGGGAATGACGGTATCAATCGCGGAGCAGAAAAGTTGATAAAATGGCGTTTTAAACGAGTAGGAGGTGTATAATGATGAGACAATGCAGTGACTGAACCCGTACAGGGTTCGTTCCCAGCCATTTGATGAAAAAATACTGCCCTCCTGCCTACGGCGTCGGGCCATATTTTTTTCATCAAATAACCTCGAATGGCCACCTGTACGGGATCAGTGACCACGGTTTCTCATATTACATGAATAACATGAATATATAGACAATAATCGATGGTTTTGTGGACAAGCAGCCATAAACCACGAGAGGTTGATGCATAGTAATACATGAGTCCTAGTGAGTGTATTATGACGTCAACCGCGAGTCGTATACAGAGCTGTTTGTCCACAAAGCCATCGTTTGATGCATTTATTATACATCTTTTCGAACAAATTGGACCCAGTAATTGCCATATCAAAGGGTATACCAATAGGGACCCTTTCTTTCGTCCAAAAGCACAAAGGGACTATTTTCCCCATATACCATAGTTTTGAGGCTGTATACCACAGGGTGTAACATCTGGATACCACAGTTATAGTATCTGACATTTTTTATATAATGGGTTGTGGTTTACTATGTCCCCATACATTTTCAATGTGGTTTTAGTATTGATGATAAGAAATGGAGATTAATAAAAGGTTCTGACTTTATGGGTTTGGATGCACTGTTATCAACACTGATGCGAACCCAAGTGATGATTGTAAACAGCATATCAAAACGAGTGAAGCATTGTTAATTCTATGACTCTAGTGCAATTCTGGATTTATCTTGCCACTTTCTAGGATAAAAGAATAGCATTACAATATCAGAAAAAGTCAAATTATGCTAGCAAATCCAGTTGGGAATGTTTAAATCTCCATCCTGATGTCTTGCCTACTTTCTTAAATCCTAGCTGCTGATTAGCCAGTCAGTTATGGCATCATCTCACATTACTCTGCCATGACCATGTCATTGTACCTGGGTTATCGTTGCATATGATCAAGCACCAGTGGGCCAATGAGGTATTTCAGTCTCTAGTGATTGGTCATAGTCAGCTGGGCACACCTCTAAGACACTGACACAATGGTCCTCTTCACCTTACTCAATATGATGGTGTTAGCATGCAGAAGGTGAAGGGTTGATATTATTGCAGTAAGCGCAAGGTCTATGCAATGAGTGTTGAGAGTGGTGACATTTGGAAAGAGGGCGACGATTATAGAGGTTTCAGCGTAGCACTGGTAGAAAGAGCTCGAAGAGACATAGAATAATGATTACAAAAAAAGAGGAGATTTAGCTGAAGAGAAGATAATGACTGTTGAGATGGATGATGCCTCTTTAGAGTACAGCTAATGGGTAAAAGTTATAGATTAAGCGTTGGTGTAGACAGGCTGGTAAATACAAAAGAGTCCCTAGCTATAAAAACAGCGACAACTGTAGTGGAAATGTGGGTTGAGGAACAGAGTGACAATTGTGGCAAAATGGTCGCTAAAAAGATTGCACTGTTGTCGGGTCCTAAAGATGTTACTTGTGACCTGGGGTATATTAATTGTTGAATTGCACAAAGATCTATTCATTTCTTGGTTAGTTAGGTAAGTGATAGAAAACGAATTGGGTGATAGTTGAAAAGAATATAATAGTATAAAACCATGACAGCTGCATAGAATGGAGTAGCCGAGGAAATAGGTATCAGGGGCGTCAGAACGTTTTGAAAGTGGGGGGGCGAACTGAAAAATTGCTGACTTTTTTCTTGGTATGAAGTCAGACTTCAACATTTGCCTGTTCTCTGGATTTACTGTGAATCTGCGAAAAGTCTGCGAATAGTCAGGGGTTAGCCATCATTGCACGCTAAAAAGTCAGACTTTGACAAGTCAGGACTTAGCCATCATTGCACGCTAAAAAGTCTGACTTTGACACTTTTCCACGTTGAAAAGTCAGGGCTTAGCCACCAATGCATGCTAAAAAGTCAGGCGTTGACACTTTTCCATGGTGAATAGTCAGGGCTTAGCCATCATTGCACACTAAAAGTCAGACTTTGACACTTTTCCAGGGTGAAAAGGCACGGCTTAGCCATAAATGCATGCTAAAAAGTCAGACTTTGACACTTTTCCACGTTGAAAAGTCAGGACCTAGCCATCATTGCACGCTAAAAAGTCAGACTTTGACACTTTTCCACGGTGAAAAGTCAGGGCTTAGCCATCATTGCAACCTAAAGAGTCAGACTTTGACACTTTTCCACGGTGAAAAGTCAGGGCTTAGCCATCATTGCAACCTAAAGAGTTAGACTTTGACACTTTTCCACGGTGAAAAGTCAGGGCTTAGCCCTCATTGCACGCTAAAAAGTCAGACTTTGACAAGTCAGGACTTAGCCATAATTGCACGCTAAAAAGTCTGACTTTGACACTTTTCCACGGTGAAAAGTCAGGGCTTAGCCATCATTGCACACTAAAAAGTCAGACTTTGACAAGTCAGGACTTAGCCATCATTGCACGCTAAAAAGTCTGACTTTGACACTTTTCCACGGTGAAAAGTCAGGGCTTAGCCACCAATGCATGCTAAAAAGTCAGACTTTGACACTTTTCCATGGTGAAAAGTCAGGGCTTAGCCATAAATGCATGCTAAAAAGTCTGACGTTGACACTTTTCCACAACAAAAAATCAGGGCTTAGCCATCATTGCACGCTAAAAAGTCAGACTTAGACATTTTTCTATGCTGAAAAGTCAAGACAGGTTTTACACATGTTCGAGTAAAATTTGAAGCTGCTGACTTTTTTGGGCTGGCAAAAAAGTGGGGGGGGGGGGCGGTCGCCCCCCCTGCCCCCCTATTCTGACGCCACTGGGTATTGATCAGCTTTAGAAAGAGTAATAATCAGTAGACAGAAAATTCCATAGAAAACCAGACAAGCTGATTTTTTAATCAAAGTTGATTTATTGGGGGATAAATGTACATCGAGAAAAGGGGTGGTGAGGTGGGATTGTTGCAACGTTTCGTCTGATTTATCAGACTTCTTCAGGCAAAGATTCAGGCAAAGTAATAATAGTGACCATGTAAAATGTTCACTTGACAAAAAAAGTGAGAACTGTAGAAAAAGAGTAAATGGTAAAAGGCGTGGCAGCTGCAAGAAACGTGGTATCTGGAAAAAGAGATGGCGTTGCAGACATGTCAGTATGGGGGAGGGTGTAACAGGTAGATTACACACCCCATCATACCCCTTCCCTGATAGTAAGTGTCGCCACTTGGAAAGATGGGGTCAGGTTGGTAACTGACTTGAGCCTGCGGCTACTCATTATTTCTGTATGGTGAGACTGCAAAGGTCGCGAAAGGCACAAGGGAGGAGTCAACATTGTCATTTTAAAGATTCAGTACCAGGAACAGACATTCGAAGTTAAGCCCAGAGGCCATGTACCTCCAACCACCTTGTAAACCATATTAACCATCGCAGTGTACGTATTGTATTCATGGACAACTAGTCTAGAGAGAAAACATCGGCAACCTATCTTAATGAAATTCAGTGATTTTATGATGCGATTCGTGTAGATATTACTTGTAAGAACAATGAAAATAGATGAATAGATTATGCTCTGTCGTACACAAGGTTTAGATTTACTGTGTTAAAAGCGATTGATATTTCATAATTTTATACCTATGCAGTACATTTGAAAATCACCCACTACTGAACACTACCCTTATTAATAAACCAAGCTCGTTGGCCAAGTGGTAGGGGTGTCAGCCTCGAGCATGGGAGGTCGTGGGTTCAAACCCCGGCCGGGTCATACCAAAGACTTAGACAAAAATGGTACCCACTGCCCATTCGGCTAACACCCGCCATTAGAATGAGGAGTAGGGGTCTAGGGCCCGAGTGGAAGAACGGCTATATAGCCGAATTCAGTGATTGTGTTGTAACACAATATCCCCTTAAAAATTGCTTTACAACTAATAGAACATCACTTAAACCCTGTACTTATAGATATTATCGTCAGTTATTTAACACAACGATTACAGAGAACCAAAGGAACCACTCTCCCCCCAGATCTTTCGCGGCGCTAGCGCTGTGCTTGGTCTCTGCCCCAACCCAAAGCCTGTTCCCTGGGTATCCACAAAGGACAGGTGAGACCAGCGAACATTTCAGATTCAAAACAAGGCAACTGTCAAAAGTTATACAAGTCAAACAACTCACATATCATTAGTTAGGAAATATAGGAATTGTTAAATTGGGTTAACAGACAATCCAACTGTTTCTTTTTCATCTCTAAACCACTTTATGATGTGAATCTACTGTTGATTAGACTGCCCCTTCGAGTGAGCACATGTGTTATGTTGACAAACAAAACCCTGTAACACATGAGGTGCCTTCCAATGAAGAAAGTAATCCCTAAGACTATGCCTGATTTGATACAACAAATAACAGAAATGAGTGTAAATCATTTACCATATAAATATATGCATATCTATTTACATGTAAACCACAAAATACTGCCCAAAGCGCTAAGAATTTAGGATATTTCAAAAACTGGCGTATGGGCCAGATTTGAGCCCAAACAGGCAGGTTGGGGCAGAGATATAAGCGGCCGCAGGAAGTAGAGCGCAAGATCTCTGCTGGGAGAGTGCAAAGGAACAAATGATAACTCTAATTTGCGTACAATTACTTTCGGTGTTCTGCAAGGCTCCATTCTCGGCCCGATATTATTTTTGATTTATGTTAATTCTATTAAAGACTTCGTGTTAAATTCAAAAATTTTGCTTTACGCTGACGACATGGTTATTTATATCAAAGGTAAAAATAATACTCAAATTAAACAAATGATGGATAAAGATATGGAATTATTCAGTAAATGGATTCGTATTAACAGATTGACTTTGATTTATAAAAAGAGTAAACTAGTTTGATTTTGTAACAAAAGACGTCTAAGGGAACAAAAACCTGAAATTATCATTGATCATTGTCTCTTGAGTCAATAGATTCTATGAGATATCTTAGGGTAATCCTTGACAGACACTTCAGTTTCAAGCAGCAATTTAACAAAATGATAGGGGAGTTTATGATGAAGTTGTTCAAAATTCGGAAAATTAGGTACCTACTCAACTTTGATCAAGCTATAAAAATTACGAAACAAAGAATTTTACAAAGAATATGTTGAAATCATTACAGGTTAATATTATCCACGCTTTAAGATGTTGTTTACAGATATATAAACCCTATTACATACACAATGAAGAACTATTATATAGATGCAAGAAAAGAAGTCTGAAATTCAGAACATTAACTCATACTTTAAGTCTGTTAAAATGGTGGTCTATGAAAGAAGTTAACATTGAAATGAATCAAACACATAGAACTAGGGCCTCAGATAAAATTGTTTTAAAACAGAAAAAAATCAAAAATAGTGCTTTCTTTATAGGGTTACAGTTTTGGAACAAATTAACAGAGGAAATGCAAAAGAAGGAGAAACTGGATAACTTCAAAACAGCAATGATTCGGTGAAAATGAAACCAGAACCATTAAAAATATTTGAAGAGGAAAATATTGACATGTTTGA
Source organism: Alentia gelatinosa (assembly GCA_950022655.1). Classification (NCBI taxonomy): domain Eukaryota; kingdom Metazoa; phylum Annelida; class Polychaeta; order Phyllodocida; family Polynoidae; genus Alentia; species Alentia gelatinosa. Next base: position 21,557,880 of record OX465590.1, on the reverse strand, counting down.
TTAATCCTATGTGATTCGTGAAGTATATCTCGATGTTGGCATTAGATAATCCTACCAGATATATCAACATAATGTATCATTGAACTATGATGATTGGTTATGTCATCCAAATACTATGGGCGTAATATTATTTATATCTCCAGTTGTAAAAATTGCACAAGTCTACTATTTGAATATAAAGTGTCATTAGATAACAGTACTTAGTACCTAGTATTTACAAGAACAATGTATTTATGTTGTATTCATGTATATCTGTGGTACGAAACTTTATCCTACCCCTAATATAAAATCCCATAGGCTTAACATTGGGTTTCCGTATGCCACGCTGACTGGCATACGGAATTTTATATGCCACTAGTGGCATACAGCATTATTATCACATAATATTCCAAAATCGAGGAGATAGGGTAGGATAAAATCAAAACCTGATTCGTTTTAATCTTGGCCACCGCATTCCACTCCTGAAGTTTTGGCTCCGGACTTCACTCGGCTGCGCCTCATGGAGTCACTTTGCCAAACTCCAGTTGTGGAATACGATGGCCAAGATTAAACCTCATCCAGTTTTACGATAGTATTTTTTGTCTTTCTCTTCTGTATGCCATCGCTGGGAAGAACGTCCTTGGACGACAGAGTATGTTGTTGTTATAAAAAAAAATACACGTTGAAAACATCAGCAGTGTGTAAAAGTTCACGTCGCCATGTTTTCTATGCTAATATTATGAAGAGACACGAGTTTGAGTCTGAGTTTATTTATGCCACGCATATTGTTGGCTCCATAATTTTACGAGTCAAAGACGAGTGACATTACGGAGCCAACAAAATGAGTGGCATAAATAAGCTCAAACTCAAACGAGTGGCGTCTAGATTTTATACTACCCCATTTCCATATTTATTCAGTATCAGAAAGTAGTGGCATAAACAACACTTTATGTCACACCCGTGACAAAAACAAATCCCATGTTAAGCCTATGGCGTTTTTTATTAGGGGTAGGATAAATGATAAGATTTCATTAAGTTTGGGTATACATGATAAATATAGAACAACCCACCATCCTAATACATGCTACAAAACTCGATGGGAATTGATGTTCTACACGGAACGAAGCCCATGGCCGAGTTCTGTAAAAACTAAACAACATCAATTGCCCATCTCGTTTTGTAGCCTGTACAACATGATCAGGTTGTTCTACTTCTCAGAACGGAAAGCTTTAAATCAAGGTGAATGTACGTTCACATGTTTAGCGCGTTAGTAAGAGTCCCAATCTATTCCATTCTAGAACATTGCAATGGCAAGAAAGCATCACCTTGAAATGTTCGATTAATAGATATACATGTCTATTTTAGATATTCGATATTTAGCCGACACTTAATTTGCACCTAACTTTGTTTGGTGATATTGAAACTCAGTCGAAATAGTGGAGTCGCTATTCTAACAATATACATGTAGCGTCTTTAATCGTTGCAAAACAAGGTATGATACTGAAAATAAACGTTTCCAAAACGTTTCTGGTATTCATCCGTCTATCCGTCACGGTACACGGGACGAGATAACACTCTTTGTTATAGGAGCCTCTTGGGGTGGTCACATGGGTGGCCGATGAAGGGGGGAGGGATCTGATTGGTGTGGTGATTGCCGGTCTATGCGCTGGGGTTACGGGTAGAGGTGGCATGCTTTTCAGGCTAGCCCTAAAATAGGCACGCCTGGGGTATGTTGAATGGTTTATTCATACGAAGGTACAAGGAGACCTCGTACGAGAGTTGGTGTTTGATAATATCCAAGCTTGTTCGCTAAGATATTACTAGCTGACAGTGAGCCGTAGTCGCCGAGTACTACACCCCCGTGAGAGGGTCGTATATGATTGACATTCGCACATAGGTATGTAATAATAAAGTAGTAGCCTATGTGAACGTATTGCTGGGTAGGAAGGTTTGTATGTGATGAGGTACATACGAAGGTACAAGGAGACCTCATACGAGAGTTGGTGTTTGATAATATCCAAGCTCGTTCGCTAAGATATTACTAGCTGACAGAAGGTCATCCATAAGGGGTAAATAAAGTTGGCCCAGATCGTCCCTTAGTCTATTGAGGTACAGAAAAGTATCTTCATGTACGAGCCTTAATTATTCAACACACCCCTGCTGAAATATGAGGATGCCGCTTGTGTTACCTGAAGCACACACTGGTTCCTCTCGCTATCTACATGCCTATGATTGGTGTTTTTGTGTGCAGGCTCTAAGGTCAAGGTTATGTACACTGGATCACCTTCAGATCCGCTAGTGGGTTCTGCTAGTGGATACTAGCCCATCGCCCTTTGGGGTCTTGAGATCCCTGGCGACTCTGGGAAATACAATATAGAACCCAGCTTAAGTGGGGTACCCCTTAAGCGTGCTCCACTTAAAGGCATATCCTACAATTCATGGTGGCGCCACCTGGTGGTCTATATTGTCCATTATTAGTTAAAATTGGTTTCTTGGGATTCATTCTACATCAAATGAGTAAATTCAGTGTTTTGTCCAGTTTACAAAATCTTAATGGGTATCATAGGATAATTTACATTTGTTTGATTTACACAGAAAATGTCCTGAAATAATATGGCTTCCTTCAACTCTTTCAGAAACTAGAATGGTAACCTATGGTTTTTAAAACCTAACTGTGTAGTACTATACATCTAATATTTTCTGTGAAAGTTGACATGGGTTATACTATTTGAAAAGCAACTTCTATATATTCTTTTATAAAATTGCAATCATATTGAGCTCTGAATAATAAATTAGCACGGTGACCCCCGTTTTTTAAGTCAGTTATGTGTTCTAAAATGCTTAAAGATCATCGTACTAAAGTTTCAGGAAAATGACATGGGTTTTAATTTTCAAGCCAAATTGCCTTGATAAAAGCCTGATATGTCTTTAAGCAGGGATTCCCAGAGGCGGGGTTGTACTGTACTCGTCTAATACTCTGGTGTTAAAATGCCCCTCAGAGTACCTTAAAATTCCAAAAGTACCTGCACTAATAATAGCCACAAGATAGCGACTGGAACCAGCGTGCCTGGGAGCCGTTGAATAACATTTTGTCATACCTGAGGCTGGACAATGGCCTTAATCGGAAGATAACTACCTCTTCGACGACCTTTTCCATTGAGGGTAGCATAAAACAAGTCGTGGGGGTCAGCATTATCGTCAAATCAGAATGTCTTACAAGTTGCGTGCAAATGACCTATTTCATCGAGCACGATAAAATTACAGATGGGGGGGGGGGGGGGGAGTACACACCAATACACATCGAGCGATTCAGTGGCATGTTTGAGAAGGCCGACTGGGGCAGTCCCTGTATATTGACAGCTATTAGGAGAACACAAAAAGTCTACACCGTTTTCGTCGGCCAATGGAAACAGGCCTATACAGGGAAAACCTTTGCACCCCAACTCAGCCTATTTCCGCGTAACATATCTGAAGAGAAGCATAAGATATACCAAGTTTTGTTAATGTAACGGAGCATTCAATAATTATGGCCAGGGGGGCAGTTTTTAGGGGGGGGGGGTCAACTTTAATTTTGGTATTCCAAGGGGGAGGGGGGGGGTGGGCCAAAAATGTTTTGGGTGTTCTAAGGGGGGACCAACTTTTTGGGGATGTTTCAATAGAGAGGGCCAAATTGTTTTTACTATTTCTTCTGCGGGGTCGACACTTTTAGCTAAGCAATGAGACAGACTCCCATATTTGTGTTTAATGACAAGAATTGATATTTGTAATGAAATGCATTCATATCATATCACAGGAAATTAGCTGAGTCCTACTACTAGAGTAATGATTAATGTACAAGGTAACTATAGTTACAAATCATTTGGATGCTAAGAGAATTTTTAAACAAATCATTTGGATGCGAATTCTTAAACAAATCATTTGGATGCGAAAAGAATTTTTAATAACTATAGTTGTGTCATTCCCTGGAGTTCAGTGTCTATGGTTACAGTCCTGTTTCTCTACTGGGAGATGGGTGTGCACCCTCCTTCAGTCTAACAGACTGATGTGGAGGGAGACAACAAAGGGCAAACACTAATACATTTGTCGCAGAAGCAATTCAGTCTCACAAAATCATTATTTCTGTCTTTAACATTAGTGAATTAGAAGCATTTACTACAACATCAAGACTAAAACACCCCTGTTGCTGTGGCTTATTAGAGTGTGCTTGCACATGCTATATACATCATCTAGGGATTAAAGAGGTTATATTAATCTTCCAGCATGCTTCCAGAAAACTATCCTTCACTATTTGCATGCTATTCTCTGTGATAGTGAGAAAAGAGTTGGGAGCCAATGTCTCAGGGTCTTAGAAGCATGCCCAGCTGACCATGACCAATCACTCAACACCAAAATACCTCAACACTTAATTGCATTGCATAATAATTGCATGCCATTCATCAATAATGAACGTACTATTTGCTCCTAGTTTCAATAAGATTACCATATTTCTGGAAGAGCACTATGAGCAAAGAGAATTTGTTATTGAGAACTCTACATTGAGTACATGAAGGAGTTCCGCTTTCAAAAACTGGGACTTTGTCTTCCTTCTGTAGTGCCACACCATAGGTTGATCCACTCATACCAAGGATCCCACACACCATGTCGGACTATAACAAATTGCCAGAACGTCCATATTTGCATGACAATGATACTGCTTCCAGAAACAGTGAAGGTCCTGCAGGATCCTGCAAGGTAGCCTGATGACTACTAATCGATGGCACAACCCAAGAAAGCAGTTGCTGCTGGATATTTGAATATGAACAACCACATCTCAATAAGTGATTTCATTGAGAATTAGATTTTAAGTAGTCAAATTTTATGATTGATTATATGGGTACAGGAGAGATGGGGGCTTCCAGCATGTCTGCTAGCTGCAAACTACCAGTTTCCCTTAAATACAATAATAAGTTACCTACGACTCCTACAAGAAATATCTTCAGAAGATGATAATTCCTTATTAGATGAAGAGACTGTATTCATACCATGAAAAATACATCAAATGACAAGATCTGGGCAGTGTTCCGAGAGAGCAAATTTCAGTTGATTTTACACATCGGAAGTGGGACCACTACCATATACTTTTTTTCATTTTGAAGCAATTGTTATAAAGGGAATATTTTGTGTACAAACACCAAATTCGGCGATACAGCCAATATTACACTCAAGCCCTAGCCCCATACTCTTCATTCTGATGGTGGGTGTTAAGCCGAATGAGCAGTGGGTACCATTTTTGTGTAAGTCTTTGACCAGTATAACCCAACCAGGATTTGAACCCATGACCTCCCATGCTTCAGGCAAACACCCCTACCACTTAGCCACAGAGCTTGGTCAAAATTTTGACAAATGACTGTAACTGGGTTTGTCCTAAGGTAAACAAAGAAAGCCTTATTGAAAAAAAGGCCACATCAATCCAGCCCCCGATGTGGTTTTACCCTATTCCTATGGGAGGACATTTTGGGGGGCATTCCAGGGGGGGGGGGGGGGTGCGATATTTTTTGGGATATTCCCATGGGGGGCAACTATTTTTGGGGTATTCCCATTGGGAGGGGGCCAACCTTTTTTTACCATCCGGTGTTCCAAAAACTGTGCCACCCCCCCCCCCCCCCATAATTAATGAATGAATACTCCCTAAATACATATAGATTAGGAACCATTCTTTTTAAAAGAACTGCAATGTCATGCAAAACTATGAACATAATCAATGTGGGTAGGCTACTGGGATGGTAGGCATGTCTGTATTGTAGGTGAGTAGGCTGGTAGGTAGGTTGGTGGATTCGCAATTTGGTATACTGATAGGTTGGTGGCTTTACAGGCTGGAATGTGAGCAGGTTGATGAAAAGGCAGGTTGAAATGTGAGCAGAGTTGTCGGTAGTAAGAGAAAACGACCTTACTGTGGCCGAACCATGGGTTCCTTTGAAGTCACCTATCGCGGACATTCATCCCGACGCCAGAGATGATGGGTATCCTAATTGCTAAGTGGGAATGACTTGCTTCCCGCTAGTCAGTGACTAGTCAGTCAATATCAAGCATTTGATGTTTAAAGTTTGATATTTGGTATTTCTAGTCAGCGAATACCGATTCCTTCCCCCTGCCAGTTAAAGGCCTTTAATTATTAAGAAACAGGTGAAGTGGTTTACATACATATTTGCATGATTTGCCACCCAAAACAAATGCTCTACCAATGAGGGTCGCTTATAAGTCACACGGTATACTTGCCCAGCAACAAGCATATCTGGCCGTTTCTTTCATGACCCCAACCCACACACATCCACACCTACCAATAGGACCTACACCAACCAACCCACTTCCACCTAAACTTACCATCAGCCACAAATATCAACAACAACCAACACCAACACCTTTACCCACCAACACGAAAACTCACAACTGCCAATATAAGCACTTACTCATAATCACCAAACCTACAGCCACGAACCCCAATACCTTCATCTAGGTATATAGGTAGGATAAAGAACACTTATATGGTTGTATTAGTGTATGTACATGTATGTACATTTAAAATATATATTTACTATACATTTTACTTCTTTTTTTTCATATATAATTCACCTGAAGGTAGGTGGTCTTCCATTATAAGAATACAGAATTTGGGCTGTTTACAAATATATATAAATATATACATATATTTTCTTTTTATTATAAAAAAAACAAAAAGACAAAAAAAAAGGAGCCAACTCACTGACTCAGGTCCCGAACACTGTTTCATTAATACTGTAATTATCATAATCTAGTTCAAGTTATCATTGTTCAACAATGGATCTGCTCACATGTATCATATCTGATTTCTATCTATTGTTCAGCAATGGATTGCCCATGTGTTGCCTAAGGATATTGCATTGTTCTACGAGGGACTGAGCACATGTATTAGCACATCACATGATGATTTCATATCTTGAATACAGAAGAGCAAGGCTCGTTAAAAAAAAACAAAAAAATAAAAATATAAAAAAACCAATGTGGTCAACATCCAAATCACATGATTAGGTTACATGAGTTGATAATAAGTAAAGTTAATTATTTAAACACATGTACATACACCAAACGTTAGAGATATATATGACCAGTGTATACATACCGCATAGTATTTTTTCTTTAGCATGGGCAATTGTGCTTATATACATCACCTAGAGGTTAGAATGGTCTCATACACGTCCGGCTCACTGCAAAAAAAGCTAATCTGATGGGGCAGACTTGGTATTAAAATCCACTTGCTCCAGACCTAAAAAACAATAGACTTTACTACAATCCGCCCATTCATAACACCATAAGCATGAAGCCACTCTATTTTACAGGCATACCATAATAGCCCCAGCAACTCACAATGCATGTACAAGTGTTTCAAACTGTCAGATCAGATGGGACAGACCTGACTATGTAGCATTAGAACTTCCATAACACATTAACAGATGGGACAGACCACTCTCTATGGCATCTAAAATATCTGATGGGACAGACTTAACTACACAGTATCGATACATACTCCTGCTCTTATTTGATTAAGTAATTTAGGTTCACGTTCTGTGCTCTTCCATTATCAATGGAGATATATTTTTATATACCCGGTACATGTAGGCTACCTGTAGGCCTACACCGGGCAGTAAATATAGCCACAGAAAAAAACTATATTGTATAGTTGGAATAAAACTCGTGTATTTTCTATCTTATTATATAGTGTAACATAGGGGCCTAATAACTTCATTGAAGTGATTATAATCTGAAATGAGTTACTGTTGTTTCCATTCAGGTGATCTAGATTGCGCTTAGCTTTTCCCCCTCACAAATGACAGCTGCGCCCCCTCGCGAATGGCCGTGGAACCGGCTAACTTTCCTGGCTCAATGCGCCTCCAAGCGGTCTGGGGAGAAAGTAATGACCCCGCTCACAGCAGTGACATACTTAGTAGTAATTTGATTGGCTTAGATATTTAGGTCACGTCGGGGTCATGACACAAATCCACTTCCCTTGTTGTGCGTAGCATAACGCGGCAAGTGATCACCTTTTGTTTACTTGCGTGTATATTTAACCCACCCGTTCAGTTGGAAGTCGCCGTCGATAACCATTCATGAAGTACTTGAGGGACCGAGTGTTTTCATATCAAGTCTCGGAGGTGGTAATGCCAACTAAAACCAGCCAAAATGACGATGGCAAATCTTGAATTCGTCTCAAAAATGGCGGAATTCGGACCGGACTCAGGAGGCAGGATGAAGGTGAGAAGATTTTACTGTTTATTGAGTTAATTATTTGATATACGTGGATATATTCCAGATTTGAAAATATGGCTGCGTATCGTGCTTCGGAATGTTATAGCGCGTTATTGCCTACGTGCACAGTAGAAACACACCGGCTTCGGTATTGAGCGATAATATAGGTTTTTCATGGTTTGTGCCTTTGTGTATTGTTGTCATTCTCTGCCTTCGATGAATACCAACCTGGCTCCGTATGACCATTCCGGCCTCTCTTCGAACCCCACCTCCCACCTCTGTCTTTTTCTTTATTTACACAGCTTTCACGCATGGGGCGATGCTGCCCCTTTTCTAACCCGGCCCCCTCATCAGACTTTCCAATTAGAGGCGGGGGGGGGGGGGGGGGGCAGGAAATCAATATAAATTATAAAGGGACAGGGCAGGTGGCAGGTATCAATATAGGGTGATGGGGAGGTGTAAGAGATGATAAGAGGGGGTGGGGGAGGGGGGGGGGAGTTGCTCGTGTAGATATTCAGTAACTATCCGCTGTAGTTTTAAATCTCTTGTAAAATTGATTTTCCTAAATTGAACTGGATTAATAAGACATTTCAGATGTGGGCTTAGGTTGAAATGCTTTCTAATTCTATTTCAAAGAGGCCCTCTATTTCTGTTGGATTCAGAATGATTTGCAGGCATCATTTCAGACATTATCCATCTATAAGGTGCGAAAGCACGGCAAGGTATCAGACTGGCAGGGTGTGTGTGTGGGAGGGGGGGGGGGGGGGTTAGCGCGACAAGGGGTGGCCGGGTAGGCAAAGGAACCGCATCCTCTTTATACCGTCTTTGATTACTTACGCGTCCACGAGTTACATTACGAAAACAGTAGCCAAGACGAAAATAAGAATATACCACTGGTTTAATTTTGTCTTAAAGTTGTAAACTTAATTATTAATCAAAGTACTTAGCACTTCTACCAAGTAGATCCTTTAAACAGTGTGACTTTATGTTCAGGCTGTATATGTAATAAAATATCATAAGCAATTTAATTCCACAACTTATCACACTAATCAACACCCAGGTCAGGCCCAAACATTGGATTCCAGCCGTACACAAAATAACCGGTAATTCAAAGCTCAGAATTTAACAAAAGTTGTAATTGGGATGGACATTGGTTGTAGCGCATCCTTCACGTATCTCTTATAACCCACGGATTATCTCAGAAACTCATGTTAGTACTTATATACCCAAAGATGAGTAAATGAATAAAATGTATGTAATTTATGCTCAGACACATCTACAGTAATGGAACGACAGCCTGGGATGGAACAGAATATTTATGTATGGCCTGTAAAGGAAATTCCTGATTTAAGCAATAACATTATTTATACTGCACCCCTAACAGTGGGCTGTATTCCAGAGACGTTTGGCCATAAGTGTGTGATAACTTTCCGGAATCTGCAACAACAAAAAACGAGAAATTAATGTCACTTTATTCTTTGCAGGGCCTCACGATGGTGAAGCCTGTTGTCTTCGGCAATGTGGCGCGCTACTTCGGAAAGAAACGTGAAGAAGACGGCCACACTCACCAGTGGACAGTGTATGTCAAGCCTTACCGTAACGAGGTATGTACCTCTCACACTGCGGGAAACTCGACACTAACGAAGTATATACCCTAGGCTGACTTAAGTCCCTGCACCCCTGTGCTTACCCAATCCCACCTCGCCGTCATACAGGACTCCTGGGAATTTAACAGTTTATCCTAATTTTGTTGAATTATTCTATAAATGCTCATAATCAAAAACATGAGCAAGTAGACGAATAACCTATAGTGTCTGTCTATCACGGTGGAAAGCTATACCACATCGTTATTTGAATCTAAAATTTGCCACATCAAGGAAATTGTTATAAATATGGTTGTATGGCGACATGGAGAACGCCTACGACCGGGAGAGTGTATGACTTCATTGTACAGATAGAAAGAAAAAAAATAGAACAAAATTAGAATGCGACACACTTCCTAATAACTCTAATGTCTAGGATATCTATGAAAAAGTATCTTATTGTCAACATTTTTTTAAAGATTCTCCCATCACTTGACATGCATATATCAGAAAATGTTCTATTTTCATTCATAGGATATGTCTACTTATGTGAAGAAGGTCCAGTTTAAGCTTCACGAGAGTTATGCTAACCAGAATCGAGGTATGTTCATGTATATGAGATTATTAATGTTAATGATCGTTTTATGGTTTTCTTAGCTTTGATCTTTATTGCAACGGCTGTGACAAGAGTGTTTTTTGCCACGTCTCTGTAAGATTATTACAACTTGCAAAGTAGATGTCAAGGGTTGCCTACAAATGTATAACCTATCAGTAATGGTCGTAAGGTTTAGTGAGCCTTGGTGACACTTTGAGGCAGAATTCTTTGTATTACTAGTATTGTAAAAATTATTACTATGACCATAATCAACATCCCATCACATAGCACCTAGCACTGTATGTAGATTGCCTAACTTTCTTTTGTTTGTCTCTTCTTATCATATACACAAAACTGGATGTTTTTTTAAACACCCAAGATTGCAAGGCCATGATTGAAAACTTTTGAGTTGTGACCTAATAATTAGAGAAGAAAAAACTGTGCCGTAGAGGAGATGTTATTATGCCCTTTGACAAACATAAATTATTCTGATTCACATTTCAAAGGTCGTTATAAAATGTTTAGTCATACTGCTGTTTAATTTTCTTCAGTTAGAATTAACATGATGTTTTAAACGTGATTTCAGTGGTGACAAAACCTCCCTATGAGGTGACCGAGACAGGATGGGGAGAGTTCGAGATAGTCATCAAAATATTCTTTAACGACCCCAACGAGAGACCGGTAAGACTTTTTGACTCTATTTTTGTTTTTCAAATGGGTGTAGTCAGTTTTGTCAAACGTTTACTTGTTTTGGCTCAGGAGATTGCAGTAAATTTCAGTTGCGTTTACTTTCATACTTTGATTGTTTAAATGGGTTTTCAATGTAGGTTTCACCAACAAAAAGTCCCGGGTAATACCGAAAGAATTTGATGCCCTATACGAACTTTCATTTCAAATGTAAAAATCATATGGTTTGTCTGAGAAAAAGGGATGATTTCAAGTAAGTACATGTAGAAACCGAATTACAAATTTTGAATTGAATGATGATAGTTCTTTTCTTTAGGCGTTATGTTGGATATCAGTTCAAAGATAATCGAAAGGCTTGAAAGTTATGTTTATTTAAATATTCACTGTTCTGGTGTTTTATATTTAGGTCACTCTCTATCACCTCCTGAAGTTGTTTCAAAGTGAGACGGACATCATGCTGGGGAAAAAACATCTCGTGGTCGAATATTACGACGAATTGGTAAGATATTTATGCTCTTAACAATTAGAATATTTCGGAATAAAAGTAGAACTTCAAAGTACACTTGTAATATATGAGATAATTGATTGGCCTTAATACGTTGTTCAGGAAGAGTTTTTGAGAGACGGTAACGTGTTAAAACCCGGGGTAAAAGTCACGACAGAAAAAGGTGAGAGAATAATACATTAGTGAGTGTCATAATTATGGATTTTTATATGTGGTCAACTTGCATTTTTGTTTCCAGATTTTTCAAGATCCGACAGCCATGATGCAACAACTACTGGCAAGTTCTCGGCCCTTGACAATCGGCACTTACAAGTGTGAGACTGACTGTAAGCCATGTTACAATTCCTCAATAGACATAAACAAGATAATATCACAATTATTTCCTTTTCATGGAAAGGCAATTTTCATTGAAAACAAGATGACGGGTCTGAACTCACGTGCAGTATAAATTCTCTTTGAATAAGGCTTTGCGAGTAATTTCTCGCTCTTAGTCCGTTTTCACTAGCTTCATGCCATTCTTTTGTAAACCATGATTAAATAAATATATTAAACCTCCAACTGTATATTTAATATCCTGCTTCTGTGATTTTTGTGAAAAAACATTTCTCTGGCAAGATCTTATGGTTACTAAACCTCCATCTATAGATTGTGATGTTTTTTTTCAACAGTTGAAGACAAAAAGGAGAAAACACTGGCCAACATTCTCGGGGCAAAGAAAAAAATCCGCTACGAGATTTCCGAGTTAAATGAGCGGCTTAAAACGAGTAAGGAGGCGATTAGTAAGTTCAAGGAGGAGATCTCGCGGCTACAAGGAGTGGATGACAAAATGGAGGTGTGACTTGACCAAGGATTACCTTTGTCGACCACGGATTGAGCCGGCAGTGGATCTGTACCCAGCATCACACCTCACTGTGTTGACAGACATGGTTGTCCTGTGTATGTGTGTGCATATCGCCTCGGCGGTGCCTACTAGTCCCGTATTGACCCTGGGAGATGAAGTTCTCCTTATATACGGAATCTGACAGGCAAGGTGTCTGGTCCTTGTGTTTCGGATCGTGGACTGAAAACGTTACACGGGGTCGTGGACTTGAGAGTCTTCGGATACTCATTACGACTGCTGTGAATTCCTCAAAGTGACGACACTTTACAGACAAACCTTTCCATGGAACTGTCATTGGAAATATGTTATTTTTTCATTGTAAAACTGAAGTGGATGGGCCGCTGAGTAAATTGGAATCTAACAACATTTACTGCTACGGAAAAGCGTATTGTGGTGGATGGCTAGCAAGAGTTAGGTAGTTTCATTGAGAAAGCGAGTATGTTCCTCCACAGAGAATATTTATCGTCTTCTGTTATGCGCTGACATAGATACTGAAGAAAACGTCGGTGAAATGTGTATATTGGTTTAGTGATTTGTAATGGAGAGAGGAATCATGATATAAGTCATGGAAGTGTAAAATAAATGCAAATTAGTATCTCCATAAATATTCGTCTTTTCTTGACACTGCTGCACAACATAACCGGAGATTTCTACCTGAATTCATCACATAGATTCGATCACCTCCATTTTAGTGTAAAAGAACCTTGAAAAAGTCTGGCAAGGAACTCTGATAATTGATTGGGCGTTAGATCGAACCAAGAATTAAAACGAACCCTCACCAGACTAGTTATGCTCGGCAAAGTGATTGTTCACTTCTCAAGGATCTGATTCTAGGGGCCTATTCTTCGAAGATGTCAATATTCTAAACTATCAAATTTTAAGCAGTATCGCCAAGTCAGGTCCCTTTGATGACATAGTATAGTATTTTGATATACACACATACACACAAAAAATTAGCACCGGTAGTCTACATTTGAAGATAAATGTGGATAGGTATTGGAGTGCCTCCTGTGTCTACTAAATTTAACGCTGGTGCTGCAATCTTGTTTAATGAAAATATAGCAGTTTCTGATAGACACGAAATTAGATAAGCGTGTACCGGTACCTTCTTCAGATGGCCTTCCCATAGAAAATAGCATGATGACATATTTTTTTTTTTAGCATTTTTCATTTGTACATGTTCCCACTATCAGAATCCAGAATTATTTGAAGATGGCAATAAAACATCAGTGTCATTTAGAAACAAAGTTAAAATATTGCAGTTTCCCATAGACACAAATAGCTAAGCACTTACATTTCCAGATGGCATCCATATAGAAGTTAGCCTGGTGACATGCCATCTTTTTTTGCTTTTTCTATTTGCTGATATATGGAACCTAGAGTTATTTACAAAAATCAATAGAATTTAGAGATCACCCAACTACCAGCATTTGTCTTTAAAAATTACTTCTTTCGAATTACTGACATGCTGCCCTCCTAATAGGAGGGCAGCCAATATAGAAAGTGGCACTGATAGGAGTCCTATCAGTGCCACTTTCTATATTGGCTAAAGCGGGAGTCGAACAACATTTATTATGAAATGAAATTATCATTTTGTCTTTAACCTCTAAACTGATGTTTTGAAGGAACAAGATACTAGGTTTTAACGTCGACAGAGCCGTCTATTGAGTATTGTGCATCGAAAGAAGTGTGACCGGTTGTTTAAAGATTTTGATGGCACATCCAGATGAATACCTTTTGGGAATTCTCACAATTTTCTCTCACGGAGAACGGATAAAGATAGCTATGGATATACGTCTGCACCTGAATTAAATAAAATCCCCATCCCCTCAGTACATAGTCTAATGTTGCCGGGAAGAGTATGATATTCACATACCGTAATAGTTCGATGAGAGATAGGAGCATGAACGCCGTCTAGTAAAAAATTGCCGTACTACATTAGTGAATGGCGCCACCTGGCATGACACACTGCAGCGCTCGAGCAAACTTTTGCGGTGCGATAAACTGGAGCGGTGCAGTGTGCTGGCATGATAATGTGTGGCGCCACGCATCGCTAAAACTACGAACTAGCGGGTCAAGATGACGGATCGTCCAGAGGACAAACCATCGCCTACTTCAAACCTATTTACTCAGACGACAGACTTTATTGACAGGAATATACGCATCGTCAAGGTAGTAAATATAGGTATAATGTAGAACGTTACAGAATCGTGATCTAACAGCAACAATCTGAGCTGAGAGACATGGACAGTATTTTGGTTCCTCTATTATCGCCCTAGTAAACAAGCAACTGAAACGCCAGGAGTCACTCAACTGTCAATCACTGCACTTAATATCGAGTACAAATTACCTTTGCTACCTGTCAGGTGAACGCCAAAATAAATTGTTAATTCATAAAGCTGGATCAGCTTGACGTAAGATAAATATGCTCAGTAAGACCATCATCGAAGACTGAATATTTCTTCGAGTTCAACTGTAGGCCCTCCTGTACTGTGCACTCTTCATAAATTTAAGCCACTCAAAAAAAAAAAACTTGTTTCTCATCACCAAGCCATGAAAAATATGATGAGGGCGCGCTTTTTTTGTTATTTTTTTTTTTTTTTTTTTGTAGCTGGATCAAAGATGGCTTAAAAGTGTCATAAAATGGGCTTTAGACATACCGTTACAGTAAAACCCTGCGTAAGCGGTCACCCTCCATTCTGGGCCAAAATATCTGGTTATGCAGGGTGTCTGTATACGCGGGGTTTTCAGATTTATACTACTTATACATTGAAAGCATCCCTGACATGAGAAGCCTTAATTTGATACCAAATACACATACTTTTCATAATTTCTATCGAGGTTCATCTTATTTTAACCAAAAAAAAATCGTTTTTGCAGATGCGCGCGGTGATGAGAAACAAGTTTTTTTTTTTAGTGGCCTTACATTTCAATTTTCATAGACGTGGCTAGGAGTTGAATGTGTGGCAGCACGGACTTGTATATGATTTACACTCAAGTTCGTGTAGGCAGCTATGGCTGAAAGGGTATATATAAGGCCATTACCGGTAGTCTTGAAGATGAAAACTCTTTGTCATTTCCCTGAAAATTGAATATGATGATTTCACAGTCTTGTGGAAGAACACATAACTTTATATTTAAGATAGAAATAGGGTAATCATCTTGCTATTTTTTTAATTTAAATTAGAGAAAGATGTCATGATAGTATCATAATGGAATGTATATACAATTTAAGAAGTTAAATAATAGTATTATAAATCAGCTTCTATATCCAACATATACCTGGGTAGCCCAATATTATTGATTGGCAAAGTCACATCATGTATGAATTTCAGTAAATGAGGTTTACCCAGGGCTCTAGGTCTAGGTTTTGATAGAGTACCCGGTATCGAGGGTATTGCCTCCTGGGAAACTTCCACAAAAAAAACATACTCATATGTATTTAAGCTCTTGCTCTTCAAATAATCAGGCATTGTAACTAAAGGAATATGGTAGGCTACTTCATGATTCCGGATATGGCCATTTGTTACCTACAACTATGAATTTTCTCTTTCAGTACTGCACTGTTTATGGCTTTGCCGGAGTTGGTGTTATTCTTATATTACGAAGCACATACGCTGTAAGTGGTACTTATACTGTGAGTTTGGTTGTGACATAAATGATAGTTACCATTGATGTGTTATAAGGAAACCCACAAGATCAAAATAGCTTGGTCCGTACTCCACCGAGTTTGACTGCAGAGTAATTCACAAAGCGAAGCTGAGTGAATTACTCTGTGGTCAAACAAGGTGGAATGCGGACCAAGTTATTTTCATCGAGTGGGTTTCTTATTTTATCTCACCCCGTATAACAATAAAATGAATCACCCAATTAGCCATTGAGTATTGGGTACACGAGCCTCAGAGCCGTGGAGTACGAGTTCCTAATGTTAAGCCTATGGGGAAAAATACCGGGGTGAGATAAAATGCTCAACAGGATGAATAGCTTCATTGGTACCGTAATTATTAGATATATCTATCCAAATCCATGCATTATATATGGGTAAGGCTGGCATACCTACCATATTAACCTCATAGATGGAAAAGTATGGAAGGGATCACTTTTAGTATCCCCTGATGTAACAATTATTTCCTGCTCATCAGTGTAACAGCCATTTTAGCATTCACACAAGATGACATTTCAGAATCCATATTCTCTTTATGATTCGCGTCACAGTTGCGGAAGTTTCGTGACGTGAAGGACGTCCCCAGTAACTTTGTGAAGCTACATGCACGGCTTCATGGTGACGTCACCCGCCTGACCCCTAAAGGTCACCTCGTCGTCAACCATACGCCAGTGATCTCCCTGCGTAAAGGTCAGTGATACTTAATAATCTTAGATGTGTGTTAAAAAAAGGGCGTGTTACACTGGCCAGGCGATATGGCATGAAAACGGCGCCGCGTGGCTGGCACATAACCGCCGCATGGTACTGGTTATAGCTCAGGTATAGAGGCCAGCGCAGTGGAGCAGGTACATACCCACCGATGGCGGGCACATCGTGGGTAACTGGCGAATCTTTGGATACCTGTCAGTTACCGGCTGGTTATCAGCTGCCAGCCGTGATAGGGCTGGTGGTTTTGAACGCTATAAGCATGTTTTGTACACTCCCGGCGGTGTTGCATATTGCCGGACCAGTGGAACACGCCCCTCAGGCCTGGTTCCGCATACATCCGATCTTAGGGTCGATAGTTCGCCGAGTCTGGACCTGACCTCACATCGGGCCTTGAAGCAGCCTTTGCCAGGCTAATTAATTAAGCCATGGGAGAGGAGCTGCGGTCACCATCTGGCCTACATCTGTACCCAGTCCAGACCTATCCCTAGCAAAAGTTAAATAACACTGGCAAAATTAGTACTCCACTTGCGTGAACCCTGCAGACACACCCCAAATTTACATTGCCCTGCCACCCGATTGGTTTCGCCCAGCAGGGCCATTAGAATAATTTGTTTTACCTATTTTGCTATCTTTTTGGTAAAAAAAAAAAAATCCTAGCCTCTCTAAACACCAAAAATAAAAAGGTATCACTCATTTATATGAGACATGATCTTTGTTCAATTAAAGAATAATTTCAAAATTTCAGTGATGGTATTTGGGAGTGCCGGATAGGCCCGGGTGTTCGGAGCATACCTCTCAGGTGTATGGAAGACACCTCCAGGCAAATTCCGGGTGTGTATCAATCCAAATTCCGGGCTGATACACACCCCAAGAGCGCCGAACTAAGCATCGACTATATGGACTACAGCCTTTAGGGAATAGATATAGAAAGGTCAGCTGATTATTGAAAAATGGTTGTATGTGTAAGCCACAATAAAAGAAAAAATCGAATAATGCCAAAAAATACTCGAAATGGCCACAACAGATGTGATTTATAACCTATATTCTATTATAGTACTCTGTTCCATGATGTTACTAGCTTTTAATTGAATTTATCAGACCATTGCCAATATATCACTTGAAGATTATGTCAAGCAATCCTATATATTAGTGCGCTTCATCTCATTTTTTATTTGGATACCAATAGTTACAACTCACTTACATTGAAACTCCTCCTACTTTTGTAGCTGCGGAGGGTCAGCTGCCCATCAGGTTAGCGGGAGTGCACCTCAACCACTTGGCATTTCCATGGCTCCAGGAGAAAATTCTCAATAAACACATCTGGTTTCAAATTTTACAAGTAGGCACTGATGATAAGATATCAGACCCACATACTCCCAGCTTACCCATTACTGGGGCTATTCCCCCTAGAGCCGGTCAACCCAACACTGCTGAGATTAACGAGGATACGAGACCTGAGCAGCACTCTCCACCACAGGGTGTTGTTGAGACTGTGGTTCCTCAGAACTTTGAAGGAAAAGCACCGGATGTGGCAGCGAGCTCTGGTAGAATGGATTTAATGGTGCTCGAACAGGAGGAAGTTCTTGAATGCATCGTTACTGCCAAAAAGGTACGTACCATATTTTTAATAAAGTAAGATGACAACCGTAAGTACCAGATTTGATTATCTATGTGAGGTGCAAAACTGTCAGGAAGTTGTCATATCTAAGGTAACATCAGTTCCAATAGAGGTGTTCTATCTAAAACTGATGTCCATATCTGTATCCTTAGAATCCAACCTACTTGTAGACGATTTACCTGGCGTATTCCTATACATGGAATATCATTATGGGAATACAAAAACTTGAGCTTCTCCTTGATCTATTGATTCCCCACTGTAATGTGCAAACCCTGTATTGCAATGAAACGTATTTCTTTTTTACCCCAACTGGCATCCCGTTAACAATGTTTTTGATTTTTTTTTTATATCTAGTAGTTTAATTGTTGAATCAGGTGATTTCTTTGCCTCGGATCATAATATTCACGATAATTATTTTACGAATATTATCCCATCTTCGCCTCTTGATAGCAACTTCGGGACAAAAATCCGGGTACATACATATGGTTATACAACACCCTTTTAAATATAGTGCCTTCGATGCAGTAGATATATAAGATGCCATTATTTGCCACCAATCTCGTAATAAAGACATTGTTAATTCAACAAGATGTTGAAGTTTATTGATGTATAATTTACAAGGAACCTTCATTGGAACTTTCATTGAAACTTCAAGGAAGAGGTTGGACTTACATTGAATCGTTCGTTGAACCACTTGAAGAGTATAACAGCTGGTTTATTTAAGTTTTGTCTCATTATACGTGTATTGTAGGCCTAATGAAGGAATGGCCTCCGAAACGTTGGCATATATACCTAAAAACAGAAGCTCGAAGTGGGCGTCCTAACTGTTACCAATGTCTGTTGACTTGTCTTTACGTGGAGTTTGTGTGTTTATTTTATTTCTTTTTTTTCTACATTCGCTAATTCATGTACCACATTGAATTTATCCTATATTCATTTTCAGGGGTGGCTCAGAAATATGGTAGTGAATGAAGAGGTTGTCAAGCTTGGCTTTGCAACAGTTTCACACATAGACGGTCTTCAGGGTGACGATGTCGTCAAGAAACTTATTACGCGTCTCGTAAAGGCCGAAATAAAGGCTGAGAAGAAAGGCTATGGTGTCTGGGAAAGGCCGTCTCTCAGAGAACGTCTTCGTGCCTACCCAGCCAGCCTGAGAAGTAGAGTAATGGACACAGTAAAGAGGACGTTTTCCTGGAAGTCCAAACGTGATACCTCCTGACGTTTCCAATCGTGGATCTAGTCAAACCCGCTTATTTCTATTGCCATTACTTACAATAAATGTTATGATTAATGCCTTCTGTGAAGGAGCTAGTAAGATATCTACAATGTTATGTTTCTATGTTTGATATAAGTTGGAAACACTCCCCAGTCACCTAGTGAGTTTCATTCTATGCATTAATGGATGGTGTGATTTTTATTTGATTTGATGATTCATATGACAAACATTTACCTTTTGGTTACTTCCGATGAAAGGTCTTACTACGACACTTCCTGTAAGGCCCCTGCTATTTGATATATTTACATTTGATTATTTACAACCCATTTTCCTTGCTTATGTACACAGGCGTTTCAGTCATTGGAATTTTACCCGATATCGCCATATACGGCGATATGAATCCATGTGCTGTTATCTATGTTCATCGTGCTTAATTATGTTTTTTTACATATTATGCGTCAATGTCTCTGTGTACAATTTGAATAAAATCCAAAGTATACTTGTTATGAATATATTATCAATGAGTGTGAAAATTAATTGCTAATACTGAACATACCCGTTTTGAATATACTCCAGACCTATGCCGCCTGAAAGTACGGTAGACAAAGAAATATATGCATAATTATATATGCATAAATGCATACCTGCAAGTCTAGTTTTCTGATATTTATGAATAATTGCACAAGTTCCTGACAAATCTCAAATAGATAAAAGATTCTCCCTATTCGCTAATCCGCTGTAAGCAAGGAGCACTAGTACTGCGCCTAACAGTACTGTAGTAATGTTCATGAACGGTCACTTTATCACTAAATTCGACTTTTTGTCGCCGCCGTTGACGGCGCTTCTGTCGTGCTTCCGTTTCCTCCTGCACTTCCGCCAGCGCCTGCGCATTGCTGAAGACGCTGTACATGACAACGGAAGGCATCATGATGACCAGTCCGACCAGCAGGTATATCGTGCCCTGGTCAAAGACGGGCCTCCAGTGTAATGACGGTGTAGGCGAGAACAGAGTCCAGAATATGGTGGAGAGAGGCGTGACGAGCGCGAGCACCACCACCGAGTACACGGCGCTGTCGGCGTAGCGGATCAGCAGCAGGTTGAACATGTTGCCGAACGAGTAGGAGAAGATGAAGATAACCGCCGTCCACGGCACGGACGAGCACTTCGAGTCGCCGCCATAGAGACAGATGAACCCACGCTTCAGTTTGTAGAAGAAATCTTGTGGGGAACTTGCCTGGAAAAAAGGAGATGTTTTTATAAACAATAAGCATGTATATATTTTTTTCAGGGATGGCAGTTTTTCACTTCTCATTGGAAATCCTTGTTTTCATTTTAAATTTATTGAATTATTTTTATTGTGCAAATAAAGATAGTATAAATTGGATCTAATTCACGCCAATTAGACATTGTTTTCAACCTCCCCACTCACACTGAACCTTATTTCATGACCAACATTGCTGTGTTTTCCATGTTTTTTCTTTGTCTCTGAGGCAGTAATTTCCTCATGAAGAATGTTTATACTCTTTTCCTGAGCCCAACTGACATCCCTGAATTTAGTGCGAGAAGATGCTTACTGGCAAGACCCTTTGAATTATGCCTCATAGTGGACAAGCATCTTCCTCACGACAGCATGCCACAGAAGACATAAAAACTACTCGATTGGTCATATGGGCATTTCTAAGGTAGTCTCGTCTTTTTAGCACAAAGGACTGGCCTGTAGGGGCATAAACCAGGAAAGGGATCCGGATTACCAACAAACTAGGAAAATGATCATTTTATTGTTGTGACTCGTTTGCATATACCGGAATGTAGTCACAGATATGAGCGTTTGGAAACAAAATATGCGAATAAATTTCCAACACAATACAGTAGTTATTTGCCATGGGGCCCTTCCATTAATGGCGCCAGCCGCCAAATAATAATAGGATAAATAAGTATAAGTATAAGAATTACAGATCCAGAAAAGAATCATCCAGAATATTGACAAGTTTACATTAGGTTGTTTTATTTTCAGAGGTTTAATAAAGATAATTTGTTTCCTCCTTAGAGACATGCTTTTATATTTCTTCAACAACTTACCATTCCAATGACAGGGAGGAAATCTGCCCAGACCATGAGTACATAAGTAGAGTAGAGGAAGACTTGCACCCAGGCCATGTATACCATACTGTCCTGTTTCAGTAATACAAAAGAAATGATGTCATTTACCTTTCATAAAATGTAGCCTTTGGCAGATCCAGTGATACTTGGATTTGCTAAAAAGCTCCTTTGTCATAGAGGTTTGAGAGCTTGGAATCTTTTAAAGACCACAAAGCTAGTATATCCACCCAATGCGCAATGAGGATAATAAACGGCAAGAATTGATAAGACATAAAATTTAAGTAGATTTTAAGTTCATCGTTTTGAAAACCAAATAATACCACCACATTTAATTTTCATTACTACCTGTTTGTACATGATAACATTATTTTCTCAAATCTTACTTCCCTTTGTTCACCCCCGTAGTGACGATAAGATTATGATACTTATAGAGGAAGCTCCATAGACCATTCTAGGCTGAAAGGTTTGCTCCACCGGATAGGTGGTGTGGCTTCAGAAGAGCGCCACATGTCTGTTGTTTATTGTGTACAAGCCTAACGGCCCGGTCACCCCAGCTGATAGCCGACCGATAACCGGCAGAACCTGGGCCCTGTTTTTCAGTCACGACAATCGTTATGGGCGACGTGTTTTTGCCGTCAGTGTTCGATAGACACGACACTATAGTGAATAGGCGACATGTCGTGACTGTAAGAGTCACAGGGCGTCCAGAAGTGTTTTTCAGTCACGACAATCGTGGGGTCACGTGATTGAAAATGTCGCCCAAAGTGTCGTCCGTTCATGACACCTATTGACATGTCGTACCGAATGCGCTACTTCACTTCCCGTACGAATTAAGCAATGAAATTTTAACACGAGTAAGGTATACATATGACAAATAATCGTACCAAATATGAAGAAAATCGATCGCAGCGTTCCGAAGATATCGACGTTTTAGTCCATATGTAGCCCTTACTCGTGTTAAAATTTCATTGCTTAATTCTGTCGGGAAGTGGAGAAATCCTCAATATACGCACAGTGATGTGTTATAGAACCTACGACAGTTCTATATTTGTCGTAGCGGCCGACATTTTTCGCGGCGATCGTGAGTGGCGCACTACGATCGTGTCTATAGAACAGCAGCCATTTTGTGTCTTCCAGAATGTCGTGGAATCGCTGGACGATCGTAGGGTATCGATGCCCGACGATGTCGTTACTGAAAAACAGGGCCCTGATTCATTAGATTGCGCCGGTTCAGCGCTGTGTGAGCGTGTACCTGCCCCACTGCGCCTGTGGTGCCACAGGCGCCACCGCTGCATTGAGCCCTTTTCATGCCGTCTCGTTGGAACACACACTATAGCATGACTTCACTTACCTCGTCAGGTTTCTGTCCTTTCTCTACGAAGACATATCCTACAGCGGCCGGCAGCCATGACAGTCCAAACATAAGCGTGAAGTACCATGGCGTGCTGCTGCCGGCATTGCCGCCTGAAGAGTCCAGCTGGAAGATGCTGGGCTCCAGAGAGATGAAGAGGCCAATGAACAGACACACCAGGCACCCGAACTGGCTGCGAGAAACACCTGCCGAGTAGAGAAAGAAATGTTGATTAGTTATTCAGCGAAAAACTCGCTCCAGATTATCACTAATAACGAGGTGAGACAGGGCAGGGGTGTGGCTTTCCGTTTTTTAAACTTATTCATCCTGGAGAAATGCCCAGCCTTGGAGCTGGTTTCAATGCAATTCAAGCATTTGTAGCTTAAATTCAGTTTAGTTTTATGGTTACATACATTGCATCTTTTGTATTATACGAGTTATTCACATAAAATATGTCTGACGTCATTTCATAGTGGTGCATATGTAATATGCAATTAGTTCCAAAGAGGGGTTTTAGCAGAATATCAAGATTAGTAAATCTTAGGGAAAGAGGATGTAGGATGAAATGAGATCAGGCTAATCAGCAATTTGATTGCAATTAAAACAAAGGAATATTTAGTCCATAGTTGATCAGATCAGATTACGTTTGGCCTGCTTGACCCTCGATTGTGCACAAAAGCGGATTTAATTGATTTATAAAGGTCTTGGAAAGCGTGGCCGCCCTCCCTTGGTGCCTTTCCTTGGTATCCAAAATCAAGAAAAAAATCTCACCCAAATATATGTGTAGGGGTGAGATTTCTACCTAAATTCATCTCATCTAGATTCGTCTCCACCCTTGTGGTGTAAACGCAGTGAGAAAAAGCTGAACATCGAGAAGATCTGGAGAGGACCTGCAATGGCTGTCTGAGCGTAAACCCAGTTGCAGGTTTTCTGGTTACAGGGGCAGTAGTTCACACACATATATATCATAATTGCTTGGGACTATAGTGATACGCCCAGTCGCAAATGATTAGGTACGCCCGGTCTCAAGCTAAGTACCGCTAGTCGGCGACAAGGAGTACCCGGTCACAAGCCATATAGTCGCATAGCGTGAATGGGCCTTTAAGGGGGTGTTCCACTGGCCCGACGGTAGCCGATTCTGTAGCCAGACAATCGCCGATCATTATCGGATGCCCTAGAATTTCTCAAATCTTTGAAAATGTTCATTTATTAATCTATTATTATCAGAATTAAATAAATTACAATACGTGAGCTTCCTCTACATGGCCCAGGAACAATTGATCGGGTGAGAAATCGGCCTGGTGGAGCACACCCTTTACGTATACCTTTCCTGAGGATGACAAGCCTGGCTAGCACGGTACAGGGTATGAGCATGGTCTGTAATAGGGACTGCAGGTTTGGAGGTGTGCGGTTAGGTGGACTGGACAGGCCCAGCAGGATTCCGTTCATGGCCATCGTGAAGCCGACAACGAAGAGGTTAGACCACGAGGCCCGAGGTACGAGGGGAATACTCGAGTCAATCACGAGTTTCATGAAGAAGACTTGGCCGAAGAAGATGAAGGGGAACCAGAGGGCGGCGAGCAGGATGGCCAGGTAGGCGTCACTGCCAGCCTCGGGTGAGGAGAAAGCACCTGTGTAGAGCGGCAGGACGATCACGTAGGCCACCATGAAGAGCACCGTGCAGCCGGCCAGTAAAATGTTCACTATCTGCAAGGCAAGAGTAACGACAGAGAAATTTGTATGGTTAGAGTAGTTGAGGTCAATGTATAATAGTAGGATTACACCATACAACACTCAGTCACAAAGATAATCAACTGGGGGCAACTGTAAGACTTAGAGGTTCAGTACCTAATATGGAGGCAGAGTGAGCCCAATAACACGGCAGATACCCATGCTCAAAACACCATTTCTGGATAGTATCGCTCAGCACTTTGACTATATAGGTTTTTGTTTAAAAGAAAGAAAATATCGGTCATAATTCAATAAACAATGGTTGTTTTTCAATTATGGCCATAACAATCAATCGTCATACATACATATAAGTCACCGTAAAATGATAGATTTGCCCTAATATAGGTGTGTCAAGGTGTACAAATACGGATGAATAATGAATGGATGAGCATATTAGGTAACATTAAATAAAGTATAATGAGACTGACGTCTGTCAAGCTTTCATTTGACAGATCACCAATAACATTACACGATCCTTTGTGATACTTGCTGGCTGACTGGTACTGGTCATATTTGGGGGTGGAGAGGGTGGTCTTGTATTCAACTTTCGGCAATTCTATTCATTATATGTATCTTATAGAGTCATTGTTATATCATATATGGTACTTCTTTTAAGTGTATTTTGAGAGACATTTTACTAGGTCTTTCCTCGATGTCTTCAGACAGTGAGTTCCAGAGCTTCTTGCGTCTGTACTCCGGGGCAAACATACGCTTATAAATGCTGTGATCTCAATACCAGTCGCGTAGGTCTGTCTCAACAATGACACCTAAGGTACCACATGTATGGAGATTTATCTCACCCCTGGAATAAATGTCCATAGGCTTAACATTGGGATCTCGTTCTCCATGCCTCTTCAAGTATTGCAGTCCGTTCTCCATGGTCTATATCCTCTTTGTTGCCCATTCTTTCAGTGTGTACAGGAGTGAGATAAATACAGAAAGCAACTCGTTTTGGTCAAAGAAGTCATTCTCCAACTCGTTTGAATGCTATGTGATATTCACTTGGCTGTCGCCTCGTTCATATAACACCGCATCAAACTCGTGGAGAACGACGACTTTGACCAAAACTTGTTGGTTTCTTCTTTAACACCCTTCTCATATATATAAGCATCATTTCCTCTCGGCATCTAGATAAGCATGAGGTGTTAGTAAGTACATGAAGTCGTCGACAGTTTAGTTTTTACTGTGTTGGGGGTTGTTTGTGTAGTTTTTTTGTGTGTATTTATTGTACTCCTTATGATTACAACTAATGGAAGATATCCTCTCTTACTCACCGGTCGTGGCACTGAGATCGCACGGAGTCGGACCACAAAGGCTGACGTCCGGTTGGGTACAGGTTCCACTTCCGTTACATTGGGTTCTTCCTCTGGGAACAGCTTTGACCTCTGATCGTCAACATCATTGAGGGTGACGCTCCTAGTTTTGCGGTGGGGAAAGTCTGACACACCATTGATGGTCCCAAAAGAAGGGCCTTGACTTTGTGCGGTGAGCTGCTCTCTGAGTAGGGGTGTCTGCTCGCTGTTCAGTTCCTCGTCCCCATGGTACCGCGGCATTGTGTCCGGTGATAAGCTGTTAATGCACACAGGTCATAAGTCACAGGGTTTATATGACCTCCAGGTTTGGTGACTTCTTAGCCTCCCCACGGATGGGATCTGAAAACAATCTGAAACATATAAATTGTTTACTTAAAAAGTTTTGGTAGATGGTGTCAATGGTCTATCAGTGATACAATACTAATTTATGAATAATAACTGAAAATATATGCTCTCTTGGAGCACTGCCCTGATTTTGTTGTTTGATGTGTCATTTGTGGTATGAATTCACTCTCTTCATCTGATGTGGAATTACAATCTTCGAAGATATTTCTTGCACAACGTTCTTTTCTGGTTCTATGCATGTTATCCTAAGTCTAGGATTTTACACTGATTTCAATGCGACTGTTGACAGGTTCTTGTTATACTTGTGCTATGCTGGTTTTAATCTTATATTTTTCTTTTTGCTAGAGGTAGCTTATGATGTTCCAAGTATATAGAAAGTTCACCTGGCAACAGTTTACCAAGCATGCCAGGTGAACGAGCAATAGTGTAGTCACCTAGTTACAGATTACAGTCATCCAGGTGTATTAAATTACATCATCAGCGATATCAGGGTGGATATCAGGTCTACATAAACCTGATTTTAATATCCTACCCCACTCCCTGGCCATCATGTGGGGGTGTGACCTCAGAGCAAAAACCCACACCAGCCTTTCCCATACATCATAATGTTATAAGTCAAGTAAGTTTATCCATGTTACAGTGATAAATGAACTTAAATGTCAATCAGTATATATGTATGTACATAAGTAAGTACGATAGAATACTAGATATAATTAGACAATGATCACTAGGTAGTTATCCAGGAAGGAAACCAGTTCCCTTTAGTACATGTTAAAATAACTAGAATAAACTAGAATAGCATTCCTTCAGTTTGGAATACTGCCCTTCATTCTCGCCTTGGCAAAGTCTTTAAATTTATGGTAAGTGTCCATATTCCTTATATCAGGATTCAATGCATTCCATTTCACTGCACCATTATGGAGAACTGATCTTTCATCTAGGCCGAGCAATTTGGTCGTACAGTTTTAAGAATAGGTGCATCGTGTATTAGCTCTACTCGGATGACACTAAGCATTATTTCTTGACCAAGTAAACATTAAATTAAACAAATAGCTATACATCCTATCATTTTGGACAACTGTACATATGGTAGGACACTTTCTTAGTGATATTATTTATATGCGAGTGGTAGTTTAATGTAGTATCGAGTATTACTCCCAAGTTTCTGTATTCATACACTGCTTGAAGAGGGTTATCGTTAAAGTATAATACTGGCGTGTTCTTATTCTTTTTGTGTCTAGATGTAAAATGGAGTACTTTCCCTATTTTCAGAAACCCTATAGGACATATGTATCATTTATATCATTTGCTTAGTGATTTAGGGTCACCTATGGTAGAGCTCACAGGAAAATGGCCTGTATAGACTGTCCACTACAAAAGGTAAGTTAGATTTAAACTGGGGTGTTTTTTTTAAAGATAGATACTGAATAAACGACTACGATTACAATTTACATAGGTGATAACTGCAAGGATATCCTTGTATTTGCATTACTTAAAAGTGATATGACTGTTGAACCCCTAGAATGTAATGGACGATAATTTGTTTGCAGAACAATCCAAAATTGGCATGCCTATCTTGTAAAAGTGGTGTCTATTCCCGGACACTTATTGTTTACATATATATTGAATAACATGATCATATACATATATTGAATAACATGATCATATATAAGTATACGGTGATCTATACATGATCGTCTTGCAGACTTCTTCCATAAAAACTAATCATGAGAACGCAACAAAGAACATCTTTCTTGGTAAACACCTGATTGATATACTCATAAGCCATACTAAACTTGATATAATTGCCCAATCTAACCCGCCATTGCTTACCTTTGTTGTGGTGATCATCTGACCAGGAGGCGTGCTGCAATATTAGTGTCACAGGTTCAAGCTTAATGTTGTAAGGAGACCAGTGGAGATGACCAAAGCGGTCAAAGTACATGTACATAAAACAGTGCGTTCGGAAGGTAGGCACTATGGAGACCTGCATTTGCTTGATGCTTTTAATGACGAATATAACCTTCATATACTAGGGCAAAAAGATTATTTTACTAGCCATCTCGTCCCCAGCAATGAGACCTACACCGTCATTTTGTGTAACCACCTTTATACATGCGAAATCAGAACCATATGTTATCAGAAACACATTTTGCGAACAGGTATCCTGAAGGTGAAGATCAACATCCTGTGCAGGAGAGTGCATCTATCCAGGTCAGTTATGTAATCCTTGGCCGACCGCGATATGAGTTCAACGTAAAGGTGTTTATCATGTTAGGCTTAGCGGGTCTCTGTGTGTTTTGGTCGGCTCCTGGGTCGGCTCGGACATGGCGAAGCGGACCACCCTCCACTGTTGACGTAGGTGCACCCGACTGCGAGGTGGTATTAACTGGGTTGAAATACAATGTACAAATCTAATAGGGGAATCCGTTTCGAGCAATTTTAGGTGTCCCTTAACTCGGGGTGACCGCTCCCGCGGAGTGTCCGTTAGCGGGGTTCTATTGCATTTTTGGGGACGTTTAAATCTGATTATTATCATATATTTTATCATGTATTGTCATTAGTTTTCAACAAATGAAATTATAATCAATTTGGGTGATTTCTTTGGACTGGGAACTTGTTTACAGTGTACCCTGCAACTAGGGTCTTGGGCCGAGTTTACACATACCGATTTTGACCACAGATTCAAGAATCTGACACTGCTGACCAATCATGATGCATTTCCAATACTGGGAGGAAATAGAAGGTCCATCATTGATGAATGAGCGTGCAATTATAAATGAATAACAATTAAACAGGTTTGGGTAACATTCAATCTATGGATAATTTTCAGTAACCCACTTGCACTAGTCAACTTTCCATTTCTGCAAATGGCTGAGCCTAGGGTCCAAACATATCAAGTACCAGTAGGTCAATGAGATATTTCAGTCTTGAATAGCTGGTCATGCCTCTAAGACCCTGAGACACTGGCCCTCTGCTCCATGCACCATATCGCAGTGAATAGCATACAGAGAGTGAAGGGATAGTTCTTTGGCAATATGCTGGGTGCTCAGATGTGACCACTCTAGCCGTTAGGCAATGTATAGAGCCTCCAGAGGTTACTAAACTCCCTATTATCGCCCCGGGTAAGGCAAAGTTCCGCTCCCCATTGACTAGCCACACTACCACAACATGAACCACAGTTTTCTAATTTATAATTGGAGAAACTGAATATAATTTCGGATTTCCATGTAGAATTAGCTGAAATTTCCATTTCTGGCATCAGAATTTCAATTTGAAGATTTCTGAAAACCGTTAAACTGCATTAATTCTGGGTTACGGGTAAAGGGTCTATCACCATACAACGTCGGTAACCAGCGAAAACCGGAACTTGTGAATAGACTGAATTCTGGGATACCTCAATAGGGTCTATAGGGAGCCAAAGTGAACCCGCTCCAACCACAGATAGCCGGTCACAAAATACTATTTCCGGGTATCGGCGCTCTGTACTTAACCTATGTAGGTTCGAGATTATATGTCTCATTCTCCAATCTTTTAGATTCAAATTTTTATTAAACTTAAAACTGTCATCGTAGTTTTGAAACAAAGTTATTCAGAGACGATAGTTATAAACTTCACTTCAAAAGTAACAAACAAGACCAAAAACATAAGTCTAGCCTCAAATCCCCATATCTTTAGCACTAAGCCTCGTTCTTACTGGCCACCGGAAACATTGTTTTGTAGGTGGGTATTTGTGGTTTCAGCGGGTTCACTTTGGCTCCCTATAGGGTCGTACAAGCACGCTCTAAAAATAACACCGTAGCCTCAACCGGATATTGAGGCCTCCGACTCATTCACATTCTGATTTCCTTGATGAACACGTGTCTGATCGTGTGTGCACGCTTTGGAACAAAATAGCTCTTCGCTGGTGCAGTGGTGTACACATAGGTGGTATCTTAGCAAATGCAACTGCCTAGCAAAGGCGATGTGCGGCCCCCAGGTGTGAAACAAACGAACCAAGATGCGGGAATTGAGTGATTTTATTACTTACATAATCCATGAGGAATAAATTCTGATTCATACACTAACAAAGTGCAGTATATCATATTTTGTCATTAGAAAGCAAATCTTTCTCTATCGGCTTATATGATGCTCCTTTATAAATCCGTGATGATTGGGATAATTGGTGACGATTGGGTTGTTAATCGCTGTAGGGCAGGTACCTCTTCGTGTGGGTCTTGATGATCTGGGCTGTAATGGTCTGTGCCGATAATTGGATGATGGAAGTAACCATATCCCCTATGAGCCAAGCCATGCCTGTGGATATTGCGTTTGCAATATATATATATATATATATATATATATATATATATATATATATATATATGACCGAGCCGGCCGAGCCTTTGCGTGCTCTGATTCTCATTGATTTCAGTGGCATACAATAATACTAGGAGCTAATGATATTTCCATTTACAATGGATGAGCGTGATACTTCTTAAGTACAATAAACTCTCACATAATAAAAACCTTGATAATACAACTATTTGCAAACATTGTTTCTATTATACATAAATGATGTAGTTTCTGATTGTGAGTAGAAGAGGTCAGCGAGTCAGTGTGGGGGTGGGGGTGGGAGTGGGCAGGGGGAGGGGGTTGGTCTGTAGTCACTAAAAGCACAAGGGTGAATAACTGGTCAAACAGGTTTGCTGGCGCTGTGCCATGTAGGGGAATCTGTCCCATCAGTTTCTGATTGTGAGTAGAAGAGGTCAGCGAGTCAGGGTGGGGGTGGGGATGGGAGTGGGCAGGGGGAGGGGGTTGGCCTGTAGTCACCAAAAGCACAAGGGTGAATAACTGGTCAAACAGGTTTGCTGGCGCTGTGCCATGTAGGGGAATCTGTCCCATCAGTTTCTGATTGTTAGTAGAAGAAGTCAGTAAGTAGGTGTGGGGGTGGGGGTGGGAGTGGGCAGGGGGAGGGGGTTGGTGTAGTCACTAAAAGCACAAGGATGAATAACTGGTCAAACAGGTTTGCTGGCGCTGTGCCATGTAGGGGAATCTGTCCCATCAGTTACTGATTGTTAGTAGAAGTCAGTGAGTAGGTGTGGGGATGGGGGTGGGGGTGGGAGTGGGCAGGGGGAGGGGGTTGGTCTGTAGTCATCAAAAGCACAAGGGTGAATAACTGGGGTGGGAGTGGGCAGGGGAGGGGGTTGGTGTGTCCCATCAGATTTGAACATGTATATACATATTTAGTCATTATTATTATCTAATAGTTTCCTTTTCTAGTAGCAGATGACAGTATCCATAACTAAGTGTATGTTATTTAATGACAGGATTGATATAATTAATATATTGTCCCCAAAAAGACTAAAATAAAAATTCTATTTTTAGGAACAAAGTCATTAGTGGGGCATGGGTATGGTCAGACTGGGATACTGGACCCCTGCTCATTTACCCAGGCCTTTATAGTTGGGACATTGATAGCGAAGTGTTAGATTCTCTGCAGTAAGCTGAAAGCCTGTGTGAGCATTCTAACCTCTCTAGATGACGTATATGAGCGCGATTTCCCGCACTCAACAAGTCAGGATCACTGTTCATTATATGATTATCTTTCGGGGAGGTAAATGGGAACGCCTGACAAGCCATCACGCCAGAAACTACACGGGTTCATGTCAATAGGGTAAGTCTTTGATTGTTTGCTTTGAATTATAGATATCAACAGAACGACCTGAGAAACCTCAACTGTTAATATAAACCAATTCAGCGGGGCCAAATGGCTGTGGCATTACGGGTATGATCCACCAGCAGGGAAAATCTGATAATTGGGCCCGTGCATGGGTTGCCAGCAGACCTGGGACCTTTTATTTTCCCTCTTCGGCCATAGAAGATGCCGATTCTCACCGACCCAACTGAATGACAAATAAGGCTGTCTCTGATAAGATTCTGAAAAATAAAATAAAAGAGAAGGAATATCAGTCTGCTTCAGTGAAGGTGGTGGAAATGCCTGAAATTTGGCGGGCACGGGAATAGCTTGTAGTATGGCCAACCAGCCACCGCCTCACAGGCAGCCTGTTCAGTGGAACAAGTCACCAGTTGCTTAACTGGCCGCGTGTGGTCGCCTGCCGGCTAGAAAATGGTGGGTCGGTGGAAGAGTTCGGGATGACATACAAATTTACGCCAGGCCTGTCAACAGGCGCCTGGCAGGCGGACCTGCTGAAAGACCTGCTGAATGACCCACCCTTTAGAACAGTGCATGGCAAGTTGCTTGTAGGGTCCTGATCTTGAAAAGTTGTACAAATTCCAAGTGCCTTGAATCATATCACCCTATATAACCGAGAAGGTGTTGTGTCATATATCTTTCCCTTTAAGGGGCTGTTCCATCTGGACGAATTCTCAGCCGAAATATGATTCTGACAGTATCTGATTTATTATTCTGGTATCATCGGTGTGATGGAATAGAACCCTTAGGATCAAACTTTAAACAATCATTTCGACGTTCGGCATCAGCCGATCTGCAACCTGGTCCCTCTCTAAGTGTACATACAAAACACTATTTGTTGTTTATAGAGTACGGGCTGATATATGCTCTGGTAGTTTCATCATACTATGTTCACAATTTCATCACAGATAATAAAATGTAATGAGATGAGATTGATGGTCAATTGGTACAACAAAATACAACTTCTATTCATTTCAGCAATTACAAAGCATACTTATATCATGTATTTCCTCTTATCTGTCAGCCATAATTTTGTAAGATGTAAAGCATAAACAGGTCATATATACATAACTCAGTAATAACAATGATAATAACAATAATGATAATAATAATAATGGTAATAATAATAATGGTAATAATAATAATGGTAATAATAATAATGATAATAATAATGATAATAATAATGATGATAATAATAATAATAGTAATAATAATACCTTTTCTGCCAAACAAAGAGCAGTTATGTTTTACAAGTGGTATTCAATCAGGAAAAAAAAGGTCGCAGCTCTTAGTTCATAGTTCGGACACAAGAAGACACCACCAGTATAAGAAAATCCTAATGGAATACGGGTCTATTAGTATCGGCATGCGTCAGACATATGGAATAAGGCACCCCATAACGGTCGACGGTGACCGACGGTCGCTGAAGGTGGCCGACAGCATCGATATCAACCGGGTTTGGTGTTCCATTACACCGATTGTACCCGAATAGTAAATCAGACACTGTCAGAATCATACTTCGGCTAAGGATTTATATGGAACAGCCCCTTAATAAAATCATTAGAAGAAAAAAAACCAAAAAAAACCGAATTGATTCAGACCTGCCAAGCCGGTTTTATTCCCATCCACCTATTCCCACAACCACTTTCTATCAACCTCTACTTAACTACATAACATATCTATTCTAGAGAAGGGGAAAGAGACCCATATATAATCAGCTCCTCCAAATTGTATTTGTCTGACATACAGACTGACAGGGTCAGAGACACACAGACAGGCAGATAGGTACAGAGGCAGTGTTAGGCATAGAAAATGTCGGTCATGTGTACAGACATATATATAAAGGCAGACACACACGGGAGACAGACAAACATACAGACAAAGTGTCAGACATACTGACAGACCTGTAGAAATATTGTTAGATACCTATGACTGAACGTCTATGAAATACTACCCGCTGCTAGGGTGGCAGTATAAATAATGTTCGGGCGCACTGCCCCCGTAGTGAATATTCGGGCGCACCGTGGCCATAGCGAATGTACCAGGTCAACAGGTACATAAAATAAGAAAAAAAATGGCATTTTCTTGATATATTTGTATTTAGTTATGCAATAATAAGAAAACATAGTGACTGTGCCCGAAGGGATGCCATTCTCTGTCTTTTGATGCCATAAATATGTCATCAAAAGACCTCAAACGACCATCCCTTCGGGTTCAGTAACTACGTTTTCTCTTAGAACCAGAGAGAAATGGGTAGACAGAGGCAGTTAGGCAGAGAAACAGATAGAAGAAGAAACTTAGAGTCATACACACAAGGATAGGGGGAGGGACAGACACAGACTTTTAACAGGCACAGACAAAGAACGACAGAGAGATAGTTAGGGACCAGCTTCCTGAAATTTGGTAGTTTATGGAGTTTTGTAATAGATTCTATAACTTCTATGAGGCTCAAATATATCTGTATTTCAACTTGAATAATAATTTTTGTTTAATACCCACACCATATACCACAGTACACATGTTCAATACAATTAACAATGATCGATTCAATACAATTGACAATGATCGATCCTCAAAATTTGACGACAATTCAGGTTAAGAGGGTATATATATATATATATATATATATATATATATATATATATATATATATATATATATATATATATATATATATCATAGTATCCAGTTTGGAAGAGTGAAGCCTGAGAAATTGATGTTAGAAATACGTGCATCAAATGTGCCTATTTAGCATTGAGATGTCCAGGAGAGGTTGCCTAATATTTGATTGCTGGACAATATTTGATATTTCAACATCAGAATACTTCTGAGTGGAAAGTAAGAAGACAAGGTCAGTGAATTAAAGTTTGAAATATCTTTGAACATTTTTTCAGCTTGGTTATTCAGTTAAATTGTACAATATTTACACAGGTTGACTAGGCAGACATGATCTATTTCCAGGTGCAGCAGGTGCCATTCACAATATGTACAGAGATTAATGTTGGATTTTACACAGGTTGGAATGCTTTGTTTCAGGTTCCTCCAGGTATATGATCTATTGTTACACTTCAGTGCTTAATCTGAGACAGATACACCATGATAGATATCAAGTTACAAAGGCAGGAATAATTTCTGTCAGGTTGAAATATTAGACGAGCTATTAAAACAATTAGTGTTCACATTTCTACACTTCTGTTGGCATTCAGATATCAAATTACACAGGCAGGAATGATCTGTTTCAGGTTGAAATTTCAGATGAGGTATGATATTATATATTGTTCAGTCTCAGTCTCTGTCGACATCATTGGACGCAGGAGGCTAAGCTCCGATACGATATTCAGTTTAACCACTTCCGGTCGATACAATTTTCACAAAATAGATACGTGAATAACCGAGATAGTCTATACACCATCTAGGTCTACTTTGTTTCAGATTGATACAGTAGATCTCCTACTTTTGAAAGAAAGAGTATGTGGGGAAAAAAATCGCAGAAGTCATCGAGTGGATTGACTGGAAATTAAATCATAACTTCACATCAAACTGATAAGGCGCTGTAATGTTACCAGAAATTTGCGAAATGTGAGAATATCATTGTTTCTGGTAATAATGGATAATAAAACAAAGTATATGAAGTCACAAAAAATTAAAGGTGGTGGAACTATATATTTCCCAGAAGGCTACACCGAGTTCCCTCATGATCGCCAGGGCTGCCACCTTTACATCATCAATAGAAGGCCCATCAATCGAGTTTCAAATTTTGGAAATGTTAGACAAACGTTGGTTGACAATACAATGTACTCTGGTCTCAGATACAAGCGGTTGTAATCTCCTCAGACCAAACTACTTAATATCCTCGCGTGTGCTCGGATGTCACTACACACCTGGTCTTACGGCTGCTTGTTTCTGAAACCAGTTAATATTGTGTATATAAGTGTGTATTTTCTTCGTATACGTGGTATACACCTCACTTTCTCCTGGAGAATTGTTGGTGTACCTTAGTTTTTCATACAGAAAATAATTCGAGGCCGCCACGTTCAGCACGGCTATTGTGTATATGAGGCCATGGTTGTACCCTACCTTGATTATTGGGATATTTTATATTAGAAAGTACCTTAACGGTTATGGTTCAAACTTCAATCATTCCAAAACAGAGGCTTGAGGAGAGTTCAAACAGATTGTCTTATATGTAGCTAACTGGAACCACATCGCACACTCAAAGTCCTTTTTTAAGAGAAGAAACCCAAACTCATCTATCAAATTACATGTACAGAAAAAAGATGATTCGACAAAATGCTCTACGGACAAAACAAAACTCAAGCGTTAAATTTAGTATCACAAGACCTAAGCTTGAGAAATATAAGACGAGTGTAATGTACAGAGGAGCTGTTGAGTGGAATAATCTAAGTGCTGAGCTATATGATATTTACAACTATCAGGCATTTAAAGGGAAAGTTAAGAATCGTGCAATTGCAAAATTACTCTAACATTAATCAAATAGTTTGCTATGTAACAGGAACCTACCACAGAGGGTGTAAGACAGAAAGAAGGAACTGATAGTTCTCTTAACATTATGTATATTGTTGAGAAGTAGAAACAGTATTTTGGATTTTCTACAAACGAATTCTACATTTTGAAAGGTTGACATACACATATACATGTACGATGTCCATTGAGTTAGTTTCAAGTAATTAGATTGTAAGATATCCTTTTATAACGACTCAATCAAAGTTGACTAAAAAAGGTTATGAACACTAGATAGCCTATAAACGGGGAATTATAACATCAAAGGAATAAGAAACCAGAGACTTGTTATACATTTCATTCTATTCATATCAACTAACGAAGAGAAAACACGGATACATAGTGCTTAGACCTTGTTGGAACACATAAATTGTCTTCTTATCAATATGTGTGCACCAGGAAAATGCGGTAAGGACACACATACCGGCCTTTGTGGCTGACATCTCTACAAAATAGAGAATATAGATTTAAAAAAAATAGCTAATTGATAAAGAGGAAGTCATCGTGTTAGTTTTTAAGTTAGAGATACGTATCACAATGAAATTATAATAGAATATATATATATATATATATATATATATATATATATATATATATATATATATATATATATATAGAAATGCTAAAAAGCTGTTTATCACATAGTGAAACCAACCCATATCATCTTCTCCAAACATTCACAGACTATAGTCAATATAGTACTGCACATCACAATTTTGAAAATCGCCTCCTAATTTTTAAAAGAATTAAAGAAAAAATTATAATTCAGAAAATGTCCATATAAATCAGTCATATGTAAGTTGGCCTCATTTACCTATTGGGTGGGATCAAAATCGCAACAACTAAATTTTTAATTCACACATTTTGTATAAAAATAATTGAAAGGAACGAGTTTGAATCACTAATCGTGGTATTTGAAAATCATCCGATGGCCAGCGCCACTGTGTAGAGTAGGATATGCCTTTTAGCCGTGTCAAAAGCTATACGCGAACCCATGGACCGTGACACACAAAGTGCGCACCTGCTGGCTCAAGAGCAGGCCCAAACAGGAACCCTCAAATTACAATGCAAATACCACCTTACTATTCCAGTTTATACCCACAACGGGAGGGTGGGCGTCCACCACCATTCTCGTGCTTTTGGAACCCCTTTGAGGCATACACCTGCCCCCCTCCCCCCTCATGATAACCCCCAGGCTGGACTGTGCCTGGATTTATGTGATGAAAATTATATGTAGAAATTCGGGTTTTTATTTCACATCTGCAGAAAGGGCAGAACCCAACAGCTCTTGGTATTTAGCCCCTAGAGAAATATCGCTAGACCCACACTGTATTATTTATGTATTATACCATATTGTCATAGTTTGTGCCTCACTTAAAACGAGCGGATCACCATTGAACAAGCGTACATTTAGTCAGGTGCACTTGTGTACTACATGTGAGTAGCAACATATGCTTTAAAGTGTCCTTTGCTATGCTTTAGAACGTGATGCTCATTCATTTTGTATTCCCATTCATTTAAACATAATATTTGGAGATCTTGTCAGAGGGAGAGAGGTGTGCTTAGCAAAGTCCAATATCGTTTAAAAATACAACCCATGAAATGTAGCGTTACTGCAATAGTAAGCCACTGCTGCCGCTTACGAAAATTGTACACCGATCGAACGCACACCAGCAAAGTATTCCGACATCGAACGCGCTTGTAACTCAGCTGATTACCGAAGGGCTGGGGGCGTGGGCAGGCGGGATACAGGAGGGAGGGGGCACTGCCACAGAATCGCGCACTTCGTAAACTATTTTTCACACGGGTCTACAGGTCACTGCTTGGCATGTTCTCGTCTTGATGTTGACAGCTTGTTACCACCAACATGGACCGTGACTTGCTCTACCCTGGATTGAGTAAGCAAGGCAAGCGGTAGGACTCAGAGATTGGAGTCGGATAATTGCCTCCTCAGGTATGTAATGTGAATATATGTATATGCAGATATTTATATATACGTGGAAATATATATATTTCCACGTACACATATATGTACAGGTCTCCATATGCTAGGATACCCTAATAACTGTATACATTGTATATGTCTCTTTTGTGTTTCAATATGGTGTGAGTGTATGCCACGGTTATGCTATGAAATAGTCATATTTGACGGGTGACATGTGAAACGCAGGTGACGGGGTAGAATACAATCTAAATATCTCTCAATTTCATGTAATTGTTTACGTCACCCCATATAAACAATCATATGAAGTTTCTTGATAATATGCTATCTATGTTATAGTGTATTTAGTTCCAACCATAGACATATAAAATACGCATGGTATATCTCAGTGCCTCACCCGACGAGGGGTGGAGTCATTGTCCTCGGGGAACCGCACCCGCCATCTGTTGGGTCAGTTATTATGCTGAGCGCACACAACACCTGTCTCACGCAGTCAAGGTGTTCAGGCTTGTTGACCTGCATGTCTGGAGACCACCTGACCGTTGTCCAAGGGGTGTATTTCAGTCACGAGCGTTTCTAGGTGTCAGTGTCCCACAGACGAGCGATCGTAGAAGATCGGCTAACGATCCTTAGGCTACGACACGTAGGGCAGATTGAGGTGTGCTATGGTAATGATAATTACCTGGGTCTTCTTAACATACGAAAATATTCACAATCTATAAAACTTCTAGTTGACCCACGAACGC
Source organism: Alentia gelatinosa (assembly GCA_950022655.1). Lineage (NCBI taxonomy): Eukaryota > Metazoa > Annelida > Polychaeta > Phyllodocida > Polynoidae > Alentia > Alentia gelatinosa. The sequence goes on along the minus strand of OX465590.1, from coordinate 21,518,442 downwards.
GATACCAAGAAAAAGTATTGGTAAAACTAAAAAGACCACGAACAAGTTTTTATAAAAAGAGTCCACTGTATAGTGCCATGGCGTCTTGGAACGCGTTGCCTAAAGAGATACAACTGGGTTCCGTGTTCGCCTTTAAAAGGTATGTAAAACATATGCTGTTTGTCTAAAGATGTAGCAGTATCTACTCATGTATGTGCCACTCTCATTTGTCATTGTCATTCTTCATTAACTGTACATATACCTATAATTACGTAATTATCTGTAAGGGAAATGTTACAGTACCTGAAGTTATGTAAACAGCCGCCGGATTGGCCATAAGAACTGCCCTGCAGAGGCCATGAATGTACAACTTTTTCCTTACAATAAAAAACAATTTTTTTTAGGGTATCATAGGTGAATTAGTTGCCCAAACTGTCACAACCCACGACAAATTTAGATACGTCATGCACAGATAATGGGTTGTTATAGTTATTTTTTCAGATGTTAAAACTTATTGAAATTGAAAAATACTTGGAGCATTGGGTTCTATGTATATAGTGTACCTATATCTCAAATTTCATAATTTTCGTGTGGTTAACTTGATCCTGAGAAATATTTGACTAAAAATCTGAAAAATGCAGGCATTGCACCACTGTCCCTCCCATCTTCTGCATAAAGCGTCCTACTCACCTTCGCTGATACTAGTCCCAATAGGCCTTACGGTTGACTTCCTGACTGGTATAGAATTTCATCGGGATGTCAGACAAAATAATAGCAGTGGACCAGGGCCCTCTTTCTCAGTCACGACAATCGTTCATAACGACACTTTCCAGGCGTCCGTGTCAGATAGACGTATGAGCATAAAGGATCGGCCAACGATCGTCGGTCTACGACACGTTGGGCGGTTAGAGGTGTCCTATAGTAGTGATAATCGTAGGGCATCGTCGGTGAATTTGTCGGCCAAGTGTCGCAACCGAAGACACTTGTGTTTCTAAGACAATCGTTCCAAACAACTGTTTTGGTGCCCATCTCCCGTGGCACGCTATGACACTGTCTATAGGACACCTGCCATCTTTTTAGAGCGTGCTTGCACGTCCCGTATACATCACCTAGAAGTTAGAGTAGTCACTTCCAGCGTGCTACCAGAAAACTATCCCTTCACTACCTGCGTGCTATTCACTGTGATAGTGGGAAAGGAGCAGGGTGCCAGTTTCTCAGAGTCTGAAAAGCATGCTCAGCCGACCATGACCTATCTCTAGAGACCGACATACCTCATTTACCCACTGGTGCTTGACCTTGATATGTTTGGATCCTTGACTACGGCGGTTGCAGAAATGGCAAATTGACTGGGTGCAAGTGGTTTACAGTAAATGAGCCAAAGACGGGGTATTTAACCTAAACCTTTTGATAGTCATTCAATTGTAATTGCACGCTCATTCATCACTGATGAACATACCATTTGTATCTAGTGTCTTCCAAATTGTCGATCTTAGAGTATCGGTACTACCGATTGTCATGACTGAAAAACAGGGCCCAGGTTTCTGCTATTGACTATACAATATCCCACAATTGGATACCAATAGGCTGCGATTGGAAACGTCCTCTGCGACGAGAAACCTGTTCATTCGGACAGAAAGATTCACCACTTGTTGCAGTTCTATTGGACTAAGAATAGACAATATTCTCAACTATGATATATAGTATGGGTCACAATATAAAACTTATGTCAGTTGCCCTTCTGGCCTCACAGAACACCCATTTTAATTGGTCAGGATGTTCAGGTTAAGGGGGGATGACCAGCTTCGGCGTCGGGACGTATTTATGGCATCAAAAGACATCGAACGGCCATGCCTTCGGGCTCAGTAACTATGTTTTCTCTTAATACTCTGATGGAGGCACTGACCGTCCCATTACACTCCCATGTGGTCGGCCGATGTGGTCGGTAGAAGGACACGTCACCGAACCTGGTATTTCATTTTGAGTCTACACACCCAGTGCTCAGACACGTTTCTGCATGCCGACCTGGCACCTGCCGTGTCTCCCGCATTAGCTGAAACCCACACAGGCATTATAGAGTGATGACATAATTACATTTGTTGATTTACGCCTGGAACCCACGAAGGTCGATGCATGAATTCAGACCTCCCGATGCCCATTAAATTCAATGTACGTAGATCGCGTAGTAAGGCGCGTCAGTGTATATCGGGAGCCCGGTGTGTTCCGCGCTTTAAAAGACCTATGAGACCTGCCCATCTAAACTAGGAGCAAATAGGATGTTAATCATAGATGAATGAGCGTGCAATTATAAATGAATGACAATTAGGTGTGGGTTAGATTCAGTCTATGGATAGTTTTCTATAACCCACTTGCATTCATTCAACTTGCTAATTCTGTAACTGCCTATCTAGGATCCAAACAGATCAAGCACCAGTGGGTCTTGAGGTATTTTCGTCTTGAGTGATTGGTCATGGTCAGCTGGGCACGTCTCTTAGACCCTGAGACACTGGCTCCCTGCTCTGTTCTCACTATCACAGTGAACAGTAAAGGGATAGTTTTCTGGAAGCACACTGAAAGTTCACGGTGACCACTTTAAACTCTAGATGATGTATTTAGCGCGTGCAAGCATGCTCTAAAAAGTTACCAGATGGTCAGAGTCGAATACAGTAGAACCCTGCGTAAGAGATCAACCCCCGTTCCAGGCCAAAGTGCCGGCTTAAGTGGCGTGTACGCCTACACAGGGTTAAAATAAGTAATAGAGGGATCCGTTCCGAGCAAGGGTTTCAGTTAACGCGGGGTGAGCACTCACGCGGAATTGACGTTAGGTGGGGTTCTACTCTATTTGATAAAGTAATCAGATTCATTATTTTCTCATCATAGTGCGATATATCTGGCCTTCCTCAGATATCATTCCGCTATGTTCCCTATCGGTACTATTGCGGAATATCACATGAAACAGCTAAAATGGATATCCTACAATTCTCAGTGGCGCCAACTGGTGATTCTTAGATATTCACATTTGTCCTTTTGAATAGATTCTCTGTGGCATATTCCGAAACCCAACGAGGAACAGTTACGTTTTGACCACCTAATAAACCCCAACCTTATAAATGGGGAACCACTTCAAAATTCTGGATCACCAACATGAAAAACTACGTGTACCTCAAATATATGCCTAAACACTAAGTTATTGTATGCAAGAGGAATCAAGGTAGAGGTAGCCACACCACTCCTGACAAGCACCGTTGATAACGTGATCAACGGTCGCTTTAGTGATATAAATAAGCTTTAGTGATATATATATATATATATATATATATATATATATATATATATATATATATATATATATATAAGCTCAACGTTGATAAGGTGGTGTAGACCCTCAACACTCAGATAAAACGTAGGATATATAGTGATGACTGAAAAGTGCATCTTGTGTATTACATTATACATGATGTAAATAGCAGGGCCAATTCTAGTTACAAAATGTATACAAAAAAGAGAAAGCATGCTCAGATAAAATTTAGATACACTAGGATCATGAGATAAAGTATGTAGAAATGATTGGTCCTTGTTGTAATTACAAAACTACATTTATAAGATATGTTTCTTATGAGAATGATGTTTGGGTCAAGAATGTGGAAATGTGTATTGCTAAACATCTGAAATAGTCCCTTTGCGATAGAGAGCAAACAACGACAAAATGGTTCCCTTTTATCATATCCTTTAATTTGATCATTCCTGATTTGAATTCATTCAAGATGGATAATAAATACGAGAAACTATGGTTTGGCAGATAGGCGGCTCTGTAAACCACTCAAGGTTGACTCGTAGTAATACATCAGCATCAGCGAGTGTATTACTATGCGTCAACCTGTCGTGGTTTACAGCAACCTGTCGTGGTTTACAGCAACCTGTCGTGGTTTACAGCAACCTGTCTACAAAACCATCGATTATTGTCTATGTCTTTGACGGTCTATGTTTGTGTATTGCGATACAGTTGACTGATACCGCTGCTGGATATTAGATTCTGTGCGGACTCACAGATTCATTAGATGCAATTCGGAGAGGGAGGTCGAATCAGTGTTTTTTTGGTACGACCGGAGGCGGTGCATTCTTTGTATTGGCAGGAAGAGTCCCCATTCCTGGGATCTATTACCTATTCAAGCAGATTGTGTAATTTCTTTCAGGTGACGTTACTATATATATATATATATATATATATATATATATATATATATATATATATATATATATATATATATATATATATATATATAACCATCTACATGTTCACAGTAATGCATTTTCTTCGAGGTTTCAGCTCCTTATAGCGTATGGTAAAAGACCTAGAAAGGTTATAGTAGTGTTATCCTTTGTTGGGCGTGGGCCACAAGATCTTCATGAAGAGGATATAGGGGCTTTAGAAAAGCGTGTTGCAAAACTATCCCTTCTCTATCTGCGTGCCAAATCTTGTGTTATTTGTTGGGTGAAGAGTTTAAAGGACTTGCTCTATTTCCTTCTCTCGTATTGGACAGTCCTGACGAGGGAGACATTCACGGACGACGCTTTTGGCGAGAGCTCGTCAATCGCGTTTCATTTCCCCTATCGTCCACAGGCAAAGAAGTCCTCGTTCATAGTCTCGTCCGAGGACAAACTCATCGTGTTTTATTGCCCCTATCGGGAGAGAAAACCCGTTCATAGCCTAGTTTGAGAGAACCCGAGGACAAAATAAGCCTGAAAGAGACTTTGAGGATACTTGAACGAGGGTTTGTAATAGTTGCAAGTGGTGCCACATAGTGGAATTTTTGCCTGTATCAAACCAAATAACACCCTATTCATAATTATGCTGGTTCTCCGCAAACTCTGAACCTGTGTACCACGAAATATTAGCCTATTCAAAACTAAATGCGCCACCTGGTGCTAGCGACTTTGTCGGTAAAGCATATCAGCGCTATCTGGTGAAAATTGGTCATACTACAGGCTGATTCCTCGGTCACCCCCGTAACTGTGTGTGCAGGGGGTTCAATATTTTGAAATATATTTTCCCTGGACTGTGCTATATTAGTGTGAAACCAAATACGGGTATCGAAATGGCTTCAGTCTTACCAGCGATTCTTCCAGTCACAGCTCAGTTCTAAATCATGTTTGCAGACTTACTATACTTTTGCTTGGTTACTAATACATAGACAATAATCGATGGTTTTGTGGACAGGCAGCCGTAAACCACGAGAGGTTGACGCGTGGCAATACACGAGCGCTAGCGAGTGTATTACGACGTCAACCTCGAGTGGTTTACAGAGCCCCCTGTCCACATAACCATCGTTTGTTGTATTTATTATCCATCTTTTCATATGAATTAAACCCATTAATTACCATATAAACGGGTATAACAACAGGGACTAATTCTTTGCTCTACAGCACAAAGGGGCTATTTTCCCCGTATGGTTTTGAGGCCGTATACCACAGGTTTGAATCCGTATACCACAGTTATGGTATCTGACAGGTGTTATACAATGGGTCGTGGTTTACTGAATCCCCATACATTTTCAATGGAGTTTTTTTATACGATGGATAATAAAAAACATTCATTATTAGTGAGCAGCAGACCCGCTACGACACTACGTTTATGGAGTGTGTAAATTGGTGTTAGTTTTGGTGTGTGTAACTTGGGTACGGGCAATGGGAGCTGTGCGGGCTTCCAGCATGGGGGTGGTACAGTATGGTGCTTGGAAATTGACGTCACAAAAATGAAAAAAACTCTACCTGGTAAAACTGGGTGGGGAGTGGGGAAGGGGGCACCTTTTTGGTAGTGGTAGTGGGGAGGGGCCCCGGTGACAATTATTGTCATAATTTCCATGGCTGGCCAACATCATGTTTTGGAGGGACACAACCTACGTTTGCAATTTTGTTTTTGGTATTCTATGGGGTTAATCTCTTTTGGTTGTATTGGGGATTGGGGATAATTGCCAGTATTTTCCATGGAGAGCCCATTCTTTTGGGTGGTCGGTAGCATTCTTTTAGTATTTCCAGGGGGTATTCCATAAGGGTAGTTTTTTGTGTGTGGTGGTGGGGATGGGTTATTGTCCGTATTCTCATGGAGAGCCACCTCTGAGGGTGCGGGACATTTTCTTCGGTATTTCCATGGGGGCAAATTTTTTGTTAAAGAGTGGGGATTCGGGGGGGGGGGGTTCCTTATCTTTTTGGGTAAGGGGGGTTACTGTAAGGTGGAATCTTTTCACATCATTTTCCTGTAGGGCAAACCTTTCTTTTATTGGGGAGGGGGAGGCATTTCATAGGGGGAACCTTTTTTGTTGGGGGGAGGGGGTGAATTAGTGTCAGTATTTGCATGGAGGACCAATTTTTTTTTGTGTGTGTGTTTTTTTGTGTTTTTTTGTGTGTTTTTTTTTGTTTTTTTTGGGGGGGGGGGGGGTTGAGATGTCCGGGGGTTGTGCTTTATGGGGAAAGGGGGTGTATCTCAAAAGAGGAGGCCAACTTTGATTTCACATTTTCGTGGGGCCGAATTTCTTCGTGGGGCCGAATTTCTTTTCATTTAAGGAGAGTTCTCGCGGGTGGGAACGGGTTATCTTGCGCAGTATTTCGAAATGGGGCCACTTATATTTATTTATTTATCTGTCCATTTATTTATTTGGGGGGGGGGGGGGTGTTATATTTTGATCAAAAGTGCAACATTATCCTGTGTGTGTGGGGGGGGGGGGGAGTTTTTTTGTCAATAAATCCAGGTATTTTCGGAACTACACTATACATTATGAACTACCGTGATACATGAGGTGCAACATTTTGATGTAAATCTAATATTTCCCATGCACTTTCAGTTATTGAGTCCCTAGAACCAAAGGCGCTAGTACAATACTGAAACCCGGGGAATCCCCGTAGATTATCCTCTAGTTAACGATACCACTCTGGTGCACACCGCAAAACGAGTTTCCTTTGTGAACCATTTTCACTCCATTAGACTTAATCAAATAATATTGTATATATATACAGTGATTGTACATGTATATCCAAATGCAGTCTACCTAAGCTTTTCACGTCAGATAGGCTCCCGACACACACCGATACTCTACGAAAAATCTTGTCGGATCTTATCGAGAGGCCTATGATTTGCGATTTTTTGTCCGTGTGTAGAACCAATCGTGGTGTATCGGTTTTTATCGCGCAAGTCAATCATAGAAATGTGGTACACTGCTACAATTTTGTCTGACCTACCGATGAAGCTATTTATTTGAATCAGGAAGTCACTTGCATGGCTTAAATCGGCGTGAATGTGGGGCGCAGTGGGTACATAGACAATAATCAATGGTCTTGTGGACAGGCGGCCGTAAACTACGAGAGATCGACGCGTAGTAATACACGAGCGCCAGCAAGTGTATTACGATGTCAATCTCGAGTGGCTTACAGAGTCTCCTGTCCATGTAACCATCGTTTGTTGCATTTATCGTCTATCTTTTCGAATAGATTGAACCTAATAACTGCAATATCAAAGGGTATAACAATAAGGACTATTTCTTTGCTCTATAGCACATAGGGACCTATATAATGTCACGTCAACCTATATAATGTCCGTCCTGTTCGTCCTGTTGCTATGACTATTAGCATATCTTGATATATTGTTAGACTACGAGGAAGAGCGCCCATATAAGGGTGATTTGTACGTCTTATTTTCCTGAATAAAAAAAAAAAAAAAAAAAAAAAAAAAAAAAAAAAATTCCCTGTATACCATGGTTTTGAGGCCTTATACAACAGATTTAAATCCGTACACCACAATCATATTATCTGGCAGGTTTTATATAATGCGTCGTGGTTTACTGAGTCCCAATACATTTTCAATGGGGTCTTTGTGTATAATAAGGCGCTTACATTTTTGGTTCTTTACTGACAGTTAGCACGGCATAACTGGCAGTTAATAACCCATACCTCCACTACATCCCCCAGCACTTGCACCGAGGCCCCGCACTGAATGTATAACCTTTATCAACCACACCAGTTGCCCGCCGGATGGTTCCTGGCCACTTCCTATGTGTGGTTCTATCTCTTGACTACTCCGGCCGTGACGTTTCTATCAGCTTTACAAACAAGTCGTATCTAAATGTCGTCTGCTTTGGGCACCACAGTAAGGACGGCTATGACTGAGCGCACGCAATCTCATATCGCACTGGAGTTAATACAAATATGTTCATAGGAATAGAGGAGATTGTTCCATGACCGGTTCCTTCGGACAGGTAAGGCGATGGTACATTCATGTATGATAGTCTCTGTCCCACCAACTAGATTACATAGAACATAAACCACACGTGAATTGACAGGCAACCCCAGCACATGGACTATTACTCAAGTATAGGGGCAGAAAGAAAAAGAGACGCGGGTAGGGGCAAGAGAGACAGACTTATAAATATAGAACTGCATCGAGAATCGTATAAATAGACAATGTCGAAAAAGATTTTTCCCGTTAATTCGGAGACACAAAAGCCGAACCCAACACCGCCATCAAGGCTAAACGGGTTAGAACGCAGTCTCCGGACGACCAAACAAGAGGAGTATTCACGATTCAATTGCGGTTCTGAATTTGTCTCACCTATTTGTATAACATAAAATAGCATCACAGCATTACAATAATTAGAATATACTTAGCAAATCCACACGACGTCATCTCACATTCATTATGCCACGGCCGTGGCGTAGGATTGTCACTTTACGGGGGTGAGCGTTGAGTATTCTTTAATGTTATTCCTATGGATAAACTTGTACCTGGGGTAAGATAATAAATGTAAACAAAGCTGCAGATACGTTCTACCAGGGACAGAGAGAAGATTATGGGTGGAGAAAGGTCAATTGGGTCAGGATCCGCCCCTCAATCCTATTTATACACGTTTATGTAGCAACAGAAACAAATCTTACGAGTATAGTCATAGCTATCAAAAAGGAGCATGCAGCTTGTCCTTCGTAGACGGATAAGCGCCGTGTTAAGCTGAGTTAAAGTATGGAGGGAAGGGAGTATGCCGTACAAACAAAGGACAAACGAAATTATTTCCTGTGAAATTGTGTGATTTATTAGAGGGTGACCGATACTGACTGACCACTACCGACTGACTAGGCTAATCAATACTAAACGATCAATACGAATGACTAATCCTGATTGACTGATACTGATAGACCATTACCAACTGACCAATACCGCTCAACCGCTACTGACTGACCAATACCAACTCGCTCATATTCACTGACCAATATTGACTGACCGATACTGACTGACTAATCCTGACAAACTGAAACCGACTGACTGACCGCAACTGACCGACACCAACTGACCAATCCCGACTGACCAATACCAACTAGCTCATACTGACTGACCAACACTGACTGACCAACACTATCTGACCAATACCAACTGCCTAATTTGTTCATTGTTGTTGAAAAGTACTTTATTTACGATAGAGTTCACAAAATATTGAGTGATTTTCAAGCTGGTCCGTCCATACGGAAAGAGCAACAGACAGTACCATAGGAACAATACTCCACAAGAGTGACATAATGTCCTGGTAGATATACACAGAAAAAGACAAGAATCACACTAGTTTCAATGCAGCTCACATGTGTCCGCATGCTCATCACGTGGGCATCGCACATTGTTTACTTCATAACAGCTGGTAGAGCACCTTGATAAGTAAATTGAGACACCACCTAACAAATCCACAGGCAAAGACAAGAACATTCAGCTTTGTTATATTTGCACAATAATCATAACAACATTTGAACCGGGGGAGTATGCCGTACAAACAAAGGACAAACGAAATTATTTCCTGTGAAAGTGTGTGATTTATTAGAGGGTGACCGATGATGGGTCCGTGACTAATTTTTGCTGCTATCAAAAAGTATTAGTTGTCTTTCTATTTCACAAGGGTACCGCATAGTATTTTGAGATTGGTCTTATTTATTTTGTTTTTGAAGGTATTTCAAGAGATTATAATTTGGTGTTCTTGTGGGAGGTAATTCAAGAGTTTAGTACCGTAGTAGAGCAGCAAGTTCCTATAGAAATCTATTCTTGGCCTAGGTAATCTAATCCTAACTTAAGTGCTGCTTCTTGAAGCAGGTGCTGATTCCCTAGTCCTTTCTGTCTGGATTAGTGCACCACCAGTGAACGTGGGCTAGAAAGTGCTTAGCCCAATGCATTCCTCGGCTTTCTAGCTTCACTCTCTTTGGTATTCACACTTATGTGGTCTATCAGACCAATAGAACTTGTAAACTTGCTCTCTGAGGCACATTCAGACAGGTCGCAACAAAGTAGCAATGCTCTAGTTTAGTAAGTATTATTGTTTTAACAATCACCACCACAGTATTAGTGTCAATATATCGAAACATCTTAGGCAGTTTGAATAAGCTCAGGTTGAAATCACTTTTTAGTTGTCAAATATGTTGTTGAATTTTAAGTAGTGGTTGATTTTTACTCAAAGATAGTAGACACAACATTTATTATCTACTTTGCAGGCAGGAAGCTGTGTTCAGTCATATGTGTTATTTGGGAGACACCACATTAGTTTAATTTTATCTGCGTTTAGTTTTAGAATATAGGATACAAACAACAATAGCAGACTCTCTATATCTTGCTGTAGAAATTCTCTGTCATTGAATGGATCTTTACTGGACATAACCAGGACAATATCGTTTGCACAGAGCAGGGCATGTGAATGGTTTATAACAAGCAGCAGATGGTGTTCAACATAATCAAACGCCTTTTGGGGGTCAAGAATAGATGATACATGCCAATACAGACGCCACTTTTCTGGGCCTTTCTCCTCCGTATGCCACACCTCAGCATGGCACCCTTCCAGTGTTTCAGCAAGCCATTGACATTTCACTTTCTGCGTGTATCTGTCAATGACGGAATGGCTACATACTTCATAAAAATGGCGGATCTTTTATTGCAAATTTTGGCTAGGTTTGGTTGGCTTTACCTTACAGGTGTCAGGCCAGGTGTCAGACCTATCCTACGCCGAGCACTGTAAAGACATCTTGGTAAAAAAATAAAAGGTAAATAAAGATAAGCCTTGATGTTATGATTGTGTACAGCTGACTCTGGCACTGAAATTGTCCCCAAACTACTGCAACTGAGCTTTCAGTCTCCACTCGTGGGTTTACGGATAATAGGTGTCACCCATTCACGTTGACCACGTCCACTTCTTTATAAGCAATGAAGCAGTCAATGCCGGAGCCATACTCTCATTAAACCTACTTGCTGACCATGTAGTCCAGCTGGCAAAGGCCAATAAATCAGCTTTTGCCAGATGGGAGCAAAGCCACAAGGCCAGCTAGATTCAGTAGCCAGGTGGGACACTGGGTACAAAACCTGGCTGGTGGAAGAGCATGGAACACCTATTCCAGATGATCCATAGCCAGGCTCCCTCAGCTGACTCTCAACAGTCTGTGGGCGATTCTCCCCCTCCGCTTGCCAGGGGCGAAATTGAGCCAGCAAACAAGTTCCCGCACCCGCTAGAACCACTGGCAAGCTGTTCCACCAAGCAGGTCTTCACCAGCCCTAAGCCAGGTCTGCTGACAGGCACTATGTGATTGGTGTACAATGTTTCCATATATTTGATGGAACACGCCCTTAAGGTAATGATTTGGTCAGTAACGATAAGATAAGGATGGGAATGGTTCAGTTGCTCGCATTATTCTAGGTGGTGTCACAATGATCGTACAGGTGAGTATTAGTAGGAAAGCTAGGAAGATTATGCTATGCGTTGTAGCAGCTTAAGCAATTTAGAGTATTGCTAATTTGTCATAAATTTAACAGTAGTGGTAAAATGCATTCGCTCGCCCAGTTACAGTCACAAGCGAGGCTAAGTTCTCAGCAATAGTTCTTTGTTGCCAAGATGCAATTTCTATTAATTTAGTAAAATAGTACCACTACCCTTTTAACTACTATACTGGTAGCCATAAATAGGCATAGAAAGGAAGTCTGTGCATAGCGTGTACGTACATGATGTGAATTCTATGTATATACATCCATCCATTTGTTCACGCATACCTATATGAAGACACACGACCAACTTGGCAGATCACAGTCCAACCACAACTGTGACCAGAACATACTCAACGACTTTCTCTTGGCACGATCCAGGGAAGTTTTTTTTATAGTAGTGACGATCGTTAATAGCGACCGTTTCCGATGCAAGATGTCGGTTTCTATTGGGCGACCTTTTGGCACCGATCTGCAGTCGGGAATCACCGATAGTTTTTGTTGGTACATCGAATTGAGATCGGTTAATGGAAACGATAGAGCTGAGAATGCTCACAGATGAATAAGGCATAGGCTAAGTAACAATTATTTTTAATGCCAATTAAATCAGTGTATATACTGTTATGAACCGTCATCGATAATAAATTGATACCGATGCATAGTCGGTGGCACCACCAACAGAATTTTGGGGTAATTCAAATATACGGCGTCATATTCGTCGGCCAAGGAAAATAGTTGAATTATCATACCTGCGCATATATAGCACAGTTATATTCAAATAGGTCTTAGACCATTGGCGATCTTTTCAACTCAACAGGTCAATGCAACACCTTGAGACATGAAACACCCCCAAGGTCTGTAGGAAGCTTTTTTGTCAGGGCGGTTAACACTCTGTTTTGGAGGGCGGACAAAGGGATTTAAATTAATAAAAAGAAAATTTATTACATAGTGTTTTATGCTTTATCTCACAACCGTTACAAGTTTAGACATAGGAATATCATTAAAAAATTATATGCAATGTTCACCCACGTAAAATGCCGATACTACTTGCCAATGATACGTTACTCGGCTTCACCTCGTTGACAAGAACTTCAGTTATAAGAAAACTGTGCCCAAACCATCACGCTAGACGGTTTTGGCAAAGTATATATACAGTGCTTTCGAATCGGCAACATATATTATTTATGAGCAAGCCACTTGTCTCCTGTCAAGTACGCAAAGAAAAAACACCGAGGACGAGCAGTTAATTACGAAAAGGATAGTTCAAGTAACCCTATTAAATATGCAAGAACTATACGGACTTCCTGCCAAAATCTAACATTAAATGGTGATGGTAGTTCAGGGAGGTGTTTTATAATCGTAACCACGGTTGATAGTGACCGTTTTGCGACAAGTTGGTAGCATAGTCGAAATAACTTTTGAGACCTGAGAAAATTCAACGATATCTTAGAGTCCCCGTGGGGTTTGCATAGACATAATTATCTTAGGAATTTTCACTTTAAATGGTCTCCCAAATGAATGCCGTCTGAGACCAGGGACCTGTTTCAGTAGTTTCGTGACATGTCTAGATGGCGTCTGTGACACCATACGGACAGATCACAAGATTGCAGTCGATGACACACAGAGTTTCACTCACTTCCCCTAGGAATTAAGCAATGATACTTTAACATGAGTGGGGGATACATATAATCTATAATTGTTCCAAATATGATGAAGATTGGCCAGTTTGATCTTCTGATATTTGCTAGTCTTTTTCCGCTGTTGCTTGCACTGCTGGTGCCGCTTTTGATGTCTGTTTAGGCCTAATGTCACGAGACTACTGATACAGGTCCCTGGTGAGAGATGTCATTCTGTGGTGCCGATACATGGCCTAAGTGCAATGGGTGGTCATAACTCTTATATTTCATATGCTAAAGCCTATCCAAATCAAACAATATTTGCACCGAAGGGTTCTATATAGTATGGTGTACCTATGTTCCATATTTCATGATTTTGATCTATTTTTTCCCGATGGTGAGAAACATTTTTTGATACTTCACGATTTAAGTCTTAACTGCGGGCACTGCACTTATCATGCGACAAAAATAGTTTTTTCCGAACCCTAAAGACTTAGAAGAACCTTAGAAAGGTAAGACTTAGGCCTGTGTTTTGGTATATCTTAGATTTCCCATAATTGTTTTAGCACAACTTATCATAGCTAAGATAACTCTGTAATTGTCTCGTAACTTACCCCAGTTTCGGCCGAGGTCGCGACAGCCCAGCTGGGACCATGACTATGCAACACAGGGCATGGGATGTCTTGGATAATTGTCTTAGATCTTGGCTATGCTTCAGAATTATCTCAGCCTAAGATAATCACGATGATGCCATAGAAAAAGACGGGTACCTATGAAGGCAAAATACTGCCCACTGAACTCGCGCTGGTGAGTGATCAAAAGGAAGAATAGCTGTTGCCATATGTTGTTGGTTTAATTGAAAAAGATATATATTCCATGGAGTGGTGATATTCTCAGAGGAGACTGTAAAGTTTCACTTCAAATATTCTGTTTTAAAAGTAATTAGTATCTTGGAACCCTCACTGAGGCAAGTTTGAAAGTAGAACTGCATATCACATAAAAAAGACACACACAGATTACCACGAAGCATGGCAGTTTTATTTGTTTATGGAACATGATAAATCTCATTTGTAATAACATGTTTTCATGTAATGACAACGCATCGAAGTATTTAGCTCCATACACATACGTAGTGGTGAATGGAAACATATAGAAATGTCCTTGTCATTTATTCAGGGTTTATTATAGTTCTAGTTGTATTGCACAGAATGCTGGACAGATACAAATCTCAGCTAAAAGCCTAATTGTGTCCTCTATTCACTCAGAAATCCACGTTCGTCCATCATTATTTGTCTAACCGTGTTGTGGTGGGTGGAAGGGCTTTATGAAGTTTATCCTCACGATAATCTGAGCTGATAAATGTGCCACGTTTTGATGGGTGTTCTGTTGTTGTTATCCCAGGTGAGCCTCAGCTTTCATGATTAAACATGTCGGCGGAGATTTAATGTCGTGGTCGTCCCGAATCCTACATCAATTATCGACAGGACTACATTCTAAAACCGTTGGAGTACATTGAGGATGTACCGCCCCCGCGTATTCCATTTTCTTGTAAAGAGGGGCCTATGTTGTTTAAGTTATCACGTATGAATAAACATAGATTGTACATTATTATTATTATTATTACTATTATTATATTGTTGTTGTTGTTGTTGTTATTATTATTTTATTAGCAAAGAGAATTTATTCATCACTTCAGTACAATCGTTACCTTAGGTTGCATAAAATGTTTACACAGTCAACTTAGCCGAGTGACATCTCTTTGTTGTGTGGTCACCTTTGCCGCCCCCCCCCCCCCTCTTATTTAATTTGTCTACGCTTTTGCCTCCCCTCTTAAGACCGACCCCTTACAAGGTACTCTCGTTGATACCAGACTCTTGGGTACTTTTCTTATCTAGTTTCTACTAGCTAATACCTTTCCTTGTTTTGCTTGGTTTATCCACAATTCTGGGTTGCAACATTTGGAAAGTATAGAAACATCATTTTACCCGTGAAGAAAGGGAGCCCTAAAGATCAGCGTAGTTTTTTATATTCTTGAACTAGTACAACACGACCCATCGATCTCTCTTGTGCTGCAATCTAATTCCTTACTACAGCGTAAACGATTTCTCATCTTACAACATGGTTTTGTTAAATACCTTTAAATAAATTTGAATTTATTTGCTGAAATACATCTGTTAGAGTGATCTTATTCGTATACACAAGGTTGCGTTCTGGTGGTATGTATTTTGTTTATCTATAATCGGCTGGTATCTATAAAGGTTCTTAAAATATTGTAAATTTCCATTGAGTTCATTGCACTGGTATGACTTAATAGATAGTGCCCCAATATGAAATTATAATTTCAATGTGTGTAGAAAATACGGGGCCAGACAGTCAGTGGAGACTTCAGTTTGTTTTGTTACCTTTTTATTCCACACCATCTCCCATTGGTTTATGCCCCTGATGGTGGTCCATATCCTCTTTTCACAACTTTTTCATTAGGGGCTTAATATGCCTTCTTGACACATACTTATTGTACTGCAATATCCAGCTCCAAAGCTAACACATTTATTCTAACTTTTTAGATATCATCTTCTAGGAAGTAATACCATACCAACGTCCTTAATTCCATATCGAAATAACCGTCTCCTTAGGCGGGTCTCCCTTTCGGCAGGGGGCCCTGCGTTTGGGTTGAAAAAAAACCCCTCTTAATAGAAGGAACAATTTCTGTTCTCTGTATTTTAATGGAGTTGATTGTTACTCTCCCACCATCTAAAAACAAAATATAAACACGATACAGTGTGTTATCAAAATAAGTTATCCTCAGGTTTTACAAACCTTTTTTTTTATTGTCAAGAATATCTCCGTTTTTATTTTTATCAGTATAAATGGGACTAGATTATGGCATGGGCTATTTAGGCATCTGGTCGTCCTTCAATCTATCTATCAACAAGTATGACAAATCTTAGGTCAAGGGTCTGACAGGCAAAAGCGTTTCCACGTCAAATTCCAGTGGTTTTTCGTCTCAATGTCAAGCTATATCTGTTAGTAGCATAACCTGGTATTTACAACTATTCATTTGTATGTAGTCTGTTAAGGAGATAGCTTATGTATCTATTTCAAATTGTCATCATGTGAGTCATTGTGTTAAAAAACTGCTTTTATTATCAAATATGTTCCTCAATATGCCACTCAGCTATCTCAAAGATGGCATTTCGTCAATGAGATTTATGATATCAATCACATTCATGAAAGGTACTTAGTTTTGCGAATAGCTGATGAGATACCGGCAGTTACGCCAAGATCGTTAAATAATAAATTGGGGTAAATCATTAAGTCCTTGTTGAAGGGAAGGCTTTAGATCATTTAAGTATGGGTGTCATCTCATGGGTTAAGTATATCCGTTACCTGTCGCCGTTGAAGGTTGAATGATTCAAGAGGTCTAAAGCCTTTTTAGGATTCATAGAACAATCCCTTGGAAAACATGGTGACATCGTTACATCTGTAATATAAAATGCTCTGCAGAAGGTATATAAACGACCTAAATATGCAAAAGTAGAATGAAGAGTTGTAAAGGAACTACATTTATTGGATGGGTCTTGTCTCAGATTGTTCTTTGGTGACCCCCTATCTGGTCATGAGCACTGCTCTGATCCCCATGCCAGTCTAATTACTGAACTTGTCTTTTATACTACGCACCAGATTTAAGTTGGGAAATCTAGCCCCTGCTATTCATTAAGTAAGATACCTGCATGTATACGAAATATGAATGGAATACTTTATGGTATTAATCCTTCATGCATATAATGCTTTATGCTATTTCTCCTTCATCAATATACTGCTAAACGGAATTTGTCATTGTCTTGTTGACATGTTGAACCTTACTTATCCTACTAAGTTGGAATACTTGTAGTTATTCTCTTAACCCTTTGAGGATGGAAGCCTATGGCAGAACTCCACACTTGGGGGCGACAACTTGTGACTATGTACAGTTCTAGGGGACAGGGAAATTGTCCTCTGAACTGAGAATTCGAAGGTTTATCGTGTGATGTGATATGTTATCCTTAATATCTGTATTTCTCTTATTTAGAATTCGAAAATACTATCTTACACCTACATTCTTTGAAAAATTCAAGTTTATTGTTAAAATATTTCCTTTTTAAAAAACAATTTCATAGATATCCAGCAAATGATGCCTTAAGGCATCATCCGCCCCCAGCCGGTTGATGCCTTAAGGCATTATCCGCCCCCTACCGGGTGATGAACGGAATCCTTACAGCTGGTCAGTTAGTGTGAGACATTCGTGCACAAGTATATATAATGATGTACCTAATCATATACCCTTAATGTTTATACTGTAAATATGCACCGTTTTGTGATATACCATAAATATACTGTTTTATATAATTAATAAATAATAAATATACCGTTCTAAATAATTAATTTTCCAATGTTCATGAAATGCTGTATCATATTCATCCTACATGCATCATATACAAGGAGGGCGTTCTACATTATCCGATTTATTAACTTAATTTGAGACACCAAACAAAATGTTACTTCATCAAAAATATATTTAACCTTTTTTATTGTATTTTTGCAGCAGCTGGATGAATACACGAAGTAAAGATGCTTCTCGGTCGCTACCTACGCTTCCGACCTGCTGCAAGATACAAATATTTCCTGGCCATCTTGATATCATGCCTTGTACCGCTATACATTCTCACTTCACAAACATTTTCCGGGAAAGTTCATTCCAAACCACACTTCATCCGTCACCGATACTTAACCAAAGTGCACAAGCAGAACTCTTCCACGACTAAGTTGGAGAATCATGCAGCATTTACCCACGACCATAAAATTCTTCATGATAGCCATTTTAATCAGCATTATGTGAAAGATAGGTCTAAGTACCCGACCCTGCTAAAGGAGTGGGGTTCCAGTGTAGATGTGCAATGTGATGGGCACTTCCAAGGATTTGGGTCCCTCGGGGTGATGCTTCATGATGTCATGCTGGATACATCAAAGTGTAGGGGTCCGAAAGGTGGAGAGAAATTTGAGAACCTGATGAATCAGCAAGAAGAAATTGAGTTCTTGAAATATTCTGATGGATTCTTCACTTTGCCTTGCGATGGAGGCAAGCCACGGTACAAACTCAAAGGTCGCAGTACCCACCTTCATAAATGGATGGAGGTTCTTCGAGCTGCACCAGTGGATGAACCTGACCAAGTGGTGGATGACTTCACCATCGCTATTACCCGATATGAATATGTAAATATGTACCATACTATGACGGATTACTACAATGCCTTCCTTGTCATGGCCTACTTTAACAAAACTCAGCATGAAACAAATATCCTTGTATTGGATGCTCATCCTGCGGGAGGGTTGGACTCTGTGTGGGGCACTGTGTTCAACTCAATGACCCGTGTCAGCCAACTTAAACAACGGACACGCTTCAGCGACCTCGCCTTTGGAATACTGGGCTACCTAAGTCCACTTTACGTGAGTATCACAGCTCACGGGACCAATCTGCCGCTGGCTGCAGAGTTTCGCAAGTTCTTCCTCACCAGCTACAACCTCCCAGTTTATCGTCCCGTAGACTGCAAAAAGTTGAGCCTGCTGTTGATATGGAGGAGGGATTACGTCGCCCATCCACGGAACCCATCAGGGACCGTTCACAGGAAGATTAAGAATGAGGAGGAGCTTGTCGAGGGTATCAAGAAAGTGTACCCTATGTTTAAGGTCACCGGGGTACAGATGGATAGATTTGACGTTGCTGACCAGGTGAAATTTACAGCTGAAGCAGATATTCTCATTGGGATGCATGGGGCGGCACTGAGCCACATGTTGTTTCTCCAGAAAGGGCGAGGTGTTATAGAGCTCATGCCAAAGTATATCACTCCTGCCTGGAGAGGACATTTTATCAAGATGGCAAAGGAGACAGGAATGGTATACAAAAGATGGGTTAACACTAACTCAGTCCTGGAGCACCCAAATTATTTTACTACAGTCCCAGCTAGTGCTGTAACTGATCGAGTTGCCGAGGTCATGGAAGAAATGTGCCATTAAAACATGTTAGGTGAGAGATGCAGTTATGCTCTTGGCGATGATAAGACTTTAGCATTGCATCTGTTGAGAATAAGAAAAAAACTGATGAGCATTTGGACTGTGTCTTCGTTCTACATCGAGTTTGGAGCGCGCAGTAATATGAACGAGGCGTTAGCCAGGTGAATATTCTGAAATACTCCAAAAGAGATGGTGAACGAGGATTCAAACCAGACATAAATTTGTTTCTGATTTTATCTTAGCCTGGACATATCTATCAGTTTATCGCCCATTGCGGATGTGTAACTGTACTTGCAAACCTGTTGAGTACTTGTAAGTTCCTAATTGTAAGTCTATGGACGTTTATACAATGCTAAGATAAACATCAGACCATGCATCAATACAAGTATGTGATTACAACCTTGTGGCCTTCAAAGTTATGTTTCTATTTGTGTTTCCGAAAAGCAGACACTATTTTCTCACTTCTCTCTTCTGTATTTTTACATTGGCGAAATATGCTCTCTTGCCCGGTCTTTTCTCAGTGTATATACTCATATCCGCAACATGAAGGTTCTTTTTACGTTTTCTCCTACATTGCCAAACTATCTGTGTGGGAAAGAACTAAAGATGTAAAATTAACAATTTCTCTTTTAGAAAAAACTGAAGAGACATGGTTTCACAGGCAATCCCGCCAACCCAGAAAACATGAAGTTCATCTGCTAAAGTCTGTTGTCGGATTCAGCAATATTGAAATGTTATAACCTTTACATGGATATTTCTGCTTTTAATTTTGAGAAAAGAAGTTTATTCTCAAATATTGTATTTAACAAATGTTGATCTCTCAAACATCGAATTTGATAGATGTTGATCTCTTTAAAATACAGATACTGAACTGTGATGTTAGACATTTTCAAAGAGTGATGTTCACGGATGGTTGCCATCGATTGGTCTTTCTATATATGTAACTGTAATGTAGAGGTTTGAGTTAATATTTCTCGTTGACTTACGATAGCGACATTGGATATAGAACCAACAATAATAATGGGATCATATTCCAAAAGCTTCATCAAAAGACAATCGGATCGATATTTCCCTTTTACTAGATCGATGTCATTATGAGTTCCTGGGTAGGTGAATCATTCGATATGTTACATTTCGAATATGAATGTACAATCTGAAATGATATTATTCTTGGCATATTTTTCAAAAGAAAACCCCAAGATTCGAATAATATGAGAAAAATCTGAGAGACGGTTTTGCTTATTGTTGAAATGAATGATACGTTTCTATACATATAGAATGTTTCTTTGACGAGACCTGAGCAAGTTGTTAACACGTAATCATACATCTTGGGGATGGGAGGCTGCTTTAAGTTAGACTTTTGTTAAATGGTCTTGACTTGGTAGAAGTAATACGGAAAACGAGGGAAGTTGTATCCTTTGTTGTAAATGTGTTAGCTGTGATGGCATAAGATGCTGTGAACAGTGATTTGGATAAGTAAAACAAGCAATGTATGTATGCACATGTCAACTCTAAATAAATATGCTGAGATAAGCCACGTTCTCATTCATTTGAATTCAAATGTTCATAGAATACAGGTGTTGCCGTTCAACGCCTCCAAATGATGCCTTGTTTATTTAGGCCGCGGCTTCGTGGGGCCTAGACTTGCTCAAGTCTTTGATTATGAGCGTTCAGTAAGTGATTAAACACAATCAGAATAAAGGTTATTATAGTATGTATCCTTCTCTGACTGCCCCATGTATCCCAGCAAGGAGGGTAGCCATAGTATGCAGGGACTGGAGCTAGTCTACGTGTGGCCCCACGCCGATAGAAAAACACCGCAATCACTCCTAGAGTGTGAAGGGTGGGTGTGATTGCAGGAGTTTTGTTCCTGTGAAAGATTAGGCTGTTGGAACAAACCAGGACTTTGTATTGACTAGTCTGATCTGTCTAAATTTTACAGCTGACAATTATGTCGGGTTTCCTTTAGAAATATATGTATATGATGGCTAGACTTGCCAATGTGTTATTGTGCATGTACCTGCGATGCTACTGTGCAATCTAAGCTATCTCTTAAATATAATTGAGAATATGCATTTATGACACCGAATTAGAACTGGAATACCATGGACTACGATGCGATCATTGTATTCTCTCTGGATATAATGTACTCGTGTATTATAAACTTATTACGCCCATACTATCAGCCATCAAATGCTAAAGAATACGTTGTCAGGTGTTTGTTTGGCTGCAGACATTACGTAACGAAGCAGATTATGTGCGTTATATACGAAGCCGAGCCAGCCTGTGAAAAAGGTTGGTATCAAAATATTGGTGCTAGACGTTATAAAGTTTGACGCCATGTCAGCCTCTATAGATCAATGAATGATTTTACCTCCATTATCGAAGCTTTTTCTATATTTACTTTCATTCAGATTTTTGTTGTTGATAGATTTCTTCATTGACTGAGGTAGTTTACAACTTCAAGAGAATTTGACAATACTTGAACATGGTATGTGTTTTCACGGGGCGTTGCAATGTCCGAGCTCCTATCCCCACCACTAGCGACCACGGAATAGAGAGAAGCGGGAAACGGGCCGCGGACGACGCCGCGGCCTCATTAACATACCCGTTGAGGCGTTTTGATTGGTCGGCGCGTCACGTGAGTATCATGTGACCCGTGTTGTCGTTTGTACCGCCGGCTGCGTTCGATGTGTGCACATCGCCCGTTCTTGTCGGCTTCACTTGGGGGTTACTACGTGTATTTCCACGCATTTCCTATGGAGTTTTTCGGTCAGAACAACTCTAAACATGGGGTTTGTGCAAACCCCACTGCCAAGTTCGATCAGAACAGGGAGGAAACCCAAGGTGAGTGTAGTTCTTCTTACCTTGCTGGGAGTCACCAGCCCGGTGTTGTGTTTGAGTTGACAGTCCCACTGTCACGTCCTGTCACTGTGTACATTATCTTGTTGAAGCTTCGTCAACCCGATATGTTATCACCGCGTGTTCACACGGTGTAGTGGGGGCGTTGCTATCTCTTGTTGAGCCAGTCAACCCGAGTAGCCTCCCATATAAAGCCACCTTAAAAAAAAATTTTTGAACTACGGACCACCAACTGGAGGTCTAACGGAACGAAAAGGTTACGCAAAAATACTTGAACATGGAGTCAATAAAGCGGCCACGGTATCAGCTGTTATCATGGCAACTGGTTTTCATTACCAGGCCTGCCTTACAAGAATAACAATGGATGGAACACTGTTAAATAGTGTTGAAATTTCCAAGGTCTAAGGAATATACATCATTTCTCACCTGTAGTACAACATAGCAATGGGAATAAGACGTTGACAACAAAATCAGATCAAGTAAATAAAATGGCGCTAGACAAGTTGAGGTATAGTTTCCAATAAAAATGTTTTGGTGATACCTTTAAAGTATTTATAGGTTGGAATGTTGCGAGCTAGTGGCGGAAGTTCATTCCAGGTACAGCCACCATGGAATTCTATCGACTTCATGTAGGCTAGACATATAGACGTATATTTCACCCGTCAACGGGCGTTTCTTTACATACATCCATAAACAAAACACAGGACAAATGTACTTGACACGGCCGCCTGTAACGGGGGAAAGAGTGGACTAAAGTAGAAGAGATGACCAAGTGTTCATACACCCACATTATCCAATCACATACAGCGTGTTTTCAATCAAAATTATCTCTCGACGCTTTTTGAAGTACGTGTTGTCAATTAAAACCTATACTTCGCAAGGTAGTTTCTCCCAAATTTTGATACCGTGGTATAAAGGTAATTTGAGATGTTTCTCTGTTAAGGGGAATTTTGTTTTTTCGGCATAGTTTATTCGCCTGCCGAGTTGGTCTGAGACTGGTTTTCAGATGTGAAGTTGAAAGCATAATGAAACTTTATCTAAACTTGCTCCGGAACCTAAGGTTCACTTAAAAGTTTAGGATATGTATAAATAAATCCAAGGACACAACCAGAAGACAAACTGACTCAATGTATAGAACAAATCATTATATTATCACTGATAACATAAAACACCTATATGTTATATAATTGCCTGGAGATTACACATAACGTTATCTACGGTGATAAGTACTCTGATACACATGCAGGATACTGTAGAGGCATAGCCTCTCCAGTAAATCACGACCTATATCGTTGTGGGTATTGCCCATGGTATACAGAGTACCCATTGAGAATGTGTAGGGACTCCGATAACTACTACCCATTGTTTAAAGATTGTCAGATACTATATCCATGATATATACTGATTCAAATCTGTGGTATACGGCCTCAGAGCCATTGTATACGGGATACTAGTCTATTTGTGTTATAGAGCAAACGTAGGCCTTATTAATGTATCCTTTAAAATGGCAATTTCTGGGTTTAATTTTTTTTGGAAAAGATGTGTAATAGCTAATCCTAAAACAAACGATGGTTTTGTGGACAGGCGGATCTGTAAATCACTCGAGGTTGATGTCGTAATACTCCCAATGACGCTCACGCATTACTTCTTGCCAATCCCCCTTGGTTTACGACCGCCTGTCTACAAAACCAGCAATTATTGTCTTTGTAGTTTGGTTGGTCGAAGTAGAAAGAAGCACGCGGGTGACCTCACGTAAATATTTCCGCCCTGAATGGGGGAAGTCCCAAACTCTTGACATGAACACAAGGGAAAGATATTAGACCTATATACATTGTACAGTGAATCCCCGCTTCTGGGACACCCCGCTTAAAGGGACGTCCCGCTTCACGGAGGCAATTTGTTTGGAACAAACGTTTTCCTCTATTGAAAATTAATTCTAACCCCGATTAAGGGACACCTCGCGTAAGGGGACATCCTGCTTAACCCTTTAAGGACGGGTGCTTGTGACCGATCTACCTCCTTAAGGATGGGTGTTGGTGGCACTTTATACCGCTATGGGGACGGGCACAGAGTCGAGAAAACACATAGTGCAAATGTTTAATCACATGATATGATATATGATCTTAAATATTTTATTTCTTTTGAATTCAAATACTAATTATAGTCTTATGTATGCATTATATGAAAGTCTTATAGATATTGCTGCAAATTGTCTTGCTAAAAACGATTTCGTAGATTTTTGAGAAATGATGCTTTGCATCATTCGCCCAGGCCTAGTTAATGTCTCAAAGCATAATTCGCCCTTACAGAGTTAAGGAGACAGTTATGTCGGTGCAAAATCCTTTTTTTACCCCTCTTAACAAACACTTTGGAGGCACACCTTGTAAAATCTGATGGGCGAGTGTGGGGATAACACTCCAGATTATTTTGATGGCTTGGTTATGGTGTGCGTGAGGCGGGTAAACAGTCGTCTAGACATAGACAATAACCGATGGTTTTGTGGACAGGCGGCCGTAAACCACGAGAGATTGACACGTAATAATACACGAGTGGTTTACAGAGCCGCCTATCCACAAACCATCGTTTGTTGTATTTGTTGCCCATCATTTCGAATGAATCATACCAATAGTTGCCATATTGAAGGGTATAACAATAGGGACTATTTCTTCGCCCTATTGCAAAAAAAGTGACTATTTTCCCGTATACCGTGGCTTTGACGCCATATACTACAGATTTGAATCCATATACCACAGTTATGGTACCTGACAGGTTTTGTGTAATAGGTCGTGATCCCCATACATTTTCAATAGGGTCTCTGTATACGATGGATGATAACGTAAGACACCACACAACAGCCTGTGTAGGCTCCTGCAGGCGTCAGACAATCGTCTGTGGGGTGGTTGTGTGGTCATAATAATATAACTATACCATAGCATCACGTGTGTAGGTATTATACACTACATGGCATAAAACCTACAAACCCCACTGAAGGGACTGGTTTTCTTTGGCCGTCAATACGTCACGACCGCCTCTCTCTAACGAGACCACATGCCCAGCCAGTCCGCCCCTCTCACTTGTGACTGACACACGGATGTTTTCTTCCAACCCACTCACGCCACAAGTCCTCTAACCCTATCTTCAAGTTGGGTGTCGTTAAATGGATTCATATCTCTCATATTCATCCAACGAGATCCCACTTGATCTTTTTATACCAATTATTATGATAATCATCATCATCTATATTTATGTTATTTATGTATTCTTAGTATTAAACATTATTTAAACAGTCCAGCGTTTGTTCATAATTTTGTTTTATTTCAATTGACATTGATTCTGACCAATGGTCTGCTTGTATCTATCACCTACCTCAGTCAAGTAATTGCATCTCTTCCAAATTCTCTTAGAAAGTCTGCAAAGATTTATATTTACTTATCAGGTAAGATTTCAAGAAAAAGTCTATTGCCAATCCGACATTCTTTGTTCGGTTTGAGCTTTACCTAAGATAGTAAAAATAGACAACTGGATATCTAAATGCACTGAGGCATATGATTCCCACAATAGGGTGCTGCTGACACAACCACCTATTATTACGACGGGCTTACAATGTACAATATAATCCCGCTTAAGTGAGACCCCGTGTAAGGGGTCACCCTGTGTAAGGGGATACCCTGTGTAAAGGGTCACCTTTGCTCGGTTCCCTCTATTGGATATTTGATTTCACCCCATGTAGGGAACACCCCGCAGAAGGGGACACGTTTTCTCGGAACGGAGGTGGACCCCTTCTGCAGGGTTCTACTGTAGTTCTGTTCCTGCAATTAATGGCTGGTTGGTTTTGATTTGATTGCTATGACTCCGTTATCATATTGTTATAAAAAATTCTTCATATATTGTGTGATTTATACCGACCTACGCTCTCTTTATTCATTACATTTGATTATTGCTCCTTATAGATTTGTTCCCCTGTACTTTCCGATCCTGACTTCTCCAACAGTTCGCGCTTACAAGCATTATAACAAGTATCATAACATATAACATGCGCACATTCCAGCGAAGAACAAAGGACTATCTTTTTGTCCGACATGGGATTTATCCCACGTTGTCCGACATGGGATTTATCCCACGTTGAACAATCATAGTTTTATCTCAACTCTAAGACATGTGACCAATCCCTCGTTGAACACTATTAAAACCAATAACATCACAATGAAAAAAACGTAGATGGATTTCGGTTACTCTGCTAGGAGTATCAAATGTTACATTTTTTTGTTCTTAAAGTAGGCTTGTTCAAAGTGAAAATATTCTTTACTCAGATCTATGTAAAATTTCCTACTTGTCGCAATTACATTTGGGAACAGGTTTATTGATTTTTAAAAATCCATTTGTTGCACAACGTACCTCGCGACATTGACGGTAGACCAGCCTGGTGCCTGTTGAATGATTCTGGGGCATGTTACATAAATTTTGAACAATACAACCATTGTAGGATAAGATCTATCCAACGATGTACGACCTCATGGACGATGGTGCTCCAATATGGTAGGGTAACACATGAATCGTTCAAACAAATTATCGTATCTTTGACATACATCGTAATGGATCATATACATGTATCTACTATGTGGAAGCTACGCAACCCCCCCCCCCCCCCCCACACACACACACTCCTATCCACACACACTGCTTATGACCTATTGGGTTCCAGTGTTAACGATCAGCCTACTGGTATTCAACCCACAGCACAAATTCGGGCCTTAGAAAAAGCTGTGTATCTTAACGTTGATATAGCCTTACTTTAATTTTAGATCTGAATAAATGAAGTGAATACATGAATCGACACCCACGACTCCTTCTAGAGGTGTCGTATGTTAGGACGATTTTGGACGATATAAGGCCATTTGCACGATGTAGGTCAATGTTTATGAAACAATATTTGCCATTCTCATTTGATCGTAACACCAGTGAGGCCCAGGGACGATATGAATCAACTTCATTCAACACTTATAGACGACCTTTGGTCAGGAAGGAGAGTCTTAGCGAACGTGCTTGAATACCATTAAATGATACCCCAGTCGTATGGGGTCACCTACTACCATTTATTATCCACCTGATACAAAGTGTCCATAGAAAATACATAGGGAGTGTGTATGGACATACCCGGCGCATATGGATATGTTGAATGTTTCGGGGGGGGGGGGGGGGGGGGTCGCATACGGAAAAATAGTGCATGACTAAACTAAAATTTCGACATGCCGCTTTTCCAGAAAAGGTGGATGATTAATACAATATAAGCTGGTTTCCTCGGCGTTGACTGTATGCAATATCCTCGCATACGCTCCGATATTACTGCGTGTTAACTCCTCGGAGCATACGGCCGCTTGTATCTGAAACCAGTTCTTATTGTGTTTGAACTTTCGTCGACATAAATTATTCAACAGGCCCAGGGAGGTGTTTTATAGTAGTGACGATCGTTAAATGTGTCCGTTTGGAGAGCAGGGCGTTTGCATAGTCGAATGCTCGTACCTGAGCAATCAGTCTAAGGTGCGAGCAACCGCTCGGTGACTGTTTTGAATTGCATAGGCATATTGATCGCTAATTTTCTCCCCGAAACTGGTCGCTATTGGTAACAGGGTTAGACTAGTCACATACCTATGCTAAAACGTATCAACATATTTACAGCGAAGGATTCTTTATATACTTAGAAGAGTCGGTCATTACCCCCACGCTAGTAATGCCCGACCCGATTAAAATCGGGTCTGTGAAGTGCGTACACCGACCCGATTCTTCCCGACCGGACGGATTCGTCGGGGAAAGGTGTGATCGGGCACAATGGTCGGGTCGGTGGTCTTATAGGCTCAAGATGATCAGTGGTCATTTCAGCCGAACAGTGATCGTGTCTTTGCAACACTTTGAGATCTGAAACACCGCCTGGTGTCCGGGCCCAGCGTGAGTGCATTTCGATCGGACCGTAGCTCAGTTTTCCAGCAACAACCCCACACCCAGCGCGAGTGTGAGGCATTCAGCAAACAAGTGTGGCGTAACGCTGTCGGGGAGGGGTAGGAGACCTGTTACATAACTATCGCTATGTTTTCAGAGGCCTGCTCACAGTAGCTGGCCACAGGGTAGCGTCTAGACCGGTTCCAATGTATGGAGAGTGTTGGGAATCCTGGAACTAAACAGCGCCAGAAATCCAACACCATTACCGATTGAACCAGTCCCTGTATCCCAGCCAGTAGGGTAGCCATAGGATGCAGGGACTGGTACAATCGGTAATGGTGTTGGATTTCTGGCGCTGTTTAGCTCCAGTATTCCCAACACTCTCCATATAGGTATCCTGACTACTGGTCACGATATCTGCTTATAGTGGACAAGCTTTTGATTCATTAGCCAGTCAGAAAAGGATACATACTATAATGAACTTTAATCTGATTGTGTTTCATAATTTTAATGAATGTTCATAATCAAAGATTTGAGCAAGTCTAGGGAGCGTCTACCTATGTGGTTATGATACGGAACTTTGGTTGCGGTGTAATCTCATGAAGCGTAGCAATCCAAAAGGAATGGCACACTGTCAGTGGCAAGGGGTCGAGTGCGGTTCAGATTCTATCTCACCTCTATCACAGATTAATTGGTCAGACTGTGTGCCATTGTCTACCATTGAGTATTTTCCCCCAATACTCCATGGGTGTTGAGCACGAGTTTCCAATGTTAAGTTTATGGGAAAAAGATACCAGGGTAAGATAAAGCGCCGATTCCACTGAGCAACCGAAACTTGTCGAAAGGGAAATCGAGAACTATCATGTAAGGATAGCTGGTGGTGGAAGTGCGCATTTTTCTTCTGGTAATTTCGGGCGCTAATGCGATTTATCGGGCGAGAAAATTTACCATATAAGGTATTCTTTGATAAATTCCAAAGACATCAGAAACTTCCGCCGGGGGCAGTTGAAAAAAGAGAGTATGATAAAAAAAAGTATTGTAGAAGTGTCTTTGGTGCCTAAGTGTAGCATAGAAAAACATGTCATAGGAATAAGACCTGTCAACGATTCAATACCCTTAACCGACCTTTTCTGTAAATCTTCTACTAACTTTTCATAGATAAGAAGACATGAAATGTGGTCGCCCATAAATATTGAATGAAGTCGACCAACATCGTCCCTTGGTCTCGTTGGAGTAGAGAAAAGGATATTCATGTGCGAGCCTAAATCATTCAACAGGCTCCTGGATTACATATCTTTCACACCCCTCACCTCAAGGGTACTTGAGTCCTAGTCTGAGTTCACAGGAACCTTGTCTGAGACTGTGTACCAGGTGTGCCTTTCCATTTGAATACAATTCGCCATTTTACCTCGAGATTATAAAAAAGGCAACTTGCGCTGAGATTTTTGAGATCACAGAAGAATGTGTAAAGAAAATGGAAAAAATGTGAAGTACCCGTCTTAAGTACATTAGTCCCTATGTGTGAATCCATCTTAAACAGACGAAACGTGCAATGAATCAAGTATTAAGAATGTTTCAATAAACCTAGAGAATGGATTTACTAGTTGTTTTTAAGTATCTTTAACATGAATATTAATCAAGAAATAGAAATCTAAATATGTAAACAATTGGAAACTGATTACTTAAAGAAACTAATTTCTGGTATTAAAGTCAGTGTATCATATTGCATTAAATTGTATCTTTATCAAGTCCTATGTAGGTCTGTGTATGACAGATTGTTTGTCATGCAAATACAATTTGGAGGAGCTGATTATGTATGGGTCTCTCTTCATCTCTATGATAGTTCTGGTTTGAATGCTGTGCAGTTAAGTCTGTCCTATCAGACACTTTAAATGCCATAGAGAATGGTCTATCCCATCTGATATGAAACTTATGTCAATGCTACCCAGTCAGGTCCGTCCCACCAGATCTGTTTTTTTCAAATGTACATGTATGTATGTATACATTCTGAAGTTAGAGTGGTATCAGAGAAGTGAGCCAGAAAAAAACAGGCTCTTGAGTGTGCTGCTGGTCAGTAGAGGAAGCTATGGAATGATTGTGGGAGGGGAGGAGGTGGGGCTATTATGGCATGCCTGTAAGGTAGAGTGGTTTCAGGCCCAGAGTGTTATGAATGGGTGGATGGGAGTGAAACTGGGCCATTTTTTCAACTACAGCAATCGTTTGTAATGACCGTTTGGAGGTGTCAGTGTCTTAGTGACAAACAATCATACATGATCGGCAAATGATTGTTACAACACTGGCGCCTTTTTGAAGTGTTCTATAGATGTGATAATCGTTGGACATGTTGTACAAGGTTTAGTGGATGGTTGTAACTTTTTTTTTCATATCATAAAAATATTTTGAGAATGGTTCTACTTATATTGCGTACGCATTTCCATGATTTACCTATAGTTTTATCGATCGTGAGAAATATCTTTCTAAACTATCATTCTGTAAATGACATCTATGGGTACTGCACCACTAGGCTGAATTTTGCACGATCCTCAGATCACAAACCAATCTCTCAATATTTCCATTTAATTTCATGAAATTGTTAATAAATGTTGAAATGAATGCTATTGATAATAACAAGCCATAATGTAAAAAACATTAATAACATGCTTATAACTCCTCCCCCCTGAAAGATATAGCAAAACGGAATGAATTATATTTAGTAAGAACTACCGATGTGAATGGGAGTATGATTGGGGAAACTTATGAGGATGTCTAACAATTGATTGTCACTTATTTCGCTCTGATCTAGTGTTCTATGTACTTCACAACACCTGTGAGACTGAAGAATTATATAAGCAATATTGAGTTTATTTGACTGGTTGTTGAACATCTGGTCAGTAAGTGTGTGAGGTTACCATGCACGTCTGACTCCACGCAGGAGACGTGTCATTCTGAATAGATACTCTACCCTAATCACGAGACGAGACTTTACTGAATGGAAGTATATTTATCCAAAACTCGACAACATCCAAACTATCTTTTAGACCGGGCAACCACCAACGCCCATACACGCCGATACACACCGATACAAAATGACCAAATCGTAGCCTATCGGGAGGCATATCGTAGTGTATCGGTGTGTGTCGTTATGGAGGAAGCTGCCCTTCGTATGAAGCAAGATCTAATTATTGTTGATACATGGATAAAGCAACATAAGTTGGCTATAAACTATAATAAGTCGAAAGTAATGTGGATAGGTCATACCTCGAAAACTGATTACACTCAAGATCTGGCTATAGGTAACAATGTCTATCGAGCAGTAGAACGCTATAAATACTTGGGCATTATTCTAGATAATAAACTAAACCTAAATTCTCAGACTGATAAAGTAATAAAAGAAATAAATACTAGGAGTTTTAAGCTACGCAAATTGAAATTTTACTTAACTCTAAAAATAGTGAAACATATGATATTACCCGTAGCCGAATATTGTGACTTCATTTATTATCTAACAAGTATAAAAACAGGGAGAGGTTACAAACCGCGGTCAACAATAGCCTACGTATTGCATTATCAATTAAGAGACCTAGAGATATGCACATTACAACCCTCCATGAGAAAGGCAAGATCAGAACTCTGAACTATAGAAGAATGTCCCACCTAATCTCGCTTATAAAATGGTGGTCGGAAAATGATGAACACATTTTTGAGGAACAATCTTATAACACAAGGTTGTCCCACAAAACGAGACTCAAAATTAAGAGACCTAGATCGGAAAGGTATAGGAGGTCACCATTGTTTATAGGAGAGAAAATCTGGAACTTAATGAGTAAAGATACCCAAGACGCACCGAGAGGTGATACTTTTAAAGCCAGAGTAAAGGAAGAGTTGTTAAAGATCGATCTTGAAAACATTATTAAATAGCTATCAGTGAGTGCTAATGGTTCCTGAATATTACATATTACAACAGATCAGTTAGAAGGGGATGCTCACTAATAGTAGATAAGCTGATCATAAGTTCGGTGTGAGACTAGTATCAAAGAAAAATAGTCAAATATCTTATCAAAAATAGAGTAACTTGATCATAAGATCATTAGGAGATAAGGACGAATGGGAAATGCCAGTAATGAGATAAAGGAATTGTACAAAATCATGTTATGATTTATATTGTGAGTAAATGTAACCTGTCTTGTCTTGTTGTCAAGTATCGTCTATGTACTGTCCTTTATGTGGCTACTGTATGGAAGAACGCCAATAGGCGAATACAATACGTAGTTACTGTATGTTTTGATTGAATAAAAAAAACAAAAAAAAATGTGTTGGGAGGGTGCATGAAAAAGGTACTATGGTCCCGATACACCCCAATAAAGCTCACGATGCAACCAGCGTAATCAACTATTTTTCTTTTATAATTCCAGAAATAATTCATATTTCCGATTGATATTTTATCCGTAGATACAAAACAATGTTATATGATATCTCATAATAATATCTAATGAAAAAAATCAGTTCCAAGTTAAAGTATGAAATTATCGATTTGAGACCTTCATCTATTATCAAATGTCACCATATTTGCAGAGCAGCAATATCATTACATATTCTAGGTATTCTGAAAATTTCATAGTTTTCCATTAATTATTCCATGTGTTTTCCCTTTCAAAGCATCGCGTATACACATCCACGCACACCGACGCGCTACGAAAATCGATACATGATTGATTGTCGTAAAAACTCTACGACACGGGTTCTTTATTGTAGCGCGTCGGTGCGTGTCGGTAGCGTTATCGTAGAAACCTGACCAACTGCCCCTATATGCACTATATGACTTTGCTACGATATGGATTTTGTATCGGGAGGTCAATATCGGCGTGTATCGGTGCGCGTCGGGAGCCCGGTGGACACCCCTCCCCCCTCCCAATGTCAATCCAGAAGCTATTCTTTCCCTGATTGCAGTGCTGACTATCGTCCGAAGGAGGGCCCTAAAATCATCTATACATTCCAGTAGTCCACAACATTCTTCCTCATATGGGAGTAACATTTAGGGGTATTAATATCATCAAACAAGTGTCCCTCAATGGCACTATAATCGCCCCCCCCCCCCTCGGTGGCCACCCAGTCAACTTGCTTCTCCAACAGCCTGTCAAGGATCCAAATATATCAAGCCACTCTCCCAGCAGAGATCTTGCGCTCTACTTCCTGCGGCCGCTTATATCTCTGCCCCAACCTGCCTGTTTGGGCTCAAATCTGGCCCATACGCCAGTTTTTGAAATATCCTAAATTCTTAGCCCTTTGGGCAGTATTTTGTGGTTTACATGTAAATAGATATGCATATATTTATATGGTAAATGATTTACACTCATTTCTATTATTTGTTGTATCAAATCAGGCATAGTCTTAGGGATTACTTTCTTCATTGGAAGGCACCTCATGTGTTACAGGGTTTTGTTTGTCAACATATCACATGTGCTCACTCGAAGGGGCAGTCTAATCAACAGTAGATTCACATCATAAAGTGGTTCAGAGATGAAAAAGAAACAGTTGGATTGTCTGTTAACCCAATTTAACAATTCCTATATTTCCTAACTAATGACATGTGAGTTGTTTGACTTGTATAACTTTTGACAGTTGCCTTGTTTTGAATCTGAAATGTTCGCTGGTCTCACCTGTCCTTTGTGGATACCCAGGGAACAGGCTTTGGGTTGGGGCAGAGACTAAGCACAGCGCTAGCGCCGCGAAAGATCTGGGGGGAGAGTGATATCAAGCACCAGTGGGTCATCAGGTATTTCTGTCTCTAGTGAATGGTCATGGCCAGTTGAGCACGCTTCTAAGACCCCGAGACACTGGTCCTCCAATGTCATAATGTTAGCACGCAGATCTATAGTAAAGGTTAGTTTTTGCAGCAAATTTAGAACGTGATGTATGTGATTACTCTAACCCCTAAGCAGCGTATATATGAGCGTGTGGCCCACGCTCAATAGGTTGGCAAGTTCCCACCCAAAAGTATTGTTTATACTGAGCAACTATTATGATCCTACCTCATTGCTTCAGTTGGCACCTGAGTACTCACTTAGCACCCCATACACAGCAGTTACAGACTGACCTGTGTGATTTATATATAGTATGTGGGCGTGTGTTCGTGGTTAAACAGTGAGTTACATAATACTACCTGCCTCTAGCCATTATGTCATAGTGTACATGGCCTAAACCACATTGCATGAGTTTGCTTGGATCAGACAAGAGAAAAAATCTGGTTTGGGCATTGTTTTACTAAACAAAAAAATTGAATATAAAATATATCTTATGTACTAGGTTTAAATAGATACGGTATCAATATATATCCCAGGTAGCCAAGATGGGTTTAAATTAGCTGCTAGTAATAAGTGTGTGAACCGTTTCATGATGATATAAGTTATAATGGCATCGCACTATATGATATTTAGAGTATGCATGTGGATATTGACTCTGGATATTGGCAAATATTGATGGAGTAGCTACCCTTGGTGTTCCTTAGATACTACGAAATAGTGGTAGACTGTAAAATATTTGATTCTAAAATATCTAATGAACACACATTTCGCAGGTATAGTAACATAGGATACATAGTACGAAAATTGGGGTTTATTGATATTTACGCCATGGCGTAGGCGTAGGTATAGGCTTTGTATACTAATTTTTCCATATCAACATGTTCATATTGGCTGCCTGTATCTACAGCATATAGAAGATATGACTATAGTAGACTGTCAGTCCCATAAACACACATTATCAGCGATAGCTGTAGTAGACACTGCACAATATCCTCGCATTCGCTCGGATATTACTAGGCGGAGAATACGACCATGTCGATTTAAGTCACCGGTAATGTTGTGAATATGTATTTCCATGAGGACAGGCTTTGATATTTAGAAATGAATGGAGTATTCAGTGAACACCGTCTGAGTTTTACAAAGGAGTATCGCTTTGGAATGGTCTTAATGGAAAAGCACAAAGGTCTGTAACAAAGGAAAACTTTAAGAAATGTATCAAATACCGCACTGTAAACTAATTCAGGGATAACAGCGGTTGGTTCAACGCCAGAACTCTAACCTAGATCGCTAGATTCAAATCGCATATAAGTATATGAATTATCATACACCAGACGATAAGTAATATTAGGAAACGTCCTTACTATGGACGAAACGGTTCCTGTTCGAGGTCAATCTTTGATTTCATACTGAAGAGAACAAGAACTGTTTCGCCCATAGTGAGGACGTTTGCTTATTATTATGTACCTTAGATCAATGAAAAAAAACACCAACATTTTGATGACTTATTAAGTCACAATCACAGCGGGCACGAACATTATTATTACTGCACCCCTAGCAGCGGGCAGTATTTCATAGACATTCGCACACAGGTATATAATAATATACGGAACCTACCTTACTCTCTGCGTACGTCAAAAAGAGATCAGATCAGATATATCCCGATGCCGTGGGCAGAGGGATGTATCTGATCAATAATTTTACCAAGACAGTTTGCCTGTTTTCGTATTATTATATACCTAAGAATGGCGAAACTTTACCTAGTCACGTGATCACATTCCATGTACGTCACAGTGTGACGTACGGCAATGGGTAGGAGTAAGAGCGGGTAGTATGCGTAGTTTATACAGACATAAGTATTATAATGATGTATTTTCTACAGATTGCTCGTCAAATCACGCAACTAGTGTCACTTTGAACGCGCCCTTAACTCATCTCATCTCTATACCCTACACTGATGTAAACCTTACAATAGCCGATACTACATTTCCTCATGGAAGAACTGTTCCTTTTGACTGGGAGTGGTATAAACAACGATAGACAAAAAATATATATACATACATACATACATACATACATACACACATACATACATACATACATACATATACATGCATGCATACGTACATACATACATACATACATACATATACATACATACATACATACACATACATACATACATACATACATACATGTATACATATATACATACATACATACATACATACATATATACATACATATATACATACACATACATTGTACATACATACATACATACATACATAAATACATACATACATACATACATATATACATAGACATACGTACATACATACATACATACATACGTCAACATACATACATACATACATACATACATACATACATACATACATACATACATACGTATACATACATACATACGTATACATACATACATACACATACATACATACATACATATATACATACACATACACACATACATACATACATACATACATACATACATACATACATACATACGTACATGCATACATACGAATTTCTGAACGATCCGGGGAAACTCGTATTGTGTAACATCAGCCTCACGAGGTTTGCAGGTCGTTCGCCAATCCAACCAACCAGCGGAGGCCGCCATGTTAGAAGACGCCACCTGGTGTTTTCATAGGGAACTTGTCAATATTGTGGTCGAGTCTGATATAACTAGAATGTATTACTATTTATAAACAACCCCGCAGCTAATTGTTTTCACCCTACGTTACTCACAATATGATGATTCACTTCAGTAAAATACTCTTGATAACACACCTTCACACGACAGAACAATTCCAACTTTGATAGAAAAAGGCTCTGAAGAAACGTTTATTAGATAGTACTTTTAAATCGAATCAATACATAAAAAATATGTTTTACACATCGAACAAGAATTATGTAAACTGAAACTGCAAATGTAGACTTCCTTGGGAAACTGGAAAGCTGCAGTCCTTGCTTGAATATATAGATAATAATATCTGGACTCGTATTAGGCCTGCAGGCCTATCTTCCTTATAGCCAGAACAACAGGATTGCTGTTAAACATTCAGTAGCAGTATTTCTTCAAAACTAGGAGCAAATAGTATGTTCACCATTGATGAATGAGGGTGCAATTATAAATGGAAAAGAATAAAAGGTTTGGGTTATATTCAGTGTATAGATAGTTTTCTGTAACCTAATTGAACCCAGTCAACCTACTATTTCTGCAACCACCTGAGTTTAGGATCCAGAAATATCAAGGTCAAGCACCAGTGGGTCAATGAGGTATTTTGGTCTGTAGTGATTGGTCATGGTCAGCTGAGCATGCTTCGAAGACCCTCAGACACTGGCTACCTGCTCCTTTCCCACTATCACAGTGAACAACACTCAGATAGTGAAGGGATAGTTTTCTAGCAGCACGCTGAAAGTATATATATATATGTGACCACTCTAACCTATAGATCTCTAGGTGATGTATAGTGTGCAAGCATGTAGAGCCAAGAAAGGTGGCGTGACTGTCAGTTCAAGGTCTTTCTCTAGTATTACGTAAGAAGTAGCCTAGTTTCCTGTCCCTTATTTCATTTGGGCAGGGGACCAGTCTAGAAATTCTCCGGAAGCAGGAGTGGTTCATCAGGAATCCAACAGGTGGCAGGGTCGTCGTATAGTCATGAATTGAGTACATAGGCTTAAGACACCGAAATTTGATTCCCGACCTTCACCGAGCCGATGGTCGGGATGAATCGGAAACAATTTTCGGTGTCTTATAGGCTGTACTCTCTGATAGAGCGGTTGACTGTGAATGCAACTGCGATATACTTCCTGAAGACAAATAGAAAAGTGCAGAGACCCATCTCCAACACTGGCTTGATGGATACTAGGAATTCCACATCGAGTACCACCGACATATATATATATATGTAAAGTCCTATTGTTTGGAACTGTAGATTCTGCCATTATTTTAGGTTATATTTGAGACAGGAAGAACTATGGCACCTTTTAGAGCTACAGCATACACATATGACAGTTTATTATTATTCATAACGTTTATACTGCACATAGAAGCTTTTGATGAGGCATCATAAAAATACATATAACATACGCAGTTATCTGAGAAGTACAGACTCAAATACTTTACGTTCAGATACCAAACCTAATACGAAACACCAGTCATACGTCTTGGACGTCTCAAGATGGCCGTCACTAGCGGTAGGTCGCCTGTCAACAGGAACTAGTGACTTCGTAGTTTAGCAACCAACCTCTTCTACGATATAGGGGTTGGTCGGATTAAATCACAGACCGGATGTGCGCCTCAAACCAAGTACTTTTGTTCTATGTATACTCTTAAACCAGAAATACTTGATAGAAGTATTCATAGCTTAACAGATTGATAATGAATTCGAGCTTTATGATGGTTCTATTCTAAAATTACACACAAAAGGAAATAATGAAATGGTAAATTGGCTTCGAGGTTTTGACTAAACACGCTCTCCAAGCAGTTCGAAAAATCTGGTAGGAGAGTAAGAAACAGGTTCCGCTACTGGGTCAAGGTGGCCGCTTATTTAACCCGACCAGAGCTAACTTTCTGTAGCTCTGGCTGCCAGTGTAGTGACTTCCTCGCTGAAGCATAGACCCTATTGAGGTATCCCAGAATACAGTCTGTTTACAAGTCCCAGGGTGCGCTGGTTACCGATGTTGTATGGTGATAGACCCTGAACCGTAACCCGAAATTATTGCAGTTTATTGTTTTTTTATAAATTTTCAAATTGGAAATCCGATGTCAGAAATGGAAATTTCAGCTACTTCTACATATGAATCTAAAATTATATTCAGGTTCTTCAAATATAAATGGGAAAACTATGGTTCATGTTGTTGTGGTAAGGCCAGCCAGTCGCGAGCGGAACTTGTATTTATCCTGGGCGATAATAGGGAGGCTAGTAACCTCTGGAGGGCGTATGCATGCACTATCTGGTGAAAATTGGCTGTGCTACAGGCTGATTCCGCGGTGTTCCGCGAGGGGACACCGCAGTCTGCGCTTAGATCTGGTCACGCTGGGAGCCTGCGCATGTTCCGCTCACGTGCAATTAGCGGAAGATGTGCGGGCTTCCAGAGTGATATCCAGTTCACCCCCTTTTTTAAATGAATTTACCCTGGACTCTGACTGTTCCATGAAGCATGTCGCTGTCTTCGACAGGCAGACCTTTCCCGATCACATCTCCTCCTTCCATAACCTCGTGGATGAGATCAAAGAAAGCGACCGGGAGCCGGTCCCGCCTGGGCCCCGGGCCGGGTGATAGGTCTGTATAGGCAATAATGTCTCCCCTACAAATCGATTTAAAGCACTTGTACATCCAACTGGGCAGTACTTATCACTATTTAGACGACCTGCTCAGAATCGGGAACAGTCTCAACCAATCATTCCTACAGGGCTCCTTTTTAAGCAGTCTGGACAAACATGACAGTATTTATAACACGTATACCACGGAAACAAGCACATGAATATATATCTACTTCTGTATATATATAGAATACAAAAGTGTTATTGTACAAAATAATACAATAGTGTGGCAACTGATACCTAAGTTATTGCTTCTGAAAGCATTAAAATTATTTCAACTTTAATCTCGACGTAGAATAATCTGGTAATAGCCGAACTTCCACTTAAATATGTACCATAGGTTAAAATAGCGCCCCTCCTCCGGGTTGCTCCTGGGGTTGTGCCTGCGGTAGGCTAGCCCCGCCCAGCCCTGCCCACCCATCCTAAAATTCCGTCTCCATTGCCATCGACATCCTGAATTTTCCCTTTAATAGATATTCCATGTTGAATTTACATAGTTGCTCATATTACACAGGCCTGTGGACTCATATAAGGAAAATGGTACCAGACCCAAATGGTGGAGCGGAGGGGGGAAGCAAACTCTACTCCGCCCCGCCCTCCCCACTTCATCGTCTCGGCTACCTCATTGTACGACACGGGATGTGACACACCTCGGACTTGAATACTCCACCTCAGGCCCACTAAACTCCTCCCAGATGGCGCAAGACAGCTGGTAAATGGTCACGTGATGGCAACACATGCTACCATGGTTACAGGTCATCACGCAAACGCTCTTCTCTCAGAAGTCTCGGAAATACGTCTGCTTTCTATACAGAGGAGACTGACACGTTTAGATAGATTACATCCCCGTATTTATTCATCAACTGGTCTCAGGAGTTGGGTTTACAAGGGCTGTAGAGATATGGATGGGATCCACATGACAATGAATGAGGATCGTATACTCCAGGATTAAATCTCTCGTGATGGTTGCTTTCGTGGTGGTTGCTTATTGGTAGAAGCACATACCAGGACTAAAACAAGGTGATACACATGCATTAATTCTACATGATCTGTGAGAGGAGCGAACACCAAGCACA
This sequence comes from Alentia gelatinosa, assembly GCA_950022655.1. NCBI lineage: Eukaryota > Metazoa > Annelida > Polychaeta > Phyllodocida > Polynoidae > Alentia > Alentia gelatinosa. The sequence goes on along the minus strand of OX465590.1, from coordinate 21,478,015 downwards.
GTCCCGCTTGACTTGTGATTAGAGACAAGAGATTAACCTTGTGACGACAGAGGTTTGCTCTCGCTTGGTGCCTCTATGAAGAAGGAACAGTGACAATTTATAAAAATTGAAGTACGACACACTTGGGGAAAATCTCAGTCGGATCATCTTCGTGACATTTCTGAGTTCATATATTCACCTGTGTAAAATATTTTTAACAGTAAAATGCGACGACCGAAGGCGAAACCCCTGATGTTACTTTGTCTTGTTGTAGCAAGTTTACTACTACTTTCCATACCTCTATTGACTTCCTCGTCTTTAACAAAAACCCACGGTTTGTCTAAATTCTTTGTGAAGAACGCAACAGTAAGCAATGGAATGGCGCTGCAGTCTAATAAAGGAGGAATGGCGAGGAAGATGTTCCAGTATGCTTCCAACCCTGGCTTGATTACACCGATGTCTACTAATAATACAGGTAATATTTGTTCTGCATGATCTTCACATGAATGTCTCATTCATTTGTCTTGTATGTCCTAGTTCCAAGCGTGAATCAGGGCAGAGCGAGTGGGACCTGAATTAGAGGAAATGTGTCTCTAGGATATCCAAAGAGAATGAATCTCAGGGCTAATAGACATGTAGAGCAACAATTAGCCAATGACTTGAGGCAACAAGTAGATTTATAAGTTGGAATTACAGGGTTAAATCACCCTATATGGCCATTTGTCATTGGCCAATGGAAAATGTGTAGATTTTTTGTGTGTTTTCCTAATGGCCTTTTTGCATTGGCCAGCACCGATATACAGTCAGGGACCACCGACGGACTTTTTAGCACTGCTAAAAAGTTTGGCAACTTTTTCATGCAAGTTAACTATCAAATAACCTTCTGCAGTTACTAAATCACATCCTTCTCACTTGTGTAGTAGCTAGATGCTCCCTTAGCCTGGATAACAGAAGGTTATCGTCATCATCATACATTGAAGATGATTCAGCAGAGCTCCTCACTTCATTGTCGCTTTCGCTTCCAGTATTTTCTCTGTAAGAAGCAGTGAGCCTCCATTCCCCAGAGGTCGTCGACTCTTCTCTGTATTACCCACTCTAGTGACACTCTATATAAGTGTGCGGCGGGCACCTTTGCGCCTTCCCATGACCACATTTCTTATCAGGAAATTCATCGTGGACACCTTTCTCAATGATTCAGTAGTAAAATACACCTTATTTCTAGCTTACTCTAACTCTGGGTATTGATATAATAAGTTGGTCCAAATCCACAAAAAAAGACAAGCTGATTTGGGTGTAAGAATTTATTGAGGGATTCGTTTAACATCGAGATGGGGGGGGGGGGGGACTTCTTCAGGGAGTTTTATTGTTGATTATCTTCGTCATTTGACGTCCTTTGGTACTTTTTTTAGGAATGGTTCTATCATGATTTTTTAAGTTGCTTAGTTACAGTCTCTTTGGTGATTATTCATTCCAAATTTCATTTTTTGGTTTAGTATCCCATAGTTGCTATTGGGTTCTTTTCATACATTCAACAAATGTATGTTTCTTTGCTGTGTGTATATGTTAATATGTAGATAGATATTTCCTGATAATAGATAGTTATGGAAAGTGATTGATATAACATCTTATATAATAATATGTCCATAAAAATAGTTTACAGTTCCAGCATTCATGACGTTCTGAACCTGCCTGGGAATGGAGTTCACAACATTCAATTCCACAGCATCATTTTCAAAGATACTGCACTTTAAAGATTTGCATTGTAACCGAGTCCTTCAATTTCTGTTCAATGCCTCAGTATTTGGAAACCAATCATTATCACTCCTTATTTTCAGTTATTTCAACTATTATTTCAAACCATTTTCAGATTTATGAAAATAGAAATCGGACAGCGAGAACCCGCAGTAGTTACAGTCAACACTTTCTGAGATCTTGGTCTACTCGCCTCTCTCACATACACTGGTTCCGGGCTCATCCTCTCGTGGACTGGGCGGAATTTTTCAGTTCTGTACAATTAGGGTAATACAACTCACAACATGAGGTGGAATCCTCTCCATTCTGTGTGCTGCTGCTGGGTGCACGCGATCTCCTTTCTTCTCTACTGGATAGTCTTCAATTTTCAGTCTCCACTCCCGTATTACAGCAATTATGATGAATCCCTAATCAGCATCCTGGTCATAGCACCATAAAGAGTGTGTAACCTAGTACACTGAAAAGCTGGTTCTTGTTGATATGACTTTTTGTACTTTTTTTTTTATTTTCTTTTTTTTTATTTATTTACAAGAACATTTCTACCTTACGGTAGATCTTCCAATGTCAGGGGAGGATCCTTTACAACAATGTACATCTAGATAGTCCTCGAGGAAATACATTTTATGATAATGATGATGATGGAGTATGAACATAATTTATCATTCATAGGTAGCATATATCAACTTGGTACTCTTTTTGAAAGTTCTTTTACAGTCCGATTTTTGTATACTACTACTTAGTGAGTCCCATAATATTTCGCCTCGCAGTTGAGGGGATTTGGTATAACAATTGTTCCTCTTAGTCTCTCGTCGATTAAGTCTGTGTCTTTTGATCGCTTGTACAGAATGCTTAGCAGTTGCATGTTGCGTCGTGAGTCCAAATAATCCACTTTTAGTACTTTGTGCATTTCTCGTATATTCGTGCCTCGTACTCGTTTCTTCAATATAACACGCAAAGCACGATTCTGCGTTATTTGTAACGCGTCAATGTTCTTTCTAGATGCACTATCGAGAATAAAGGAACAATACTCGAGGGTTGGCCTTATGATCATTTTATAAACCGTTAAAGCTGTTTGTTGACTGATGGAAGATCGTAGTCTATGCATCTTAAATATCCGTGAGCCAGCATTTTTCATTATATCTTTAGCATGTATATCGAATTTGAGGAAATTATCTATTTGCACACCTAAATATTTATATGAAGATACATTAGCTAGTTTCTTTTTATTACACTCAATATTTAAATCAGGTAAAAAACGAAATCGTCGTTCTGAGGCTGACCAGCAAACTTTGGTTTTGTCTGTGTTTATGGTCATACCATTTAAACCACACCAGGAGCCAATTCTGTTAACCGATAATTGAAGATTTACTTGTGCAAGTTCATGATCTCTATTATTACAATAAATTACAATGTCGTCTGCGTACTGAATACATTCGGATTGATTTATATTACTACACATATCATTTACAAATAAATTTACTTCTCATTGCGTTACATGGGACTGCCGATGATGCATCATGACTGGTTTAGCTGCCTCTTCCCAAGCACAATGTAGCTTTATTAGAGCGTGCTTGCACGCGCTAAATACATCATCTAGAGGCTAGAGTCAGGGTTAGAGCGGTCACATTGAACTTTCAGTGTGCTTCCAGAAAACTATCCCTTTACTATCTGCATGCTGTTCACTGTCATAGTGAGAACAGAGCAGGGAGTCAGGGTCTCAGGGTCTTAGAGGTATGCCCAGCTGACCATGACTAATCACTCAAGGCTGAAATACCTCATTAACCCACTGTTGCTTGATATGTTTGGATCCTAGACTCAGGCAGTTAGAGAAATGACAAGTTGACTGGGAGCAGGTGGGTTGCAGAAAACTGTCCATAGGCTAAATCTGACTCAAACCTTTTAATTGTTATTCATTTATAATTGCACGCTCATTCATCTGTGATGAATATACTTTTGGCTCCTAGTTCTAGCTGGCCAAATCTAGTTACACGTTCTAGAGCAAGCTCACTCTCCAAACAGAGGCGTTACAGCAAGCACAGTCGTAGTTATTATAAAATGCTGTGTTACATTCAGAAGAGAGTGTGAGTTCCCTTCCATCATTTGGCATGATGCATCTGTGAGATTTGTCCTCCTACAACTCTTTCTATACACATATATCGTCCCTGTACTAAGAAAAGAAAAACAAGTTGGTTTTTTGGGACCATATCAAAGCATGAAATGAGGGGAGAAAATATGTCTTGGCGGGAACCTTGGCCTTAAATGGGATTCACACGGTGGGATCCATGTACCTCACAAAGTGTTTGTCTGAGACAAATCCTGTTGAGATTTGGTACTGGAACACAATCTCCTCGTGTGAATGACAGGGTTCCATTTTGCTGAGACAACTTTTTTCCCTTGCAATTGTCGGCGACAATCACCCCTAATAAGGAACAGAATATCATGAGATTTTGACTTTAAACAGGTTTAAAATCTATAGGGTCATTTTGGTGAGACAAATGGACTTGCTGCGACTATGTACCTGCCCTAGCCAATAGGAGGACAGCAAGCATGATTACATGTTTGTAACACCCTTCACATCAAGGGTAATTGAGTCCCAAGGTGAGTGGTCACTGTGACTATGTCTGAGATTATGTACCAGGTGTGTCCTCCCATGTGAATCAAATTCGCCATTTTTCCTTGAGACTGATAAAAGTACTTAGCCATGAGAACTTTTTACCAAACGAGAATTGTCTGAGACTAGAGAAAAGGTGTGAAGTACACCAGTCTCAGGTACATGAGTCTCTTCGTGTGAATCCCACTCCACATATGTTATGGGTGGAAAAATATCTGAACTTCTTGCCAATTACAAATGGCACCCACAGTTTTTCTGCATCAATGTCTGTGAAGAAGATCTCCAGGATAAGAACATATTAGTATCTTTCTGGAATGGCATTAGCTGAAAGCAACATGTTTGTAATGACATTGAAATAATGAAACTTTGATATTATCTGGAAAGGTAAGGCTTGTGGGAAAGCTACAATAATGCACAGGGGTATTGTAAAATTCTTCTTTAGAGGCTCATCATATAAATCAATATTATTTTCTTTCTAAATGTTGAAAAAAAGATTATTTACCCTCATTTCCTCTTTTAACAGGAAACGGAAACCATGCGAAGACTGTTTTTCCAAGAATTCTCTGTTGGATAATGACCGATCCAAATGACCTTGAGAAGCGAACTAAGCATGTAAGAAACACTTGGGCGAAACGCTGTGACGTCACGCTGTTCATGAGTTCAACAGAGAACAAGACCTTCCCTACGATTGGTCTGAACGTCAAACCGGGCAGGAACCATATCGCCGCCAAGGCGAAAGCAGCATGGACATATATCTACCAACACCACTTCCACGATGCAGACTTCTTTGTGAAGGCAGATCCTGACACCTACATAATTTTGGAAAATCTAAGAGTAGGTAAATGTTGTATTTATGAGTACCATAGACTTATATGAAGCTTTGGAAAATCTAAGAGTACGTAAATGTTCTATATATGAGTACCATAGACTTATATGAAGCTCTGGAAAATCTAAGAGTAGGTAAATGTTGTATATATGAGTATCATAGACTTATATGAAGCTCTTTCATGAGTGCAGTCCTAAGCAATCGTACTTCATTAATATTAGAGATGTAGCGCTAGCGATAAGATTGCATCGATGACCCTAATAAATGGGCTAGATGGCAGAGCTCGTTTTTTTTGTACTGATGAATCTACCGAATAAAAACATTGAAAAAAATAAAGAGAACATATGCTAGTACAGTGAACATAGTGGCTTACTATTACCTTCAGAAAGGCCAAATACCATAAATGTGTGGCAGAGATATTCAATCATCACTAGCTTTATCTTGTGTACATTATAATCAGTCCTTATAAGATGGTCTCAATGTTGTTACCCTCATCTGCGGTAAAGAAAACGAGTACAAAATTATGTAACTGTAAAGACGGTGCGGATCACATGAGCTACTGCTATGTTTCTATGTGAAGAAACTCTTGATTTCTCAGGAGTATTTGTCCAAGGAGAAGGCAGATGAACCAAAGTTCTACGGGCACCGTTTACACACTCGCTTTCCAGGGCCACCGTTCATGAGTGGTGGACCAGGGCTGGTCATCACGCATGAACTACTCCGCAGATTGGTCACTAAGGCATATACTCTCACCCCAACTTGTATGCCTGACGGGCAAGGTAAGTCTGTACGACCATCTTAAAGCTGAGACAAGGGAAATACTCTTTATGATAATTTTAAAGAAAATACACAGTGAAAGGGCGGCTGGTGGTCAGTGCAGCTGACACAGACCGCTCACGACGTACCCAGGCTGCAGTGAGAGGGCACATATGAGGGTCTCTGTATGGAATGTAGTTCAGTTCTGAATGGGGCATGCAGCCAGTCCGCCCTACCATGAACCTTTACCCAAATTTAGGTATTGCAGAATAGAGTTTTACATGTAATTCAGGATAAGAGAATCAAGTTTCAACGGACCAAAGATCTACATAGTAAAATAAGAATAAATTGTGTAGATAGTAGAAGACTTATGCAATTGTTAATTATGATGTTCAAAATATCTAAAAATGTAGATCAACTGCATGTGTTCCAACGGTAGTTTGACTAAAAAAAAAAGTATACTTTTATATGCCAGACGTATTATGAGAAAACGTGGTTACTGATACGGACGGATGGCCGTTCGAGGTCATTTGATGACAAAATATGGCCTGACACCGCAGGTGGGAGGGCCGTATTTTTTCATCAAATGACTGAGAATGGACACCGTAGGGACTCAGTCACAACGTTTTCTTATTACCATACACCTCCTAATTGGTTAAAACTCCCTTTTATTAACTTTACAAAGACCACAAAGATCACCGCAATTCACTACGGCCCGCTGTCACATTTATACTACACCCCAAACAGCGGGCAGTATTTCATACATGTTCAGCCATAGGTGTATAGTAATACCCATTAACAGTTGATATGTTATCTCATTAATCACCCACTAGGTGAGGACTGGAAGACAGCAAGATGTATGATGATGGTTGGTGCCACAGCGGTAGACACGAGAGATGCAGCAGGCCGGCAGCGCTTCCTCGTCTTTACTCCTTTAGCTCATCTCAGAGGACACTACCCCGACTGGTATCTGAAGAGGGATTACGACGGAGCTCCAATGGTAAGACTAATTCCTATATACCTATGGCTGTACACTCTATGCTTACACCACGCTCTGGGGGGTGGAGTAACTATCTGATACTACCCAAGGTTGGTATACTACCCAAGGTTGCCGTATACTACCCAAGGTTGACATTTAGACCAATCAGATTGTCTCTTATTAAACCACATTTGAAGGTATATAGGAATAGGGAAACCAAGTACCAGTGAAAGGAAGTCAAAATTACTCGGTAAGGCTTGGAAAAATTACTGCCCGCGGCCAGGGCCTTGGGCAGTAATTTTTCCAAGCCTTACCTCGTAACTTTGACTTCCTTTCACCGGAACATAGTTTCCCTCTATTCCTCTCATTAACACATGGAGTATTATTGATATACAACTGGTCCAGGTGGAGAGTACACATGTTTATCGATTATATCGTATTTGTTTAAGGAAACAATGGAATTTCATGTAATTTGTATATGTATGGTCAATAAAAAAGAGCATTGCTCAATCTAAAAAAAAAAAACAACAAAAAACCTGATGACTCTGGACTTACTCAGGTATGAGTTGATGATGATAAGACGCTATTAGAAGACTCTATTGAAATTGTGATAATTTCAATTAAGAACAATTAATCTATTCCTTGCACCTCTCAATTGGGCGAGTTTTTTCAGGTATAATCTGAATACAAATGGATGTACTGAGTCCAGACATTTTACTAATTTTGAATTAGAATATGTCACAAAGAACCAATTTGAATGGATAAATGTCAAAATTTAAAAGTCACCAGGTGCACCTTGTAGAATATGCCTTTAAATGAATAATGTATAGCACTACTTTGGCCATCCAATATCAGGGAATTCCACATTTTTACACCTAGAGTATAATATATGGACTGTGAATAGAATCAAGTCTATGCTATGATCATTTAATCTTATTGCACTATGGATAGGATAATGGGAGTATAAATGTCCATGTATATTTTGAAAACGATATGTCATTGCACCATTGCTCTGTCTTTTACCATGTTTGTGTTTTCACAGGGGAATGACTGCTGCAGCCACTACCCGATAGCATTTCACTACATTAAACCAGAGGAGATGTATCTCATGGATTATTTTCTGTATCAGGCCCGTCCTCACGGCAAGGAACTCGTACGCTTATAATATGAGAAAACATACTTACTGAGCCCGTAGTGACGGCCGTTCGAGGTATTGTACCATAGAGCTTCCAGAGGTTACTAAACTCCCGATTATCGCCCCGGGTAAAGCAAAGTTCCGCTGCCGATTGACCTGGCACACTACGACAACATGAACCACAGTTTTCTGATTTATAATTGGAGAGACTGAATATAATTTCGGATTTCCATGTAGAAATAGCTGAAATTTCCATTTCTGGCATCAGAATTTCAATTTGAAGATTTCTGAAAACCGTTAAACTGCATTAATTCTGGGTTACGGGTAAAGGGTCTATCAGCAGACCACGTCGGTAACTTGTGAACAGACTGAATTATGGGATACCTCAATAGGGTCTATTCTAAATATGTCCCCACGCCAGAGTCAGAGGGACCTATTTATGGTACATACAAAAGGCCGACAATGGCATCCCTACAGACCCAGTCACTACGTTTTCTTAGTATCATCTACCTAAGCTTGATGAATAAATCCAGTTTGATCTCTGACTGAGTGATCGATTTATATCTTGTCCACAAAGGTCTCAGTGAGGCCGATCATCATTTATACTCCACCCACAGCAGCGGGTGGTATTTCATAGATGGAGGGTTGTTGTTGTAAGGTGCATTCTAAATGAGCCTCCTTCCATTGAATTTTTGTTCATGCTAACATCATGCAAAGGGAGGTAAGCTTTCTATTGAGATCACTTCAATGTAAATGATTTTTATGCATGATTTCATCCATGAGAACAGCTAAGATATGTTGATATTTTGCTCATTCATAATTCACATTATACATGTATATACTACTTGTATTACAGAGCTGACATCGCATTAACTAGAGTATGAGTTATAAGATGTACATCTGTAGATGAGGTCATGTTAATTAATTTACTGGTACATTGGTACAGGCATCTCAATGAAAAAAAACTAATACGTTCTCCAAAGAAAATGTGATTCAGATTTTGGGATATTTTCTGAGGCTGACCTACCCTTATTAACGTCGAAGGTCATTCGGCTGATACCCATCTGTATTCTTTCTAATATTTGCACCTCAATCACCAAACTAAAGCAGATACAAGTGTTAACCCTATTGATACACGTGTACCACATGCCATGCAGGGGCACTGCAAGGATCTGTTTGATAGTGTACGAACGATGGATTGTCCTTGGGCAGGTCAGGTTTAATGAAGCTAAACATTGTTCGTCCAAGCCCCCTGGACGAAACGAAAATAAGAGCAGGGCTAGGTCTCGATTCCTTGAAACAGTACCACAGCGGGGTCGTTTTGTAATGAAGGAACGATAATAAATCATGTAAGACTATTGTATTATGGTGCCACCTGTGGTATATTTTGGTACTAGTTTCCCCCACCCTTCAGATGTGTAGGTGCAATTTGTCCCCATATCCCCAATTGCTCATAGATCGAATCGTCCAGCCTGATCATCGTTCGTTAATTATTATACGATGATCTCAGATTTACTAGGGAGAGAGGATATTTTTTGTGATATGACAGGTAGCAAAATATCTCATGAATATATTGACGGAAAGGATGTTTGATCCATTTTGGGGTTCAATAAATACCATTGCGTGACTGCTTGTGTTAACAAGAATAAAGCTAATGGAATATTTTACACTTTTTCTTTATGATGATACTTATATCAAAGAACTATATCTGTCAATGAAATGTCGCTATCATCATTCCATTTCACCACTGAGTATTGGCAGACGTTCCTATTGTTACAGAATTGATAATTGAAGATGAAACTGTTGTTATGCTGTTGTGAATCACTAATTGTATTGGGGATCTATTTAACCTCCCTAGCATCTCCCTGAGTTGGAGACAAAAAGACAAGTATTGTTCAGCCCAGAGACTCTAACCTAAAGCTCTTGCAAGGTGTGGTATACAAATACGTTCATATCTTCTGTTTTTGCATACAATACTGAATGGAAAAAGTCACTCAGGATGCCGTTTATCGTTTGAGTTTTCGTATCGTCCAGTACCAGCACCAGAAATGAACGAACTTTATTCAACAGCCCCCTGGGCGAGTGACAACGATAATTTCTTTACACTAATTATCGCCCGGTCTATCGTGATCACAAGAGCGGACCATCCACAAGGCCAGAATAGCCGGAGATAAATCCATTATACAACAGGGCCCATGGATATAGGACCTATATGGTAACCTGGGTGGTATTTTCATGAGAGAGTCAGATGGATAGCATATGATCAGGTTGCATTTGTCACAAGTTCACATCACAGATAACTGAAAATTGTCTATAATTTGCGGCGGATGTCGGCCCCACCTGGCGCCTCCCACGTCAATCAACTCAAAACGACGGCTCACAGGGGGAGCCACCACCGCCTTGGGACGCTCCTTGCAGTTTTTGAACCCACCTACCCACATCGAGAGACAGACATTCTATTTCAGCCTTTATGCCATACAGAATATTTGTGCATATTTCTGTCTCCGGAAAAATCGTGAATAAAAATTTTCTCTCCAATGTCTGCCGCTGTTGAATTAGTATATTATGTAGAAATGCTTGAAAGATTTTAGGTATTTGGAAGACTCTGCATGAATAGGACATTATAAAACCACACGTTTCTGTATCATATCAATCATATTAAACAATGTATCAATTGCACTACAACACAATCAATAGAATACCACGGATGGTAAACTCTACAGTTAATAGTCATGACACGACTACAGAGGTTTTGTGGTGACCACTTTTCACCCCACCCCAATATCAGTATATCAAGAGTAGTGCGTGACATTTGTCAGATATGTTTTCCAAGGGTTTTAGTAAGATTTGCATGGAAAAGTAAGAAAAAGATCATGTAAAACGTCCTTCAAATAGCTGGCACCTTCATATGAACTACTAACGATACTGATGAAGTGAACACCATTCATTAAGAGATTTCTTCTCGTTTTTGCTCTTGAACTATCATACACCGCCCCCCCCCCCCCCCAATGTTGAGCTCAATAGGAATCGGAAGAATTGCCAAAAGGTGTCCTCCATTTCGGGTGCACAGTGTCTTCTATTTAAACAGGTTATACAGATACATGCATATATATGTATATACCTGCTATAATCAGTGGAGGTAACTAAGTCTAGATAGAGACAGAACGATTAAGCATATCCTCTGAATCAATATGAGGCTGTGTGAGAAGCGCTCTCAACTCACTAGTCTTATCATATCGATCTTTAACTGTACCACCAATCAACATGGACTGTGTGTGCTGCTAGGTCCAGTTTACACCTGCCGACGGAAGACGCGCCAATAACGTATGAGGTAAAGAGCAGTCGGTCAGCTCCCCGACAAGATGCCTCATGAAGTCACTATGCCAAATTCCAGTCGTGGCATACGGTGGCCGAGATTAAAACTCATGGATCCAGTTTTTACAATAGACTGTTTTACAAAACATGCGGGTCCTTCAACAACATTGTCAAAGCTCTTTGAAATCATCGGAGGCATATAAAATCAGTCGGTTGTGCCATGTTATACAATTTGGGGTCAAAACTGAATTACGGAAATGACTCCTATTGATAGTGAGAGGGCAGGCTGTGTGTAGAGTGATCAGTGCACCTGGCACACACCGCTCACGCCGTCCCCATATCCCAGTCCACGCTCTGATGGGGTATATAGGAGCCAGAGTAAAGGAATGGTGTTCAGCATGGAAGGTAAACCTTATACACCATAAATTCCCACTGAGTGCAGTTATTACATGCAGTATTATGAGTAGTTTTGTGCATGTATACACAGATACACATACAGACAAATATATGATACACAGATTTACATACCCCCCCCCCCCCCCCGCCCACCCCATAAACAGAAAGACTAGAGTTGATCACCCTCCAGAGTTTGTTTGTTTGTTCAACGTCCAATTTGTTCAAATAGACTTACCTGTATCATGTTAGCAAACATTCGAACGGGCACATTTGAACTGGTTGCTGATTGGTCAATTTCTTTTATTAGCCTAGTTGCATAAAGAATAATTTATGCCACGCCTCATTACATACACTCTCCAGTTCTAGCCTCCTAAGGTCAGGAAAGATCAAATCTTTTCTAGGTATGTGTTAGGCCACCCTATGAGGATCACATAGGTTGGTTCAGAATGTTTTCGGTATATAGATGACTATAAGGCCTAATCACACAAAACCGGACACTTTAATAAACAAGGATGTTTATTAAACACAAGCTCTAAGTGATCTGGAATGGATCACCGTCACTGCCCAGTACCTCGGCACTGGAGTGCCAAGTAAAGCCAGGTGGACTTATCTATATGCCGGAGCACATAGGCTCACCCAACCACCGAGAGGGTTCAGAAAAACCCACTATCAATGAGGCTGGTTCGCTAGACCTGTCTAGGTATGCAGGATCTACTGCATAACGTTCACTGACTGAATACTATTTTTGTACTTCTACGAGGTTTTATAGAGAGACACCTCCTGTATTTGTATCTGGATTTTTGCTATTCATGGAAATAAAAGCTGCTACGTGAAAAAAGAGGATCCAAAGATTTACTCCTCACAGAGAGATTGCACAAAAATGACTTGTTGTATGCCATTTACTATGAAGTATATATAAATCTGATACTCGATAAAAGCTTTGAACAGGCCATGAGCTTTGTGAATCACTTATAGAACACTGAAATATTCTCATAAAGGGCTAATGACTGCCTGGTTTAGATATCCCTCGTCAATTGCTCCATTGAAAAATCACATTTAACCATTCAAGAATACTTTTGTAATTTGAAAATAACTTATACATGTGCGAATTAGGCCCGGCGTCCACCTACTACGATAGAATCGTAGACCTCCCGATATAGCACTGATACAAAATGTCAAAATCGGTGCCATATCGGGAAGGTGCAAAATCGTAGACATATGTCTAGACATGCCAATCCACCATGCATTGTATGGGGGTTTTATCGGTGTCTAATCGCAGAAACATGGTCAACTGCCCCGATATTAGGTGACCTTCCGACGCAATTTTGATTTTTTATCGGGAGGTGCATTGTAGGGCATATCGGTGCCATATCGTAGTAGGTGGACGCCGGGCTTTAACGTCTAGCGTACTAGCCAGCCTATATATCAAGTTAAGTTGTTATTTTTCTCCAGATTTCCTTTATTATGGTTCTCTTTGTTGATACATACCTTGATATTATAATAACTGTAGATAACCTCAAAACCAATAAAAGATGGCAGCCTGTCAGCTTGGTCGCCCGTTGCAGGTCTTCCTCAGGGAGCCATACAGAGTATATTATTGAAAAAACCTATTTCTATCATATATCTACAAACCATGACTTACACATTACAATAACATTCGTGCATTATCACAAGATATATAAGAGCATTGCGCAATGTATCCGTTACACATAGTCAAATATGATACCCAAAATGATCTTAGATCTTAGATAAATTGCAATGCAATGATCATATGATAAAACTCTAGTGCCCTCCGTGTACCTGAATCAGAGATGACGTTGGTGTGATACACACTGGCCACCAGGGCAAACTCTTGGTGCCCACGTTAGGTCTGGTGTAGTTACATTTGTGACCGCCTTTACCCACAAGCTGTATATGTATATCCCTCTCCCACCAGATATTTCGTACTGCTTGGAGAATGTATATCGTACTCTCGAAGCCACTTCTCCATATAGTTATTACCGTTTGCGTGTATTTTGAAAAAATGAAATGAATATAAAGCCAAGCTTCATTATCAATTTATCATACTCATGGATATTATCTATTTAGTATTTCTGCTTTTAGAACATACATAGACCAGAATTACGTGTTTTGAGATATACATCACAGATACCGTACGTGACTGAACAATACTGACATTTTACTAGTCGGAAACACTAAAGGAGGAATGAGGCGTGTTACTCATGGTGTGTGACTCAGGACGTCAATGACGTAGGTGACACTCCCCTCACGTATAAGATTTCCATTTAGCAAACGCCACTCTTAGATCAAGTCCTGATAAAATCAATCGAGGCTCGATTATATTAGGACGACAGAGAAAGTCCAGAGATCAGTTGACAAAGCTCCAGCCAAGACATCATCGGAGCTGTCCAGGACACGAAAATACAGCTCTCCAGGATTCTCCATACTTGAAGTCACTCATCTCCAGGCAGAGGTTTGCATACAAGGAAGAAGGTAAGGTTATAAATACTTCGGGAAATTGTGTTTTAGCGATAAGGTAGAGAAAATAGGCGACACAGGGAAAGCCAGGGAGAACATGGATTATTTTTGTTTTTCTTTTAGACTTGGCCTAGAATCCCTGATAATCGCCAGGGAGTTGTGTGTGGTCTAATCTTGACCTTGAACTAAATACATTAGAGATAACGTTGGCAAACTATGCTTCGTGCCACAATCGAAGGATATATGACCATCTCTATTGTTAAGGAACTATACATGTATATAGTGCAGCCAATCCATCTACTAATTATCTTAGACAAAAAGAAAAGGTTTTCTTCACACGCAAATATTAACCAAATCATCCTACTGGGCAATCTTCATAAGGACAAACATCCATGCCGGGTGTATGTGATCATCCAAGGGGGGGGGGGGGGATTCTCCTAAAGATATATAGCTATGGCCAATTTATATGGTACCTTCGTCACTAAAAGTTCTATAAGGGCTACTTAGAAAACACCGGTCCATAGTTCTCGATGAAATAACAAACTACTCATGCTAAGATTGATTTAACACATTTTCTGGTAGCAAAAATGGATTATTCATTTTATGTCTGGCCATGCCATTGCTAAGACTTACAGGCCTAAGCCAGGGGGACTACAAATGGTTAGATAATGGTTAGATGATGGTGTAATATTCAGAAATTTAATCACAATAACAAACTGATGGCAGAAAAGCTAGTGGTCATCATCATTACTGATACTGTACCGACGGGAGTTATATAAGTGCCATTTAAAAGCAATTTGGCGAGTATTTGGGATCTCCACTGTACCGATTATTAATCGCTCTGTGACATCTGTCAGGTACACGGTTGGGCCCGCCAGTCGGCCTGGTCGAATACTCCATAATGCAATAGAACAGTCCGAATTCATCAGTTTTCGTTGAATTGTCATATTATCTTGCTATTTTGATGTGATATAACATTTAACGGTATGCGTAGGTTTATATGCACTAGTTGTGTGACGTCTAGGGCGTAAGAAATGTTTTGAGAATATCAGAATTTTGGAACTTTATGATACTGCTTTGTCGGCAGGTCATTATCATCCAACGGCTACAGCTACCATACACGATGGAGACCAAAGGTAGGCGTCCTTGTATTCAATCGTCTTAAACTGAATTACGAAGTGCTACTTAGGTCTGGCGTCCACCTACTACGATAGAAATTTAGACCTACCGATATGGCACCGATACAAAAAGCAAATATCGGAGACATATCGGGAAGGTGCAAAATCGTAGACAAAGTCTAGACATGCCAATCCACCACGCATCTTAATAGGCCTTTTTCGATGCCTAATCGTAGAAATGTGGTCAACTGCCCCGATATTAGGTGACCTTTTGATTTTCTATCGGGAGGTACATCGTAGACCATATCGGTGCCATATCGTAGTAGGTGGACGCCGGGCCTAACTGTAGTTCATCACGTGTTACCGATCTACTCAGTCTGCCTGCCACTATCAAATCATATCATAAGGCAAAAGTATCATATGAAATATATGTACAGACACATATTTATATTTACACATTTATAGATTCATAAGACCCCGCACCCAACGACGCCAATTGATGCACATCGATACACGCCTAACTAGCTCCCGATACACTACGATAAAAAAATGCGTAAATCGTAGGGCATGGGAGGTAAATACCACCAAATTTGAAGCGCATAGAAAAAATGAAGTTTAAGTAATCTTTTTAAATTTCTTAATTTTCCGTTGATTATCTCATATGTTTTCCCGGCCAAATGCGTCACCGATGCACCCCGATGCACTGGAACAATTGAGTTCAAATGTCTGATTGTCGTATGTCTAGACACCCTACGATTTGGGCATTTCTTTCGGGAGCGCATTGTAGTGCATTGGTGCGTATCGGTGTGCACTGTAGGGTAATCGTAGAAACCTGACTAACTGCCCCAATATCAGCTACGATTCCGCTGTGATTTTGATTTTTTATCAAGAGATAGTGTGCATCGGTAGCCTCCTCTAAGACTCGTAAGTAATCTGTCTGAACTGTTATGCTAGGAAAGAAAGGTCAACTGCTAAATTTGTGTTAAATGCCTGGGAGTAGAGTATCCATATCAAAGAGAGTTATAATGCGCTGTACCTCTAGAAAATATTGTGGAACAATGAGTCGGATTTAGAGTTCAGAATTTATTTGAGATCCTTAGTAAATGTCAATAGAATAGATGTTATACACAGTCGCTAGAGAAACACAGGGAGCTGTTTCAAAACGTGCGTTAAGTCTATGGTTTTGAAACAGCTCCCTGGTCGGGATGGTAAGGCCCGGCGTCCACCTACTACGATATGGCTCCGATATGCCCTACGATGCACCTCCCGATACAAAATCAAAATCGCGTCGGAAGGTCACCTAATATCGGGGCAGTTGGCCACGTTTCTGCGATTAGACACCGATAAAACCCCCATACAATGCGTGGTGGATTGGCATGTCTAGACATATGTCTACAATTTTGCATCTTCCCGATATGGCACCGATTTTGACATTTTGTATCGGTGCCATATCGGGAGGTCTACGATTCTATCGTAGTAGGTGGACGCCGGGCCTAAAGATCTGCCTGGTGACTTTATCTTGACTTTTGGTAGTCAATGGAATTTTATAAGTTTCCCTCTGGAAATGTGTTTGAACTTCTCTTATCTCATACCAATATCACCATTATACATAGGTCAAACATAATTCAAGTATCAAACACTTAATGCTTTTAAATCATTTGCCTAAAAAAATGCTTACTATAAAGCCTTGATGGTCCATTGGTTGACAGGTGCACTTGAGGGACCAGATGGAAGTACCGCAACCGTACCCGGTGAGTAATTATTTTCCTAAAGCGGGTGTATTCCACACCTTTTCCCCAGTTCCAGGCAAATCATTTCGCATATGGTACAAAAATCTCATCGCAAGGTATCATCTTTTTTTATTTTTCATAATATCAAGGGAAAATGGCGAGTTTGATTCACATGGAAGACCCACCTGGTACATAGCCTCAGACATAGGTCCCAGTGAACGCTCAGTCTGTGACTAAAGAGGGTATTTAAAATATGTATTCTTGCTTGCTGGCTTCCTATTTGGTAGGTTTGGTACTTAGTTGGCGACTCACCAGTGGGTACATTTGTCTCACCAAAATCCACCTATAAATTTTAAACATGTTTCTTTTGAGATTCTGTATCTCATAAAGTGGGATTCACATGGTGGGATTCTACAGAGGAAACCTATGAGAGTTTAGGGTCTGAGCTAGTATCCCATCGAGTTTGAATCAGGTAGTAATTCACAAGGCAAAGCCGCGTGAATTACGTAGTGATTTAACCGAGATGCGATCGAGCTCTGACCCTAAACTTGAATGGGTTTCTGAATTTATCTCATCCTTAACATTGACTAATGGGCTATCATTTGTGATATAATCCCCCCATTGGATATTTTTCCTTAATATCTAATGGGCATTAGATACGAGTTCCCAATGTTAAGTCTATGGAGAAAAAATACCAGGGGTGAGATAAATGAATGTCCCTCACAGGGTGTTTGTCTGAAAGAAATCCTGCTGGGATTCTCTACTAGAACCTCTAGTAGCAATTACCCCTAATAAGGTACAGAACCCCATGAGATTCTGATTATCAAACATGTTTAGAGCGTATTTTGAAGTCAAAATTCTTATATAGATTCATATCTGTGGAAAAAAACACTGGGAATAAACTCAGAAACATGATAACAATCACAATCCGTCATAAGGTGCATGATCCTAAAACGTTGATGGGTATGTCCCGTATGCTATCGTATATTTACTTCGCGAATGTAGTGATACAAAAAGTGTATTGTGCCAACATTTATCTCACCCCTCGTAGTTTAGACATAGGAAAAACATTAAAGTATCATACGTAATGATCACCTAAGAAAAGTGAAACTACTATGCCATGATCGTGGCAGAGTGATGTGAGGTGACTTCATAACCGACTTGCCAATCAGCGACCAGGAATTGAGAAAGTAGAAAATATATCAGCATGGAGAGTTATACATTCAAAACAGGATTTGTGTAGTAATTCGCATTGTTATGATATTGTGATGCCATTCTAATGTCCATGAGAAAGGGGCGAGATAAATCCAGAACTCCACTAGATTTGTATAGGTAAACAATACTTCACTTGTTTAGATGCATCATAATCGCCACTTAGCTTCACCTCGATGATAATTAAGCCCCATCCATCCTCGTGGAGGATTTGTCTATTTATAATATTGTTAATCCAGCCCTATATACGATATGCCCTATACGTGTGAAAACTGTCTTCCCACCTATCGAATATTGCATAGGACAAGGTGGCCCTTACCTAGTCTATCTTCGACAACCATGGATGGCCGTGTCTGATGTTTTTTATGCTGTTACAGGACAGGTTCCGGGGCAACCAGTTGTTCAAGGCCAACCACCGAATTACCCAATGCCACCACCTAGTTATGCACAGATACCTCCTGGGCAGATGGGTAAGTGAGAACTAACTGTGAACCCAGTCGGAAATTCCCTTATGGCAAAATTACTTTTTTCTGTACGGTTATGTCATTTATGAATTATGTAAGCACGTCTCATTGTATGTACCATCATAGTTTTGTTGTTGGATCTTTGAAATCCGCTCGATTGTGTGGAAGAGCGACGATTGAATTTGTCGAATGCAATTTGGATAATAAAAAAAAAAAAAAAAATAAATAAATAAAAGGCTGAACATCCTACAGTATATATCCGCATGAAGGGCATATTCCACTGGGCAGACTGATTTGTGCCGTATGGGTGCCGCACAGGCGCCACACGGGTGCCATGCTAAAGCCTGTCAGGCCGATATATAGAACCTGTTTGGTAGCGCATGCTATATACTCACCGTTGCGGGCTGTAAGCTGCTGAACGGACAAAACCTGCTAAAAGCTGGAAAATAGCTTTTGGCTGTCAATCGGGTGCAGTGCCCGTGCAACCACAGAATCGGGGTCTTCGCATCTGTACGAGAAGTATTATAGGGGATAAATCCACAGACGAATTGCACGTGGTATGTCGCGTACAAAGGCTAGAAAATAGAAGAAAGTATTTAAAAACTTTGTTAATGAGGAAAATTGCTGCTGATATTGAGGTAACAAGTGAACCAATGACTCGTACCCAGCATAAAAGAACTATTAAACTAAAGAGGCCGAAAACATCTTTCTTCCGAAAAAGCCCTGTTTATTACAGTATGAACTACTGGAATGAACTCCCATTTGAAATACAGAATAGTAGTCTCTATACATTCAAAAAACATGTGAAGCTGAAGTATTTTGAGTGCTACAATTGAACTAGCCTACTGGGTTTGCCTGAATCGAGTACGCTGGTCTCAATGCGATCGGTGATCTTAATACACTCATTATATCCTCCATTTCCATTACCAACATCATCACCTTGTATAGATTTCTTCTAAGTAAATGGAATTGTTTCATGCTCGTTACTCTCTGTAATTCGTCACGTGAAAAGACGACCTGAAAATCTGCAATGCAGAGTTCGTCTGTATGTACCCTCTTACAGTAGTAAATAAAAAAAAAACAAAAAAAAACCGCCATACGGGCGCCAGTGGCAGATGGGTCTCTCTATTAGCATATTTAGACTGTTGAAGTTAAATCTGGCCTATCTGGTAGAAAATATACCCTTAAACAAGAAGCAATATTGGTAAGTTATTTCTCTGAACCAAAGCTAAGGAGAATGCTTCATGACATATCTTTTATTATTGATTGATGCCAATCTCTAAAGTCAATAGATATGTAGGAAATATTTGGCTGGCCCGATATACACAATCTGGAAGTTCCCCATTGTTGTCTGCTGCTATTTTATGGTAGACGGTGTAAACTCGACTGAAACTTTGAAAAATGAAGTGGAAATGTTAGCTTTTTTTATGTTTTGGTAGTCCATGAGTTACCATGTCCTATATTACTTTTGAAAAGTGACTATTTCTGTATGCTTTTCTAGGACAACCAGGGATGCCAGGCCAACCACAAAATTATCGAATGCATCCTATGGCTAGCTACGGAAACCCAGTTCCAGGGTCAATGGGTAAGAATGCCTTCTTGATAAATTTTATATTTCACTAAAGGAAATTCAGGAAGCAGGATAAATCAGTTCATAACACTTATCTGCCTTTTAAACACTGCACCACTGCATACAAGAGACACCGGTCTCCCGCAATTCTGTATAACGAAAAGATACAGTATAGAACCCCATGGGGCACCCGCCGCTACTATACAAGATGTCTGTTCACGCGGCGTTTACACTGGACCAGTAAAAACGTGACGACTGTACATAGATTGTCTAGCCAATAGTGGTTAGGTGGTGCTCGATTATGCAAAATCCGCCAAAATAGTTGTTGACCAAAGAATTTCCTCAAGCGTTTACACCAGACTCGAAACAGTTCTCATTGCCTTCGTAATCGTCAGGTGGTGTAAAATTGCGTAATCTGACGTTATCAGACGATCTGTTGTCTTCACTTGTTTTATGTTAACCCTAGACGATTCCTAGCCTTTTACTGTTGAGGGTCATCAAGTGGTGGGAAATTAAAAACTCCCCAGGCATATAAAAAAGGTGAGTTGTCATCAAGGAATGATATCAGAAAGCAGAGCTGAGTGATATATCTGTAGCATAAGACAATGAGAGCTATCTTTATCCTACCCGTAATATAAAATCCCATAGGCTTAACATTGAGTTTTCGTATGCCACGCTGACTGGCATGTACAGAGTTTTATATGCCACTAGTGGCATACAGAATTGTTATCATGTAATATTCAAAAATTGAGGAGACAGGGTAGGATAAAATCAAAACCTGATTCGTTTCAATAGTGGCCACCGCATTCCACTCCTGGAGTTTTGGCTCCGGACTTCACTCGGCTTCGGATCATGAAGTCACTATGCCAAACTCCAGTCATGGCATATGGTGGCCAAGATTAAAACTCATCCAGTTTTACGATAATATGAAATTGGGTGACGTTTAGATTTTGTACTACCCTGTCACATGTTTTAAACTTCATATGTTAAGCGTGGCATATATTTACACAATATTGACTGGTTTCAGATACAACCGCTTTTATCTGAAACCAGTCTATATTGTTTTAATTATCCAACTTTTTTAGACAAGTGCCATGTCGTTATCAGTTCCCTTTCCGGAGCATACAGCATATCTGTATCTGCCGGGTATATCAATACAAACTCCTAATGTGTCTTCTATGGACACTTTGTATTTGGTGGATAATAAAGATATTTATGGAATTACCTTGGCATACTGCCACACCGTGATAAGTCTATGGAGACTTATATGAGGGGTAGGATAAAACATAAATGCATGTTATTATATAATGATTATATTACATTGTAGCTGGACCTGTGCCCCTTCCATTGCCCCGAATGGATCCAATCGCTGGAGTGCCTCCTGGGCTGGAGTACCTGGTGCAGATAGACCAACTGCTCGTTCATCAACGGATGGAACTGCTCGAAAGTAAGCATGCTGAATATTGCTGTATATTGTATGGAATTTGGGGGAATAAATGCATGCTTGGATTCAGGGGCTGATTCCTAAATTCATTTAAATCATATAAACGAAAGGAGAAGGTGAGATGACATTCACGCACAAACTTTATTCCCCTTTTTTTCTTAAGGCTTTATTGTGTTATCTCTTCTATATAGTTTCTCACATAAATACACAATATTGACTGGTTTCAGATACAAGCCGCAGTATGCTCCGAGGAGTTGACGCGTAGTAATATCCGAGCGTATGCGGCATGTCGATATCAGTTCATTTCAGTTGTGCACTATTTTCCCGTACGCACTATTTTTCCGTATGCGCCACCCGGAGCATACAACATATCCGTATGCGCCGGGTATGTCAATACAAACTCCCTATGTGTTTTCTATGGACACTTTGTATTAGGTGGATAATAAATTCAGGGAACGATTGTCAGGTCTTAGAACTAGGGTTGTAACCGATACATTCGTAGATCCATACGCATTGGATAATTCCAACATAACCAGAGGGTCAGTTTTGTTTATCACGACACAGTGATATCGTGACATGATTCCAGTAACATCACAACATCTAGAATATGATGAATGGAGCATAATTAATGGGCTGCCTTTTTTTATATGCGTTATTCACATCTTTCCAGGAAAATTCTTCCAGTGAATACAGAGTTCAGGTAACTAAAACACAGTCATCTTGAATAAAGGGGTGTAAAAATGAAGATGAGGTGAAGATGATTGGATGGTGACCATTTCATTCACAGGATTGATTCTTTCTCTGATGTTAGAATTCGGGTCGTTCAATATGTGCAGGGCTGATTATTGTATTCTGACGAATTTCTGTTCTTCTTGTCTTCATGTATTCACGTAACCATGTCAACCGAGCCGATTCAGGCCAGAGGCAATTTGTTTTGATAAATATGGCTGAGATGATTTATTTCATCTGGAATATCTTCATGATCACAGATTGTAAAGATAAGCTACAACCTAGCGGCGTCATTGGTGGATCCCCTTAAGAATATAAAGACACATCATATTTTAGGTATGACTGAAATGCCTCAAAATGGAATCAAATAGAATAAAGCTTCGCTTCTGAGAACACTGAACCATATTACCTTCATGAGGGCATCCAATGCCTAAGAAATCCAATATTTAGACCCAATACCCAATCTATCGCCGCTACCAGACGGTCAACGAGATTTATGAACCTCCGCTATCGAATATCTAGTAAGAACATTCTCACGCAGAATTCCACCAGAAGAAGCTTGATTTAATCAAAAGAAACGTTTGATACATCTGTACACTAATCATTGTACCTTCAGTTACAAAATCACAGTTGAAAATGTGTCTGGGGGTTTCTCAGTGTGAATTTTTAAAAATCTGAATTCCTTTTTTCATGAATTTGAGTGCAATTTATATATTGTTCTTCATTCTAAAACACTAATGATAAGATACATTTTCCTTTCAGTGCTCACCACATGGGAGACAAACAATAAGTATCTCATAAAGAATTCCACTGGACAGCAAGTGTATTATGCTGCTGAAGGTAAGGGACAATAGTCACGCATTAGGAGAAGACATTGTTACTGAGCTCGAAGGGATGGCCACTCGAAGCCTTTTGTTTTACATAAGAGTAATGGAGGTACACATCTATTAGACAAAAGGTAGAGAACGACATCCTTAGGGCTCAGTCACTGCGTTTTCTTATTATCTGAAAATACGAAATACGCTATTTTATTCACTTAAAGTATAAAATTATTAGCTCATTCACTACATCACAGTGGGTCCAAACATTATTTATACTGCGCCCCTAGCAGCGGGTACTATTTCATAGACTTTCAGCCAAAAGTATGAAATTATACTGTGTACGCATCAGCTACTATAAATCAAATCAAATTTCAGAATATATATGATATTACTTTTTTCTTTGGCAACATTTCCTGTTTTGGATTGCTGCATTATTTGTTGACATTGCAATGCAAATAGCCATTAACAAGATTGTCCTTCTAATGCATAAGATTCTTTCTAGACTACTGCACCATGAGGGGACTCGTTATTATTATACTCCATCATTTCGAATAGACTAGGATACTCAAGTAAAATTCGTCAGGAACCAATAGGCCATTATGTTCCCCATACAAAGTCTCTCTTAGGCCTGGCATCCACCTACTACGATATGGCTGATATGGTTTACGATGCACCTCCCGATAAAAAGTTAAAATCGCGTCGGATGGTCACCTGATATCGGGGCGGTTGACCAAGTTTCTGCGATTAGACACCGATAAAAATCCTATACAATGCTTGGTGGATTGGCATGTCTAGACATATGTCTACGATTTTGCACCTTCCCGATATGTCTCCGATATTAGCTTTTTGTATCGGTGCCATATCGGGAGGTCTAAATTTTTATCGCAGTAGGTGGACGCCAGGCCTAATGGGTTACTCATGGGCTTTGCTCAGGGGTAGTCATTGCTCCCCCCGGTGTCCCCCTCTACCGCGCCTCACGGGCGCCCCTCCTGCCCCCTCGCGGCTTTCACACTTACCACGCAGTCACGTGGTACAGCCCGGTCCAGACCCCGGCCTCACTTCTCCTTCACCCGCCCTGCAGTACGCACGTACTACAGTACCAATTTTCGTCTCTTGGCCACGTGCTTCGCCTCATACTCCCCGAGTACAGGCTAGCACCCCCATACACGCGATACGGTACAGTGAAAGGAGAAATGGGTCCTACGACGAGGAATACCCCGGTGCCCAGCACATCGAAGCCGACGGAGTCCACGGCGGAATCGGAGGCCACTCTCCAGGAAACGGCCGAGTCCAACGAGAACATCGAGTCGGTCTCGGACAGCGGGCGCACGGTAAAAACGGCTAGAATCTCGAAGCTCGAGTCCAACATGGAAAAGATGGGAAGGACGATGGATAGTATGTTTCAGACGATGCAGGCGATGGCACGACAACGGTCGCCGACCAGGGCTACACAACCGACGGTCCGAGAGGCACGCTCCACGGCCGAGGACCGGACAAGAGACTGGGCCCAGGACCAGACGTCGAGGCTGCCCGCACCCAGACAACTCAGGGAACGCTACCTGAGTGAGGAACTGCTCCAGCGAGAGATTGACCGCGAGGGCATTCGGCATGACCGCACGGCCGGTAGGTTTTCATCTGACTTGACCGTACATAAACTGATTTCTAAGCCGTACATGTATGTAGAACGTGAGGGCCTGTATACCATGTCACAAAAGCTCGAGGTTAGGGGAAGCCTGGCCCCCATGGAGTATGTGAGCGCGTTCTTACTGATGATGGAGGACGAGCGGGCGATACCCGAGGGCGACCGCCGAGACATGTACAGGCACCTCTCGCAGGTAACGGTGGACGCCCAGACACGGCCGTGGCCCGCGGTTAGGAGGTGGTCCAACTACATCTTCGATCAGGTTGAGGCCGGCCGTGTGTACTGGTCCGACCACGTGCGCATTCAAGACGAACGCGTACGCATAGCCATGACGGCCGCCACCAGCGCCCCTAACGGTCAAGACGGAGGAAGGGACGGGGCCCGAGAGCTCCCCTGCCGGGCGTACAACTCGGAGCGAGGTTGTCGCCTACGGAACGGACATCAGGACGGGCAGATCAAATGGGTTCATGTTTGTTCGTTCTGCGATTCGGTGGGGCAGATGTGCACGCACTCTATACACGCGTGCAACAGGAAACTCGTGTATGGTGCGGGTTATGACAACGCTGCACCAACATCCGCACCCGGCCCACGAAGGACGCCGCACGCCGGACACACGGTCCGCCCCACCGAACTAGGAGTGCAGAAACAACACGGCACGGCTTCAAAAAACGGACCGGACGCGCCCCGCGTGTGAGCGTGGCGCGAGACGCACCCCTCGGCCTCGGTACGAGTGCACTCGGCGAGGGGGACCCGATCAAAGAGTGCAGGAGTGATGACGTCACCCCCCATGTGACAACAACACCGCGTGCCGCGCACGTGGGGGGAAGCAAGGAGCGTGCAGCCCCGCCCACCGAGGAATACACTCCCGCCTGTGGTAGTGTTAGCGGGGAGGCGGAGCAATTGGCTCGGCAATTGCCCCGGGAGGACGGCCGCGAACCCAGTCCCATCGACTTCGCTGCCGTGAGGAAGTTCTGTGAGACCGGGATACCGGTCGCCGGAGTCCGGACCGACCCCGAGGCGTTCGCCGGACACAGGAGGACTAACTGGCCGCACTTCGCAGCACACGGGCCGCCGGACCACGCCCACATCTATGATGTTGTGAGGCGCACGGGCCTACCCAACGCCCTCGGGGCCCGTATCGAGATCCCCACGGACCTCAACATCCCGGTCTGGATCCGATACCTCTCCGGGATCCCCGGCAGCGAGGAACTGACCGATTTCATCAGGTTCGGCTTCCCACTGGGTTACGCCGGGCCGGTAAGCGATACCCGCGGGGTACCCAACCACCCCAGTGCTACAGGGTACCCGGAGCAGGTAGATAAATTCATCAGGAAGGAGAAGGGGTACAGCAACCTCATGGGGCCGTTCGAGGCCCCCCCTTTCCTACCCTGGTGTCACGTGTCGCCTCTAATGACACGTGAGAAGAGAGGTACCACCGATCGCCGAGTGATAACCGATATGACCTACCCCAAGGAGGACAGTGTCAACGGCTATATCGTCAAGAACTCGGTTTACGGCGAGGAACGGGAGCATGGCCTCCCGACCGTGGATGGGTTCGTCGGCCGCCTGGTGGCCTCGGGGCCCGGGAGTTTCATGTCGACCATCGATATCTCCCGGGCGTACAAGAACTTCCGCTGCGACCCCCTCGACTGGCCGTTGCTCTGTTTTGCGTGGGGGGAGGCATTCTACTGTGATACGGCGATGCCCTTTGGTGCCCGTGCCTCCTCCTACCACATGCAGTGTGTGGCAGAGGCAATAGTTAAGATCCTGAGCCAGAAGGGGGTCGAGGCCGCCATGTACCTGGACGACCTTATCATCCTCTCGCCCGACGAGGAAAAGGCGGCCTCGGACTTCGCCATAACCCGAGGGCTCTTTGAGGAACTGGGCCTCCCCGAGGCCCGAGAAAAGGCTCAGCCCCCCAGCCAGGTGGTCACGTGGCTCGGTATCGTGATCAATTCAATAGACATGTCGCTCTCCGTCCCCGAGGACAAGCTACACAAGGTCCGGGAGCACGTCAGGGCGGTCGCCCAGAAGCGGTCACTGACCAAACGCCAGCTGCAATCAATACTGGGGCGCGTGTTACATGTAGCCAAGTGTATCCGGCCGGCACGCCCCTTTGTGAGTAAACTGCTCGAGGCCCTCCGGGGGATGGGCGGGTACTACATTAACATCAACTCCGAGATGCGGCAGGACCTCGAATGGTTCCTGCGCTTTGCCGACGGTTGGAACGGCCACGCCCTCATCCCCCGAGGCCCCCCGACCAAGTGCCTGATCGTGGATGCGTGCCTGTCCGGCGTCGGGGGTACAGACGGGACCTACTCGTACTCCAGCCGCGTCTGTCCAGTGAACGACCCTGTTACCTGCATCGCGGAGCTCGAGGCCCTCAACACGGTATACGCGATGTGCACGTTCTTAACCGACCTTGACCGCGGCACCCGGGTGGAAGTCTACTGTGATAATATGGGCACCGTCCAGGCACTCCGGTCGGGACGCGCCCGGAACCCCGTCCTGGCCGAGTGTGCCCGTCAAGCCTGGATGGTGCAGGCCAGACTCCAGGTAGACTTCGTGTACACACACGTCCCGGGTGCCCTCAATACCGTGGCCGACGCGCTCAGCCGGGCACACCTAACCTCGAGGGACTTTGATACGGCCTCTAGGTACATAAAATTCCACTCCCTAGTCGAGGTCATGCCATGTACTCATGTTTCGTTCAACCCTGTGTTACGTCTCACCTGCAGATCCGGCGCTACGATCGCTCCAGACGAGGGCATCTGCTCGGCAATGCGAGGCGCGTGCCCCCGGAACGGTCGCGAACCAGCGCAGCGCCGTCGCGACCTACCTCGCATTCTGCCGCCGGATGGGCGCCGACCCCCAGAAACCTACCGTCAGCTTTACCACGGCGTTCCTCGAATACGTCGCGGACCACGCCCCCTTCAGGGTGAGACGTGCACTCGAGGCTATGAGGCGAAACAAAACCTACCAACCGAACGTCAAGCCGGCGGTGCCGATGGACGTCCTCAGGGCTGCCCTCGAGGCCCTCGACGGATCACCCCTACACATCGCTCTGCGGGCAGCTATCCTGGTGATATTCTACGCGGCACTGCGGCAGAGCGAGGTCGCCCCACCATCTGCGACGAAGTTCGACCCGACGCGACACCTGTCACGCCGAGACGTCATGGTCACGCCCAGACAGGTGTCGATACGCGTCAAGGCGGCCAAGAACATGCAGATGGTGGGCGAGGAAAAGACAGTGACCCTGCAGGCGTCCGCCGAACCGTCCTCGTGTCCGGTGCGGGCGGTCAGGGAGATGATCGCGGCCGCCCCCACGGCCAGCCCCGAGGACCCGTTCTTACTCCTGGCAGACGGCCAAGTAATAACGACCAGAACTCTGAGCAAGGAGTGGAAAGCGCTGCTACTCACCGCTAATCAGCCTGCCGACTACACCCTCCACAGCCTCCGGAAGGCTGCCGCCACTCAGGCATACCAGGCGGGTATGCCTGAGCTATCCATCCAGCGCTATGGCGGCTGGAGGTCTAATTCCCACCGACATTACATCAAGGACACTGATGCAAAGGCCGTTAACCTTGCTCTAATCCGGTCCCTAAACAAACATTCATAATTTTTCCCCACCCCCCCTCACCTTTTACTGGCCTTTTTGGCATTATTTCATTATATTATACAATTACATTGTATTATCTATACAACTCTATTGTATATCTTATTTCAATATTTTAATAATTGACATCCATTCTACCGTCAATTATCATTTATCTACTTTTACTTACCTTCATATCCACATTACATTTTAATATGTCGTCCAGTAAGGTCGCCATAAATATTTTACTGCATTTTACTACATAAAATTAAATAAAATTTTATACTCCCAGCTACTGCTTCTCTACTTTCATCCGGGGATAAGGGTAATGCTTTAGAAATGAAACAGAATTTAACATAGATCCATGCTCAAGTATCATACTCACTTCACCTTTTGCAAACAACCACTTATGAAGGCACCCTTTATTTTCCAGAGTCAAACTTGTGCATGAGGCAACTTTGTGGACCTAGTCGAGGCTTCGTCATTCACATTACTGACAACTTTGGAAATGTACGTCTACAAATTTGTTTGTCAATTGACGGTATCGAATAGATATACAATAATCGATTTTTTATGGACAGGCGGCTGCAAACCACCACAGTTGGCACGTGGTAATACTTTCGCTGACGCTCGTGCATTACCTTGTCAACCTCGAGTGGTTTACAGGGCCGCCTGTCGACAGAACCATCGTTCGTTGTATCTGTTATCCATCTTCTCGAATGAATTAAACCCATGAGTTGCCATATTAAAGGGTTTATCAAAAACGACTATTTTCCCGTATATTAAAACTTTGAGGCCTTATACAATGGATTTGAATCCGTATAAAACTATATTGGTATCTTAAAGCTTTTAAACAATGGATACGTTTCTAATGGCATGTTAGGTAAATCACTGGAGCATTTGTCAACTGCTGCAGAAATATTAAATTTAGAAATAAATTTTGTATCAATTATCATGGATGTATGGTTACTGTTTTCTCAGCTGAATCGGTTGTTATCAGTGTCAGTTTCTTTATGTATATATGTGTATGTATATAGAGCATACACATCATATACATCTGGAATGATATCATAAAGCATAGCAGACTGATATCTGTAGCAGAAGAAAATTAACGCATTTATATGGACTTGAGTGTCGTTAGATTTTTATCCTACCCCTTCCCTTGTTTCTAACTTTATATGTCAAGCATTGCATAAAGATATTTCATGGCATAACTGCAGCATACAGTAACACCATGTTAAGTCTCTAGAGATACATATGAGGGGTAGGATCGATATACTTACGTGGTTGTTTGTGTAGATCCTATACTAATATGCACATGTATAACACGGACAACAGGAGGTGATCCAGATATCGAGGGATTTCAAGTGTTGTGCAGGAGCTTCTTGCTGTGCATGCATCGACTGCTGCTCCTTTGAAGTCACGGTTGAGGCACCTGTGGGAAACGTGATCGGCTACGTTAAACAAGAGTAAGGGCTCTCACTCACTGCTCCCGACATGGCTACGATATAACTACTATTAGAAAAAAACTGTCCTGACCACAGTAATAGACCTACCAGAGAATTGAACATAGTCTGCACTCCGTGTCAGATTTATCGTGAGTTCCTTTATTTATAACAGTCAGTTATCAGCCTAATCATTCCGATGTTTTCTCTTGCTTGGTGTATGTAATAGATGGAGCTGTCTGAAACCTAACCTTGTGATCCAAGATGCGAACCATGAACCAATACTGAGAGTCACAGGCCCCATCTGCCCGTGTCAGTGTATTTGCTGCCCCAAGGATTTGCCCTTTGAGGTATGTCACGGCTGTCTTCATATTCTTTGCTTTTGATGCAGCTGCTGCTGTTGTTGTTGTTGTTGTTGTTTATTTCCGATAGTTTTACCTCGATCGGTAGTTCTTCCAATGTATTGGGCGTACAAATGAACAATACTCCACTCTTGTGGATGCACCGTAACTTCAGCTGGCTTCGCCTCGATGACTATTACTGTGCGTCCAAACAGGTGGAGTATTGTTTATGTAAGATGAACTATTAAGACAAGGATCTCTAAAATGATTCACAAATACCATAACCTATACATGCATAAAAATGTGTTAATTATCCTAGCACTATGCTAAAATATTAAATTTAAACAAAGTAATATATACCTATCAGATGTAAATGTATCAAACTATCTAATCAATGTATCTTTTAAGAAAAATATCAAACATCTTTTCTCGTTAAATAAGCAAGAAACCCTTGCCATGTCCTATACTCTACTATGTAAGAAAATCTGTTACTATCACCATAGTTACCAAATCAGAAAAAGTGTTCCAGATAAGCACTTCAGTATGATAAGTAGATAAAGTAA
The DNA here is from genome assembly GCA_950022655.1 of Alentia gelatinosa. Taxonomy (NCBI): domain Eukaryota; kingdom Metazoa; phylum Annelida; class Polychaeta; order Phyllodocida; family Polynoidae; genus Alentia; species Alentia gelatinosa. Next base: position 21,447,114 of record OX465590.1, on the reverse strand, counting down.
GCACACCTGATGAAGCGAGGTTAATCGCGAAACGTAGTGTCAGAAACTTTGAATGTAAAAATAAGTATCAATAAAACTTCAATTTGAATATTTGAATTTGCCGGAGTTATTGGTTTGTGATAGACTATCTATAACAATATTGTTTATTTATATGATTCTTGATCCAATTCTATATGACTTCCTGATTGAAACACAGGAAATCCTATGAACTCAAAACCTCCGAAATACATGTGTTGTAGGTAATGACGGCAGATGGATGTAGTGAGGTGGGTGTCATCACCAAGCAGTGGGGAGGAGTGCTCCAGGAAATGGTGGCCGACGCCGACATGTTCGGTGTCAAATGTGAGTATTATACCGAAAAATAGCTAGGATACTTGAATAAAAGCCATTCCCTCGTTGTTAAGTTCTGAAATACATACCGAGTGGAGTTCGAGGTCGTTGAAGAATGTGTTTGGATTCCAATACAGTAGAAACATCCCGTAGTCGACACCCGGACCAGTCCCAGGTGTAGTCTCCATCCCTACTGCCCCGCATTTTTGACAGACAAGCTACAGAAAATGTATCTCGGGTACGATTTGACTGTAAAATTAGTGACAAACACTAAATTAGTGTCGAATGTTTCTTGGTTTTTAAGCAGAATAAGTATATTTAGTCGATAAATTGTACACCTCATAAGCTTCTTATAATTGCTGTAGCATGGAATATAGTATAGAAACAACGGCTGTAATCTCAACCAACACTTGTACCACATAATTGGTTGCCAGTATCGAGCTCGCTATCTGCTTATATTACAACTAATGATTATTTCATTATTTCAGTCCCAGCCGACCTGGACGTCAGAGTCAAAGCTACGACCCTGGCTGCTGTCTTCCTCATCGTAAGTTCAATAATCACAGGTTTATGAAAATGGTTATTAAACGGATCCTTCACAGTAATACTACGAAGAAACTGCATCAAGATCTAAAGCCACTGAAAAATGCCATTGGTTTTGGTTGCGGCTTTGGCTCGTGAAATCACGTAGCAGACCAAAATGATTGGCTATTTCAGTGGTTATGGATCGAGTGCGGTTCAGATTTGATCTAATCCCTATCGCTGACTAGTTAGCTAACGGTTGTAAAGTCATTCCCGCATGTAAAGTCTATGGGGAAAATACCAGGAGTGATATAATACATTGTTCTCTGACCTATAACATATTTCATCTACATCAATTTTCTTTTCAATAAAAGAAGGAAAAGGTTCCACTTTTTATCAGGGTCCCATTATGTATGCACAATCTGTAGATTGTCAGAGGTTTACTGTATGATATTTTCATTGTCATTAACCCCTGTCTATGCTTGCAGGATTTCATGTACTTTGAAACGAAGAAGCAGAACAACAACCGCCGCTAAGGCTGAAGTAATCGGAAACAATATGGACGTGGATCCAATAGGATGCAGCGGTAGAGGTCTTAACCACCTTGTCATGGGAAACTGGTGCAGATAGTCCGGAACATATCAGCTAGCACTACTAAAAAACAGATAAAGAAGTTGATATTGGCACACTAGTATTCTTTTAAGTGTATTGTTTTCAGCATCCTGAATATCTGAATGGTCTGACCGAGACTACCTGAAAGGACTATCAAACTTATTGCTCTAGGCGCTTACGCTGAGTTAATATAAGAATTCAGGACACTAAAGGGTACAAAGACTGATAAAGATAACATCAAAGGACGGGTGGCAACTTCCAAATTTGTTGGAAACTGTCAGGATGTCTCGATAAGGACAGCAAATGAAAAAAAAACATATATTGTTCATAGAAGATTTTAAAAATTGGGGAGCAACCACAGCGACTATGCATGTCGAATAACAGTGTTACTCTAATGCCCCAGTCACACTGGCGTAAAAATCGGCGTTTTTCCGTGTACGCACCTCTACGTGTCTCTACGCATTTTGAAATATACAAATGCGTTCTGACACGCGGTAACACGCGGACTTACGTAAAAGTAAGTCGGAATGCGTAAAGAAACGTAGAAAAAACGTAGAAAAAACGTGGTATCAGAATGAGTTTTAAAAATTTCAAACTTATCTCTACGCATTTTAAATGCGTAAATGAACGCGGTAAAAAGGCCACAATGCGTACAGAAGCGTAGACAAGCGCTGAGAAACGTTGAGAAACGTACTAGACGTACTAAAACGTTGAAGCAAAGCAAACAGATACGTTCCCAATCCGTAGCAAATATGGGGTACACAAAGTCTAAAATATGTAGTAGATACGCCAGAATTTACGCCAGTGTGACTGGATTGCGTAGTAAAATATAAATGCGTTGTATTTGCGTACTAAATACGCGGAACTCGCATCTTTTCAAATACGTAGAAGAAACGCCGAAATTTACGCCAGTGTGACTGGGGCATTACGAGTTGACATAATTGTGTTGGAGTACTGCGGAATTTTATGAATCCATGTAACATAAGGAAAAGGATGAGCTTGTTTAAAAAAAGAGTTATATATATGGAAGGTATAGGTAGTCATAAATAAAAAGATGTGTTTCAATAGTTGCTTATGGTCTGATAAGGGAGACACTGACATATAATGGAATTAGTGGGTGTCGTATGAGTGAGGTTTGGAGTTACTATATCATAAAGAATGAAGCGACATTTCAGGTTATGTAATTCAATCCATGCTGGACAATACAATTCAATACCACGACAAATCTATTTCATAGTAGCCTTCACCTCCACACTATATCTGGCATCGACAATCCTTAAGTAAATTTCACGCACGTATTGTTGGATGTTGTTATTCCATTTTGATAGACCTTGCTTTTTCGGTGGAACTTCAATGTACTTTTGTTCTCAGTGAAAATGCACAGTCGTTCTTAATTTCATGATATTTATGTTTATGCAAATGTTTGTGGCACGGATAGGTAAGTCCCTCTATAATGCGAAGATATACTTTGATTAAAGCGGTGGTATTGCTGATTGTTTTCTGATGTGTAAAACGACCAATGCAAAGTAGCACTGAAATAAATATTTCAATTTGCAGATCATCCATTCTTTTCATTGAGGGGCCATCCATACAGTATATACGCGCAATTTCTGAAAATGTTGACCCGCCCATCCCCTTTCTCAATCTTGTACGTAATACAACAAAGAAGGAGCATATGCAAAATTTCCAAAGTTTTTGACATCCCATCCCCCATTCCCTTAGTGCGTATTTACTTTATGGATGGACCTTTAGCGATTTCATTTAAAACGCAATATGTTGCACCTATGTAGACAAACCATAATGCAATCTTTTTAAGGCATTTAGTAAAGTCATAGTGGTGTCAATCTATATCCAAAGGAAAGCTTCCATCATGCATAGCCTCAAACAGCATACAGGTTACTTGATGATAATAGGCATTACGTTATTTAAATAACACGTCATCTAGTCATCATGGAACAATCACCTTACAAGTGACACGTATAAATTATAGATTCTCATTATCTATGGTAAACTAAAGTCATTTTAATCAAACTTTCTCTGAATATGAGAGAATTGAAGAAAACAATATTTTTCAGTACATTTCCTCTGTAAATCAGTCAAATGTAAATTTACCTAATCTACCTATTTGGCTAGGTCAAATTCAATAATATGTTATGAACCACTCATTCGGTATTAGAATAATGAACCGGTTTGAACTGATGAGTGCCAGTATTTGAAAACCACCAGGTGGCGCCACTGTGTATTGTAGGGTGTGCCTTTAAAGCTGCAACTCCCTTACCTGCAAGAGAGAAACAAAGTATGTTTTGAGATGCTATACAAGTTCGATCAGAAAGAGAAAGCCGATAATCAAGAAATCATCGCTTTAATAACTAGAGAATCAAGAACTACACATTTAAAGCAAAACTTACCTTGATGCACTGTTTGCCTAAATTCACTCAATTATCATGACCGCATTATGTGGAACGATCTAGCTATATCTGCAAGAAACATTGATTCTAAGGATGTTTTCAAAATACGCTTGAAGCACATGCTACAAAACAACATACAATGAACTATATATGCTCTTTCACTAGCTTGAACTATGCGCCCCGCAATCACATTGGTGTTTTATTCTGCAAACCACCTGAACTAAGGGGAAAATGTCTATACTTCATGCTTGAATTTAAAGTGTCCGTCCTCTATATCTATATTTTATGTTCTAATTATATGTATTGATCATGTTGTTCTCTCGCTATGCTCTACATCAGATGTTCAAGATGTACTCGCGTAAACGGGTGCCGGCCGAGTAAGAAAACCAGTTGTACTGAGCTCTGAGCAGCTTCAATAAAAGATTTGAAAAAAACCCACCAAAACTCAGTAGCGATCTGTAGGCTCCATAGGCTTAGTATGGAGACTCCGTATCAGGTGACAATGTTGTGCTCCTCATCCTCATTGGCAACCCCGTAGACAGGGTTGGCTGGTATCTGTATCCTTAACAGGTTACGGTGTATGACTGCAACCACAATAACGTCCCACACAGTGTCTGGTGATTGTCCCATAGTGGCAAGGAAGCATCAGAATCGCTTGGCAAAGATTCCAAAAGCATTCTCCACCACATGACTGCCATGGACTACATTTTCCAGGATGAAGTAAGGGATGTCCTGGTTCTGGTCATCGTTGGGGAGAGGGCATGCTAGAGAGGCAACCCTAACTGGCCATTTTGCCATCCAAATCTCCCACAGGAACGTCGCAGGAGCGATGCACACTTCTATCTTGTAAGCCTCCACGATGGCCCTACACACTTCAGGGACCATATATGGCACATGGCCGTTTACTGCACTGGAAAGCATAGGAAAACAACCTAAAAAATTGTCACCTGTGGCAAAATGAGGCAGAGTCAATGACAGCTTCAGTCCAGGAGTCGGAGCTCGGCATAACCTTACTTCATGCCGCTCAATCACCGGTGTTATTCTCACTAGGATCTCATTGTAGAGCTCTGGCATGAGCCTTAGGTAGTTCTGTAAATCTGTGACATCTTTGTTGCAGAGCTCTCTGGTCAGCACTGTACATGTGGCTTCTGCCTTCAGACAACCATTCTTGTACCCAGATGGATTGCACCTTCTGCCTTCCTCTACGGCGACCTCTCCCTGCTGCACAACCTGAAGTGGATGCCTGCTCTACACTAAAGTGATGCTAGTACTGGATAGGCTATCCTTTTATACTGTGGCATTCTCTGTGGCCAACAATCAGGATGCAACTTTACTAGATCTTCATAGACTGCTGTACTCATACTAGACACAAAATCGACTGGAACAAAATCGAAATGTGGACATGAGAGGACACTCCTCAAAATATGGTGACGGAGACTGTCCCGCATAGCCCACTATGTATGCCATGCTAGGACATTATCAAACACGGCAAAACCTGACATAAATTACAATTTGGGGCGACACAAGCCAAGGTAATAAAAGATATCATGCTTTGCCATGTTTGAGCAAAACGTGGCCGTTGGGGTTACCGTGGCTCAGTGTAAACCTAGCATAAAGAAAAACTTACAATGCTTAACTGGAAGAAGTGAGTCAAGCTTTAAACAAAAAGAACAACTCTCTCCATGTCTGCGAAAGGTGCCACAAAGTGGTGTAGAAAACTGTAGGTGCATTCATATACTTGGTATAAAAGTCTGTGGTGTAGCGGCAGGTGCTTCGGTGGTGAGGTTTCCTCAGAGGATGAAGACTGGACCTGGAGGCCATTGAATAATCTAGGATCTTACATAAAGACACTTGCCTGTACCTTTCTACAAGGGTTATCGTTTGATAATATTTTAGTTTGTTTGCTAAGACAGTATCAGACATCCATCAGGTCATCCATAAGTGTTGAATAAAGTTGACCCACATCGTCCCTGGCTGTCTATGGCATACAGAGAAAGGGTCTTTATGTAGGACCCTAGATTATTCAACAGGGCCCTGGTCCTGACCAGTCACATGTTGCTGACGAGAGTACCGTGACGCCTCCTATCCGATGCTGTTGAGAAAGACACCTGGTGTGCGTGTCCGGAACTAAGCCACTTCTTTTATGCATCTAATTTTGGTGATTTATTGGTTATCAAAGACAAATACAGTTAACACCAAAGTGACACAGGTCGGCTTTAATGTACAGGTTGAAACTTTACTGAAATTACTTTGCGATTTTAGAGAACGAACATGGAAACGAGCGTAAACTGATTGATTAGAAGGTGGGTACCGTTTATAAGGCTATAGGGTCGATCACTGCTCACTCTGAACACTGAACACATACTCATGAGGCCTGCATACATAGAAAATAATAGATGTTTTTTTGGACAGGCGCCCATAACCCACTATAGGTTGACGCAGAATGATGCCCGAGCGTCAGTGAGTGTATTATTAGAAGGAAACCCACAAGATAAGAATATCTTGGCCCTTACTCCACCGAGGTTGACTGCGGAGTAATCCACGAAGCGAAGCTGAGTGAATTATGTAGCGGTCAAACGAGGTGGAGTGCAGACCAAGTTATTCTCATCGAGTGGGTTTCTGATTTTATCCTACCCCTAATAAAAAACGCCATAGGTTTAACATTGACTCAGTGTATTTGACATAGCGTTGGATAAAGTGTTATTTATGCACCGAGGTGAATAAAAAAACGGACCAATCAGGGACGAGATAACGAAAGTAGATCCGGCAGCATTGATAACTACTAACATGGATAATTACAAATATTCTCTGTATATCGGTGAGATGGGGTAGGATAAATACGAAACCGAACTCGAGTTTTCGTTTGGTTTCTACTAATTATCTCACCCCGTATAACATCATTTATTGCTGGAATAACTCTCCAAATTAGCCATTGAGTATTGGGTACAATACTTTCATGGGCGTGGAGTACGAGTTCCTAACGTTAAGCCTATGGAGAAAAATACCGGGGTGAGATAATGACATGAACCGCTAGTGGTGTACAGAGCCCCCTGTCCACGAAACAATCGTTTGTTGTATCTACTTTCCATCTTTTCCATTTAACCAAACCCAGGAATTACCATATTAAAGGGTATATCAAAGGGGCCTATGTTTTGCTCTATAGCATAAAGGGACAATTTTCTCGCATAAAATGGCTTTGAGGCCGTATACTATGGTTATGGTATCTGGCAGGTTTTGTTTAATAATGGGTAGTGGTCTACTGAGTCCCCGTACATTTTGAATGGGTACTTGTGCGGTCCATAACTATCAAAAATGTCCATAACTATCAAAAATGACTTGGTTTGAGACTTATGGACATTCGTCATGTCCATAACTATCAAAATGTCCATAAGTATCAAAAAATGTCCGTAACTATCAAAACCGGGTTAAAAAATGTGTTACCGCATTTGCGTTACATCGCGTTACTTCCCGTTACCATTCAACCGCGTTACGCTACCTAAGAAAACATTACCGATCAAATCGCGTTACATTCTTATTGCGTTATGCTACCTAAGAATGCGTTATATTTATGACCACATTACATCCTAACCCCGTTATCGCGTTATCGTTACCACGTTACCGTTACTGCATTACCAATCTAACCTCGTTACAGTATTACACTTCTAACCGTGTTAGCATCCTAACCCTGTTACTGCATCACAGTTACCGCATTACCATACTAACCCTGTTATGCGTTACCATACTAACCCCGTTATGCGTTACTGTTCTAACCGCGTTACCATACTAACCGCGTTACGCGTTACTGTTCTAGCCGCGTTACATTCTAACCGCGTCACGCGTTACCGTTCTAACCGCGATACATACTAACCGCGTTACGCGTTACCGTTCTAACCGCGTTACATTCTAACCGCGTTACGCGTTACGGTTCTAACCGCGTTACATACTAACCCCGTTACGCGTTACCGTGCTAATCGTAGAAACGTGGTCAATTTTTTATTTCTATCAGGAGATGAATCGTAGACCATATCGGTGCCATATCGTAGTAGGTGGACGCCAGGCCTTACCACGTTACCATGGTAAAGCCCATTACCGTGTTATCTTTCTATCTGCATTACATCTTAATCTTGTTACCATTACTACATTACCACATTACCATTCTAACTCGTTAAGGTCATATCGCGTTATCGCGTTATCGTTACCACTGTGCGGCCCATCCGCCACCTATGCTATCCCTCCACCATACTGCCCCTCCACCATACTGTCCCTCAACCGTACTGCCCCTCCAATATACTTACCCTCCACCATACTGTCCGTCCACCATACTGTCTCTCCACCATACTAACCCTCTACCATACTGCCCCTCCACCATACTGTCCCTTAACCATACTGCCCCTCCACCATGCTGCCCCTCCACCAAGCTCCCCCTCCACCATGCTGCCCATCCACCATGCTGCCCCTCCATCATACTGCCCCTCCACCATACTGCCCCTCCACCATACTGTCCCTCCGCCATACTGCCCCTCTACTATATTGCCCCTCCACCATTCTGCCCCTCCACCATGCTGCCCCTCCACCATACTACCCCTCCACCAAGCTGCCCCTCTACCATACTTTCCCTCAACCATACTGTCTCTCTACCATACCTTCCTCCAACCATACTGCCCCTCCACCATGCTGCCCCTCCACTATACTACCCCTTTCCCACACTGCCCCTCCACCATACTGCCCCTCTTCTACACTGCCCCTCCACCATACTGGCCATCTCCCATACTGCCCCTCTACTACACTGCCCCTCTACTACACTGCCCCTCTACTACACTGCCCCTCCACCATGCTGCCCCTCTCCCATACTGCCCCTCTACTACACTGCTCCGTTACCATACTGCCCCTCCACCATACTGTCCCTCCACCATGCAGCCCCTCTCCAATACTCCCCCTCTACTACACTGCCCCTCCACCATACTGCCCCTCGACTATACTGTCCCTCCACCCTATTCCCCCTCCAGCATACTGCCCTTCTACTACACTGCCCCTCCACAATACTGCCCCTCTATCATACTGCCTCTCCACCATACTGCCCCCCTTTCATACTGCCCCTCTACTATACTGCCCCTCTCCCATACTGCCCCTCCACCATACTGTCCCTCCGCCATACTGCCCCTCTACTATATTGCCCCTCCACCATACTGCCCCTCTGGAGACCATGCTGCCCCTCCACCATACTGGCCCTCTGGAGACCATGCTGCACCTTCACCATACTGCCCCTCCACCATGCTGCCCCTCCATCATACTGCCCCTCCACCATACTGCCCCTGAATTATAATGCGCCTCCACCATACTGTCCCTCTACCATACTGCCCCTCTATCATACTGTCCCTCCACCATACTGCCCCTTTCCTATACTGCCCCACTACTAGACTGCCCCTCCAATATATTGCCCCTCCACCATACTGCCCCTCTACCATACTGCCCCTCCACTATACTACCCTACATCCTACATCTCCACATCCATACATCCTACATCCTACATCCTACATCCCCACATCCCTACATCCTACATCCCCACATCCTACATCTCCACATCCATACATCCTACATCCTACGTTACCACATCCCTACATCTGCCCATCCCTAAATCACTACATCACAACATCCCTACATCAGTACATCCCCACATCCTACTTCCCACATCCCCACATCCCCACATCCCTACATCTCCACATCTATACATCCTACATCCCCACATCTCCACATCCATACATCCTATATCCCTACATCCTACATCTCCACATCCATATATCCATATATTCCCACATCCTACTTCCCCACATCCTAACATCCCTACATCATTATATCTATACATCCCCACATCCTACTTCCCAACATCCCACATCCCCAGATTTCCACATCTATACATCCTACATCCCCACATCTTCACATCCATACATCCCCACATTACGTGGGGATGTATGGATATATGCATGTGGAAATGTAGGATGTAGGGATGTAGGATGTATGCATGCGGAGATGTGGGGATGTAGGATGTATAGATGTGGAGATGAAGGAATGTATGATGTAGGGATGTGGGGATGTAGGATGTGGGAAGTAGGATGTAGGGATGTAATGATGTAGGGATGTGGGGAAGTAGGATGTGAGGATGTATGGATATATGGATGTGGAGATGTAGGATGTAGGGATGTAGGATGTAAGATATATGGAGGTGGAGATGTGGGGATGTAGGATGCGGGGATGTATGGATGTAGTGATGTGGGGATGTGGAGATGTGGGGATGTAGGCTCTTGGGATGTAGGATAAATGGATGTGGAGATGTGGGGATGTAGGATGTAGGGATGTAGGATGTAGGGTAGTATAGTGGAGGGGCAGTATAGTAGAGGGGCAGTATGGCGAAGGGGCAGTATATTGGAGGGGCAGTATGGGAAAGGGGCAGTATGGTGGAGGGGCAATATGGGAGAGGAGCAGTATGGTGGAGGGGCAGTATAGTTGAGGAGCGGTGTAGTAGAGGGGCAGTATGGGAAAGCGGTAGTATGGTGGAGGGCAGTATGATAGCATGGTGGGGTATGGTGGAGTATGGTGGAGGGACAGTATGGTGGAGGGGCAGTATGATAGATGGGCAGTATGGTGGAGGGGCAGTATGATGGAGGGGCAGCATGGTGGAAGGGCAGCATGGTGGAGGGGCAGTGTAGTAGGGGGGCAGTATAGTAGAGGGGCAGTATGGTAGAGGGATTGTTTGGTAGAGGGTTAGTATGGTGGAGAGACAGTATGGTGGAGGGACAGTATAGTGGAGGGGCAGTATGGTGGAGGGGCAGTGTGGGAAAGGGGCAGTATGGTGGAGGGGCAGTGTGGGACAGGGGCAGTATGGTTGAGGAACAGTATGGTGGAGGAGCAGTGTAGTAGAGGGACAGTATGGTGGAGGGACAGTATGGTGGAGGGGCAGTACGGTGGAGGGGCAGTGTAGTAGAGGGGCAGTTTGGGAGAGGGGCAGTATGGTGGAGGGGCAGTGTAGTAGGGGCAGTGTAGTAGAGGGGCAGTATGGTGGAGGGGCAGTTTTGGAAAGGGGCAGTATAGTGGAGGGGCAGCATGGCGGAGGGGCAGTATGGTTGAAGGAAGGTATGGTAGAGGGGCAGTATGGTGGAGGAAATTCCAACAAATATAATTGAATCATTTTTAATCATAGTTGTAATTGTGATTTGTAGTTATTATTGTTCCTTATATTGACATCGATAAGTTATGAGAAGTGTTATGAGCTGAGTAGGTATTGAATATGTAATATGTGTACAAGTGTAATATGTAGGCCTATGCAAGTCTATACCGTATCGGTATATTTTGTTTAGTTAAAAAATTGAAATCTTGAAAAATTAAAAATAAGAAAATCTCAGATGTGGGTGGGGGATTGAAACCTACCCTCTGTTTTTTATTTCGTGTTTCTACGACAATTATTAACGTAGTAATCGTCCGAAATGTGTCTGGTACCATTATGACCTACCGTGACGCGGATCGAACGGTAACGCGTAACGCGATTAGAATGTAACGCGGTTAGAACGGTAACGCGTAACGCGGTTAGTATGTAACGCGGTTAGAACGGTAACACGTAACGTGGTTAGTATGTAACGTGGTTAGAACGGTAACGCGTAACGCGGTTAGAATGTAACGCGGTTAGAACGGTAACGCGTAACGCGGTTAGTGTGGTAACGCGGTTAGAACGGTAACGCATAACGCCAACGCGGTAACTGGGTTAGAATGGTAACGGTATGCTGTTATGGGGTTAGAATGGTAACCCGGTTAGAACAGCAATGCAGTAACGGTAACATGATAACGGGGTTAGAATCGTGATGGTAACGTGGTAACTGTAATGATACCAGATCAGTAACGTTTTCTTAGGTAGCGTAATGTGGACATTTTTGATAGTTATGGACCGCACAGTACTTTAAATACGAATAATAAATACACATTCAGCTCGCTAATCATAGTACATTCATGTCCGTAAAATAAGATTAGGGGAAGCGGTGTAGGAAATTTCGAAACAAAAACTATACTTCAGTAGAAGCAGATAAATATGGTATATCAAATGAAATAAGGCGTTGCTCATCTGTCTAGAGGGGTTCTCATAGTTACCCACTGCTCGAATAAACCAAAGCACATCACAAACACACACTAGCTTCACCTACCACATTTTTTTGACAACCAAAGAATTTCACAACCATCATCCAACATCCGCCATGCACCACTTCAGTTTCATACACCTACCATACTACATATACAATTCGATTGGCCACACACCAACCCATTTTATTCAATTATCGTACTCGTACAGAACTTACTCTATGTATATCAAATTTTATCAACTCTGATTCAATACATATAAATATGTTTTATCATTAAATAATGAATAAACGTTATTCATCCCACATAACTCTTCACCCATTATTAATCAAATTCACAGGTCAATATAACGCACAAGTTCATCAGTAATTAGACATTATGTCTGGTAGCTGACTTGAACTACATTGCAGACCAGAGTGAAATAGCTGCTTACCTGCTATGCTTGCAGTTATACATTGATGAACCCTTGGTATATAACACGATTCCTTACTCCAATAACCCCTATTTGGAAGAATGCAGGCACACTTCTGGTTGTTTGGTTCTTCCTCAAGCCAATTCTGGTAGTTTACTGAAGAACCATCAGCCCAGTTTTCCAGGTTGTCTGTCCTCAACCCAATCCATATATTTCCATATCTGTTTTATTGAAAATGTGAATTGTATATGTATATATCTATATAAATAAATCATATATATATATATATATATATATATATATATATATATATCTATATATATATATATATATATATATATATATATATATATATATATATGTGTGTATTATATATAAAAATGTGCATTGTATATGTATATATTTACATTTCTAAATTATATATGTTCATATATGCATCATATTGTAAAGTTCCTAGGCTATACCATTAGCGGTTCTGCTCCTATCGGGCTCTATATACGTGGGATAGAGGTTGAAGTCAACGCATAGATGTTGTAGGTAACAGAATCCAGGTAAGACTGAATGCTCTGGTTTAATTTCGATTCTCTTATATAGCTGTGGAGACGCCTTTGTCTCCAGGTGGGGACGCTTATACGGGCGGTCGTGTTAGGCGCCAATTAGCGTCACCTTTGTAACAACGAGCGCGCCCGCATCTCCAGGAAGTTGGGTTCACAAACAACCGCCGGCCAAAGCCGGGTTCAAAGGGGGGATTATAGCTACAGCAGGAAGGACCAATTAGCCTGGCCAGTGTCGGCCATCTTGGATTTGGGGGAAAGAATTCAGAATAGATTTAATATATATAATATAATTAATAATGCTGCTTTTTCAACGCAAAAATACCACAAAGTTAGAATTATCGACTGCAGATCTTAACAATATGATATGATTCTTTCACTCTGTCGAGATTGCTATCTCGTTTTGAGGAGAATGATACATATCATATGTGTCATCCCTTGGTTCAACAGCCAATCACAGGACAGGGCGTGCAAGCTGAACCTGCAGCAAGTTGACTCCTGATATGTTTATATAAGAAGTTCCAGTTGTCATCAAAGTCAGTGAAGTTAAGTTATTGACTACCAGTAATACCACATACTCTTATGTCCGAGTTCTTACTACCTTGCTCTTAAGGTCTATCCTGGACTAGGTTGGGCTCTTGACTTTTCAATTTGTGCATGTATAGGTGCCTGCGTGAATGGGTAAGGGTATACCTTAGTCTAAGTTATTACCTTTCAAATTTTCTATTACGAAACGGGCATGCACCTTCCCTTTGCTTAAATGCTTAAATGGTTAAGCTCACGTAACATTCCGCAAGGGGCATCCCTTAGTTAAGGCGGGTATTTACTGCTACCAACACCTTCCCAGCACATAAATTGTGTAGGGGTGTGTTGGAGTAGTCGTAAAGACTTGTTGTAGTATGTCGTGAGGGGTCTGGCGCGAAAAGAAAGGTTGCCACGGTACCAACACACTCCACCATAACCGGCTCAATAGCAACGACCTTTGGGCATTTAATTTATTAAGATCTATATGGCTATGATAAATTTCAATTTGGCTTAGTTACACCAATATATGTGGAAGCTAATGCTCAATTTCATTCACATTGCTGTAGTTATGTCGCATCTCCAAGTCATTTTCAAATTTTTTATTTAGTGACTCTCGGCAGTAAACACTCCTTGAACTGATTTTATTGTAAATATTCAATTGCCTTAACGGCACTTAAGAGTGACTTGGAAGACCCTTAATGAGAAAGTCAAAAGATGGAATTGGAGGTTCTATATACTTACTGACTTGAGTCAATAATATTGTCCTCTTCAGCATTCAGAATTGAAATAAGATGCGATCCCCTTTGTTGACAAATATCTTCTGCTGTTGCCCAGAGCTCTGCATCATCGTAAAATTTGTAACATACATTCAATTCAGAATTGAAGTCAAATCCTGCTTCGCAGTTACTGGCCCTGACTGAAAGAAAATGCAGAATATCAATGGGATCAAAGTTATAGATGACCCATATGTCCTTAAACATGAAAAAAATATAGCTGATCATGATTAATGTAGAGAAACTGTATGCCTGAGGAATATTTTTTTTTGGTGTCCGAACATGTTTTGCTGGAGAGGTTACCGGGAAATTGAGGCTAATTGTGGAATTGTCTATAATTCTGGGGCGTTGAACACGGTGCTGCCACTTGCCGCCTACCGGTCAAATCGCTAAAGAGACAGCCGCCCAGGAGAGGGCGCCACCAGTGATCTGGCTGATCCATGCTAAAAAAAATTGTACTCTGGTGAATGTATACACTCTTCCCAAAATCACTTCAAAAATGGGTAAGGGTACACTGAGAAGGAGTGCTGCTGATTGTAAGAAGACAGCAGAAAACTCGGGAGTCTCGGAATCGCCTTTTAGTGACCTGTTCGCTATGGTTGATCAAAAGTTTTAGGTAATTGAAGCTGACCTTGTAGAAATAGTCTCCCGCCTCCTAGCCAGGGTCATTATTCTTGAGCGCAACTTACTAGGATAGTCGAACTTAACACCGTTAACCTACCGTCGAGATAGGTAACTTGACTGATTTATTTATTGGTAGTCTGGGTAGCCCATGGGAAGACCTAACTTTGTCAGATATGGAACTGAAAAAAAAGTGAATGAAAGTGTGATAATGAAGAAAATATGTAATGATAATGTCACCTGCACATATAAAGGGCCTTTTCGCTTTTTGACAGTTTGCTGTGATCCATTCTGTCATCCATCCTTTTTTGAAGACGCAGCGGGCTCCTGTGAGCTCACCATCTCGCCATTTCGTGTAAACAACGGGGCTGCCATCTACCCACTCATAAGTCCCACTTGAAGTGTTGTAGTGCATCCCCAACCAAGGATATTTAGTTCTGAATTGAAGATATTATCATATTAGGGATAGCAATGTAATGATATAAAAATACAGGTGTATATACTAAATTTAAAGAGATCATATATTTATGTCATCCTCATTCCCTTTTTGTCATGGGTGTGGTCTCACTCCTTGATTGGGTAGCATGGAAATTATCGCGAAAATTAATTGAAGGACGTTAAACGAGATTACTCATGGAATATATTCTTTGTCTCTCTTGGTTCCATTGACCTATTGAGAAAAGAATAAAAAATGAAATTCCAAACTCAATTAGAATAGAATTCCTAATTATGTTCTAAAACACATGTACATTTTTAATATAAAAATAATATGTAATGTAGATCTCTAAACAGCTTTTCTCACCTGTATATTCAGTCCTTTCCGGAGACCAACAGACTGAACCAGAACGATGAGTATGAGGGTATGAATCACTCAACATACGAAACCATTCAAAGTAAAAGAGACATATTGTAAACTGACTTACAAAAATAGTCTGAAAGCATCGTTCTCCGACTTGGTCTTTATTATTGGTAGATTGGCTTGGTCTGCTTTGCACAGATTCCTGGCATCTTCCCATGAAAGTAGAATGTCCTCATGTATTGAGTAGCATATGTTGGTGTTATCACTCATCTGAAAACCATCGGGGCAAGCTGAAACGGAAAATCGGTCAAAACTATTATGACTGATGTGTTTCTCTCGTCTCTTGGCTCACACAAGCTGAATATATACAGAGGCTTCAGTAACAGCCATGTATCTATAGAAAAAGGTAATGTTAAATCAAATGCTTCTTTGGTTAGGCTTGGTGTCGTAATAAATACAGTTTTTACAGCACAGGATTAAATCCTGCGCTGTTTTTTGCAGGCAGAATGGAAGATAATAATATGTTATGCGAAGAAAGGCGGTTATGATATATAATAATGAAATAGACGGTATATACGTAGGGATGTGGTCTTATGTATAAGGACTTCTATGTATAAGGACTTCTGCTCGGACACCAAGCGGTGCCATTAACAGATCACTGGCATTCCTGGTTTCCTTTGACATCAAAGGCGGGGATATTTGAGATAACCCTCTAGCTGACGTTCCCAGGATACTGATATGACATGATAAAACAAGTTTTGATTGGTGATATTGCGCCCCTGCTTTGAGTATACAACTTCCTGTAAATTGCAACCCCAGCCGCTCCCTATAACCCTGTACCCCATCCCTCTCCCCGTCCAGTTCCCCGGGTGCTTTTTAAAAGAACAATAGATCCTGTATGTCGCCAACGTTTGGACTGTGTCAAAGTATTGTAGAAAACATACATATACAACTTAAAAATTGGGGATCACTGAGACCAATGTTATTATAATGAAATATATAGAGGTTCTAACAAGTTTGGTTTTTTCTCTTTATTTCATATAGCAGCGTTTATTTCTGAAAAAGAGATACATCTAGATATTCCTGGATAGGTTTTCAATAGAATACAAAGGGTAAATTGGAAAATTATTCATGACTTAGTTTTACAAGAGAAGAGGCTAATCAAAAGACGTGTAAATGCTAATTAAGGTGCTGCTATGATTTTTACGGACCAGTGGCCCTTTTTGATATGAACATTAATAACATTGGGACGGCCAACAGTATCATAAACCTATTACAACATTAGGTCTAGAGACATCTAATAGCATTTGAGAAGTTAGGTCACAGTAGTTAGAAGGTACCCAATAATGTAAACTGGGTGAAATCCTACACAATGACATTAGAAGGACAAGGACACAAAAATATCATTACATTTCTATGGTAGGTTACTTCTGACATACAGCAGCACTGGGACACGTTTTCACATAGTAAAAAGCCTATAAAAATAGGTTGAAAGAATTGAGGGATCTACCTGCATTCTCATTTACCCATCTACCTGCCTATCATCTACCTACCTAATCATTTACCTGCTAACCCATCTACCTGCCTACCCATCTACCTGTCACCTTGCCTATACTAATCTAACTGACTACCCACCCACCAGTCTACTTGTAAACATACTTACCCATCAACCTGGTTACCGATCAACCTGCCTACCATCCACCAGCCTACACATGCCTATCTACCTCTTTACCCATCTACCTGGCTGCCTAATCCTCCACCTGGCTAGCCATCTGCCTTCCTACATATATAACTACATACCCATCTGACTGCCTACTCATCTGCCTTCCTTCGCATCCAACTGCTTACCCATCTACCTGCCTATCAATCACTGGCATGATGGCCATCGCAAGTAAAGACATGCGTGTACCGCTATTCCACAAAGACCAGATTATAGTATGATCTAAAGGATCCTGGGGTACTAAAAGATCATGAAAAAGAATCGTAAACACTGCGCGAAAACCACCAGTTTATTCCTAAATACGCCATTGCGGAAGTGCATGTATCGGCCGTATATTGACATGTTTTCGTATACATGTATATACGTCCATATTTCACGCCAGCATTTGAGGCGTACACAAGACTGTTTCCTTTTATATACGGACGCGTCTTGACTGTATTTCACGCCATGCGTATACGAGAGGAAATATACTCTGCGCAATCTATATACGCCGGGCATATATGTGTACCGACAAAAAAAATAAAAGGTTCGGCCCCCGCCGCCTGCCGCCTGTCTGTGTTGGTTCAGGTACAGGTAGCCTTAGTGAGAAACATTCTCCCTGCCATGGTGTTTAGAAAGTATAATCATAAAAAAACGGTAAAAAAGACAAGTCAAGCTGGGTTTATTATATGTAATCAATAAATCCCAAATCTGGCTAAGATACATAGACGACAACTTCATCATTTGGGAACATGGCGAGAAGCACGGGAAGGAGTGAGTAGAAGATCTCAACACCGTGATCCACCATCAAGTTTACATCAGAGCACTCTACGACAAAAATCCATTTCTGGACACCTCAGTAAAACTAGATCAAAGGACACAGAACCTGTGTAAAAGCCCAAGGGGGGTACACAAGGCAGCTAGGACTACGTTTAATGTAGAGAACGTACGACAAATGTTGTTTCATTTGCTGAAATAATAGTTAAAAGGGCTGACATATTATCTCCCCGAACTGGTTTCGAGGGAAAGACTTTTACCTTAGGGTCTAAGTGTCATGGGAATCGTTTATAAGTTAATAATTTTTTTAGCACGTTATATCAGATTCAAGACTCTAATTTACACTAATAAGAAGGCCACAACTCTAAGGCCGTAACGTTGCGTCGTTTAAAGTTACAACTTAATGTAAACCTAAGTAAAAATAAACATATCTATAAACTTGAAACTTCTAGCCGGTGTCTGTTGGTCATGTGACACTTTCAATTGAAATTTTCCAATAAATACAAGGACAATATAAAGGTGTTGTGCAAAATTTGTAAAGATATGTGTGGAAATCAATATATCTTATATACTGTTTTTTTTTAAGGAAAATTCAACTATGGCAATTAAGAATTTTTTTTAGGTTACATGACAATTGAATGTATTTACGACGTGCGATCGGCTACGCTTGAATCCGTCCCCCACACCCCACCGGGAACGAGGAGACGCATGAACCACAGCGAATTTTTTGTTATCATACATGACAATTGAAACTTAACTGAATGCCTTGAAGCATTCTCGCTCCCCAGAGACATATAGCTCAGGAACATCCTGGCCGGTGTTAGCTAGTAGTACTCACCAACCTGCTCGCCTGGAAAGGGTTAAGCAGAGAAGTGATATGAAAAGAATGATAAGAGATTGAATAAAATACACTTACTATCTGTAGAGGCCACTGGTAATGGTCTCATGAATGTCAGGTAGAGAAGCAATAGTCTCCAATATACCGGTGGCCGTGTATTCATTATGGTCCTCTTTTCTCCCGGCGTGTGATATGGTGCCGAGTTCAACTACTCATATATGCACTTACACAGAACGTCAGCCTTCCAGGAAATGTGCTGTCCAGGTACACAACAACGAGATGCCCATGTTTATGTCCATGATGAAATATTCAGATGATTGGGAGTCGCTTCTATGTGCTCTTAGAATATTCATCCATCCAACAAAGGATTTATGACCCTTGCATCAAAGAGGAAGCTTTAAACACGCATGCATGGTACATGATTATAAGAAATTACAACGCGATCTCGACCTCACCGAAAGCAAGTGCCATCCCCTTACGCAGCAAATGGAGTGGCTGGGTATCGATTACGCGACGTAGTCAGTGAATGTGAGGCATTGGTTGCGCGAATGGCTATAATAAGGATTCAGCTTCAGTCTCTTCCGGGACACCTCTTTTATCCTACCCCTAATAAAAAACGCCATAGGCTTAACATGAGATTTGTTTATTTCACGGGTGTGACATAAAGTGTTGTTTATGCCACTTATTTCTGATACTGAAAAAATATGGAAACGGGGTAGGATAAAATCTAGACGCCACTCTTTTGAGTTTGAGCTTATTTATGCCACTCATTTTGTTAGCTCCGTAATGTCAGTCGTCTTCGACTCGTGAAATTATGGAGCCAACAAAATGCATGGCATAAATAAACTCAGACTCAAACTCGTGACGTCTCTTGATATTTTATCCTACCACTCAAATAAATCTCCATAGACTTAACATGGTATGACTATATGCCACGGTTATGCTATAAAATATATGTATGCCACGGCTGACGTATGAGGTTAAAAACATGTGACGGGGTAGAATAAAATCTAAACGTCACTCAATTCCATATGATTGTTTACATGGCTTTCGTTGTCCTCTGCCACAGATATCACTCAATCAGATGAAGAATCGTCTGAATATACAAGCGTAAGGGGTCAAATGCCGCGGCTAAAGACAGAACAATAAAACACTGCATATTGCCAATCGTTGTCTGTGAGAGGAAGAACGTGCATCTTATTTTCATTTGAATTTTAGTTAAAAATAACATTATGACATGACACTCATACATCACAAAGTACCATAGTCTCATTAAAAAGGCTCATCAACCTCCATGCCTCATAGGTTTTCTGTTGCTCTACCATGACGAGAACACAGAAGATTAGATGTTGATGTGTCCAAGGTGTTTAAGTCAATGATCCATGGATGTGTTAATACGGCCTACTGATGAAGCTATAGCAACCTTGCATGCAGTTGACGCGGATCCAATGTCATTTCCATCGAAAATGGAAGAGCGTGGACCACCAAAATTACTTTATCAGATAGCCCGGGAAGCAAAAGTTTTTGATCCATATATATTCATTTTATCATATACCTTAATTCGTTCTTAAATAGTCAAAGCCTTGACGTAATTTGACGTCGAAGTGACTTGACACGCCATTCAAAGATTATGCAAATTGAAAGTGGCTAACAACGGTAGTGCCAACTGCGCATGCAAGTGGAGAGTTAGGCCCGGCGTCCACCTACTACGATATGGCACCGATATGGTCTACGATGCACCTCCCGATAAAATATCAAAATCGCGTCGGAATGTTACCTGATATCGGGGCAGTTGACCACGTTTCTGCGATTAGACACCGATAAAAACCCCATACAACGCATGGTGGATTGGCTTGTCTAGACATATGTCTACGATTTTGCACATTTCTGATATGGCACCGATTTTGACATTTTGTATCGGTGCCATATCGTGAGGTCTACGATTCTATCGTAGTAGGTGGCCTTAATTGGAAAGTCATCGCACCTGTGCAGTGAGCAAATCCTGCATGCTGGACTTCTGGCATGGTCTTGTACTGCTTCATGAGTTCTGGGACGTTTTATAAACTCCTCGTAACGACTAAAGCTTAGTAATGAGTAAATATTAAATTATTTATTGTTGTACATTGACATGATATGGTTTAAAGAGCTTAGATATGCAGAATATATGTGTGACTTACATCCAGAGGGAGTAAGACTCTATATTTGTGTATGAACAACCACCAGGTGGAACCATTATCGTTTACCTTCACACACCTGTACAGGTAGAGGCTCACTTTCGACCTCACCTTCAAACTCTGATGACGCCATTACACATGCTCGTCGTCGTAATTATTAATTTCAAGACGTGAAGCAGTGGCGGACAACCATTTTAAAGTTAGATTGCATTATTTGGTCAGAATGTGCAGTCTGTCAACCAAAGCGTGCACATATTTAACATGCACATATTTAACATATTGCTATAACATCTATGTTATCTATAACATCTATGTTATAGAAAGAAAATCATATTTGCATTACACCTCCTATATTTAAGTTGAATGTAAATATGCCCGTTTTACATGTTGGATTGGGACAAACTGGACAAAAATATTATGGTATCATATTATATCACAAATCTGATTCTAGAAATGTCAACATCTAAAAATCACCAGAATGTAAATGGTATGATATGCCTTTAATTACTGTTATCTATATTCAATGTATATCAAATAGAACAAAAATAGCCCATACAAACAAAAGCGCATAGATCATGTGCGACGGTTTCTGGGAACTCTAGAACTGCTATCAGAAAGTTTACATTTGATATGGATATACCTTTCCAATATGTTACACAGACATAACAAAGATTAAACACACAAATTTTAAATTCAATATTTTTATTCAATTCAGATCTGCTTGAGCTCAGTGTGCCGAGTAGCAGAACACTTCAAGGGGTGTGGATAGAGTTGTTGTAGGCGCCGGCCACAGGGATGATAGCACCAGTTGTGTAGGTAGATTTGTCAGACAAGAGGAAGACACACACTGGCACGACCTCCTCATGGGGAAGACCAATACGTCCCATTGGGATGGATGCATTCGCGTGCGCCTCATACTGCAAGCACAAAAATATATTTGTTAGTTCGATTGGTATCTTTTACCCTTTGCACATCAGGGACCTGTTTCACTAGTTTAGTGACATATCTATGAAACCATAAGGCCTTTTTCCATTGGCCGAAAAACACTGTGTAGATTTTCTGTGTTCTCCTAATAGCACATTTCCATTTGGCGTCAGTAGTGCTAAGGTCCGTCGGTGGTTCTTGACTGTATATCGATGATGGTCAATGGAAATAGGCTATTAGGAGAACACAAACAATCTGCACAATGTTTGTCGGCCAATGGAAACGGGCCTATACAGACATTGGGGTTGTCTAGTTTCGTGACAACACAAGTAGCTGCCCTTAGGAAAAGACAGACCCAAACATAAGAATTAGACAAATCTACACATCATGGACTTGTTTCACTAGTTTCGTAACAAAGGTGTTGGACCGAGATGAAAAGCGGCACCAACAGTGCAAGCAAGAACGGATAAAACTAAGTCTAATGTCTAGTTCTTATGAAACTGGACACACCATCTTTACACCATTAGACATGTCACGAAACTAGTGAAACAGGTCCCTGATTGTGTCATTAGGAACACCTTATTGGATGTAATTTCAGATAATGGTTTTATTTGGATAAAACTTGCTACAAAGCGTTGCCATGTTCGAAAATGGCCGATCTACCACTTGAATCAGAATATTCAATCAGGCTGATTCTGCCTTTCACTATCGATATACATGTGTATATGTATAGCACTGATAAAATTAAAAGACATGTTCTCTTAGGTACACTCTCCAAGCAAATGCAGGAATCTTACCATGGCAAGGTGTTCCTCTGTGAGCAGGCAGTCTCCCATCCTCATGTTGAAGCGTGACTTCAAAGCACACGGACTGAAGTAGAAGTAAAACATTATTATTGAGAATGTCCTTTCAAATTACTGAGATGTTATGAGGATTGTTCTACTGTGTATATGTATATCTGTAGCATTATCCGAAGCTTATATGTGGCAGGAAAAATCAAATAAGCTGTAAATGTGCATTGTTCCGTGGAGTACATTACATTCTCATTACATCTATACATCTGAGCACTATTAAGATAAAACATGGTTACTGAGCCCGTAGGGATGGCGGTTTGGGGTCTTTTGTCTCATGAAATACGTGGGGACGTATTGTATGGGACAAAAGGCCGAAAATAGCATCCCACAGCTCAGTGACTACGTTTTCTGATAATTATATCCCTAGATACCATGAAAAAACGCAATTTTAGATACTTACGACACAGCATTTACTCGTACACCATAAGCAGCCATTTCTGGAAAAGAATTCAAAAGTCAATCAAAAACCAATTACATATATAGTGGCGTCTTTTTCATATCGAGGATCTTGATTTTTTTGTTTACTGTAATCACTTTTTGATACAAAATGTTTATATAATTCTAATTGAAATTGATATCAGGGAAAATTATGTTTATTCAGGTTTTTTCCAACGTCTCTCTTATTGTACTTACCGGCGGCAATAGCTTTTGTGAACTGGTTAATGGCAGCTTTCACAGTGCAGTAGCACAGGGCTTGGTATGCCTGTAGAGAAAACATGAACAGATAAATAATTAAAATTCAACATAGGTTTTCTCAAACTACCACATGAAAATTATGAAATACAAGACATATCTATCCAAAGACACCCTATTATTATTTTTTGCTTAAATAAAAGAAAAGATAATTACACGTCTCTAAAACAAAAAAATAGCACGATTACAAAACCATCGTTCTTTGTATTCATTATCCATCTTCTCCAATAAATCAAACCCTAGAGTTGTCAAGTTTAATGGTATATCAATCTAGGTACTATTATTTTGCTCTATATCACAAAGGGACTATTTTCCTGTAAGGACAGGGTACATACCTGGCGCTCGCCGGACACGCTGGACATATTGAGAACGACTCCCTTTGATGCCTTCAGGGGTTCAAGGCAGGCCTGAGTGACGTGGAACATGGACTTGAGGTTTCCATCGATCACGTACTCCCAGTCTGTCCACACTGAGGTATGCAGGGTGGACATACGCTTTGTCCCCACAACATTAAACTGGAAAATAATGAAAAACATATTGTCAGCCAAAATATATACCCGAATGTAACATATCTATATAAATATCGAATTTAATCATGTATATTATTCACTCCGGAGCTTTGCCAGTTTCCGTTGCTATGTTAATTGTTGATGGTAGCTAGGTGACCGTTCGTGTCCACGTACTTGAGCAACTCATGACTGTACCCAGACATTCTTCTCCCACTCTCCGACCTCAAGGCCAATGTTAGCCAGTGCTGGTTAAAACAATTAGATTTTAACTATTCTGTGATAAGCCCAATTTGACGCATCTATTATTCTGGCAGGTTTATGAGTTTTACATCTATTGTCAAATGTTTGAGATAACACCTAATATTACTACCGCCAACTATTTGTGTGATCAAACACTCATCAGTTTCTTTCTTATTACTCACCAGCATGTCAATCTGTCCGAACTTCTCCATGGTGTTGTCAATGAAGCGGTTCACAAGCAGTGGTACGCGCACATCTCCCAGCCTGCTCAGGATCTGAAGTCGTGACAAACAAACTTTACTATCAGACAGAATTATGTCATATCTTTCGCCAAATTTAAAAACAAACAAAAAAACTCCGTTCTTTCCTGAATAAAATCTGCATAAGGCAGAGGGATGTATCTGACCAATAACTTTACCAAATATTTTGGACGTACGAAGACAGTAAGTCAGTTTCAGTATAGTATGTCATGAATTACATGACTGTTAACATCTCTGAACCAAAGCGAAGTATTCTAAACAGACGAAATGTGAATTTTCCTGCTCACCTTATCTTTGGGAAGGCCAGCCTCAATACATTTTGCAGTAATCTCGTCGAGCCTGCCCTCATGGATGTCGATGAGAGCGAGGGATGCGCCCCAGCGAGCCAGCTCCAGGGCCACGCCACCTCCGTGCTCACCTCCAGCACCTGTACAGAAAAGATGGTATTTTAGTAAAACGTATTCACCTTGTTGGGGCGTCCACTCGTATTGCATTTCTATCGATAAAAATCACATGGGGACATGGATAATGTAACTGGCATTTGGAAACTGTTCCGAGATTTTTTAGTCGGAAATATTCACGGACCTAGAGGAATGAGGCCACTATTTCTTTCAAAAATATCGAAGAACAGATGGAATTCAGGTATACACTCTATGTCTCTCTATTGTTATTTTCATGGAAATTATTAAAAAAATGCCACTGTACAGTAGCCACATAGTACTGAGGGACGTGTGAAAGTCATTTTGTTACTGAGTGACGAACGGAATCCGTCCTCCTGATCAGTAAAAGTGAGACAATTGCCCTTATATATATGCTCATAAATCAACTCATAGAGCCACTTTCATATTTCCAATGGAAGAAACAAGGTACAATAAATACTCCCAAGGAGGTAAATATGTTTTACTTTTATCAAATACCTCCAAATCAAAATGAACATTGAAATACGTGCTCAAACTTGACTATGTCAAGCCACGATCCAGTGTTGTGCCTAACAAAGGTCACTCTAATGATATATGTGTAGTTTCTTACAGAAAATAAGACTGTATTTAATAATTTCGTTTTCTTAACAGTTTATGTTGTGAAAATATGTTACTATGATTTTCTGTCCCTGGTGATATTTCATGTTTTTTCCGTGTTATTGATAATTCTATTATATCTCCATGCTCTTATCTCTGCTTCTCTTCCTTCGTCAAACTACCAAATATAGATACCACTTACCAGTGATGACCGCAACCTTGCCGGCGAAACCGCTGTAGTCCATGATGTTGTTTGTTTGAGGTTGTGTGTAGAGAGAAGAAGTGACTAGAAGACTGGTTGATGCATCTACCGTTCCGTCGGTTTATATACCCCATGGACAATCTGACCACGCCTCAATTAACATGTGAACTACCAGCATTAGTGGCGCCATCTCGAGCGCGTATAGAAACCTGCACGTGCGGGTGTGAGGAGGGCTGGGGGGAGGGGGGGGGGTGCTGGGTGGACGTGTTGATGTCTGGCGTGTGGGCTGACACTGAGAGCGTTGAGAGGGGGGATGCTGCGGGTGACACATGCCTCAAAGCAGCTCCTAGACTTGCTCAAGCCTTCGATCATTAAGATTCATTGAAAATTGAACACAATCTCAATACTGTTAATTGAAGTATTCATCTTTCCCTGAGTTGCCCATGTTTCACAGAGAAGTAGGGTGCATGGGGAAAAGAAAGGCATACGGTGATAATGGCGGAAGAAAGGGTGGAGTAGGTTCTAAGTCATTGCATCGACTATGTATTCTCGTTATTATATTATATATTGTAATTTGTTATGTTATACAAGCCTCACATGGCTAGAAGTATCAACCTGGATTTTGTAACACAACGGAGCTGGCTGAATATGAAAACCAGTTAACTATTGTACTGAATTCGACCAGCATAAATAAAGGATTTAAAAAAAAAAAAGGACTGATGTATGTGTCACGCAAAAATTGGGTGAAGGCTAAGGCAGCCGGTGGCGGTTGCGATAGACAGGTAGGGGTAGGATACAGGGACTGGGGCCAGTCTACTATGCTCCTTGCGGTCATTAATTGGACCCTCATCTCTGGAGGTGTCACCTGGTGTAAAGGTGTCTGGTGCAATGCAACTTTCAATTATCTGCTTATTAAAGGCATATCGGACAATCTACCTTGAAAAGTAAAATCCACATATCAATTTCTTGAAAATTCGATATGATGGTATTGTAGATGGTATTGTAGAACATGTAGTCTTTTTTTCTAAAAGAAGAAGAGAGTCATTTTGCTTTTTTTAAAATTTAGATATCAATATCATAGTAATGTCACAATACAACATACCGAAACTTTAAGATATTTCTTTTGACATAGTAAAATCTATGTCACGTTCCTCGGACATTCACAGATTATAGGAAATGTGAAGTATTACACATTTAAGTACACATGTATTAAACACTACATGTTACCGCACCCTTTTCTAAGATAATTAAAGAATACCGTATTTGTCAGTACATCTCCTGTGTTAATCAGTCAAATATCGAATTGGCCAATTCCATCTATTAGCTTTCGAGAAATTAGACAAAACGTTGAATTTACCCATTTTGCATGAGGATGGGTCATACGAAAGCAGTGATGCCTGATAATTAACATTTTTTATAGATCATCAGGTCGCGCCACTGCACATTGCAGGAAAGGCCTTTAACTAGAAATATCTTGCATAGCATGACAACTCATATAATTCACGAACCGTTGCGATGATATGGGATTGATATTGAAATAGGTTTAGGTAAATATCAATAAATGTGGATTTTCCTTTATTGTATCGATGTGGAAGTAATCATTGTGTTTGCAAAATTTTCACCATTAAAGTAAATGGTTTTTTTAATCTAGGGTCCTCGAGTGTGTATGCCTTTCTACTTTAATGATTTAAACTTATTCGATCAAATATCTCAACATATGATATTTTCTATGCAACGAACCACGATAGTTATATCGCATTTATCATTGGTAGAGCATGATAAAGTATGATGTAAAGTGGAATTAGAACGGTTGTCAATATAAGGCGACGAATCCAGTTCAGAAAGAAATTGAAGACAATTGTGGATTTATTTGGTCCATATAAATATCACGTATAACTGATCAAATTGCTCTGCAAAGAAAACGAGAGAAGGAATACTCACATCCCCACGCTAGAAATTTCCATTCGATATGAAATTTAACAACCCAGGATCTTGTATGTATACAAATCCGTGCAGACGGTAATAATACCGAAAAACATGTACTGTAGAAAAGTGTATTTGACACAATGCCAACCTGTGAAGGTGGTATACATTAAAACAACTTTGATTTTAAGAAAATTTGTAATATCAAATTCATATAAATGAAGAAGTCGTTATGAGGTCTTTTACAAATTATACATGCGTCTTTGCACTGAATTAAATCAGTTTGTACAAAGACCTTTCTTCATAAAGATGACGTTGATAGGAAAAGACTGATAAGGTGTGTAGTGCCATGTGAACGCTCACCTACACCAATGGTGAATGGAAAAGGCGAACTTTAATGTACATGTACAAGTTATATTTCCTCTGTGCAATGTGATTGAAACTGGACAACTTAAGTCAATCAGCATCATATTATGAAAACAGGGGCGGCAACGATGATCCTTAACGAGATTAGAAATATATTTTTCTTTTTCACATTTTTTTTATTGATGGAAAGTTTACAGTATTTGTCCAATATCAACATGTAATTAGCAG
This sequence comes from Alentia gelatinosa, assembly GCA_950022655.1. Classification (NCBI taxonomy): domain Eukaryota; kingdom Metazoa; phylum Annelida; class Polychaeta; order Phyllodocida; family Polynoidae; genus Alentia; species Alentia gelatinosa. Next base: position 21,418,734 of record OX465590.1, on the reverse strand, counting down.
CATAATATAAAGAGGCAGTAGGTGTCAGCTGTAAGTTTGGCTGGTTTTCATCACTTAGACCTTTTCTTCAGGACATGGTATTTTCATTCCTTACCATGCCCTTTAGATTAATGTAAACAAGACGCTATGTTACTTGAACATATAAATTACTGTCATAGTGACAATACGTGGTAGCTAAGATCACATGAGTTTACTTAGATCTATCCTAGAACAAATTTAATGCTATATTCAATTTAAATAAGGAGGAGCAACATGACAGACCATACTACAATAGCACTGGAATACGTAATATACTGTGTATCAGATTATAAACTAAAATGTAACAATGCAAGGAAGATGTAAATGAAGAAAGGAATAAAAGTTTCATCGACAAAAAAAAGAAGAAAAAAAAGGAGAATGAAATATAAGAATTCCAACTGAACTCCTTTCCTTCTAAATTTCATTAATAGATAAAGTGTTTCTAGCATGACGGGCATTCTTTTAAAATCAAAATCTTAGGTCTGTTCATTCCATAACAGGGAGCGCAAGAAAATTCGGCACATTTGATTCCTTGCGAAGTCTTTAATTGTTAGCTAAGAACTGTAAGGCCCTGTGCACACAGACCTTTCTGTTTCGTTAGAGGATGTCTCTGAAATGAAACTGACATTTTCACATGGTGTCACCCGATCCCTCACCTGCCACCCCCGCCATGTGCACCAGCTACATACGGGTGCTGTATACTCGGCAAGGGATCCTGGCGACAGATGCGCGAACTACGCGCTTGTCACGGCGTCCAAGGCGGGCGCATTTTCCCGCCACTGGCAGCGTCAGTGTCGTCTGCTGTGGTATAAAACCCTGCCCTGTGCATAACCAGACATCATTCTCCATCTCCTCTCTGTACAGCTTCCTATCTGACTATCTCGTCTCACAATGGCATCCCTCCAAGGCAAGGTTATCCTCATCACTGGTAAGTGTTGTGTTTTTATATTGTGTTCCCTCGTATCATCTATACCTAAATCTTTATGCAATATGCAAGTCCGTCCTTGTAAAGGTCCACAGTTCAATGTGGGTAGAATATGGATATGCACTTACGAAGTAGATACCCCCTTTTGCTGATCGAATATCAGTCGTAAATCATAAGAGCATAATATTTTTCTTATTATTCTTTTATATAACAGTTGGACTTAGGCTGTTTGATAAATTTTGTATCGAATAACCGAAGAGAGCGTTGTGTGGAACACAAGTATATTTCCAACTGTCATATTTGGGGGAAAACAAAGACAAAGTGTTGTTTAAATAGACGATAATCGACTGTTTTGTGAACAGGAGGCTCTGAACCTCGATTGGTTGACGCGTAGTGATACACGGGAGTTAGCGAGTGTATTGTGACGTCAACCTAGAATGGTTTGCAGAGCCGCCTGTCTACAAAACCATCATAAATTTTGTTGTATTTATTATCCTTTTTCTCCAATTGACTAATCCCAGGAATTATCATATCAAAGTCTATATCAATAGGGACTATTAGGAACTGTTTACAGTGGTTTTGAGGCGATATACAACGGATTTGAATCTGGATGTACATGATCATAGTATCTGACAGATTTGAAATATTGGGTAATTGAGTCTCCATACATTCTCAAGGGGTACTTTGTATACCATAGATTACAAAACGTATGATAAGCATCTTGATAAGGGGGCATGCTTCGAAATATAATTCATACAAAAAGAGTGAATCTAGAGACCATGGGAAACACAAGGCCAAATAATGAACTATATGAACATGCAGTATTAACATTACGTATGGATGAATTTACAATTCCTTTATTATATTTTTGTCTCCAGGTGCCAGCAGTGGGATCGGCGCAGGTCTGGCAAAGGGCTTTGCTAAGGCAGGATGTAAGCTGGCCCTTACAGGCCGTAACATGGAGCGCCTCCAAAAGACAGCCGATGAGTGTCAAAAACTGGGAGTCTCCGAGAGGGATGTGAGTATACTAAATAATTAGTAGAAACTAAACGAGAGTTAGACTTGTCAATGTTTATGCCACGACGGGAAGGTCGTGTATTACTATTCGAAGCGTTAGCTGAGCGTAGTGAGGAACAGACCTGACCAGAGTGGTCTAGACACTGACAAGTCTAACTCAAGTTTGGGTTCGTATTTATCCTACCCTGTCTCCATGATTTTATGATAATAGGAAAGTCTGACTTGATTCCGTCCATGTTTGACAGCCGTCACAATTTCTGCTCAGCAGCCGGAACTATTTACACAGGTGAATAATTCCTGATCGCTGATTGGTCAATTCTTTTATTTCTCTAGGTACATAAATTTTACTTTATGTCATGGCACACCACATGAAATTTGCCTATGTTAAATCAATGACAGTTTTTATTAGGGGTAGGATAAAGATATTTATTTGATAGAAGTAGACATGGCAAATCCAGATGTTATTACATACCTATGCACGAATGTTTCACTTTTACTGACAAGGAGTACGATTCCGTTCGTCATCGAGTGACGAAATGATATTCATAAGTCCCTTCGTACCACGTGACTTGTTTAAAATTGCCTTTTTGATAATTTTTAAGTATATGATCAGGCGACATAGTGAGTGTGTCTGAATTACATCTTTTCTTTGTTGTTTTTGGTCGGAAATATTCACCGAGTTCGAAGACAAAACAACTCAGAACAGATTTTATTCAGGCAGAATAACCATGTCTCCATATATTGTCAGTCCCTTCACCATTCCCAGATACATTTTTGAAGTTACGGGACCGGACCAAGAGCAATTTTTTCGGAACTAGAAACCACGGAATATCTAATGTGCTGCCTGTTTTCTCCAGATGACCCTGATCTGTGGTGATGTCGCTGTTCAGGAGGATGTGAACCGTATTGTGGGTAGCACTGTAGACTTCTTTGGCAAGTTGGATGTACTGGTGAGTCTATCTAATATCTAACATTTATGAAGAATTGACCTTTATTTTAGCCCGGCATAATTCGTACTCGACAGGCCTGTGAGTATGGTAATTCATACTGAATGGATGATAAACAGATAAATATTTCCAGGCTAAGATAATCAGAATCATATTTATGTTTGATCTGAGTCACCGTTCGCCATTTCGTTTGGGACCCTTCGGAATATTTACTTGGCTATCGCCTCGTTGATATTCCTGCACGCTCTACACTCAATGTCCAATAGGGACACAGATCAAACACTCATCGAGTTCTTTCTTACTATTCATATTTAAACTAGTCCATTACTTATCGTCCCGCAAATAAAGTTTTATCTCCTGTGTGTCTACAGAAATAAGTCAAGTTTCTTTTTTAAAGTTTTTTCTCACAAAATCAGAAAGAGAGATTTTGCCACACAATGTGATGCAGCTAATTCTTAATCACACGTTAGGTCACTACACTGTTACTTATATAATCAGAAATTTTAGGTCACAGTCCAATGACCTAACATTGATATCAACATTTATTCGGTATTGCATACATACTTGAATATATTTTTCCACAGTGCAATGTGGCTGGAGCTACCCGTGTACGCAAACTGGACAATTGTGAGATTGAAGACCTGGACTTCTGCTACAATGTCCTCGTGCGCTCGGTGTTCATGATGTCCAAGGCAGCCATCCCACATCTTGAGAAGACCAAGGGCAACATCATCAACATGTCCAGTGTGTCAGGCCTCAGACCCGTAAGTGCAATACATTGTATTTGATTAATGCACTTTTTTATTTATCGATTTTGCAATGGCAAATACAAAGGTAGTAGATATAAAATATAGTATAGTATCATGCTGTACATATAACGACATCACTATGAGAGTCATATTATTAATATATATCTTAGTTTGGTTGATGCGTATAATGTGGACTCCATGGTGACCGTGCCTATTCAGGTCATCCGAGATGCTCCTAACTCCTAAGTAAGCTCTCGCTTACTTCACCTCCAACCTCTGAGCTGCTTAGTTGTGTAAATGCGGCTACACAATATACACTGTAATATATGACGATATAATAATTTGGTGACCTATCAATATTATAAAACTAGTATTTCTTTTGTTAGCGTTAGGCATGACGTTACTTCATACTACGATTTTAATATATGTACTCATTAACATGGTTTCGTGTCTATTCCAGCTTCCTTATGCACTTCCCTACTCAATGTGTAAGCGCATGGTGGATAGATTTACTGAGATCTCCTCTGTCAGTAAGTATTTTGTATACATGATAATTGCTTTAAATCAACGACTCTTTGATTGGTAAATTTAACATGATACTTTTTTGCATTACATATTTATTGTTACGTTATATAACCTCAATAGATGATGATATTGGTTGATCCGTATCAATATTTACCATATTGAATTCCAAGGTTTAAAGCATAACTTGTCATTGAGAGAGATAGTGTGGCTGATTTTAGACTCATGTTCAAATTGGTTTATATGTATCATAGTTATATCATATCAATCCACGTCATACCTCATTGAGGCAATAGATAACAATACCTGTCCTCATGTTAGATAACTGCTTAAAATCTAAATATAGAATAGAGTGAAAATAAAATACGAACAACCCTTTTAGGTATTACTCTGTTAGACTGCTGGAAATTGTTGCTGTTCGCAACAAATGGCGGAGAATATTTTCTAACCAATTTGCTGAATAATCATAAACGTAATCACGTTATGTTATAGAACTTAGTTTGGTTTTATCGACCTTCATCAATACCTTTTTCACCTGCAGGCTTGGCACCAAAAGGAGTCAGGATAAACAGCATCAAGTGAGTTTTAAAAATCTCATTTCTGATTTTCTTGCCAATTGAAAGATGTAGAAATACATTGAAAAGCTCTGGTTATAGACGTTATTGTAAAATATATCCTCTCCAATAAAGATTCAAATAACCATCGGTGTTATATATTTTAGAAATTAGTTATGAATGGAGGTTAGCAGTATTGGACAATAAAACTGTTCAACAGATAGATAACTTCAGAGCAATATTTCTCCCGGGTAACTAGTATTACATGCATCTTTATGAAGTACACCAATGGAATTATATTTTCAAAGTAGGCCGTCTTGCAATCCACATGTGCCCTTTTTGAAACAGAGCTGGTCTCATATTTTTCAACTGGTGGGACCTGTCAGAATATTCAAAAATAAGCATAGGAATCAAGTCTCTTATTGACCATAACCATGACCCCACAGACATTCTTAATGGGTACTTTGTATGTCATGGATAATAAAAGGGTAATATCAGTAGCATTGATTTTTTCTATTCTAAAATTGCATGTTCTGTGATTTAATGAGATCTTGTCTTTTGCAGCCCTGCGACTGTGAATACCGAGATGATCAACAAGCTGGATGGCACCAAAGCACAAGCTGTACGTTTATCCCCCTTTTTGTAATCATTGTTTTATCAGAATTTAAAACTTCAACGATCCATAAGTGTTCTAATATAGGATACAGCTTAAAGGTTAAGGAGCAGGTTTTAGTATGACTTAATCTATAAGAAATAACAATTCCAAAATCTTAATGATCTGAAACATTGAGTTAAACATTTATAGAGGTTTCTGAGAACGTAATAAGATCGGTCGATCTCAAAATCGAAAACTGCTACTTACAGTCGATAACTGGATCATGTAGAAAATTCATCTTATAAGATATATTTTCATATCAAAGCCCCGAGTGTTTTCATTTGATTTCTCATCGACGAATATAACATTGATCTACACATTTAAAGTAGTAGCTGCTAGTGTGCAAATCTCCATACAAACATATTTAACTCCTATACATCAACTGTAACTTTACGTCTTCTTATGGGCGACTTGTCTGTAATAAATCTGATGTGACTCCTCTTGTTACAGTACCTGGACTGGAGCTGCAAAGCCATCCCCATGGGTCGTGTCTGTGAGATTGAAGAGGTGGCCAACGTGGCCCAATTCCTGGCCTCCGACTCGGCTTCCTTCATCACGGGAGCCATGTTTTCACTTGACGGCGGGTATTCTCTCACCAGTGCTGCACCAAAGAAGAAATAAATCTGAGGATTGATTGAAGAGAGAATATGACATTTGTACATAGATTATAGAGCTAGACCGAGCTGGTTCTCTCGAGGACCATTGTAGAAAACAATAAAAGTATTATGATTGTGAATATCCTGGTTTTTGTTTTGTATTGTCTTTTTTTGTGTGAATGAGCTGAGTTCACTTATCTTCAGTAGGTAGATACTGTAGCTTGTTCGATTACACCATAGTATGCTCATCCATATCCAGCACGGTTAGTCTGGTTTGAAAAAAAAAATCATCAATTAATCTGATCAAAAATATCAATCTGAGAAGTCAAATTTAACTTCATCTTCATCGCTGATGCAATTCAAATTTCACTCGTTTTCGTCCCTACCATGAAGCAAGGGAAATAAATAAACCTGGATCAAAGATCTAAACAATGCATTTTGAAACTCTTTGGCTTCAAACATATATATCTATGAACACCTTGTAAAGTTCCAGTCTTTCGTGAACAATTATATTGGTTTCTATGTGAAAAGATTAAGTCATCTAAATTGCTGGTATTTATTAGTACCAAAATGACTGCATCAAGACAGTCTCCATTTTTTAGAAGCTCCTCCCTGTCTTGATGTTGGCTCTGGATGATGGGAGACAGGAATTTCCTGATTGGCTGTTACAATTTTAATGCATGAAAAGTAATACACTGGTTACTGGCAAATAACTCAGGCCAGCTTAGTACCAGTGGAGGCAAGAATTCCTGCCTCAAAATGGAACCCCCTAACCGTCTTAGTTTGAGCCTGCGCACCCTGGCCCTGGCGACAACGGACTGTACTAGCATCTAGGCGGCCTCTTATTCAACTCTATACTCGTTGCTATAACGTAGTGTAGCTCTGGTGGCCAGTGTTTGCTGGGTCTCGGCTGGACCCTTGTGATAGTTTTGTAAAGTGCATGGCGCTACTGGTAGCAGAGACCTGTCCTGTCCAGTGTTAGTCATGTAACGCTGACAGGACCACTGTACACTGGGTTATCACCAAAACGCTGCCCCCTCACCGTCAGTAACTGAGGTGTAAGTGGCGTGCGGACAATCCTTTATGTCAACACTCGCCGTGTGCACCTCGAGGACATGCTCTCCGCCGCCAAACACGTTTCCTTTCATTCTACACTGCCGTTAAAAAATACATCTAACTGACTGTCATGCATAGCTCAATGAGGGAGGAGCAAGCATACCGTATCTTATACGGGGATCCAACCAGAATTTTACTTCTATTTTGGTTCTTGCACTACATAAAGCAAAATCCCGCCTAACGGTCACCCTGTGTAAGCGATCAACCTGCGTTAACGGATAGTTTTGCTGTGAACATAAATGTTTCCCCCTAATAGATATTTATTTTAACCTCATGTAAGCGGACTACCAGTGTCAGCGGACACCAGGCATCGCCCTCCGTAGGCTTATTGTAGACGTTATCTTACACTGTGATTGAAAAAGAACTAGAAAATATCAACGTTAACTTAGAAATCAAAATTTGATTGAGTGGTTTATTTACACATACAACAATTTAGTGCGAAATACCTTGAACCTAATGTTTAAAAAATCACAGACACTACCTAGTACGAGATTAATGAATAATGTAGGTACCATAGATACAAAAGATACATATATACAAACAACACTGGATGTAGAAACAGTATGTTTAGAATACCGAAAATGGATCTTGGACATCATTGACTAGTTTATTATTGTGGAGAAATCAGATTTTCCTGCCACTTAATTGCACCGGCCGATAAAAAAATCGCGATCAAATGAACCTCTGCCTTCGACACGGTTTATCTGATCGTAAATTTCACGTCCAGACACGTGCAATAACCTGTTTCCTTATAATACGTTATAGAATGTAGGGGTAGACAAAGGAGAGGCTGGATTTGTAAAGTGCTAGGCTGTTCAGAATATCCCTTTACCTCTCCTATTATTGATTCGGACAGAGAGCCAGTCCACGCATGAGCGTAACTTTTGCGTGGTACTGTGCGCGAAAGTTGTGCGCAGTGAGCGCTTGTTAATTGTCGTCTGCTCGAACTGAGAGACGCTGGATCCAGCAGAGTGGGAACGGACCAGAGATAACAGCAGCATGTCGGACGTATCAGACGAGGAGCTATTTGAGGACGGCGAGGAGGAGGAGTTAAATATTCCTGATGACACAACAAATCTCTCCCCAGACGAAGATGAAGGAGAGGAGGAAGAAGAAAAGGAGGTGAAGCCATACCTGTTTTTTAATCCTATTCTTGGATTTATCTAAATCCAATTAATCAAGTTGTCGCACTGAAAACCATGTTTTGAACTGCATTCATCTTGTGGTAAAATACACAACTTGTATTAGGAAATTTCCTTGTGACATTTATTTGGAATGACTATGTTGCATAAATCCCTAGCAACGCATACATGTTGAGACAGTTCATATAAATATATCCATAAGCACCTTAACATAACAATCCCCGAACGGTAAATGATGATATTTCAGAAAGCACTTTAAGCATATTACATTAGATATGTAAAATTGAGTCCGGTGCGCTTGTACACTATTCTTGATACTATGCATCTTTTAGTTAAACATGTATATATATATATATATATATATATATATATATATATATATATATATATATATATATATATATATATATATATAGACACACAAATATACCGAAGAATAGTATCTTAAAAGACAACAAAAAGGCAAATTGTGATGAAATGTGGTTGATTGGCTATTACATCATTGTAAATGTGAAACTTCCGAAACCTTTAAGAAGAAAGCATCAATATACATGGACGGTAAACGTGGAACCTACATGAGACGTTCGCTGAGTTAAGCAGTACCTACCAAGTCAAATATTTAAATTACCTGAAGTTAAACAAATAAAAAAGATCCACTTAAATCATTTTCTTATTTCCGCTCCGGTTTAAGGAAATACAGTTCAGAAAAATCTTTCGAAAATCCTAATGGAATAGTAAGTATACATGCGTAACACTAACAGTGGCAAGAACTTTTTTTTAGACTTGGTGAGCATATGGTTTACTTCAGTAAGGTCCAGTTCTGGCCCCTACAGTACTAGGCTGAAGAGAGAGAGCGGACAAAACAAACACGATTGGTTGTGTTTATGCACAGGCGCAGAGGCAGGTAGAAATTAGCTAAGGAATGAATGCTCACTGGAGAGGGTGGACATTGTACTGTATAAATACACGCCTCCAGCACGCACCATACTATTCACATATGGCTTTTGTTACGCTCAGGAAACCTTCTTGATATCCGACCCCTTTTTGTGTCGTTTCCAAATGTTACAATCAGGTCCAATGCATTTGTGAGAGTTAGCAACCTCTATGACAAATAGAAATTTGGTTTGAACCATGATAATGATACCCTTGGGTTCGAGTTGCATTCACTGTTGCTAGTATTAACTTATCGAAACACCCTAGCCTGAAAAATGTATAGAAAGGCATATTTCTTCTAAGGCTTTTTTCAAATCCTTATGGAAGTAATTATTGTGGAATATCATTCCGGTAACCGTTTACTTTATATACACTTTAAAAACAACGTTTGTAACAGTGTTACTGATCCGCACACTAGTGTTTAGAAGTTTAACACTTGTTTAAACACTTTCTTTTCCCACTTTTCTAACGCATTCCTTAGTTAAATATATATTCAATTTCAAATGTGCTTATGTAGATGTAGAAAGTGTTAATTTTTTTCAAGGTGTCTAATTCTGAAGCCGTTTTTTGAAAATGTGTTTATATCAAAAGTGCTTAGATTGGGAGTTAGTCCTAAGCAAATCAGTCTACACTTACTGACAGAGATACGATGTTCTACCCCACCAACAGCATTGTGATTCTAGTCGTTCGTTAACTTTGGGGCACTAATCAGTGAGGGATGGCATCTGACCATTTATTTGTGTGTGGCACCTTCCAAATATCCTCACCCTGTGACAAATTATGTTTATTATAGACTGAAATCGGTACGTACCACAGGTGGTATTTCCTTTGTTTCATTGTCGCCGACCGGATTTATTAACATGTTGAAAAACTACTGGCAAACGATTCAGGAACATCGACCGACAACTCATCGGCTACAAAACCTCAAGGGGGGTCACTAATTGTTGGCTGCCTCTTGCCTAGCTGCCCCACACCTACCGACTAGGACCAACTCTAGCAGGATGCCTCGCCTGAGACAAAATTCTGTTCCCTTGTCACCGATAAAGGTGTAGAGGGTAGAGAGGTATGTAGGTAGGAAGGGAAGGGGAGAATGAGGGAGGGAGGAGGTAGAGAGGTAGGTAGGTAGTAAAGGGTAGGTAGATAGTGAGGCTGGGAGGTAGGGAGGGAGGGTTGGGGAAGGCAGGGAAGGAGGGAGGGAGGGAGATAGGTATAGGCAGGTAGGTAGGTAGGTAGGTAGGGAGATAGGAAGCTAAGTAGGGAGGGAGGCGGAGGTAGGGCGGTAGGGAAGGAGAGAGGCAGGACAGATGGACGGAGGCAGGTAATTAGAGAGGTAGGTAGGTAGAGAGGGAGGTAGATAGGTAGGTAGGTACATTGGGAGGTAGGTAGGTAGGTAGGTAGGAGGGAGGGAGGTAGGTAAAGAGGGAAGGGGAGGTAGGTAGGGAGGGGTAGAGGGAGGTAAGAGGGAGGGGGAGGTAAGCAAATAGGTAGGGAGGTAGTTAGGTAAAGAGATAGGGAGGGAAGTATGTATATATGACCTAATTTAAGAGAAAAGAGGAGTATCCGTGATCATACTTAACCTGCCCTCATCTGTACGGCTACAAATTTCAAACCCTATAATTTCCAAAGATATTGGCAGGTGTCTAAATAACCTCATAGTTGCATCCATGGTAGTTATCGGCACAGTTCACCTCCGGTGCATGTGTCTTTAGTCACGTTCTGTAGGATGGACAAGGGACACCAATACTCTACGCCAATATCTACATTCATAACCGGGTAGGACTTCTGTAAGCGCGGCACTACGGGCTGAAAGATGCTGATAGTGTCTGTGAAGAAATCAGTGCTTTGACGTCTGTATTGATTCCGTTTATTGACCCATGGCGTTTCCTGGTCTATTTAGACCTACAGATTTCTCTGTTGAGTAATATTCAATCGATGACGGTAATGAGCAAACACACTGATGTTGTGTTGCTACGATCGCACCCCCATGAATACTTGATATCTCAATATTGACGTTCGACTAAATGACTGGTACCACCTCATTCCTCGGATATTGATTCAGTATCATAATCCTAATTAGTATCAAAGGGTAAAATAGTGACCTACTTGTTATACACATCCCTTTGCTTCTTGCGGTGATTCACTGCAGAAAGAAGGGATTGCTCCACACTGAAACAATTAGGGGCAAATGGTATGTTCATCATTGATGAATGAGCGTGGCATTATAAAAAAGAAATTAAACGGTTTAGGTTATATTCAGTCTATGGATGTTTTTTTGTAACCTTATTGCACCCACTCAACTCTCTATTTGTAAAACTAACTTTCTGAGATCCAAATGTATCAAGCACCACTGGACTGATGAGGTATTTCTGTCTCTAGAGATTGGTTATGTTCAGCTGGGCATGCTTCTAATACATTGAGACACTGGCCCTCTGCAGCATTCCTAATTGTTGTCGAATTGTTGGCACGCAGCTAGCGAAGGGGTAGATTTATTTTGCAGCAAGCTCAAAGTCTATGTAACTACTCTAACCTAGGCAGCTCAGAAAGGGAAATATACACCTATATGCCATATGATTCGTTAAAAAGAAAGACTCATTCAGGTCCTGTCGTTCTCTAGTATTAATTTGAAATTGATGTTATGTCAATGCGGCATAAATCGATTATATATATACACCATATGTACACATAGATACTAGTGTGTTTATAAGAATAGAGAAAAGGTAATCCAAGGCAATGTGTCCGTTTGCAGACATACATGTATCAATATCAACTAGCGTCAGCACAATCTATGGACACCCTTACACGTGCAAGCCTGGCAAGCGTTTGCTCGGGCGGCCAGTGTAGAGGCTATATTGGCCACCACCTCTGTCCTCACCATTGACCCTCTTCACACTGGCGCCATCTTGTAATGGCCGCCTATGTATGTCAATCGAAAATGAGACGAGCACTCTCCACTCAGTCCTGAGCAATGATAAAAAATACTACTGTTTCCCTAACTTGAAAGATGGAAATCGCTCTCAGGTCATAACTAATCGGCCGATTTGTATAAACAATGCATTGTTAGAAAGCTGAGACTTGGGCCTATATGTTGGGATATATGTTGGTATGGTTCAACCTAGGCCGTGTCCACGAATTCCCACTCTCGAACTAAACTTTCCATTAATATCCGTGGGATTTGATAGTAGAAATACGTATAAAGAAATATTCACAGCTCACGAAATTGATGATTAAGTCTACCTTTATGGTTATTTCATTCGAAATACACAGTAAAGAAAATAAGAATGTGTAGAAATGGCTTCAAACTTAAGAAATATAACACTCCCCAACCATAAGTGCAGGTCAGATGAAAGATCTGCTGTGAGAGTTACAATCGCTTACAGGTAGTGGGTCAAGGTCGCCGTGGATCCCGACCAGAGCTAACGTAGTGTAGCTCTGGCGGCCAGTGTATGTAAAGCCAACTCTGGTAACCAGAGCACACTGACATTAGCCCTGGTGAGGTCCGATCTGCAACAACCTTGACTGGCACTCTCCTAGCTAATCATCTTACTACAGAATCTGAACCTCTGTTAGAAGAGTGAATTATATAGACTGGTTCCCTGCCCCAATCAACAATGGGACAGGTAATGCCAAGCGAGAGCCACATGTGATCGACCTTGAACTTTCTCTGGTTCCCCGCTGATTTGCACAACCTCTCTCCCTCACAAGGTTCCTCCAATAACCTACTTATACTTGTTTATAATGAATGATACAAAATAAGGTAAAGGCAACCTTTCAAAACATAAAAAAAATCTTTCTCTAAAGAAATTACAGATATCGATACACTCTCTAGCGTAAAATTCAACAAGTATCTGTCAGGTACCAGCTGAATGAAATGCAACGCAATGCACCAGAAAAATGGTGGCAGTTTACTGGCCTAATATGTGAGTGAACATTAGCCAGGGCCCTGTTTTCCAGTCGAGACGATCTCAAATTGACACCGTTTGAAAGGCAAAGTGCTTTTCAGTCGAGATGATCTCTAGGGATCTCAGGTTGAGACTGAGATGCGACCGTTTTGGGTGCTATGGGTGTTTTTTAGTTGCGACGATCTTAAGGGATCTCAAGTGAAATGATCTCCCAAACGGTCTCAATCTTAGACCAGTTGATACTTGTCATAACTTTTTTTTCTGAAGCTAGAACTTATTCAAATTTGGAAATATTTGGTGCGAAGGGTACTAATAATCTGACATTCCTCTACACCAAATTTCATGGTTTTCCTGTGGTTATTCAGACCGTGATAAACATTTGTCCGGAAATCTGAAAAATGCAGGGACTGCACCACTCAGGCAACTTGTGTATGCCTACTGTGATGCTCGATTTTATTTGACCAGGGTGAGGTCAAGGTCATTCCATATCTATTAATAACCACAACATCCATTCAAAAAGTAAAACATGCCTCACTTATTTTTAAACAATCACAACTCCACAACAGTCCGTAGTCGGTTTTAGTGATGGCTTTATTCAGAACAGCGGTATTCATAACGTTTCGGCTTTTATAGCAGCCTTTTTCAAGTCATAGTTCTAAAGTATGTTTTTAACATTGATAGAAATGAATTACAAGAGAAAAGGTCCATTTCCGTATAGACCTACCAAAAAATAATAGCAGATCAATTCTTTTCTTGAAACCAGAATCTCACTCTCTCCCTATCTCAAGCGCTATATATATATAATAGGTAAGAAGAGACTGGGATCTTGTAAAGAGCGTTGCTTTGAAATTTCCAGCCGGAACCGGAACCCAACCCGCTGACGTCTGAAATGATGCGTGACGCCTTGTCCATGTTATCTCGGGTTGGTGATGGACTCGCGCATGCGTATACCAGAGTGGACCTGCGTTCCAAGTAAGGGATGTTACGTTTTCAGAGAGACATTGATTCGCTCTAGTGAAATGAATATGAATAGAAATGTCTAAAAACGTATGAAGCTCTGTGATATATTCCAACATAACATATATGTGCGTGTATGTACCGGGATATATACTAATAATGGAGTAAATCTAGTTTAGGCTGCATCAGGCTTTGTTGTGTATTGATAGCACATGTATAATGATCACCTTCTTTCACGTGGAATTCGTAAGTAGACCATGCCATTTCAATTTAGTATCATTCAATAAGTGTTGATATTGTGTATCGTTAGACATGTAGCGGATTTTTTTACATTATACTTTATAATGGCCTTGAATGACTTCCACCCGACCATTATAATAGAGAGCTGACTGACGTCAATATCCTTGAGAACTATATCCACCTACGCCACGTCATCCTTACCAACAACAACATCAAAGACGTCAGCCCTCTGACGTCACTCTCCAATCTCCTGACGCTGAAGGCGGACAAAAACAGAATCACTGGTATTTCGTTTTAGTTATTACTATGATGTCTAATACTATCATAGGTACCACCCATCAATTATTCTATTTATATTCTCGAAATGTTTCTGGAAAAAAGAATAAAAAATCTTGAAATATTGGGATCCAATGGTTTGATATATTACAGTGGATACACATGTACAATACAAGTAATTTTCCTTATTGGTTTTACTGTGGATCAGAAGCCACGGTTCACTACCATCTCTTAATCTAGTATGTCTACATTCAGAACATAGCGAGTGACTGCTTAGCGATTCCGTTATTTTCTTTTTTACGTATGAAGACAATCAGCCAGATTCTGTATTTACATGGCATATATAGACAATAATCAATGGTTTCGTGAAAAGGCGGCCGTAAGCCACGAGTTGTTGACGCGTAGCGATACACGAGCGTTTGCGAGTGTGTTACAACGTAAACCTCGAGTTGTTTACAGAGCTACCTATCCACAAAACGATCATTTGTTTTATTTATTGTCCATCTTCTAGACTTAAGTAACCCCTGGAATTACCATATTAAAGGGCATGTCAATAGGAACTATCTATCTGTTCTATAGCACAAGGGGGGTATTCTCCCGTATACAATGGCTTTAAGGCCGTATACCATGGATTTTGATCAGTATACCATGGTCATGGTATCTGAAAGTTTTTGAATTTGGGTAGTGGTTTACTGAGTTCCCATACATTCTCAATGGGTATTTTGTATACGGTCGATAAAACATATTGACGCAGTATTTTTTGTCCTCTGTATTTCAGGCGTGCAGCTGGAGACGCTGCCCTACCTACAAGTAGCTACCTTCTCCTACAACAAGCTGCGTACCATGGAGGGGCTGGCCCACCCCATGCTGGAGAAGCTCTCTCTCGCACGTGAGTTACTTAGGCCCGGCGTCCACTGAGCTCCCGATACCCTACGATAGACCTTACGATGCGGGCATTGGAGTGCATCTGTGGGTTTATCGGATACGGATTGAAGTTAAAAATTCCAACGGGATACCGATTTTGCATCTGGGGATGCATCATCCGTATTCCATATAATGACTCATTTGTGTTTTGATAGTTAGCGACCATGTTGGCTATGTATGCCATGTAAATGCCTTTGAGGTCATATACCACAAATTTGAACCTCTATACCATGGTAAGGCTGCCTGACAGTTAATGGCAAATAATGGTTAGTGGTGTACTGAGTCCCCATACATTCTGAACGGGTACTTTGTATACAATGGATAAGAGATATCCTCTATCCCATGAAATACCCATCTACAATGAAACCCCTGTGTGTGGCAAGATCAAAACTATACAACTTCTTTAGATGCATGCATTCAAACTGCTATTTCAACCCTGTTATAAAACGCCTATGTTATAATGGCGAGCCTAATGTGGTGTAATTGCATTTTCATTTGTAAGTAAACCTTTACTGAATAAAGACTAATATTTGTTATAAGTCAGCTATTCTCTTTTAGACAACCAGATAGAGCGTATCAGTGGACTGGACCCCTCTCGCATGTTGGCACTGACCTCGTTGGACCTCCGTGGGAACAAGTTGGAGTCCTCGTTAGGGGGGTTCCCACCAACGTTGCGAGAGCTCTACATGGTAAGTTAGCCATTAAAATATTATTTTAAGGGAAGAAATGCCATAAATGTCATCCATATGTAGGTGTGCAGAAATGTCGTCTTTAGAGGCCTGTGTCAGACAACTGGTCAACATTTTCACCCAACAAATAATTTACTATGTACAGTTATGCGGGTGCAATTACGGAATTATTATGTTCAATAACGGAATTACAACTACATCCATATTCTGCATCCATACATGTGTGTGTGCTTAAATCTTAATCAATTGCAATGTACAGCATTTGCTGGTTTCTGTGCAACACATGACAATATTTGGATGACAGGAAGGGCGATATTTTGTTAAACAACGATAAACTTGTCGCTATTATGGATAGTGAGGGGAACTCTACAACACTTCATAGAAATTCTGAATAAATCTATATGTCTTTGCCAATTATGAATTATGAAGTTGCTTGTGATGATCTCCATTTGTTGTAGAAGATATTGCAAATATAAAAATTGGGTTCACCATGCTTGTTTTTAATTTAGAGATGAATGTCATGATAGGGTTATTATAGAATATATGGAAATTCTTAAAAATTGTTTTTCACATAGTAAAACCCATCTCATTTTCATCAAACTTTCATGCTATATGGTAAACATAGATTACTACACATTTAAGTTTTAGATATCACAGGTCACTGTCTTTTTTGATGAAATTGAAGAAAACTACACTATTCAGTATATTCCTATATAAATCAGTCACCTATAAATTGGCCCGACACACTACGATACACGCCGATACGCTATGATTAGAAGTTAGGGGACCTCCCGATACACCACAATTTTGTGAATTCTAATCGTCGTGGATCGGCGGCAGTGGGTGCGCGGTTCCAGTCTAATAAAGTGGTGTTTTCTCCTCTAGCCCGCCAACCTCCTCAAGTCCGTGGAGGGCTTGGAGAACCTGGAGAACCTTACCATCCTACACCTCCGGGACAACCTTTTAGAAACACTGGACGGCTTCGGGGCATCCATGAAGTCCCTGCAGTATGTAAATATCAGGTAAGTATGTTAGTCACTGCCTATTGTTTGCTGTGTCGATCAACCATTGATTTAACGTAAAACAGGTGTCATGTATCCCTGACAAACAATGTAGCCACCTCATCGATATAAAAAGCCTTCTATATTCTTAATGTCAGATCTCACGTAAAATCATTCCGTAGTGGTACTAAATCTGTTTTTGGTCTATGTTCACGGGACCCTAGACCACCTTGCCATGCTATTTTAGAAATGTGTATATAGACAATAATTGATGATTTCTTTTTGGATTGGCGGCCGTAAACAAGAGATTGGCGTGTAGTAATACACGGGCGATAGCAAGTATATTACGTGGTCAACCTTAAGTGGTTTATAAAGCTGGCCGTAAAAAAAACATCGATTTTTTTATAAATTATTTTTCTACATTTGATATACTTGAATCCGTTTCACAGAATTCCTATTGACTTGAGAGTAAACAATCTTTAACTAACATCTAAAATTGATAGAATCTCTTTTTTGAACGACTACTTCAAAGCAGTAGACCTCAACTATGGATTCCGGACCACTGCTACCTGAGGAGAAGAAATCACCCAAACAGTGTTCCAAGAATTATAGATCTATACCTTTTCAAAGATGTCATACTTCAGACTATCCTTGTGACTTTTAAAGTGATTTTCAGGAATTTGTGTTTCGACCCCTTCTTAACAGCAAAATAACATTTACTGGTATAATGACCCATATATGATTAACTCTATCTGTTGTCATAGCACACCATACCGTCCATATTTCAGAGGCAATCAAATTGCAAGCGCAACAGAGATGAGCAAGCTGAAGGATTTACCTAACTTACGAGCTCTCTCCCTTTCAGGTAAGTGGATGTTCATGAATTCTATTAATGTAAACTCACTTACTGAGCCATTATATCAAATAATAATGCAACATTTCCAGTATTCTGCTTGCACGGGGTTGCTGCCCATTTCTAGTACAGAAACTCAGCAGGATTTGTCTCAGACAAACCCCCTGTGAGGTATGTAAATCCCACCGTGTGAGTCCTACTTTATCCTAGTCTTGTGGAGGGATACATATAAGCCAGGTGGGAGGGGGGACTACAGGCCACTTCTAGGTAGGGTTCGGAACAAGTCAGGTGGGCTTTGGAGAGGTATCTCCGAGAGAACATGGATTCCCTGTTCATTTAGTGTAAGTAATGTTGCGACATAACCAGAGTGATAAATATACACACACATACAAAGTACACTAACACAACATATATACTCAAATATATACACATACACACATGCAGATATATAGACACATATAATAACCTCCCCCCTTGCTATCACCACCACCACCACCTCCAGTAAAGCCTTGGATGTACCTGTCACTGCTGTACTTACACTAAATGTATGCCATATATTGTTGTTTTGTATGCCAGCCTCACCACTCAAAGTGCTCTGCATTCTCTGACTGCCAGTCAGTCAGTGACCCATAGCATTGGAGAGATCTAGTTATACCCACAGCATCCCAGCAGGCGGATGTCTGGTTGCCCTGAAAGTATTACTATCACTTACAGTGCAAGCAGAGCTGTCATTAGCGACCACTGCCTCAATGGGAACCAGTGTAGCTGAAAGTAACTGGTCAGGGGCGGCCTCACTGTGTGCCTGAAACACCCTATTGATAATTGTACCTGTAAACCCCGTTCTGCGCGTGCCTGGCGGCCGTGTGGGCAGGGTACTCTTTAGGATTCATTAACAGAGATCAATTGGTTTATATCAGCTTTAACCCGACCAGAGCTAACTTAGTATAGCTCTGGTTGCAAGTGTAAGTCTTCTGACCAGGTACCTTCTAGATATACATAATAGGTGGCGTTAGACCCAAGTACAATCTGTTGTCGCCAGGGCCAGGGCGCACAGGCTCAAACTAAGACTGTTAGGGGGGTACCATTTTGAGGCAGGGATTCCTGCCTCCGCTGGTACTAAGCTGGAGTTATTTGGCAGTAACTAGCGAATTACTCTTCATGCATAGGTCCTAAAATTAAAACAGCCAATCACGAAATTCCTTTCTCCCATCAGACAGAGGAAACTGACAAATGGGAGCCTTGCTTTGTTAGACCCTTACGGACCGTAGGCCTTAGGTGGTGCGGTCTGTAAACGGACTAAGGTGGCGTTAGCTAACCAGTGGCGCCAACTGGTGATCAATACAAGAGACACGCTTTGTCCGTTTCAAACCCTATACCCACATTTCAGCTATGAACACCATTGATCTGATCACATGCCTTCGCTCTCAACAGAAAATCCGTTATCAGAAGAAGATGACTATCGCCTGGAGGTATTGGTGGCTATGGAAACCCCAGTCACCCTGGAGCGACTTGACAAGGACCAGCTAGAGTGGGATGAGATCCAAGAGGCACGGGAACTGATGGTTCAGCGCAAAGCAGAACAGGTATTTATCTTACCGCTGGTCATTTCCCCCATAGGCTTAACATTGGTAACTCGTACTCAACGCCCATGGAGCATATTGTATAATGTTTTCCAGTGGAGATGACCTCACAAACGTTAGTCAATTAATCTCTGATAGGGGTCAGATAACATCTGAACTGCACTCAATCCATAGCCACTTAAATATGCCAGTCATTTTGGTTTGCTATGTAATCTTACTCTGCTTTGCCTTCTGAGACTACTCGATCACTAAAACTCACGACATGTTTTCAGTGGCTTTGGATTTTGATACAGTTTTGATGAAATTCTAATTTTGAAGTAGAAAGTAATGCAATGCTTTACCCTTACCACTGATAACTCACTGGAGGCATGAAGGCTTTACAGAAATTACCCTTATCCAGGCCTGCTGGGCAGTGTTTTATTTCTGAGATAGGTCTACTGGGGGACACAGCTTTGATTATGAGAATTATTGAAAATGAACTAAGAAAAATCCGCGATTCTAGATACCAATTAATCTCCAAACACCCCAAAGAAGAAACAAATTTATGTTTCAATTAGACAATTTCTCAAGAGTTCCCTTGTTGCATTTATTGCATATAATTATATGAGTTAAGTATGTACAAATCATATTTGGAGTCTTTCTTAACTTCTCTAGGCAGCAGCGGAAGCAGCGGAAGCCGCCGAGGCAGCACAGCAGCCACAGGAAGTAGAAATACAAATTAACGGCGGTGACACAACGCGGACGGAGACGGCAGGAGACGCAGTCGAACCAGAAGTGGGATGAAATAATGGAGAAAACAGTATTTTGAACTGGGCCTAGTTTTATACTGAATTATGTAAATATTTGTTAATAAATTATTTGTAAATGTTCTTCACATAGTTGGCATATCGTGATGCATCTGTAGCATATGATAATCTATTCCAGTGTTGACCTTTGAATATGGCTGTTATTAGAAATGCTACAAATCAATTTATAAATACTCATTCTGTATTGTATGCTATTTTTATTAGTTTTTTCTTCTCTTATTAAAAACATAATTCTTAATTATATTTGCCATTGGAAGTGTAACGCATACAATGGATTGGTTTCCGACATGATTTGTAATAAAGTATTACCCCAATGTTTTACGTGAATTAAATGTAATATCGTGATGATGATGGGGCATCGTGGGTGATTCAAAATAACAAATAAAAGTTTATTTATTCATTTAAACTAACGGAAATATGTTCATTATGATTTGAATTCGAACTGGAGGTGTTAGATCGAGAATTACTGTGCTATGTATATAGATACACAAAAATTCCACTATGTGTCACCAGAGTGATTATGAGCCCTCGTTCAGGCACCTGGGACCTTTTCACTAGTTTCGTGACATGTCTAGATGGCATCTAGATGGTGTGTCCGGTTTCATGAGAACTAGACATTAGACTTCGTTTTGTCCGTTCTTGCTTGCACTGTTGGTGCCGCTTTTCATGTCTGTCTAACACTTTTGTCACGAAAAATTGTAAGAGGGCTTTCACGAAAAATTGGGTAATATCTTGGAACTAGTGAAACGGGTCCCAGGTCTACCCTAAACTGTCCTCCGAGCTGATTTTGTTCTGGGTATCACTCAAAGGAAAGTATGGACGAGGATTTCTCTCGCTATGGACGACACACGTATCCAAAAGTGATTGGCGAGCTCTTGTGGAATGTGTTATCCGAGGAGGTATCCTTCGTCGGGCCTGTCATCCCCTATGAGGATTAGAAATTAAACGACCCCAGGTCCTGTGCAACAACCTCTTACCTCAACCATCATTTCTGATATCCTAACGTTAATGCAACTCCAACCACATCCTCCAAATCACGTATAAAGATGATTTAAAGCAATTAGGCTGTGTTAATGATTTCTGAAAGCTAGGCTCCACCCCACGCTTGCTCTGTGCATGGCGGCAAAATCAACAATTTCATAATTATTATGCCACATCACCTTTGTTTTGCTAAGTTATTTATACAGATAATAAAAAGTAGTGGTCCTAATATTGATCCCTGTGGTACTCCTGTATCAATTTGAGTCCAGGGGGATAGGTGAACTAAGACGCTATGGTGTTACTCCAGGGTAAATAAAAGTTGGATAAAAGCCAAAAAAACTGCCGACTGCGCCACTAGGTGGCTCCAAAAACGCTAGGTTGATTATAATCGAACTTCGTTTCCATTCCAGGTATATGTCTAGCTTGAGTAATCGATTTTAGGCTGCCACGATTCTTGAACCACTTATTGCTAAGCCATCCCTGTTCTTTTGACCCCACATGGACTCCCCTTCTTTGTTAGTTTATTGGCCTCGCCATGGTGATGTTTTAGAATGGGGGTGTAGTGTGTGGCTTTTTGTTGTTTTCTCATTTTATATGTTTTTAAAATTGGGACTTTAAGGTGTTATACATGGGAATGCATGCAAGAGCATACTATTCCATTTAACTATTTTCTTTAGATCAAATACTTTGAGATTTAATAAGTGGGAGTTTCTTTAGCTATGCCGTATAGGTTTAATCCACACTTGGAATATTGCTTGTGGCATTGATTGTGGTAGAGACCTCAAATTGTGCATTTCAAGAGCGTTTCATTCATCATACAAACTAAAAGTTGTCTTGAATAGGTTTATTATTTCTTATATCAATCACATATAATCTATAGTGGAAGCTCATCAATACATCAACATGGCTTATATAGGCCATTTCTCTCTTTATTATTCTCAAAACACATTCAAAAAACTTCTCTAGGGCTACCTCTTATGGCATGCAAGATTTACCAGTAAGACCTCCATCTACCGGCAGCAAAGCACCAGTTATGAAGGAAGCGGCATCAGATGCTAGGAAGAGGACTGCGTGTGCACATTCCTCCACGTTACCACAGCGATTCAGAGCGTGTTTGTCTTTCATGCCATCAAGGACCTAAAATATTGAACATACGGTATAGGTGATATCACCCAAACAAATCATACACCATAATCCTCTTTTTTTTTTATGTTAGTTTCATTATTTCAGACATATTACACCTTTTGTAAGTCTCCTTCACAGCTAGTAAATGGAATAACTAAATGTAACATTGGAATAGGTGTGCAATTTTTTCGTCGCGTTGGAATAGCGATTGCCCTTTGATGAAACCCATTCACCTTGTTCAGACGTCCTCAGGTACCACTTTTTAAAATATAAAATCAATGAGCTTGCAGAGCGAGTTGATAATTTATATCGAAAAAAACCACAAAGTTTGGTATCTATAGGATTTCCTGACATAAGAATATATCAGTATACCTATGTACCAACTCAGTGTCAATACACACCGCTCCTCGGGATATACTAATAATACTATACAACCAAGTTGTCTGGATTACTGAACTACATGGTGTCAAGATGAAATGTTATGTGCTTCCCATGTTCGGAAATGAAGAGGGGGGGGGGGGGGGGGGGAGGGTAAATGATTAGATACAGAAGGAAGGGGGATGATGGTGGTATATTTCTGGGTAGATAATGGAGACATCAAAGAAATTAATGGATAAAATAAACTAAAATAATAAAGAAAAAAGGGCGATTATGAATACTGCACATTTTTTTTCTGTGTACATCCGACTTCCATGTAGATAATGTTCATCCTGTGCCTGGGTGGATAGATGTTTTGATGCTGCATTTTATACATTTATCGTCAGAGCTTTTCAGGATAGTGAAAAAACTCTTTTTTTATTTGATCAAGATGTGTTTATTGAAACAATCCAAAGAGTTTTTTTTAAGTTTAAACAATTTAAACTGAAATTCGTTGGCAACTTTTTTAAATTGTGCCTTTAGATTAAAGCTTATATAAAGCAATTAAGCTCTCTTAATTAATCATAACGAGTAAGCCCCGCCTACAGGTTCAAATGGGAGGAGCATGGGTTATATGCTGGCCGTTGGCCATAGTAAATCGATGGCGACCTTTGCGACAGAGTCACTTATGAGTACTATACTGCCTAGTATGAAGCAGTCTGCCCTGTCTCAAAACGGGACGACCCTCTTGGTACCTTTACACGGGCATATATAAGACCAGAACCTCTGCAGGTGATCCATTCAAGCCTGACACGTAGGAGAGACCTCTACCTGCCCACACAAAGGGCTCTGTGATTACCACCTATGACAAGGAATACCAGCAGTACACTGGCCACAACATGAAAATATGGTAACTTAAACAATATACACTATATCTATTCATCTCTATATGTGTCTCTGTGTCTCTGTATCTGTAGTTTAATAGGATAGTCTTACTGCATTGTCCATGTTTTCTAACGAATTTACAAAGCCAGGTGAGAGAAAGGTGGCAGGGGCAGTGAGGCATGACAGGTCAAGGTTGTACTGGGACCTGGGATCTGTTTCACTAGTTTGTGACATATCTAGATGGTGTCTAGATGGTGTGTCCGGTTTCATAAGAACTAGACATTAGACTTGGTTCTGTCCGTTCTTGCTTGCACTGTTGGTGCCGCTTTTCATGTCTGTCTAACACTTTTGTCACGAAACTAGTGAAACAGGTCCATGATGTGTAGATTTGTCTAATTCTTATGGTTGGGGTCTGTCTTTGCCTAAGGGTAGCTACTTGTGTTGTCACGAAACTAGACAACCCCAATGTCTGTATGGTGTCACAGACATGTCACAAGACTAGTGAAACAGGTCCCAGTTTCACTAGTTTCGCGACAGAAGTGTTAGACAGACATGAAAAGCGGAACCAACAGTGAAAGCAAGAACAGACAAAACGAAGTCTAATGTCTAGTTCTTATGAAACCGGACACACCATCTAGACGGCATCTAGACATATCACGAAACTAGTGAAACAGGTCCCAGGGACCTGTCTCAGTAGTTTTTGTGACGTTGTCGCATAGCAACACGCATAGCAACACTCGTAGTCACTATGAAATTAGCAGGAAACCAGCGGGACGAAAACATAGCTGTTGTAAGTACTCGATAAGGGTTGCCATGCCTTTTAGGACTATCGTAGGCAAAAGAATGTCTATTTTTATCGACATTTGGAGGTATATAGGAATAGGGAAATCAATCCCTAGAGAAAACAGGGCAAAGTTAGTCTGTAAAGACCGGAAAAATTACTTTCTTGGGCTAAGGCCTCGGGAAGTAATCTCCTTGATCCTTACCTCGTAACCTTGACTTATTTTCGCCGGGGAGTAGGCTCCCTCTAGCTTAGGTGATTCCATCTTAACAGGGAGAGTACAATCTTTCAGGTGGTTACATCATATTAATAGTTCGTCTGTGTAGAAAACACACAATACTCACTAAGGTAGTTTTAGTTGACACAGACATTGCTATATTATAGAGTATGTGCTTTTGCTCTCAAGCACAAATGACTAATCAATGCCTTTGAGCCCATAGTCATCGTTTCTGATAACATATAAATAATGGGTAATGGCTTACTGTGGTCATACACATCATGGTAATTGAAGTATTTCTTTTAATTATTTAATGCATACCTCAGCCTGTTTCTCCGGATGCCCCTCAATGAACCCACCAGGTCTTGAGAATATAGGAGTATCAATGGCTCCTGGTCTGAAATAGTAAATAACAACTCACTATAAGGCTTCTTATAATAATATAGAAATGTTCAAAAGTACGAACATTGATTATTTATATTAAGTAAGGACATTGTCAGATTCCCAGCCATATTTAAAATACATATTTTCCTCCTGAAAGAAGGAGCATAACAAAATGTACAAAAGGACTAGGAATATAATCAAATCAGAGAAATCTTTCGCACATTATCTCTTAATGAAATATACCTCAATACCTTGTTAACATCTCTATTTCTTTCCTTTCTTAACTACAACAGCAAACCATTCCATAAAGTCAGGGGCGTACCCAGGATTTCCCTTTGAGAGGGGCACATCTCGGACTTCGTTGAATGATTGGCTTCTGGGGGCAAACCACCAGGAGCACTTAAATTTTGTATATCATACAAGCCGTATCCAGAATGTTTGATTAATTAGGCCAGTCACACACCTGAAGATAGCTGTGAATATTGCCAGGGGTCGAGTAGCAGACCCCCTATCGGTGTGGGGGTCCAGGGGGCAAAATATTAGTTTTAATTTGATAGTATACCCAAAATAAGATATTAAGCAGGAGTATACATCAAAGAAAAATGTTGTTTACGTTGTGTATATGCCGACATACAATACGGGCTTATCTGTTAGAAAAGACCAGAAAACACGGCTTTAAGTGGTCTATACACCAAGATAGATACAAACACAATATTATCATGATTTCTGTGTAGTTGACGCATGCTAATATCTGATCGGATTTTGCGGAATGTCGAATACAAAGAGAATACGATCATGCAGATAAAAATTATGGTAATGTTGTATTTATCATCCAGCATTCCAAATATAAGTAAAGTAATAAAACAATCTTCCTGTACACGTACAAATTCTAGCCCCAGCACGTTTACAACGAGGTGTTTACACCAAGTTGTAAACGTGCTACGACCAGAGTGAGGATCGAAATTTGTACGTTTACAGGCACAACATATTTCTCTTTACTATATGCCTCCAAAACAATTATGTTCTTACTTTATTTAAGTTGTTAGAGCCATTTTAAATCCGATTTGGGCACAGAACGGTCAACGTGAACCGCAATGTTCGACTTTACCGTCAAACTACGGTGGCAACAAGATTATCGCAAGCGTTTAAAAAGCTAGCATCTCATTGGTCGGTTGAATATATTTCAGCCAATCACAGCACACCTCACATTTATATACTCTCCGAACCGTAGTCTTAGCATTATACACAGCAAACATAGCGGAATGCGAAACAACGATAACGCCAACTCCGCCTATCTATCTCCTAGCACTTACTATGTTAACTTTTAGAACCAAACATCTGTTTGGAGATCGTTTTTAAACTTTCTTGCCAGCGTAACAGACCCAGTGACACTATTGCGCAGTCGGGCGGCAAACGACTCGGACCTACTGGATTTATCTTCACAAACTTTTTTCTAATAGGTAAGTTATTTAATGATTTAAATCTTCTGAATGCTCTCATTTTGATCGCTAATGTCTATCACTCTGATAAACTTTAATGAAGACGACAACAAAGTATTTCAACACAAATCCAATCTTTATTTCGGTCAAATTTGATCGACCGTTACAAAATTTCCAATTAGCAATGGCGCCTTTATCGCAATAGTCAAGTCATACATATTTACATTTTAATGTTGAAATTGAACGTTCCCCCTGAAATATTGGCACCAGAAAGAATTCCTCTGATAATGTCGTTCTGACTTAACGCGTTATTTACAGTTTGAACTTGGCGAATCTCGTGATTTCTTTCTGGTATGTACGAAGGTGGGGGAGGACGAGTAGGAACGGCCATCACCATCTCATTCTCTATATCCTGTAGAAACTCCTGCATTAGATGTTCATCCTGGAAAGAGATTTGTGTTATCGTATTAGTTATAAATATATATATTTTACAATTTCCTCTTATTCTAAATGCTATTCTAACCTATGTTAATGCTTACTGTTTCATGTTCATCCTGGACTTTCTCCCGTTTCGCTGAGGGGGGGGGGGGACGTCTTTGCTGCCCACCACTACCGGACAAGTCACTGCCATGGCACGCTCACTCACCACTATGGGCTCTGTCTGCATGGCTACGGCCGGAATCAATTCTGCACTTTCAATCGCTGGAACCTGTGATAATTATACAAGATTACAAGACCTGTCAGCGTCAACTCAATATGTGGATTTAAGTCGATGTTCTGCGTTGGATCGACGTTAATAATCTACAAGCCTGCACATAGGAGGAGTTACTTCAAACTTAGGATCACTGTGTTATAAATATATCCGAATTATTAATATTTCTACACAATACATGGATTTAAGCTGATGATCGGAGTCGGATTTATTCTCACCTCCCGTACTGCAGCTGTCGCAGGACCTGCTCCAGGTAAGCCAAACATCGATCTACCCTCGTTGAGTATTGAGAACATCTGTCGCTGCTGGTTTTCTGATGCTGTCGCATAAGCGGCGATAGACTGAATGTTTTTGTGGCCGCTTAATTGTGCGATGATTGTCGGGGGGACACCTGCGTGAACCAAATTTGTGCATGTTGTTTTACGTATGCTGTTGTTGCTGATTTTTTTTCCGGTAATCCCAGCTGTCGCAGCGGCGACTTTTAAGATTTTAGACAATTCATTTTGGCCCATTGCCATTCGGGCGTACCAGCAGTTGTTGGAGCTAGATCTTTTGTGATTTACGCACAAATAAAATGGCGCGTTTTCGCAAAGCGTATCCAAAGGCCTGTGTGACTCGTAAATCCGCAGCAGTCACAGAGGGCATCTGTCTGGGTTGATCTTATTTTCCCACTTCTTTAGGACGAACGCTTGCGAACTCATACGGTCCCCCTGACGAGTTTTGGTCACTCTTTCTCTGAAGGAGGCGACTTCGTCATTGCTCATGTCCTTCGTGATCGCTATATCTCCCCATAGCAGCTGTCGCGACTTGTGCTGTCCTCTAAATCCAAAGCTTTTCGACGTCAAATAGCATAGCGAGTTCCTCAGCCCTGTAGGGTCATCAATTGAGAACGCCCCACTATCCCAAATTCGCTCTTCCTCCTCAGCAGTTAACGCATCGCACTGAAAAATATAGTATTTATGATATTATTAAATAAGTTGTCTTCTGCTTCATTATAAATGCATTTATTATTTTTGTTTTTACTTTATACCTTTATTTTAAACCAAGAAATACATAGATTTATTAATTTTATTTTTATTTTCCTTTTACCATCGTAAATTTTCTAATATTTCTCTTAATATTTTTTTCATTTATATATATAAATATTTCTAAACAATTTATTAATCTTCACATATTTTTTTTAAATTTTTCATCAACAATATCCAGCCGAACACTAACCTTATTTGGTCTATTGCCCATTCCTTTCGATTTTAAGTCCTTTTTTCTGCTGATTATCACCTGCCGGGTAGTACAGAATTCAGAGCCCGTACTTTTGTTTTTTTTCGTAACCATTAGTCTCCAAATATCTCTGTATGCTGCTAAATATGCCTGTTAGCGAGTCAGGTTTGTATTCGCTTCCGTCTTTGTAAGCAATGTGTATAAAAAACGAACCCAGCAGTAGATTTTTTAACGTAGTGGCGTCTATCTCTTCGATTTTCCTCCTTTTATTTTTCTCCTTGGATATCCATTCACTAAAATGCCATACATCGCGAGTTGTTTTCTTTACAAACGCATTCCGTGATTTCGAATTATTTGCTACATCTGATATATATTCGCCCGTGCGATGGATTTCTTCTTGATAAATTAGTTCTGCCGCCAAATTGAATGAGTCGCCCTCCGTAGCCATTGCAAACAGACGACAACACGACGCGCTTCTCTTCGAACGACTTGGTCGCTTATTTCGGCCTTATTTTTGTAAAAATTGAAATATATCAATTTTTTTTTTTATTCATTTATAATTATTATAATATCACTTATCAATTATTATCTTTGCTTTTATGTGGTTTTCTATTGAATATTGGAGGTTATTAGCGTTTCTGACTTTATGTTTACATTTCGACAGGCTAGCTTCCGCGATGACGGTGCTTCATCGAACAGCTTCTAAGACACTCCTATATACGTGAGTTCACCCATTTATATCAATTTGTTCTTTTTTTATACGGTCTGTTTCAACATTTCAGGTGTACAATTTGTATTTCGCTCCACTTACTGCTGTCATTAATTTTAACAATAACGATTCCTTAAGCGTTATCGAATCGACGTCCATGTCGGCCATTTTTAAATATCGACGTCGTAATCATGTCTGTTGCGACCATGCAATGAACCCTAACTTACTGCACGGCTGTGCCGTACATGGTGGACAGCAGCGTGTAGTATTTACGTCACTTACGGCAGTAGGTATATAGTAAAGACAGAATCGCCGCTGATGTTCTCACGCATTATTTTGCATGCTAGGGAATGTGGCTGTCCCTATTTTACTCGGTAGCCATATGCATCTGTAGGCTCCCTATGTTAAGTATAGAGACTCCGTAGTAAGTGGATGATCAATCGATAGACTCAAAGTTGCGTTCAATGAAAATACTCAGGCTAAAATAGTGGAGTCCTATTCAGAATACACTGCATGTATTTACATTTATTTTATCACATTTATTGTTATTCCAACACTTACAAGATACAATTGATCCTGATACCACTTGGTCCGACTTCTGAAATGAAAAGAAATACAAACTTTGTGAAAAAAATATCAATATCTTAGAGGAGAAAATGACAAAGAGAGAGACCAAAAGCGATAGACATAAAGCTCATGTATCAAGTGACAATTTATAGAAACATGACTCTTCTGTCTTAATGTATGCTTAACCCTTTCTGGATGAATGATACCTGGAGGCATCACCATGCTATTAACGCACGATTCATATAGGCATCCCCGCACGAATATATAGTGCATTGAGGCATCATATATCTCTACTATTTACAAAATCGTTTTAATGATAAAGCAATATTCAGCACATCTTGAACAAAATATAGGTATGACACCATATTTAAATTAGTATTCTCATTCGAAATAAATAAAACATTTAGGATTATGTATCGTATCAATTACACACTCAAGTTAATTGATTTGGCGACTATATGCTATAGTAGTATACACTGTCACCGGCACCCGTCCTTACAGAGGTAGCTCGGCCCCAAGCACCCGTTTTTGAAAAATCATGGTCCTGAAAGTTAAAATCTTCCTTGACCTGCCATAATATTTCAGCTGTAGTTAAAGATACTTCATGATCTAGGTCTAGACAGACTATTCTATGAATCTATTTAGGACGACGTGATGGCCTCGCGACTATCGAGTAAGTGACTGGCTAAAGCGGCTGGTCCACAAAGCTGGTGCCAGCCCTGGCCGATGGCATTGTGGTTTTTGCTCATTGATGCCGGTCCATTTTGTGCATCGATGGCGATAATTTGCTCGGTGGAACAGCTCATAACGTCTTCACTGCCAGACACTGATTCATCACTGTGTCTCCAAAATGCTGTCACCTGCCCAGCATCGTATGGTCTGTTCATGGTCCCTTCCACCAAGCACATTGAAGCAGGCCAGGTGGCCGGCCATTTTGAGCACAAACATGTACAAAGCTGCCTACAAAGCATTGCCTGCCAAAATCTATTTGTCAAAATGGAATGGGTGGCTTTTGCTAGTGGCATACCCCGCAAGTGGAGACAGAAAATTCAGACAGTTTGGGTACTCTGGACAAAATTCTAGCACCAGAGTGTGCTATACAGATTCAGAAGATCAAGGCTCATCTTTATCTACCTTCATTGTTCTGTTTAACACAGAACTCAGCAGATATTTGATGAGCTCTCATCCTTCCTTTACAAATCCCAACACAGTGGCACACTGCTTTGCTCAACTCTCTGCCTTTGTGCTGGCTGAGTGGCATAGTGTAGGAAGGAGTGTTTGGGGTGCCCCCTCAAACGTGAAATTTGTGAAGCACGATCCCACCAACGTCCACCAGACAGCGCCACTCTATAAATCGATTCACCCCCTGTGGGTTCATCTCCTCGACGGCACCGGTCTGGCTGAACAGCTCCCTGGGCTAAGGCCAGATGATCTGCCGGCTAGAATTAGGTGGGTTGGTGGAACAGCTCAGAAGTTTTTCAGAGTTAGAGGTGGCCAGGCGGCAGGTCCCGGGGAGCAACGTCAGCTGGAGGCTAAAAACCCTCCTGTGTAGCGCGTATTCGGTGGATCACCCACTGTAGCAGCAACGCCTGCTGTTGTGTCCTGCTTATAAATGTTAATCATTTTCAAAGAGTTAGACTTCCATAGGTTCTCCATTGGTCAAAGAGCTCCAATGATATCGAGTGTAGGAGCTGATCCTTGGGTTCACCATGCTGGTGACGCCACCCTCCCTATGGCGGGCGTTTCTGGAACTAAATCCTGGTGTTTTTATCAGGAACTACTATACACTGTGGGTATACGGATACCTCTCTAGGGAAGTGTCTGAACCCTTCTTTGTTTGTTAGTGGTCATAAAACCTTTTTGGTTTCTTGGAATTCTTTCATACACGAAAATACACCCAAGAAAACCACACAAGGTGTGAGGATAATCTTCTGAATATATACAAGAGGAAATACAACCGAATATTCTAGGAATTTATGTTGTTCTTATTTTCTCTGACAAAGTATTATGAACTCCATTAGCAACACCAGGTCTTGGCCTGTGATATTTTGGTTTAATTTTGCTACACAATATCCATGCCATCCGTTCACATTTTCATTCATGGGTACAGTGACACACATTTCTATATATATGTGAGATCTCAAGAGACAGATTATTGCTTACCTTGTGCTATGGTCTTTGAGAAGTGGTTGAGTGCAGCCTTAGCCATTCCATATGCTAAAAGTGACGGGGCCTTCATGGAAAAAACAAGTCATAATGCTTGACAATTCCAGGATACAAATAATTTATCTATGCGGAGTTGAGATGATAATTTCTAATTGATGAATACCAGTAACTCGAAGTGTTAAATGGCAATTGCATCAGCTTGTACCTCTTAACTATTCCATCATTTCATCTCAATTACGAAAATGCAAGATCCGACATTGACTGAGTGAAAGGTATTGGCATTATGATAAAACGCAGTGAGGAAGGAAAATATCTTCAAATTTAGTATGTCCTCATTTTTCAAAAAATTTTCTTTTAGTTATACACATACCCTTATTGAATTCAGGGCCTCAAGAGTTGTGCCGAATTAGAGAGGT
The DNA here is from genome assembly GCA_950022655.1 of Alentia gelatinosa. NCBI lineage: Eukaryota > Metazoa > Annelida > Polychaeta > Phyllodocida > Polynoidae > Alentia > Alentia gelatinosa. The sequence goes on along the minus strand of OX465590.1, from coordinate 21,386,378 downwards.
CAACTGTCACTTCAGGGCACATTTTTGGTAAATGATTTATTTCTTTAATTGACACATTCATTAGAGGTACGTACATGTATTATTGAAGCTGCGCTAGAAACATTGATCACAGATCCTGAAATAGACGACACAATTAAATAGTGTCACATGGTCTGAGAAGTACTTCTAATTATACATTTATTTTAATGTCATTCAAGATGAAGACATACATGAATTCACTTGAGGCGGGTGTTAGTGGAGAACATATTATAAAGTCTAGAGACCAGCCTAAGCCAGGATTAGTGGAGTCTAGAGCCTAGCCTGAGCCAGGGTAGACCTTATGAGTAAGGGAGACAGAACTCAGATACAAAAGTTTGAATCAAGAGACATCTATGCAGGTTGAGCTTGTAAGCTCTGTGCTGAATCAACAGCCAATGAGGGATGGCCAGTCACATCCTAGTCTGTTGCACATCTCGAGGGTGGGGGGGGGGGGGGGGGGGCTCAAAATGTCATTTTTAGAGAAGCCTCCCCCAATGGACAAATCAGCAACTAGAGCAAGCTATAAGGATGGTAGGCCTAAACATGCCAATCACTACATGGTGTACTGTAAACATCAAGACAGGGAGGAACTGCTACAATTGGTGGCTGTTCCAATTCAATATTTTTTATACTAATAAATACTGACAATTTGGATGATTAACCTCTCTGCGTAGAAACCAATAAAATTGGTCACAATAGGGATCACCTACAAAGTAGTCGAAGCCTGGACTTAATATTGAGGAGGTCACTTCATGTCATGGGGGACATCATGATATGGAAGGAGCCAATAGACTCCCCACGGTACTCTATCACCACTTGGACTATGGCAGCCGTGATAATCTTATATGACCTGCTATGTTCGAATGTGTTGGTGACATACACCAGGGACCTGTTTCGCTAGTTTCGTGACATATCTGTGACACCATACAGACATTGGGGTTGTCTAGTTTCGTGACAACACAAGTAGCTGCCCCTAGGAAAACACAGACCCCAAACATAAGAATTAGACAAATCTACACATCATGGACCTTTTTCATTAGTTTTGTGACGAAAGTGTTAGACATGAAAAGCAGCACAACAGTGCAAACAAGAAAGGACAAAACAAAGTTTAATGTCTAGTTCTTATGGACACTGGACACAACAGTGTTTGGGGTCTGTCTTGTCCTAAGGGCAGCTACTTGTATTGTCAGGAAACTAGTCAACCCCATTCTGTCTGTATGGTGTCACAGACGCCATCTAGACATATCACGAAACTAGTGAAACAGGTCCCTGTTTGTAGCATGTAAAGCATGGTCAGGTGGTTCTATATAAGTATACGCGCATTTACGCGTTGGTGTATATATATATGAAATAGCTGGGGGTTTTCATGCAGTGAGAACAGCACCGTTGCACAACAGAATTATCAGATTATAATATCAATCCACTTTCTTACAAAAACACGACGTCGTCCTTACTACTCCTTATAAAGAGGCTGGCCAAGATATTACTTCATATATAACTCAATTGCCAATGACACCTAATGTCATGATTTTGAGAAACTGGTTGGATGGATAAGCAAAAATGAAGCAAAGCCAATAAAAAATCTAAATTTACCTTTGGTCTTCTTTAAGTGAGGTATTGTACGTTTAGTAAGTATGAACACAGAACGAACCAGGATGTTGAACATAGCATCCACATCGTTGAGTGTAGTATGGTCAAGGTTACCCGTCAAGTAGATTCCAGCATTATTCACCTGAATAATTGAAGGTTATTGCAAATCATCAATAATTGCTATGAGGACAACCCCCGGGTAGTTCCAGGAGGGATTACACTTACACTGTTGTCCATATGTTACTCGAGTTACATTTCTGAAATCATGTATTGACTAAAGGCCCCCACCTGAGTAGGTTGAAAACCAGACCTTGGTAAAGCCGTTTCTTAGATTGATAGATAAAGACCCAATCACATATTAGTTAAGAGAATCAAAGTAGATTGATAAATCACATAAATTGTGTCAATGATATTTGTTGGCCTTTTTTATGTTTAATCGTCATGCAGTAATGGATATTCCGTAGTATTGTGCCGACTGAGAAATATAATTTAACCTACAAGAACATCGATCTGACCAAATTGTTCCACTGCCTTGTCCACGATTTCATTGCAGCATTCTTGATGGGCTAGGTCACCAACTACACACAGCACCTGGTAAAGCACATGTATATATGTTTATATATATGTATATATGGTCGAATCCCACAAAAGTGGTGCAATTTTGACATTTTCTATAGATCATTCATGTTACAAGTAAATCTTGACAGCAGAAGCAAAAGAAAAACACATTTGATGGTATAGAGATATTGGGAAATTTGTGAGTTTTTTTTAGATCTTTAAGTCAAAAACGGATTTTTTTTTAGAAAACATGTCAGTCTGCGAAACGGTATATTTCTACTGCTCGTACATAAATGTTAAAGTAATATTCATGGGTGTTATGTAGCATCATTTAAAGCTCCAACAGTTATCTCAACAAATATGTAAAAATGTACTTTTAGAAGAGACAGGCTGGACCTTGTTACTTAAGGTGCTTAACTTTCTCTATATGTCAGTCTACGAAACGACACATTAAAATGAATATATCAATCATACTTATATTGATTAATGAGAAACATCTAAGATAAACATGGCCCCAGGTGATACCAGCATTAAAAAACTTAATTATACATATTTCTTTGATACTCTTCTACACAGCAGTAACAAAAACCCTGAAAATATAGTGCCACTTTATGTAAGCTTAAGAAACGACGACTTTTTGAAGGGCCTACTGCTTTTTTGAATATTTATGAAAATTAAGGACAATATTTACTTTGAAGCCTTTGAGTGGAGATAAGTCAGCAATATTTACTATATATTTCACATTTTCTATGCTAGGAGAAACTCATGCATGTCAAATATTGAAAATTATTTTTCCTTCAAAACTATCTGGTAAAAAACAAAATATAGGGAAAGTATGATTAAATTTGAACAAAAATAATCTCTTTTATAATATAAAGTAAACAAAATTAAATTCATTTATTCTGGAGTAAGATAGTTTTATCACAAATATCACCATTATGTCAGCCTACGAAACGGCCAGATTTACATGTTGAAACTGTCAATATATAAAGATATTCAGGTTGTTTTTGCTCCAAATCATTTAATTCTAAAGGAAATGGTTCAACAAAATGAATAAATGTTCTTTAGATCATGTAAATATTTTGTGTGCCTTATATGGCGCTTCGTAGGCTGATAAACAGTTATTTCTTAAATTGCAGATTTAAATATCTAGGCCCCTTTCTTCACCTAGTGAAAAAGAAATTTGTCACAAAATCCACAAATAATGTATTTATAAATCACATGAATTTCAAGAAAATCAAAAGACATCGAAAATTTCCAAATTTGCACCAGTTTCTTGGGATTTGACCATATATTTATCAATAATTTGATATATTACAGGAGGTGGGGTATCAAAATTCACCCTGAAATCCATGTTCAGATTTGTCAACAATATTTTGTAGAAAGTTGAATCATTTCGAATTAGGTAGCATTACTCCAAATAAAATTTAGCTAAATACAGCTGAACCAACACTTTATAGCTATAGAAATTATGGAGTATTACGTGTATTTTGCGCATCTTTTTCTGAATCTCTATTTTTAAATCATAGATTCAAAATATTCAGTAAGTATTCTGAAGCCCCACGATACTACACGGGTTCACGGTACTTGGATCCTATGGATCTCGTATTCAATATGACTGCTTTTAAGACAATGAGACACATTTTCAATCTAAATCTTATGCAGAGCAGGACACCTCAAAACATACCTCCTCTGTCTTGCTGCCCTGATCCTCACAGGCTTTAGCTGTCTTTCTCAGATTTTCTTCATTACGGCCCCCGAGAACCAACTTTGCTCTTTCTTTAGCAAAGGCTACAGCAATGCCAGCCCCTATTCCTGAGCTAGCACCTACGCAACAGGGAATATAAAAATTGCACAGCATTGACCCAAAAATCAGTGATAAAAGTTTGTGCGGTATTTATTTTGTGTTCTAATTATATATTGCTTCATTTTTTGTAAAAAAATTCATATTTTAGTTAGAAAAGAAACATGAAATATTCAGAGAATGGAATTAACTTTTGAAACGGATATAATCTGTATGGGTCGCCCTCCGTTTACAACGTCGTATCCCCAGCTCTGCATCCACCTTGTCAATACCACTTTTCTGTGGAGCGATGCCCTACAGTTGGATGCCGCACGTGATCAGTGGTAAGCCAATGTGCCTCAAACGCAATTGTATATGTTCAACCAGGTAAGAAACCAATGTTAGGCCTATTTGGAAGATTTTGCGGGTACTGCAGCAGACGTTCAGGATACCTGCCAGGTCTATGATGCTTTTGTGGGACTTGTCCAGGACTTGGGCCTAATATTGTCTGAGGAGAGATGCCAGGCACAAAACCAGATTATCACATGGTTAGGTTTTGAGATCAACACAGCTGCTAGATGGTACACATACCATGTGAAAAATCTCAAGATGTTTTGGAGAAATGTATTCTGTGGAGGAAACCGCCTAAGATGCCTCATACATGTCCCTAGCTGTGTTAACCACGCTCAACAATTTAGGGCTCACCTTTTCACCATGAAGATCAAGATTAATTGGGCAGAGATAATGCATTTAGAGAACCACCAACTAATTCCCTCACAGACAGGATCAAAGTGCGCATTTTTTCAGCGTTGTATTTTGCATCGCGAAAAGACGCCTGACAGCGATAAACTACTGCATTGATATGAGGCATCGCGAACAGCGATATTGTTTTAACCATGTGATGCCCATCGGAGGTTGCCGCGCAAAACTGTTGTGTCAAGTTAGTTTCCGCAGCTTCTCCTAACATGGTACCATGCGATACACCTGCCGCTCTCAAGGTTAAGAGTAACAAACTGTTCCCGCTACTGGGGGAAGGCGGCCGCGGATCTAACTGGGCCTGAGCTAACGTAGTATGGCTCTGGTGACCAGTGTATGCCTACCCACACCTGACCCACTTACCGTAGCGCCAAGTAGCGTCTCTCATCATGTCTTGTTCTGTTCAACCCGTTTGGATCATACAAGGAAGAACGCCAAAACGATTATCGGCGATTGTATTTGTCCTATTTTCTACTTGAATTTAAAAATAATAAATCATCGTGGTGCCCCCCATCATCTCATTTAAAACTCCTCCATTCTACCTAGTCCAGGGTGTTAAGGTATACCAATCGATTGGTTACGTTTCAGAGCTGCTAAAGTCAATTGATATGAAGCTATGCTACCATAAGTTATAAAAATTGTAAACACCAAAAAGTCCTGAATCAGAGACAACTATTGTGTCCTCTACTATTACATCAAAGATCTTTATTAGTTTTCGCTCTCAAAACAGTTTTTATGGTGAGATATAATAAACATTAATAAAATAAAATATAACTTACCTGTTATGATAACCACTTTGTTCTTAAACATCCTTGTTTTTCTTCTTATGGCACTAAAATGAGCATTCAAAACACATCAGACCCCTTTTTTGGATCAGAACGGTCCATATTTAAAGGCATATCTGTTGATTTATAAGATATTGATAATTATTTGTTCAAACTGGCTATTTATGACTTATTCTAATGCCAAATGACTAAAAAGTCAATCGGTAACCATTTTGTCATAACCCGATCGGTAAAATGGGCCTATCTGTATATGTTTGATTTATAGGGAAAATGTAATGAAAGATACAGTTTTCTTTAATTCCTTAAAAAAACGAGGACTGTGAACATGGTTTTGTTTATTCAAATGTGTTGTACTACACATTTAGTAAACTTTTGAAAGTTCAAAAAATGACATGGATTTTTCTATGTAAAAACAAACCTTTTAGAATGTCGATATATCCTATTGTAATAGTAGCACAATATTTGTCTCTAAATCAAAATTCAGTAGGGTGACCCACCGATCTTTTAGTTAAATATGTGTTCTAGAACACTTTCATTATTCTGTTATTACCGAAAATATTTTTTTTATCATTTTCGGAAATGGACATGAGTTTATATCTTCAAGGTAATTTGTTACATATGCCTTTCTTAAATAAGAACGGCTTAGTTAATTTGCTACTAATGAATACGGGGAATTCTGATGAAAACCATATGACCATCGTTTGTTTCATTCATACATCTTCTTGAATGAACTAAACCAGCAGGAATTCACATATCATAAGATATATCAGCCAGGACAATTGTCTTTATCCTAACCTAAAGACACCATAGGTTTATGGTATAGCAGTAAAATTAAAGAGACATGGAGAGCTTTATGTGGAAATGTTTTTCCCATCTGTTAGTCTGTTTGAAAGTGAAGAAAGTGAGTGTGGCAATCTAAAATGAACAATCAAAGATGCATATGGATTCCTGTGGTGAGCCTCTTCAAGTCGCGACATTGACAGGGATGACGTCATAATCTTGACCCAAAATTTCTCATCTCCTTAGCAACACAGGTTGTTGATACATTTAACAGTTTGAATAGAGGATCGACAGCTGAGTTAATGATCTTTCATGTTTTCATCTTTTATGAGTTAATGTCAAACATATTAAGCTATTCATACACTTTCAAACATTACGGTCTATTTAACTATATTGAAACCATAGTGAACTCTATTCTTTTTGTAACGCGGAAGGATCTACCACTGCAATGACGAGAATAGTGACACGATTATACTTGATTTGCCTATTTCATACAATTGGCAACTCGCGGAGTGTTTGTATATCGTATGATATTATGAAATAGGGGAGATCAGGTAGGATAGATACAGAACCGATCTCCACTATGGCCAGCTATTGCCTCTCATAATAATCCGTTACCTGGCCGTTGCGGCATAGAAATTGGTCAGACTAACTCTTGTTCAACTCTATTTAATTACACAAATAGACTAGATCTCTGATTAAGGAGAATATTTTCCGTTTTCTGACTTTAAATTCTGTTTACAATGGATTTGAAATCCGTTAACAACGGTTCTGATATCTGACCATTTGTAAACGATGGATTGTGGTTTACTGAGTCCCAATGCATTTCTCTTGGGAATTTTGTATACAATGGTTAATAAACAACGATCTTATGATATATATAAAAACTTAACAGGCTGATACGGTCGTCACCCATGGGCACCCAAGCACGAACCCACGACACAAATAGATCATCCTGAGGCCTTCGTCGCTGCCCAGCCGGTCTATGTCCGTCTATATAGCATTGAGCTGAACTAGTCTTGCAGCAGGTTGTGATGAAATACATTGTTATACTCATATCTGTGAGAAATCAATGAGCTGGGAATTATCACGTACCTCCCTGTTGCCCTGTCTCCGTTGGGACTTTCCGCTCGGTGTAACCTCAGGTAGAATCTATATGAGAGAGACCTTGCGTTATCAACCGAAGCGACACAGTGACCTGAATATCTCGCCACGGTTACAGCCCCCCCCCCCCCCTCCCGCAAATAAAAGTAGTAAAGTGTCTAATCACAGAGTTAAAGTGAGCTAAATAGCAAATCACTAAATGTACCTATACGAACACTATATACCCCTGCTGGCGGTGGAATAACTTTTGATTTCATACCAATTGAGGCTGACGTTTTCATACATTTATAGGCCGAAGTTTTTATATCGATTTTGACCGCGTAACGCCGTCTAGACCAATCAGATTGAAGTTTAGATGCGTGAAGAAAATATGCAAGATAAAGATACTCGCTAAAGGTGGACATGGCTGCCCTATTGATTAGAAGCCGTTTTTAACAATTCATGAAGGTTTGATGTACTAGGGAAACAGGTTCTGGGAGAAATAATATTGAAATTACTCGGTAAGAATCTAAAGTATCACTTAACTCGGCCCTGACCTCATTAAGGAACTGTTTAGATCCTTACCGAGTCATGTTGATATGATATTGATTTAAATCCGGACAGGTGACATGCCAATTTCATTTCGCTTTAGTTCCGCACTATTTCTCTGCACGCCCTATTTTTCTGTTTGCGCGCGTTATCGCAACCCCGTGATTACAACATAACTGTATACGCCGGGCATATAAATAAAATACTCCCTATATGTTTTCTTTGGATACTTTGTATTAGTTGGATAATAGATGTATATATATGATATATAATGTGTAGAATATTGTATCTATTGTATCAACCGCCCGTGGTTTTCGGATGTATATACATAAGACCATCGAATATTGTCAATATGCACCAGGAACGTCAAGAGAAGAAGCGTCAGAAGTATCGTTAAGTGTTAAGCCGTGGTTTCGATCAAATACACCAGGTGACGTCGCTATCGCAGCAGGTTTATGGAATGGAGGCTTCACGAGGAGAGAAACATTCATGAGCAACTAGAAGTTCAATACCCCCAAACCAATAGGGTGTACGCGTATCACTAATTAAATAATTATTTTAGTAATTGTCTTCATTTTATACATAAGTCCCCAAAGCATATTGCACATATCAAAGATCACCTTTAGAATTCAGTTAAGCCAGGGAATAGAGGAATTTCTGTAGAAATATCCAAGGAAAAGAGTAACCCCAATATAGTGGCATATTAAATTATTTGTTTAGGTCCATGGAAATCCATAAGATTCTGCTTTTCTATTATCTAATCAGTTAGGAAGTGACGACAGTTAGACGCAAAAAGCTTTATTTAGGGAGGATTGTATACATCGTCAAATTGTGTGGTAAAGGTGATAAAGTGTTTTCAACACAATCCGAAATGTGCCGTAGCTATACCTACACACATATGACATTATTGAGTGTGGAATGCTAAGATACGCTGTCTAGGTTTTCAAAAACAGATTTGTGTATACGTGTATACAATTTGCACAGATAAGAATAAAACATCAATGATTAATAGACAATGATATAAACAATCAGCAATGACATATGTAGTGTCTTCATGTAACACTATCCTCGATCTTATCAATTCCTATAGCGGCACCAATCATCTCATCCGTCCCCTGGCTCCACCCACTATCTCATCTGTCCCCCTAGTGGTACTCACCATTTCAGCTGTCCTCCTGACTCAGCACATCATCTCATCTCTCCCCTTGGCTCCAGACATCTCATCTGTCCCCCTGGCTCCACCTATCATCTGACCTGTCCCCTTAGCTGCACCGATCATCTCATCTATCCACCTAGCAGTACTCATCATCTCACCTGTCCCCCTAGTGGTATCCACCATCTTATCTGTCCTCCAGTTGTACCCACCATCTCATCTGTCCCCTAGTACCACCAACCATCTCATCTATCCTCTAGTGGTATCCATCCCCCAGCTCATATGTCCCAAAGTACCACCAACCATCCCATCTGTCCTCTAGTGGTGCCCACCATCTCATCTGTCGTCTAGCAGCACCCACTATCTCTTCTGTGACCTAGTGGCACCCACCATCAGAACTATCCTGTAGGGGCACAGATCATGTGAACTATCCCCTAGCAGCACCAACTGTTGCCCCCCCCCCCCCCATGGCACCCACCATCTTATCTGTCCCCTAGTAGCACCCATTGTATCATCTGTACCTCTCGCGTACCCACCACCTCATCTGTCCCCCTACCAGCACACATTATCGCAACTGTCTCCTAGCGGCACCCACCATCTCATCTATCCCCTAGCAGCACACATTATCTCAGCTATCCCCTAGCGGCACCCACCACCTCATCTATCCCCCAGTGGCACACATTATCTCAACTATTCCCTAGCGGCATCCACCATCTCATATATCCCCTAGTGGCACACATTATCTCAACTATTCCCTAGCGGCACCCACCATCCCGTCTGTCCAATACGCACCCTAGCGGGCGGGCTGGCTGGTTCCTGGCGGTTCTCAGGCAATCAGCGCCTTGCTTGTATACGCTGCTACTCTTCCTGGTCTCCCGCCACCACCACAACCACCATCCCCACCACCACCTGCGCTCTGTGTACACTGGTACCCTGGTTCCCTTACGTTGGCGCTACGTACGCAGCGGTACCAGCAGCAGCACCAGCAGCAGCGTCGGGCTGGCGTCTATGAGGTTGAAAGCGAGGCTGGCCCCGGTCGGCGCCAGTCAGTGAGTGTCGGTGACCGGAGTCACATCACAGCTCTACCACACAGCTAACCTAGAGCCCGCCCTGCCACCTGGTCGCTCCTCCCGGGAGCTGCTCTGTCTGTGTGTGTGTGCCCTGTACACGGGGCCCGGAGTCCCTTCTTGTCTGTGAGCATCTCTGAGCATACAAGACCCCGCGGAATGTAGGCGGAGCGGACCCCAACCCCGACGGCCGCGGGCTGGACGAGCCCTGCCGCCGCAGCCGTCCCCCCGCCAACCAGCGAGAAATTAAGGTGAGTGCCTGGTGGCCTACTGTGCCAATCTCTCTAGTACTACTGGTCTCCCTCCCTCCCTACCACTGACACCCTCACTACTAGTGTTGTATGTCTCCATCACCACCACTACCATACTCGCTACCACTGCTGTGTGTCTATCACTACCACTGGTGTGTTTGACTAACGAACGCTGTTGTGTTTTTCTCATCATCTTACCCCTGCTATTTTTGTTCCATAGGCCCAATATTGGGAACTCGCTCTCCATGCCCATACGCGTATTGCAATCTGTTCTCCATGGTCTTTATCCTGTGTGTCGCCCATTTTTTATTAGCGTGTACAGGGGTGAAATAAATACAGAAAGTAACTTGTTTTGGTCAAAGTCATTGTTCTCACAATCGTTTGAATGCTATCTGATATTCACTCGGCTGTCACCTCATTCACATGACTATGCATCAAACTCGTAGAGGGCGATGCATTTGACCAAAACTTGCTGGTTTCTTCTGTCTGCTGTCTGTCCCTACCGAATACTGTTGTGTTTTTCTCTCACTACCGCATATTTATGTTACTACTCGTGGTGTGTTTCTCTCACTACAACTTGTTTGTTTCTCTATAACTACCACTGAACATTGCGTTTTTCCACCACTACCACAGCTGTGTTTCGCTCACTACTACTGGCATTGCTGCAGCTACAACTTGTGATGATATTACCAATACGACTACCACTTCCATATACTACTAGTACTCTACTTCTGCAATTATTGGTAGATTTTCTCAAACGTACGTTACAATTACACCATTGGCATCTCTACGACTGATATTTTTAGGCATACAATATATTCACCACTACGGATATACCCTTTCCATTGTTATCATTGTACATGTCACTATTATACTACAGTTCCGACACTACAACCATGTGTTTACATCTGCTACCATTACTATTACTACCAGCAATGCAGGGGAATCTCCTTTAATCACTTGTTATACTGCAACGTACTTCTGAATCTTTCTTGCACAGGCCCTGGTCGTTTTTTTCTTTACATCTAACTGCATTTACTTCTAATTTATGGCGTCCCCTCTCTCTCTCTCTCTCTCTCTCTCTCTCTCTCTCTCTCTCTCTCTCTCTCTCTCTCTCTCTCTCTCTCTCTCTCCCCCTCCCTCCCTCTCTCGTTATACGGCAGATCTAGTATCATATAGCCATCAGATTTGCGTCTAAATATATCTCCCCCTCGTCAAGGCCACATCTACGTCTCAGAATCCCCCCGGTGTCTAGGTGCTGCAGGGCGCTGGTGGCTGCACTGCTCGACATGCTCGACTTGCACCGCTCCCTTTTAGTCAGTCAGAGCTGCTCGAAGCTCACTATGTCAGTCTCACCTGTCTTACGCATATTGACCTCTGCTCAGCTGCTCACTGTATCGTAAATAAATCATATTTTACAGTGGCAAAATATATAATGTACTGACCAGTGTGACAAGTACAGCCCGCTATGCCACCCACCATGATATTGCAATCGCGTTTCTTTTTATATAGCTGACCATAGGCTCTACCCAGAGAATTAGTTTCAGGTAATAATTGACAGGGCATGAAGTTACCCAAATTACATTTCATCAAATGGTGATTAAAGGTGAATTCTTATGAATTAGAATATTTAAATGTGTATAATGAAGGGAGAACAGGCCAGTCTCATATTCACTCTAAAATACGTCTCTCCCACCTAATGGCGTTGGGGGAAGTATTTGTAACAAATCAAGTAGGTGGAATTCACAAAATAAAAAGAGACGCAGTGATATCTTTTGTAAGCGGTTGTTATTGAACCGAAGGGTACACTGGTGATAGATGGTGAGTATCAAGGGCTATCACAATTATCTGACGTCCAGTCTGTTCTCCCACTATCTCATACACTTGGGCACCTACATCATCCCTATGCTTACTAACCTCTGCCGTCTATATCTATAGATTATGTATAACACTCTGTGCCGCACAGCATGTGTGGGTACCATACAATACATATATGTATTGTTATATTCATACAATAATTGCACTACATAGCCAAAGCTATGTTTATCCATTTTCTCAGAATATCTAATCCATCGTGATATCACGATTCGAAATTATGTGTCGGCTTGTGTCTCACTCCCACACACACTGGTCATTGTTTTGTCCGTCGGCCTCTTATTCCAACACACCTCTGTCGTGTCAGCTGGCCTCTCACTCGTTCTACACCAAAGGCGCTGTAATACCGAACTGTTTCATGAGGACTTTCTTCTGCCTCTCTGTGGTCGACGTGCACTATTGATCGCTGCCTGTGTTTATTCTCAGAGTGGTTATTCTGATCAGAGCACACAGGTCGTCAGTCTGCGGTGTTTCTTACCCGGTTAACAAATGACATGGGGAACAAATATTATAGGCAAACCGAGTCCTGGTCGGGGAATTCTGAAATCCCCCCCCCCCCCCCCCCCACACACACACACAGAATGTTTTCCTTCATCATTGCTTACTTAAGAATTATATAAATCTATCATATTTCTCACTTGGAAACATGTACATTCGATGGTCATTACGAGCGACCTTTGGCCACCTTTATTTACATTTCACGCCCCATGCTGCCTGATCAGTATCTCTGATTGGCTGATAATGTGTCACGTGGCCACAAGTCATGTGCCATACGACCACAAGCACCCGAAAGAAGTTAATATTGTATTCATCATTCAACATTGCAAATTCAAGGGAAAGACGAAGTAGCCGCTGATCTTCTTACGCACTACTTTGCAGGGTAACGACAATTTTTTCCGTATTCCCCTCGGAGAACACGGCTTCCAGTATTTTACCGAGTAGCGACCTGTAGGCTCTAGAGATTTAGTATGGATGATAAATAGACAATGATGGACAGACGGCCTTAAATCACGAGGGGCTAACGCTTAGTTATACATGAGCATTATCGAGTGTATTACGACGGCAACCTCCAGTGGTTTACAGAGTCGCCTATCCACACAACCATCGTTTGTTTTATTATCATTAAACTTCTCGAGTAAGTCAAACCCAAGAATTGCTATATTCTATTTTATATCATTAGATGTTTTTTGGCTCCATAGCAAAAAGAGACTTTCTCCTGTAAATAATGGCTTTGTGGTCATAGTACTTTTAATCCGTATGCAATGGTCATCACATCTTGACTGTTATAAAACAATGAGTCGTGGTTTACTGAGTCTCCTTACAATTTTCATACGGATTTTGTATACGATGGATAACAGGAAGAGTAGCGATCATTAGTCACATACACATAGAGTTACTGAGTGACTGTTAGCTTTGGAGATTACGAAATCCTTACACTAGATCGGCTTACAAATTTTTTACACTTTTTAGCTACTACCGTGCTACTATATGCATTTGTGGACTCCCTACGAAACGTATGGAGCACATGGAGGTCGCTACCCGGAGATCCCAGAGAAATAGTCCCCATAAAAGTATCAGGTTAACTAAAACTAAACTCGAAGACAATGTCCTGAAAAGTTATTATGATTTGAATCAATTAAGACTGATAAAATTGTCTAATTCTTTAACATAAGTTAAAGACCTAATATACTTTACCTGAGTATACAGAGTGAGGGAAATCTATATGGACTGCGTAAATCCAACCAGATTATTACCATGCATGACAGTGCTGTGGTCTTAAGGTGTAATTTCAAATCGAAGCTTATCGAACGTGTAGTCAACTTCTATGTTTGTTCATTCTAGTCATGTAGGTGGGTAATAGATACAATAACGAGTCGTTTTGTTTGCGAATTTCTGTCATCCCCTCGTACTTGCATGGTTAGTGTGCCTAAATTAAATCTGGTTTGAGTGGTTTTGGTCAGAAATATTCCCCGAGTTTGAAGAAGGAGGTCAATATTTCCGACCAAAGACAACCAAGAACAGATGCAATTCAGGCACAGTCTCCTTACTGTCATATACCTAGAAATTATTTCGTCTCGGAATGCGTACTCCTGGCCAGTGTCCGTTAGGCGGGGTTCTACTGTATACCATAAGCTCCATAATAATGATAATAATATTACTACTCGACAACTATTCAGAAACTACGGCCACTTTTACTCAAATCCAGTCATTATTGTGTATACATGTAGTGACACATCCACTATGACCTAATGAGTAATCACCCGTGTAATCTACTGTAACAGCCATGATAAGTACACATAATGGACGAGAGTATGGATACAAGGAAGCAGAGTACACAGCAGTCAGTGCGGACAGGTCAACTCCGTCTAGTGGAAGGCCAATCTTTTGACATTGGACGGATATTAAATTTAAAATGTCATGTCTTTCCATAGACATACTGTTACATCAGTAAAATATGAATATGTACACAAGGTTAACTTATCATATCAAAATCGCATAACCGTCTCTAGACCCTGATTATCCACATGTCTATATATAGGCTGTCCTTGTGTCTAAACACAAGCTACGTCCACCATAGGACCTCTATATGTCACGCCGCCTATCAATAAGTTCTCTATACATCATAACGCCTATAACGTCTATATAGATCCATAGGCCCTCTATATATCATGGTACTTATCTATTGGCACTCTATATTTAATATGACGCCTATCCATAGGCTCTCTATATATCATGGTGCCTATCTATAGGCACTCTATATTTAATATGACGCCTATCCATAGGCCCTCTATATATCATGACGCCTATCCATAGGCTCTCTATATATCATGGTGCCTATCTATAGGCACTCTATATTTAATATGACGCCTATCCATAGGCCCTCTATATATCATGACGCCTATCTATAGACCCTCAATATATCGCCCATCCATAGCCATATAAAGCCCATCCATAGCCTCTCCATGCATATAACGCCTATAAATAGGCTCACTCTGTGCATATTATCGGAGATTCACCCGGGAATGAAGTCATGGATTCTCCTCAGAGCACAGCCCACTACATGACCACAACAGAATAGTTCTCCAACACGACACCAGGTCGCGCTGACACTCACCGTCAATAGTCGGCATCACGTGGTCCCCACTACGTTAATAGGCGCGTAACAAGGCGCGTAACGGGCCTAACGTGCTGACAATAGCCGGGGGCGCGTTACATAAACATGTCCTGCACGTGCATGTGGGCGAACAAGAGGAGAAACACCCTCCAGTGGATCCCTACTCCTCCATCCGAGGACTGTCCATAAGTAGTATGTAGAACAGGGTCTTTGAATGAGGCACACATCTCACTTCTATAGTGTGGCTCTTTCTCTGTAGTGTAAGCCTGTCCTGTGTAGTATATAAAACTGGGGCTTTGGAAAAGGCGCATAACCCACTCCTTCTGTTAGGGTTTCCGACCATTTGTTATAAAGACTGTGTTTCTATTTTTGTATCAGAATGTCAGTTTCTCCCGTCAGTAGTAGCTTAGCATACATTGATTTAGAGTTATTTAAAGAAGAGAAATGGCCCTATATTGGCAGCTACTTTGCTATGTTTAGTGAGAGGCAGGCCGACAAAGAGAATGCATAGGTTTAGATGTACTGTATAAACGAAAGCCTGTACAGTAAGCAATATCGCTAAACTGGTACATATAGCACTGCAGGATCTGATAGGTTTACTAAAACATCAACCCTGTCGTTAGCACACGCATTGACCGTGTATACGTATACAGATGCGGGCGTAATGATGGCGCAAATATGAGGGCTTCGTTGACCCCAAAGGAAACATATACATAGGCGTAATAAAGTAAACAGAAATGATCTCAAAACTTCGTCCTGTGTGGACAACTTTTGTTCTAACCATATCTCACCCATAATACCTGATTTTTTGTGATTCTTGTAACTTTTGAATCCTAAGAGGAAAATTAAAGCCTGGTACACACCAAGCGAGAAACGGCATCAATCTCCGGAATCGCCAACACAAAATGTTGTGGATGTGAGCTATTATTTTATACTTTCCCTGATTATTGCCTCAGAGAGGCTGACTTATTCGTGTGAGATATTACAGTGTACTATGAATATTCATAGACCTTCGGCCATGGGTATATAAAAATATACTAAAACTTCACTGATGAATTATATAGTACGCAACACTCAAATTCCAGGCTCAGATTCGTGGTCCTCAGTACATGAGGCCAAAGACCGCCAATAATGGTTTTAAGGAACAATACAAAATGTGGTCAGAATACCGAGTCATGGGTGTACAACTAACATTGATGAGGCTGAGTGTTCTTTTATGTGACGGTTTACTCTGGCAACTGGCGGTGTGACACCTCCTCTAGCGGTAAAACGTAATTAATGCCCACTGCTTATAGCCGTACTAATTACTCAGAGGCGAAGGGAAAGGTGGAGACACTAAACCGGTCCACAGAGCACATCCAAGAGGTGAATAAATAAAAGGCTGACTTGTAAATGAATGAGAGCAGGAGGCCAACACTAGAATGGTGCTTGTATTGTTTCGCGGCAAGTTTGTAAACTGCTTAAAAGCACTGTAGACAGGTCGAGGGTCCCCTTGTCGTACCGAAACTAGGTGACCAATGTTTGATAAAATAGATAAAAAATACATCATAATCCCAGATACATTGTGCTGTGTAATATCTATTTCATTGACAAGCCTTATTTCATATCATAACCTTACTTCATTGCCCCCTATAGTATTTTCTACTGCATATATTCTGATACATAAAAAAGGAGAAAACGTGCGGTTAAAAAAGGACGATAAATAGTGAAAGCTGAAGAGACAGTGAACGCTTTGCCATAGCCGACAACACAATTTGTACCACGGAAAGGATCGACTTGAAAGCAGGCTGCATGCAGAGACTGTCTGCCCGAGAGCACCCGACAGCACTGCTGAGGCCCGTATAGGTCAATAGGGTTCAGACTCAGGGCGAAAATTCACTGACGTCTAAGCGGTTTTGTATGCAGACGTTCCCCTATTATCGCTAACCGCGCTGTGGTTGTCACTCTCCTAGCGTAGATTCTGCACCTTGCTTCCTACGCCCTCTTTATATCTTTGAACCATCCTGCCCGTTTTGCGAAAATCTGTTCCATAAGGCAGTTTTCCATATATCATAAATTCTGTGCACTTTCAAGGTTGCCTGATGTTTTACTTGTAAAGATGAGATGCACATATCAACATAGTAAATACAATGCACCCATTCCTATTATTCATTGCATGATTTTGTTTTGTCTGCAAGACACACGTGTTCATTGAAATTGTCGATTCACACTATACAGTGATTAGACCTGAAGGAGAAATGTCTGGATTTTCTGCAAAGTTCATTTAACACTTAACGTTTCCCCCAATTCATAGAACATGAGTGGTTTAACATTCATAACTTTTGACAGTGAAACTGTTTTTAATCCCAAATGCAGTTTCTATATGTAGCGGCACTGGTTTGAAGCAGAGATTAGTTGAGGCAGGCGCCACCGAAGATCTAGGAGGAGATTGGTGGGGTGTAGAGCGATAGACCTATAGCCTTTTCCCGCTAGGTCTAAAGTGATACTGCATTCATAGGTACACGGCAGAGTTGGCCCAACATCTCCATAGCAACGTATTCTTAAGCATTAGAGGAATGAGTCTATGAGCGGATACGTTTTTTATACCGGTTTTGGAGCATCGTCAGAGGAAATACAGTGATTGCATTTTCTTACCCAACTTATACGGAGTCTCTATTCTAAACCTATATAACATACAGATCGCTACTGAGAAGAATACAAAAAGCCGTATTCTACTGAGTAGAATACGGCATTTTCTGCCACCTTACGGGCACTAAGAACTAGTAAACAATGCACAATGCGGTGTAAACGATGCATGGTGCTAACGTCGAGTTTCCAATCATTTACAAGATTTTGTTTCTAACAAAAAATACGCGGAGAATACGACCGTGCATATCAAAGTCATGGTAATATTGTGCATGTTTTCTATGGTATTTCAGATCTGATTCGATGGACTACACATATATTACCTCAATAATACTTCAGATATGGTCTAGATAACACAGCAAACACCACAAGCGGCTGTACAATAACATATTGGCGGGCATGGACATCACATACCTACCGTGATCAGTGGCAAAACTGGGACAAATATCAATTATCAAGTTCATACAGCCCAGACTCGTTATCATAATATCCTACATTGTCCCAACAGTCATATATCTTGAAAATAACAGCCCTGTGTTCACACCCACCATGCGTGGAATTGCATTGATGTGAAGCTTCACTGACCAGTGTTTGACTGAGTGAGGGGCGGACTAACCTACATATCGCCAGCTTGCTCTGAATGGTAAAACCCCAATTTACACAACTATAACATAGATGGAGATGTGTACACATAGTAATACACGATCGTTAGCGAGTTTATCATGATGCCAACCTTGAGTGGTTTACAGAGCCAACAGTCCACACACAAATCATTTGTTATATTCATTGCTCATTTTCTCCAATAAATCTAACCCAGCAATCGCCGTATTATAGGGTGTATCATTAGGGACTATATTTCTTTGCTCTCTAGTACAAATCGGCTATTTTTTCCCTAAACAATGGTTCTGAAGCCGTAATCAATAGGTTCAAAAATGTATTCAATGGTAATGGTTTCCTACAACATAGAAACAAAGGGTTCACTGTGCCCTCGTACATTTTCAAGGAGTACTTTTTAATTGATGATGGATGATAAAGCCCATGATGAGATGGGAGGGCTAGGTTTACAGGTCGAGGGTCCCCTGGAGCACTTTGCAATACATACCATACAATAACTTTTTTCTTGCTGATTATGTGAAATTAAGGCCTGCTGATTAAACTTTTGAGCATTTTGAGATATCCAAGATGGCCAGCAGTATGTCCGGCAAAACATTATGTCCCATAACTTGTTCAGAAATTGGGATGAAATGTTCCAATATAATTTTTATAAGGTTTCCAATGTCTACGCATCATTTTATGTGGTTTCCGAGTTCCTAAGGTCAGTTGTCTATTTGATATGTTACTTTGGCATTCATAAATTCCGGATATTGTTTATCAAACCTTCCAAATCACAATTAAGGTCCCCTCTGCCATTCCATTAAAATAAGATAACAAAAATTCGTCAGTGTGGGTTCTTGGAACAGTATCTATGAGGGAATATTTCCGTAGGGTTCTGTCACAGACGAGGTCATAGAACAGAACATATGCAGACACTCCAAGTGTTGCCTCGCGCAAAGCAAATTCTCCCGCTGTACGGCAAAGGCAAATATGCTTAAGCTGGTAGGCGGCTTGGCTCTTCCTCCACTTCATCTCGAGCGGCGAGTGGAACCAGCACAGAGTGTTTACAAAAAGCCCTGCCTGCGTTCCGTCATTGGCACTATTTCCCGTCGGCAGAGGAGTACACACAGCGCATTAATTTCAATTGGGACTTGCAGGTTATCCGGCCTAGCGATGGGATGTGTAGTAAATGGATGAGGACAGAGCTTCTTGAACCCAGCAATGACTTGTAGTTCAAACACTTCAGTAGTGTTTTTGTAGTGGTTTACCATGAATAAGACGATCTAGGGATGTCTGAATTATGAGAGGTTTTTTCTAATGCCATTTCCGAAGAGTTTGGTTTCCTCCCATTTTTGTTTCGTACTACAACCTGCCATGAAAAAAAGATGTAAAACGAATACTAGTCCACTTCGGGTAATATCGTAAAACGCGCTTCAGTCTTGAGATCATTTACAACTCCCTTTTAAATAAATAACCCTTGTTCTGTATAATAAAATATAGAAGTGTTATACTGCACATAGCTATGCATTTATGGGGTGAGTCATTAGCTAATATGTTATGCTTACCATCATAGATAAGCTGTACGTATTCTATTGGTGCTGGAGGAATCATTGTCTTTAGATCCATTGGTGTTATATTTCTTGGCATCTGAAACGATCTGACAGGTTCCATGATTTAGCACCCCTATAATAAGGACTATCAACAACTACTGCGCTACATGTACGGTTGATTTCTAAAATAATTCTGGTCATCTGGTTGCCCGACATGCCTGGGGCCCGTTAAATAATCTAGGATCGTACATGAAGACCTATTTCTGTACTTTGTACAGTGATTATCGTTTGATAATATTCATGTCTTTTGGCTAAGACAGTATTAGCTGTCCATAAGGTCGTCCATAAGTATTGACTATAAAGTTGACCCTAACGTCCCTGGGCCTTTATGGCATAGACCCTATTGAGGTATCCCATAATTCAGTCTATTCACAAGTTCCGATTTTCGCTGATTACCGACGTGGTATGGTGATAGACCCTTACCCGTAACCCAGAATTAATGCAGTTTAACGGTTTTCAGAGATCTTCAAATTGAAATTCTGATGCCAGAAATGGAAATTTCAGATAATTCTACATAGAAACCCGAAATTATATTCAGTTTCTCCAATTATTAATAAGAAAACTGTGGTTCATGTTGTCGTAGTGTGCCAAGTCTATCGGGAGCGGAACTTTGCTTTACCCGGGGCGATAATCGGGAGTTTAGTAACCTCTGGAGGCTCTATACAGAAAAGGATCTTCATGTATAGTCTTAGCTTATCAAACCGACCCCTGATCTATTTATAACCTGCTAGAAACTGGTTAAAGGCCACTGGCCGACGATAACGGCACTGATTTATGTGTTCTCCTAAAAGTTGGTCGGTGGTGGCCAACGACTGCACGTCGTTATCTAAACATTGGTGAGGGTGCTTGGAAGGCCTTTATTTCATCCGTATTTGACAGGCCCATACCGCCTGAACTGTTATCCAAACATAATATTCATCACAGGTGATTTCAAACCCCTTTGATTCTGTCGGTCGTTGACCAAGTCAGTCGGTGGTGGCCTCTGTCTGGAGGCAGTATAACCTAAAGATGGATCGATGGTTCCCAACTGCAAATCAGTGTTGAATAGTCGGCGCGAATCGCCAGGCTTGGGTGTGACCTAGTGACAGTGTTATTGTCCTGCCTCCATCCCATTGTGTAGGACCGGGCACTGATAGTGCTCACAGACTAGTGACGTGCTCCATTGTCTGCACCTTACGTCACAATGTCCACACTGAACTCACGGGTAATACTATCGGTAGATATAGCTAGCGTGGCTGAAATGAATCTGTTCTGTGTTGTTTTGTGTCAGAAATATTCACCGAGTTCGAAGAACGAAGTGAATACTTCTGACCAAGACAGCAAGAAATAGATGTGATTCAGACACACTCACTATGTCTCAATTGTTATCGTCATCTTACTATCATCATGATTGTTGTTGTTATTATCATTACTAAATATCTTGAAATCATTAGAAACGGCATTTTGTAGGACTATAATTCATACACGTTGTACAGAACGGAGTCCTTACAGCAGGCCAGTTAGTGTGTGACATTCGTGCACAGGTATGATAAATTAGGAAAACTGGCTTGGCCCTGTATCTGGTAATTTTCACACACTCTTATCATTATAAAGAAAACCCTGACCATGCTGTACAAGCTACAAAATTAGATGATAATATGGTTCGTACAGAACGAGGCGATTACGGCGAGTTCCGTACGAACCGTAACGAAACGTAAGTTATAATTAAGTTTGTAGCTTGTACAATCATGGTGGGTTGTTCTACACTTATTATCTACCCGAAATCAATTAAATAGTTAACTTAATTAGCTGCTGACAGGCGAGAAGCGTGTATATGAGTACAGATGTCCTACAGCTAGACAGATCCAAACGCATAGGCAGTTTTCCAATTATTATACATATTCAAATGTATAGAATTACTACTAAATATCCCACCATAAATTGGTTTCGAAACTACTTCAAGGTCGGTCAGTGTAACATTGTATGGCACGCTGTTCCGTACACAACGCAGGTAGGAGCCGTATGTGACTATCAACAATACGTGTACGTGTGTATACACTGGTCTATATAACTATAGAGGGGACTGGTGAGAGGAAAAATGTCAAAATGTCATTTTAGAGTTGCACATTCAGCATAATAGAAATAGCCCCGATAGACGGCTGGTTCGACGGGTGTGGCCTGAAGTCGCTTGCACTGCCCAGGCTTCTGTAATACTAATTTATACTGAAACTAGCTCACTGTTTTCATACGTCGAAATACGTGGCAAAAATGTCCTGAACATATTTATTGATCGTTGGACATCGAACAAATATTTGGTCATCATGTGGAAACATAGTGGATGCTTTGGAGTCAACCAATTATAAGCAGGGATAAAATCTCAAGGAAACCCCCGACCGACCTTTGTAAGTGAACGTAAGTGTATTTATAATCGGTGCCCATTTCGATTGAAGCGCCGTATATTACTGCCGTTCCATTTGCCAATTAATGCCATTGATTGTACCATTTAGCACCACCGACCGATTGCTGGTCAAATAATCGTCAGGTGGAATTGACAATAAAAATCACAAGTCAACGATTTAGGTCTAAAACATTACATAATATGGCACCACAACGACTTTCTTGGTCACAGATCAAATATCTCCGGGTTGAAATAATAGATGCTGGAATGAAATTGACTTAGAGCAAATACTCAGTAACATTGAGTCGTCGGGTGGAAACAGTGGGTGTATTTTGAAGTTTCAAGGCGCTTTCTGTTTGTCTGTATTTCTTCTGTTTATACTTACTGATATTTTATTTGAAATGCATAATAATCGGTCGGCGGTGCCAGATTCTTGAATCTGTGCGCTAAATCGGTAGCAGTAAATTCGGTCTCCTGGGTCTTGAAAAGACGGTCAGGTCTTGAGTGGAAGCATCAAGGATTGGTTTCAGATTGAACCAATCTCCCTCAAATTGATGTAACCTGTCACTGACTTTTTACACAAATTGATTTCTTGCTTTCCATAGAGGTGTGATAAAGAGGAGAATAATGGCCCAATAACCTAGAGTTGGCAGGACTTTAAATCATTTTCAGCTGACGTGTCACTACTACTTTCGAGCCGTTGGCAGATTCTATAAATAGGCGATTGTTGTGCTAGCGTCAGAACCAGAGCAGTAATGGCAATTCTCTATCTATATAAATCATGATTAATTGGTTACTCATGGGCTTTGCTCAGGGGTAGTCATTGCTCCCCCCGGTGTCCCCCTCTACCGCGCCTCACGGGCGCCCCTCCTGCCCCCTCGCGGCTTTCACTCATACTACGCAGTCACGTGGTACAGCCCGGTCCAGACCCCGGTCTCACTTCTCCTTCACCCGCCCTGCAGTACGCACGTACTACAGTACCTTTTTCGTTCTTGGCCACGTGCTTCGCCTCATACTCCCCGAGTAAAGGCTAGCACCCCCATACACGCGATACGGTATAGTGAACGGAGAAATGGGTCCCACGACGAGGAGTACCCCGATGCCTAGCACATCGAAGCCGACGGAATCCGCGGCGGAGTCGGAGGCCACTCTCCAGGAGACGGCCGAGTCCGCCAACGAGAACATCGAGTCGGTCTCGGACAGCGGGCGCACGGTAAAGACGGCTAGGATATCGAAGCTCGAGTCCAACATGGAGAAAATGGGTAGGACGATGGATAGCATGTTTCAGACGATGCAGGCCATGGCACGCCAACGGTCGCCGACGAGGGCTACACAGCCGACGGTACGAGAGGCACGCTCCACGGCCGAGGATCGGACAAGAGACTGGGCCCAGGACCAGACATCGAGGCTACCCGCACCCAGACAACTCAGGGAACGCTACCTGAGCGAGGACCTGCTCCAGCGAGAGATCGACCGCGAGGGCATTCGTCATGACCGCACGGCCGGTAGGTTCTCATCTGATTTGACCGTACATAAACTGATATCTAAGCCGTATATGTATGTGGAACGTGAGGGCCTGTATACCATGTCCCAAAAGCTCGAGGTTAGGGGAAGCCTGGCCCCCATGGAGTACGTGAGCGCGTTCTTACTGATGATGGAGGACGAGCGGGCGATACCCGAGGGCGACCGCCGAGACATGTACAGGCACCTCTCGCAGGTAACGGTCGACGCCCAGACACGGCCGTGGCCCGCGGTTAGGAGGTGGTCTAACTACATCTTCGATCAGGTTGAGGCCGGCCGTGTGTACTGGTCGGACCACGTGCGCATTCAAGACGAACGCGTACGCATAGCCATGACGGCCGCCACCAGCGCCCCTAACGGTCAAGACGGAGGAAGGGACGGAGCCCGAGAGCTCCCCTGCCGGGCGTACAACTCGGAGCGAGGTTGTCGCCTGCGGAACGGACATCAGGACGGGCAAATCAAATGGGTTCATGTTTGTTCGTTCTGCGATTCGGTGGGGCGGATGTGCACGCACTCTATACACGCGTGCAACAGGAAACTCGTGTACGGTGCGGGTTATGACAACGCTGCACCAACATCCGCACCCGCCCCACGGAGGACGCCGCACGCCGGACACACGGTCCGCCCCACCGAACTAGGAGTGCAGAAACAACACGCAACGGCTTCAAAAAACGGGCCGGACGCGCCCCGCGAGTGAGCGTGGCGCGAGACGCACCCCTCGGCCTCGGTACGAGTGCACTCGGCGAGGGGTACACGATCAAAGAGTGCAGGAGTGATGACGTCACCCCCCCACGTGACAACAACACCGCGTGCCGCGCACGTGGGGGGAAGCACAGAGCGTGCGGCCCCGCCCACCAAGGAATACACTCCCGCCTGTGGTAGTGTTGGCGGGGAGGAGGAGCAATTGGCTCGGCAATTGCCCCGGGAGGACGGCCGCGAATCCACTCCCATCGACTTCGCTGCCGTGAGAAAATTCTGCGAGACCGGGATCCCGGTCCCCGGAGTCCGGACCGACCCCGAGGCGTTCGCCGGACATAGGAGGGATAACTGGCCGCAGTTCGCGGCCCACGGGCCGCCGGACCACGCCCACATCTACGATGTCGTGAGGCGCACGGGCCTACCCAACGCCCTCGGGGCCCGTATCGAGATCCCCACGGACCTCAACATCCCGGTCTGGATACGATACCTCGCCGGGATCCCCGGCAAGGAGGAGTTGACCGATTTCATCAGGTTCGGCTTCCCACTGGGTTACGCCGGGCCGGTCAGCGATACCTGCGGGGTACCCAACCACCCCAGTGCAACGGGGTACCCGGAGCAGGTCGATAAATTCATCAGGAAGGAGAAGGGGTACAGCAACCTCATGGGGCCGTTCGAGGCCCCCCCTTTCCTACCCTGGTGTCACGTGTCGCCTCTAATGACACGGGAGAAGAGAGGCACCACCGATCGCCGAGTGATAACCGATATGACGTACCCCAAGGAGGACAGTGTCAACGGTTATATCGTGAAGAACTCGGTCTACGGCGAGGAACGGGAGCATGGCCTCCCGACCGTGGATGGGTTCGTCGGCCGCCTGGTGGCCTCGGGGCCCGGGAGTTTCATGTCCACCATCGATATCTCCCGGGCGTACAAGAACTTCCGGTGCGACCCCCTCGACTGGCCGTTGCTCTGTTTTGCGTGGGGGGAGGCATTCTACTGTGATACGGCGATGCCCTTTGGTGCCCGTGCCTCCTCCTACCACATGCAGTGTGTAGCAGATGCAATAGTTAAGATCCTCAGCCAGAAGGGGGTCGAGGCCGCCATGTACCTGGACGACCTCATCATCCTCTCGCCCGACGAGGAAAAGGCGGCCTCGGACTTCGCCATAGCCCGAGGGCTCTTTGAGGAACTGGGCCTCCCCGAGGCCCGAGAAAAGGCTCAGCCCCCCAGCCAGGTGGTCACGTGGCTCGGCATCGTGATCAACTCGATGGACATGTCGCTCTCCGTCCCCGAGGACAAGCTACACGAGGTCAGGGAGCACGTGAGGGCGGTCGCCCAGAAACGATCGCTGACCAAACGCCAGCTCCAATCCATACTGGGGCGCGTGTTACATGTAGCCAAGTGTATCCGGCCGGCACGCCCCTTTGTGAGTAAACTGCTCGAGGCCCTCCGGGGGATGGCCGGGTACTACATCAACATAAACTCCGAGATGCGGCAGGACCTCGAGTGGTTCCTGCGCTTTGCCGACGGTTGGAACGGCCACGCCCTCATCCCGCGAGGCCCCCCGACCAAGTGCCTGATCGTGGATGCGTGCCTGTCCGGCGTCGGGGGCACAGACGGTACGTACTCGTACTCCGGCCGGGTCTGTCCCGTGAACGACCCTGTTACCTGCATCGCGGAGCTCGAGGCCCTCAACACGGTATACGCGATGTGCACGTTCTTAACCGACCGTGACCGTGGCACCCGGGTGGAAGTCTACTGCGATAATATGGGCACCGTCCAGGCACTCCGGTCGGGACGCGCCCGGAACCCCGTCCTGGCCGAGTGTGCCCGTCAAGCCTGGATGGTGCAGGCCAGACTACAGGTAGACTTCGTGTACACACACGTCCCGGGTGCCCTCAATACCGTGGCCGACGCGCTCAGCCGGGCACACCTAACCTCGAGGGACTTTGATACGGCCTCTAGGTACATAAAATTCCATTCCCTAGTCGAGGTCATGCCATGTACTCACGTCTCGTTCAACCCTGTGTTACGTCTCACCTGCAGATCCGGCGCTACGATCGCTCCAGACGAGGGCATCTGCTCGGCAATGCGAGGCGCGTGCCCCCGGAACGGTCGCGAACCAGCGCAGCGCCGTCGCGACCTACCTCGCATTCTGCCGCCGGATGGGCGCCGACCCCCAGAAACCTACCGTCAGCTTTACCACGGCGTTCCTCGAATACGTCGCGGACCACGCCCCCTCGCCGGCGACGGTCGCGAACCAGCTATCCCACGTGAGGTCGCACCTGCGTCTGACGGGGGGCGACGTCGCGCCGACGGAGGATTTCAGGGTGAGACGTGCACTCGAGGCCATGAGACGCAACAAAACATACCAACCGAACGTCAAGCCGGCGGTGCCGATGGACGTCCTCAGGGCTGCCCTCGAGGCCCTCGACGAATCACCTCTACACATCATTCTGCGGGCCGCTATCCTGGTGATATTTTACGCGGCGCTGCGACAAAGCGAGGTCGCCCCACCATCTGCGACCAAGTTCGATCCGACGCGACACCTGTCACGCCGAGACGTCGTGGTCACGCCCAGACAGGTCTCGATACGCGTCAAGGCGCCCAAGAACATGCAGATGGTGGGGGAGGAAAAGACAGTCACCCTGCAAGCGTCCTCCGACCCGTCCTCGTGTCCGGTGCGGGCGGTCAGGAAGATGATCGCGGCCGCCCCCACGGCCAGCCCCGAGGACCCGTTCTTACTCCTCGCAGACGGCCAGGTAATAACGACCAGAACTCTGAGCAAGGAGTGGAAAGCGCTGCTACTCACTGCTAATCAGCCTGCCGATTACACCCTCCACAGCCTCCGGAAGGCTGCCGCCACTCAGGCATACCAGGCGGGTATGCCAGAGCTATCCATCCAGCGCTATGGCGGCTGGAGGTCTAATTCCCACCGAGATTACATCAAGGACACTGATGCCAAGGCCGTTAACCTTGCTCTCATCCGGTCCCTAAACAAACTTTCATAATTTTCTCCCACCCCCCCTCACCTTTTACTGGCTTCTTGGCATTTTTATTATATTATACAATTACGTATGTATTGTCTATACAACTCTATTGTATATCTTACTTTAATACTTTTATAATTGACATACATCATACCGTCAATTATCATTTATCTACTTTTACTTACCTTCATATTCACATTACATTTTAATATGTCGTCCAGTAAGGTCGCCATAAATATTTTACTGCATTTTACTACATAAAATTAAATAAAATTTTATACTCCCAGCTACTGCTTCTCTACTTTCATCCGGGGTTAGGGTAATGGGTTACTCATGGGCTTTGCTCAGGGGTAGTCATTGCTCCCCCCGGTGTCCCCCTCTACCGCGCCTCACGGGCGCCCCTCCTGCCCCCTCGCGGCTTTCACTCATACTACGCAGTCACGTGGTACAGCCCGGTCCAGACCCCGGTCTCACTTCTCCTTCACCCGCCCTGCAGTACGCACGTACTACAGTACCTTTTTCGTCCCACCCACCCACAACCTCTCTCTCTTCACCTACTCACGTAGGCCATTTTTATTATATTATACAATTACGTATGTATTGTCTATACAACTCTATTGTATATCTTACTTTAATACTTTTATAATTGACATACATCATACCGTCAATTATCATTTATCTACTTTTACTTACCTTCATATTCACATTACATTTTAATATGTCGTCCAGTAAGGTCGCCATAAATATTTTACTGCATTTTACTACATAAAATTAAATAAAATTTTATACTCCCAGCTACTGCTTCTCTACTTTCATCCGGGGTTAGGGTAATGATGAATACTGGATAGCAATCACTGGAATTTATTTTCAATTGGCCCAAGAACAAATATTGTTTGTAATATTTTGCCCATAGAATCCTTTGGCGATTAAGATATAAAGTAGTCAGGCTGAGATGCAGTAATCCCGTAATTCTCACCACCAATGGCTAAATGTTCAGCCAACCCCGGTATATGAACTCTTTATATCAAGTCTTATAATCTGGTCTCGATGTATACAAGTCAACATTATTGAAGCCACGGTGGCAATCATGTCTTCTAGCAAGGCATAAAAATAGTATAAGGCTATTTATACATCAATTCGAGCAAGTTTTATAGTGGACACCGTAGCCTCGAGGTTCCTATGTACTAATGAAAATGCTCAATAGATATCTAACTGAAAATAAAATTTCTTGCTCAAAAAGAGTGAAGGAAAAAAGAGTGAGAGAGCCAGGAGTGTGGGCAGGTGGTTGAGTGGGTAGGAAGTATGCAGGTATGTTATCATCGAAAGGTTACCATGATCGCTAGTTCATGGGTGATCCCATCAATACTTTACTCGCTTGCATCAATTGTGTATTCAAAGTATCTGCTGGGGTGAAAGAAATTCCAAAACTACAACAGGGGTTGATATCTGTGTGACTTAACAGCATAGATGTACTATCATAAAACTGGATGAGTTTTAATCTTGGCCACCGTATGCCACGACTGGAGTTTGGCGTAGTGACTTCATGAGGCGAAGCCGAGTGATGTCTGGAGCCAAAACTCCAGGAGTGGCATGCGGTGGTCAAGATTAAAACGAATCAGGTTTTGATTTTATCCTACCCAATCTCCTATATTTTGGAATATTATGTGATAACAATCCTGTATGCCACTAGTAGCATATAAAACTCTGTATGCCAGTCAGCGTGGCATACGGAAACACAATGTTAAGCCTATGGGATTTTATATTAGGGGTAGGATAAAATCTACTACCTACCACTACTACCTGTACTAAGTATACTACCACCCACCGCCTATCGCCTACTGCCTACCTACATCACCACCCACCACCTACCACGCACCACCAGCCTTCCCGGCGGGCAATTATTCCCGCGCATGCGTGGTCGTCACAGCGGAAGTCCGTATTGCACTGACGTACCGCTGGTTCCGCTGCTGGTACTCGTCGTAGACACACACGCTCCATACGTACCACCGGGAACCAGCCTGGTAGAGTGACTCATACGGACCCTCGCAGAGCCGATGGTGGTGGGGTGGGGGTGGGGGGGGGGGGGGGGGGGGCAGGGAGGAGGGGAGGAGGGGCCTGGCAGGGATTCCCTCTCGGCGCCGGTCGATAAGATCAACGGGCCCACTTTCACAGCCTTGCCTCCCCCTCCACCTCTCTCCAATCCCTCCTCCGGCGCTTTCGGAAACCCCACTCCATGCAGACTCCCCATTCCCTATACAGGTACATTCGAAAAACCCTCTACATGCAGACTCTCCCTTCTCCGTACATGGGCATATTCGGCAACCTCTCTCTCAGTGCACACTGTCCCCACGCCGCCCCTATGTGTGTTCGGAAACCTTTTTCTGTGCATACTCTACCTGCTTCATTCCTGTACATGTTTGGGAACCTCTCTCTCTGTATACTCTCCCCACTCTGTCTCCGGTCTCTGTACATATTCTCCCAAATCCTTCACTGGGTGTGTTCAGAAACCCCTCACTATGCACACTCCCTCCACTCTGTCCCTGGATGTGTTCAGAAACCTCTCCTCCCTACTCTGCCCGCACCTCTGTTTGCGCCTGGGCCTCTTGACCATTTTCATACAATCCCTACTTTTTAATCTGATACGACGTCAGAAATGTTCTTACAGACACTTGCTCTGACTGGTCTAACTAAATGTATCGGATTATCCCATTATTGATTAACATGTACTCATATATGTTTTCTTTATTGCAGGTGAGTGACAGTCATGGGATGATTCGATAGCCTGAAAGCGTAAGTAGAGAAGCTGTTACGATCCTAGTTTCTTTGTTTTTGTGCTCGTCCCTCCGACTACGTCAGCAACAAAGACACTGAAATGCCTTGAAACAATTAGCTCATTCCCGTGCAGTTTTCACTTTAATCTAAAGCCGAAACTCAAAATTAATTTGGTGCGAATACTGATAGACTCATGGGGACGAGGGTTTGAACTTAAGTCAGTCTGATAAACGTAGGTTATTTTGACAAACGTAAGTTGTGTGATAAACGGAAGTATGTGCTACTAACGTAAGGCAGTGTGGCAAATGTAAGTTAATGTCACGAACATAAGTCAGTATGGCCAATGTAAGTTAATGCGACAACCATAAATTAATATAATATAATGTGACGGACATTAACATAAGTTAGTAATGACTGTGTGGCATTGTGACAATAATGAGATAGTGCGATAAATATTGGTTAGTGTGACGAACATACGTCAGTGTGATGAAGCTAAGTTAGTTTGAAAAACACAGGTATATGATAACAGATTTATCCATTGCATCAACACTGTGCTGGCCGAATCCTCTATCTCAGTCCTGTGATCTATACAGCTAATAGTATCAAATTTACTATGGGGTCGTAGTAACACATGAATCCCAACTGACACATAACTAGCTGTGTACCATACAGAATTAGATCAATAGTTAATGGGTGTAACCTAATGAGCCAAACGTCGGGCCGTCATGTGAGGACGAGAAAGGGAACCACTAATGTTCAATGGGGTTGTGGGCAAATACTAGAAAATTTTATAAGGTTTTGAGGAATTACTTAAAGGATAAATGTCATTATGAGATTATGGGGAAATACTGCACAATTGATATGCATCAATATTATGGTGAAATACTACACAATTAAAGTTCTATAAAGTTATGGTAAAATCAAAGCCGATTCATGTTCTATCAGCCATGCATTCACCATATTATATCTTGTTTCACCATAGCCATGCTTTTGCCCATATTGTTTCCCTTCCATCCATACCCATACTTTGCAAATAACTTTTCTTTTTCATCCTTACCCATACATTGGCCAAACTCTGCCTGACTATGCCATGACCACATATTCCCCATAATCTTCCTGACTGTGCCATGACCATATATTCCCCATAATCTTCCCTTCTG
Source organism: Alentia gelatinosa (assembly GCA_950022655.1). Lineage (NCBI taxonomy): Eukaryota > Metazoa > Annelida > Polychaeta > Phyllodocida > Polynoidae > Alentia > Alentia gelatinosa. Next base: position 21,354,670 of record OX465590.1, on the reverse strand, counting down.
TGCCATGGCCATTTATTACCCATAATCTGCCTCTGGCCCCCTCCGCCATATATTACCCATACTCTGTCCATCTCATCCTTGGCCATACATTGCCCGTACCCTGGCTGTACATCAGGTGTTCGGTGTGAAGGCCCAACTCACTCAGGGATCGTTTTCTATTGAACAATTACGCAGTCTGCTTCCCTCCTGCTGTGCAGTCGGCTCCGACGTCCTTACATATTCATGGCCCGTGCACACTGGGGTGCCTGGGAAGATCTCAAATTCTGATATTTCTGCAGTGTTTTATGGCCAGTTTGCGTGCTGTACTCTCATGATAGGTTTAAATGTTAGCATGAAGAGAGGAGCCCATGTTTAATTAGTTAAGGGACGAGTAGTTATGCGGATGACTCAGAGTCGGACTTAGTTCAGATATGGCCAAATTTATACACCTGCCGACGGAAGATTCACCGATAAATTCACAATATAGAGGACAGAAATATAATACTCTGACAAAGTATGGCACGGAATTTCCAACCTGCCGACGCTGCTACGATGCATGATTTCTTATTTGTAGCCATGTCGTAGCTATGATGGAGTCTGTCCCAAGCATGTGGATTTCCGGCTTTAAGAAAACACTAACAAGTTGATGTCATTGTTAGACAATTGTAAACCAGTGATGAATTTACCGAATAAAAAGTCACACAGAAAAATCTACAGAAACAAACAAGAGGAAGAAACTAGTTCCGGCCAAGTCTGGAATGAGTCCCGTCTCAAGGACGCTATAATGGATTCTATTCTGAGATAACCTGCAGAACGGTGGTTTTTTCATCTTTGTTGCATTACTTTTCAATCAGTGGTTCATTTCGTTCACACAGCAGAAGCTTCACCTTGGGTCACACTTGTGATGTTTGTCTTGCACTTTAGCTGCTCTGCAAACTATTGTTCTTCACAGAAGATTCTCGTTTATATATAAATGTACTTAGGAGGAGGGGGGCTCTCCAATCATAAATCCTGCGCACCGCTTGCATCTCTGCGACGACCTATCTGTTTGGGACATGAACTGCCCTATACGTCAGTATTTCATATGTATACTTTTATTCCAGTTGTCACAGGTGTCAAATAATTCTCTGGGACTACCTTCTTGAGTAGAAAACACCTCATGTATTGCATGTATATGTGTTTTCTAATATAGATCTATCTGAAGTCTTATCAATTGTATATTCACAGTATTATACTAGCTTATAGTTGAATGAAATATTGGAACGTATGTGGAGCTCATTTTTCACATGCTTCCCCACCTACACTATGCTCGTGATCTGGCTAGCAATTTGTTTGATAGTACTAGTTACACTGCTGTGATGGGGATTGTATCAAGGCATTGTCCAGTCTATCATAGGAAATGCATCAAGGCACTAACCGGTCTATAATGGGCAAAATATCAAGGCATTATCTCGTCCACACTGGGGAATGTCTCAATGCATTATCTGCTCTATGCTGGGGAATGACAATCTATACCTGGGAATGCCTCAAGTCATTACCCAGACTATGCTAGGAAATTTCTCAAGGCATAATGCAATATGTGCTCGGAAATGCCTCAAGGTTTTATCCAGTCTATGTTGGTAATGTTTCAAGGCATTATCCAGTCTATTCTTGGGAATGCCCTTAGCCATTATCCACCCTGAATGGGTAAATAAATCAATCTAGATCCATCAGAGCTGTTCCCAGATCTAACCAGCATGTACTCTATTGAGGTATTGAGATGTGCCTAGTCTGTATTATAGGTATTTCATTTAGATGTGCCCAGTCTATACTGCAGGTATTTTAGTGAGTTGCTCAGGCCTGAGGTTTGAAGGACCATTGGTTTTGTTGGCACAATGTGTTCCCGTGTGTGATTTGCTCGCTGGAGTCGTGAATAATGAATGCTCCCCGTGCCTCGTCTCTGACTCGGGTACACAATGGATGCTCCCCGACCCTGACTCAGGTACAGAATGGGATGCAAGGTTCTAGGGCCGTGACTTTCGCTGCCAGCCCACTACCCTGAGATGAGAGCCATCAACAAACATGGCGTCGCTACTCAATGACGTCATGCACACTCACATGACGTGTTTACCCGAGTGCCTGCAGACACCTCTGTACATTTACCATGCTCCTTGTAGCCTCTTATTCTCTCCTTGCCAAATGTTGAGGATCTAATTTTATCATTCACCTAACGCAAAGTGTCCATAGTAAACTCTGTATGGGCAGATCGAGTGCATACAGATATGTTGTATGCGCCAGGTTGCGAAGAAGCACTGATGTAATAAATAGTGCTTAAAAATCACCTAAGGGCCGAACGATAAGGTACACATTGAGATGGATAAGTGGATGATAAATACAATATTGACTGGTTTGAGATAATACTCTGCACAATGTCATCGCATTTGCTCGGTAATTACTATGCATCAACTCCTCAGAGAATGTGGCCGTTTGTCTCCGAAACCAGTAAATATTGTATATGTACACTTATAAACACAAAAACTGTGTTGTATACGCTGCACCTGCTGCTGCACGATATGGGCACATACATATATAAACATATAGATATACATCGTATACATGCATTTCCGCGGCGGAGTATAGATGGATAAAACGCATTTTTCATTCAGTGCCCTAGTGTGCCTTGTCTGCTTGGTCACGCAAATGCCTTCAGCCAAACAGTTGCATAGCAAAGTATGCTTTACCATCAGAGTACTAAGTGAATGGGCACAGCTATAAAAACTGTCTATGTTATCTTCGGAGAAGATAAGGTGATTGCATCGTGTTCTCCGATATTTCAGCTTCAATTCGGTGTATTAAACATGCATATCGTCTCAGTAATACTTCAGATATGGTTTAGATAACACAGGAACACTACACGGCTGCACAATAACACATTGGCAGCTCTGGCCAGCGCATATATGACATTATCCAGACATTTCGTGGTTGGTGAATTCAACATGGGTTGAATTTGTCGGGGATGCATTGGGTCAGAGCTGTTCCAAAAAATCCATCGGCAATTGGAAACAGAGCTACTGCATTCAAAATCGCGTTGTTTTTGGTGCGGAGTCACCCGGCATTTATAATAGACGACTAAAAACGTAACTACTGAAGATCGTCTGACCAATAGTCGTTAAGTGGTGCTAAATTACGCAATGTAATCATCAAGAATCACCGACTCAAGAAGCGCATCAGGCTTTTTCACTAGACGATTTATGTTCATTGAAATAAGAAACATATTTCTTCCTGCTGTCTGCTTAAGTCGGCCTTAACATTGGACAATTATGGTTAACGATTCCTAAAGACAAACCCTGCCTAAATTTCAGGGATTTATCTGTTTCCCATTAGAAGATCGCAGGTAAAGAAGAGCTAAGCAAAGAATTGTGGTCGTCGACACAAACCCCTTTTCTTTCGCCAAAATGAGAGGCAGTCGAAGACTGAGTTTCTACAGATTCAGCAGCTGTCTAGACAACTAATTCAAACTGGCTTGAAATAGTTTTCAGCTCTCAAGGGGTCCAAATAATTGCCAGGTGGTGCCAAATTGCATAATCTGATGTAATCAGATGTAATCAGTCGATCTGTAGTCACCACACGCTTGGCGTTAACTCTACACAATTTCTAGCCTTAAACTGCTGAAAGTTGTCAAGTGGTGCCAATTTCAAGAATCACTGTCTATAGTTGTCTAGTGTAGACGCCGGGTAAGCCTACACAAAACTTATTTTGATTCTAAAACTGTTGTTTAAATCATAAGAATATATTCATGAGATGCCCAACAGGTCTAGGAAAGTTAACTGCCGGAGCTTGTATGTAGCTGCGAAAGGTACAGCCTGGTTCTGACTGGGATTATTAGTAGCAGAGAGGGTGGGTAGTTGTGATAATCTTGTACTGGGTTCAGCTGGCTTTAAACACAATGATTCGCCCATGCACAGACACCACACAAAGCCAACACTGTGATGCTAGCCTAGTGCATTGTGGGTGAACTGGCACTGGTGCGTACATAGGACGATAGCTTTAGTCTATTCATGTATTCATCTTGGTATATTTGCCATTATTTGCAATGTTTTCCCACCTTTTTATAGATACGTCCATATTGTTCACCTGCGAATACAATGTAATGTCTATATTTCCGGCAGGAGTATTAGTGCGTAACATACAGAAACTGACGTATATGATGACCAGTTGTCATATATGTTGGATGATATATTTATGCCTGCAGTGTCATGAATACTCCAAAATCATATATATCATTAAACTCAAAGTCGTGTCCAGTGATATCTATGAAGGAGACATCCTGGTGCATTAAAGTCCACGTTGGGATGAATGGTAGCTGGGAGGTTGGGTAATTGTGATAATCCTGTACAGGGTACAAATGATGGTAACTTCAATCACTCACCCAGTATCGACACCAAATAAAGCTTCACACTATGACACTAACCCAGAGCCTAGTGGCTAAACTTACATTTGTATGTATACAGGAAGAAAGTTTCAATTTATTCCTGGAATCATCCTAGTGCCCATGTTCTCCCATCATTTCTTATAGATACGCCCATGTTAAGTTCACCGGTGTATATTCCATAATGATCATATTTCTGGTAGACAGATAAAGTATCACATACAGGAACTGACGTATAATGACCAATATGTTGGATGATCTGTATATGCTTGCGCTGCCATGAATATGACAAAAACTCAAATTTGTATCCTGTTATAGCCGTGAAGGAGACAGCCTGGTGCACTAAACGTCCCTGCTGGGATTAATGGTAGCAGGGAGGGTGGGTAATTGTGATAATCCTGTACTGGGTACAGCTGGCTTTAAGCACAATGACTCGCCCCAGCACAGACACCACACAAAGCCAACACTGTGACGCCAGCCCAGTGCATTGTGGGTGAACTGACAAAACCATGCCGGTAACCATAACAACCTAATGCCGGGCGCAGCACCTGCGCGCGCACCGCTCACGCCAGCTGAATGTCGTCTGCCTCTGAAACATTTAGGCGGGAAAAAAGATCCATAGGGGCAGTCATCATTTACTGAGAGGTACAGCTGTCAATGGGAGATATTCACGTTGTGATGTGTTCACTTATATGCCCTCTAGTACTTTATTATCCACCCTATACAAAGTTCCCATCGAGAATATTTCGGGACTCAGTAAACTAATACTTATTATTCTAAAACTGTCAGAAAACTATTTACATTGTATACCGATTTCAAATCCATTGTATACGGAATTCAAAACCATTGTATATGGAAAAACGCTTGAATCAGATGTGTAGTCTATTTGTTTGTATTTAAAAAGCTAGGCTTATGGTGGAGAGCAAAAAGATAGTCCCAAGTCTTATTCTCCTATATATGATCGTAGTGTCGTAGTGTATCGGAAGCTCAGTTGTCCCCAGCCTTCAGCGAAGTGAATTAGAGCTCGGACAGAAATTTCAGAGCTCCTAAAGTGTATGGCCCAGTTTACACCTACCAACTTTAACCACAAATTCTAAAATCTGGCATCACCGACCGATTATTACACAATAGCAGCACAATATTGGTATATATAAACAGCTCCCAAACCGCTCATCAACTTCTCAACCCCTAATAGTGTAATATAGTACCACCGACCGAATTCTTATGCCATGGTTTCAAATAATCTCTGATGGTATGTACATAGAGTATCAGTTGTCAGGTGTAAACGCCCTAACGACTTGCAGTGTCACCGATTACCGGTACCGATATTTTCCCTGGGAGCACCACCTCCCGACTTTCCTTGTCCTTCGGCAGGTGTAAAATTGACCTTAAAGACATTGACAACCTGACTCTTCCTGGCGAGTTAGTCGGATCGGTGACAGTCAGTGACATTCTCTTCGATTTACAGACTTTATTAACTCGATTGTATTACCCTGCTGATGGTCGCTGGGCATTACTGGCATGCGGGTAATGGCCAATTCTGACCATCATTAAGATTTTATGTACACAGCTTCACCGACTGCCGCCGCATCTTGAAGGTTTACTATGGACATCTTGTATTGAGAACTTAAAAGTAGATGTGCCACAACATTTGATACTATTATTAACTGCAGTTGACGATTATATCACTGGACGCCTTATACCATATATGATAATCTCCTCTTTCTGTCTGTCTGCCTGTCTCTCTGTCTCTCATTCTCTCTCTGTCTCTGTCTCTGTCTGTCTCTCTCTCTGTCTCTCTCTGTCTCTCTCTGTCTCTCTCTCTCTCTCTCTCTCTCTCTCTCTGTCTCTCTCTCTCTCTCTCTCTGTCTCTCTGTCTCTCTGTTTCTCTCTCTCTCCCTCTCTCTCTCTCTCCTCTCACGGGCGCACAGGAAACCTCAACGCCAGTTCTCTACTTTGACCGGAGCAGTCAGCATTACCTGTCCATTATCCAGAATAGTAGTCTGTGGGGATTATGGAAAGTCCTTTGATGGCAGGAAAAAGGCCAAGGGCTGCCCTCACTGTGTTCGGGAACCTTTGGAACTGGAATGGAGGAGCTGAATGAAAGTTTGAAGGAGCTAGCGCGGAGTTCAGGTATAGACTCATCTGGGTCAGGTGCGGCAGGTGGCCCGAGCCAGGGGCGCTACCCTTTCAGACTTTTCTGAAGAACATGATGTATTGTCCAGATTGAGACACGTCAATCTACAGTATGAATCAGAAGTTCCCAGCTATCTCAAGGAATCACTTTGTCAATCTAACAATGATACATTTAGAACTAAAGGGAAAGATTCATTGAATTTTGAAAACTAGATATGATTAAGGCATATCGGGAACAATCATGCGGTTACCCATAGACACGTGTATGGTTGGCTATAAAGGTAACATCCTATTACTGAGTATAAACCCATCGTCCCCTGCTGTCCCACGTGACAACTAGTCCACGTGTTTCGTGGTTTTGTGTCTGAACGGCATGAATAAGTCTTGCACCAATCCTACTTCCTTTTACCCTCTGCTTCAGATGATCATTCAACTTTGATTATTTGCTGGGTTTTTTTCGTGAACTCTTTCTCTTTTCTTTTCCCTTTTATCTAAAGCAGATTATTGTCACGTTTTTACATGACATCGAGATTTCTTGAGTAAAAGATGAAGTGCGGACCAAGTTATGTCCATCGATTGGGTTTATCTAAACCCGTATACGTGTACGACAAGGAACATTATTAATCAATAAAAATAACTCACCCGATTAGCCATTGAGCATTGGGTACATTACCTAACTCCATGATAATCTAGTGTCTTACATGTGCTGTATCTTGATATATATGTTATTATCCAGGGTTTAGGAAAATAGAGTTTTATAAACGTTTTTCACCATGAAAACGATTACAATTTACACACTGCATCAAATTTACCCTACACTAATAAAAAACGCCATAGGTTTATAATGGGATTTATTTATGTCATGGGGTGGGACATAAAGAGTTGTTTATGTCACTACATCCTAATATTCAAATATCTTGGAAACGGGGAAGGATGAAATCTTCGACTCATGAGATTAGGGAGCCAACACAATGCGTGACATAAATAGACTCAAACTCAATCTCGTGATGTCTCTTGACAATATAGCCTTGCATACTATATAATGCTCTATTCACCCTCTTCATATCGTAAAGGATTTTGCTTAAGGCAACTGGTGGGAGCCTGATTAAACCCAACCACAGCTAAGGGCTGGTCCCTGGTTGCTGGTTCCCAGGGAGCAATACCAGGAACATCCCATCAAGCTGGGAACCAGCGACCTCCAACCCATTTTACAATGGCTGCCGCGTCTGGTTACATAAGTCAATATGGCTGACAGCCCAGGACACCTCTAGCACGCCCCCTGCCGGGATGCTGCCTCATCAATAGTTCACGGGGGCGGGGGCAGTTCGCTGGCGCGCCACTAGGAGCGCTGGCAGCTGTTGGACTCAGAGGCCAGTCAAACGTCAACTCATATAGGGCCCACTGGAACCACACTGTAAGCCCATTAAAACAACATATTTCGCGATGTTAATATTTTAGCGAATATAAATTTTGAAAGAAAAACCACTAAAATTCACAGAAATTTTAGGAAATATGTAGTATATGTTTGGGCGTACGTTTATCATTCATAACGACTAATTGTAAACTCTGAGGAGAATATCATATATGTAGGAAGTACCCATTAAAATTACACAGTACATGAAAACAGGAAGTGGCCTGTCAAGTGCACACGTGAGCAGTAGGGACGTCGGCTTCGCCATCTCTGTGGGTTAAAATCAGGTCCATATCATGTCATATGGCATCCAGTAAGAACCACGTGTAGCGCAATATTAATCTTGTCTGTCTCGCAGAATTGAACTTTGAGTTTCTTGATATATAATTTCAGCGTATTCACGTAACCGCCTGCTTTAATACATATCATCCGACGTATTCGTAGTCATTTAATCTGGTCGTTTTCTTATTATCAAATACCTCAATTTGATGAAAAAATGCCATCTTGAATGCTTACGAAATGTTGAGTCACTCCCCGCAACCTCTTCATGTTGACACTGTCAAATTGGAAGTCCAGGCCGGATGTGCGAAAATATGTAAATTAACGTCACTCCTGATCGTAGTCACTCGCTGCGAACTGTAGCTTTGGCCTTGACCGCCCCCTCATGCCTCCACACTCGCCTACCGCTCTCTAAGCATATATTCTGTTATGTGCCTTGATACCGGATAGCAGAGACTATGATTGGGAGAGTGACTTTCATTTGCATATTTTCGCGCATGCGCAACAGGCACATCCAGCGTGTCTGTGCGGTGCCCTTTGCGGAGCAGGGCAAGAGACTTGTTGTTACTATCGTTCGATTATGCATATTTGAGCTATCTAAACAGTGTCTGGTGAATCCCTCATGTTAGATACCTCAATATTTGGCCATTTCGCACTTGTAGTTGTTACAGGGTACTTGTATTGCAAGTTGTAAGTCGCGAAGCAATGTCATCTACCATGTTGACATTGGTTGCGATGATTATGATCTCAAGGATCTCTTTCATAACACATTAAACTATGTTTAGTAAGACGAAGCGCACCATAGTGAGCCTTAGTCGCCGAATACGACACCCCAGTGAGAGGGTAGTTTTTCTCTGACATTCACTCAGGTATGTAATAATATGTTTATATGTTATTTGCCGCCGGTCTGTATATCCTAACAGCATTTAAATAAACAACATAAACTGATTTCAGATACAAGCGACTGTAATATCTATAGACTAGAGGCATAGTAATATCTAAACGAATACAAGGATATTATGTAACATCAAATCCGAGGAGATTACAACCGTTTTTATCCGAAACCAATTTACATTGGTTTTTTTTATCAGCATTGCAAATTTAAGTTTTCAAAGAAATGACAAAATTACAGCCGATCTTCTCACGCACTTTATTTTCTGCACTGTTTAGTATTCTCCTAATCTCTGATCTTGAAATTCCATACCCCTAAAGATTTAAAATGGAGACTCTGTATTAGATGGATAAATAATTGCATGATGCACAGGAGACTGGCAGAATTTGACGTATATAAGATCAGGAGCCTCAAGGTTTCACATAGTTTCTCTGATTATGCCAAAGCTGTCTCCCGTCCCTTCTACCGTCCTTAGCTATAGTGTATGCCGTCTCACCAGCTCAGACTCAGTATTTGGTCACATGACTGTGCCGCGTGGTGTGCCGGGAAGGTTCCAGTGTTATGTAGTCATTCTCTCATCCAGCCATGAAAGTTTACACACCCTACACCACCTACCACCACCACCCACGCCCGTCCGATATTCGTATCATGTCGATATGTATTTGCCCCCACAACATATGTCATACTCCCAGCATGTGGCTTCCCTCCCCCACTGAAGCCACTACCCCTCCCCTCCTCTCCCTACCAGCTGCCAGTCGTGACTACACTACAATGAAACCTATGATGGAGAGTGACTGGCAGGCAGAGGGTACTTTAGTTTTATGACGGTAGAGTTATTGGTATTTGCACTGTGACAGTGAGATCATTTATGTACATGATGGTTTGACAACCAGGTACGTTGAGTATATAGGCCTACATCCACTGGCCGACGGCATCGAGTATTCACGTTATCATATGTATGTCTGTCGTTGGTGGCCACTGACTGCATATGGGCAACAACTAATCGATGGGCACAAAGTGGCTTCCTTGTTTCTACTGATTTTATGGGTCCCTACAGATCTAGGTTTACCACTAAAATCTTGAATAACGGATTAAATCAAACCACTTTGATAACGTAAGTTTGTCAAGAAATCGGTCTGTGGTGGCCTCATTCGTAACCATCACAAAAATAACTGTTGATAATTTCACACACTGGCTCATTTCCATACACCGATTTTGCCTTGGCACTCTGAAATAGTTGGTATTTCGAGATCAGTAGCGAATAATTGCCTCATGTAAAGAAGGGTCAGTACATTGACTGGCACACAGTTGGTACCTTTGTTTTTATGACTGTACGCTTATTGTTTTATGCACTGTGACAGAGAGATTGTACCTACATAGTGGGTATCAAATAAAAAGTGGGGGCGCAGTTTATGCCTTCTTTCTTCTGCATTTTACATGTCTGTCCATGATGATGGACTGACAGCGTTTTGCTTCAGTCACTTAAGGATTGCTTAATTGCCAAAATAGTCGGTGAGCATTTCTCGTGGTTCCACTCGCCAATCTAGTATCTGTACAGGCAAATAATCGGCCATTGGAACAATGTGACACCACCAACCGACATTTGAGGTCACCACCAGCGATTTCTATGTTGAGCCTACTTCACAAGTAGGAACACAACTATTTTGTTCATGGGAGCTGTATGCATTCCGGTAAAATCTATTAGCTCAGAAAATTCTAAAGAAGGAACGCCGACAGAATTTTGAACAGGATGTACATAACCGGAGGGGGTTCTGTCGGCAGGTGGAAAGGCCACACTAATGTGTTGTACAACGCTCTAACCACTTCACTACGCATCTCCCCTCCCCCACCCTCTCCCAAACATGATATCACGCCAGACAACACACCATGAGTCACAGCGAGTTATGACTAATATGACTCCTACCCGAAGCCATGATGTTCATAGAGGGTGGTCAAAACATGATGGGGGAACCCCCATGAATGAAAAAACAATATTGATTGACTTATTTATCAATGGGAATAAGCCACGAAGGGAAGTCGAATCTTTAAAATCTGGCGGTTATTAGATATGCTTACAAATATTTTTAGAATTTCAAATCGAATTACTGTAGACAGAACAAAAAGAAACTAACAAAAAAATACATGGCTTTCAAAGGCATAAAGGGTAATAGGAAAAGCTGGTCTTTTGTGGTGTTTCCACCTGCCGATTATGACCACATATTATGGCATTTAGCACTGCCGACGAAGTGTTTCATATTTATTGTGCAATAATCTTCAGGTGGAAACAAAAAGGGTCAACAATCTATCTCTTCAACATTATATAATATGGCCCAACAGCCCGACTTTTGAAGCCACCGATGAAATCGAACAATGTGGAATTAATCGGTTGCTGCGGCCAAAATCGGTCAGTGACCACCTTCATTTCCGTCTAAAGACAACGCTTTTTTCACCGGTGTCTATGTCAGCTTTTAGGGAGGGCTAATCTGCAGACAGGTCAGGTACATATTGAATAGTCGGTGCAGATGAATACATAATCGGCCGTCAGATTGAAACAAAGTGTGTACCTTGGGTTCATATTAGCGATTGTTAGCACAGATAAATTCTTAAGGAGGGTCACCGACCGACGTTAGTACAATGTGCACATTGTCGGCTGGGTTTTCGTCGGCAGGCGGAAACGCCGCATAAAAGTTCCTTTACATGAACAATTATTTATTTCTGAAATAAAATTATTACATTGAAGAAGGCATGTCTGTAACAGAAATTAGGTCTTAGAGGCAGCAGTAAATGCAAGTTACATGTAGGAGGGGATATCCATACAACCCGAGGCTTTATCATGTTCAGAACTTTATTACCCATCTTCTACAAAGTGCCCATACAAAAGACATAAGGAGCGTGTACCAAAATGTCCGGCGCATACTACTATGTTGTACGCGCTGGGCGTTGACAAATCACGCGTTCTGAAAAATAGTGCGTACTGAAAAATAGTGCGTACCCAAATAAACTAACATCAACACACCACGTCAGGAAAAGATGGGTGATAAATACAATATATATTGGTTTCAGTTAGAGGTGGTTGTATGCTCTTCGGAGTTGACTCTACGCGACATGTTCGCATGGGTTTGGATATTACTATGTGTCAACCTCTCAGGGCATGTATAGCGGCTTTTATTTGACACCAGTCAATATTGTGTATATATGGTGTGTTTGCACCTAATCTTAGTCTCCTCCTGATAGGTTTCTGTTCTGCTTGAGTCAACTCGGGGGAGCATGAGACCGCCTTAATCTGAATCCAGTCTACATTGTATCTAGTATCCACCTTTTCCTGAGAGGTAGCTTGCCAATGCTAGTTCGTTTTAGTTACCTACAATACTCCCGTGTGCATCATTTTCCTATGTGCATGCTTTATCAGGACCTGCCGAACATATATCCGTTATGTGCTGCGAATGTCCATACAGAGTTCCTATAGATTTACTATGGGCACTTTGTACGAGGTGGATGATAAAGGGATGGTTTTGAAGCCTTCACGTCCACTCTCTCCAAACCTTCCCCGAAGCCCATCTCCACCTACACTCTCCCCGCACACCCTCCGGCGTTACACACCACTATACAGTGGGGGCGGGTGTGGCTTTATGAAGGCAGACCCTTACGTTCATTCGTCAGGCAATCCACAATGCGCCATATTGATTTTATGACGCTCTCCCCCCTGAGTTATGGTCACCGTGGGACTCTTATCAAGATTGGGGTCTTTTCTTCGTTGCCTAAAGATTTTTTCCCTTCTTCATCTCCGGTTTGGTCTGCAGCCTTGGCCAAAGGGGTCCATGTCCAAAGTTAATTTGATGTCAATTTCGTTCTCATAAAACCGATCGCTTCTACTGCGATGACGACGGTGGAGCATGCTAAAAATAGTCATCGTAATTACACTTTGCGTTTAAGAAAAAAGAAATTGCCAGGAGAAGGAATAAACCTTGCTTTTACGCACATCCCACTCAGAGAGCTATGTGGTTTAAATGACAAATGGCCTCTGGCATTCCCTTTCAAATTACAGAGTAAAAAAAAACAACTAGACTCTGTGTAAGCCGACCCCTGTGTTCAAAGCGCAAGCCGAAAACAGGCAGGAAAACATAGTCAAGCGGTGGTCAAGGGAACTACAGCGGGCTTTAACCCAAGCTGGCCCCCAACTTCCGGTCTGCTGGTGATTTGAACCGGAAGTGCCCTATCCGCCATGTTGCTGTCAGTCGCTATTGACCGTTGTATTGATCACGTGACGCCTAGGGTCGATGCCATTGGCTGAGTCGATATTAAAGGCCAACAGTGATGTCGTCTGCCTGTACTTCCCCACTCTCACAGCAGATATTTCGTGGCGCTTGGCTTACTAGTCTCTGCTCCAACCCGGTCACATCACAGGACGAATTTTTGAATTTATTCATGTATTCATCTTGGCGTATCTACGACTATAGGCCGCGTCTTCTGATCTTTTCTTATAGAGACGGCCATATTGTCCACCAATGTACATGGCAAAAGGCTTGTACATCTGGCCAGCGTATACTGTGCATCATACAGAAAAAGCAGACGTATATATGACGACCTATACGTTGGAAGTTAATGAATACGCTGAAATTATATATCGGGAAAACTCAAAGTTTTGTACCAATAATATACCGGAAAAGGAGCTGATGCTACATTTAGGGATCATGAAACTGGAATTATTAAAGAGAATGAAAGCCAAATCATGAGCATAGTGTGAGTGTAAAAAGAATCTAGGAGCTAGATTAGTTCCAATTACATTCCACTGGTATTTCATTCAACTATAAGCTAGTATAGTGTGAATTCACAGTTGATATTAACTACTGCCATTTCGAATGAGCACATTAGTCATGTTGACAAAACACAACCATGCAATTCATGAGGTTTTTTACGCTCAAGACAGAAATCCGAGAGACTTTGCCTGATTTGAATATCACACAACATGAACAAGTGTACTATGTTCACTATGTGATATACATGTGTATATCTGTTACAAATAGGTCACATGAGAATAGTGATTCACACACAGAGATTAATGAATATATGTCGACCAATATTTTTGATGATATGTGTACGCCCACGATGCCATGAATACACTAAAATCATACATCAGGAAACTCCAAGTATCGACCTGTGTTGGCGCAGAGATGCATGTAAGGCACAGATTCTATGCTTGGATAGTGATACTCTCCACTAGACCTTCGCTTATCGCTCGCTATCTTATCAGTCGTTCGCGGCGAGAGTCGTTCCACGAACTTTGTGATAGAAATCTTTATATTTGCTTCTCTGCTGCGTCCCAAGTTAAAGTTCCCTCTGGCGGCTGCACTGGCGGCCACAGAGTAGATTTTGTGGAGAGATTGCACAGGAGACATCTGATTTCCGAGAACTATTTCATGACGAATGTGGGACTTCTTCTATGAAGTACCGAAGTTAGTAAAGGGAGAAATAACTTGCTAGACACCTTTGAACATAGAATTCCGTAAATGACTTATTGACCGTAGATTATTTATCTATATATTAATCAATCCATTTATATATACCTGTGTATTATAATAGATAGATAGTTAGATAAAATATCCATGCAGTTGTTAATAACACATTCTAATCTACTGAACCTTCTCAATATAAGACACAAATTATCTTATTTGATTTCCTGCTTTATTATACACCTGAACACGTCATTTTTATGCTTACTAATCTCTGTTCCCAAATCATATGAGCGCCATACACTGTTGCAGACCGAGGCTCGCGTGCCCAGAAGACTCTTTGAAAGACTATTTACCGTAATTATTTCTTATTTTATTAACTTTCAACTTCTGAATGTCTATAATAAAAGGGAAACCGCCATGTTGTTTGTATCTGGAAATGAAACACTCACTCCCGTACTCGTGAATACGACATGTATTTGACTCTCGGGGAGGTCCTATTTAGTTCCAGATACAACGCCCACCTTTCCCCATTCGTATCATTGTTAATGTAGAGCAATATGAATTCTAAATGGTAAAGGTAAAGAGCAGCAATGATTTAATTTTCAACAGATACTCCGCTGTATCAAAATCCACAGGCGAATCCATCTACGACGTTATTAGATGGCAGAAGCTCCGTGAACAGTAGGGATTTACCCTGGAGATCACCTCCTAGCTGACCCACATAGTGAGTAACTCCAAGCCGCACGGGAGCCTAGACACTGGCGTTTATGAGTCACCCGTGACCTGTCGGGTAATAAATAAGATACGGAATACGTGAGTAGTGTAGGAAAGATGTAGTGCGAGACCAGACCAATCTCACACTAATACTTACCGATGTAGGTGTTTGTAGAACCAGATTTTGATCTAGTTCTTCTCTATTATCGCTCATTTCATAATGGGAGCCAGAAAACCTCTCATCTTGAGGTGAATGGTAGACTGTTAATCTGTATACCATGCTGGAAACTATGGAGACCGCTGGAAACTGGAGATGAAGATGGAACTGCATCGAGATTCATAGCCTATGAAAATACGCCTTGAGTTTTGATTGTGGAGTAATCTCACTCGGCTTTGCCTCAGGAGATTAAGAAGCAATGGCGAACTTTCAGAAGCTACGGATCGAGTGGGGTTCAGATATTTTCTCACCCCTCATTAACTGGTTGCCTAACTTTTGTCATGTGATTACCCTTCGAATATTTGTTTACAATATTCTTTTTGTGTTGAGTATCAGTTCCCAATATTAAGTCCATGGGAAAAAATGCCAGGGGTGAGATAAAGGCCTAGTTGAACATGTTTAGTAAACAGTAACCTCATCACTCATTTCTCTGATATATACACCTTGACAGGGGAAACATGCTTCAAAGATTGACACAACACGGCCAAGATAACAGCACTCTGTGTTTCATATAGACAAAATACAACAATGACAAAACCATGCTGCACCTCTGAAAACAATACCTGGACAAGTAACATCGCACTCTCTCTCTGATGGAGACAGCACAGCCATGACACCGCAACTGGCCCCTCCGATAGACAACACATGGTCGGGATACCACCACACGGCCTCTCCGATAGACACTTTATGGTATAGTTACAACCACACGGCATCTCTGATAGACCCAACTTTACATAGTAACCACCAGACAGCTTATCCGGGTTTTTTTGTTTTGTTTTTAAAGAAGTGTTTATTGAAAAAAAGAGAAAGTTCACCAGCCATACAGGTTATTTTCAACATTCATCGTAAAAAAGAAGATAAACATATGATCATCGCATGGTTGACACCACACGCTCTCTCGAATAGACACACCATGGCATGGCATACTTACCACTACACAGCCACTCCGTTGACACAGTGGTAGAGATACCACTACATAGTCACTCCAATGGACAAAACATGGCCGAGATAAGACCATGCTTCTTTTCAGACGGACAAAATGTGACTGAGATAAAATCAAGACATAAGAAGGCTTCTCAGGGGAACATCACTCAAGCCCGACCTACATTCCCATCGACTGCCTCCCCCTCACCAGCTGAGGATGAGCGAGCAGCGCCATGCTATGTCTAATTCATCTCACTGGATAATCGATCAAACAATCTGCAAGATTAATCCAGCCCGTGGCGCCGTTACTCGTCGCTATAGTCGTGCGTTGATGAATGATTCAGGCGAAACTTGAAAATAATGCGTTTAAACCGAGTTGTCCTTGGCTTGACCTGATTTTACTAGGTTTAGAGATCTGCTTCTCTAAATGGTTGTATCCAAAAAGAAACCGAACTCTTATCTTAGAAAAATTAGGGGGTGTGGTATTAAAAGCTCACATAGCTTTTGATGGGAGTTTCCCCCGAAGCAATGTACTACTTCCGGTAAGTGGTGTCAGCCGCCATGAAAGCGTTACCAATGTTGGGCACAGTCACTTTAACATTGGAAATATAAAAAGAGCTACAAATGATAATGGGACTGACATAACATCAGCATCACCTACCTGAAACAGTTAATATTTCTTTGTATTGTGGGAACTGAGCCATTATGTTCAGATTGGCCAGATTCAGGAGGCTCAAAGCTGTAGCAACTGGCAGGGTGATATCACGGTGTTATGTGATCTGTGAGATGAGGTGGAAAGACAAGCAGGAAATACAGTGACAGAGATGGGATTCAAACCCACGGCCTCGCACTCCCGGCAAGTGCGCAACTTGCGTGCCAAACTGACATCACGGAAATCAAGGCGAGATTAAGACATTAAAGCTTTGTTCCCATGTGCTAATGAATACCTCATCGAGTATTTACAATGTACAGGCAATCAAGATATATATCCGACGGACAATTTGCCGCATATTTTTGACGTAAGAAAACAGGCAGTTAGTTTCCGTAGAATATGAGGTAATATAGTTACTGAGCCTGTAGTGGTGGTCATTCATAGTATTGCGTCCCGTAACCATATCCAAGCGCAGCAGCGGGCAGCATTCCCTAAAGGTGCGTACACTTTACATATCAGATTGACCATGCACATGCTTAGAAGTAGGGATTCTTACTTTTCATTGGTGCAACATGCTGATCAAGTAGATGCTTTGAAAAAGAGTTTCTATTTGTAATTAGTGCAACATACTGACCAAGCACGTACTTGGAAATAGGAATTCTCGATCCTTATTGTTACAGCATTCTAATTAGGTACATGCTTCGAAATAGAATTCTCATTTCTCATTGGAACAACATTCTAATCAAGAACATGCTTGGCAATAGGAATTAACATGTTTTATTGGTGCAACCAGAAGAGGACACTCAGCCTTCACCAAGCATGCTCACGTTTTGGAATATGTACAAAAATGTCGTCTGCTTGGAGGCGTCTGGAGCCCGGCGAGCGGCATGAAGTATTGATGGAGGTGTTTTTGTGATTTATCATAGTCTATTCAGAGTATGAGCCTCTGTCTACGTCAATTAATCATGAATGACGTCTGGCCGAGTCGGACAAAAGCTTCCCACAGGACATGGAGGCATTTTTTGCCGCTTCACCGGGACTTGGATCACATGGTGCATTAAGCCATGGAGCCATTTTCAGCATTCTCATTTCCCTCCAGGGACTATCCCAGGACGAATATTCGAATTTATTCATGTATAAATCTTGGGGTATCTACCACCATAGGCCACGTTTTCTGATATCGTCTGCCCGCGTATACGACGTAACGTCCATATATCTGGCCTGTCATAAACAATGCATGATGAACAGAAACTGACGTTTACATGACGACCAATAAGTTCGGTGATATTTATTATTACAAAGACTCCAAAGGAAATATTAAGAGCACCTGAAATCAGCTACCCGGAGATTCTGCCATGTCAAGAATAAACTGTAGTGACTAACACAAGGAGATGCTGGAATAAACAATAGTGATTGAGCCAAGGATAGATTAGAATAAACAGTAGTGATTGAGCCAAGGACAGATTAGAACAAACAGTTGTGAATGAGGTGGGGACAAACTATTATAAACAGTAGAGAATGATTCTCGAATATATGTCTATCAACGATCAACATATATTCTCATGATCTCATTAAACTATTATTTACTCTTCATAAGCGTTACATTAGAACTATAGTTTGTATGTACTATAGATGGTGCTGTCAATGGAGCTAAGACCGTTTGATAAAATCTAGGAACCTCTAAACGGGTCGGGCATACATAAGATAATCTCTATGTAGGGAAGGGTACTATTTATTTGTTTCAAATCCTTCCCCTCAAGTTTCATTCCCTCCCCGAAACCAGACTAGAATAAATGTCAATAGCGTAAAACAAATACAATAAACCTCATTCAGGAGGTGAAGCCAATCGCGTGGCCAATCAATGTACCGCCCATCTCCCGGATGCGTTCGTAAAGTGATTCCATGAGGCCTAGTTCTACCTGCCGACTTAATGATCGGCGATTTTGAGAAAGCAATCGGTCTAATATGCAGACAGTGGTACAAACGCCAATGTTCTTAGTCAAAGATTGGAGACTTCGTTTATCGATTGTATGTTTTCGCCTGCTGACACACTTTTGAACCCGCTTGCTAAATTCACAATTCCCGACGAAATTAAACCCTGTTGAATTGATAGGCGATGACTTTATCACCTTGTCGGGAAGTGGTTGAAAAGAATACACAAGGCAGAACATTGACAGGGTCACCCCTTTTTTAAGTTTCTCTTTCCACTGCCGATTTCTGATAAAAATAGATATGGTGGCTAGGCGAATCTTTCTACCACTGTTGGCCAACTAGGATATGTATCCGCCGGAACTATATATCAGAAAACGTAAAGTTAAGTTCTGTAGTGGAAATAGGCTTGAAGGTATATCCACAATAAATCTAACTGTGATCAGCAAAGTGTCTAGCGTAAATGTTTCCGAACGATACCAAGGATGAGGTAGACTGGTATGAAGGGAACGACCCTGATGTAATCCAGTTTTCTGCGATCAGTTCAGATCTATTTGGCTCCCGCTGACCTTTTCCTCCCTCGGGCAGAGTCTTTGGTGAATCTATGTCCCCCACCATTCCCTCTATGTCCCCCACCATTCCCGAAATCCTTCATAATATCCATCCAATCTACGCCATTAGTGTCGCTTAGCAACAGCCACTTCAGCCTGATTGGATAATGTAAAACACCCGGACGCGCGTGCAGAAGCAACGAGGTCTCTGATAGGCTGGCGTGGTGTCACGTGATCGGCCAGCGTCTCTAAAGTGGTCGATTGTCTCGGGCCTTCCCTTCTGAGCGTTCTTAGCATGAATTCAGGCCCTTCATATTTCACCAAGTTCCTTGGAAATTTCCCTAATTCGGCCTTTCCACCTGCCAACGAAAAGGCCATCGATTATATGCACCCTATACAAAAATCGGTCGGTGGTTCTATTTGATGAAATATCATTCCCCACAGTCAGAAAAAAATGATGGATGAAAATTGAGGTAGTCGTCCACCGATTTTTGACATTCAAGTTCAAGGTCGCAATTGGTAGATGGGAACGTTGCAGGGCCAATTTACACCTACGGATTTTGACCACCGATTATTGAATCTAGTACTGCCAACCAATTATTACACATTCCTTGTAAAACATTGTCAAGTGTAAACAACAAAAATATCCAACCCCACTCAACAATTTCTCAACCTAAAATTGCACAATCTGGCACCACTGACCACATTTTGATGCCACTGACGAAATCAAATTTGGTTGAATTAATCGTTGATGGAATGCAGATTTAAAAGTATTGGAGCAGATAAAAAAATATCATCAGTCATCACCTATTTGTGTCTCAACGACTTGTAGTGTTACCAATTATTGATAGTAATATTTCCTCGACATGCACCATTGACCAGCATTACTCTTCCCTGTATTTTATCTGTGCATTTTCCGTCGGCAGGTGTAAATTAAGCCAAAGACTTTTGGCTGTGATTCAGGGACTTACATTTCAAGTCTGGAGAATGGCAGTCCAGTAAGTCTTATCGTAAGCCAACCCAGTTTAATACTGTTTACGCAAGGATGGCTGGCGTCACCCTCAACCTTTGGGCCAAGAGTGCAACTTCATACGTAATACATGGGCTCAAGGATTGCAGTCTATTAGCTTGGGAATCCTTCAGCCTTTCAGCTTCCTGTCTGCATGTCTAGACCCATACGCAGGCAGTGACAACTGAGATGTCATGCGGCATTGCCACCTAACGACTCAATGTCCTCCGATTGTGTGGTCGCTCTAAAATCAGTCGTCGGGTCGTTGGAATTCTGATTTTATCATTAGACATAATTGTCAACATTCAAAGCACACACATCATTTCCACCTGGCGACTGCACTGGAAAAGGCATATCGATCATGTGCAACATAAGAAATAGAACTTATCTACAGCCTTGACTAGCTTGATGATTACCTCTCCCTATTTTACAGCTCAGAATACATTTCAGATAAACAAATCGGCAGGGTTCTTATGTATACAGAGAGTTGATGTACAACGCGGCGCCGGAAAGGAAAAGGCTCTGTTTCGCAGTGAAAAAGTGGAACTCGAGGTACAGCAAGAATCGTTGTCCGAAAACGATCAAATATACCCAGGTTAAAATCATTCTTGAGGCAAAAAGCTATAAGGTGGTGCCAAATTCCCCAACTTGGGAATAAATAATTGCCAACCTGTAATCACATATGAAGACCCTTTTCTGTATGCCAATGAGAGCCAAGGTCGATGCGGGTTAACTTCCGTCGGGTAGGACAGTCTTAGGGAACAAGGTTGAATATCATTAATCCTTGTACCCTGTACTTTCTGAGGCATAAGTTATTCAACAGTCTCCAGAATAGTCCAGTGGAATCACCACATAAGGCATCACATCACTGAATCAGAGTTGTAGAAAATTGATCCTTCTGAGGGGGCCATGACGGGGATGAATAAAAGATGTGTATTTATCATGCTTGGCATGCAAGCCTCAATCACATTTATAATCGATGGAATCCAGTTGAGAAAAAGACATTGAAAAACACTTATCTGGAAAGGAATCCAGGAATACCAAATACAACATTTTGTCTTGACAGATCTTTTACAAACCTAATTGACTTTGGCATTTACAAATTGTTTTAAGTAGTCAAATCTTAAAGTTAGTTCTTTAATCTCCAAATACGATTTCAGTGCTTTTGTCTTGTAATAAAAACCTAATACCTGATTACAATAGGTGTTGCACCGATTTCAGTGTTTTTGTCTTGTAATAAAAACCTAATACCTGATTACAATAGGTGTTGCACCAATGTAGACTTTCAGCCTCTTTCAATGTTCTCTGGGGTCACTTTCTTTATTATCCACCTAAAACAAACCCTGATAGAAAACACAAAGGGAGTTTGTATTAACATACCGATACGTTGTAAGCTCTTCGAGGATTCTTCATGTCGTTCTCGTTGTTCAAACAAATAATGTCCTTGGTTAAGACCAAATTAAGGACGGATCCTTTTAGGAATCTGACCAAATTCCGATCCAAATCTTCTCTGAGCTCCCTGTATTTTCCTTATGAAAAATACCTTCTGAGGGGTCCTTACTTACGCTGGTGGCCTAACAAATTGCTAAATAAGTATCTATCATGTTGGAAAACAATCACACAGCATAACCAATCGCAAAACATAAAAGCAAATTTTAACTTTCATGCTGAACTATCTACATCATGGTAGAGGTCACGATCAGGACAGAGAGTAAGGACATGGTTTATATAACGAGGCTAATCGTTGACCTTGTCCTCCCCGACCCTATCCTCTTGTAGTCCAAGTCCTGGGTTTGTTATATATGAGGCGGCCCCTTGTCAAATTCCCAACTCGATTTAACAGGTTGTGAAGGTTGCAACGATGAAGTTAATTGTTGCAGACTCATTGCCCATTGTGTTCTCCCGATCCTTAGTCAAAGCTGTGGAATTAACTTTACATATAAATCAGGGCTCCAGTCTAGCCACAATATGGACATTGAAGCATAGCATTAGAGTGGTAGGAACTCATACAATGAAGAATCAAGTGTGCCGACCGCGCACCCTATGTTCATTAACAACTCCACAATTTCTTGTATAAATAGCCTTGGGGTATCTTCCAAACGCAAGTTTCCTATCCTGCTCAAGCCAGATTCACACGAACAGACTTCTTTACTTGAGACGGGTGTACTTCGCCCCTGTCCCCTAGTTTCAGACAATGCTTCTTTGGTACAAGGACCTTCATGGCAAGGTGCAATTTTTTGTTTTTGACAGTCTCAAGGAAAAATGGCGAATTGGATTAACATAGAAGGAAAAATCTGGAACAAAGTCTCAGACAAAGTCACAGTGAGCACTCACCCTGGGACTCGAGTACCTTTGACGTGAGGGGTGTAAAAAACATGTGATCCTGCTTGTTGGATTCATATTAGGTAAATCAGTTCCTTAGTCGGCGATTCGGCAGTAGGTACATTTGTCTTACTAAAATGCCGCTATAAACTTCAAACATGTCTAAAATCAAAATCTTTAGAGATTCTTTAACTCGCTCTTCTATAATTCACCTTGGAGCTAGGTGCATAGGTATAAGGTGCATGAATACCACTCTACCTAGTTATACTGCTCACACTCCCAAGTCTCGCCGGCTTGGCTACATTCCCACAATATATTTTTTCTGGTGATGCAGCTTTTCGATTTTGTTTAGAACCACGTGCGATTTGACAAATAATGTCTCCTGTGTCCAGGTCTGCTCGATCTGAAGCCAACCTTTGCAGAGATTTACAAACCATTGATACCAAAAAGAAGAAAAGTGGAGGATGCCTGGGGTTGCCCTCTGGGCCGCAGAAAACGTAGAAAGGTGGCTGTATCTGCCGTCCCTTCTAATTGTTACCTGAAGCCTTGTGGCAGCTGGGACGTAGGGAGGGGGGCTCCCAATGGCGTAGTCATTTCACATTTACCATGGGAAAATCAGAATGCCGAACAAAGACACAGGTCTCCAAGCAGCGTCGCCCCTGAAATGTCAATGTTATCAGGGCGGCTGTGATCTGAGAAGATCGGGGGGAGAGTGGAGCTGACTGGGTCTCTGAAGTCTTCTCGGGGCTCTACAGCAAAATGCCGCGTCCTTCTGAAGGTCAGCGTCTACGGCCCAGTTTACACCTACCGATTCTGACAACCGATTTGAGAATCTGGCACCGCCGGCCGATTATGTGACTCTATTGAAATTGCCGTCAGTCAAGATTCAACCATTTTGTTCTTTAACATTACGCAAAATGGTACCGCCGCCTGACCTTTTGTACCCCTGACTAAATATCTTCATATTAAATCAATGGACCGTGGTTGAATAAATCGATAGTTGTTTTGGTCGGAAATATTCACCTCTTTCTTTGAAATCTGTGATTTATATCCGACCCAAATCAACATAGAACATATTCCATTCAGCCATAATATGTACGTTTTCCTATAGCACTCTGCTGGAGATTTGGCGTTCCATTGAAGTCTGATTACAAATGTCGTCTGCGCAAAATCTGGTCCCAATCTGACGCTTACACTGCAGCTAAAAGTAGCATGAATAGTGCATTTCAATTATTTCTGACTATTAGGGCGTCGTCAAATGGGGCTTCTAATATTTCGCGACTATTCTAAGCGGCTGTTAGCGTGCATCCGTGGCGGTTTTATGAACAAAGAATCGGGATTATCACTGAAACATAACCCGAAAAGTGGCGACCACATAATTCGGTCATTGTTGGTTTGAAAAGAAACGAAATATGGTTGTTAGCTCCCTTGAAATGTGACTGCGGGTCAGGTTACAACACAGAACACAGATAGAACACTGATAGAATTAATAAACCCAAGCACTGGAACTAATTTCAATTTTATCGCACAATCCAAACACAAATTGCAAGAGCTTTTCTGAAGAACTTTATATTGGATGTCAGTATTCGGAATTGAAAACCACAAGAATGGTTGTAAAATAGTTAAAGAGGGAACATCAATCAGTATTCCTGTTTCCTTACCCAATTTAGATGAGTAGACGACTATATACAAGACGGCTGTAGATCGTCTGGCGATTAGTCGTCAGGTGGTGCTCGATTATGCAATATCGGCTGCAATAGTCGTCCACCCACGAA
Source organism: Alentia gelatinosa (assembly GCA_950022655.1). NCBI lineage: Eukaryota > Metazoa > Annelida > Polychaeta > Phyllodocida > Polynoidae > Alentia > Alentia gelatinosa. Next base: position 21,330,019 of record OX465590.1, on the reverse strand, counting down.
GCACATCAGACGTTTACTCTGGACGACTTACCATCGTCTTAGATGAGGAAGTATTACTTCCTGCTGTCCACTTAAACATGATTTTACCCTAGATGATTATAGGCGACGATTCTTGAAGGATAACCCTGCCTAAAATATAGGTGAATGCAGGTATACCCAAAAGATAACTGCAGTAAAAAAGGCATCAGTGATCAGCGACACAAAGTATACATTTCTGGCCACCAAAATGCGAGGTGGTTGATAATTGAGTTTTTACAATCTGTCGAAACGACTAATTCAAACCCACTTAAAATAGTCATGGGCCGTCAAGGAGACTACATAATCGCCACGCGGTACCAGCTTGCGTAATCTGAAGTAAGATGACAATCTGGAGACGCTACCGATCGGCGTTTACACTAGACAACTTCTAACCTTTTTACGGTTGAAATTCGTCAGGTGGTGCTTAATTCAAGAATCAACAGTTATACTCGTCTAGTGTACACGCCGGGATAGATGTTGAAAATTCACCAAATGCATGTGACTAAAGTAGACGTGATGGTTTTCAAAAAGAGGTGAACATTGAACAAATTCTCGAGTATTGGTGAAAGCTCCCTTACGTCTTATCTACCGAAATGGGAAAGTTATTATGTTTATAATGTGCTATGTTGCTTTTATCTAATTAACAAGATTAGACGATGTGCATCCACCAAAGATGCATAAGAAATACATGTGAGACATATTTACTACGTTTCATCAAGTCTCAGGCAGTTGGGAATATAGATAAGGCGAAGTCATTTGAGTGTAAATATAATCTAGCATAGTTTTGTCAGTCTATAATTAATATATCTAAATATCAACTTGAGCGGAGAAGATCTCTCACGTGGGATCGGGTCAACACAGGGGCAATGCCAGAACCCAATATGTCTCCAAAATAGCCCATCCATGAACACTTTGTTCACGACATCACACGAGTAGAAAATCTAACCCCAGATTATCTCCTGAGGTAACCTAGCACTGGACATTGTGAGGCAAGCTGCCGGAGTTGCGAAATAAAGCCACCAGGACACTGAGGGCAGTATTGAAAGGAGGAATTAGTGCTGGCTTTAGGAGGCGTCCTGGCTGGGAGAGAGGCTAATTGACACTGATTAGGTTTCTTCACGTAGTCGGGATAGTGTGTTATCGGTCTTATCGGTCTCAGGCCCAGTTGACGCCTAGCGATTTTAAGCATCGAGTTTGGGATGGGGAACCACCGGCCGATTAGTATGTATACGTTCCCGTTGAATATCAGGAAACGTGAATAGCAAAGTTTATAACCCGATCAAATATTTATTTCCCAAATTGCATAATCTGGCAGCACCGCCCGAGTTTTAAGACCGAGGACGAAATCGAACCTGGTTGAATTAATCGGTGATGGAATGCAGATTTTAAAAATGTATAATCAGTCGTCAGGTGGAAACGACTTAACACACGGGAATGTGTCTGTTTTATGTATTGGATTAGGTAAAAGTAGACTAAATGTTATATTTTCCTCAGATGGCTTTAAATATATCGCCAATAAAGAGTCTGGACTGGTAATTATCAGATAACTAGGGGGCGCCATCGTGAATTGTAGGATGTGCCTTTAGAGACATACTCCGTTAGTGCAGATAAAGTATATGATCAGTAACAGGTCTAAAAGCCCCAATAAATTGTAGCACTTGTCACTGACGATATTTCTTTAGGGGAGCACCACTGACAGACTCTTCCCTTCCCGATACTTAATCAGTCGATTTTCCGTCGGTAAGTATATACTTGGCCTGAGACCTTAGACCTAGTTTACATCAACCAATTTTGACCACCGATTAAAGAATCCGGTACCGCCGACCGATTATCATGAATTCTAAACCTGCTCCACTATTTCCATTGCGTAATTTAGCACCAGGGTATGACTTTGGAAGCGGCGGACTATTCAAAGCGCTTTGAAATCGTCAGTGGGGTGAATGTGCATTTTCTAAAAATACTCGTCAGCAAACACCTTTCATTGAAAACAGACACATCACTTACAGTCATTGTTATCATAACACTTTATTTCACAGACGGAAACCCTGCCATTTTGTAATGGGAAATATCTACATTGAGCTGTAGTTTAGACAAACTTTTCCTTCTCTATATATGATCAATTATTATGAAGATTGATGCACATATAGCTACTAACCGGTCGCCAGGTGTAAGCCTTATACTGAATAAACCATTTACCTCAATGACTTACAGTCTTACCCATTACCTTTCATTATCGCATCTTCCGTCGGTAGTTCTAAACTTGGCCTTAGCATACCGAGTACCCTCTCTTATATGCATTTTAATCAGGCCAATAGACGAACCTATATGAATACATGATGATCTTTGAAAACATATTAAGATGCAAACGTCATTCGTGAAATACGTAAACTGTAGAACACTGTGACCCCCGTTAAGAGGGACACCTCGTGTTCACCTCGTGTAAGGGGACATCTTTATTCGGAATGGTTCCCCCTATTCAGCTCGTGTGAAGGATCACCCCATGTCAGCGGGCACCTTTGCTCGAAACTTAGGGTAACCTCTTTCGCAGGGTTCTACTCGATATAAACCTCTTTTTTCCTGGCCTTAATCGTGATAAATACAGCCAGAAACAATAAAGTATTGCCTATAAGTATGACTTATTAAGGACATGCGCTATTGTATTGTTTCCAATAATGATTCATTTTATGAAGCATGCATATGTTGATGTAGAATGATTGGCATCTGATGAATTCATATGTATGTATTGTGTGTATTATGGTCTCTAGCTAAGGAGGCAGAGTTTCGGATAACATTTGACTAATGGAGTGCCTACACTTGCCTCGATGCATCTGGAAGGTCGCCATAAGCAATCTGCATAGAGACTCTCCAGCTGAGGCCACCGCCACCTCAGCGCGAGTTATTACACAAGAACTCTCACTCAGCTACACGTGGTTGAGCATCATACTGGTGACATTTATCTCACGCTTGAGAATTGGGAACGAGACAGAACTAAGAACGAGGCTGGGCTGAGAACGAGGCTGAATTGAGAACGAGATAGAACTGAAGAGGAGCCGGAACTCAGAATAAAATAGAACGATAATGAGGCAGAACTCAGAGAGAGTAAAAAATGAGAACGAGGCCAAACGGAAACAAGCCAGGGCTGAGAACGAGGCAGAGCGAAGAACGAGGTAGAACTGAGAATGAGGCACAATGAGGTACTTAGAAGGAAACCCTCGAGATGAAAAATAGCCTGGTCCGCACTCCACCGAGTTTGACTGCAGAGTAATTCATGAAGCGAAGCTGAATAAATCACTCTGCTGTCAAACGAGGTGGACTGCGGACCAAGTTATTTTCATCGAGTGGGTTTCTGATTTTATCTCACCCTGTATAACATTATTTATTGATAAAATGAATCACCCAATTAGCCATTGAGTATTGGGTACACGAACTTCACGGTCGTGGAATACGAATTCCTAATGTTAAGCCTAGGGAGAAAAATACTGGAGTGAGATAAGACTGAGAACGAGATGCAATTCAAAACGGAGCTGAACTGAGAATGAGTGAACTGTGAACGAGGCTGAACTCAGAGCGAGGCTGAACTGAGAACAGGACCAATCTCAGAACAAGGAAGAACTGGGACCGAGGTAGAACTGATAACGAGACGAAACTCACATCGTGGCAGTACTCGCAATGAAGCGGCTCACCAGCCGCTGAATGCCCAGCGAAGCGCCCCCGAGCGAACCACCGAGCCATGTCACAGCGGTCGGCCATTGATTATTGTGTGGATGATAATTAGAGTTGTGAGACCTTAATTAGTAGGATCAATATCCGGGGCGCTGTGGACGGCGCCATGTTGGCCTAGTTCTCGCCGCAGACGAGAGTCTCGCGGGACTCAAGAGCGCTCTCATGAGGCGCGACACAAACGATTTGTCGTCTGCGATGAGAGTGGCGGCAATAGCGGCAATGAACATGCCACGCTTGTTACGTCAACCATTTGTAATCAGCAGCCAATCAGAAGAGAGCTATTTTATCAGGCTAGCCAATCAGAAGCGGGCTTCTGGCGGGATGACGGTTTATTCAGCGACCATTGAATGGGTCAATAGACAAGGTTTATTACTGCTGGTCGATAGTATCAGGCAGTATTCAATTAGGCCTGACATCGGTTTTTTCCTCGTAACAGTGTTATTAGTGTTGTAGATGGAGGCACACGCGGCCTCAATTCAGCAAACATGAAAATAACGAGAATGTACGCGAAAATAACGAACAGATACACGAGAATAACGATGAAATACACGAAAATCAGAAGAAATTACGGGGAACAGAAACGGAAGAGCAACTAAGAACGTGATTGGAAGTTTCTGAACCGCTGCTGTCACCTGATCAGAATACACACGTTTTTTTAGGTTGATAAATTAATCAATACAATCATCCGCAATAAATAGCATACGCGCTTCGATTGTGATTTCTACAAGTAGTGTGTGGTACTAAAGCAATTCTCATACGCTTTTATAGCATGTATTACTTTCATCATTGTTAAATTGCAACTCAATGTGATTGATTTGCCTAAGGTTTTTTTTAACTTATTTTAACAGGTGAGTCACGATTGCTGATTTGTCATTCAAGATTGACGTAAGTATTACATTCTACCGTGCACGAGGCTGATCGACTTACAAAGTGATTGATTAATCTGGAAACAGCAAGAGGTTGACCTCTCAACTTGAGTGGTTTACAGAGCCGCCTGTCTACAAAACTAATCTCTTCTATTCATTATCCATCCGAATGAGTAAAACCCAAGAATTGCCATATTACAGGGTATATCAATAGGTACTATTTATTTTGCTCTGTAACACAAAGGTAATATTTTCTAGTTTAATATGGCCTTGAGAAAAGTGGTTTACTGAGTTCCCATTCATTTTCAATGTGGAATTTGAATACGAAGGATGATAAAGTGTGGTCGTGTTCTCTGTGTAGTTGATGCGTAGTAACATGCGAGTGAATGCGAGGATATTGTGTAGTATCAACTATGAGGAAAAATACGTCTACGCAGATAAAATACATAGTATCGTTGTATTTCTTGCCAACCTTTCGACTAAATATGAAAAGACCATCACGTAGCTATCACAGTGATTAGAAACTCGTCGTAGGTGCCGTCTATTGTCTATGTAAAGTAGTTTCCAAAGTCTCCCATGAGATGATCGGTAGTGATCCATGGATTATATACGTCTTAATTATCTGGCAGTAGCTTAACGATGCCTAGGAGAAACATGAGAAAAATGTAAGTAGTATAGAGTTGACACTTTTGTGATGGCAACACTCATGGTATCAGCATTACTTTCATGTGCAAATCCAAGATTTGCTGATTTTTTATAGTTACTTTATTGCATCTCTCGTTTTCACAAGTGGTACTTCTGAGTACCACATTAAAGATTTCAGCAACATCCTATACATCATTCTTTAAATTAGAGTAAATGAAGTTTGCAATTGAGATGGAAATATACAGTAAAAATGGAAATTTGATGAGATGAGATGTGATATTACTTCACAGTATATGCCACAATTATACTACAGATACTCAGCCACACAGACCTTGAGCTTCTCCACATCTCTGTTGTTGTTGGCTGGTTTTACATTATCCTAAGCCTCATTATGAGTCAATAACACCACAGGAGGACAATGGCAACACAGTGACAACCACAGGCTACCACAGAGACACGTGATCCTATTGAATCATGTGACCACGCATTGTTCATACAAAGGACAACTACACTTAGTGGGGCAGATATAGCACACAATTATGCATTCAATGAAGCAAGCAAGAGTTTTTGTACATAGTTAAGGGAGCCTTTTTTATATGGGTGGGTTTGCAGATAAGTCCCAGGAGAAGAGCGGCAACCATTTTTAAAGAATTGCCGCCATAGGGCACTGGAACTTTTCAGAATGTCTATCAACAATATGAATAATCATTCATAAGGACCGTTGTCATGTGCAAACATGTGTGTAGTGGCCCTCTTGAGTTTTCTATAAAAAATGTCATCAGCCTTATTGAAACTAGTTACCATAACCCCAGCGTTGGTCTATGGAGTGTTCGTCTATATATAGGAATAGGTATTCAATAATCGATAGTTTTGTGGACAGGAGGCGGTAAACCATGAGAGGTTGGTCCGTAGTTATATACGAAACATCAGCATCGAGTGGTTTGCAGAGCCGCCTGTCCGCAAAACAGTTGTTTGCTTCATTTGTTATCCATCTCCTCTAATAAATTAAAGTAAGGTATTGCCATATCAAAAGGGTATATCAATAAAGACCTGCTTTTTGCTCTATAGCACAAATGAATCATTTTTCCATATACCATGGCTTTGATGCCGTATACAATGGATTTGAATCTATTTACACTGGTCATGGTATCTGACAGTTTCCACTATACCTCTGCATCAAAGAATCATTGAGGGTGCATTGTATGCACCATTTCCATTGTTTTTGCCAGGTATAAACCGATTTGATTTTCCCATTTAATACCTTGAGGATTTTGATTCTGTCAGTCTGTGAAACAATCCGTTGGTGGTTGTCCTGTTACATAATGGATGCAAAATTAATCGGCGTGTACTTCCATTAACCGATCTGGCATCGGGACAACATAAAAATATGTCGGTGGTTCCCGAGTGCAGATCAATAATCGACCTATGGAAACGGGCTTACAAATGGAAATCAGTTATATCAAGGTTTACGATTCCAAAAAATGATAGTTGACCAATCGTAATTGAGCGATGGCAGTCTTTAAGAATCATCACAACAAATTTCTCAGTCTCAATTAGGCTCCTTGATCATATTTTCAGAAGGTGCGGCTTAAAAGTGGCCAACCCGGATATTTTCAACAGCGATCGACATCAACACATCCAAGCGTATAATTGATTGGCGGTTCATCCTAATTAATAGAAAGGCCATTAGTTCTAATTAAGACCAAAGTAATGGATATCCTCTCTCTCCCTATTAATCCGTAAAGAGCCTGGGCAAAGGGGCCTAGTTCCTAAAGCACCATTGTTTTTTTTGCTTTCTTTCTGGGGTAGATTTAGGAGGCAGATGAAGGGTAATTTGTTACTGGGGCATGGAAACTTGTCCTAAAGCCTACGTTTATATTCGCCTATTATAGGTGACGATTTCTCAATTGAGTGGCACCTGACGACAATGGGTAGTCAATGACTAGAAATCGTCTAGTGTGAATGCCGAATGAGTGAGGACCATCTCTAGAGATCAACAGATTACCCAATTTGGCACTACCTGACAATTATGCCGACGGTTTACACAGACAGCTATTTCAAAGTGGCTTGAAATAATCGTCTAGACACCTGAGGATTATATAAAAGGTCAGTCGTTATAACGACTTCCCCTATGGCCAGAAACCTCTCTTAAGTGGAAGACACACTTTACAATTGAGTTTCTCAAGATGAAAAACCCTTATCATAACAGCACTAGTCTTAATGTGTCTCATGCGAATTTGCACACGGCTGTCTACTATCCCAGCGTGGTACCAGACCAAGGTTCGTATGAGTTGGTACTAAGCAGATTCTGACTACAGTATTGGCTGACCTAGCAGTCACCCTGTGCTCTGTAGAAAATATGAAGCTACAACTTGTTTAATTTTGTTGTTAGTTCCTGAGAGGATGCAAACAGTGTCGCACTCCAATTTCTCTATTGAGAAACGAGCATGCGCTTGCACATGGCCTAACTGTTCAAGCATGCACCGTGATAATGTTCGAGATACTAACCAAGCTCAATGGCTAAGTGGTAATGGGTGTTTGCCTCGAGCATGGCAGGTCAGGGGTTCGAATCCTGGTTGGGTCATACCAAAGACTTCCATAAAAATGGTACTGTACCCACTGCTCATTCGGCTTAACAGCCACCATTAGAATTAGAAGTGGGGGGAAGCTAGGTTTCAGTAAACAACATCCAGTGACGAGCTACTTACGTATAGAGTTCGAGTGGAAGGACGGCTGTATCGTTGAACTCAGAGGTTGTACACATGATGTTCCCTCAATAAAATTGACAACAAAGAAGGAGGTAGATCACTTGGTTCACCCCAACTCATAAACAGAGGTAATTACATAGCGCGGCAACGCCGCCTTGGTTTCCGTTATGGTATTCACGTTACAATGTACCGCGTACGTCACGAAGGTGGCGTCGGGGTGTTAAAACCGACACGGGTAGGAGCGGGTCGTATTTGTAGGTGATACGACCGTAGGTATACAATAGGTAAAGGAAACCTTTTGTGGTGTAGTAATTGAATTAGATGAGAAGTAAGGAGTCCAACAGGGGTGTGCTGCTTAAGACAAGTCTCCCAGGCCGCATACACAGTCATAAAGGACCGGAATAGTGGGCGAAGGCAGGCACGTGGGGCTTGGAACAGCTGCAGGAGGACCACAGATCAAACTACTGATTAATGTTGGCGCTTTGAGCTCACACCTGCCTGAGTAGGTCTGGGGATGATGTTCTATTTCCTACTACACGTTTTCTCCACACGTTCTGCACCGAAGTCAGTTGAGAAAGCCGTGCAGGCTATTTTTCACATAGTAAAACCTATGTCATTCTCTTCAAACTTTTACAGAATGTGTAAAATCAGGAATACTACAGATCTCCGCACTTATTTTTGAATTGAAGAAAACCATATATTCTTCATTATATTTCCTATTTAACTCAAGGCAGTGTTAATTTGCCCTTTTTACCTTGTGGCTTAAGTGCGATGAACTGAACAAAGTGTTGAATTTAATCGATTGCCATTAGAATCAATGCTAAGGATCATTCTCTACTAATAATTTACAATGTTAAGAAATTCCCAATTGGCGCTGACGTGAATTGTAGGATATACTTTATTTTCAATACTTTCTTTATTGATGTCATTATCCTGTCGTAGTACATCGTATTAGGATCGTACAAGGTATTTCAGATCAACATCAAATCAAGAGGTCTTTAGCGTCAGCGTATCATAAGCTGGTTTTATTAGCATAGACCTCCCATATGAGTAGCACATTGACATTTAGCAGTATAACACAAATCCATGCCTTTAAGACATGGAGACAGGTAGGAATAATTTAATACATCCAGAAGCGTGTCACATAGAAATGTATTGCAATACAGCATATGATAATATCCGTTCAATTGCAGTATCGATCCTTTTGTACAGCTCAAATTCACTCGTTCCCGAATGGTGGTTGTCTTATGGAACTTGGCCATGTCGTCGTTGCTTGAGGATACGCTTGAAATCTTCCTTTGGCCGAGTTTTGCGAAGTTCCGATGAGCCTGTTGAATAATTCAGTCTCATACATGGAGACCCTTTTCAGAAGGCCAAAGAGACCCACGGTCAATGTGCTCTGAGACTATGTGCCAGGTGTGTCCTTTCATGTGAATAGGAGAATTGCCTGAGACTACAGGGGAAAATGTGAGGAACACCAGTATCAGGAACATTAGTCTCTATGTGGGAATCCCACTTAACACAGCATGATGATTCATCTGCTACTTGTCATTAGGGATGTAGTGGTCGTTTGTACAGATCTCTGAGAATCAGGGGATGGCGGGCTGTTAATAACGCCCCTAGTGGGCAGGGTCCTCTGTTCCCTCCAGTAATCATGGCGCTTTGATTCTCTATGAATAAGGCGGGAACACGAAGGTGGGGTCACACACGAGAGGACTGGACTGAATACTGTATTCACCCTGAAAGCCCGTTTCCATTAGCCGACGAAAATAGCACCGATTTTTTCAGTTACCCTAAAGAAATATCGGTGGTGCAACTGATTCTACGTCGGTATTAAGGAATCGGAGAGAATGCATTGTATATATTGAATTTCCTATCCTTTATCCTTACCTATTCTATTTCATTGAGACGTCTGACGAAATCAAAGTGTTTTCAATGCGTCACTCTATCAGAAAATTCGTCGGTGATGGCATTATTACATAATACATGCAAATTAACATGTGAGCTTTCTCTGCAAGTCCCATTTCAAAATACTCCATGGCCTTTCATGTACACTCATTACAATCACACTTCAGAATGAAAAATATCTTTCTCACATATTCAGTAGTTACTTACATTAAATTACAGACAAACACTGATATAGGTTGGGTTTTTATTTTTGTTTTTTTATTGATATAGTTCGCCAATGAAAATACATTTAACGGTCTACCACTATACCCTTTTAACCCAAACTTTCTAACATGAGGTCCATCAAGATATCCTCACACAATCAGGTAAATTATAAGTGCAAACTACATTGAAAGCGATATGATAATAATAATAATAATAATAATAATAGTAATATGCACAGTTTGTTGGTATTTACAACGACCCACCAAGAGGGGAGTATGCGATGAAGATGATGATGGAATACAAGATCAGGGAATTAGTAACAGAATAAAAAACTAGAAGGTCTGTTCAAAGAAAATAACCATTGCCTTTACCACTTACCCATTTTTAGGTAAGTGTGTGCAACGTATACAACGTTGGTAGAGTGGCCGGTGGGAGTTGCTCGTGTCGTGTCCAGGGGGCGCGCTGATCGCTCTCTGAGCTGGTCGGAGGCCGCCCTTATCCGCACTCCTTGAGTGATGGGTGCTACTCCAGGGTTTGATCTCTCACTGAGGGCCTCAGTAATAGAGCCACCAGGAACTCCCGTACGTTCTAAGGAGATTCAGCACGACCGCCACCATAAAGGCCTGTTTCCACCAGCCGACAAATTAGTCGGCCACCACCAACAAATTATTTCTGCTATTTCTGACCGAAATTTGCAAGAGGACCAAGAAGTCCGCGGTGCATTCAGGTTTCGATTTATGGCGCTTTTTCACACTAGCTCCTGACAGAATTTTGTGTTCATCAACAGGGATCAGATTGTTTCGGAGGTTGAAACAGAACATCAGCGAACACGATTGCTGATCTTTATTTTTGAATTTAAAGTGCTTGCAGTAACATCCTATCATATGTATACTCGAAGAAGTGTTTCCTAAAAATGGTCTGCAAGCATAGATTTGTTTCCGCCGGGTGATTTCTAGCGTATTCCGGCCTCTGGTATATTTTTCTTATTATTCATGACAGAAATAGGTAAGTGGAAAAAAAGAAAAAATAGAGTTGGAGACCGAACTATGTTCCGATCTTCGGTGGGCCTTTTGCACCACTTCCCGAGGAAAGTATCGCTGATCAAATCAATATTTTTTTTTGTCAAGGCAGCAATAGCTCAAGGATCCAAAATAAGTGTTCCAAAAACATATGTCTGCAAATGGAAACATGCAGCTTATCTTGAACATCGCTGATCTTTTGAACGGCTTTTTAGCCTCCACACCTTCCTCACACTATTTACATATATATGAACCAGTGGTTCCTAAGAATCGTCGATCATTTTGCCTGCAATTTCCCTAAAGAGTTTCCACACTGTTACATCAGCTGTGATTTGCTTTACTGTCACCTTGAACGTAAAGTAAACGGAAGTATGCTGAGCATAACGACATTATTTTTGATTTCCTTTTACGCCTTCTTGACGTTCCCTTTCTGTTACTTCAGGTATCATTTTTCGCGTCGCAACGAAGCCTCAGTCATCTATCTATAAGTACCGCATTTTTAAACTAGTTCTCAACCTGGTCAAATAATTTAGACAATTACCGAATAAATCTTACAGAGACGTGCTAGCTCAGAAAAAAAGTTCTGGTACCAACATGTCTTGTTGTTGTGCAGAAAACCAGAATAAATTGTCGATGTATTTCTGCAGTTAATGTTAAATACAGTGAACCCCACTTTATGAAGATCCAATATCTCTATGGTAAGTGTCATTTAATGACGGGTCAAGATAGAAATGACACAAATTTCTCAATTTAACTGTTGCGGCTCTTTAGTTGGATATATGTTTTATTCAAAGTTAATTCGGATAAACACATTATTTAGTGCAGCAATTTTTTTTACTCAGCAGAAGGACAGTGGTGTCAGCAGTTTTAATTTTTAACGCAAACCTTTGTCCACATTTAAATGCTGACTGAAGCCGGAGACAAACAAGAGAAGAAATTCGACTCTGTTTGTGTGGCGTGCCTGATTGTTGTGTACTGCTGTGGAAGATGGCTTTGGACTCCCGGGCCCCACTTAGTAGCCTTCCGAGCCCGTTTCCATTGGCCGACGAAAATGGAACAGATTTTCCTAGTAGCGTGGTGGTGCTCCCTGAGAGAATACCGGTAACGATAATCGCTGAGATTGCAAGACATTGACGTGTTTATACCTGGCGACCAAAAAGTGTTATTCAGTATATATCTCACCCATAACGACTGATTGTTGGTCATTTTTAAGTGCATCGATTTCAATGAAAGTCAATCATCTAAGAGAATCTGAAAATTAATCCTGCCTAAACTGTAACTGAATGTATGTATTTCCCATTGCACAATGCGAGGGCTCCTCTATATGAAAAGGGGTTACGATATAAATCGTTGTCAGCGAAGCAAATGCACTTTTTCCAATGAATGGTAGAGGGGCTTGCACACGGAGCGTTTTGCAAAATCTGATCGCCCTTCACCAAAGTGCTTTGAAACCGTCGAAGGCCACATAAATCGGTCGGAGGTGCTATGTTAACGCAATTTGGGGTTGATAAATCATTGACCAGGTCCGGGATCAATAGGTGCTAACTAGGCCTAGATAGTCCGTTTCTATTTGTTTATGAAAATGGCACCGAATTTCTTAACTTTTTTAACCCTTTAAGGGCGGATGATGCCTATGCACCATCCGGCAGGGGGCGGTTGATGCCTTAAGGCATCATTTGCTGGATATTTATGAAATGGGTTTTCAAAAGGAAATATTTTAAAAATAAACTTGAAATGTGCACAAAATGTAGGTGTAACATCATATTTTTTTATTCTAAATAATAGAAACGAAAATATTAAGGATAGCATATAACATCACATGACCTTTGAATTCTGAGTTTAGAGGACAATGCCCCCGTCCCCTAGAACTGTACATAGTTACTAGTAGCAGTCCTCAAGTGTGTAGTTCTGCCATAGGCGGCCGTCTTTATATGGTCAAAATTCTGTTCGTTGTGATCACCCAGTGCATATAATTGGTGAGAGTGCAGTATTTGCTTTATTTACACTGCACTTCATTTGTCCATACCAATGTAATTTTCACGTTTAAACCTTGAGGTTCATTGACAAAATCAAAGCATTGATGCCACCAACTGTAAGTTGGTATAAAAAAAATCATTTCTATTGTACTTCCTTATAATTTTCATATGAAAACCTTGCGCAATACCAACAAAATGAAAGCGTTTTTCATTCTGTCTGTCAATATGTGAGCAAATCCGTCGTCGACTGGCCTTATTGCATTATCTATGCTGAATTATATGGTCAGTATTCTCTGCAAGTCTCGTTTCTATTCATGATTTTCTATAACGAGCGTTACTCTGTTTTTACTGACTGTCATATTCAGTACAAGTACATGTCTCTCTTCTTGGTGACATATGGGGCCGTTTAATATCTAGAAGGACTCTCATATGACTGTTATAGGACAGTCCTGGCACTGTCATAGGACGGTGGCCCACGTTTAATAAACATGGATTGTCCTTTCAAAAGACAGGGAGAAGGATGGCGACTTGAAATGTTCGTCCAGGCTCTTTGATGAATCTGTCATTGTTCTGGCCTCGATCCTGAAAACTCCCCTTTTGGAAGAAGATCCCAATAGATCTCCATTCTGATGCTGGTAGCCAAATACTCCTTTATCTATTTACATACATCAGATTCCCCTTGAGTATATCTATATGTATACACCTTTGTATATCTAAATACCCCGTTATCAATTCAAATACACCGAATATCCCTTTGTATATTTAGATACACCTTTGCATATCAAGTATCCCTTTCTAAGGGTGAAGATATGGTGTGAAAAATACACAGAAAGTTATTTTACATAGCTGCAACTTGTATGATGTATGGATATGTGGACAGATTAATAAAAGATTGCTTAAAAAGACAAAAAGTATCCCTTTCTAAATTAAGGAGTGTAATTCTGTAATGTTAATACATCAGATCAAACCTGCTGTGCAGAAGAAGCTGGCTATTTGCTGTATTTCAGGATATTGAAATACTAATTAAAAAAGAAATACTACTTTTGCTGGCTGAATGTGATTGTGCATTGCCTACCGACCAATATGCAGACTGTTTTTAATCACGGTTAATCAAGACAGCAACGACTGTCGCAAACCATGTCTTCACCACTGTGTCCCCAACGTCTGACATTTAGAAATTTGCTGTCAAAGTCCGCCCCACTTTTGGAGAGAATTAAGGATTCAACTTTAAACGTGTGCCTGCGAAGTGACTCAGCCAATTTGAGATATTGGTAATTCTCTTCGTTTAACAGGAATCTCACGATTGAAATGACAACGGCAATATATGGCCGAGTTTACACCTTCCGACGAACAATGCACCAATAAGATATTGGGAACAGCAGCATCGGTCGGTGATGGTCACCAAGAAAATATCAGCACCTATAATGGCAGACACCCCAAGTGTTACACGTGATTGATTATACATTTTATCTCTACTGTCTCTTTCTTCTAATTTGCATTCTTTCACCGATTAACCAACCCGTTTTGATGTCATCGTTGGCATCAGTAATCGGACGGTGGTGCAATTTTGCACGATTTGAGGTTGACAAATATCCAGAACTGTCAAGCCCTGCGCGTTGATACTCCGGAGATGACCGAAATCATACATTGGACTCTCTACACTCGGGGGAAGAAAAGGAGCCAATAAGAAATATTTACAATTATGTTTCACCTTGGTAGTGCACGAATAGGTTACATTTGCATATACGCAATCTTCTTGCGTACTTGGTGCGCAAAAGCTACCTTTTTCAGTTGGATATACCGGTCAAAAACCACGTTTAGGCAGTGGTCTAAAATGTCAGGCGCCATGATTAGAAAAACTCGTCCCTCCATCTTGATGACTCTGTCTTACCTCGTCAGAATGTTTTTCTTTCGTTCCATCATCCCCTGAGGAGGTCGCTCTAAACAATACAAGAACAGAGTCTATCTCGTCCCGTAACTCTTGTACTTCTATTTGTAAAGCTACATTTTCCACAAATACAGGTTGGAGCCATGGGATGGTGCTGAAAGCTTCCACTCCCTATCTCCACCCTTGGCCCCACCTGTCGTGCCATTATCAAACTCTCCCTCCTTCCTCTCCAAGAGAGAGAGAGAGAGAGAGAGAGAGAGAGAGAGAGAGAGAGAGAGAGAGAGAGAGAGAGAGAGAAAGAGAGAGATTCTTAGGCGAGCCGGCCCCCAAGTCGATGCAGGTGTGATGTCGATGACTGAGCGGTCCCCCCGACGAGATTCATTAGAACTTAGATGATTGAATTGAATGCCTGAGACACTTCCTTCGTGAACGATTCTTGGCTTTCATTGGTTTTCAAGGAGCACGGTACCTTTAATCATTTTCACAAAAATATATTTTATTGGTTGAGGGATGTTATTGCTTTCTAAGTGTGTTCCTCCTTCCCTTCCACTATTCCTCAGTTATAATTCCTCAGCGGAACTCCTGTCTGTAATTTGCTGCATTTCATTTTCACCTCATTTCATAAGCAATTTGACAAGACGGTGGCGTCAAAACGAACACAAACACTCACTTGGGATCGTGACTTGCAAGAATTGCTCGAGAGGTCTCAAAGAAACTGCTCTGCAATTCACCAGCACGCCTGGGAAAGGAGGCCGAGCGGGCAGGACGGCAGAGGCCGTTGTAATTTCACTATTAAGGCCGCCCGGGAAGGCATATGGAATTGACAGCCTCAAACTGCTAATATTTGCCACCAAACACGCACAGACTGAGTTAAGGAGACTCTGGGGGGAGATGGAGCCCAGACTCTGCCTGGAAACTGTGTCAGAATTCAGGATATTCATGATTGGCCACCCGACCCCGTCTCTGCTTTGCTGTGACTAGGGGTTGGCCAGTAAGATTGGGACATTCGCACACGGGTATACTACTAGGGACAAATGGTCCGATCTTCATTTATTGGGTTTGGGTTTCATTCAGTCAAGTGTCATTTTCTGTAGCCCACATGACATCAAGTCATTCTGCTTTTTCTAAAACTGCCTATGTAGGGTCCAAATATATCAAACAACAGCGGTTCAATGAGGCAATTTAGTCAGTATAGTGACTCGTCATTGTCAGCTTAGCACGCCTTAAAAAGATTAAGACACTGGTCCTTTCTGCATCCTACCAGTGTCACACAGTTTGCACATGTATTTATAATTAGATGTTAGGTTTTTGCAGCAAGCCCAGAGCCTATGTGACCTGTTTTACCCCTGTAACCTTTGGGCAGCGTATCTGAGCGCGAGTATCCCATGCTCCAGAAGGTTCAATCGCTGTTGGTTAGTGACGTTCTAATTTTGGCGTAGACTCCATACGACAGCTGCGCATGCGCTATGGTATTGATCGGGTATCTGTGTGAGGTTTTTTGTGGCCGGCCTTTGGTTCCTGTTTGTAGTGGCGTGGGAGCAGCAGCGTAGTGCAATTAATGCTGCTAGAGAGTTGTCCCCTAAAGTAGCACAATGACTGTTTTGTGACGGCACGAATCATGGCGTTAACCATTGAAGTCCCACTCAGCTACTACGGCCATTATCATAGACAATACTGATTGTAACATTACATGGTCGATAGTACTGATGGTAGAGAATACTGACTGAAACATGGCCACTGATACTGATCGTAGAGAATACTGACTGAAACATGGCCACTGATACTGATCGTAGAGAATACTGACTGAAACATGGCCACTGATACTGATTGTAGAGAATACTGACTGAAACATGGCCACTGATACTGATTGTAGAGAATACTGACTGAAACATGGCCACTGATACTGATCGTAGAGAATACTGACTGAAACATTGCCACTGATAGTGATCGTAGAGAATACTGACTGAAACATGGCCACTGATACTGATCGTAGAGAATACTGACTGAAAAATGGCCACTGATATTAATTGTAGAGAATACTGACTGAAACATGGCCACTGATACTGATTGTAGAGAATATTGACTGAAACATGGCTGCTGATACTGATTGTAGAGAATACTGACTGAAACATTGCCACTGATAGTGATCGTAGAGAATACTGACTGAAACATGGCCACTGATACTGATTGTAGAGGATACTAGTAGAGGAGCAAATGGCCTAAAAATGGGTAATATTGACCCCGGAAAGTCTACTGGCTGAAACTTGCCATATTAGTTGATTATGACCTCGGAAATATGAATCTGATGCTCGTTTGTTCCAAAAAGTGTAGCATCATACTCGTTTCCACGGTAACAGAAGGAAAACATAATTTGATATTTACAAACTTGCCATTTTTAGGCTATTTGTTCCTCTACTGTAGGACAATTGTTGATTATAAAGAATACTGATT
Organism: Alentia gelatinosa; assembly: GCA_950022655.1. Classification (NCBI taxonomy): domain Eukaryota; kingdom Metazoa; phylum Annelida; class Polychaeta; order Phyllodocida; family Polynoidae; genus Alentia; species Alentia gelatinosa. Next base: position 21,312,613 of record OX465590.1, on the reverse strand, counting down.
TTAACACAGTCTCCGATAGTGATTATATAGAATAGTGAATGTAACGCGGGTATGGTATATGACAGTTTTTCAATAATTGGTAATGGTCAAGTGAGTTTCTATATATTCTAAATGGGTACTTTGTATACCATGGATAAAAAAATAATTTTCTACAGGTAAAATCGGTGTTACCCGGGCTGGCCTCCAGAAATTTCGCCTGCCGACTTGACTTCAGATAGATTTGTCAATAACCACCAATGTATTTTCTATCCTTTTAGTCAGAAATCAGCGGAAAGAGATAAAAAAAAACTGATCTAGGTAGCAATATTTGTCAGTTTTCGGCACTACCTATTGATAAAATCGTCACCGATCTATTCAACTCAATGTTTGGTTTTTATCGGGAAGAATGTGAGTTGTGGGTCAAACGTTTCGTCGGTGACAAACACTAAAGCATACAAATTGGCAACTGCAGGGTAATAGGTCTCAATAAACCAATATCACTGATTTCTTTTTTGTAGATTCTTAACATTGCACCTTTATCCCTTTTTTGCATATTCGAACGAGAGGTTCCCCAAAATCGTCGATCATTTTGTCGGCAGATGGAAACAAACCTTCATCTGCCTGAACCTAACTGCACATCGATCACACCCAGCCTACGTGTAGAAACATTGATTCCAAGATGGACTTCTGGGTTTTTAACATCTTCCCTGCTTTTATTTGACATTCCTTTCTCAACAAATCAATATAGAGTCAGTGGCTACACCATTGAATCGGGAGATGTGTCTGAAATTATCACCATTCACCCCAATTGTCTCCTTATTCTCATTCACTTTGAAGCATTACAAATAGCTTCAGTTAAGCTATGCATCATGATATATACATCAAATCATCTGTTTGATTAATATATAAAGGACATTTCAGGACAAAACAAATCCCATAGGCCAGGGGCTGTTGAATAATTCAGGTTCGTACATGAAGACCTTTTTCTGTACGCCAACGAGACCCATGGACGATGTGGGTCAACTTTATTCAACACCGATGGACGACGTGTTGTCAGGTAGAACAGTATTAGCTGAACGAGCTTGAATATATCTAAAAATAACCCTTATATGAGGTTTCCTTGTACATACACTGTCCCTTCGCAAGCATAAGTTTTTCAACACACCAGGACAACATATTCATGAAACTACTAAATTAGGCTGAATAAGAATTTATTCGGAGTTTATGCAAAGGGGAGTTCACTATGACTAAGAATGTGTTTGGTTGGTTTACTTATCATTTACTCTGTGTTGTTTCATGGGAGGAGGCCATTTGACTTCAATTAGCACCTATATATAAGGATAACTAACACGAATATGCTGATTAGTCCATATGAAGCATAAGCTCTAACGCTGTTCAAATGTGTGAAGAAACTCTGTTTGGTGGTGGGGAGGGTGGTCGGAAGAGTGTGCTGCACACGGGACCCTGCAGGGAAGTGTCTGGTCTCCCTGGTCAGTGCGCTGAGGGGGAAGGGGGGTTGATTGTGGGAGGTCGACCGCCGTTACCGCCGTGACCGCCGTGACCGCCGTGACCGCCGTGACCGCCGTGACCGCCGTGACCGCCGTGCCGCCTCCCGTCTTTCATTCAAACCTTTATATCTAATATATACCTCCATAAAGTATCTTGGGGATTTAGAACCTATAGGGCACAAATTGATTGCTAGGTGTTAGGTAATTGTAAGATAGGGTAATTGTAGTTAGAGGACAACATAAAGTTATATGCAATATCTATGATATGAGATCGTAGACTGGTCACTTATTTCTGGTAGCAGCGCAATAGGCGAAACCAGGTTCATGTTATAGATGTGACAGACTGATGTGCAAATCTAGCAGATATTGCCAGATACTACTGGTAAAAAAACAGGCAGGCTGTGAATAATGCAGCATCCAGAGCGGCATGTGGTAGTGCACAGCGTATCCCTTGAAAGAAACTATCGACTCGGAGTTCGATCATGCTCTACATTAACAAATAGACCATTGTCTCCTTGGGTGAAAAAATGACTGCTTCTATTTGTAAATTGGAAAAAGAAATCTATCCCTTAATAAGACAAGTGTAGAAGAGGAAGGAGGCATTGCCTTTTCTGGTATTTTAATACTGAATACCGCAGACGGCACAGGATCATGGTGCCTTATGATTGTTAAGTGAAGCAATGTCAGAAAACAGGTTAGGGTCGACGAATAACATCTGTTAAATGTATTTTGTTGTCGTTCGTATCAAAGAGAGTTCAATCATACCCTTAACAGCTCCTAGGTCTCTGCTGACTTTTGATCTACTACTAATTCAAAGCCTCTGTCTGCCACATAACTGTCGCATACCTGTAAGTGTCTACAAATGCTACCCCCTGCCAGGGGGGCTGTATTGATAATGTTTGTGCCTGCTATGACAGTGAGCCGTAAGAATTGAGCAGTAGCATGGACGTTGGCTAGGCTGTGAATCGACAGTGTAAATGATTAACAGCATATCATGATTTGAAGACGTTCTGACTGTGGAAAAAACGGTTCTCGTTCTTGGACAGTCAGAAATTTCATACGGCTTCTTGGATGGGGCTTCTTTTATACACACTTTAAGAGATTGACATGGCAGGCTTTGCAACTGTGAGCTCTACCAACAACGAATAGGGGATGGCAAAATAGTTCCAGTTGAGCGCTCATTCCAGCCTATCACACATGCCAGAAGGCCCTTCATGAAACTGAACAAATAAACATTGACACTTTGACCCTGAACGAAGGGTGCCCGCTTACGGGGTTCTACTGTACCTTCTTCTCATTGAAACCAACTTTACTTGGCCTCGATAGGGATGTATAGACCAGAACTTTATATGGTGACTAGCACAAACTGTAACCAATATCAGTTTTGCAAACTCAACTGACATACATCTAAAAGACGCAAACGCAGACCATGGACTTGTTATACATCAACAGTCGCTCTAGCTGTGTACCTTGTTCATACACCACAGGCAATGAACTGCAGCTTGACATCAAGATTTCCAAAGTAGTGCATTTTCTCTGAGAAACAATTCAAATTCCGCAAGGTTATTGTTTTAGCCGTATTTAGGCATGTCTGACCGTACCGAAACAACTCTAAAGGGAATCCCTTCAACTAGCCCTACCCTGTCTTCATATACTACTTTCCTAACCTTTCCTATTTCGATAGAAAACAACTATCACATCCAGCTGAAAATAGGTGATGCAGACATAAATGTTGTGGCATGTCAGATGAATAGGTCACTCTTCTCAAAGATCAGATTAATGGTTTCAAATCATGGACAAAGCTTTGGAAAGGAAGGGAGGTTTTGAAAACAATGTGTAAAACCATTCCATTGCGCCGATTTCACTCCCGATGTGGTCCAGATGTACTCCAGTCTTGGTGCTGACGCCCAAATACCCTGTTCCATTGTGCCGATGGCCTCTAGACAGACACCATACAGAGGCCAGTTATGGTGCCAGGTCTGAAACTGGAGTACATCTGGACCACATCGGGAGTGAAATCGGCGCAATGGAATATTTCGTGATGAAGTATTATGATTCCATATAATCATCTGGCGATATTCCATCGCCGCAATTTTATGTATAGAATTTACACATGTGGTAGTACATTCTTCTTTACTTGGTAGAAACGCTGCATAATGGTAATGATACACCAGACACTCTGTATCTTAAGGCACCATGCAGTGGTAAGAAAAGGGTTAAATATGTTTGACTTCCATCGTGTCTGTAGTAGGCTCAGTGGCGGTTAGTCCTAGCTGCCCTGTGTCTCTCTGATCTCCCAGTCTGAGCTGGTTTTCCCTTACAGTTCCTCTGACATTTACCACTTCAGTCTGATCTGCGATCTCGCCTGAATATTTTATCGCTATGATGCTTAAATAGCCACACGAAGAGGCTCTACCTGAATCTCTACCGTACACAGTGCTGATGAATAGAAGGAGGTATTTAGGAGACTGATCCCAGCATTACCAAATGTGACAGGTAAATAAGAGGAGGACTAGAGCTAGCTGGAAATATCTGACTCTAGAAAGTTCAACCTGTCTGATTATATAATAGAGCGCCATTTGACCCACATTAGAACTTGATATAAACTGGGACGTTTTGGAACTGTGTGATTTACACTCTGTAGAGATACTAATTAGTCTAATGCCGGAGACACACCAAGCCAATCAAGGCGGTGATCTCTGGAATCGCCAACACAAAATAGCATACATGTATGTGAGATATCATTCCATAGACATATCTCCCACCGATGATTTAGCACCTCAGAGGCAATAATCATGTGAAATTGAAATATTGGCTCACATACTCGCCATTTTGTGTTGGCGATTCCGAAAATCGCTCCGTTTCTCGCTTGGTGTGTCTCCGGCTTGAGGTCTCCTAGAAGAATACACACATGTAACGCCCCTTTTACACCTGCCCACGGAAAATGCACGAACGTCCTGACGAACGAGACCTTCACTGGCGACATATCGGCGAGAGCTCGACAATCGCGTACAATTATCCCTGTTGTCGGAGGAGGGAAATCGGCCCGACTATTGCCAGGCCGAAATGCACCCATGAGACTGTCTGGGAGGGTTAGGTGGGGGAACACTTGAACGAAGGTTTCTAAGCACTGCAGGTGGCAACTAATTTCGTCATTTATAATTATAATTTAATCTAATTAAATATGTCAGATATTTTAACACCGCCATTTTATTTCGGAGTCCATTAAGAATATATTTCCACTTGTTTGAATTTATGAACAAAGCTGTTTTTGCTATTCTTATTGATCTGAATCTCCAGGGGATGTTTGGCCGCTGGCACATGTTAATAAGATTTTGGAAGATGCGGGTCAACCCCAGGAGAAATTATTAAACACAAATGGACAAGACATTTTCCCTCGTCGGCTTCAATTATCCTTCCCAATGATAAATTGAATTATTAAAAGATAACTCTCGTATGACCTCTCCCAGAACCTAATACTTTCGTTGGCGTAGCACATTAAACTGGCCCCTGGCCCAAGACATTCTTAAGATCATTTTCATTATATTTTTTTTTCATTATTAAACAGACCCATGTTTTCACGAGTCTATAAAGTTCATAAAGGAACAGAAGGACCACTGCCTTCTCCGACGCTCCTCCATGGCCCTAGCACCCAGTGACCTTGACCTTTGATAACCACCCACTGGTTCCTCTGCATTCTTGATGTCCACATCGCAGAGAATATGAGAACCAGCAATCAATTAGATCGATGCCTCCTGAGATATTCACGGAGTGGGGAGTGAGTGTCTGGTAACGACTTACCGGGCGTCTACACTAGACGACTGAAAACGTGACGACTGTCAAGCCAATAGTAGTCAGGTGGTGTATGATTACGTAATATCGTCACCCAAATTTTTTTTTTGGGGGGGAGCAAAACATTTATTTTGTTCTTGTCATACATACATCGAGATGAAATATGGCTCCAGTTTCCTGTTTAGTTTTACAATACTTCAATATGTTGTATGAACCAATATGTTCAGTATGGTCGTTTTTCCAGTTTGCTCCTCGTTTTTTATGTTATGAAAATGCTAGACTTTGTAAGTCTCGGAAAATGATGGTTTAAGGCTTCACCCGGCCACACTCGGCCATGCCTTGCAGCCTCACGTGGCTACAGTCGGTAAAGCCTCCAGGCATCACCCGGCGCCAATGCATGGGTTACGAGGAACTCATTCCATCGGTGACGTTGTCGCCAGGTAGTGGAAAAAGGCTTATAATCGGTCGTCAGGTGGAAACAAGAGTGTGTGGTTTGGCGTTAACGATTGTTGCACAGACATGTTCTCGAGGAGGACCACCGGCCGGCTTTTGTACAGGGTGCACATTGTCGGTGGAGTTTTCCTCGGCAGGTGGAAACGCCGCATTAGGCCACGCGATAAACCCAGTTTACACCTACCGCCCATTATAGAATCTGGCACTGCCAACCGATTATAACGCATTCCTGAAAGAAATATCATTAAAAATAGTAAACAGCAAAATTCAAAACGCGGGCACTGATTTCTCTCCACCGATATTTGAGACCACAGACGATATCAAACTTCATCGAATTAATCAGTGACGGAATATAGTTTCGAGGAAATACTCCGTCCGTACAAACAAAATGTAAAATCAGTTGTTTGATATTTATAAACGGCTCAATGACCTACAGTCTCGCCAATGATCGGTACCGATATTATCTCAGGCATCACCACCGATAAGTGTTGCCCTTCCCGAAAGTGTATCAGTGCATTTTCCATCGGCAGGTGAAAACCGGGCCTTATACATGTGTCATGTAAAACCACAATCCGTCACCGTTCGAGGTATTACGGCATTAGCAGTGGTGAGCTGAGCTATGCTGAGTACATTACATTACGTTACGTTAATAAGGAAAACAAAGCCGAGAAATATTGACTCACAGAAAGGTGTATATTGACGCTGCAGGCGACGCCTACCAGAGTCAATATTTTGGGTCTTAATATCTTTACCTTCCTAGTTTCGTGTATAGGCTAACGGCCACCCTGTACTTTTGATAAATCCCGTGGTTTATATATTTTTATATCTACTTTTTCATATAAAGGAGATACTATATCGCAGGACTATAAATAGAAATACTTGTGACCAAACGTTAATCTAATCGAGATTCGGTTGTAATTCAGTTTGTTGTGCGATCATTATTACATACAGGAGTTAATAGGTTTACGTCTGTTCAATATACGCCTATGTACACGTACATATCTCCTCGGGCGTCAGCAAAGCGCTTATATAAATATTTGCATCATATTTACGCCCATACCTGTATGCGTATATTTTAATCCCGAAGTTAGGACAGTTGAATTTATATTAACGCAAATTAACGCCAGTTTTCGATTTTTCCTATCTCTGCACCTAAGGGACACCATGCACTGTTGTTTTCATTTCATATCCCATTAATCATCTGAGTCTGTGTGGCGGCAGTTGTGTGTACGTGTGCCAGGGGGCAAACCCTTTTTTCAATTCTTTTTCTAAATATGAATATTTATGTCGACGTATGTGGTGTATGTGTCGACTCATATGCAGGTGTTTGCGCCTGGTGGCAATTACAATTACGTTCTGTCAACCGGAGTTAACGTCATGTATGCGCTGTATATATATACCCTGGAGCTGGAATGGTAGGGAATAGTAGGGAATGAAAAGAATGGAAGGGAATTGTATGAAATCAAGGCGATGTGTGCGCTAACGACATGGTGAAAGCTTTAGTTAACCTCTATAAGCTCGTGCAGAGCCTCTTAGCAGTATATATTTGACTGAATTGTATATTTGAAAGCAGTCATGCTAGGCTAGTGTAGGAATGTTAACTTTTCTATCATTTTCCTCATTTTGCCTTAAAAGCATTGCATCATTTGCAGTGCATTTGCCCATCTGTATCGGAATCATGACTGAACGCTCATGGAGTGTGTAGGGAGTTCACTGGGTCAGGGCCCTCAACGTACTTTCGACACGGGACCGTTGTAACTATAGTATCGGGAATCCGTTTTTTTTAATTTTTGATCAGACCACCTTTTACAAAAGTGGTCTTTCACCAGTCAGCAAAGGGAACATACAATTCAATGATATATACATTCTGAAGCTGACAATTCAACCAGTATCAAAAACATTCACATTTCCTTGTACAAATGTATTTTAGATTCATTATATTTACATATTGTACTATATCCATATGTTACCATTAGCAACATTCTCCAACTTACAATAATAATAGATACCATTCTAGTCATCTGCTAGGAAATACATATAGATACGTACCTAGATTAAGAAGAAACTGATGAGTGTTTTTTCTGTGTCCTTGTATGCCATCGAATTAGCAGAGCTCACTGATATGAATGAGGTGATAGCCGAGTCAATATTCTGAAGCGCTTCAAACAAGATGGCTATCGTGGACGCAGACTAAACACAAATATGTTTCTGATTTTATCTTAGCCTGGATGTAGTTATCTGTTTATCACCCATTGAGTATGAGTCGCATGCCTGTTGAGATCGAGTTCCTAGTGTTTTAAGCCTATGGACATTTATATCAGGCTAAGATAAAGCTGCCTACATAAAAAAAAGTTGTTCTTCCATCCCAAGAGGATGTATGTGCAGTCGGTGACTCATGCCCCGCGTGTTGCATGTCGCTGAGATATCGTCCCTAGACGAGAATTGACCGAGCGATAAAAAGGTTGGCACACTTATTAACTGAGTACGGCTGCTTGTGTGTAGGAGTGTCGGTAGAGGGCAGTGCGTGCATGGTAAGAGACCTCATTAAGGTTAGCCTCACCCCTGAGATTCGGTACTGAGTCATAAAGCCTGTTTCCATCTGCCGGATTCTGCCATATTTGTTCCTCCGATAAATTTGTCAGCCACAACTGATGGAATTTTGGTAACGCTATTTTTTTCAGATGTCGGCAAATGGGAACTGGAAAAAATCGGCTAGCGATTTAATATTCGATTTCTGGTGGGTTCTGGCGCCACTTCCATTGTATAAATCTGTGACAAAGAAAACCGTTGAGCGTTGACTAGATGACTGCATTCTATGGGTAATCTAAATTTTGTGTTCGACAGATCTATAAACAGCTACAATGGTATCAAATATTTTATTATAGGCCGTCTGAAAGTGAAAAGGCGCCAGCTAATGATAGAAAATGAATAAACTGCAAACCATGACAACAAAAATGTTCACTTATATGATATCTCCCTGGAACCAAGCCAATACTAATTGATAAAATCTGATTCCCTAAAAGTATATGTTATTTCGTGTGTAATTACAAACATAAGCTATATATCAAATCATCTCTACCTATTCTCTCAAATATTGTATTTTCAAATGCTGCAGTGAGCTTGTTACTGACTCTTATTATCCTATCCTGACAGTTAGATAAGTAGGTGCATTTTAGCAAATATATGGTCATGATGCAAGATACTTGCCTTGAGATTGTACATCCACTAGTTGAGTTATTGTCTTAGCCTGGAATTCCTCAGGATCTCTATACTGGTGGAGGGAGTGGGAGATCATCATGTAATTGCCTAACCTACAAGCCAGGATAGATACAAAAAGACAATGGTTTTGTGGACAGTCAGTCGACACCAACAAGTGGTCATAAACCACAAATTGAAGCATAGCAATACGCAAGGGTTAGCGGATATATTACGAAGTCATCTTGAGTGGTTTACAAAGCCGCTTACCCAAAAATGTTATCCATTATTCTCTATGTAACTTTACCTTTATGTCAATAATCTACCCTCTTATTGAAAGAGCTTATTGAATATCGTTCGATTACATGGATTACATGCATCCTGTCATCTCCATATATATTTCGATTATCCCCAATGTTCGTTTGGGGAATCGCATCAGCAACGCCATTGCTCTTGTTGGTTTTCATGCAATAACCCTTAGAATACATAGATACCTTTACAAAGCATCAGCATATCAATATAATACAATACTCATACTTTGTTGTATGACAACAATATGACATAGGTTAATATTTTGTTGATAATGTTAATAACATGCTTATTTCGGCGAGAGACATTCAAGGCTAACTAAGTCTAAATTACTAAGAACCATAAAAGATTGTCTTCATGCCTGCATATATCAGAAATTACAGGTTTGCACCAATGAGTTAGAGAAACAACTCGCCCCATTTATATTTCTCCTTACATTTTATAAAAAGACAATCGCTTATGTGAGGTTCTCTGTGTGTAGCCAAAATCATCATATGCAATGTACTTCTCAGATCAGTTATTACACTATAACTTGAAGAGGTGGTTAATATTGCTTACAAGTGAACACATATTCAAGGTCTAAGACCAAATTACGGTTTGTTTTCTCCGACACGAGCGAGTTCTCCTTTGAATTACAGGGCGACTTCGTTTCGAGACAAGTTCTCAAGTAACCACTCAGACATGGTCCCTCCACCCTTAAATCATGTCAGCCAATCAGCTTTGTTTGTACGGCACTCAGGAAGCATGGCGGACCGACCACTCACCACGACAAGCAAGATATGCAAATTATATGCAAATTGGATTAGTGTTAATGCTGTGTGGGCACGTTTCTTTCCAGAGCAGGAATCTTGATGGTTAGACGAGTAGGTGAAAATAAGAGAAAAACTACAGTTTACTTTGGCCGAATAACGTCAATATCCTCACTCTCCGAGCGGATATCTCCTAGGTTTTAAGACATCATTACAATGACTGAAGAATATGCACGGAGAGTGCTCCTTGATTGAAACTGAAAAGAAGGAATGCCTTGAAAGGAGACGGACAGGAAAAGGGGCACTATTAAGACGTCAGTATAACAATTGCAGCGTCTCGTGAGATGAAGCTTTATTCACTCTCCCAGCAGAGAAGGCGATCACATATCGAAGTCTCGGGGGGGGAGGCATCAAGTAAAGAACACCCTGTGTCTGGCAGCTGAGAGTTGAACAACCACGCGCCTGTTAGTGACAAGTCAGGGACATCACAGTGCCTCCCTTAGCCAAAGTGCTGAGTCTGGCGTTTCTTGGGGGTCTACAGACTTCAACCTTTCAGAGGATTTTCTATCTTTTCGTCTAACCTGGGAAAATAGGTTTAACTCATTCCAACTAATATAGGAAATGTATGTAGTGAAGGCACATCTTATTGATAAGATAACTATTTGTATCCAACCATTCCAGAACCGTTTGTACGTCACCTTAAGATGACTCTTATTAGAGAGTGTCTCTGCTCAAGCTATACTTACAACTGATAAGCTGACAATGTGCCGGTCTCAGCAAGTCCACTCTGCGCAATGAATATTTCCCGCCATATGACTACATAGCATTGGGGGTGGGGGAGAATCTATGCTATCTAGTAATTTAACTGACTAGCAGATGACTGGGGAATCAGAGTCACCCGTAATGTGGCTCAGAGAGTGTTTAACCTTTTTGTCCTACCCCGACTGTAAACACTGCTCATTGTAGCGGCAAACGTTCGAGCGAGGAACGATGCTATGGGCGAGGTGAGGCCATCTGTGTTTGATAATCAATGTCGTCACATAGGAGCGAAATCCTCTTTAATAGTTTCGCTTTTTATTGATAAACGAGACTATGAATGATCCGTATCGAACCCACGATGTATTCTTCCAACGCCTTTGGATGATATCTCTTCTACCCTCTGCTACCACTGTCTTTATGAGTGCCTGTTGGTGGTGACCAGTTACTGCACATTGGGACAATCATTGAAAAAAGAAGAAATAATGATGATAATAATGGCTGAGGCTGCAGTGAATACGTTGTTTTCACTGCAAATTATTGGGCAGGCTAATTTAATTTTCATGCCGTACTGAACACTGATGAAATTTTAAAGCCAGTTGCCATTGGCCCTAGAAATGTTACAGGTTATTTCGATTCCATGAATAGTCTGTTGGTGGTCGCCACAGATGAAAGTAAGGGTACAATGTATGCCTTATTTCCGGCTACATTTCACATGTCCATACCCAAAAAACCTTCCTGCAAAAAATATTGACGATAACAGTTGAAATCGAAGCATTTTGATTCTGTCTGTCGGTTATTATGTCGGTAGGTTGCACGACGCAAAGCAATCTTTCTGATTAAAATATGTGAACTTGATTTTTCTTTTTTTTGACTCGAACTATTGATGCTTTGAAAACGGAACAATCCCCATAAAGACAATATCACTCTCTACCTTTTGAGATTTCCATTAGATGATATCTTTGTACTTTCACTGACCGTACCTCTACTTTAAAAGTATATGAATTGTATATGCATTGCAAACATTATCTAAAACTGTGTCTCTCTTTTTACAGGTGAGTCGATTTCCGTGTGTCACTGAAAACGTAAGTAATGACTTCCAATGTCAAATTTATATTCTAATGTCGGCGAATGATCTGAAAACCTGGAACACATTCCCTATTGATATTAGAAATATGAGACCATACGAACAATTTAAAGTGGTGTTAAAATCCAACTTGAGGAAAAACTTCGCCAAAGTGCCCTACCCAAGTTGTAACTCGTACTATTATATCAATGAGCTTATTACCTACTATATCTAAAACGGTAGAATTTTGTGATATCCGCTTGAAGTTGTAGCCGTACATAGAGACAGAGTGAACCCAACCTGGGCCTGGAGATTGAAGGGCCACGAGAGTGAGATTCTCGTACAGTATTTAACTGAATCCTGTTACTATTTTTTGTTTTTCTCTACACAGATCTACTTCTATTCTTATGATTTGTTTCTAGATGTACTAAAAACATTATTTGGAAGTGTAGTTTTCCGATCTCCTATCCTTGAGAGAAAGCAATGAGATCACATTTTGCTGGTTGTTGGCAAAACACCCGTGTCACGCGAAATAATAGCAGCTGTAAGGATCTAGAAGTTAATTCCAGGTAATAATAGTAGGGGGCACCACTAATTACGACGCGACGAAGTCGCTAGTTTTCAGATAAAACTTGAGTCATTTGGTATATGTCACAGAGTGATTGCTAGTTCGACCCTCACCCGCCTGAATTGTAAGATAGCACCACTGTAGTCGGGTGGACAACCACTGTTATCAGTTGTCATAATCCATGGTTCATAGATAATCGTGAGACAAGGCTAAAACCCTGTATGGCAAGATGAAAAACATATTCATGATAAGATCTATTCCTTTTTCCGCATCTATGTGTTTTGTATGGCGTAAGGAGCGAGATGCCCACTTCCATAAAACAATAGTTATGTGCCATTTAGCTGGTACTAGAAAAAACTGTACATACTTTGAACTGGATGTTTTGAGCATACCCCGTGTAGCACCATTGACAGGATAGACTCTGAGGGTGATAACTACCTAGGTTTTCACCGGGAAAATGACATGGTTCCCTGTCTCAGAAAGCCTTGGGTAGTTTCAGAAACTTTGAATTTAAACTTATGCAAATCAGATCACAGTAATGAAGCCATGCACTGTAAGAAACCATGGATAAAAGAAGACCCTAAGCATACAGAAGGTCGGGGAAGAAGACACAAAGGCATACATTACATGTAATAGCATGCTACAAGGTATGATGGATCACAAGCGCATCACCTCAGCTCTCATATAACAACGCCATTGATCAGGACAAAATGGCGCCGCCCTACAGTGTCCCTTGTAAAGGCCGCGTACGGCGACCTCTGGCCACGCGAGACCTCGTCTAAGGTCACGTGATCATAAATCATCCCGCACTGAGACGCAGCGTCTACCGTCAGCCGCCATTTTGTTTTGTTTTTATTTGTCTCTGCGTCTGACTAATTGACGGTGAGCTGGACCTCTGAAGTTCTCATGGCAAAGTGGGTCTGCCTTTGATTCTCTCAGCATCTGTCTGCATCTGACAGTCCGTATATGTGTGCCTCTCTATTCCTTTATCCTACCCCTAATAAAAAGCTCCATAGGCTTAACACTGGGTCACTCTATTGGTCTGGAGTTCAGAAAAATGAAAAATATTGCTCTAGATACACTTGACAAATGACGTCATTTGTTAATGTAGAAGTATTTTAGATGGGCGAGGTAGGATAAATTCTAAACCAAACTCGAGTTAGTCGTGTTATTGTTCATCGCACTCCGGCAAGATCGCATATTACTGCTCTCGGCTTCGCCTCACGCAGTAATCAAATTCTTGCCATCGTGCAATAAACAACAACACGACTAACTCTTGTTTGGTTTCTCCATAGTATCTTAGTCACTGTCTGTCTCTGTCTATGAATCTGTCTCTGTCTGTGTATATATGTCTCTGTCTCTGTAACTCTATACATATGTCTAGCTGTGTATGTGTGTCTCTATATCTGCGTCTCTCTGATATTGTGTGTCTCTGTCTGTAAATCTTTCTCTCTCTTTTTCTTTCTGTGGATCTGTTTCTGTCTATCTCTCTTTCCTATTGTGCATCTGCCTCAGACTCTGTCCCTGCAAATCGTGTCTCTATGTATCTGTATTTCTATCTGTCTTAATATCTTTATCTGTGTATAACTGTGCATCTGTGTTAGTCTGTCTATGTATCTGTATATCACTGTCTCTCTGTATCTCTCTCTCCCTATCTCTGTATCTCTTCATGTTACAGTCTCTGTCTCTCTGTGTATCTGTATCTTTCTATCTCTCTAATTTCGTTCCTCTGTTTCATCCTCCCTCTAAGACTTTGTGTACCTTTCTCTGACCATATATGTCAGTGTCCCTCTTTTCCCCTCTGCCTCTCTCTTTGAGACGGTGATACGTACAGACTTCAAACGCATATATGTCTTTATTATCCACCTAATACAAAGTGTCCATAGGAAACACATAGGGAGTTTGTATGGACATACCCGGTGCATACAGATATGTTGTATGCTCCGGGTGGCGCATACGGAAAAATAGTGCGTGCGGAAAAATAGTGCATAACTAAAACGAACTGATATCGACATGCCACTCGTCAAGAAAAGGTGGATAATAAATACAATATAGACTGGTTTCAGATAAAAGCGTTTGTATGCTCCTCGGAGTTGACTATGCGCAATATCCTCGCATACGCTCGGATATTACTACGCGTCAACTCCTCGGAGCATACGACCGCTTGTTTCTGAAACCAGTCAATATTGTGTATTTATAGTATATCGCCTGCCATGGATATGGATCATATATAAATGTTCTATAAATATATCGTCAAGTCCTATAAATGTGGGTGATGTCCTTTGGTCTTTTCTGTTCATGGCCGCTTGATGCTTTGAGAAAAAGATAAAATCAGACTTCCTGTGTAAAAATCAAGGAATTTGTACAGTTTTTCCCCCCGGGTATAGATATTTTCCTAGATTTATTCAACACTGTCTTAGCGAACGAACTTAGAAATGATCAAACTATGACACTTAATACAGTGTACAGGAAAGGGCCTTTATGTAGAAGTCTAGGTAATGGAAAAAAATCTCTCTCGTGTGAAATACTAAATATAAGATCATGAAGATTTGGAATTAGGTCGAACACACATGGACAATTCGGCATTACAAATATGGTGTCTTTTATCAATGCTAACTGCATAAAATCAAGTCTTTCCTAGTTTGACATGGAAACGAGCTTTAAGAGCTTAAGAATCCTTAAAAACAATCATGATACACACTGACTTTCCTAGACTATGGACATTTCTCTACGCTACAGACCTTTCCTATCTGTCTACGATTTTGGACATTCTGCATTGTAAGGTTTACTTCTTTATCGTAGAAGGTGTACGCCGGGCCTAAGCCTAAAATTTCAGTAGGAAAATGAATATAGTACGGATGGTAAAATGTAGGAGAAACATATCCTTACAGATCATTTTAGACCAATATGCAGTGAATGGTCTCAACTAATACAAAACCAAACCATATATAATTCATGCCTCCAGGTAATCTAAAAAAAAGAGTAAACCAAAAACCAGATCTAAATGCAGAGCAGTACGCATCCATCGATACCTTTTCAATCAGATCACAAAACTGTGGTGCCCACTGGCTGAGGCCATACACAAAAATGCACATGACATACCTGGTCTGGCTGAGGCCATACACAAAAATGCACATGACGTACCTGGTCCTGCGATCCCTGTCCTACACCTAAGGGACTCTCGCTTTCCAATTGGTTCAGTTTCTCCCCAGCTGCTCCCATAGCTCACAGTTTATACTGATTCGGGAGTCTTTTAAACAACCTATTCCTACAAAAGTATAGGATACAAGGAGATCTCATATGAGGGTTATCATTAGTTAAGATTCAAGTTTGTTTGCTAAGGAAGTCCTACCATGTGGTTGTCCATAAGTTTTGAATAAAGTTGACCCACATCATCCCTAAGTCTCATTGGCATACAGAACATTATCTTCATGTACAAGCCTGGATTACCAAATGGCTGTTGTATCTCTCTATTCAATGGAAAAGACAAAGAAAATGTCTGTGTGGTAATTATAACAGATATCCGAAAATCTTAAGGCTTGATTCAATTGGTAGGTTGGTAGATTACTCTGTACTGAGACCGAATAAACCAAAGACCAATTATCTAAACATTAACCAAACCTAATACAATTCATGTCTACACGGAATTTAGAAATGAAAACCAACAGCAAGATCTAAATGCAAAGCAGTGTGCATGCGTTGATACCTCTTCAATCAAATCACAAAATGGCGGTGCCCACTGGCTGAGGCCATTATACATGACGTGCCTAGTCCTGCTATCCCTGCCCCGCACCAAAGGGATTCTTGCTTTCCCATTGGTTCAGGTTGCTCGCCGGACGCTGTCCGCAGCTCGTAGCGCCGCCATGTGTCAGACGGGAAAAGCTGATTAGCAGCAGGAGCAGGCTGAGGGCAGTCCCTCAGGTTACATGAGGCTAATGGCAGCTTCCCCCGCACTACCATTTTTTCAGTGTACAGCTCTCGGAATAAGATCAGGTTTACAAGCGAAGAGAGGGGTCCTTTTAGCCAGGCCTCCTGACAAAAGCCTACCCGGAGTATATTGGATCTAGGGATTAAGTGGGGTGCCGTGTAGATGCAAATGCATGTTGTAGGTACTTAGTGGAGGCAGTTGATAAGGGAAGTGTTCCCATAGAGATTTCAGTGGCAGCACACTAAAAGACACAAATTTGATAAACACTATTTGCACTTAACAAATTGAAAATTTGCTCCGCCTCTACCGACATGCATTTACATAATATATGATTTTATCGGTCCTTCTCCGAGGTTCAGGTTGGTAGAAGTGGCCTCAATATTCTGAACATGTATAGAAAGATACATCTAATTTCCAATCTGCAGTCCAATATACGATTAAATTTGCTTTGTTTTATTTTAACCAGTACTAATGATGTTTTACTCTTATTCTATTTATTTTCACTGATCTTCAGAGGAGATTGCTATTCATAAAATGTATTTATGTAAAATCCTTGTGTGACACTTAACTACAATTATCGTCAACAGCCGTGATGTTCACCGAACTTTGTCATAACTCCATTTATACAATCCCAAGAATGTTGTCACCTTCTTTATGTGTTTTTGTATTAGTTTGTTTTCGATAAAAACAGTCTTGACTGAATGGAGAGTCCTTGATCCTTAATGACTGATCAAGTGCTGGTCAACCTCCATAAAGCACGATCCACATTAGCATTTAAAACCGTCATTACCAGCTGCGCCTCGGCTTTTCCCGCGCAAACTTCTAATGGGTCGATTGTCGTCTGCTTGGCACGTTACTGGCATTTGGTGTGGCATTTAGGTCGGATAACTCCAGCAGCCTAACACCTTAGGCCGAGTTTACATCTCCCGATTTTTATCAACGAATACGTAGATAATAATCGATGATTTTGTTGACAGGCGATCCGGACACCACGAGTGGTCGATGTGTAGAGATACACGAGTGTTAGCTAGTGTAGGACAAAGTCAACCTTGAGTGGGTTACAGATCCACCTGTTTACAAAAACCTTTTTTTTTTGGTATTTATTATCCATCTTCTCGCTGTTCAAAATAAAAACATTATGAAAAGGGTAACAGGTCGGCTGACATCCACACAAAGTGATGAACAATGACCAGCCTATCATAGCACGTCATAGTCCGTCGTAGTAGTGGGAGGCATGTCTTATAGTCTCGTGTAAACATTGTATAATGAAATACCTGCTCCAGCCCCTTGTACATTGATTCTTCCATGTTTGGAAACCAGATGACTAAGCAGGTGGCATTTTATGGCATTTAATTTTGGATTGTACATTTTAATACGGAAAATTTTCAGCTTATTTGGTTTGTAGTCTATTTTGTAATTGTGAGTCTAAATATTTCATTCTCTTTCGAAATTGTTTGTGTCTTGTTGGTGTTCCTCATTAGAATATTTATAATTCACACATGATCAACATTGGACCTTGATATTTACAATCCTACCATTTAGGAATCTACCAAAATGGCAGAGGTCAATTACCTGCACTGCAGTAAATGGGTAGTTATTATATACCTTCCACGGATGTACTGATTTCCTTTTGCACACTGAGCACAACTTTATATATCTAAATATAGAATATAAATGATCGCAAAGAACCAATTCAAAGGGAAAATGTGAATATTTGAAAATCACCAGGTAGCGTCACCTTGCATTTACGCCTTTAAAACCGATCTCCTATTAAAGGATTAAGATATCATTAGGTCATGTTGTTATTAAAAGCAGACCTGTTCTACAAAAAGATATTTTGAGAACTATTTATCTCCCTGAAATGCTTACACGACAGAACAGAAGAACATGTACTGGACAAAAACAAAAATAACCATCCATTTTCTATGCGTCTGTTTTATAAATGGAAAACCTTATGGTTTAAATCATTATAGAAATCAACTGGAATAGTTCATCCACAAAAATAAACCCAAGAAGTAGGAGTGCAAAGCTGTTGAGATTTCACGCTGCGGGACCAGCAGTGGTTGACCATGGGAGCGTTTTTTTGTTTGGGCTGGGCTGTAAGATTTTAATGACTCAGTACCGTAGATGTCATCAATACGTGACTGAAGCCCACGTGATACCCACGTGTCATCCAGATGACACCTATTTCAATCCCATATGACGCAGAGCTGTCCCACGTGATGTCAGCTTGACGTCCACGTGACACTTACCTGACGCCTGCCTCAATGCCACGTGACGCCCACGTGACACCTTCCTGTATCTCACGTAATTGGGGCTGACAACCACGTGCCAACTTCATCGTATTTCATCTACGTAAGCTAAGATTGCCCCGAGTGGAGCAAAGAGAGTGGAGCCAACGTTTAGATGGCCCTTTTATGGTAAAGGTACTGCAGCCGATTGTATACTTCCCATAGACACACTGGCAGGGGTCCTATACGAGCAGAGAGGGTTAATGTGAAAGTCAGTGTGGGTGACGGAAAGGCTCTGTTATACGGTGAAAAAGTGGTGGTCGGGGACTGAGCAACATAGAAATTGTCGGACTGCTATAAAGTATTTGTACGGTGGCTAGAATCTTCAGGTGAAAACCCTGCATGTACGAACTTTCTGTGGGTTTCTTGAATTCAGCACCACCTGGCGTTTACGCGTTTACGTGAATGCCAAAATCTAGAAACTGAGCGACGATTTTAGATCGTCAAATTACACAATATGGCGTCACCTAACGATTATGGTGATGATTTTATGCCGACAACTAAATTGGAGCTTGGATTAATCATCAAGAAACGCCACGATTGTGTAAAGCTCAGTAATCAGGCGTCTTACATTTTGGCTAGTTACAAGTCGACGATCACAATTTTTAGCTTAATATTTGTTTGTCACCTGTGATGTTACATTCGCATGTAGCTTGACAGGGTTAGCTTTCAAGAATCGTCACATATAATCGTCTAGTGTATACACCGGATTAACCGGCATTTAAACTAGACGACTACAACGGTAATAGAGGTGTATGTTACCTGCTCATGCAGATGTCACCTAAGCTTTTTTGGCAGCAATTAAAAAAAAAAAAATTTAAAACAACAAAAAAACGTGACAAGTCGTCAGGTGGTGCTCAATAACGCAATATCGGCCGCAATAGTAATCAACCCAAAAGTTTCCTCAAGCGTTTGCACTTTTTATATGTACCGATGTCTAGCCATTGACAGCTGAAAGAAATCAAGTGGCGTAAAATTCAAGAATCGCCGTCTATAATCGTCTAGTGTAAACGAAGGGTTAGATTAACAGTAGGAAGTAATATATTTCTCATTTAAATCATCTGGTGTAAACGCCTCAACCAATTCGTAGGTCGCCGATTCTTGGTAACAATATTTTCTCGGGACCAGAACATCACGATCTTTCTCCGGATGATCTCCAGTCATCACGTTTTCAGCCATCTAGTATAGACCTAGGAAATCTGACTAGTTTGGAGTTCTCTCTCTTTAATTATAGATTCAAGAAACTTAGGCCTGCCTGAATTAAATAAGGTAATTCTGATTTTTCGGTAAGTGATCTACTGTCATCACGTTTTCAGTCATACAGTGTGAATGACGGGGACGATTTACAGTCGTCACATTTTCAGTCGTCTAGTGTAAACCCCGGGGTAGTGGTGATGCTACTACTGGGGAAGCAGGAGAAGGTTCGGTGGTGCATGGAAACGACCACGATAAGCGGATCACGGCTGTGATAAAGGAGGTATTAAAACAAGACGAACGATGCAGTCCACCACTTGTTAACCCTTTCAGGACGCATGATGCCCGGAGGCATCAGCGTGCTATTGACGCATGATCCTACCAGGCATCACTGCACTAAAGACGTATGATAACTTAAGCCATCATATATCTCCAACATTAACAAAATTGTTTCAACAAGGAAATGATAGAGCAATATTCCTTTAGATTCTCACAGAAAGTAGAAATGACATCATATTCAGTATTTCTATTCAAATGAAATAAAATATATAGGATTATGTATCATATCACATGATTACTCATTCTAATTATGATTTTTGGCGACACTGGGCCCCTTCCCCAGCAGGATACACTGTCACCAGCACCAGTCCTCTCAATACAGGGGTAGCTCGGTCGCAGGGTTAACGATCTGCCTCCTTCCACCCCCTCTCAACCCTCCAATCTACACGGGTGTGTGCGCAGATAGGACCTCCATCCTTCACCTTCTGTGTTTGTTTTATGAAACGAGCCCCCGAACAAAGCCAGTCCTATTACTCACCACTCGAAACACACATTGTTTACAGTCCACTCGCTCCTACAGCCCTCCATCATGAGGTTTTAAAGGCACATCGGGCAATTTGCCGTGAAAATTAAAACCCATGTCATTTCCCTAGAAGTTGAATGTTATAATCTCAAGTTGTTGTTGACAACGTGTCAATCTTACAAATTGGGGTTACCATGCTAGTCTTTGGTCTAAAGATTGATATTACGATAATGTGATAAAAGAATGTATAGTAATATTCAAAGGGCCTCGTTTAAAAATAATAAATTTCCTATGTAAATCAATCGAATGAAAACGAGCCTATTTTACATATTGATATAGGTCAAAGCAGACAAAATGGTATGTTCTACTCATATAATATTAGAAAGAACCACAAGTAAAAAACTCATACTAATAATTATCAATAGTTAAAAAATCACCAGGTGGCACCGTTGTGAATTGTAAATGCCTTTAATCAAGGAACGATAGTGAAACAACGTCCAGGACTTACCCGGTGTTTACAATAGACGACTAAAACGTGACGTCTGCAGATCGTCTAGCCTATATTTGTCAGATGTTGCTCGATTCAGCATTATCGCCTGCAATAGTCGTCAACCCAAGAATTTCCTCACGCGTCTACACTTTTTATATGTACAGATTTCTAGCCACTGAGAGCTAAATGTCGTCAGGTAGTGCAGAATTCAAGAATCGCAGTCTATAATCGCCTGGTGTAAACGCCCGGTAAGACGAACTAATCTAACGCAGATCCAATTATAAATAAGGTCCTAAGGAAACCCTGACATCTTTTGAAGGTCATATCTTTCAATGTCTTTGATGGCAATGAGAGACATATTGTTGTGAAGAATAAAGGTCGCCTACCAGGTAATGACTAACACATAAAGTACGAGGTAATTTCTATAAGTCCATAATACCATATATAATTAAGATATAGAAGAGAGTGCATGAGCTATTGAGGAGCCCTACGAAGTAGGATAAGTTGAGGAGATGAGATTGAAGAGTTTTTGTAGGGTGGGTGGGTGGTTCCTTCCTCGTTGGCGTCCAAGGGTTTAAGTGGGCGCAGGCGGGGTGGAGTGGGGTGGTCACGTGACCGGGACCTCGTGACCGGACCCACGGGAGTGAGAGTCCTTAGCGACCGGTGAGAGTCCTTAGCGCTCGTGCTCTGTTTCACATTACTGCCAACTCTTCCAGTTAGCCCTAATTAAAAATAGAGTAATGATACAATTTTTGAATTGCAAACCACATGATTACGATCTATCCATGATCGTCTTCAAAGCCCATGTTCCATAAAGACGCAACCTCTTAGATAACACAGACATAACACCGATTATAATAGGACCATTTATCTGTCACTTACAGGGCAGAACTTTGAGTTTATACAAGTATCCATCATGGAGTATACATCAATATAGGCCTCGTTTTCTAAAAATCTTTTTTTTGAAAAGTCATCCGCCTAGATTCTCAAACAAGATGTCAATGCGTTCAATGAACCGATCTACAAGCGCCACACATTGCAATTGACGTTACAAGCTCTTCGCTTTGTAATTAAGTGGATTATTGAGTTGAAAATCAGCCTCAGCTTTTATCTGAAAATTCAATTATGAAGAGCCGAATATGGTATTTCAGTAATTACAAGGGCGCATGCGTAACAGAGATAAAGAATCTGTTATAAACATCCGTACGTGTCACCAAGTCAAACATCTATTTGTACAGTACGAATTCATTAGGGCTGAAACCTACCACCGCCGATGCAGAATTCAGACCTTCCGATGCGCACCGACGTGCTCTACGATGCAGAATTCTGCGTCGAAACCTAATAGCACTATATATGCCTGTCATATCTTTTTTAGATTAGAGGAGGGGGCTATATAGCTTTTATATAGCAGAGAATGCTTAAATGAACGTCGATGCACCTTGCGTCATACCAAAATCGAAAATGTTCAATTGCGTCGGGAAGGTTCCCGATGCACAACGACACGGTGTTTGTGTCAGTTAAGGCCCGTTTCCATTGGCCAACGAAAACAGTGTAGATTATTTGAGATCTCCTAAAAGCCGATTTCCATTGGCCGTCATCGATCTACAAATTTCATACAGGGCTCAGTGGAGTGGACCATTAACGCTGCTGGCACAAAATGGATGAGGGCTTTTGGGAGAACTAAACCGTTTACGTCGGCCAATGGAAACAGGCCTCATGTGTCATAGAGGGCATGGTAAACCCTGCCCTATGGCCCCGACGCATCCTTTTCTTCTGACCCAAAATTAAATCATGGATCATAGAGCGCGTCGTAAGGTGCGTTGGTCTGTTTCAGAAACCCGGTGGGTTCGGACCTTCATAATCATCTCTATAGTTGCAATAAGTATTGTGTTACAAAAATAGGTAATTGGCTTTTTTCTATAGGGCAGAGTGATTGCTAGTCCTACAATCAAATACAGTAGAACCCTGCGTAAGCGGACACCCTCCATTCCGGGCTAAAGTGACGGCTTACGAGGGGTTACCGCTAACATGGGGTTGAAATAAACATCTATTCCTATATACCTATGGCTGTACACTCTATGCTTACACCACGTTCTGGGGGGTGGAGTAACTTATGGATACTACCCAAGGTTGCCGTATACTACCCAAGGTTGCCGTATACTACCCAAGGTTGACATTTAGACCAATCAGATTGTCTCTTACAAAATTCATATGAAAAGCGCAGTGGGGAGTAAACATAAAGTGTCAAGTTACTCGATAAGGTTGGATCTGGCTTCAGGTTTGATGGTGGATGAGCAAATAACGCTAATTATCGTTATTAAACCACATTTGAAGGTATATAGGAATAGGGAAACCAAGCACCAGTGAATGGAAGTCAAAATTACTCGGTAAGGCTTGGGAAAATTACTGCCCGCGGCCAAGGCCTTGGGCAGTAATTTTTCCAAGCCTTACCTCGTAACTTTGACTTCCTTTCACCGGAACATAGTTTCCCTCTAATACAGGGAACCGTTCCGACCAAAGGTGTCCCTTAACGCGGGGTGACCGCTTACACGAGGTTACCGCTTACACGGGGTTGAAATAAACATTTAATATATGTAACCGTCCCTATGGTGTCCCTTAACTCGGGGTGTCCGCATACGTAGGGTGTCCGTTAGGCGGGGTTCTACTGTACCATGAATTTGGAAGGTACATGCTGCTGTAGTTGGGGGACAACCTGCTGTTATAATCCATTTATAATCATGAGACAGGGTTAGAACCCATCTATGTCAAGCCGATAAACTCCCAAACAATCCAATGATAACTGCACCCTCAAACTCGGATTTTTTCCATGAAGGGCCAGATGGCTGCTTCCTAAGCACAATAGCTATCTGCCCTATACACACGTTTTTGTGATAATAAACTCAAATGATTATGCCGCTGTTATCAAAGTGTAAGTGGGAAAAGAAGAAAGAGTGGTTATTGCTGAAGAAAAAAGAGTCGGATATCTAGATTTACAGAGCCAGCTCTAGTCTTAGATCTAAGTATTTCTAGTGTGGAAGACTTACCTGCTATAGCGTCAGCTTTCTGTATTTCAAGTCTTAGATCTTTGTAGCCTTCTCTGTTCTTCAAATTTTGAGCCTGGTCTAGTGTTAACTATATATAAACTGGTCAAGTCTTGGGTGTTTGTAGTCTGTTCTAGTCTAATTAGATCTTTGTAACCTGGTATAGTTCTAGACCTTTAAAGCCTGATCTAGTCTTAGATCTTTGGAGCCTTCTCTATTCTTAGATCTGTGAACCCTAAGCTTATCTTAGATCAATGTAGGCTTAGATATTTGTACTCTGCTTTAGTCTCAGATATATATACCCTTGTCTAATATTGGGTCTTCGTTCCCTATTCTAGTCTTAGATTTGTGTACCCTGGCCTAGTCTTATATCTCTATAACCAGATCCAGTCTTAGGTCTTTGTACTCTGCTCTCGTCTGAGATATATGTAGTCTCCTCTAGTCATAAATCTTTGTAGCAAGCTCTAGTCTTAGATCTAGGTACCCTACTCTAGTCTTAAATCCTTTCTGTGTAGCAGATTATGCTGGGTGAGTCGGCTACCCGGGTGCCGTTTGCAGTAGCCTTGATTTCTGCAGCGCCATACACCTACCACTTTATTGATCGCCCTGGAGGTTCTCCGGAGGGGGTGCGATCAAGGCCAGCCCCGCCCACGCTGCAATGAACCCGTGCGCCCCGCTCCACGGTTTGCCCGGGGAATACCAATCACTACTGACGGACCTGTTACCCTCAACGTCGTGTGCGGCTCCGCTACCACAACCAATCCCCGTGTCCCTTCTTACAGTCGAATTTAAGATCGAATTATGTTGGTGTTGCTGTGCCTTGCTGCATTTCTGAACCTTTATTATGCTCATGAATATACCATACCACATGTACAACTTATCTAGTAATAACCACATGATTAGAAATAACAAAAATATATGTATATATATGTGTATGCATTTGTATAAATGAATATTGCTTGATGATTGTCGTTCAGAAGTTCACAATTACGACTTATTGCCTGGAAGAACGATTAGATACAACGGAAAAGGAAGACAGACATTTCAAAACAACATGAAAAATGTTTCACAAATCACACTTACTCTATAGGTACCGGTTTTGTCTCCATGTACCATTTAAATAAGTCCATTTTCCCCCTAAAGGAATTTTTGTTTCCGATGCATTTTCCAGAAGCCAGTGACTGACTTATTAGCACTTTTCATAGAATTTGTATCTAGTTGCTGAAATGAGTAAAGCAGAAAGACGCCCACCAATCTTCGCACCGATTTATTATTATTCTCTTTGCATGTCTTTGCACCAGTGATCGAATCAAGTTCGTTGCTGAAGAGTTGGACTTGTTGTTGATAAAGTCAATAATGGCTCCATAATTCAGCAAGTGAAAGTTGACCACCAATGACCAGGTCCGGATATGTTGTGTACTGATTTTCGCATCTGCACAAAGCTATACTACCCCTTGTTATAGTGGTGGAGCATGAATAATGTTTGGACGGCACACTGTTCCTGTAGTGAATAAGCAACATCTGGTCAACAGCCTGTGAATTCTACCCTATGGATTCGATACACCCATAGGTCGAGTCAGAACAGACAGCCGGGTAAGCTGGTAACCCCTATTCACAAAGATATAGATAGATGTCAAGAAGTGCAATAAAGAATGCAATTAACTTATACTCCTAAGTCTAGTCACACATTTTCTATAGAAGGCTAGAAGCCCTATCCTGGACAAAGCAAGTATCCTAGCAGATGACTAGGTAGTATTACAGGGGAACCAGACACAATCAACCGAATTTGAATAGCCTAGGTTCAACCACCGAGAGAGTATGGAAGACCACAATCCTGAGAGATAACAAGCAGTTCCTCCCTCAAAGAAGGACCTGCTGCGACCCAGCCTTTTATATTCGGCGGGTTATGTAATAAAGGCGAACCCATGGCACTTCCGTGCACAGATCTGTCACTATTGCGACACAGCGAGGATTGGCACACCATGTCCTATGATGAAGAAGAATCAAACCACCACTCGACATCTACGCCCTCAACAGTTGGTGAAGTAAGTACACTCCATAACCCCAGGTTGGCATATTGATGTCACATCAATGAATTGAAACCAGACATTCAGAGAATGCTAACAAACGAATATGACATGGATTCTGCAATAAGGCCACCACCGATTTTCTCAAAGACCCACTCAATGATTAAATCAAATTGGTATGAACCAGAGAAATATTGTAGAAAAAAAACACTTACTACACTTTCACAGATTCTTTGATACGAATGCACAGTCGCTCGCACCGCCAACAGACTTTTAGGCTAACTCAAATAATCGGTGACAATTTCGTCGGCTAATGGAAAATTACCTAAAAGCCAGTACAGTGATAGTGACACACTCGCAGCTCGAGGCTGAGGCAGAGAGTAGACCAGTGAGTGGTGCGGATCACAGGTGATGCCCTAAAGCGGGGAATCTCCGCCATGACCGACCACTGGTCATCTCTCTATTCCCACGCACCTAATGACCTGTGAGGGCGCATGCGCAGTGTCCAGAGACACCGGAAGTGCCGTCAGGAAACCCGTGTTCAGCCTCTTTATGAAAGGGCGTAGGTAGATTTTCCATTAGCCGACCTTTGGTACCGACCCACCTTTTCACACTTTAGAAAAAAAACCAAAAAAAACTTGCGACTTTGTTGCTAGAGCCTTTGGGCACACCACCTGGTAGAAGTTATCCCCACTGCACTCTTGCCTAGCGGGTAGCTAATAGCAGATATTAATGTTTTCAAAATGGTGGAAGCTGTTGGAGGTATCTAAGGGTAAGGGATTCAAAGATCTACAATATTGGAATTAGCTTTAGGCATGGCTAAAATTCAAACAATGGTCAATCAAACGTCATTTATGGACAGCCCGAGATAAGGTGTTTTTTCTCCTTTACTTTGCTCTTTTACAAATAAGAGAACTGGGCTCGGCTGAATTGCTGACAAGTTCCGCTTTGCTATTCCTAGTTGTATATTGACAATATATTTGATTATTGAACGATAATTTAGATTGATCACATGGTGAGAAGATGAGTCGCCTGTAATTCAGCATCGATCAACACCTGGGTAAATGAAAGACTAGATTGGAGTATTATGATATTGTCGGGAAAAGTAATCAGAATTAAGAGGAATAGAGTTAGATAAGCCTTCTAATCAAAACACAATTTCACTAAATAAGAGCACAGGAGTGGAGGGTAACTAGACACCCGCTTCAAAGAAGAGCGTAAATAATGAAGTTGCTTATTGCAAAATGAATGAAAGCAGCTTAACTCTTTCAGTCCTGGAGATGCCTGGCTCAGCCATTGTCATGTTGTGACTGAAGATGCATCTAGGCGTTGTCATGTAGGTCCGACGTTTACATCAGATTCACATACGATTCTGGGAGACGTATTTTGAATTCAGCACCACCGTCGACTTAAAATCGTCTAGTGTAAAGGCCGAAATTTAGAAAATGGGTTACGATTTCTGATCGTCACATTATGCAATTTATCACAACTACATGATTATGGCGACGATTTTATGACGACAACCATTTAAAAGTGGATTTTCTTATCAGAAAGCATCTGCTCATGATTTTCTATAGACACGATCTATAGACGTTATGATTTCAGTTTTCTGGTGTATACGGTGGTTTACGTCCAAGACAAGAGCTGAGCTTGAGAGCGATCAAAGCATCGGAGGTGTAATCGTGTCTATACAGAGTCTGAATATTTGATCAGACTGCGGCTATTCCCCCCTTTATCGCCCATCTCCATCTCCCTCAGTCTGAGCCTTCTTCGGTCTCAGTCATGAGGCCTGTGTGTAAGAACAACCGTCCGTCAACCTCCCCCAGGCTTATCGAAGCCCCACACCCATGGAAGAGACTGAGAGATAGTCTTTTATCACAGACAGGCTACAGTGTAATCATTCAACAGAGTTTCATCTGGGTCCGGAAGGTACATCTCAATTACCATCAGAATGCCTGGGCCGCGATAGCCACGGTCGGTGGGTTTTTATTGTCAGTTTTTGTGTTTTTGGTAAGCGGTGGTTGTCGCTTGCTGAGCTCATATGACTACATGGAGTTGCAGGCGTGGCAAATCGATGAAATGAAAGGCCCCTCTTCGCGGCGTGTTCATTAATAAAACCCCATCGGGCTGTGTGCAGTGGTCTGATGCCTGCTGAACAGTCATGGTCTTTGATGCTGGGAGAGACAGACACCCCTGGGCCCGGGAAGAGGTCCCGCATCATGGGAAGGTCAGAGTTGTTGAGGTCATCCATGACGGTACCTCATCGCCACACCGGTTACAGGGGAACTTGCCCCACAATGTAAAGGAGAACTTTGGCTTTTTTGGAGAAGACAAACCACAATTCAACATTCAACCTTAAATATATGGTAACGTCCTGCGCTTACTAAAACTTGTTTCCAATGATATATTTGTTGAGTTCCCCTAAAATCATCAACTGTGTGTCGGTATGAAATAATCGGTGAGGGTGTGGAGTATGCTTTATTTCTACTGCATTTTCTAGCTCCATACCAATTATTGCATAATTTTTGCAACAAAAATTGGCAAGTCTATTAAATGCTGGGTCGTTGGCATTTACCAATTTAATAGGAGTGGTTCCTGACTGCAAATCATTGAGGAATATCCTGTCAATGGAAACAGGGTTTCCGGGTGCATGGACCTCCAGGCGTAGCAGGTTGATGAAATAATAGATCTCTCTTTGAGACGTTTTCATCATTAAAACCCCGTTGGACCCTGTGAAGTTGTCTCATGCGTGCTGAACAGTCATGGCCTCTGAGGCCTGGAGTGACAGAGACATCGGGGCCTGGGAACAGGTACCGTATAATGGGAAGTTCAAGGGTCGTGAGGTCATCCGTGACTGTGCCTGATCACCAAGCTGATCGGTTACTGGAGAACTCGCCCGGAAATAAAGTCGGCCCATAATTTAAAGGCATATCTTAAAAATTAAAACCCATGTCAATTTCCTGGAAATTCAATATGATGATCCACAAGTGTTATAGGACATATAGACAAGTTAAAAAGGTAGGGTCACCGTGATAGTTTACTTCATTTAAAGATTGGTATTATGATGATATTATAAAGGATGTATAGAAATTCCAAAAAGGATACTTCCCCATTCCATATTATTTTTTTGACACAATATAGTAAATGCGAAGTACTACACATTTAAGTACTAAATTGTATAGATCACCGCACCTATTTTGAGAGAATTGAAGAAACCCATGTTAGGTATCTGAAGAAGTACTTTTAGTGTTTTAGGAGTTCAGGTATTTGCACATTCCTTGGATAATGTCAATTACGACATGAAATTTAAATCCAATTTACAACTTTTCACCTCATTTGTCAAAACTGGAATAAGAGGCATTCATCATTGGATGGGAAAATTTGTACTATTTGGTAAAAAGTTGGACGTAGCTATGCCTTATTGTATAATGCTTCGGAGCAAAAATGCCAGATAATTGGTGGGTGGTACTTCTTTACTCGGTGGAAATAATCGACAGTGGAACCCAGGCCTAACAAGTTTGATTCCCAATATCGCTGAACATTTTGTCGAGAGGTGGAATATGCCCTACGTCCTATATACATATTGTTGTTCTTGTTAGATAATCTTCAACACAACAACCTTCAGCGCGAACAATAAATACAAATGATTAAGATAATCATGAAAAAGGTGGCTGCATATGGGATATCTAGAATAACAAACGTGTGCCTTTCACATTTGAACCCAGTGTCCGTTTACCACTGCCTATAGGAGCTTTCAGAGGCAGGCTTAGAGGCACTTAAATGCATATTATTACCAGCATAGCTTGGCTTCCCAAACCTATACATCATTGAAACCACTGGCATGACCTGACATGATTATAGTTCTCAGGAACAGAGTACAAATCGTATCTGCGACCACCATACCAGGCCTAGTAGGCTCTGTGGAGTGCCCATCCATACATTACCTGTTAAATATTCATGTCAAATAGCGGGGTGTAGGCGCTGGAACATGTGCTGTATACTCACACTGTGCACAGTGCACAAGGGAAACCAGGTCCGCACACAAGAATGGCCGGGCTAGCCCCGCACAAAATAATGGAATTATGGGATGGTCTGGGACCAAGCGCATAAGTGCCTTAAGGGATAAATTTACAAATTGGATTTTCTCTTTTTCGTTTTGGAGATGGGGACACTTAGGTCCAGCCATGAAGAGGAAAAAGCATTTGTGCTCACTGTAAACCATATGTAGGAGACTCCGAGTTTTATTCAACCTGTAATTACTGATAGATATAACATAACACTAGAGCTTGAATAAGGTAAGACCTGTTGTACATATACAAAGAAATGTCATGACCTAATTTACCACAGAACACCATCTGTATACAATAGAGCGAGGATAAATATGTACCAGCATAACATTGATAATAGAATTTGCATGCATATATGGACACAGACCTACCAGAAGTCCAGGAGACAGTGGGCGTTGAGTTGGTTGTATGGGTGCCGTGTGGGTGGTGTATCTCGGAAGTGTTATATATTCGCGACAATCGTTAATAGTGATCGTTTTGAGACCAGTGGGTTGTATAGTTAAAATATTTTAGAATGTAAGATGATTTTGAGACCTGAGATGTCAAAGGTGAGAGCCATTTCTTTTTCATGCCCAGTTTACAGCTGCCGACGAAAAATTCCACTTTAAAATATCGGAAATATTAGCGTTGGTAGATGGTGTTTCACGATAGAATATTGGTACTGCTAATTAGTGACACTGCAAGTCAATGGAGCGATTATAACTGATGTGTGTTATCAGTAACAACGGAGTATTTCTTTTTATCTGCATTCCATAACCGATTAATTCAACCGAATTCGAGTTCGTCGTTGGCCAATTTCGCAATTCGGGGCCAAGATACAATTGAATGGGTTTGGATCATTGCTGTTTGCATAGATTTACTGATAAACTATCGAGGACTTGCAATAACCTGTAGGGGTCTCAGATTCTATAATCGGTGGTCAAACTCGGTAGACATGTGCTATACCATAGGTATATAATAGCATTCCTTACTTCGGACAACAGTGTCCATCTTTTTAAGTGAATATGTGGGTATCAGAGGACGGGGTTAAAGGTCACGCGGTACCCGGGAGGTAGACATGGACAGAGACTCGCTAAGGTTATGACCCGCTACCGATCTACGGTGGCGTATAGGCCCGTTTCCATTGGCCGACAAACACAGTGTAGATTTTTGGTTTTCTACTAATAGCCTATTTCCATTGGTTATCCCCGATACACAGTCAAGAACCACCGACGGACCTTAGCACTGCTGACACAAAATGGGAATAGGCTATAAGGAGAACACAGAAAATCTACACAGTGTTTGTCGGCCAGTGGAAAAAGGCCTTTACGCAGGCAACAGGAGAACTGCAGAATCTAGCCAGGTCGACAGAAAATGCACTAATAAAATATCGTCAAGAGAAGCGTTGTTCGGTGGTGCTCTCCAGAAAAATATTGGTACCATCCGAAAGTATAATAATCGGTCGGCGGTACAAAATTTCGGCTTTGAAAATTGGGCCATTTCCACCGATTATGTCCACCCATTATGCTCACCGATCATGTGATACTTTTGGTGCAATAATCATCAGGTCTCCGACATTACAAAATATAGCACCACTAACTGACTTCTTGTACCGCTAATATAAGGAAATTTTGTTGAATTAATTAATACCTTAATTAACCTGTAAAAGACATTTTCTTATGACCGATTATGCACACTGATAATTTGTAAAGTAAAACCCTGACCAAGTTTTGTACAGGGCGCATATAATCAGCTGGCCTTTTCCTCGGCACCTGGAAACGTGGCATAAGAGACATTCAATATGTCATCTTCATGCAACGCAGTTTCAGCTTCTAATTAGGCTTTCGTAACTCAATCCTTTAATTCCATGAACTTTCTCTAATTAGGTTTATAATGTTACAGGCTCTTTCCACTAAAAGTCGTGAAATTCAAATGACTTTAGTACCCTGGGGAAAACCTGCGCTTGTGGTGGAGCGATTCCTGGGAGGAACTCCATCTGAAAGCCTGCTCTAGGATGTCGATATTACACATATATTGTCGTTAAGGTTCTAGGGGCCGTTTGATAACCCAGGAACGATGATAAAAGGAGTAGCGTTTAATGGAGTTTATTGCCGTAGAGTCACGATCACTGAATAATAATATCAAAGGTAAAGCTGCGTTTCATAAATGGTGACCCACATCGTTTATATGGGTCTTCAGTGTTAAAATATGGTCCTACCCTACGACACTCTTAGAATGATGTCCAGGTATCTTTTGTATGTATACTCAAAATAGATTCCTTTTAAATGCATGACAGTGGACCGTTTAACAATAGAGGAGTGATAATGAATCACCTTAAGATGATTATTTAGTGATTAGGTTATTCCTGTGGTATCTGTTAGTACTATTTCTCCCAACTGTATGACTGTCAAGACCGATCAAAACAAAATGAATGCTACCAATCTAAAAGTGACCATTTGCTGGGAATAGCATGACAGTTCAAATACAAAGAAAAAACTGTACAAGCAAATAGCCGTCTAAATTACTAAACAAATGACAACAACCGTACCACCAAGTTATTTATCTATTGATTTAGTAGCCCTGTCGACTAGTGTGTTGTCCGACTTACTTCAGAATCTTTTAATTATGTTGTATATATATTGTATATACATGTCTTGAATTGTTGTTATGTATATAGACATTTACCCTACTTGTAAGATGGTCACCTGAATTAACATTCTAGGAATCTAGATGTATAAATATAACTCGAACAAATAAGGTAACTAAAAATATACATTACCTGAATCAGGCTATAACTTGAACACAGTATCAATGGTATATACTGTCCTAGTATTAAGCACTCAAGTAGCTAGTCAGCTAGAGCATAAGCCAGATAAACCATGCCAGACAAATGTACTACACGCTGGGAGAGTCAGAAAACGGGCATAATTTGCCTTGCACTTCGCCAGGATAAATAAAATGAATAATAAAAAAAATGAATTGCTAGAGTAGAAACTAAGCCATTAGTGATTATGACGAATGATGGTATGTTCCATTGTTTGCATATCTGATTACCATTGCTTCAAAGAGCTGAGAGCAATAGCCAGTTGTGAGAACGACATCTTAAAGAGATTGAAATTGCCAGTTGGTTTCTCACTGGTGATGGGATTATTGTTCATGTCTTATTAAGCCTGGCATTTTAATTTCCACCGAGTTCTCTTTGATTTCCCCAATTCGTCCATCAGCAGACTCCCATCTTCATCTCCTACTACCTCCCATCTAACTGCTTCATACAGTACACCGACGAATAAAATCTGCCACGCGTCAGTATTTCTCGTCTGTAGATTTATTTGATTTAGGCAAAGTTTACACCTGCTTATCAGCACCGCCGATTCTAGAATCTGGCACCGCCGACCGAGTATTACACGTTGCCGATGAAATATCGGTAAGTGTAAACAAAGGAATTACAGTCTTTGTCAACGATTCCTTAACCCTAAATTGCACCACTGGCACACTTTCCGAGATCTCTGACGATTTCAAAGCACTTGTCGGCAAAGGACCTGCGGACTTTGCAAAAAAAACTTTATTTGCATGCAGCTCTAGTTTTCAGAGAAAACAGAGTGTGCACATCACTGAGAACGATTGTTATCACTACCCTTTCAGCACATAGAGGACCTT
Organism: Alentia gelatinosa; assembly: GCA_950022655.1. Taxonomy (NCBI): domain Eukaryota; kingdom Metazoa; phylum Annelida; class Polychaeta; order Phyllodocida; family Polynoidae; genus Alentia; species Alentia gelatinosa. Next base: position 21,278,762 of record OX465590.1, on the reverse strand, counting down.
TGCAAATTTATAATGGGAAATGTCTAAAATCAGCTGTAGTTTAGGGAGGGTTAACATTTAGGCATTCTTCTTCTATGAGATTGATTCTAATGAAAATCAATGTACATACATGTATAATCGGTCGTCGGGTGTAGAATATTGGTAATGTGACCAGGGAACGGGAGGACTTCTATGAGCATAGGAATATATGGTTAGGACTCGAACACTTGACAGATACAAGTATAGAGATATCGTGGAGTATATTTACAAAATATCTTATATTTTAGTAAACATTTCCAAAGAGAAACTACAGGTTTACAAATCATATAGATTCCGAGAATTAAGAAATTTATTGACAACCGAAGGGAGTATCAAACTAGCAAAGGAAATCATTGCCCCAACTGCTCAATATTTTCATTGTATTTCGGATCGTGTAAGTGAAGTTATTCGATCAAAATTACAAATAAAAGTAGAAAATTCACTACATAGTGCTGTGTAAAAAAAGAAATCGATACAGCAATTATCGGTCATCATGTGTAAACATCTGAGCGACTTGCAGTGTCAACGATTATTGATATCAATAAATTTTCTCGGGGAGCACTACCGACCGACGCTTTTCTTCCCGAAATTATATCAGTGCATTTTCCGTCGGTAGGTGTAAACTGGGCTCTAGATGAAGCTGACACTTCTCAAGAATTCCAAGGAAAAATAATGAATCATTTTCACATTTATATTAACAGGATTCGAGACGTCTTCAGACGTTACCCTCTCCACATAGCCGCAAGGCAGACCAGGAATGATTAAACAGTCTTTCTGAGGGATTACATCTCTTTACATTCATAATTCCTCTCCGGTAAATTCCAAATGAATTTAAGATGAGCAACATGAGAATAATCTGATGAATGGAAGCCAGAGCCGTTCAGGCCGTTTTTACATTTGAAATAATAATCATTTTGCATGCCTTCCCTTGTGATCATAGATTCATTATCTGAACCGTATAAAAGTGTCTGAGCTATCAGGAAAATTGGGGAAAGGGCAAATTAGATATCAGCTTCAATTATATAGTAAACATCACTCCACGCCATACATTTACATGAATGTTTCCTTAATATATCACCGGGGTAGGAATAAACAAATAGAGAACAATTATGTCAATTGCTGATATCATTTGTTTCCTTACAAATCTGACCTTGACGATACACAGATGAAGAGTATGGACTATCTAGATACTTACAAACAAATTATTCAATCTTAGTGTGGGCAGAAATAAGTTATTGGATATTCATGGATCTCCGAGGTTCACATTTCAATTTCAATAAGAACACGAGATTGTAGGCAGATTAAAGATCACAAAATGCTGCAACACATACCGATATATCGTCTATAGATACTAATATTGAAAGACTTCAGTTCATCAGCCATTGTTGGTATCGTTTGGTTTATTCAAAATTCAATACATTGACACAAAAGTGTGCTGTTACTGTCAAACGATATTCCTATGTATCTAATACTTTGTAGCGATGTGGGTGTTGAGTAGTGGCGTATCTGTTGTTCAATAGAAGATATGGCAGTCCCGCCCTGTCATTGTGTTTCACTTGAACCCTATAGGCCCTTTTCCATTGGCCGATAAAAACGGTGTAGATTTTTTGTGTTCTCCTAATTGCCTATTTACATTTTGCGTCAGCTGTGCTAAAGGTCCGTCGGTGGTTCCTGACTGTATATCGGTGATGGCCAATGGAAATAGGTTATTAGGAGAACACAAAAAATGTTCACCGTTTTCGTCGGCCAATGGAAACGAGCCTATACACAGAAGTGCTGTGGGTTTGTCATGGGCTGCGTATCCCACCTAGTGTAAAAGACTGGGTCCTCAACAGGTCAGCAGGCACTTTTTCCGAGCCTCTCTTCGGAGACGGATATGCTTGGGTTCTCACTTGCATGAACTTCTATACTGACTGAGTCGTTGCAAGGGCCGCTAAGTTAATTCACCAATTGCTCTTGTTACACAGTACAGGTGTTTCAATTTCGACAAAAGAAAATTGAAAACTACACTGACCACCTGTTGTTATGTTTGGTATTTGATCAAGATAGCCACCTCCATATCATAGTAGCTATGTACCCTGTAGGTTTCTTCTGCTTGCATCGGGTTTGGCGTCGGCCTCAAATTCCCGTTTTGAGTATATTAATCTGCGTCTGTTTGTTCAGTTGTTTCCTCTCCATTTCTTTGCGTAAATTAGTAACTGTCTTCGTTGCCTTCACAGTTGAGTAAATGTCACGGCTCTATGTTAGACATGCGTCACAGCCTCCTCAGACTCTTGTGTATAACTCTAGTTATATTTATCTCACGTCCCGTCTTGATTAGAAATTAATTCAAATTTGTTTATACCACACAGGAGCCTGTCTGTTTATCCGTCTTTCTAGACTGCAATAAGCATATACATTGGCCGACATCAGCTTCTCACGCTGCCCACCATCACACAGCATTTATACTATACGGTTGTTGCCGACGATTCCTGAATTTAGTACCTGATGACTTTGCGTCCTTAACCACTACAAACCGTTTGGTGTAATCACAACAATTTGGAAAAACACTTTCAATCTATACAGTCGATAATACGCAATGCAGCACCATCTGAAGATTCTGTCAACGATTCTATGCTTGTGCTACTTTTTCATCTTTTTCATCTCTATAACTATCACCCCACGTTTGAAAATGATAGAAAATGGGTATGAATTGTGTGCCTTTTCGACCGAAAAATGTGTCACACGTGATATACTAAAGAGAACGTTATGAGATTTCGGAACTAGGTGACACACATATTGATAATTATCTTCTCTAAGTGATGTTATATTTGAATAAGTATAAGTGTCTCAAATGAATTATTTCATATAGGAATTATGATTCAGCCAAAGTTACAATGCTTAAAATGCTTCCCGAAATATGCATTGGTGCATTGGTGCATCGTGAGGTTCATTGGGACCATGATCACCCTTTAGTGACTCTCAAAGTGTTTCTACAGACCACGATGTACTCTGGTTCCCTATGATACTGACATTCCGATTCGTTTGCATGGACATTGATGTGGCTGTTATGCATCGTAGTCCATCCGAAGTGTATTCTTTTCTATCGTAGTAGGTGGACAACCCCCTCCCCTCTAATGCTTATCATAGTAGGTGGATGTACGGCTATATATATATAATGTCCCATCTCCGGGACATTGTGTTGTGACATGTCGGCTGGACGTGACCGGGGGCAGAGACCGACCGTGAATCGGGCTCTACCCGGGGGACGCAGCCTGCGTCTCCCGCTGATGAGGCATGGCTCAGACGGCGTATCATACCTCCAGACCATGACCTTGGGCAGGCTCCACAAACATGGACACAGCTCCGACACCACCAGGCCACGGGGGTATGCCACTGCTACACAAATAACCCGGCCTATGGGTGGCCAAGTATTAGAGTCCTACAGATATTATAAGGTGATTACCGAGTACATTTCGCACACAACGTAATAATCATGTGGGAGTCAAAGGCTTTTTTCTGTGCTGATCGGAGTGCTGCACTGTGCTGCTCAGTGCTGTTCCGAGCTGCTCAGATCTGTTTAGAGCTGCTCGGTAGTAATCAGCCAGAGCTGCTCAGTGCTGTTCAGCGCTGCCCAGTGCGACTCAGAACTATTTATAGATTTTCAAAGCTTCCCGAAGCTGTTAAGTGGTGGTCAGACCTATTCAGTGTTGCTCAGGGATATTCAATGCTGTTCAGAGCTGCTCAGAGCTGTCTAGAGCAGCTAGGTAACAATCAGAGCGGCTGTTCATTGCTGCTCAGAGCTGTTCAGCACTGTCCAGTGCTGCTTAGAGCTGTTTAGAGCTATTCAAAGCTGCCCGAAGCTGTCCAGTGTTGGTCAAAGCTGTTCAGTTCTGCTAAGGTCTGTTCGGTGGTGGTAAGAACTAGAACAGAGCTGTTCAGTGCTGTACCGAATTGCTCTTTGTTGTTCATAGCTGCTCACAGCTGCTCAGAACTGTTCAGAACCGAGCGAATCCTCTTAGTGCCACTCAGTACTGGTCGGAGCTGGTCGGTGCTGCTCTGAACTACTCAGAGCTGTTCAGTGCTAAGGGTTATTGTGCTGTGCTATTCAGAGCTGTTCAGAATTGCTCATATTTGCTCGAAGATGCACAGTCCTGCTTGTAGCTGCTCAGAGCTATTCGGTGCTGGTGGGTGCTGTTCAGTACTGCTCAGTGCAGCTAAATGGTGCTCAAGCCGCACGGCATCGCTGGTCGAGTGACTCGCCCTTCAGAATGTAAACACAGGCCTCATCAGTTAGCGTGAGAGCGGGCAGAATGGTAATGCGGCCCAGCTGGTGGCGGTGTGGTCTTCCCTCTGGGAAATCCTGACAAACACACTGACGCCCGCTGATAGCAATGCCTTCCTATTACAATGCGTTCCAGTCTGTAAGGCAATTGTATGTTTTATTCAGGGTAAAAATGGTAAAACGGTGAAATTACAGGTTCTTAAATCGCATTTTCTTTTGTATATATCTCATTTTATGCGTTTTAGATTTTCTGAAATTATGCCTTTTTATAGTGGAAGTTATTTCATGTGTGTTTTCAATTCAGTGGAAATAAATCATGATAACGATTAAAAGATTAAAATGAAAGTTCTGAGTTGATACATGTATGTCAGTGTCGTGTGTATAATTTCTTCGTTCCGTTGGAAATCCATACGGATTTCGTGGTCGCTACGTGGTGGGGAAGAGGTTCGACGCTAGGCCCCGTGAAAACACATACATGTATGTCAGTGTCCACCAATATTTATATTCAATACATACATCCATATATAAGATGATGAATATAGTTTACAAATGCATACATTATCAACTGGTTTCAGATAAAACCCACCAAGGAATCGAGCGGAGTTATACCCGAGCGCAAGCAAAGATATTCCTTATAGTATAAGTACATGACCGCTTTTATTTGTAGCCATACTATATTGTTTTCTTTTCCTGACAGGTGGTGTACAAATATTAGTTTGTTTTAGTTATGCGCTATTATTCAGTATGCACTATTTTTCCGTATGCGCTCTCTATAGCAACACGGTGATTACAACACATCTGTATGCGGCGGGCATGTTGATACACATTCTCTATGTGTTTTCCATGCTAGTAGGTAGAAAAGAAAATGCAATAAGACAGCAGACAATGTAGAAACCGTGACCGACCGTTCATATCTGACAATATGCTCATCTCATTGGTTTATATATCTTCTGGTGATGTCGCCACCGGCATCACCTCCCGGGCTCTAACCTGCGACTGCGCAATATCACAGTACCAGTGTCGTTTGTATAAAACATCCTCGCCATGGGACAGCCTTTAGAGCCTCAGAAAAAAGAAATACGACTTGTTATTTTAGGTCTTTCTGCGGAGTACGTCCAAGATATATAAGCAAGAGACAGACAAGAAGAAAGCAACAGTTCCCTGTGGATGTCGATGACGCTATAAGTCAGCCCAAGGTCTCCCCTAAGGCCTCACTATGAATGTGCGTACAAATAAAAACCACAAGTCTTTCGGTGAACCGCCAGCAATTGCAATCCTGCTCTCTGGCCTTTGATATCAGCCTTGGCCTCACAACAGCCCCCCCCCCCTCGAACCTCCCCTCCACACGCCGCCATGGCAACGCCGCCATTCTTCCTTGACCTACTGACCTTTGACCTTGTAGAGCCCACATCCCGCAGAGAATGACGGTTATTCTGCACCAATTGGAATGGGCGTCTCTGATTGGCTGTATCAGCGGCTCGCAGTAGTCTCAAGGCCGTTCGTCGGCGCTGCTTGTGGAAGGAGATAGTGGATGGCGGGGGATCCGCTTGGAGAGCTTTGTGGTCAATGGTGTGGATGTTGTGTTGGCCTCTGTGCCTGTGCTTGGTGATCTAGACCAAAGCCTGGGGTGGCTTTGGCGGCTGAATGTCTCAAAGACCAGAGGTTCGGCTGGGCTGGTGAACCTTTCACAGGCTACGTTATGCCGGTATGCGTAGTCAGAAAATTAATGTGTGTGGAAAATTAATACTAAGAAAGAACTGCATTGAAATCGGCAACCCTTTAATGTATGGCATGAGCTTTTGTTGCTGGGTCTTCTCAGGAGGAAAAGCCGGGCGAGATTACGTCCAACATTACTAATTATCAGAACTCCTCATAAAGATTTTCTGAGGATGAATTCAGGAACCGACACAGGTCTTTTACTATTATTTGCTTGTTCGTTCTCATTCTCTTGTCTGTTATTAAAGAAGGGGAAATGATTCTGATTGGTAGCATTCTTTGGGATCAAATAATTTATATCATAGGTGGAGAAGTGCATCATTTGTGGTATGATATTTTGGGATTTAGCCAGGAAGTTCGCGACTTGTCCCATCTCTGCTAGTTAAGTAAAGCATTCTGGCGGATTTAGCGCGGCACTGAGTCGCTACACCTTTTTAATGCGGATTCATATAGGATGGATGATAAACCATAAGGCGGGTAGCTGTACGATGTAGATTGACTGATTTACCTGTTACCTAGTGTTCACTGTTTCCCAGCGACATAAAGCCCTAATGTAACAATGCAGGGTTTGTATTGTGACCAGTTGGCGCTTCCACTTACCCCTTAATGAGTTGCTCTGGTATTGTTAAACCCTTGTTCTCTCAGCATTCTCGAATGGAGAGTTTTAAAAAAGCGGCGAGCAGCTCTCAACTCACATGCTACTTTCTCCTTAGGCCCTGTTGTCGCGCACTTACCATGGGTCTATTATTCATCACATTGAAACCTCACAACACATGGTACGAGGTCCCCATACAGGATGATGGGTAGGGCACACTCACTGGCGTTTAACTCTTTCCTAGCAGGAAATTCCATATGGCATTACCGAAGATAATATAATCTAGATTTATACTGTTCTTTCATTTTCAACTAACTGCTAAGTACTAAAAAGTCGGTCAATGGCTTCTGAACAAAATATCCCAACAAAAGGATGGTAAGTACAAAATGGGCTGTCGGGGAGGAATCATGATTGGCATGGTTGGTTGAATGGGATCCAATGAAACAAAGTGAATAATTCTCATGCAGATAATGATTAGGCTTTCCAGTCCTCTAGACAAATGAGAGTAATTTACTGGTGATTGCTCATATCAATGCTTGAGAATGTACATTCTAAATAAAATTTGTTTAAAACCCTATGATTTTAAATATACATTAGTATTTCTTTTATAAACTTTATTTCTTTCATTGTTGTTACAAAAGGCTCCCAATTGGAAATAATTAAGAATAGTATGAAAGCAATGGGGCAAGTTGCTCAACCTGGGCCCTGCTTTAATTTTCAACTCTCCTTGGCCAGGAGAGCCCCCACGAGGGAGAGCTCCACTGGGGAGGACGACCTCTCCTTGGGTATTTCAAGTCTCCTTGGGCAAAAAAATAAAACAGGGCCCTGGTATGATAAACTCTCAAAGAGAATTATCTTTTGTAATATTAGCTATCTTACAGTTTATAAAGGAACTAATTCTCGCCACCATATGTCCCTCCATCAACATTTGTCCTTAGACTATGATTATTGTATTGAGATTATTGTATTGAATGTCGTTTTCTGTAGTGCAGATGTCGAATAAAGACTTTAAACATAAAAGACAAATAAGTGTCAATTCTCTCTGTTTCAAGAGGCAGTAGGAGTTGATGGGTAACGCTGAATTCAATGCGTGTTTTCACTCTATTTACACGGAGAGTAGGGTTGATGACTAACGGTGAATTCATAGCGTGCATTCTCACTGCTTACAGGGGCAGTAGAGTTGATTACTAACTGTGAATTCAAAGCGTGTGTTCACAATGCTTAGACGGTCAGTACGCTTGTTGGTTAACAGTGAATTTAAAGCTTGTTTTCTCATTGTTTAGATGGACAGTAGGGTTGATGGTTAAAGATAAATCTAAACCCTGTTTTCTCACTGTTTACACGTGCTGTAGGGTTGATGGTTAACGGTGAATTTAAACCCTGTTTTTTCACTGTTTACACGTGCTGTAGGGTTGATGGTTAACGGTGAATTTTAGCGTGCTTTCTCTCTATTTTCAGGGGCAGTAGGGGTTGATGGTTAACCTGTAACCATAACTCTACGTTCGTTCCGATCCAAGTCCCTGAAATACTTTGAGGGTCAATATAGGATGCGCGCCCTGATCCTCATTGTATCATGTGTCATCGTACTTGCAATTGTACAGGTAAGCAAACTTATATAGCAGTTAATGTTATAGACATAAAGTTTATCAATATTTCTAATATTTTCGTTCATTTATACCCTATAAGCAGGGACATTGGTAATTGCGTGTTGGAAAAGGATATCGTTCTTTCTATAATTACATCTAGATCTATTCTTGTAATTAAGTGGCTTTATTTATTGATACGTTTAAAAATGATGTCAGCAAATTGAGTAAGTTGGCTATCATGATTCATCTAAATGCTGCTATACATGTGCACATTCTATATTTCCAATTCCAATCCATGACATTTATATAGAACGACCTGACCTTGCTGTACAAGTTATAAACCCGCATGACACCGTGTGTGTATATGGTCTCATGCGATCTTATAGCTTATACAGCTGGAGCGTATCCATAAAAAAAGATCAGAAAATGCTGCTTATATATAGTGGTAGATACATCAAGATGGACATGTGACAAAACACAAAGTATTTCCACTGAAGGTGAAAAATCGTTGGAAACACAAACACAATCAACTGCTTTTTAAACTGTGGACTTTCATGGGGGTTGATGTATAACATATGCCTACAAAATTATAGGGTACAAGGAGAAGCCATACTACGGTTATCGTTTCATGATATTCAAGCTGGTTCGCCAAGACAGTCCTAGCCGACGGAAGGTCATTCATAAGTATTGAAGAGAGTTGACCTACATCGTCACTTGGTCTCGTTGGCAAACAGAAAAGGCTCTTCATGTATTAAATTAGCTTAAATTATTCAACAGGGCCCTGGTCCTCTGAAACATTTCCCTGTGTAAGATCATCCCATGGATGCATGTCCCTGAGATAAAACAGACCAGGTTTAATTTACTCTGACTGACGACCAGGGCCAGCGTTATCAAAGTGAGCATAGTGCTCTGCAAACTGTCACAGCACTACTCCACAGCTTGTAGTAGCATCATTGGATTCAGGATGCCTGTTGTTTTCTCTGTTCTCTGAAATTGGATTTCTGATAGGAAAGAAGATTATATCTTTATTAACGTGAAGCAATAGCGACAGGGAAATAAGTATGCAATACGACGAGAGACATCTGTCTGATTAATATCTGATGGCCTTATTACAAGAGTCAGCTACTCAATTATCGTTTAGAGATTTTACTAAAATGAAATAAGTCTCTTCTGAAAGTTAGGAGAAGAATAATTAAATTGAAAGCGATATGATACGATCAGGATCACAGGCAGGTATATCATCAATTATATGACTGCATAGAGTATAGAGTCCCCTTTTACTCAATAGTCATAGACATAGATCCTTCACTACAGGCCGGTGTCGCACCGTATCTGCATGGTCACACTTTAAGTATGAAGGCATTGAAATGACATTACAGGACAACTGACAGTCTGCGGACTGATTGTCATAGGGAGAATACACGAAGTGATCTCACTGCCTAATCGATTGGACACTGGAGTAAAAAGGAACGATCATTGTGGTGAATGCGAGCGATGGAGAGTGACTAGAACGACAAGTGACTAGAACGATTCAAGAACTATGACTTAACAACGGCTTATCTAATCAAGACTGAAACAGATAGTTTATTGGAATTGAAGGTTTCACTTATATCATTTGTTGCTCATGTCATTGAAATTTGTTGCAAGTAGGAATCAAAATGAACCACTGAGTGGCTTTAACATAGTTAGTTGCTTAAGAGGTCTGATACTTTATATCCAGCTTTTGTGAAATTACTCTTATCGGAAATATGACTCAAATAAATGGAATAATCAAGAATTATAGTCTCACTTTTTACCTCGATTCAGATGGAGTGTCAGAGGTGTATTTTATCTCACCCCTATCACTGACTATTTGGCTTAAATGTGTGACATCATCCCCTATTGAGTATTTTTCAACAATACTCCACGGGCGTTGAATACGAGTTTCCAATGTTAAGTCTATGGGGAAAAAATACCAGGGGTGAGATAATGACCGTTTCCGTTGCAGAGTCAAGTTATCACGCCTGCTCGTACATAGCACAGCTATATCCAAATAGACCATCAGTGATCGTTTTGACCCAACGGTTCTATACAACACCTCGTCTATGAAACACCTCCCAAGACTAAGAGTATCTATTGATTAATAAATCCTCTCTGAGATGCCGTGGCCGCACCGATTTTGGATGTTATGCGCAATCTGTAACAAGTGCCCAGATTAGTAATAATTACAATTACCATTTAATGTGAGAGGATGTTTTTGTGTCAGCACTGTGGCTCGGCCCTGGGCACTCCGGAAGGATGTTCTATCTCAATTGGAGCATTGATTGATATAAATAAAGCCAGGCACCCATAGCTTGCAACATGGCTCCGACATGGCTCCGACATGGCTATGGATCAAAATTCATGCATAATAGTCTTAACAGAATGTTGAAAAATCCGGTTTCATAGAATGTCAGAGTACAAAACTAAATTACTGCATTGTTACTGTTTCGGAGGATTGAATAATTTGTGTCATAGTGTGTCGGAATGCGTGTTGTAGTGTGTTGGGGCCTCAGTTGGTTTACGCCTTATTGTAGGCACTATTCAGAAACCAAACGAGCTGTCTGCTTCTGGCCAGTCATGGTGGGCAGCTGCCCACTTCATATCTGCAGTCTGCTTCTGGCCAGTCATGGCGGGCAGCTGCACACTTCATATATATATGCAGACTTCTTATGGCCAGTCATGGTGGGCAGCTGCACACTTCATATCTGCTGTCTGCTTCTGGCCAGTCATGGTGGGCAGCTGCACACTTCATATCTGCTGTCTGCTTCTGGCCAGTCATGGTGGGCAGCTGCACACTTCATATCTGCTGTCTGCTTCTGGCCAGTCATGGTGGGCAGCTGCACACTCCATATCCACACTCTGCCCCCAGCCAGCCATGGCGGGAAGAAATCACATCCGCACGACGGCGCCCCGGGTGCGGCTCTCGGGGGGCTCAGGGAGGTATTTGCAGTAAACACCCTTCTCCATCATAGCGGGCAGGTACTTGATAGTGTATCCCCGCAAGTCATCATTGGCGTCTTTACCTGCCACCCTCCTCCCCAGGCACAAAGGACACGGGGATGTATGGCCTGCACTCCCCTCATTCATATCAAAGTCAACCTCCCGGCCAGTCCACACAATCTCCCCAAGAGTTGATGCATGCCTTCTCCTATCTATCTCAAACTTTAGGTCCATACTCCTGCCTGTGTGCCTTATAGATTTCTGAACTTTTATGTACACAATACCAACCTATTCCTGATACCAGTGGCCGTAGTTCACGTAGTAATATCCGAGCGAATACGAAGATATTGTTCAGGGTCCACTCCGATGATAACACGACCACAAGTATCTGAAACCAGTTAATATCATATTTTAGTCAACGTGGCAAATTTATGTTATCAAAGAAAATACAAAAACACTTTGTTTCCGAAACTCTAGGAGAGACAAGAAACAGTGAATGAGTGAGTGAGAAAATTAAAAGTCTGACGACGAGGTATTTTTCAACAGGGGTTCATAGCGGCAAGGAGTGTAATTGTGGGGAAACCTATCATCCATATACCAACACTTGCACTCGTTCGAATGTTTCTGAAAGCTAATTTGACAAAAGAATACTTAATCCTCATACACATCATCTTTCCCGCTCCACTCATTTTCCCCACAGTAGTCAGTAACGGCAGTCAGTCAACTGTCATTTGTTTTGTTTGGTATCGGGGGCAGGATAGCTGTATCTGAAACGCAATAGATATCTGACCTGGTATGAAGGGTTTAGCCTGGATACACTAGAAAGTACCTTCATTGAGTAGTTTGGAAGAGTCCCGTATACAAATGACAGGTTTACATCAGATTTTTTTCGTAAACTAAGTGTATGAAGAAAGTGTAGTATGATAAAACTAGGTTCCGGTGAACGGAATATTGGTAGCCCATGGCCGTAGGGTCAGGGGCGGTCATTGCTCCACCTAGCGCACTCCCTCTGCACTCGCGCTCCCTGCGCGCCCCCTCGTGCGAATCACGTGAACCATTAGGTCACGTGGTGAAGCACGCTCTCACACTCTCTCTCACTCTCTTCTCGCGCTTCACTACGTTCAGACGCACACCAATTTTCTCCGCTATTTTTGGCCTACATCGCTCGCGGCACCGGATACTCCACGAGTATCGGCCCGAGGTCGTTAAGGTTTCAAAGTACGGTTAATTGTCTGCCAGAACAACGTGAGGATGCCGAAGACACGAGCAGGCCCCAGCACATCGCACGCCGATGCGGAGGCTGAAGTAACGTCGGAATCCACCCAACGGCCGTCGGAGGAGCACGTGGACTCGGCCTCCGAGGTAGGCAGTGTTAAGACGGTTAGGCTCGTGGCCGTGGAGAAAGGCCTCGCCGACTTCAAAACGGACATGAAAGATCAGATCGGGGGAGTCCTGGCCGCCATCAACCGGCTGGCGGAACAAAGGAACAACGACCGGGCCTCACGGCCACCTTCCGTCCAGTCGGCCGTGGACCGACGCACCAACGAGTGGGCCGAGGACCAGGCCGCACGGGTCCTGCCCCCGCCACGCCAGTTGAGGGAGCGGTATGCGGCCGACTCCTACATCCAACGCGAGCTGGACCGTGAGGCCATCAGACACGACAGGACTACGGGTAAGCTCCATTCGGACTTAAACATCTCTCGCTTGACCTCGAAGCCATTTATGTTTGTGGACCGCGAGGGCGTATTTACACTGTCTCAGAAGCTGGAGGTGCGGGGGTCCATAGGGCCGATGGAATACGTTAGCGCGTTCCTCGGTCTGCTGGGGGACGACCGAGCCGTGGAGCCCGCGGACCGGGACCATATGTTTAAACATCTCCACCAGGTGTCCATCGACGCCCAATCCCGACCGTGGGCCGGGGTGAGGCGATGGAGCCAATTTGTGTTCGACCAAATCGAGGCCGGCAGGCTTAGCTGGTCCGACTACGGTCTGATACAGGAGGAGCGGGTCCGGCTCGCCATGACGACCTCGACCCGGTCGGCCGGACCGGACAACGCAGGGAAGGACAAGGCCAGGGAGCTGCCGTGCCGGCAGTTTAATTCGGAGAGAGGGTGCAGGCATCGGAGCGGGCACGAGGACGGGCCCGTGAAATGGGTTCACATTTGCTCGTTCTGCGATTCGGTGGGGAAACAGTGCGGGCACTCGCTCCATGCCTGTAACCGCAAACTGGGGTACACCATGGGTTACGAGTCCCAGCCGGTAGCCCCTCAACCAACACGCCGCGGGCAGCAGGGCGGATACACCCCGCAGGCCGGATACACGATGAGGGCGGCCGACCCCGGACCGGATGCCCTCTACCAACATGGACTTCCGCAGCCGGCAAAAAACGGGCACGGTGCGCCCCGCGAGTAACCGGAGCGCACCCGACTACAGGATGCTCACGTGCACCCCCCACCCGGGCTCCCGGGGTCAGAGGGTACGCGGCACGTGAGATCACAGAGACGTCCAGTGCTGAAACAACACGGGACAGGAAATCGCCAACGGCCACGTGGGCACAGGTGGTCAGCGGCCGCCTCCCGGTCGGCACCCTCCCACGTGAGGCCACCCCGACACGTGACGTCACACACGGGGTAAGGATTCCCCCACGTGACGGGGAGGCAATACACAACAAGAATAACAACACGACTCCGCAGGTCCACGTGGCCGTGCCGGTGGGCGTCCCCCACCCGGGCGCGACCGGCCACGGGGCCGAGGACGGACCCCCTCCGTGCGCGCCCCCGGACTTCGCTAAGCTCGAGGAAGTGTGTCGGACCGGGATCATTGCCGCCGGGACTCGTACGGACCCGGAGGCGTTCAGGGCACATCGGCGCGCGGAATGGCCGCGGATGCAGGACGGCGCCCCGCCGGCGCACGGCCACATCTACGAGGCGGTGCGGGCCTCGGGCCTGCCCAACGCGATGTGTACCAAGATTACTCTCCCCACGGACCTACGGTTGCGGGCGTGGGAGAAATACCTCACGGGCATGCGGGGGAAGCAGGAGCTGCTGGGCTTCATACGATACGGCTTCCCCCTAGGATACCTCGGTCCCGCGACGGATACCAGAGGGGTGCCCAACCACCCCAGTGCCACCGGGTACCCGACCGAGGTAGGGCAGTTTGTGAAAAAGGAGCTGTCGTTCTCCAATCTGCTCGGCCCGTTCTCCGACGCCCCGTTCAGCCCGTGGTGCCACGTGTCTCCCCTGATGTCGCGGGAGAAGCGGGACTCCGAGGCCCGGAGAGTAATAACGGACATGACGTTCCCGCGGCAACAGAGCGTCAATGCCTTCGTGATGAAGAACTCGGTCTACGGGGAGGAAAGGGAGCACAGCCTCCCTACCATCGACGGGTTCGTGTCCCGCCTCCTGAGATCGGGCCCCGGGGCCTACATGGCCTCGATCGACATCGCGAGGGCATACAAGAACTTTCGATGCGACCCCCTGGACTGGCCCCTCCTATGCTTCATGTGGGACGGCGGGTACTATTGTGATACGGCCATGCCGTTCTGTGCCCGCGCGTCCTCGTACCACATGCAGTGCGTAGCGGATACCATAGTGGAGATTCTGGCCGGCAAGGGGGTCGAGGGAGCGATGTATCTCGACGATCTGATCATCATATCGCCGTCGAAGGAGAAAGCCGCGGCGGACTTCGCGACCGCCCGGGAGCTCTTCCGCGAGCTGGGTCTCCCCGAGGCCCGGGACAAAGCCCAGGAACCGTCGCAGGTGGTCCGCTGGCTAGGGATCGACATCGATGCCGCGAAGATGACGCTATCGATCCCGGAAGACAAACTGCAGGATGTGCGGCAACACGTGGCGGCCGTCTCCCGGAAGCGGTCCCTCACGAAGCGGCAGCTCCAGTCGATACTGGGGAAAATACTACACGTCGCAAAGTGCATCCGGCCGGCAAGGGCATTCGTCAGCAAGCTCCTCGAGGCCCTGCGAGGCATGTCCGGATTCTACATCAACATCTCGTCAGACATGCGGCAGGACCTCGACTGGTTCTCGAGATTCGCTGACGGGTGGAATGGACGTGCCTTGATCCCCAGGGGCCCCCCGACGAAGTGTATCACTGTAGACGCCTGCCTCACCGGCGTGGGTGGGACGGACGGCCGCCTAGCGTACTCCGGTCAGGTCTGCCCGGTCGGGGACCCGGTGGAGTGTATCTCGGAGCTCGAGGCCCTCAATACCATCTACGCCCTCAACACGTTCCTCACTGACCGGGACCGAGGCACGAGGGTGGAGGTGTTCTGCGACAATATGGGGACTGTCCAGGCGCTCACGTCGGGGCGGGCACGCAACTGGGTCCTCGCCGAGTGCGCGCGCCAGGCCTGGATGGTACAGGCGAAATTACAGGTGGACCTCCTGTACACTCACATCCCGGGGGTACTCAACTCGGTCGCGGACGCCCTCAGCCGGTCGCACCTCACCTCCAGAGACAATGCTAGAGCTGAACGTTACATATCATTTCATAATCTAATGCCTGTTGTGCCTTGTAACCACGCCTCATTTGTGCCTGTCCTCCGGCTCTCCTGCAGATCCGGCGCTACGTTGTCTCCAGCAGAGGGCATCTGCGCGGCAAGCCGCGGCGCGTGCCCCCGGCACGGTCGCGAACCAGCGAAGCGCCGTATCAACCTACATCGCATTCTGCCGGAGGACGGGCACGGACCCGCAGCAGCCGTCGGTCAGCCTCGTCACGTCGTATCTGGAGTACGTCCGGGACCACGCCCCCTCGCCCGCGACCGTGGCCAACCACTTGTCGCACCTACGGTCGCACCTGCGCCTGTCCGGGGGCAACGTCGCGGCGACCGAGGACGCGAGAGTAAAGAGGGCCATCGACGCAATGAAGAGGGACAAGTCCTACACGCCGAACATCAAACCGCCCATCCCAATGCAGGCCCTCAGGAGCGTCCTCGGTGGACTAACGGCCACGCCCCTCGACCGGTCCACCAGAGCGGCCTGCCTGCTGATGTTCTTCGCGGCCCTGCGGCAGAGCGAGGTCGCCCCACCATCCGTCCGAGGATTCGATCCGGACAGGCACCTAACTCGCGGGGACGTGAAAGTCACGTCAACTCACGTCACCGTCAGGGTAAAAGCGGCGAAAAACCTCCAGTGTGTTGGAGAGGAGAAGCACGTGGCTCTCCAGCCCTCTCCCGACCGGAGGTCGTGCCCTATGCAAGCCGTGCGAGAGATGATCGCGGCCGTTCCCACGTCTAGCGACCGAGACCCGTTCCTGATGAACGCTGATCGGTCACCGATAACGACCAGGTCGCTGACGAGGGAATGGGACAGACTTACGGCTCTGGCGGGGATCCCGGCGAAAACCTACACGTTGCACAGCCTGAGAAAGGCCGCGGCCACTCAGGCCTTCCAGGCCGGGGTCCCCGAACTCTCCATCCAGAGATACGGGGGGTGGCGCTCGAACGCTCATAGGAGCTACATCCGAGTGTCGAGTGCCACTCAGGTTAACGACTCTCTGATAAAGTCAATTAACAAGTGACTCCAACCTTTTCCCACCCTCCACGCCACTTTTTTCATGGGTTTTTGGCGTTTTTATACACACTGTATATTCATATATACCATTATACTTTATACATGTATATCCATATGTATTATACTATTACATATCAACATACGTAATACATTATACCTTATCACGTATAACATATAACATATTACCATATATGTATCATATCTACCAATATGTTATCATATAACATAACATATCTTCCATATGTATCTTGTTATCTTTAAGATATTACTATCACGTATTAATATCTTCTCTCTTCGCTCATAAAATTAAAATAAATTTTATTTGCCCAACCTCTGCTTTATACTTTTGTGTTGCGGGTAAAGGGGTAATGGGTAGCCCATGGCCGTAGGGTCAGGGGCGGTCATTGCTCCACCTAGCGCACTCCCTCTGCACTCGCGCTCCCTGCGCGCCCCCTCGTGCGAATCACGTGAACCATTAGGTCACGTGGTGAAGCACGCTCTCACACTCTCTCTCACTCTCTTCTCGCGCTTCACTACGTTCAGACGCACACCAATTTTCTCCCACCCACCCTCTCCTCTATCTTCCTACTCTCGTAGGGCGTTTTTATACACACTGTATATTCATATATACCATTATACTTTATACATGTATATCCATATGTATTATACTATTACATATCAACATACGTAATACATTATACCTTATCACGTATAACATATAACATATTACCATATGGTCGAAAATCACGAAATAGCAGCAACTACCCAAAAAATCAAATCTGAGAGGATCATTAATTCCTTTTGCAAATATTATCTCTATATATTAAAAAATTCGTGTGCGAAATTGGGAACGCTAACTACCATAAATAGCTTTAGCACAGGGCTAATATGAAAATAAAAACGTCACGTTACGACCCCCCCCCGCCCCCCCCCCCGCCCCCCCCCTAGATCTGGTCATATTCAGAGATTATGCCCCCACCCCCACCAGGGACTGAGCTGACAATGGGGAAATGCATTAGATCCATAGAAAATGCATTTCTATCATTTTTTTGCTTTTCCTGGCTTTATATTCACTGGGGGGTCGTAACGTGACGGGGGTCGTAACGTGACGGGGGTCGTAACGTGATGCAAAAATATGTAGGGCCTCATAACATTATTTCTAGTAAAGATAAAGACTTCATTCTTTCACCATCTTATAGCTATATATTAGCCAACACATGAACACTACTTTTACCTTTTCCCTGACCCCACGTGACCCACTGCGGGTCATAACGTGACGGGGTCGTAACGTGACGGGGTCGTAACGTGACGGTGTCGTAACGTGACGAAAAAATACGTTGGGGCTGATAACTTTTTTTCTAGTAAAGATAGAGACTTCATTTTTTCGCCAAGTTGTAGGTATCTATTGGCCCTTTAATACTGCACAAGAACTATTACTAATATTAAAGGGCACCGAAGTTATTAATAGTTTAAGGGGTGTCGTAACGTGACTGCCTAAACTACACCAAAATAGCACAAATTGAGTTTGATATGAAGAAAGCTATGTAGGCCTATCATTTTATGCTGGGAAGATACATATATGAGAGTAATTAAAAACTGTGAAAACTATTTTATTCTACTTCTTTTTTATTTTATTTTATGCACGATTTTATGCCAGTGTCGTATCGTGACGCCCTCACGTTTTTAGCCGTAATTTGTTTAAATATTGGAACTATGTGGTATTTATGGTTCTAGACTCTGCCTTACAATGCCCTAGATGCATGGGAACCATTTAAACTATTCCCCGAAAAGAACTTTTAGAAATATTCAAAATATAGAGTAGTTGCTGCAATTTCGTGATTTTCGACCATATATGTATCATATCTACCAATATGTTATCATATAACATAACATATCTTCCATATGTATCTTGTTATCTTTAAGATATTACTATCACGTATTAATATCTTCTCTCTTCGCTCATAAAATTAAAATAAATTTTATTTGCCCAACCTCTGCTTTATACTTTTGTGTTGCGGGTAAAGGGGTAATGAGGTTACCGAATCACCGAGTTTTAAACAATAGCAACCAGCTGGATACTGCATGTCAGTTATTATATACAAGGGGCCCATCCATATAGGGATAGTGGGAATGATACAATGGTAAGCGAATTAGAGGTAGGACAATGGCAAGGATAGGAGAGAGATTGTGTTAAATAAATACTCTCAGTACTTTATGTCGTGTCCTTTCTCAGTCCTTTGCTTCTCCTGAGCTAAGCTGCCATGTGATTGTTTTTTGCTTTGTGTCCTGGGTACTGGGGGGAGGGTGTGTTTGGTTAGGAACACTGGTAATCAGAAGGTCCCGGTTTCAAACCAACAAACCAACTTTTTCTTCTTCTTTGAAGAAAACCCACTATTTTTGGTATCTTATTGGAAATAGATATGGCTATATCATTTGCATATTTCGGTAAACTCAGCTTGTGCATTGATTATATAGGCGTAAGTTGTGCTACCAGCTTCAGAGAAGATACCTATTATGATGTTCTTCAAGAATGACCAAGGTCAGGAAAATCCAAATTGTTTAATGCAGACAGCACGATAACATACCTTCCAGATATCAAACGGCCACCCTCTCTATATAGTACATACAGTCTTGACAAGTTGGGTACTGTGGGAAGTTATTGTGTACGGACACTGACACTCATGTACCGGTTTACCATTGCAGGCCAGTTATCTGGTAGTGGACGCTCACACGTCAGGACCCATCATACGTGTTTCTGATGATGCTCACCAGGTGGCCCACCGGTCACATCCACACCACAAGGCCCAGGCGCAAGCGTTGAAAGACACCAGGTGAGGACCTTACTGTTCCAGCTATGTTTGTATTTATATAACGAAGTTCAATTTTTAACATTCTCTGCTGTGACAGAGCAATATATCTAACCAGAATTAATATCTATCCTACATTTGTAAGTCTTTGTCAACTACTCACAAACCATTTGAGCGGACACTAGTATTGTCATAGTTACTGTCATCATCACAGGGACATTGTTACAGACTCTGTTACTCTGACTGTCACTGTCACTGCTACTGTCAAAGTTACTGTAATTACCACTTTCATTGTTACTCTTACTGTCACAATCACTGTTACTGTCACTGATACTGTCAGTACTACTGTGACTGCTAGTCCTTCTGTCAATACATCTGTCACTTTTACTCTCCCTGTGATGAAAACACTGCCACTGTCATCTTTCCTATCAATGTACCTGTTACTATAACTTTTTCTCTCCCTGCTTTTGTCACTGGTTCTATCACTGTCAATGTTAATATCACTCTTTCTGTATCTATTCCTGTTACTGTCATTATTCCTGTCACTGTCACTGTTCCTGGCATTGTCATTATTGCTGTCAACGTTACTGTTACTATGACCAATATTACTACTATCACTCTTATTCTCACATTCAGTAATATCTGTAATATCGCTTCTGCTGTTGCTGTTATTACCACTTTTACTGTGAAAGTGAAGTGTTACTTTTTATATTACTAATACTGTCAATGGTATTGGTACTATCACTGTTTCTATCCATGATGATATTTAAGTCACTGTCATTGTTACTTTCATTCTCACTGTCACTGTAACTGTCCATGTACTTTTACAGTCACTGTTACTATTTCTTTCACTATAATTGTTATTGTTACTATCACTGCCTCTATTACCATTACTGTTACTTTCACTGCTATATTATCAATTTAATTGTTATTATCACTGACCCTATCATTGCTAGAGGGATTATGTCACTGTTACTGTCACTCTCACTACTGCTGTCACTCTTATGGTCACTTTTTCTATCACTGTTTCTTCCACTGTCACTATCACTGTTACTGTCGTTGTCACAGGGAACATGCGAAGGTGACACGGGGACCCCCCGCGACGACCCGCCCTCTCACGGCGGCCATCGTCACCACGGGGCCTTCACCATCACCACTCAACCATGACGGCGAGCAGAACTTCCGGCTGCGCATGCTCTGTGAGCGTCGCCCGGAGTTGTCGCGCTGTCGCACGGAATACGTCGTCAAGGGGTCGGCAGGAACCGGAACTACCCGGAACCAGGACTCAGCAGTAACCAAAGTAAAGACAGGTGAGTGTGGTCTTTTAATCGTTATTGGAGCGTGAGAGGGACTGATCGCGTGCCCGTAAGGACTTGTTTTATGTTCATATTCAAATTCATCCTGAATTAGGGTAAGAGGAATAAAGACAATTGATCACGATGGGACCCTCCGTCTTTATTCCTGGGAATTGTATGAGTTTCTACAACGGCTAATCTTGATTTCATACTACCCTTTATATATGGTTCTGCGTTGAGCATTGTCATGACTTACTTAAGACATGGCGCTCATCTCATAAAGAACAGAAAAATCAGTGCACACTAAGCATGTTCAGAGTACGAGGGGAACTATTGATATTCGTGTCTATGGATTAACAAATATGGATGTACATATACAGACACACACACATATATATAAAGGTAAACTGTACATGACTTATTGTATTAGATATTAGAGGTACGGTCATGCTATAGTGTATGATGATGGTCATTGCACTGTACTTATCTCATCATGACATTTTAGTTTTGAAGACGTACTTAATGCCCATGGAGTATTGTAAAAAAAATAGTCAATTGGTGATAACGTCACAAACATAAGCCAATCAGGGATAGGGGTGAGATATGCTGAACTGCATTCGATCTGTAGCCTCTCAAAATACGCCATTCATTTTAGTATGCTAGATAATTTTTGCCTCTTGAGAAACAAAGTTCATGGCATATTTCCAGCGGTAATGAATCTCGGTGCAGTTCCTTCTTATCTTTCTTACAGTAAAAAGACCACCCTGTAGCAATAGTATATCTCTTATTTAGACAATAGTCTAAAAATAGATTTCTGGACAGGCGGTCATAAACAACGACAGGTAATACACGCGCGTTAGCGCGTGTATGACAATGTCAACCTCGAGTGGTCTACAGATGAGAGCCACCTTTCCTGAAAACCATCGTTTGTTGTATTCATTATCCATCTTCTCAAATAAACCAAAGCCGGTAAATGACACATACAGGCCGTATACCATGGATTTCAATCGGTATAAATTGGTTATGTTATCTGACAGTTTCAAACAATGTGTAGTAGTCTACTGAGTCCCCATACATTTACAAAGGGGACTTGGTATACGATAGATGATATGATAGATAACAATACAAAGACCATCCTCATCCTCTATAGTATATACCTCTTCCATAGTATGGTACTGTGTATAGTCCTCCTCTTTTACATACAGCGCACAGACTGTCTCTGAAGTCCCTGGAGACATTAGACACGGTGCCTGGGGTACAGCACGCCGCCCACCCCGCACACCACACCGTGTATATTTAGAACCTGTTGCGCCCTCCCCCGTGTGGTGTCTTACCTGTGTGACGTCACGACTCACCTGTTCTTACCTGTACATCCGTGTCTGGTGCTCTGAGGGGCTGCCGCTAGGGGAGCTGGTCACGGAGGGGGAGGGGCAGGGTCAGTCTGTCTGGTGCTGCATGTTCACTGGGGTAGACGTGCCAAAGGCAGCTGACGACCAACTATTTTTATATTCTTGAGCATGGGTGACTCACCTGGCGTTTACATTATACGACAAAAACGGGACGACTGTAGATCATCTTGCCAATGACGACCCTCATGGTTTTAATATGAAATCTTAATCGGTGTATACCCGGAGAAGAACAAGAAGCTGTGCATAAAAATACACTCTCACCGATTAATTGATACTGACGTACAGTCAGTGGCGACGCCAATATATTTTGAGGGACGCTCATATAATAGGTCCCATTTTCGTCTGGCAATTGAAACAGGCTTTGAGATGCATTGATCCTTTGGCATATTTACATATCTATGAAAGATGTTGCATTCTTTAATAGATATAGCATTTCAGCCTGCAATAATGTCGTATTGACGTAGCATCCGTAACTAAATGACGAATAGTCTGGTAACACTATTCATAATACAAAGGTGTTGTAAATCGTCAATAAAATTAGTGCAATTTGCTACATTTTTTTACATAACTAGTCTGTGATATGGCTTAAAAACGGTACTTTATATGAATATGGAGAAGATCACCTACTAGTAATACATCTTGATTCATAGCAATTTGACAACTGATCTGATCCGACTGAGTAACGATTTATCTCTACATTATCCCATCATATTTTCTTTAAAGTCGTATTTGTGCCTTAGCTTCCCGACAGAAATATCCACCATTACTTGATTTACTCAAAGCATTATAGTGCATAAAGACGTAAAAAGCTCAATTCACTTGAAATGTAGATTGAAAAAACATAAGCTGGTTTTAGTACATTCAGTTGACCTATCGCACTCACGCACAATAAATTCCATATAAAATCTATTCATCTGTCCTTGAGGATTTTCTACTATTTGCTAACCTGTCATCAAAGTGCGGAAATCCCTGGCCTTCAGAAGGAGTTTTGAAACTCGCTTATCACTCATCCCCTAAACGTTTTCATCTCATGCCGCCATCTTCGAGAAAAACCCAACTTCTATTCCTTTCATGAAAAATGAGCTCAAACAAAAGGCTAAAAAAACTGAGGAACTCTCTCCTCCCTGTGAGTGGCCGTGCCGGGTTGGCGATGGAGGTTAATAGCTTTTCTAAAACAGTTTCAGACGAGGCTCAAAGCTCAGCCGAGTTTATTTCTGCGCAATCAGAGAGGAATTTCGATTCTTCAAAGAGGGTAGAACGATCGGGATGATTGGTGCTTACCGATGAACTCCAGCGGGTTTCTTTCGTAAAAAAATAGGATGGCCACTAAAAAAGGTGGACCTTATGACGGGGTGTTGAACGATATTGATTTTGATATTAGAGATGAGTGTATAATGGTTTCTGAGTTCTTGATTGTTGATCTTTCTATACTTCTTCACAACTTCTGATTCTCGCTTACTCTCATTATGCGGAAACGTAGTTTTGGTGTACCCATAGATGAAAACTCTCTAGTAACACACCTGCAGTTTATTTACCAAGGCTGACGTTTTCATACCTAGGGGGATGGTTTCCTACCAGGGTTCATCAGGTGACGCCATCTAGACCAATCAGATCGAAGCTTAAAAGAGTGAAGAAGACATAATGTCGGAGTTACTCGATAAAGATGAACTTGGCTTCCCCGCCAATCGGAGATCAACAATTTGATATTTCTACCAATATGTCAGAGAATATGATAATAGAGGGAAACTATGTTCCGGTGAGAGAAAGTCAAAGTTACTCGGTAAAGCTCGAAAAAATTACTGCCCGCAGCCAAGGCCTTGGGCAGTAATTTTTCCGAGCCTTACCGAGTAACTTTGACTTTCTCCCTCCGGAAACCTGCTTTCCCAAATCATATTTACTCTCAGATATCGATATAAATGGTTATTTCTTTACCTGTGATAGTCCAGGATAGTGGCACAGAGTGCCAAGTAAAACCAGAAGGTTGTCATAGACCGAGGAGTTTGTACAACATCTCGAAATGCCCAAATCGAAACTATCCGCCATTTTTAGATTCACCGATCTAGCTTTTGGTCACGTGTCAACCTCGGGTAGGGAACACCAACCTTGGGTAGCAAACCTCAGTCTTGGGCAGTAAACGCCAGTAATTCCACCCCACGTAGCGTGGGGTAACCATAGAGTGTTCACCTATAGGTATATAGGAATGGGGAATCATCTCTCGGGAGAATAATTACTCGGTGAGGATTTTGGAAATTACCCGGATTATTCACCCGGAACCAGCTTCCCTCTATTTCTGTGCCTGATGATTTGAGGTTTATCGTCCCGTAACTATGGCCACAAACCGTCGATTCATTCGATTGCAAAATGACCGTGCCCGATTCAAGAGAATGTATAAGATAAATAGCGAGGTTCTTTCCAACTGTAAAAGATAAATCTAGTTAAGAAAATTACCACTATTTAGGGCCACCTGAGGTGATTCAAAATCCTCGTACACAGCGTCCGCAAAACTGCCTTACGATCTGGGTCACCTGAAAGAGATAAATGCACACGAGCTGCAAAAGTAGGAGTAATACTACATAAATCTTCCTGAGACAATGTATAAAATGAATTGCTTGCCCATAAGGGTGCAACTCGTATCAATGATACGTTTCAGTTAGTTAGGTTTTAGAGAGGAAAGCTCTTTTATCAGAATCACAAATAGAGAGCAATGACAGACCACAAGCTGAAACGGGAGAAATTTGCGCCGAGGTATCATTGTTAAGTAAGGAAAGAATTATAGGGGGAAAAAATAAACACTGCTCTAAAAGAAGGAACACACATAAAAGAGAAGGCTCTTGGCTACTATAATCGCTCTGCCGCAAAACGAGCGCCTGTGAAACACCGACAATCGTATACTACTATCCCCATATAGCTAAGGTTTATATGCCCGATTCCATCTGCCGAGAAAATGATCGGCGAATTTTAGGAAACACTCGTTTCAATATATATGCAATTGAAATGAAGGTGCCAGATTAAGTGAAATATATAAGAAATGATTCAATAGAATAGGAAAATTACAGAACAGTAGTTGGTGGCCTAAAGAGTCATAGATCATACAGATGGTTGATGTACCATTTGTATTTTAATTGCCTTAGGGTACAAGATGATAAAGAAATGTGAAGGCAACGAGCAGTATTTCTGAGATATTCACATTATATTCCCAATATCAACCTGTTTCTGATACTAGTGGGCGTATCATCCGCATTGAAGTTTAGTAATATCCGAGCGTGAGTGGATTATTGCCGTCAACTGCAAGGATAATACGCAGAGTAGAACCAGAATTAGGTTAATCTTGTATTTATCATTCAGCAAATTAAAGTTATCAAAGGAATGATGAAATGGCCGCCGATCGGATATTACTACGCGTGAACAACTCGGAGATTACGGCTAATCGTTGACGAAACCAGTCATTATTGCGTATATGCATATGTTGCTGTCTCTGTTTGATGAAACATGGTGATTTATTAAATCTACCTTCACCATCGTAGCTCTTATCTATACAACTACATAGGAATTGACTCTATACATGTCCCTCTGGCAGAACGTCCTAGCAGTTCTGTCTAGAAATGTTTCTCTCATGGCTTCACGGTAAATCGATCTTGTCGGAGCCGTACTATTAGAGCTACTTCCGCTGGGATTGGCTCTTTCAGACTTTTTTCTAGCTACTTTCTGGCTTGGCACCTAACCCTGGCAAATGATCAAATCATGCATTTATGATCGGCGAGGTGGCGCCTCGCTCTCCAAACGGCTTCTATTTGTGGATGTGGATAACAAGCAGTGGCAGCGTCTCTGCTTGGAGAAGGATTGTTGCGGTCCAACTCTCGGTGCCACTCTCGTTTTGTGGTTTTGACGAAAGTTGATGGGACACGGTTTTCTAGATTCAGAAACCAAGATTCAGACAAAAACTTTCAATTTCTATCTGAA
Source organism: Alentia gelatinosa (assembly GCA_950022655.1). Taxonomy (NCBI): domain Eukaryota; kingdom Metazoa; phylum Annelida; class Polychaeta; order Phyllodocida; family Polynoidae; genus Alentia; species Alentia gelatinosa. Next base: position 21,252,626 of record OX465590.1, on the reverse strand, counting down.
CAATTTGCAAGTGTGAAAACAAAGCTTCCGGTTACAGCGAAACTGTTTTATTTTTTAGAACTATTATCATTACAGTAAAACCGCGTTTAGTTTAATATCTGTTTTAGGACCACATGATTAGGGGTTATATATAAAGTACGTACAGAGTGAGAAAGGGTAAGATATTTGGCAAAGTTGTATACGCTACCTTTTCTGTTCTATTGCTTACAAGATTGAGAGCCGGTGTGGTGTGGTAATCAACACTTTGAGAAATTTTGCGTCCGTACTTTATGGATGGCACCTTACTATTAACACTCTTTATTTGTATAAACTAGGGTTGTTCTTGTATTAATATTAGAGGGAAGGTTGTCCCGGATGAAAGAATATCAAAGTTGTGGGGTGAGGATTTAAATAAATTACTTCACGAGGCTTTCACAGAGATAAGTAATTACTTCAGTACTACCGAGTTTTAGCGCTGATACTACAATGGTACTTTATCATGCATCTGTGAACATTAATCCTGTGCTTACTGACCTATGCTCAGTATACCTTAAAAAACACTTCACAATGGTAAAAGAAATATGACTTACTGCCTAGTTTGGGATGTGTGGCCCACTTTGACACTTTAATCATACCAAACAAAGTTGAAGTGCATTATCATGGAGGGACCAGGTTTGCATGCCCTAATTTTAATGGTGATTACAAATTAATTTCCATCAATCAAATCCTTTGAAGGTGTATACTTAAAGGAAAACTGATCGGCATCCAGTCTAAAAATTCCTTTTCCCTGGCAGACACAGAAATAGGCCCCTCCCGCAAGTATTTCCAGGTCTGTGAGTTTCTAACAATTATCAGATCAAACGCTAAACATGTATGTTTTACTTTACACAAGTGATTCCTAAATTCATAGGAGACATTTTCGGCAAGAATAACATGGACCCGGCCTGGCAAGCTGGATTAGCAATCAGTGTCTGTGTTGGTGGGAACCTGTAGTAAGGCGGCACGGTGCGGTGTCAACTCAGCCATCCCACTGTAAGAATTTTCACAGCGTGTTAAGCATGTGTCACTAACGGTTTGCCGCTACTGACTTTCTGATTGTAGAGATGACAGTCCAATGCAGCAGCCAAGTGTCATAAATGTATTCATCTTGATAGCATTCAGCATTGCTAATCCATACTATTATACACTTGTGCACGAACATCTATGAAATACTGCCCGCTGCTGGGCATGACGTATAGATAATGTTTGGGTCTAGTGTCAGGCTATGCATGAAATTTCATGTGCTGTGGATAGAGTTTTCTTTTTATAATATTAGACAATACAAATTGGCTTTTAGTTCTGTGCATCCGTCGATGAATGGATTTTGGCACCTTCAATGACACATTCGATGAATCTCAGGAAGAAGAAACAAGTATCCAATTAATCCAAGCTCCCAAAACGCCTCAGGGTTAATTGTATTGCCTAGTTTGTTACCTCTGAAATATCATTAAGTTCCTGGGGGCGTTCAATATCTTGGGACAGGAAAAAGTATAAGGGCAATGATAGGAGAATTCATTGGAGGACAGGATAGTAGAGTGATCGCATTAAGTTAATGCTGTCCGTATTGTATTGTCATTCTCTTTATCTAAATCCTCCGGAAGCACGAGTTATGTTGAAAGCCACCCTGCAATTGGTTGTGCTTTGTATTAGTGAGACCGTTAGGTTAGAAACACTTTTTATAAGACCCCAGATGGTTAAGTTTTTCGCCTCCTCATTCTTCTTATTTTAGGGGGACTTGCTATTTCGTCTTCTGAAACGATCACCAATTGTTTTTATAAAGAAAATGCAATGAGGCCACCACCAGCGGACTTCCTCACAGTTCATGAGAGTGAAAATCTTTGATTTCATAAGTGACCCTCAAGAAAATCTAGCAATAAATGCGTATCAGTATTTTGACCTAAAAGTCCAGTAGAAACAAGGCGTACACTGCACCATCATCAATTATTTGATACTAAAATGCAGCCAGTGGCCATCACCACCACCTTTTTTTAAAAACGATCTCAAATTATCTGTGCCCCTTTCAGTGGCCAATCGAAAAATTGTATCAGTATAGACTCGTAAATTACAGTAGAATCAAGGCAGTCTTTGAGCATGGACCAAGATCGAAATATTCAGATAAGATCTATTTCCAGTGGCCGATTATTTCACACCAATCTACTGTTGGGAACCACCACCCAACTATTCAGGAACACTAATGCAATGCCGTTTTCGTTGGCCCATGGAAACAGAACCTATCACAGGAAAATAATAGCAGTTTTGACCAATAAATTGTAATAGAAATAAGGCATAAGTAACGCAAACATACATTACTATATACTGATATGCAGTCAGTGAACTGGTCCGATCATAGGAACAGATACAAATCTTATAGGTGGACGTAGGGAAGGCCTCGGCCCATAAAAGCAGTCACATAAAGTGGAAATAAGGCCTGTTGCTTTGAGCATTGACTGAGATGGATGTGTCTGGGAAGTCTACTAAAAGGCAAGTAACGAGACAAAGGAATGAGGGCAGTAATGAACACTTTCCGTCCAGGAAGTGCCATTTGTTCGGTGTGGTTAAATGCCCGAGCTTTACTCCTCGGACCTGATCAAAAGCTTACTAGTGTAGAGTTAGCCATTAGGAAATGCCAGCAATGTAAATAATGATCTTAGTCTCTCAGTAAAGCGTAGGCGATTGTCCAGGTAGCCCAGGACACTGAAGCCGCAGGAAGTCAGTCACTACAGGGTAACTCTAATTGACAATTAGGTCCAGTTTACAGCTGCCGATGTAAAATGTGAGCACTGACGAAATATCCGGAAGACTAGCATTGACTGGTAGTGCTACCCTAAAAAGTATTGGTGCTGATAATTTGTGACACTTGAAGTCATTAACATGTTTCTGCCTGATGACTGATTATACAATCTATGTTCACCAACGGAGTATTTCTTGAATTCTGCATTCCATCACCGATTAATTCAAATCATTTTGATTTCGTCAGTGGCTGCAAAAATCGGTCGATGGTGTCAGGTTGAGAAATTAGTGGGCGTGTTCAGATTTTTGTTGTTTGGACTATTTCATAGGGAATGTGTAATAACCGGTCATTGGTAGGTGGAAACTTGGCCTAACTCTCACATTAGAGCGTAGGCGATTGTCTCAAGAGCCCAAGACACACTAACCAAATGAAGACAGTCAATGCGGCATAACTCTAATTGAGAATTAGTCTCGTTTAGATAAAGACCTCAAATGGGAACAAAGGAGTTTCTGCAATGTTTATAAAGAATTGCAATATTCCCATGACTGTCTGAGTTTTCTGGTTGCAATATTAGCTAAGCTCTATCTTATATATCGTTCTATAGGCCCGTTTCCATTGGCCGACGAAGATTGCTTAGACGTTTTGAGTTACACAGAAAGTCTGTCGGTGGTGCCACTGATTGTGCGTCGGTATAGGAAAATCACTGAGGGTAGTAGATTTCACTCAGTGACCAAGCTTTCACTCAGTGGTGGGTGGTGCCCCATTGCATAATATAAGCAGAAAAAGTCGTGGGGCATTTCACGACGTTGTTTGTTTCCATTGACCGATATTGGGTCAGCAGTGCCAAAAGTCCGTCCGTGGTTCCTGACTGTAGATCGGTGACGGGAAATCGGCCAATGGAAACGGGCCTTATGGGGTAACATGAAATCTAGACATACAACTTTGATCTGAAATGTTGTTTAACAGCATAGACTACAGAGGACTGTCATACAAAGATCACAATTATTCATTCTGCTGGCCGTAGTACAAGTGCCCGATGAATATTGTGCGGCTCTTGAAAGGTTAAGGTTCCCCAAAGCCTTGGCTGAAACTGCTATGATTTCTACAATTCCCATGTCTCTCTAAGACAGCAAATTCTATATGAAAGATATTTTTACTTTTTCCTTACCACAACTGACTTCCCCAAAGGAAAGACCAAAGCTAATACATAATTCATGTTTATATTTTGACAGAAATGAAACCAGAGACGAATCCTGCACTGCCACCTAGCGACGTTAGCGTAAACGAAACCATCCGACAAATCTTGGAGTTGGCTATGGACCGGAAGTCACCCAACCCGACTTCCAGTCTCTATGGCCAGGGCGCGCATCATAAAAACATAAACACGACAACCGCGGAGACAACGACTGACACACCTCCTGCCAAAAACTTTATCATGGTGAGCACATCTTCGCAAACAGTCTCGTAACCTTTGGGGGCTGTACAGGGCGGTTTATTTACAGAAGTAAAGTCAGGCCATAACCCTTATCATGACTACATATACATTAGATTTATAAAAAAAAAAGGTATAATGTCGATTTATTGTTTATCTTATTAATCAAATAGCTCGCCACATGAGCAGTCTTCCGTCAAGCCTAATTTCTTGCGAATTTGCGTTCTACAATTCACCCGGAGTTCTTATGGTCTCATGACCAGGAGAATTCGGTTTAGTGGATCAGGTGTTTATATGGGGTTCACCTGGGAGTCGCATGTCTCATGAGAATTTGCATTAACATGCGACCGGCATGTAACAATATCAAACTTTAATATTGTCTTTCTCATGCTCGCATGTACTGGTATTGTCGTATTGTCTCATGGCATCACAGACATCTCCTACAACTTATACATAAAAGATATTTCATATGCTACGTCTTTGTATGACATAATATTCATGCTAGACCAGCCTCCATCAATCTACCTCTTCATTAAACACAGGAACTCACCAGAGCGGAGGAGAGGAGGGAAGAAATGTCCTTACCGGAAGTCAGCATACGGAGAGGCCACCATAAAGAACTTGGTTACCATAACTACGCCAACCGGAACATCCGGTTGCACCGTCAGGGTTGTTCATTGGACCGTGACTGCGGCACTGGTGAGTGTGTGTTCTTCTAGCAGGGTATCCTCCTAGAAAGACGAAAAATAAAGCCTTCCGATGCACTGCGATGCAGAATTGCCCATATTGTAGGGTGTGGAAGGTTTGGATCATAGTGAATTTTTGCATCGACGCACATCGATACGGTGCCGGGGGGTTATTAAAGAGATGATCTTGGTACTAAAATTGAAGGATGGGGCTGTAGCAATATCACCATTCCGATAAGAGACTATAAAGTTGATATCGTACTTCATCGATTATTATAGTTGTCAGTCACATACTTAGTAGAAACCAAACGAGAGTTAGCCTTGTCCATGTTTATGCCACGATGGGCAGGTCGTGTATTATTACACGAGGCGTTAGCCTAGTGTAGCGAGTAGCAGACCTGACCAGAGTGGTATAAACATTGAGAAGGCTAACTCGAGTTCGGTTTCGTATTTATCCTTCCCCATCTCACCGATTTACAGAGAAAATTTTGTAATTATCCATGTTAGAAGCATGTTGACACTCATGGGAGGATGGCCGCGTTTATCAATGCTGCCGGATCTACTTTCGTTACCTCGTCCCTGATTGGTCCGTTTTTATATTCACCTCGGTGCATAAATAATACTTTATTCAACGCTCAGTCAAATACACTGAATCAATGTTAAACTTATGGCGTTTTTTATTAGGGGTAGGATAAAAGATTCAATCTCTCATGTCTTAGAGTTGTGTTTCACTTCTGTATATTGGAAATCACCTGAGTCATGTTTCACATCTCTGTTATGGGAATCACCCGTACCAGAGTAATGTTTCACAACTCTATTATGGGTATCACCTGACTTAGAGTAATCTTCACATCTATATTATAGGATTCACAGAGGGAATCTTTAACATCTCTGTTATAGGAATCACCTGTCTCACAGTTATCTTTCACACCTATATTATAAGTTATACCTGTCCCAGTCATGTTTCGCGTATCTGTTATGGTCATTATAGCCTCAACTACTCATTTAGTCACTGTCCCAACCAACTATGCATTTTTATGAAGTCTTTCTATTGTTGTTTCGTCTATTGTTTGGGTATGACATATATATATAATTCACATCACATCACATCACACATGATACAAGACATAATACAACTACACAGCACTGGGAGCTGTTTCAAAAGTTGTAAATGTCTACTCGACCTATTGATGTGGAAGATCAAGGTTAATCCACCTTGAATGTCAACCTTTTTGTCAATAAACAATTACAAAAAAAAAAAAAAAAAAAGGTGGGAGGGTGCTAAACGGGAGTACTCTCCGCCAAAGCGAGAGAAAACAGTTCCTTAGATACATATTTTATGATGTTTTTTTCCTGCAGGGTGCTGTTTGGAGTCTAAAACTGGCCGCAGAACATGTCGGAGAGGGGGCCTCCGGGGCTCTGGGAAACGTTGTACCTCCTCCTGTATGTGTATTCCAGGTGAGTCTAGCTTTATTTATATATTGAAGCATTTATTGATATGACAGTTGTCACATGAATTCATTGGTGAGTGTAACCCAATGGTTCTCATAACTTAAAATAACCTAAAAAAACGATACATGTGCATATACATTAAGTAATTCAACATACACCAAGAATTACTTCTGTTTCCAGTCATAGTAACATAATGACAGGGAAATCCATTGTGATATCTAGAGTGTGGTGAATGGAGCTCATGTAAGGGGCTGCATATATTTTGAGTAGGATGGCAATCCTTTTTATACATGAGAGGAAGAAGCTGACTTGGTCTTTTTAAAGGTCAACATGCAATACCTTTTATCAGTATATATTGAATCAAGAAACATGAAACTTGTAGAGAAGCTATACTTATATGTATGATATTTAATATTATCAAGGATGACTTGTCATGTTACGTGATGATACATGTGTATTGCACAAGGGCAACACCTTACCCAAAGATCTCCACCCATAGAGGGTTGGAATAAACCTCTTTAAAAAACACTTATAAACTGCATTATTTAATTCTCACCCATTACAAGTCGTTCCTCAGTTGTTGACCAACTCGGCCCGGGCTCTGCGCAGAAGTCCAGCGTAGTGACGGCCTTGACCCTGGCTCTGCGCGTAAAAGCGCCGAGCAGACGACATCTGACTGACTCATTACAGAAACGAGGCTAATTTTGGCACGCTTTTTGCCGGGCATTGTGTACGGCACCCTGCTTCCTGGTTTTACCATGGGCTGAGACTGGGAGTTAGAGTCTAGGCTCCAGTCTCACAGGCTGTCCAATGTTTACTACTATTAGCACTATCTCTATTCTCTACACATTGTCGGCATTGTTCCTAGAAAATTGAGATAATTTACGACAATGACAAGCTTTTCTTTTATCGAAATCGTAGATGGGATGCATTCAATGAGTTTCATTCATACCCAATTTTGTTTGGCCTTATAAATACAGTAAATAGCATTATCATATACCTTTGCAAGAGTGTCCCATACTTCTTGGTCAGCTGTATGGATTCCGTTCTGCACATTGTGCATAAACTATTAGTTTGTGCACACCTTACCACGTGACTTGTTTTTCTCTAAGGTTTTTATTTCTCAAATTTGAATACAGGATTCGTTCTTCCATACAAGACATTTTATATACAACAAATATACACAAACAACGATGTCAAACCCTACTATAAGATGATACACAGGTTAAATTAAGTAGCAATATAGGTAGTTTTATGTTATTATTATTGACTTGTTAACCATATAGAGTTAACAATTTTTATTCTTGATTCAACTCTACACATGTACCTACCTACCTGTCTTGGTGTTTATACAAGGACAAGATGGAATAATACTACAGGTTATAGATACATGCATACCAACAAATGCATACAACTTGATATACTTAAATTATTATATAAATGACTTCAAACCATTATCACAATTTTTTCAAAACAGCTTTCTTAAACTTATTTTTCGATCCATTTTTCTGGATTTCTACGCTCAAGGAATTCCACATTTTGATACCTTGATACACAGCCGATTTTCTATATTTTTCTGTCTTTGGGCGGCATAGACTTAAATTTTCTTTTACTGTCGATCTGGTAACTCCTCTATTCCCTTCCACCGGAGTTATTTTTGCCAAAGCCCCTGTTCTATACAAACTTCTAACGATACCCATTAACAGAACTTTTCTCCTCTTATCCGGTTGTAGTCACTTAACTGACTTAGCACTAGAACAAAAAATATTCGTACAACGGCCTTGGGCTAAGGACGATTGGAGGACAATTTTTACGATATATCCTTGATTACTAACAACAGCCGGCTTGCCTCAATTCCTCAACAACATTGATCTTAACCATGTAAAATGTGTCTCTTCAGAACTCCAGTGCTGGGTAAGTGACAACAGTCCCAGACACAAACTGAGGAAGGCCAGAAAACTGTGGGGTCGATGTCAACATCCAGGCAACCGCAACCTGGGAGCCGGACACTTCTTGACGGCCCCAAGCGGACAAAGGACGTACTAAATCAGGTCACATGATCTTGAGGAACCAATGAGAAGCCTGGAGTGGATATCGCAGGCGTGTATTTTGCAAGAAGGTGGATGACAGTATTCAGGAAAATTCCATGTGATTTAGATATTCATTATGATTTGAAGAGATACAAAATAATGAGTGAATATGGAGAAAGTAAGGTATGGAAAGAAGGTATTACAAGGGAAAGATATACCAAGACAAATAAATAATTCCCATATAAATTCCTGGATTTGAACAAGAATACAATCTTTACACCAATGACAATTTCAAATGCAATACTACCACATGGTATCCTCAGGCTAATTTGCAATCATCTAAGATATCTTAAAGTGTTGAAGAAATTTATTCTGAGTTTGATCACTCGATATGTGCCAGCTTTATCAGCTCAGATAGTATGTTTATTAGCAGTAGGAGGAGTATTGAGGCAGTCACAGGTTCTCTTTTGTATCAGTAACTGATTTGATTTGGTTTTTTTTTATTAAACAATGAAAATGTAGCTTATTAACTTGCCACATCAGTAGGGTCCATTTGGTATGCAACAAGGACAGTGAAGGAGGTACAATGATTATGATATCAGGAATTCTGTATGTTCCCAGCCTGGACCTAGCACATGCTTGAGTATTTGTCTTCGCTTCCTTCCAAATCGGATAACAAATGATGTCTATATGAGATATTACCATGAGGAGGATAAATGACAAGTATCTATAGAAAGCCTCATGCACACACTACCAACATATTCAAATTATATAAATTGCCCCCTGTGTCAGTGGCGCTTTAGTTTGTCTTCCCTCAGTGACTGCCTCAATGTCTCCAACTCTCCACCCTCCTAAAGAGCTCTCTAATATTCCTCAAAACAAATTCCAACTCAATGCTTTCGAGGGACCATGTAGCCATGGCCAAATTTCCATTCACCAACCTTTGGTCTTGATTTATCAATTGAAAGATACTGTATGACCTTTTAGCATTGTTAAAAAAACCTGAAAAACTGAAAATTAAAAAGAATGATATAATGACTGATATATGAACAGATTTTTGGCATTCTTGGCATCATTGACCAAAAGATTTGTTGGGTAGAAATTGGATTTCATTTGATTTGTTGTTGAATTGAGTCACGGTTCAAAATTTGGCCAGCGCGCATCCAATAATCAGGCAAGTGGAAATTGACCTTCAATAAGCCAGGTTGCACCGATCAGTTTCACATGAGTGGTTACAATCAAATTCTTAGACCTTTTGTAGGCAAGTGGACATTTTGCTGAACTCGCCCATTGTCTTTTGAATTTTACCAACATGCCCCCTGGAAGGTATCATTAAGACACATGACCCATCCATTTGACCCTCCCATCTTTGAAGACGGAAAAAAATAATTTTGATCTGCTACTGTCCAGTGCTTTAGATTTTAACTATGCTATTTAGCAATGTGCAATGCAGAAATATATTGTGGTCTCCAATAATGTCATTCTAAAACAAAAACAGATATTCATCATTCATGAATGCTAAAGGGCCGTTACAAATGTTTCTAAAATATCTAGATAAAGATGATGAACATGTAGATGTTCACTCCAGTATTTGGATCAATAGCTGATTTACGGCGATGTGGTAAATTTTAAGGGAAAGATTTATGAGCTAAGAAATTTAGACTCAATATCAGGTTGAACAATTTACTACAGTGATTGATAAGCATATAGAAAGGGAGAGAAACTGAGTCATTGCAAAGTGGGCTGAAATTGTGCAAAGATGAGGAATAGAATAAAATGATAGCAGTTCAGCAAGGCAGTTTGTGAGGGTGTATTGTAAGGAATATAACAGGAAAAAGTCGGATCGTGTAACTCATTGCTAAAACCCTGGTACGACGCCATGTTGCCGATTTGTATATTGACTGTACTTGTGCTCAACCCATTATTCTTGGTCACTTAAGCTTAGAACACATGGGCAACCCTTGCGTGAAACCAACGAGATTGGATTGTTCAAAATAGTCTGAACTGGAATTGTTTCAGTATTCGATCATACCAGACAGTACTCAGACTGACAGTACACTTAGAAATTGCCTGAGATGCGATAGGACCTGACCCGACCTGGTCAAACTTCATAAAAGCCATGCAAACAAGACAAAACTTAACCATACCTTTTCTCTCTTGTTGGTATCATGCAAGGACACCCACGATCTATGGGCCTATAGTGTATACCTATAGAGGTAACAGATTTTGACGTGCTTGCTATGATAGAACCTAAAGGCTGTACATGGCCAATCAATATCTATGTACATACGGGCCACTAATTTTTTTAGTTTGCGGTTCTACCACGTTGGGGCGTGTCCGCGGTAGAACAATGACCACGGGGAATTATGGGAAGGAATTCTGAAGCCTCTCTCAACATGGCTTCTTTTCATTTTTAGTTTGAACAGACAGAGCAAAACGATGACATGCTTTTTTTCATGAGACATCATCGGCAGAAGATCCCACTCTTCTTAAAAGATGGGATAATTGTTAGTATGATTGTCATTATTGTTTAAATTTTATTGTATTTCATTCATAATGATCAGGAGGTGCTTCTGGACTATGGTATTCAATGCAGTGATCGGTTTGATATTGTTCCGCTTGTTTATATTTACATAGTTGTGTATATATTCATATACAGGTCTAATACTGAGGAAATGGGAATGTATGTTTGTGTTGCCTTGTAATTATTATTAATCTTGTCCAGATACACCCTTATGAGCCATTGTAAAATGGGATATATCAGTGTCGACTGAATTGCAGTGTCATGATTGGATGCATGTATTACATACTGAATGATGTTAGATTTACATATTCTTCCCTGCGTAAGTCACAGTTTTATCTTAAGAACACAATTATGGTGTGTGAGAATACCGCTCTTCATATGATACTAACACGACATAATCTTTTACTATGCCTTCTAGTACAGTCAAACAATGTAAAGGAGCACCAGGATGGGAATGTAACCATCCGACAAATTCTTTCTCCGACAATATTTCCCTTTTCACCATGTAGAGAATGTCAACCTTCAATACCAACTAAATAAGGGCTTTCCACATCCATGCATAAACCCCTCTTACCTCCTCTTCAGCCGCCACCATAAATCTATGTCCATGACAGTAGCACCTTTAGCTGCTTAAGGACACCTATCTCTTGAACAATTAATTTTGTAAGGCAAAGGGACAGCAATGGATTATGGTCAGTATTTCTGTTTGCTTCCTACGTGTGCAGTGTGGGTCAATTGTCTGCAGAAGGAAGCGATTAACTTGGTCGAATTAGCCTAGTCGTGCATAAAAGATGTGTGTTTGCCATTTTCTGTGGAGTTATTAATAGCATTGCTGAACATATTTTGTAGGATTTGAATCCCTGTCTCTTTTTTGTATACATGTATTTTTACTTCCATTACAACCTTCATAGATTATTATTTTCATATGCTTCTTTCTCAAATGAAATAGAATATCACATTTAAGTCAAACAATTTATAGTTATCTGCAAGTTTCCAATTCGGTGCCAGAGAGAGGAATTTAAATGAAAGACACAGAAGTGGACATAAGAAGGGCGTTAGGTCTTTTGAAGAAGTAAGTTTATCTAGTGGAATTCAGAAATATGTTTTGTATATAGCACAGAACCTCTTTGAATGCTCATATAGTACAAGTGGTAATTCAAGTTGTAAAGTCCATAAGCAACATGTAACCACATAGATGCCAAGTCCCCCATGACACCAGTTAGGCAAGAGCTCTCCTGTCTGACAAGGTACATGTATTCAAGTGCAGGATAGGCTCGAGAGCTAGCAACCAATGTTTCAACGTATAATATGCATAGATCAATTTCAGACACATATTTCTAGGTGCAAAATGGAACTTTTTCAACCTCTGAGATTAGGTTATTTATGTGTACACCATCTTCCAATTCCAAGATTTTAATTACATGCAAGAAAAAGAACAATATGTTACTGTATTAGATCTTGACTTTGATTTATTTAAGCGTATCAATCATCAGTAGTCACTTAAACTATGATACCCTTACTCCGGTATTACTTTGTATACCTTTCCTCCATTAGTGGTAAGGATTTGATCAATTTAGGAGTTCACAGTATATTAGCAATCTATGCAGTCCATAAATGACATTAATCTCGCCTGTAAAGTGGCAGGGTCTCTGGTTCACCTCTCAAATTCCATCACTGTGCAGTCCTTTTTTATGTTCCAAACTTCGTCCGGTTTGTTAATCATCACAGAAATAGAATTAAACCCTGTATTTATGTCCCTACAGCCATCATGTCTCAGTCTATGCTTCCTATTTGCTAATAAAGTGTTTTGTACAATTACATTTGTGTGGCCACCTTTGTGATTTTATCTATGACATAAAAAGATACTACAGTTAGAAATGCTGACTTACGTATATTAGTCCATGAGGCTTTTTTGTGCCCCCTGTGGGAAATTTGAATTGAAAAGTCAACAAATTGTCATCATTTTGTATTTCTGCAAAGGCTGCAGCATAGAAATTGCTTGGTTCTGTAATGTGTCGGGTTGACACTGGGTGGCAGCGCTGAACTATAGTATTGGTGGCGTTTAATCACCCAAGACAATGTGGGTATATGATTGTAGGTGACAATATGTGGCACCACAGGTCCCAGAAGAGTAATCACAGATGATGTTAGCCAGTCTTTTGCTATATAACTACAGGGATGTCTGGCAGAGGGCAGCACAGCTGCACCCAGGAGTATTTATATGGTAAACTATGGCTAACAGTATCCGTGATACCCATGCTCCTCGTCTACAAGAAGCTCCAACCTCCCGTCGCAGATTGAATATAAGATTGAATATAAGAAACATTGAAACATGCTACATTCCTCTCTTCACAGTATCTAATCTATTGCAATAATATGTTGTTTAACACTCTAGTTTCCATTTTACATAAATGCATCCCACATGGTCAAGTATCTAGACGAATTGTAAAATAGATGCATGATGTATTCAGAGATAAATGAAGATTACTCCAAATATATGATTTTATATTAGTCTGAAATCACTACACCAGGGCTATGCCTCTGTTCCCTGCCTGGGGTGGCATGACCTTTGGGTTCTCTTGTGGCAGGGTCAGAGAGTCCCAGTTCTCTGGAACTGGAAGGAGGGGGTTGACCTTCGGGTCCTCTCTCTAGATGGAGTCCAGGATCTCGGGTATCAGCAGGGCTGTGAAACCTTTGGGTCTTCCCTGTGTGATCTTAGGTAGAGCAAGTGGTGCTGGGTGGTTGTAAAACAGAGCTGCGGGTTTGCGGGTGGGACCAGCGCCATGATAGCATTCTGGACCAAAACTGTGGTGGTGCTCAGAAAGAAGTTCAGCTGCACCTGACACCTGGCCATGACAGCATGTCTACAATTTTATATGAGTAGTGACTAAAGTGTTGATAGCCAGCAGCAGCTACATTTTGATGAGCTGCTTTAATCTCCTTGTACTAATCTTTCAAGTCTTGTGCATCTCTCAATCGAATTGACCCAACTTTGACATTAGAGTACTGCACAAAACTACTTACAGATTACCTCCATTCAGTACTTTACTATATGCCCATGCCGTATATACTGTAAATACGCACCGTTTCGGCATATGACGTAAAAATACTGTACGGACCGCCGGTCCGTACACTAAAATACGGACCACCTGGCCATACACATTTATTAAAAGAATTCAATTTTTTTTAAATTGATTTTTTTTTAAATTTCGGGTATATAGTTAATATATAACGTCCAACCATGATTGTACAATTCACAGAACTCGATGATAATTTACAGTTTGTACGGAACTCGGCATAAATGCCTCGGTCCGTACAAACTGTAAATTATCATCTCGTTCTGTGAATTGTACAGCATGGTCAGGACGTTCTATATAATTACAGTCTTTCTTGACAGTGAGAAACATGCTGAGATACGCTGCTGAAAATAAGCGATGATGTTTTTTGAGTGGGAGGGGCATTTTTTAGGATCTACTTGTACATCTACCCCTGTGTGTGGAGCCCCTATTATCGCTTAGTTAGGGCTCTTCCATCAGAGCAACCTAGCCAGACCTACTCACATGATTAATTCCGACCTAGCGAATCAACAAATCGGACAGGATTAGCATAGATCACACATCCTGGTAGAATCCGGACTTTAGGGAGAGGTTACATATACTTTCAATGTGCTTCAAAATCTATCCCTTCACTTTCTACGTGTCAAAGCTGCGACATTGAGAGAGTGCCAAAGTGACCATGTTCAATCACTTGCAGACCGACGTATATTAGTGACCTACTGGTACTTAACACGTTTGGCCAATCCAAAGGCAGTAATAGAAGTGACCTGTCGCCAGGTGTGTTACAGAGAATTATCAAAAATCAAAATATAACTAAAATCTTGTAATGCCTTATTATTTTTTTAACATAATAACGACGGTTCTTTACATTTATTTAACATATAAAATGGTGTTGGCATGATACGTAGGTGTCAGGCCGGGTCATTGCTGCAGTACCTCCCCCCCCCCCCCCCCCCCCGCCAGGGTCCTATACACACTAACACCACTCACTACGCCACCTATTACATACTGCACACAACACCCCTTCCCACAAGCCACCACACTTCCTTCTTCACCTTCACCACTGCCATTACACACCTAAATTATCCGTTCACCATTTTTAACTACTCAATCAACACCAATTTTTATGTCATTCTCATTTATCACACTATTTCTTTACAACTTCATCCATTTTATTTTATAATTACATATTTCACCAATTTTTACCACTCATAATTTTGTTGTTGTTGGTGGACCCCAGTTCCCGACAAGAGTCTTCAACAAGGCCATGACAGACTGGGACTGGAAGCTTGTCGGGAGCCTTCCAATTAGGTTACGACAAAATCGAACATGTTCGATTTTTCCCATGACTGGACTCTTGTCATGGTGTGTCATGGCGTGTCGGAAGAGTGTCGCAGAGGTCGACGATAGAAAATTTTGGTGGAGCGTGCACTTCCCAACTAGACTGGCCTCAGTCCCTGTGTCCTACCCCTCGACCCATTCTGAGTGACACAGGGACTGGTCTCATCCATAATCGGCCATGTAGACTGGCGCGATTTTTACCACACTCCCCAAGCAGAGGTCTGGTCAGGATATCTGCTGGGAGATTGATACCATCTCACTTTGATCTCAATCGAGACATAGTCAGGAGTAGCCAAAATATATTGCTATGACAACACATGCGGCCAGGGAACTGGAGGAGGAGAGGGGGGAGGGGTAGAGGGAGGTATAGGGTTACAGGGAGTGGTTTGGGGTCATAAACAGGAGATTCTGGTCAGAGTGGACAAGTCTTTGATTCATGGGCCAGTCAAAGAAGGACACATACTATAATGAATTGTATTCCGATTATCTTTAATCATTTAATGAATGTTCATAATCAGAGACTTGAGCAAGTCTACTTCCCAACATGCCCAGACTGTCTTAAAGCTTATATAAACCAATTAAGCTCTGTTAATGAATCCAAAAAATTAAGCCCCGCCCTCCACACATTAAAGCATGCGCGAGGCGGGACTACCAAGTGTACATGTACCCTGGACAGCTTTGAGGCAATAGTCGTCTATGACAGCTCTGCTACAATGGTAATATATGGGCAGGGTGTCAGGGCATCGCTACCTGCGCCGATAGTCAGACTGGAGCTATAAAACCGACACCTAGACAGCTGAGGGCAGTCAGTCACATCTGACACTCAGCAGTGTACACACAGAGGCGTGATTACCAACCATGACAAGCAACATAGGCAGTACACTGACCACAACAAGAAAACATGGTATCTGTAGTCTCTGTATCTGTATCTACATGATTTCTAATCAATTTACAAGGCCAGGTGAGAGAAAAGTTCAGGGCACTGAGGCATGACAGGGGGGGGTCAAGGTTGTACTGACCAGTGTTTGTGTGGGGAGGGGGAGGTATGTATGTAACTTTGTGTAATATGTATCCATATATCTGTATATATGTATCTCTGTAGCTTTGCATGTCTATCTATCTCAAGATCTGGTTTATGTCACACTATTCCTCACACCAAATGAAAGACTCACAGGGAATCCATGGCCCTGCTTTTTAGTCACGACTATTGTGTGGCCAGGAAGGCCCAAGACCAACCAGCGATCTCACGACAGATCGCCGCTAAAAGTGTCTCAAGTATAGAACTGTCTTAGGTTCTATAAAACCTCACTGTGCGTATATAGAGAATTTTTATGAAGAAGATCGGCCACACCGTTCCGAAGATATCTGCGTTTGAATTTGAAACATCGGGCTATCGGCACACTGCGCCGCTCTGGTTTATTGTGCCGCAAACTAGGTGGCTCTAGCGGTACAGTGTGGAACAAGCGCAGTCGATGTCAAGGTCGCCGCATAGATTAGGATCACATGAGGGTAGGGCCACACTGGCCACCAGAGCAGGGTTTGCTACGACGAAATTCAAACGCCGATATCAGCGAATTGGTACAGTCGATCATCTTCATATTTGGAACGATTATTGGTTATATGTATCGCCTACTCGTGTATAAATTTCATGGCTTAATTCCTACGGGAAGTGAATTTCCGCGTTCGGTACGACATGTCCATAGATGTCTTAGGGCTACGACAGTTTGGGAGACAAATCTACCCACGTGACCCCACGATTATCGTGACTATAGCACACCTTTCACCGCCCTACGTGTCGTAGAGCGGCAATAGTTGGCCGACCCCCTAAAATGTCGCGACTATAGTACACTTACAGCAAAAACATGTCGCCTATAACGATGGTCGTGACTTAAAAACAGGGCCCATGGATGTTCACTACCAATCCGTGGCCCAGCTCTGACTAGTTGTGATCGCTGCATGTAAATGAGCTGTAGGCCACCCTCCCACCTCTCTTACATATACCCCCACTGACTGGTCTTGCTGACCTGACTGGTCGCGACCACTGATACACACACTCACATAGGCCGGCCGTTCTCTCACCCTGTGAGGGGCGGCATTATATTTTTTTGATAATTATCATAAGGAGTGATTTCCTTATCTCATCTTTAAAGCTCCCCTTCTCACGACAAGGCTACAACAATGACCGATTGGAACTTTTTTGTCTGCACTTGTCATAACCTTGTCGTGGTTGGTGGATGCCCCCCTTTAAGGTCTCAAATCAATCGTTTCATACTTTAACATTGAACTGAGTTTTTGATGTCTGGAAAGTTATGATATTGTTTTGTATCTACTGGTCAAATGTTAATTATAAGGATGCATCATTTCCGGAATTATAAAGGATTATACACCAGTACACAACAATATTCTACACTTTGCTATGATATGGACCTCAAGATAGGCTACGATTTGTTCATTTTTTATAGGTTTGTATCTCAAAGTCCATTGGGGTGGGCACCGGGGCCTTAACATTTACATTGGTATCAGAAATGATGAGGGCAAATCCTGCTACTTTATGCATTTGCATCTATAGACATGTTTTGTTTTACTCTCAGCACAGGTGGACTACCATTTTACGTGGCGGCCTCGCGACCATCGAGTAAGTGACCGATCCCTGCACCCGTGGTGGGGCGGGCGTCTAGATTATGTTAATTCCTGTACAGAGGATGACCGTCATTGGTTCTTTTGATCACGTGATCAATTTCCGCTCTTCTGATTGGCTAGTGTTCTAGACAAAGGGAGGCGGGAAACTCTGGGAACCAATGAGAGATGGGTTTGTTCTGGTATTGGGGTATGTCCCCTACCTGTGGCTGTCCCCTGGTGGTTTGTGGTGGAAACCATGTGGGACCTATACCTCAGCCCCCTCTATGGGGACTGTGTGTGTACCAGCTTCTCTGTGTGGTTTAGAGGATATCTGATCCCCTTTCTGCTTACTCGATAGTTTTGACAATGCTTGTCTCATCAGGCGAATATCTTGGTCGTTATTCATTGGTCTGTGGAGCTCTCTGTGAATTTCCAGAGAGTTCCTTATTTTGCTGCTCTGGGTAGGGCTGCTCTTTGGAAGAAATCTAGTCTCAGGGATGTGTCACTTTTAGTCGCTATGGATAATGTCCCTGGATTAATCATGGGGATATTTTTCCATCGATATTCCTTGCCTACGTTCCCCTGGGGAATTGTAGGTGTGGAAACCATTTCTTGTGTTGAAATTGTATGAAACATTTTTTGACGTGGCATTGGGTTGGGATTATCCATATCTGTTATCCATTGTGTTTAGCCCCTTGGGTGCCTATGTTTTTAGGCGATGGATCCAGTTGTACTCAATTTTGTTTCTGAGTAACTTTGCCTGGTCACTATTTGGATGTCTGTATATAAAGTCTAGTATGTAGACTTTGACATCGTCTTCCCCACTGTGGTTGCACTCATTGAAGTGTCTTGGGACATCGCTTTGATTCCCATTTTGTCTGATTGACCTGAGATGTTCTGCCATTCTCAGTTTGATTTTCCTCTTGGTTTGGCCCACGTATTGGACTCCACACTTTTTGCATTCTATGCAGTAGATCACTATTGGACTACCATTTTATGTATTGAAGGCAAAAAAAGGCAACAGTCTGGCATATAAAACTGTTGAAGGGGAACCACCAGTTACACCATAAAAGTATGTAGCGGACATAACTAACAGTGGATATAGAGTCGGTACATGGTCCCTGCTAACTATCCTGGTTTAATGATTCACTAGGGATAACCTGAATTCAGTATAGCAGATCTAAAGATACGTGGTAGGTGACATTTTTTCTACCTTGTATGGTAGACTACCCTGTGAGCACCACCTCCTCAGTTCTATATGTATACATACTATAGTTGCATAGGTTTGTACACATGTATTTCTAAGATGACTTAGATTGTCTGGCATACAGTGTCTCCTAATGAGTGTAACATTGAGGGATTCATTTTGTGACCTAACTAACCATGAAAGATATAATCCAACGCAATGAGTTATCACGTGTATTGACCAAATATCGAGGTGTATAACGTGTAGCATGCACGCAATACCGTGTAAATAGCTTAACTATGCGTATTCGATCGCTATCAACACTGACGCTCACCGAGTGGGTGTCAACAAAGGAGACCGTATTCGTGTGACGTCATTATCAGGGTTTCCCTACACTCTGGGAAATCCCAATGATGATGTCATCGCTGGCCGCACTGTCAAGTCGGTGTAACTTCACGGCGAGTGTTTTCATCGTTCGATCTTGCAAGTTTCAGCTATTTAAACGGTGTCAGGTTAAAGCTACATGTTAGTTGCTTCGAATATTTGGTCAATACACATGATAACTCGTTACGTTGCGCATGTAAGATGCATCGCAACACGTGAATTGAGACACTACGAACCAAGGCGCCATGGTAACTAGAAAACGTTAACTCACTCCCGAACCCGATATTCTGTTATGTTTAATCATACTGCAACAAACAGTAGATACGATTGGTGATGTAAAAAGTGAATCCGGGTAACTTCACATTCTCCAAGCGTAGTTCAGGTTTGTTAACGCTATCTATTCGAACCAAAGATCTGTTAGGAGTTCAAATGTAACTCGCGCAGGCGCAATCAACTTCCGGATGAGTATGGTGATGTACTTGCCGCGCTGGTGGACAGTGATTGTGTCAACAGAGTCAATTTCGGAGGATTATAACCAAAATAAGGTATATGATAAAAAAAAAAAATAGTGACCCATTCCGAACTCGTTCTTCGAACTCGTTCTGAAAGATTTCTGGCCTTCACCTCGAATAAGTATCATCGTATAGGCATCATAACTATGTTTTTATATATTATATTCTGCCATCCCACACATGCTATTCCCAATCTACTAATTTTCATCTCTTTGTGTAAGCTTAGGTTCAATTCGTGGATTGTAGAAGGCTGCCATAATGTCAGAACTCTCCACTCTGCCTGATAAGCTTCAGCATCTCTTGAAGGCAGCAATAGAAACCCAGGACCTGAAAAAATGGGAGATGAAACACGGAGCATCAGGAGAGATTGTCTTCCAACTTGTATTTGATGAAAAACAGACGAATCCCCAGATCAGTGAAGTATCAAAAGTACACAGTGGCTCCACAATCGAGGCAGTTACAGCACAAAAGATATCTGAACCATCCACAGGAGCATCGATGTGTTTTGCTTCAGATTCCAAGACAGATAAGGTAGGTGAGCATTATCAAGGTATTTAAGTTCTTTGAGGAAAGTTGTGTTGAATGATATCATAATCATTGAGTTTTATATGTAGAAATTCTATTTATGATAGTTTTTCTTCATCATTTCTATTTGAGTCAGCATAAAAGCTTTAATCATGTAATCATATAAATCATATATAATAATCATTATAAAGTTTAGTGAGGCTATTTCTATGAAATACTACCTTTTGCCAATATAAGATCTATTGTCAAAGTTGGAGACCCCTGCAGCTCTGTTTATGGCATTTATACCTGTGTGATATGCAACATGTGTACAATATTGGTTTCTGTCATAAGGGAACATCAAAACTGGGGTGTGTTGCTGACTATGAAGACTATTGTTGTCACCACATGACAAGAGCAGCTTGGATATATTTCTCTGGTGGAGCAATGGCAGGAGAAACAAAAGAACACAACAAGGATGCCTTCAAGAACATTCTAGTTTGGCCGAAACACCTTGTGGATGGCTCACGTACATCACTAGATTGCACCATTCATACCACAGGCCAGACAGCTTCCATGCCTATAGGAATTGCACCTAGTGCCTTCCACGGCTGGGCGACTCCTCAGGGGGAAAGAGCAACGGTTTGTAAAGTTATTGCGAGGTCCATCCTTGTGTGCTCATTGAGAATTGAGATGAAAAATGAAGTAATAAAAGAAGGAATCTGATATACATAGTCTCCCAGTTCATAATTGAGACTCGTTACTGGAATGTATAACATTTTTTAAGAGTAATCTTTTATTATATACCCATGCCATATTTACTGTAAATATGCACCGTTTCGTCGCATAACGTAAAATATGCTGTACGGAACAGTGTTCTGTATGGCAAAATACGGAACACCTTCCCATACACATTGACTAAAATATTAGTTGTTAGGCCAAAGTCTTTGATAATTTCGGGTATATATTAAATATATAACGTCCAACTTTGCTTGTAGAAGTCACAATAATTTACAGTTCATACAGCATTTTCTTCATGCTTCCAGGTCAGAAAGAGCTAGATCCAATGGCACTTCTTACATTTCTACATTCTATATTTTTTTTGCCGATATAACCTTTATAATGCCAGCACTTTAACCATGAGGTCTGAGTGAAAATGAAGTGCTGAACTGCATGGCAAAACTAACTTTACTGTCAGCTAGATATTCTTGTTGTTCCGATCAGCAGTTAAACAGCAACTGAGCCATGTGTTACCCTGTGAGAATATTAGATTATATTCAGTCAGTTCATTATCTACCACTATCCTGTTATTCATGTCATATTTAAACTGATTACAGATTCATGCAGCCAAAGATGCAGGTATTGTGTATATCTCGAGCCTTTTTTCAAACACCGCACTGGAGGAAATTGTTCAGAACGAACCTAATGCACTATTATGGCAACACATGCAGATTGTCAGAGACGGTGGTTTCAATGTGGACATGATTCATCGTGCTGAAAAGGCAGGGGTGTCTGCCATCGTACTGACTATAGACAGACCCACAAGAACGAGGTGGTGGATGACAGGTTGGGACAGCCCTGAGCACCTCAAATTTGCAAACTTTGGAACCGATCAGGTATATTCTGCACCTAATCATGTCATATCTTATCTAGAAGCATCAATCATTACACACAATGGGGATTCCCCCAGGATTTCAAAAATACTTTAATCCTAGATGAGCAAACAGTAATTTCATTTTAGTCCTTTCGCAGTCCTCGGCACCTGGGGCCATCCATAAAGTATGTACGCAGATATCTGGAGGAAAATTTACCTTCTCTCCCCCCTACCATCCTGTCGCACAGAAGAAGCTTTTCATTACCCCCCCCCCCCCCTTCTATTGTGTATCCACATTATAGATAATTTTGTCAGACAAATTTGTGATATATAATGACTTTTTACAGTGATAATATGTTTCTGAGAAGAGAAACATATTGGCTGAGACATTTGAGACCAGCTGCGGCCCGGGAATATCGCAAGGGGAGGGATAATTCCTGTGTGCACGGGTCGCTTGAAACTTTTCTGGGGCCCGGGACCCAGGCCGACAGCCCGCCCAGCGGGAGGTGGCATCCAAAAGGCAAAAGTCGCATGCGATAAAATATAACATGTTATATTCGAAAGTCTCAAGGGAAAGTTGGCGACAAACCCCATATCAGCGGGGGGAAAGGGGGTGAAAAGGGGGTACATAATGGGGTCTGTGATATCGCAAGGAAAGCATGGCACACATTGCGATATTGTACCGGGAAAATATCGCAAGGGGAGTTTTACGGCGACATTCCACTAAAAACGGGAAAAGTCACACAGAATCAATGGGTTCAAATCCGTATTCAATGGTTATGTTCCGCCAACATAGAGACAATGGGTAGTGATTTACTGACCCCTAATATTTTCAATGAGGACTTTTTAATAGATGGATAATGAGGTAAACACACATGTCTTTACTTGACACCAAATACTTGATTATAATTTTTTGGCGGTTATAATTACATATAATTGTGTATAACTATAAACTAAGATTCTTCATTTACGTTTGTTTTACAGGTAGCTCACATGAGTCATTCATGCATAGATGCAACTTGGGAAGATGTTACTTGGTTCTGTCAGCAAACATCCCTCCCGGTCATTCTGAAGGGGGTGCTGACACCAGAGGATGTGAGGATGGCGATACAAGTTGGAGCTAAAGGAGTGATCGTCTCAAATCATGGTGGAAGGTTAGAAGCTCTTTTCATTGTTGAGAAAATAAATGAATGTATTTGTATCTTATTTGATAGATATTTATCCTACTCCCAATATAAAATCCCATAGGCTTAATATTGAGTGTATGTATGCCATTATATATGGATTCTGTATGTCCCTCATGGCATACTTAAATAGAACTGGATCGATAATTGTATAAATAAACAATACTCCCCAAGTTTGGATGTGCTTGACCTCGAGGCAAAGCCAAGTGAGGATTACAGCTGACCATACGAGTGGAGTTTTGTTTATTTTACAATGCTAGTACTGTTTTGAGATTTCTCAAGCCTTTCAAAGAAATTATGATAACATTGCAATGGTGCTGTGTTTGGTCGTCTTATTTAGACAACAAAATCCATGATGGCACCACCTGCAAGCGGTTAGTGGCTGAAGATGCAGAAGTTCAACAGAAGATGAAGATGTAAAACTAACAAATAAAGTGATTATAATCAGATTTTCTGGAGTGTGCATGTAATTGTTCAAATCAAAAGGGCGTTTGAGATTGGGCCGCTTGCATAATTTATGAGAAATATTTTATAACATGCTAGAGAACATTTGTAGCGATGATTAATGAATGCAACGGGCAAATAGTCTGTACACGTGAAGAGGACGTGGCGATCTCGTAGCAGTGGTCCGCGGGCTGCGGTCTGCTTATGCTAATTATTTTCAAAGAGTTGGACCTTCATTGGTTCATTGCGGTCACATGATGTGCTTTCCGTGTTCTCATTGGTCAATTCAATGAACAAAGAGCAGCGGGAATTTTTTTCCTATATGAAATAAATATCAACAACACCCCACAAGGTGTGAGAAGGAGTTTCTGGAAGTATAAAAAAATACACACAAATAGTCCGTACATCATCAGCTTTAAATACTGGAACCTATTAAACGGACAAACACAAAAAAACAGATTATATGTAAGATTACAACAAATATACAAAGGTTGTCAACAGCTAACCAGCGTGAATTGTTTTAATGATTATATACTATTGTAGTTTATACCAGAATACCAAACATACCACTGTTATACCATCGTCAGGTGATCTGCTTTCACTATCTTTGTTTGTTTTGTTGTGATGTATGACTGAATGGCTTGTGCAATATACTGTCCTGTATTGTATTTGACCATTACTGAGAAGAACGGTAGTGTGTGTCCCCCT
Source organism: Alentia gelatinosa (assembly GCA_950022655.1). NCBI lineage: Eukaryota > Metazoa > Annelida > Polychaeta > Phyllodocida > Polynoidae > Alentia > Alentia gelatinosa. The sequence continues at coordinate 21,228,221 of OX465590.1, read as the reverse complement.
TTTTTGTATGTGAATGAAAAAGAAGTTACCATACTCGCCAGAAGTACTTGCAACTACTTGTGCCAAATAAAAAACATTCTGAGAAGGAATCCTTTTCTTTTCTACATAAATATCCTTTAATCAAGTATCCAGTAGTATTTGGGAATTGTTTATTTATGGCAAATCTGATCAAAGTTTCCTACCGAACAAGTTTGGAAAACTTAGCTGTTCTATAAATTAGGTTTGTAGAGATATTTATTATTTCCTGCAGGGCCCTTGACGGTGTTCCAGCAACTATCGAAGTTTTGAGGAATGTTGTCCATGCTGCTGAAGGGAAACTGGAAGTCTTCTTTGATGGTGGTATCAGGTCGGGAATGGACGTGTTCAAAGCCCTGGCATATGGTAGATGCATCTTCTAATTAATTCAGGATTGTAATTGTGGCAAACATGATTATTTCTTTGGAAAACTAAATGTGATAAAGGACATCTTAAAATAGTTTGGAAAACCCTCTCCAAAAAGTGAGATCATGTATCGAGGTGAAAACATTCTGAATAATAGTGGTTATTTTCAATATTTTGATGACTGCATGTACAGCAAAGTAAAATTTAATCAAAAGTTAATCAGGATTTAGACTGATCTGATATGAAAAGAAAAAAAATAGATACATTTGATAGAACAGTCCAGACTTAAATAAATTCAGCATCTGGGTGGTTATATGTACATTTACTGTATTCTAAAGGCATCGCTTATAAAAATACATCATATGGTAAATCATGAATGACAAAAACAATTGCATGGAGTTGTAAATACCAGATTATAGAATAAGCAACAGCCAGGGCATATTAAGAACATATGATTTGTTATTCTGTCTGGCATAAATAAAACAGCACTATCTAAAACGATTCCTGCTTCACTTGATCACACTGTAACGAATAAAACCTTAGATAACTTTTTCCAATATTCATTGGTCATTGGATATTACATTTTGCCATCTTAGATTGGGATATTATAGAACAAATGCCAACTTAGTTTCTTTCTCTTATAAAACAGAAAGTTAGATTGATACCTTGTTAATTATTCTAGGGGCACGGATGGTGTTCATCGGTCGGGCAGCCATCTGGGGGCTTGCACACAGTGGCCAGGCTGGCCTCAGTCATGTGATTGACATACTCAAGGAGGAACTCCTAAGCATCATGATAATGGCTGGGACACCAACCCTCAGTGACATCACAATGGACAGAATCTACAGTGGTTAAAATCATATGCTACTGTGGCCTGGTGCATAGAGCCATCATCCACTGAGCTCCTAATACAGTCTGATATGCAGTTGATCACCTCTCTGCGATTTAGCACCAACACAAAACAGACATCTATGATTTCGTCCCGATTGGGAAAATTGCTCTCACATACTAGATACTGATCAGAGAATTATGAAATTTGTATCACAAAGTGACAAGTCCTGGATTTTTGTTTTTGTATCTCCAATGTTGATTATTACATACATGAATATTTATGACACTACGTTTCAGACTTATGCGCCCGTCATCAAGTGTCAAAATTATGAATTTTTGGAATTAGATAGAGGATACATATGTATGTATGCACCGCAAATTTGGTGATTTTCGATTAGGTTTAAGTGTCTTAAAGCAATACCTTCTTAGTTTGACTCTATACAGAGCTTTGAGTGCCTGAAATATATATTGTTGTTCTATATGTACTAGTATATGCCATTGATACAATATTGCCTGAATCATAGTGTATCATATACCTAAAATATGCACCTGTGCCCTGATTGTATTGTGTCCTATATCAGTATGGTAATATGTTTTGTTCAACTAAAATTCTGATGATTAGACTTACAAAGCTTGAGATCATTACTAAAGTAATTAACAATATGTTTTGAACGTTGCGTTAACAATATGTGCCCGCTTAGAAACTTACAGTTTAAAAGTCAAGACAATCCATGGATTACAGCAGAAATTGTTGAAACTTTCATAGAAAAGGACAGAGCATAGAAAAAAGCGGAACAATCGAAAGACAAAAGGTACATAGATTCTTATGAATTTATGAGGAATCTCGCAAAACAGAGTGTTATAATGTGTAAAAGGTCATACATACAGAAACCGGAGGATGAGGAGCCCAAAAGATTCTTGGAAAAGCTAGATAACTTAATATACACCTCCAGAATAAATATAGCTTAAAAAACCCAACAAACAAACAAAGAACATGATCTTGAGTTTAATTTACACCTTTGCAGATGTATGTATGTCTCCTCGGCCATCAACAATGCCTTCATATTTCCGCAATATTTACACCCGCAACTGTATAATCACATTCACTTCTGTAGAGTTCATATGACACAAGTCCTTCTGGTTATAGTAGGCAGTACTCACAGTCTATCACTTTCTGTTATTGTCCAATGTCTCTTTGTCTTGTGAATATAGATGATCCAAAGCAGTGGCATATGGTGTTAGCAGTCATCAATCTCTGTTCCTCCAGTGCTGGGGTGGTAGCAGCTTGTGGAGAAGCCCAATCCTCAGTAAAGGCCTCTGTAGCCCAGAGTCCTCTGTTCTTCCTGCCTCCTCACTGTAGTGGTGGTAATGCTCAGCAGCCTGGAGATGCTGATGTCTCGGTGTCTGGATTCCAAGTGAGCTTTGACAGGACATCTGCTCCTTATATACCCTATCATGGGGGTCAGTCCAAACGAAGACAGTGGACGGTTCACACACTGGGGGTGGCAGTGCAAACAGTTGGGCCTTAACCACTATCTAGAGCGAGGACCTGTTAGGAGGCACCCTGTGATATTCTTAATACATACATCACAGTAGTCATATGTTGCCTCGCATACACATACACTATAACTCTTGCCTCAAAATTACCCCAAAATTAAACAAAGATTGTAAACAATTATGTCACACCTAGAGTCCAATTTTTACTAAAATATTTCATATTAAATGGTATGACACCAATAGTTATATTATGTCAATTACTAATAACCAGAGAGAAGCACCAGATTTTTCTCACTAAAGGTTGTGTCTCACCGTATCCCATCTGACACCGGTGTTCTTGGCCACTCCCTAGTCATGCCTTGCTTTGGTAGGACGTTTTTTGTGCAGGTCTCAGTCTCTTGTTCCTTGTGTCTTTTGACCATTTTTACTATGGCGACTGGGGGCGAAGAAGACCCAACCAAGATGATGAATTGCAAAGCATGTTCCGCCTTTTGGCCATTACTGTAAGCTTGTGCAGTCGCTGGGTGTCGAGTACGACACCGACGAGCTGGCAGACAAGGCGGAAGCCACGAGACAGAATGCTGATAGCGAGTCAGATAGACCTGACGACATTGATGCTAATGCTGAAGACACACCAAGCGAGAAACGCCAACACAAAATGGCCTTTATGTGAGCTATTATTTCATATTTCACCTGATTGTTGCTTCAGAGGCGCTAAATTATCATTTGAAGATATCAGTATGAAATAATATCTCACATTCATGCCATTTTGTGTTGGCGATTGCAGAGATCGCCGCCTTGACTCGCTTGGTGTGTCTCCGGTATAAACCACCGCCTACCCGTTAAGAGCTCCAGCGACTGGTACTGGATGCTAAACGGGAGCAAAAAGAATTGGAGGATGCAGACGCGTTATGCCAGGGACACACCAAGCGAGTAACGGCAGCGATCGTCAGAATCACCAACAAAGATTTGCGGGTATGTGCGATATTATTTCATAGTAGTATCTCCCACCAATGATTTAGCATCTCTGACGCAATAATCAAGTCAAATATGAAATAATAGCTCACATCTAAACGCCATTTTGCGTTGGCGATTACGGAAATCTCTGCGTTACTCGCTTGGTGTGTCTCCAGCATTAGCGACTTTGACACAGGAACTCGTGTCGCTTAAACCAACAACGCTCGTCTACGGACCCGTATAGCGACTCGTTAAGCTGGGACACCAGCAACATGTCGGGGTCGGGACCGGCGCGCCCTGCGAGCGGCGACGGGCAACACGTGATCACCAGGGGCCTCCTCCGAGCGGGCGTGCCTCAGTTGTTAAAGGAAATATGTTCTTCTAATCGCAACGGTTCTGATGATAAAGTATTGTATAAACAGATATATTTGTAACAAGAATGTTTACGATTAATACATTGTTTATCAAGTCTCCGATATCACCAATACATGTACAACCGATGCCATAAATTTCATGTCATAGGAGGAGCTTGTCTTCCTCTTTCTTCCCTCTCCCTCCTCCTCCCGCCTTCTCCCTTGCCTATCCTCCGTTCTTCGCCCTCCCTCCTCCTCCCTCGCCCTCCCTTATTTTTCTCGTCCTTCGACATCCTTCTCCCTCCCTCCTCCTCGTCCATTCTCCTCCCTCCTTCTCCTATACCCTTCCTCCCCCTCCCACACCCTGCCTCTTTCATCGCCCTTCCTCCTCCCCCCTCCCCCTCCCTCGCCCCCTGTCCCCTCAATCCCCCCCCCCTCCCTCCTCCTCTCACGCATTCCCTAGCCCACCCTCCTTTTTTATTTTTTTTTATTTGTTTATTGGTCATAGATTCAAACATTACAGTTGGTTTTCAATCTAGGCCAGATGGTGTCTGGTTTTGTCATTTAAAAATGTTACAATCAAATTCAGCATCCTATGTACTAGGTATTATAACAACAGTGAGGGGAATGGTTAATAGATGATGAGAGACATAATAATACTATGAAAAATGCAAGTTTACCATACAACCAGTATGCAGTATGCAGATGGGGATAAATGATTCATTAATCAATTAATAGACACAGAATTAGAAAAAGGTATAGCGTTACAATGCAACCAACTTGGAGTTGTCAGGAGGCAAACCTCAAAGACATACTTAATCTCATAATTTAACTAGTCTCTTAGAGGCCAGTTATTACTTACATGTGACAATTTTTTCACTCTATTTTCAAACATAATTTACCTTGGCCTCACTGCTCTTCCGTCCTTCTTCCTTGCCCTACATTCTCCACCCTTCTTTTACCTCGCTCTTCCATGCCCTCCCTCGCCCGTCCCCTATCCCCCTCTCTCTCTCCCGCCTTGCCATCTAATCCATCTAAACCGCCCAACCTGGCCATCCAACTCACCCATCAAACCCGCCCGTCAAATAGCGTCGCGGATAGATTGCTATAAAGTTGTATCAGATTTTGTATGTCACTGAATGGGCTTCCCGCTAGGAAGTTGGACACAAAGAATGAAATAATATGCTCTGATTCCTTGTATCAGCCTAGCGCCCTAGTATGTATTACCTTCTAGTGTGTGGTTAGGCTACATAGCGAAGCAGGTGAGCATTTTAGACTATATTCACAAAATTTACTTTGTTTAACTGTTTTATTGGTGATGCGTAAACTGCCTCTATTGTATTGTAATATGTTGCAGTCTTTTCAGCACTTTCCATGATGTTTTACATCTGCTAATAACAGAGTAATTGCATATTCTGTTCAAATGCAATCTTAAGGAAGCATATATGATAGTTGAGTACTACATGCTATTTCTTTTAATGTTACTTAGATCAGGATGTCAATGAATTTCTGAAACGTTATGTCATCTATAATGTGTAAATAAATTATATGTTAATGCTTACGAAACGTTCAGAAATTTCTCAAGTTAATCTAGAGTGTGTAAAAGTTTATGTATGTATATTGGGAACTCATTCGAAGAAATCAGGGCACCGATTTAATTGATCCTAATTCCTCAACCAAGACAAACGGAAAAACACCGATCTCATGAATTCAAAATGAATGGCCACCCTGGAACGACAGCAGCAAAATGCCTAACGAGATTGAAGTTACTATCGAAACCACGAGACGATACCGCGCAAAACCATGGCCAGAAGAAAGATACCCACCAGTTATAGTGATCTTTTCTGAAACAGACCCTGTTTTCCACACAGTCACAGCCACGCAGTGCCTTGGACGCCAAGACCACCAGCCCACAGGGCGACCCACCTTCACTCCCAGTCAGAGAGGGCCCGCACGAAGCAGGTCATTGCGGCCGGGTTGCAAATCAGTGAGACACATAGCCAAAAGGTGCATTCTAAACGTCCAATCGGGAAGGACGACACAGAATAAGGGAACCAGTAATGTGTGAGATTACAGACGCGCCAAATTAGAGACCGAAAACATACAGGGAATCACTCATGGTCGCAACATTACAGCTACAACACCACCGCTTCGTCAGTACATACTTTATGTATGTATGTTGATTTATTATTGCTGTCAGTTCTTTAAATGTTGTGAAACCATGCTTTACCTATGACACATATATATCTCCACCAGAATGTCTATCCTATACGGCATATAGCCTATGATCCATGGGCGCCACCATGACGCCCTCGAGTACAGGTGAAAAAGTAGGTGTTCTTCAGTAAAGGAGGTGGGAAATGTCATAACTTTAGCCTTGCTCACATATTTCTATAAAGAGTTCCATATGGAAAATATCATGTCTTGGGTTTAGTTATTATGTCATCCTACTTTGGGATGGGTGTAGAGAGTCAAGGGAACCATGGTAAAATATTGAAAGGCAGTTGAATCTTGTAAGAACAAAGAGCCAGAATATAGGTTTGTCCCCCGACCACCTAGTGACTGCTTCGTGAACTAACAATGGCTCTGTCCCCTATAGAAATGTAGCGGTCGTCGGGCTAATCTCCTTTACCTGGCCAAAATGATCCAGATATTGATCCAACATTAGTAAATGCTAAATTGTGTTGCTGAACATGAAAAAAATACGAGTAGCCCTTTAAATATCTAGAAAAGATCAGACCTAAATCTGAGAAATACCGTAAATCAATAATATCATGGACATACAACTCTATGGACTGGAAGCGGCCACTGCCGTGGGCTGAGCACTGCACTCTCCCAGCAGATATCTTGCGCTCTACTTCCTGCGGCCGCTTATATCTCTGCCCCAACCTGCCTGTTTGGGCTCAAAACTGGCCCATACGCCAGTTTAAAAAAAAACTAAATTCTGAGGGTTTTTGGGGGTATTTTGTGTTTTACTTGTAAATAGAGATGAGCCTATATTTACATGGTAAATAAAATACTCTCATTTCTGTTATTATTAATTACAAACCAGACACAGTCTCTGGGATTACTTTCTACAGTGGAATGCACCTCATGTGTTGCAGGGCTTTGTTTTGTCAACAATGCCATGTGCTCATCTGAAGGGGCAGTCTAATCAACTATTGATTTGCATAATAAAATGGATTAGGTATGAAAAAGAAACAACCAGACTGTCTGTGAGGCTCCTTTAACAATTCCCATATTTCCATACTCATGATATGTGAGTTGTTTGACTTGTATAACTTTTGACAGTTGCCTTGTTTTGAATCCGAAATGTTGGCTGGTTCCCCCTGTCCTTAGTGGATACCCTGAGAACCAGTGTATGACGTCACTGGGTTGGGGCAGAGATTAAGCCAACGTTAGTGCCGCGAAAGATCTGGGGGGAGATTGTGAGCACTGCCGCACTTTAGTACATATACCCGCCATAGGCGGCGCCACCGTTTTGCACGTTTTGCCGCGAATTGCCCCTAGAGGCGGAACCCTGTGGAACACCCTGAAACCCTAAATACGCAATATTGAAAATTTCAATAGCTTCAAGTTCAGGCTAAAAAAAGAAGCTATTTCAAGGTTATTTTTATATTAAGATAGTTGATCATGATTGTGATGATGTTAAAATGATGTGGAAATACCTACACCCCTTTTCTCTGTGATGCTACTGTAACTGTATTGGTATCAAGATAATACTGTAAAAATATTGTATGTGTTATGAAACTGATTGTGATAAGACTACCCGAGAGGCATTGTTTTTCCTTACTTACGGCATACATCACCTAAAACGACTCTAACTACGACAACAACAGCAAACTGGTGATAGCATCGCTATAAGATCAGACTACCACATAAAATTGTGGAAAGACTATCCACTGTGTATAATATGAACACATCGTATGATACAACGAGACGTCAACTTGATACAGCAAGCAGAGACGAAAATCTTTAAAATTTCTCAGCCTTTTGAGACCTAGCCCTTAGCAAATACTTTCCACAGACCTTTCTAGGACACTTTGAATTGTACTTCTATCTTTATTCTAAGTATCTGAGAAAAATAGGAAACTTTTTGTCACCTCAGAATGACAGTGTCTGACAGCGTTGCCCGACATAAAAAAACATCCAAAGTGTCCCCTGAGATGAAAATCTTTAAAATGTCTCAACCTTTTGAGACCTAGCCCTTACAAAATAGTTTTTACAGGCCTTTCTGGGACACTTTGAATTGTGCTTCTATCTTTATTCTAAGTTTTTAAGAAAAATGGGAAACCTTTTGTCACTGCAGACTCACTTTACCTTAGTTCATGAAGATGATGAAAATTAGCACCTTATTTGAAAACCTTTTGAAAATCCTAACCTTACAATCTATACACCATTCATTACATAATTTAATCATATTTCTAAAATACTTAGAATAAAGACAGAACTATAATTACAAATTGTTATAGAAATACCAGTAATGACTGTAATGCATTTTGTTTATATTACTGTAGCCTCGTCTAGTGGCAATTCGCGGAACTACGTGCAAAACGGTGGCGTCGCCTATGGCGGGTATATGTACTAAAGTGTGGCAGTGATCGGCCCACGGCAGTGGCGGCTTCCAGTCCATAGAGTTGTATGTCCATGGATAGATTAAACGAGACCTGTCGCAGATCGGCTTACAAGATTTCCTATTGTTGTTCGTAGGATTAAATACAGACCCCAGGTTGGAATAGCAGAGAAAGGTGTTCTTTATTATTTTTACTTGTTTAAGATATTGAATTCTTTTTATGTTATTCTTGTCTATCTTTGGTATTGAATATTGATCTTGATAAACAGATTGACCAACTTTGAAATTACATTGTTGATGAGAATTATCAGTATATACAATCAGTTTGTAACTTATTTTCATATGCCCTCAACAACCCTTTTTATATTACTAGAAATAGTAGTAGGTGCGTTTTCTATGGCAAGGATGAGAAAACATGTGACCTCTATGTTCTTAATTGGCTTTAAATACAATGTACTAACTTTTTATTATCTATATAAGCTGAGGATCAATTCATGGAATAGAGAAGGCTTCCATAATGTCAGAACTCTCCATTCTGCCTGAGAAGTTGCAGCACTCCTTGAGAGCAGCATTAGAGACACAGCACCTGAAGACATGGGAGATAAAACACCAAGCATCGGGAGAGGTTATCTTCCAACTTGTCTTTAATGAAAACAAAAAGAATCTTCCTACTGATGAAGTGCCCCAATGTAGTTATGGTTCAGACAACAAGGCAGTGACAGTACCAGAGAAACCTGAACCAGCCAACGGAACATCAGACAAAGTAGTCGCAACAAGTGGAAGTGCTGTCAAGGTAGTTATCTTCTTTCATATAATAGTGAAGCTATATCATTTGTTTAACTTCATTAGTTATACTCTCTGGATAACGCATACTGCACAGACATTTAGGTCTCCATATGTTTCTGCCACCCGCTGACGCACGCATAATAACATTGATTTGGTGTGTAGAAGCTGGATCCGGTTATCCTTTTCTGCGCCAGCGTTTGCCACCGTTTATGAATGCTTTTGCTCTCCGCTTGTTGGAGTAACATATACGCCCGTGCATCTGCACAGTTATTTACTGACATCATTGTTGGCATTTATTTTTCCTACGACATCTATACCCTCGGCATTAATCCCCTTCAAATCTCTGCACCTAGGGGATACAACTGGGAGCTGTTTCAAAAGTCGGGAGGGGGCTAAACGAGAGTACTCACTGCCAAAGCGAGAGCTAACAATGGCACTTGATGCGTCGCTGTCAAGGTGGAGGTGCCGCTCGCTATTGGGTATTGGTACCGGTTTTGCTGCCGCTTTGATTCAAAGTGCTGCTCACTGTTGCGGCCTCTCACTTTGAAATGTGACGTGCCGTGTTCTCTTTGTTTTATTTGCAATTAATCATCCAAGTATGTGTTTTATGGAAACACATGCAATTTTGATTATAAACTATTTCTAAATATCCTATTGGGTATCTTTTGATTGATTAAATATATGAACCCAGCATTCTATTATTTCTTTACCGTTTTTTAATAGGTTTACTTTCAAAACACCAATGTTCTGTATTGTGTAGGCTCGTACATAGGGTAAGGAGCTGTCCATAAATTATGTCACACTTTGGGGGGTGGGGGGTATATTGAAAAGTGTGACACAGCCCAAAAATCTTAGGGGGGTGTCCAGATTCGTGTGACAGAACACGCATCACCTAATTCTGAGACTTTAGAGGCAACTTTCCAATAATTTAGTGGCAACTTTGCCCATGCTGGAAAGGTGTTGCAAAAAGTATGATAATAAGCAGTTATGGATTTGCATACACAAATCCACTGAAATTGTCAAACACCTAAGGAAAAAGGCAGCCAAACAGGAGAATGTCCAGATCAAGGGAAGTCAGTACATGTGCTACAAGTGGTTAAGTGTAACTGCAGAGAGTGCTGTTACATTAGGAAGAGTTCCTGTTTCTGATCAATGAGAACAGGTTTCTGTAAGAGATTCAAGATGCCTATTACCACATTTTCACCTGATTTTGGCTGATTATGGTATCTAGCACTACCCACTGACTATTTGACACCTTTGGGCAGATAAAAGGTGTAATAGGGGATAACAATCTCAGGTCAATGATTTCTTAGTTACATCTTAGATAAATCAGATATTTGATCCCTAAGGATGTTGCCATAAAACTAGTAAATCAGATCATATCAACAAAACTAGAATGCAGTGATATTATCCATTATGGCTTAACCGGAAAGAAACAAAATGATATTCAAATAATTCTAAATAATTCTAGGAATATGGTCGGCAAAAGCATCTCTATTGAAAAAGAAACCCTGTACTCTAATGAAAAAGAAACCCTGTACTGAACAATTTAAGACATCACCTGTATATAAAGGTATGTTATTATTGAACCAGTTACCCCATGAAATCCATAGTGGAAACAAAAAGCTTTAAGCAGGCTATCATAAAGTATCTACATCTAAACTATGATATTCAATGTGATGTTCAAGGGAAGGGTACATAGCACACTTCAATTACTGTCCTATACATGTATTGTCCTGTTAAGGTCCTGTCATGGTTACATGTCTGTATTATGTTCTGTGTTACTTATCAAACAATTAAATATTAATGCCTATACTCCCTTAATATGGATTATGTGTACTGCTTCAAAACTCTGTGATAGGATTCAACAAACTATGTCTAATTTTATATTGTATCAGTTATCTAACAACTAGCTACATGAAAAAACACCCAGCATGCAGGTGAATGCTACCTTTTAATCTGAATTTTAAAAAATTGAAACAATTCTCTCCGATTTTTAGATTGTACCTACTTTGGGTCTGTTAAAGGTACAAAATTGAAACTTTCCATCTTAATTATGTAAGACATGCGCCTTCTATTAGAAGCATTCATTTTTTTATGAGAACATTCTAATTACTTTTTTTGTGGTGATTTTTAGGGGTCAAAGTAGGCTGGTTTCAGTCCCTGTACCCCTCCACCTACTCCATCCCTCCTTGCCACGATACAGGACTGGTAAAATCTGTAATGGTGTCTGGTTTCTGGTGTGACGTAGTGCCACGCATGCCCGGCACTCTCACTGGAGAGGTCCTAGCAACTTATTAGAAAATCTGCTAGGATGACCTCTATCTAGTAGATATCCCCCAATCAGAAATCTCTCTTTCTAGTTGTTTGAAACTGGAAATGTTGAATTAAGGTGGGTGAGGGAGTAGATGATTAAACTCAGATTATTGAGATACTATTTTCCAGACACAATAAGTTTTTGTAGGCATATCTATTCATCCGATTGATAAAAACTCAGATGTATAAATGTGGTGGGGGAAGGGAGGGATAAAAATGGGGGAAAAGAAAAAAAGAAACTAGTTCTAAAGGGAGGCTGCAGAAAATGTTTCCTCAGATAGTAATTAGGCTATAAGGCCAAGTAACTAAGGGAATGATCAATATTAAGGGGAAATAGAATTAGTTTCATGGTATTATTTTGTAAAGCCCAGACTTCATAGGTGGTCTCCCAGTCCAAAGTTCGGCCACAGGCAGGATCTATTGCTCTGATAACATAGCATCCAGGGAACTGGAGGGGGGAGGGGGACTGGTAAAAGGAAGTGTAAAGCTATAGGGAGCGGCTGCGGTTACACTTTACAGGCATTTTAGGGAGTGGAAATCATGATGTTTTTCTTCCTGAATAGGATCTGCATGTGTTTGGATATTGAAAAGGATATGGGGCTATAAGTAGCTAAAACATAACATACAATCTGTAGTGTGTTTTCATGGGCAGGTTGAACTCATAAATGTGTTTCATCATATACTTGGAGGAGGAAGATATGGAACATCACCAGAATAGACTAGGGTAGATGAGATTTATGCTTGATCAAAGTTCAGTACTGCATATGATTGGTTGGTCTAAAATGACAATTACTGCTGTAAAGTATGGTGAAGTATCAATAGCTTTTCAGTGATCTAGTAAATTGGGAGTTTTGTCTCATGTAATACCTCCCACTAAATTAATGGAGCAGCTTAGTCAAAGATGTAATAACTGTTATGCTATGCTGAATAAGACAAAATTGGGGGGGGGGGGGTTCGGAAAGTGTGACATAATATTTTGGGGGGTGGTATGAAACGTGTGACAAAGTGTGACAGGGGGGTGGGGGGTGCTAAAAATGCCCTAAAAAGCGTGACATAATTTATGGACAGTCCCTAGCGTCAGTGCAGCCGTTAAATTTCACGTGTAGAGTACTATAATTACTGTATATCGAGTCCGAACGTGGCCAGGTTGACATTTGTTTAAGTGCGAGTTGCTCCCATGCACTGAACCAAGTACGGGCATTATCGCCCACTGTCCCGCTGTACCGATACATGTTTGCCAGATTTGTAGGTGTAAAACAGCATTATTATCAAAATAGTCTTTCCCACCACTATAGATTGAGTTCAGTCCGTATGTATCTTGTGGTTTGTTTAGGGGCATGGATATAGTGAGAAAAGAAAAGGAATTCTCACTCAGCCTAATGGAAGTGTCAGCCTGAAGTGTTTGTTCTACCGACCAGGCGAAATCGTTTTACACCAACCACACAGCGTTTGCCAGCAGATCTTACTTGGATCTGGTGAGGATCTGCATGGTGGAACAGCTTGCCATCAGTTCCAGCAGGTACCGGGTCATGATTGCTGGGTGAAATCAGTGCCTGTTGGTGGTCGTTGCACCGTCACCGCAAGGTTGCTGAGCATTTGCTGGGGCACTGGGCCATCAGCCAGCTGAAAAAGTTGTTCGATGCTGTTCCACCAGCTAGATTGTTTTTAGCTGGCGTCCCACCAGGTCTACCAATTCTCGTTGGCCCGGCAGGATTTCTTCCAGTCGAAAAAAACTGATTTATTAGTTTTTGCCGGCTGGAACTAAGTTGCTGACCAACAGGTTTAAGATGAGCAAGATAACCACCACAATTTTTGCCAGGACCTGCATTAAGGACGCGCTGTCAACATGAACGAGCGATACCCGCGATGCACTGACCCATATGCTGAGACCGAAAAGTCTGACAGTTTGAGTACTCCGGGCAGAATTTTAACGTCAGAGTCAGCTATGCACATTCATAGCATCAAGGGATATCTATATTTACCTTCTTTATTTGACTAGCCGCATTAATCAGCAGAAATTTAATGAACGATGCACCTGTGAGCTCTGCCGACACCAGCGTTGATGGCATACTGCCAAGACTGGAAGAAAAGCGGTTAACATCAACAGTCGACACCTGCAATGCCCTCACCTGCCAACACTGCATGAGAGCATGAGAGAGTTGGCTATACACATTCATGACATCAAGGCTTATATTTGTTCACCTTCATTATTCGGTTTAACACAGAATTCAATGGATTTTGATAAGCTATCAATGTTCCCATACAAATCCCAATATGGCGGCACACTGCTCCGCTTGATATGCAGCTTTCAAGGAAACAGTATGCGTAATGTTTGGTGCTACTTGAGGCAATGCCTATTGAATGAGCAGGAAACTCGATTACTGCATTAAATGTGGCCAACGTCCACGATACGGCACCACTGTCTGCTCACCACTGTTCAATCTGGTGCACCAGGCAACGTGTCAGCTATGGATTGGTTGGTATGCCAGCTGCATGCCACTGAGATCGGCCCAATGGAAGCACACGCTAGGCGGCTCTACACCCTGTGTTGGTCCGATGCCTCGGCAGAGAGGTCAGCTTTGCATCGAAAGAGCGTCTAATTGGTGGAACACTCACTTCACTCACAGGCACATTAAAAACTTATGAGGCATCTTTGTTTTATATATTTGGTCTTTTATATATTTGAATCTACCTTTTATTAGTTTCCCTTGAGCGCTGTCACCCTTCTCATTCGCCATTTGTGAAAGAAGAATTACACTGTTATATGAATGCAGCACAATATCTTAACATCTATAGAGTTGTGATTTGAATTTTACACAGGACCGTATATTCCCATTTGACAAACAATATCCTCATAGTACTAACCTCTTTTTGATATTTAAGGATGTATCTAAGCTGAAATGTGTTGCTGACTATGAAGACTTCTGTTTTCACCATATGCCAAGAGCAGCTTGGATATATTTTTCTAGTGGAGCAATGGCAGGAGAAACAAAAGAACTCAACAAGGATGCCTTCAGAAATATCCTAGTTTGGCCCAAACACTTTGTGGATGGCTCACAAACATCAATAGAATGCAGCATTCTTACAACAGGCCAGAAATCTACAATGCCTATAGATAGCACCTACTGCCTTCCATGCCTGGGCAACTCCTAAGGGAGAAAGGGCAACAGTAAGTAATGCCTCTTTTTAGGTTCAGGGGCATTGATTAGAAAACAATAAAATGACAGGATTTAGATGCACAACATCATTTCTACCTTCTTGGTTTTCCACTCATTATCAGACATTTCTTCTATCATTACTGTTTGTCATAGTTACAACTCACTACTGAAGCATATTTGTGTTTTAAAGTCACAATCCTTTGAGAGTTTTTACTTTGCTGCAATGACCTTTGCAAAACCAATTGTTCAATTTCAATCCTGAGCCCAGGATGAGACATTGAACAAGATAACAGTACTAGGATGATTATCACTAAAACAGCCACTGGGTTTATATTACCTGATGACAGTATTCTGAATCCAATTGGTTCCTGATTCACAATTTTCTTGTTATTCAAGTCATACTAAAAGGTGTTTTTTTCTACAGGCCCGTGCGGCTAAAAGTGCAGGCATTGTGTATATCTCCAGCCTCTATTCAAACACCCCTCTGGAGGAAATTGCTCGGACAGAACCCAATGCGATGCTATGGCAACAGATGCAGTTTATTAGAGATGGAAGCTATAATGTGGATATGATTCGTCGAGCAGAAAAGGCAGGAGTGTCTGCCATTGTGTTGACTATTGACAGACAAACACGAACACTACGATGGGAGCGAGTAATGAATGGGGATTTTTTCAAATGCCAACATTTTGGAAATTTCGAAAGCAATGAGGTATACCTAATGTTATATTTATAAGGAAACATCAAATTTGCACACAATTGTGACTCATATTGTATTACATCATGCATCATTTAGGGAAAGGTAATGCCTTTTGGATGGACATGTATACATATTTCCTTTCTTCTCATCAATGCCTTTAACTAATTCCTCTGAGGTTTAGATACAGTTGTGTATAATTGTAAATTATAGTTCTTCACTTGTCTCAAATTTACAGATGCCAGGCCCAAATTTTTCATGCACAGATGCAACTTGGAAGGATATCACATGGTTCTGTCAGCAGACATCTCTCCCGGTCATTCTGAAGGGTGTACTGACAGAGGAGGATGTGAGGATGGCAATACATGTTGGAGCTAAAGGAGTGATTGTCTCAAATCATGGTGGAAGGTTAATATTTCTTCTATTTTTTTAAGAAATGTATATACATATAACCGTCTTGGATGTCAAATCTTGATAACCACAACGATTGAAAGATAAATAATTTGGTTGAAATAGACCAATTTCTGCAGCTGTACTAATGACTTATTCGAACACATTATAAAAGAAGGAATGATTCTGTCTGACATGAATTAGTCATGATTAAATATGGATTAATATGAATTCAGGAAGTATTTTTTTCCGGAGTAGAATTACCTAGAGTGCAATTTAGGAAAGGTTAGATAATCTATAGATTTTTTTATATTCCTCATTGTTTTTAGGGTTCTTGACAGTTTGCCAGCAACTATCGAAGTTTTGAGGAACGTTGTCCTTGCTGCTGAAGGGAAACTGGAAGTCTTTTTTGATGGTGGCATCAGGTCGGGAATGGATGTGTTCAAAGCCCTGGCATATGGTAAATTCATTTTGGAATTAACCCATGTGTGGGTTTCACAAATATTTGTTATTACTTTAGAACTTGCCTTTCTGTCAATAGCATGTGTTTCATCATACTCTGCATTGTAAATAGTCAGGACATTATATATCATGCTCTTTCTATTGGCATAAACCAGAGAGCTCTATCTAAAACATATTGTTACTTCCTATATCAACATGGAAAAAAGTAATACTTAAATTTTTTTCCCCAATAACTATTAGTTGAGGGGCATACTGCAAGCTATAATGTGATATATTACAGAATGATCTATCGTCAGTTCATAATCTGTGGGTGAGTATTACCTTCAAAGCATTGGATGTTAGATTGGTATCCCCTTCATTATTCCAGGGGCACGGATGGTGTTCATCGGTCGGGCTGCCATCTGGGGGCTTGCACACAGTGGCCAGGCTGGCCTCAGTCATGTGATTGACATACTCAAGGAGGAACTCCTAAACATCATGATAATGGCTGGGACACCAACCCTCAGTGACATCACCATGGACAGAATTTACAGTGGTTAAACTGAACATAGCTCTATGGTTCATATCTTATGAGTTGCTGCTTAGAGTATGAAACTATTTTCAGTATTGGTTGTACTAGATATGATTGACCACCTTGTTTGTAAATCAGCTTTTGTGTATTGGTCTTTATCCTACCCCTAATATAAAATCCCATAACACTGACACTGAGTTTCTGTATACCACGCTGACTGGCATACAGAGTTTTAAATGCCATTACATGTTGTCATGTAATATTCCAAAATCGAGGAGACGGGGTAGGATAAAATCAAAACCTGATTCGTTTAAATCTTGGCCACCGCATGCTACTCCTGGAGTTTTGGCTCCGGACTTCACTCGGCTTTGCCTAATCAAGTCACTATGCCAAACTCCAGTCATGGCATACGGTGGCCAAGATTAAAACTCATTCAGTTTTACGATAGTATTTGTCATTTTATTCTCTTTGTAGAGTCTCTGATCCTATCAAAATGCTTAATCTTCCTTATCGGTGGATCTAATCTCTTAAATCATTCATACTCAAGCTTTTCCAAAGTTGTAAATGTCGGGTTAGATATTAGACTAGATTCTTTCTGCTTTAAAGTGAACTATTTAGTACTAGGTATCTTTGTTGTTATGACATGAACACCTTTATATAGGTCTGATTAAGTTTTCGAACAATATATTTATAAGGACAATCTTGTGATTACATATAGTAGTATACGGTCATACGATAAACTTTAAAACATTTCTAGTCTTTATAATCGGAATGGAAATTGAAAAATGAATGCATTTATGTGACTAGAATTCACCATCTCCATCACTTTTATTTGCCGACCGAAGCCACAATACGGGTGCTCTGATGACCCTTCCATTGCAGAAAATAAACCCAAGTCATAATTTTGAAAACTTCCTGTATCAACAGGCTGCACCCACCATCACAACCTGCGGAATACAAAGCATGGATGTAAGCTCCCAGTAGAACACGGATACTGTCAGCCAGTCTAATGCTACATACCTACAACGATGTCTGGTAAAGGGCAGCACAGCTGTACCCATGAGTGTTTATTTGGTAAACTATGGCTAACAGTATCCGTGATACCCGTGCTCAATGAGACCTTTATCAAGCAATGTCCCTATAAGCATTGTCTGCAAATAAATTCTTCACAGTCCCATTGAACATGATGAAGAATAATGTGAGAGCCTAGGAAATGTGTGGACTCTATATCACCTGGCGTTATCTAGGAGAACTACGCGCTCGCAGCGCCACCAACCCCAACTATACGATTTCCCGTACTCTAAGCTAAGTAATCTAAGTACCGTCTGAAATACTTATGATGAAGATAAAAATACAATTCAAATTGTTACAGATAGGCCTAATATAACTGTAAGGCATTGGGTAAAATGCAAATTTCAAAACTAGGAATTGGAAAGGAGACGGATCCTGAGCTGAGGGACTGGATGGCAGAGAGGAGCAGAGAGCTGAATTCCGGTAGCAGCATATTGTCAGGAAAGAGACTCGTATACACTATGCTGTCCACGTGGAAAGATGACTTGCGTTGTTCCTCTGATCGCGCATCGTCTGTGTTTAGCATTTGAAGTCGTCAGTATTATACCTCATATACATGTACTCATATTTACATTACACCACTCACGTCAGAATCTCGTAATAAATCTCACTTTGATCGTTGCTCCCAAACTTTGTCAAAAGTCGTGTTTCTTCAATGATTGTTTAGTACATATAGGTCCAGATCGGAAATATCGGAGTGATCTTGATGATATTTTAACATACATGTATCTGCTTTACTCGTCTGTGATGAAGTCACGAGGAACTGATATCTGTCATTATTTACACCCAGGTGGCGCCACTGCCTCCAAGCAGCAGGGGAGTATTGAATAATATTTGCTTGTGGCCAACGAAAGCAGCAGCGATCATGCTGGCAACTGACAATATCTTATATGAGGATAAGCAATTCACGGTTGATGACTTTTGTCCTCTCGTTTAATTGAGACATAACGTTGGTTGGGACAAAACAGGCCTCTAATAGTTATTCTTAATGATAAATATATTGACGATGGTTTACTTGATAAATGCATTTATAAATAGATGGTTTACAGAATGGGGGAGAACAAAAAGGTGAAAACTCACTGAGCCACCTAGTTGATGACTGAGTAACGAGCTTACACTTGTGAGTTGAGTCCCATATTGGAAGTTCGAATCCCGGTGCCGCCAGCCAGCAGTTTCATTTTTCAATTTGATTAAACAATCACTTGTGCCAGGAGTCGTCTATAAGGTCATCCAAAAATATTGAATTAATTTGACCAACATCGCCCCTGGCTGTCTATGGCATAGATGGAAGGGTCTACATGTACGATCCTGGATTATCAAACGGACCCAGTGCACCTGTACAAGTTATGCACTCTCCATCCACAATCTCATTCCATTGAGTACATGGTGAATCGTAGCTAAACCTCTGCAAGGGAGTGATACTATGTTTCATAAAGTATCCACTAGATGGCCCTCCAAACACAATTCTAATCCCTTTTTACCATATTTTCCTGTTTATGAGTTAAATCAAGTGTAGCATTTATGTTTACAGTTTGATTGAAGCAAAACTATTTTAATGACTTAGGGAAAGTTGTTCTACTACAGCTCAACCATTAACTGTTTCAATTGTGTGTTTATTCATTGAGAAATAAAGATTTAGAGACTGACATTTACTGAAGAGAGATAAATCTCTCAACTTCAAAAATTATTTCCTAGGGCGTGGTTGGTCACAGGTCATCAAATATCCATCAGAATTAAATATCTATATCTTGTTTAATGCCGACTTAAGTATCATTGCGATACTTTCAAGCTCAATGTGTTTTTTATTGATTCCAAGAAAATTGGAGAATTTTTTTTTATCAGCTTCATCTAAAAAATTCATTACACCCAATATATACAATTCTGAACAAAATTTTAAACTGGATCTGAAAGACGACATATATAGCTATCATTTAGGTCTATAGTTATGTCTCTATTTTATTTTATCAGTAAATGACACAACGCCAAAGATTTGACCTAGTTTCATCATTTTTCAAAATCAATAATTTTCTATTTTTGTGCGTTAAATCAAGTCATATGCATATAAACTGGTATGTATGAGTCGGGCTTGAAATGCTCGATCCACCTGTGAAAAAATCATTCAGAAATTCCCATCCGTTCCGGAGATATTTGAAAAAATATGACTTCCAGAGAGTGAGAGATTTGACCTAGATACAGCCTCAACTTTTTCCGCTGGTCCGTTTTCGATTTTGTCAATGCATACTCAGGTACCAGATTCAGTTTTTACTGGATTTTCAGTTGAGCTCTGTCTCGGCCATGAAGCTTCATGCCCAACTTTGACACCAGGGGTCTCTACTGGTACTAACTCACTGTATAGTATAGAGATATGTATGTGGCCTCTGCCACACTGGCCACCAGAGCCACACTACGCATGGTTCATTCATGCTCTAGTAGTCTCTATGAAATTCCTCACTATTCTGCAACTGCATGTAAAGCATCGACTCGGAGATTGAAAGAGCTGTGTTGCCGTGGCTACCGCGACTTTCAGCAAGAGGCCAGTCTACTCTGGTACACATCGTCTTTGAGTGACGTCATTTTCACATCAAATTACAGTAAGTTTTGATTATGTATGGACGATTTAAGGTATGTACTAGCAACTTCGTCGCGTCGTATTTGAGAGGGTGAGGGGTGGTGAGGGCTTAGTAGAGCACCCTACTATTAATACCTGAAACTATCAATTAGTTCCCAACCATCATTTCATGTGACACCGATTTTACCGACTAAGAAAAACTAAAAGTCTTCAGCCAATGCGGGAATCGAACACCCTACGCCCACATCCCCAGCCCTAGACCCTGCTGACTGCTCCACAGAGCCAGATGCTGGTTTCAGGTCAAATACTTCAAGCGGATTTGACGGAATTCTACCGTTTTAAATATAGTAGGTAAATAACAGTTGAAATACTAGTCTGTATTGGTTCCATGACCATATCTTTGTATAATAACTTAATATAACCCTGTATTCTTTGTTAATTTCTTCATCACCATGTTAGTTTTTGGTTTATAAATAATGAGCATATTGTATCTATTTAGCCTATTGTACCTAGTGCTCCAATTCGAGAAAATGCCATATTCTATGTATTCGTCATTAGAACAAATCATAACAAAATCGTTTGGGCTGACAATTATTAATATCTAGAAATTACCAGGTGGTGACACTGTATATTGCAGGATGGGCCTGTAAACGTTTTTGGATTATCTAATTTGCCTTGTCTGTGGCGATAGTCCTCCAAAAGGATAGCATCAGACGCAAGGTCATGTACGATCTCTTATAGGATCATACAATCTCAATAGAATGGGTTATTAAACACCCCCCCCCCCCTCTGCAGGATAGCAGACGATTATGTACAATAATAAAAAATACATACAAGAAGTACTGTTTTGTGTTATAGTTTATTCGTACAACACTCAATAGGTAAGAGAATGCTATAAATATACATGTTTATTTACACAAGTGCTTGCTACTTCATATGAGCACTGTACAGGTCTTCCTATCTATTACTGCATCAAGTCAGCCTAATCAGCATGATCCAAAGTCACACTCAGTGTAACACTGTGAATTAGTATTAACATAGAAGAGGTTATAAAAGTCGACTTACAATTCCTCACTTCCATTTCATAATAAATAACCATGATATTGACGAATATATTCACTCATGTTTGCTAATCCTATTTAGATGCATAGTATGGGTTTATCTCTTTATGTATTATAAGTCGTAGATGCTACAACACCGCCTAGGTTATGCTGTGAAACCTAGACATTTCTATTTATATAGAAGATATATTTACATAAATATTGAAATAATGAGTGTAATTAAGACTTAAGACACCAGATATAGGCTATGTAGGCGCCTATATCTGGTAAGGAGCTGCAGGAATATGCGCACAGTTACAAGAAATATATTTACGATGAAAGAGACAATGTAGAATGACTTTTATATTTGTGCGAGCATAAAATTTATTTTATAGCATTTTGTTTTGCTCTGATGAAACATAGCTAGATATTCTCACAGTGGGCCTAAGCTAGGCGGTACCACGCCTAGGCGGTAACACGCCCAGGTTAAGCGGGATCAAGATGGGTACCTTTCAGCAGAACATAAAGTTTAGATGGTGTGGGGTCGCCAAAGAACACATGGCCCGGGATTTTACAGGATCGGGGTGAGGGAGGTGTTGATTAAATGGCCCCCACCTCTGTCTCCACTCTGTCCCTACTTAGAAGTTAATGTGGTTTGATCCCAAACGGGATCAGCAGCATTATCCTCAAAGCCAAGTTATTTCTGTTTCCGTAGTTTCCAAATGCGGAAATACTTACTAAAACATATGCATACCTTAACAGGTTGATGATAGTCTAGATTTATGGTCATTTAGTTCCAAATGCACAAAAAAAAGTAAAGTGAGAACATGAAAGCATGGAATACACTTGTGTTCATAGGATTCACTCTCCAAGCTGAAATTTTCACTATGGTAGTCAGAACCTCAGCTGGGTCAAAGCTAACATGGTGTAGAAAGCATTTGCTGTGGTGGCCAGTGTAGGTGTTGACTGGATGCTGGCTTATTGGGAGCTGGCTTTCCTCACCTGGCGGTTTGGGCCTGGGATATAGAGACCTGTGCGGACAGGTGGGGCAGGCAAGGAGCAACTCGGCAAACATAGCGAGCTGCTCGTTTGACAAGTTTCTCTCACACCTGCCTCACAACCAGAACAGCTGGAGGGACGGGTGAACTAAAGACACTCACCAGTACTACACAGTACCGGATGCATAGTAATACTACATAACATAGCACAAAACTTTGAGTTTCCACATATATAATTTTGGCGTAGACACTGCACCGCAGGCGTTTATATCATCCAACGCATTGGTCACCATATATACGTCAGTTCCTGCCAAAACATGTATCATCTATTTATTATTTTATATATTGATGCCAGTGGACATAACATCATATAAGCGGGCCGACGATATAGGTGTATCTATTTCCGACAAATAGTGGTAGATACGCCAATATCGATAAATGGATATATACTCAAAGTTCTGCCCCGTGAGAAACTCGCTTAACATTACCAATCATTCTCATGTGAGTAACTTTGTTTGATTAGCTCAATTTAAAAAACAAATCTTTTCTTCTTGATATAGTGAATATGTCCATCTATGCCAGATTCATGCTAACTCAATGTGGGTACCTTTTCAGTGGAAACAACAAAATAATATGACCCAAAATCTTCACTGGACTGCAGACACAGAACATATTCTATAATATTTCAATATTACCGACTAGTTGAGAACATTTCTAGAGAAATGCACGTTATTTACTTCTATATATGCTGGAGGGCCATCAAAATAATGAGAATAGTTGAAAGGGCATTCCACAGTGCATCATGCAATAGAGCAGCCCTTTTGTACGTCGTTTGTGAAGTCTATACACTCAAAATATACACTATATACATCATGATTATTGCCTACTTCTATACATAGATTAAAGTTGATACGAAAAATCCTGTTTTGCTTTGGCAAGTATGGCCCATCTATGTCTACATTAACCATTATAGTCTGAATACAAATCGGGAAAGGCTTGTAGGAACCTCACATCAAGTGCTGTTGATTGGTAGCATATCGTCTTTTACATCAGTTCTTCATTTTCGTATACTTTCCTAAGTGTCTTATGTATTTTTGAAGTTCTAACATTCAACAAATGAACGATAGATATAGTTTCATGAACAAATATATCATAGGAGATTCATAGGGTGCAATGTGTTATGTACATGACGGCATATTTACAGAATCAATACTCGAATACTATATGGTGTTGAGGAACCAATAGCCACCTCTAGCGACCAGAGCGGGATAATTAACAATAAACATTCATCAGACAACAAACCAATCATCCATTCACTCACTCATATTTCCACACCATACCAATCTTTCCCAACTCCCCAAACCGCCCTCCCCAGCTTCTTGGCACCCCAAAATCAACTTATCACATATGTTTCAGTTCGTGACGTCACCAACGCCCGTGGCGACAAAACGTCTTTTTTTTCTGTGATGACGTCACTATAAGCATCGGTGTTCCTCAACCTCTCGTTTACATTTCTGACATTTGACCGTACAGCACCATTGGAACTTGCAGTGGCATCGTTCGATAATGACCCTCGTGCGTGTTGTGAACCCTCGTCCACAGCACATGAGCTCGCAGCCGTCGATGGCCTTGGAATTTCTCTGGCACAGTCTTCCTGTTGTGCCTAGAGACCCAGAAGAAGGGTCCAGCTCGCAGAAATCGGGGGAGGACTCGATATAGACAATATCGGACGAGGTGTGCTGTTTGAAGTTGCTGTTACGTGGCACGAGGACCCGACGGGAGCCGAAGCGCTTCTGCTGGACCTCCGTACCGCCGTCGAACTTCTCCTTGAGGATGTCGCCGACGCGGCGGAAGGTGGGCATCGCGCGCCAGCATGTTTTGAGTTCACAGGAACCGGAAACGCCGTGACACTTACAATGCACCTCCATATTGTCCTCAATGGCCTGCAAAGAGTAGAAAATACACAGCCGTTAGATAAAGACAACTAGATGCATCATCAACAAACAGAAATGAACGAAAAACAAACAATTACAGGTTGATTCCACAGCAGCATGATTCAACTTTGCCTGGCAGGGTCGGGCTGTGTCTTGCAGTATCTGGCTGCATCTGGTTGGATCGCACTAAATAAGATCAATACAATCTGTGCGTGGAGCCCCTGTTGTCGCACATGGGGGGCTTCCCCACCACTGCGATGAAGCAAGGCAGCCTCACATGATTCATTCCGACTGAGCGAGTCAACACTTCCGCTTAGATTGCATATCCTGATGGATTCAGAACTTAAGATAGAGACAGTTATCTCTGAAGCCTACAAGACAACGGCCCGACGGATGTGCCCGATTCTACCTTTGCCCGACGGATCTGTCTGGTATGTGACAATCTACGTCAATCGGGTCGATGTACGCACTTTAACGACCCGATTTTATTACCTTTACCGACGCGTCGGGCATTACTATCATGTCAGATATTACCGATTTACATGTACGCACTTCACAGATCGTTACCAATTCTGTGTAGGCCGCAAGATATCTGGAGATTTTCACCCAACCCCCGCTCTCAATTTTGTACTGAATAGACGAAAAAAAATGGGCATCTGGAAAATTTCCTAAATGTCTCCCCCCGCCCAAAGAGCGTTCATACTTTTTCAAATTTGTAAGTTCTTCACTTATACTAAATCTTCGGCGATCTTACGACCGACATATAAGACGAAGCTAGGTCATTGATTGATGAGATTTAGCTTACACAATGTATCCTGTTTGAAAGTTGTGTTAAAAGTCTGTCGTATAAAAGGTAAACTGATATCCATCCACAGATGTGCGTTTATGTTACTCTGGCCAGTAGGACGGCAGAATACACTGAGATATAAACACTACAAGACACAACAACACTTCAAAACGATGGTAAATCTTCCTAATAGCTTCAGAGGCAGCTTTCTTAAAGGCACCACTTGAAGCGGGTGCCATATTCAACATTCCTCTCAAACCTCTGTTTTATTGTCGTGAATGAGTTTCAAATTTATACTGTCTTTGTTTTATACGAGAAATATGATTTCATAAAATGGATATGATAACAAGGATTTCCGAGGAAACATTGAAAACCGCCACCCCTGATTATAATAGAAGTGAATATAAAAGTCTTAAACACACAAAAAAACACACACAGAATAAACAGCTGTCCAGTCGATGAAGAGTGGATATATTTCAAAATATTACCCAAAAAAAATCACATTTATTTCACATAGACGGCATGCAATCCATCGGCAACGTACAAATTGGTATCGTTGATGTGAAAGCTCTGGTGGTTTCCCTGGTTATCCAAACAAAGACAAGCTTCACAATGAAGCAAGTGAGAGGGGGTAAATAATGACTGATTTCTTGTATTATCGCTCGGACAGTCCCACTGCGTCGCCACCCACCTAGTTCCGGTGACAGGTGCGCATGCGTGCTCCACTCGTTTCTCGGGTCACTGCGCAAGTGCAAGCATGCAGTTCCTGCCGCGGTGCGAGTCGGTAGCGGCGGTGAGAAACCGCGATAAATCACACTCCAATCTCCAAACACAGCTATTGATAAACGCGGGACTCTCCGCGACTAAATCTCCGCTTGGAGACTTCGCCTGTTTAGGCTCGGTGTTATTTAGGTGCCGAGGCCAGCCTGGGCCTAACTGTGTGGCCACTTGTCAAAGCGTTATCAGGCGGTAGGCTTCACAAAACATTGACTTGTCATAAATCTCCTCGCGGAGGGTTTTATTGTCCGTGCGCGCTGGAAATTAAAACTGAGTCTCGGCGGGGAAACAATCGCCGTCAGGAACGCCTAATATCGCCCACCCGGTCATAAATCTACGCCATTATCAAAAGCTATAGTAACTGAAGAGTTCCCCTCGCCCTACAAAAAAACACATGCCGTCAGACAGTGAGTGGGGAACGGTGGGCCATCTCTGTATCTCCGATCAGTCGGCGGACGTCTCCTATTGAAAACGTGCGACGGACAATGATAATATAAATGATCAGTTCATATCTGATGATCGAGTCAGTGGATTTCCTTTGGCTGGACTTCACCATCAACAAATCACCCCAGCCACCCTGTTAAAAAGCTTATAAAACATCGGCATCTATCACCGGTTCTAATCGAGAACATTCGGGAACAGTGACGTTGTACGAGGATAGTACCCGCCATTCACCGACTATAATCGGGCATGAATCCCCTGTAAATAATGGCCCGATTCTCGTCGGGAAGAGGTGCGATCGCTTTGGTGAACTTGTTCACAGCATGTGAAAGTATTAACATGAATAATTACATCACTGATTCTCGCAAACCTGACAGATTGGTACAGAAAGGTGTGATTGGCCAGAATCAGCATGTTGGTGTCTCATAGGCTATAGAAGTGAATACCCATTGGATTAGTTACATGGAAGCACCAACACTCGTTCTGCCACAGGTGCGGGAGGATGTAAATTCTTGTAGATTTAGGGTACTGGGAATGGTAAAGCTATGGTTTCTGGTTTGCATCACTAAAACGAATCGCCATGTAAAAGCCAATGTTGACTTTAGCGTGGAGGTGCCCCAGACCACGTGATCAGTGGCAAACAGGCATGCGCAGACATTCCGTCAGCAGCCAACCACCTGTGGGACATTAATCACCCCTAATATCGCCCACAGCCATGTGGTATCGGACGTCTTTTAGGCACTTAGTGGTTTTATGTTCTTCCAAGGAAATACGACTCATTTCCCCAATGCCATTTGACAAAAGTAGAAATCGTGAGTAAAATCAGTCAAATATACATCATTAGTGACATTTAGAGGGGATGTTCAAACCAGCTTCACAAAGAATTAGCAACAGCATTCTGCTTCTGTGACAACTCAATGCATCTCTAGGAACTCTTATTGGCTAAACCTAGGTTTCAAGACAGCAGAATGCTACAGGAAAAAATGTTGCATGTTGAAACAGATCTTAGAATGCCATCGTTGAAATTGTTTCCTTAGAACTGGAATGGATATATGTAGGGGTCAAGCAAAGCAGAGGAAATATTTCTCATGCGGAATTTTCTGCTTCAGTGAGACTGAAAACAGTGAGACAGAAAACACTAGTTTTGACCTTGAGATAGGGCTGTAGCTGTACTGGGTGGTTTGAACCACTGAAAATGAATTTATAAACTGTAAAGACGAAATTATCAGCGCTGAAGTGATGTTAAATAAACTACCATCTTCAGATATTTTTGTTCAGAACAGGTTTAAGTGGAATTCCACGCACTCCAAATACCATCAAGCCCTGAATTCGTTTCCGACAGGATTCTTCTGCACGACTACACTTCTGTCAGATTCTGTGACGTCGTCAGTATATCATGACGTCATGGATGACGTAGAGCTTGCCGTAACACATACATCACCGACGCGCATCCGCGTTCTGACAAGCGGGCCCCTTGATTGAGCGTTTCCCTCATGATAATCAACAAGGTCCCACTGCTGTGGCCACTAGGGGGCATCACCTTCTGCCTACCCATATCACCCTGGCAGTCGCTATAGCGTAATGATGCCACAGAAACACAACCGACCCCTGTTTACAACGAAGAGCTCCCGACACGAGGGAGTGGACAGCATTTGAGTTGTAAAAACATGTATTTTATTAGTATCCATGACAGGAGTTGACATGTGAACCGAGTACGTGGCATGGTGGTGGGTTTCAATGCGGTTTGTGAGTTTCTTGTTTTCCTTGTACAGTTTGAGTCATTTTCCTTAATTTATTGCAGATTGCAGACAGATGCAATTTTGGCCACAGGACTGTCATCCAGTCACTCCTACATAAACCAGAACTCATGGGGTAAGTTGAAAGAGGATCTAAATGGGTTGTTTGATAATTCATCTTGTTCTATTAAAACT
The DNA here is from genome assembly GCA_950022655.1 of Alentia gelatinosa. Classification (NCBI taxonomy): domain Eukaryota; kingdom Metazoa; phylum Annelida; class Polychaeta; order Phyllodocida; family Polynoidae; genus Alentia; species Alentia gelatinosa. The sequence goes on along the minus strand of OX465590.1, from coordinate 21,199,764 downwards.
GCTTCATGACTTCCTGCATGTCATCTCCAGTCTGCTTCTTAGCAAACATGATTGATGGTATTTTAACATTATATCATAGTCAAAACCAAACACAACTTGAGTTAGGTTGACAAGACACAGTGACTAAGAGTTAGGCATATGATGAGTATCCCAAAATAACTACCTAGATCTACATATCATGTACTCTATGAATCAGTCTGGGTAAAAACTGCGTTAGTTAATTCAGAGTTCGCGGAATTTCCAGTGTCTATTATCAAGGGTATGATTTTGATATTATCTAAAATTAGAGTGACTTCCTTTTCTTTTTTGTACTTATCATAAATGTTTCACAAGAAACCTTTGGGATTCCCCCAAAATAGCCAAAGAGGGTAATGAGACAACTGGTCTGTTTTACAGAACCACGCGGATGGTTGGCAGGCAGGAGCTGCTGAGGTGAGAAGGGCAGGGGATGAGTGAGGACTTTGTGTGTTGGTCAAGTTTCACTACGGCTTCTGGGACTGCGAGGCACACAGATCTGATACCCTCAGCTGCTCGATCCATGTGAGAGCAGCTCACAGACCACTGCAGACTTTATGTTTATCTCACCCCTGGTATTTTTTCCTCATGGTCTTACCATTTGGAACTTGTATATAATGCCCACGGAGGATGGTTAAATGTAATGAGCGATGATTTCACAATCATTCAGTCAGTAATAGGGGTGAGATAAAATCTGAAGCGCACTTGCTTTGTAGCTGTTTAAAATTTGTCATTTGTGTTGGTTTACTATGTAATCTCACTTAGCTTTGGTTCTCAGGAATACTCCAAAATTAAAACTGCTTCACCCTCCCAACAGAGATTCAGTAGTTACTTCGGAGTAATTCCGGAGTTGTTCCGGAGTAGCTCCGGAGTTGCTCGGAGTTACTCCGAGTCGTTCCGGAGGTGGTGAAACCCATCAGCACCTTGAGCTATGCGCCCGGCGACCGCAGAGGCTAACACAGATGTTCGGCCGGTGACAAGCAGAACACCTTTCCGTGACGTCACTGAGACTTACTGTCGACCTCGCCATTATGGGGCGCAGCATGTATAAAATATGTGCAATGAATAATCCCACCACACGCTGGCTAAGGTATATCAGCCTCCATGTAAACCTGAATGGTGTCATTTGTTTAGGTCTATACAAATGGAGCCGGAATCTGTCGATATCTTGATAATCTCTACTATCTATCTCTAACATTATCGAGACTTTGCACACTAACAAAACCTGGAAACATCCGAAAAGCTGACAATCGTTATAAATTATTGTAATCCTTTTCTCTGATAGCTGTAGAAATGATTCATCGGAAATTTTCGTTCAGGCTATAGCTACACACATCTATGTATTCCTTTTGCTTCATTTTTTATTTCTTTGATTCGAATCCATATTGTGATAAAGGTAGATATTCTGGTTATATTTTGTTAGTAGTTCTTATCAAATTGTTGTCATTGCTATTCTAAATGTACGAAAAATAACCAGGTGGTGCCCCATGCCGGAAACGCCTGCCGCTTGTTTCCGTCTGGAAGCAAGCACTTCTAGTCAGCACTTCGCTAGTCCCCTCCGTGTACCTTGTTTATTCTAATGTATCAAGGAAACGAGCGGCTGCCGCGCCCGCAGCGACACCTGACGACGATTTAATGGAGACGGACGAGTCACGTGATTGGCGAGAAATCGCGAGAATGTACGAGAGGCCTAGAAGAGGACGTACGACCTGCCTGCTAGTGGTGTAAAGGCACCTTTTCCCTCACACTAAGATATTTTCTGAAAATTGTTCTATGCCTCCATACTAAACTTATAGGAACGTGTAATTCCCCGGAGAATCATGGGCGACGGTTCTTAAATTAAGCGCAACGCCCACTACAATAAATCATCCAGTGTAAATGCCGGAATTTGGAAAACCGGCAACGATCCTTAACCGTAATATTACGCACTATAGCACCACTCCACAATTTTGTTTTCAAAAATGTTGCTCCAACAGCCATTTCAAATCTGCTTGAAATAGTTGTTGAAAACATGATAACTACATCGTCAGGTGCTAACATGGGTTGATGATTAAGGGCGACGATATTGCGTCGTCGACCACCACATGACCCACAGTCGCCGAAGATTTTGCATTTTTGCATTCCTACTCGGCGACAAGGCAAGTTCCTCGAAGTTTTGGGTTGCAGTCGCCGATTAAAGCCCCACACGTGCCAAAAACCCTTCTACTGGGAATTGTTGACGGGGTAGGCTCGAGAGGCCCCCTTACAACAACAAGAAGGACGCTTGTCTTATTGTTAAGTCAGCACACCCTCCCATCCCCAGCCTCAATCTCACCCAAAGACCTGCGCGAGCAACATCCATCATGCGATAGTGGCGCCACCTGACGTCTGTGTAATAAGGCAGGACCCGGTGGCTCCCCCTAGCGGGCAGCTCAAATGAGGTGTCGCCGGCGATCGCGGGCTCGCTTCTGTAACCCGGTGACCCTGCCCCCCAAGCCCCCCGCGTCAGGGGCAGAGGGCCCTGGGCAGCCACTAAAATGAAGTATTTCATATCTTATCTCAGTTGCTAGGTCCGGGATTGGGATAGGATTGCCAGGCTGATGGCCGCACACCATAGGCTACCAGATTATCGCGCCAAGGATAAGGAAAGAGGCGCGCCAGTGGATTTAGGATTATCATACATACCCCGTGTTAACGGACAATTTGCTCGGAACGGAAATTGTTCCCTCTAAGCATTCATTTTAACCCCGTGTAAAGGAATACTCCGCATGTAAGCGAACATCCTGCGAAAACGGGATGGAGAAATCAAATTTGGCGAGATAGTGTGGAGACAACAATCATGATATTTAGCGACTAGAACGTTGTACCTATAGACACCCTTCCATCGCATTCTTTCCCCAATAGGCGAATATAATACGTCACCTATACGTTTCTGGTTGAATATAAAAAGAATGTCTCCCCAACACTTGTCCAGTATTTATGTAAGAATGATACGCTTCATCTACTGAACCCCCGAACCTGGGAAAGGTATGTAAGCATCTGCTCTGAGATGTACCTAATCAACGACCAAGAACCGGGTTCTTAGACTAGGAACAAGTTCTTTCTATTTACCAGGAATTTCCTTGAGAATCTAAATATATTCCATGGGCGCAGTCAAAAGTTGGAAAGAGAAACCTCACATCATTCTCTACATTCCTGAAGTTGGCATGTGGGAAATTCCTAACTACTCTCAAGTTCAACACATATCCTGCCTCGCCATTCCGAAACCGTTACAACGCTGCGGTTAAGACGGCCTGCGTCTTTCACCAGGTTCCTGTCACTTCCGGCTGGTTCCTTTGATCTGACCAGTCATTAACAGGTTTGCAAGAACCAGCGAACGCGCCTTAACTTCCGGTATGCGGTTACCTGGCAACGTACTGTCAACCAGGGAGTGGTCAATGTAGGAAGGACACTTTGACTAATTATACCTCTTGGTCATAAATGAGCACTTCAGATTGCCTCTGAATGCACTGAACTAACGACTTTCACTGACGGTTGTCTTTTAAGGTTTGATAACTCTCTCTAAAGTTCTAGATAGTGTATGACGTGCTGACATTGGCAAGTACATCACTACTACCTATGTGCATTACTTCTGTGTTGTCTTAACTATTTCCTAGGCGATATATAAGTGTTCAACACAACAAAGTGGAGCTGGAACACCATAGAATATGATGCAATCACTATATTTTCTCTTGAGATAATCGAAACTATAGACGTATTTCTGTCATGCACCCAGTCCTCCAATGCTGGAGAATGCAATACGAGGTCATTGTTTAACCGAACGCGCGGCGTTTTCAAGCCGGTCTTATAAGGCGATCAGGAAAATATCTTTATCTGAAGTGTTTTAAAGTATCTTAATCATGATCCAAATCATCCATAGACCTGCCCTACCTCTATTATCCGTCCTATTGGAAGACAACCCCAATCTATCTATGATTAAGCCATAGGAAGTAGAATGACGTCACCTTGTGGTTGTAACGTAATGAATTAGAAATGTGGACTATTCGTAGTCGGACTTTGAAGTTATACGGACGTCGTGGGAGGCGGTCTAGATTCACCAAATTCTCATCAGATAGCGCCAGGGTAGTTTATTTGGAGTTCATTAATCACGTTTTAGTTGGAAAGAATTCGGAAACGGAAACGGAGACTACCATACTCTAATTATGACACAAGACCTGCCTTTAGATCCTAAAACGGAATGCCTGACACTTGGGTCTCTCCTGTCATGAGGCCTATATATTCTAAGGGCTGTCAGTTCAGGTCACGAAAGAAAGTGGAAATAAAAACAAGGACTTCCGTGGAAAAATGAAAAGCTGTATTCTCCAACCTTACTGTCGTATAATTTCCCCAACTTACATACTTTGCTAATGTCGTAGTAGAACATATTATCTTCAGGGTAAAATGGAGAATGAAGAAAAACGTCAAATGACCCAATACGAACAAAACTTATTGAGGCGACCATTATATCACTGGATGTAGCATATCTTATAATAACTCACCTCCTGTTACTGTTGATAAATATTGTCTTAGCATTCTAATACATAAACAGAATCGCTGATATTTGACAGCGTTAGGAATATAGCATAATTGTGTATGAGGTGACAGGCTTGGCATCTCTACTTGCTCCCTACCTTAAAGGCACTGAGTTTGCTGCCAGCGCGTTTGACACTTGTCCCTATGACTAGTGAGGACATGGCCGCAAGAAAAATGCACGACTTTAGGTCTCGTAAAGACAACGTTACTTCTTATATATATACAAATATGAAAGTTACTTCTTACATATACAAACATTAGTTCTCTCATTATGTGGATGCAAAGAAGATTATGACCCAAATCAAGAGATGTTATTGCCCATGCTGATTTCCTCTAGGAGATTGACTAAGAAAACGAATTAATTAACATAATGCCAAACTTCCAGGTATATTACAACTTTTTCTTTTATGATTTTCCAAGTTGTTTTTTAGACAAAACATGTCACATTGTCCCAGGGTACCCTATTTTCAGAGCATGGTGTCCGTAATATGGCGGCTACGCAACATAATGTCTGTAGCATGGTGGCTACGTAACATACTGGCCGTAGCGTAGTTACCGTAGCGTAGTGGCCGTAGCGTGCGGCTACATACCCTAGTGAGGGGGGTATGATCTTCATCTTTTTAGGTATCAGAGGCTGATTCAAATTCCATTAAAAAAACACAATGTTTCAAACCCCTTGCATTTTTACAAAACTCAGCCACACCATGGAGATTGAAGTACACATGTAATTCTAAATCTACCCTCTTTGGTCACACAATCTCCAAAATTTCCGGATGCTAGAAGCCATTTTGGGCGTCGCTGGTTCCCCAGGGGAGGCAGATCTCGCCGGGTATCAGCAACAAAAGCGCCATTTACTGGCGGAGTTTTGGATGTTTCTCACGCGTGGGACTGTTGTGAAGGACAACAGTCGCCGCAGTGTACTGTTTGCACTGAGCGCCGCCATCGCGCCTAGCGGTAAGTTTATGTACTACAACCGCTAATAGTTGACCCTCCTGCCTTGCCTCGTGTATAGCCTCTCTGTGTTTGTCCACCACTTTGAGTAAGAACCGTTATCGGCGGCTGGTTTATATTTACTCCCCCACCCAGTAGCTCCTTCCTGTCCATCCCTGATTTTAAGATCTCAACTTATTCATTATTACATATCAGTAATCTAAAACTCTGTGTGTATTTAGGAATAGCGAGGTTCCCAAAATCTGAAATAAACGCTGGTTATAAGCTTGGCAGGGGGATAGCCACGTAGGCATTCACCTCTCCCATATTTTTCCTTAAGGGTGGGATTAAAGAGGGGGGGGGGTGTGCCTGAACTTTTAAGTCATCTAGGGTCACTGAAAATATGAACTTATGCATTTTCATAAAGGTAGAGCTATATTTAATAAAACAGCGGAAATAAATAAGAAAACAAGCAATGAGTGGTAACTATGAACTTAAGATACACATGGACTTCATATTTCACGGTTAACACAACAACTAGCTGCCGACTTTTAGATGATTTTTCGTACTCATGACGACCACTGCGCACGTTTCTTAACGTGTCTTAACTTTAAACGTGCCTGGCATTTGTAGTACAAGGAGACAAAACCACATGAGCCATTGGAACATTGCCGATTTTCTACACTAACCGCAACGTTGATATGCAGTCGGAAATCATGGTTATGATATTCACTTTACTTGATTTATCTATTTAATCGTGGATAGATCAATTCAGATATTTTACCTGTACTAACAGAACGCAGTTTTCCTTTTAAGACTTAATTTAAGACATTGTGGATGAGCAGCGTTCTTAAGCCTCAAAGCATCAACGCACCAATATTCACAGATATGGTTCCGACCAATTTGCTATCGATGTTCCAATCGAAGAATTCTTCGGATCAGTGAGAGTTGATGATATTTTTCCTAAAGTAAACACTTTTCGACCGGAATTCCTTGACCTACTGACAGCTATTGTTCATTATTCTCGTATGGGATATGACTGATGCCCAACTGTGCCTGCAGCCCAGTCTGACCAATCCAGTAGTGGCACCCTTTGCTCACAATCAGGTTACTTGAGGATATCGTACGCTAACAATTTCTTGCTGCTGGTTCATTGCGACTATCTGATCTGTGAGAATCGGGAATCGGTGTTGTTATCTTAGAGGGCACAGAGTGATTGATAGTTCCGCCAATGACCGCCAGGATATTGTAAGATAGTGCTACTGTAGGCGGGAGACAATCGCTGTTATCAGTTGTCATAATCTATTGATATCCAAACGGATCCTTGGCTAGGCATAGCGTGGGCTCTCTTACACACGTTTACCTTCACACCCCAAGCGTTGTTTACATGTATGCCATCTCTTCTATTGTTTTCCTACACCTCCCACAGTATCCACAATTCCAGAACCCTTAGCGACCACCCCACCACCTGGTGGACACACTGGTGCCATCTGGTGGCGGGCACCTAAACGTCAGGTGAGTACGCATGCTCAGAGAGAGAACATCCGGTGGGGCAGGCACTATTTTCCTGTGGCTGTTTTTCCTACGCGTTACGCGGAGTGACACCAAGATGAGAGCGGTGTAATATAAGCCTAAATAATCATGTTTGTTTTTGTATGATGCCTAGGGACAGGTCGTTGTGCTGATTGTATGTTCACCCAACTGAGCTCTACTCCTAATCCATCCTCATCATAGACACTCCTGTGTGTAAAGATTATTTGGGTACACCTCACCCTATTAATGATAGAGCAGGTCTTGACCAATCAGAAGCCAGGAAATATTTACTGCGGGATCATGTGTAGAATGACCATAACTCTCTCTTTCTTGTCAAACAAGGTTGTTTGAATCCACATACTAAAGTTTCATATGCAATAGTATGAGAAGACAATTCGTCTCGGATCCAAAATAAATATAACAAAACAAAAGAGAATTTAAGCTTGTTTTCGTTGTCTTCTTGCAGAGCAATCTCTTATCTAATTCAAAAGCTATAACACACAATCACCTAATTTCTAATCCAGCAGAATATCATCAGCAATGTCTGTTAACATCTACACAACCAACAAGGAGCCATAATCATAACGCAAACCTCCGGATGATGTTGAAACTGTTGCATCAGATAAGAGGGTCAAACAAGCGGGCATATAATACCACAAAGATAATCAGTGCAGTGTTCCTACTCCTAATCCAACACGGGAAATTCCACAAAGGAGATAAGTCCGCAACATTAAGCCATTAATCCGGTACAGAAACGAAAGCGATAGTGAGACAGAGGCAGAGGGAGCGGGCATTTTAATGAGCGATACTCTATCAAGCGGCCCTCTTTACAGAGATGCTGGTGGTGTAGATAGATGGAGGCGGAAGAGTTTGTCTGGGGTATGATCCATCACCCGCTATCTAACAAGCTGGCTAGTTAGTGGCTGCCTCACTTGGAGCAATGAAAACCACCGTCAATCAGAACTATCGCTTACTTAAGGCCGAAACGCACTAAGCGAGTAGAAGTAACGATTTCTGGTGTAGTGTGGTGTAATGTGGTGTAGTATGGTGTAATGTGGAGTTGTAGTGTAGTATAATGTAGTGTGGTGTGGCATGCTGTTATGTGGTGTAATGTGTAGCATGGTGTAGTGTGGTGTAAGTTGGTACATTGTGGTGTAGTATGGTGTAGTGTGGTGTAATGTGGTACATTGTGGTATAATGTGGTGTAGTATGGTGTAATGAGATGTAATGTAGCATGGTATCGAGGTATGTAGCTTCACACCCCTCATTACTGACCGAACAGTATCCTTTACGTCCTGCCATCTGGCGAGCCTGCTCAGAAGCAGCCGTCTAACCGGAAGTTCTAAGACACTCTCCGGCGGCGGACGGACATCTGGGCATGCGCACTGGTCGGCACGTTTACTTAGGACGTGGTTGTTGTCACAATATGCTGAGTCCTTCAAACTGACAAGTGAGCTGCCTGTCCGTGCCTCCCACACCCCTCACAGCCAGCCTGATGGTGTTCCCAACCTCTCAGGCTCACACAAGCAGCCACCTCTCCTGCTCCCCACCTCTCAGGCCCACTTTACACCTACCGACGGAAGATGCACCGATAAAATATCGGGAAGGGTAAAGTCGGTTGTTGGTGCAATCCTAGAATGTATAATCGGTAGTGATAATCGGCGATACACTGCAAGTCGCTGAGGTTTGTTTGTTTCTTTGGGTAGTTTAACGTCCAATTTGTTCAATTAGTCGCTGAGGTATTTGCACTAGACAATTGTTTCCAATAACCGATCTGATGTTGGTATATCAAAATAATTAATGCAGATCAATACCGAATAAGCAGTCAATTGAAAATGGCTTTATAAGTCAGAGTTGAGTTCCGATTTTTACCACCGATTATAGAATGGGACACTGCCAACCACTTATTACACAATCCCAATAGAATATCAGTGAGTGTAAACAAGAAAATCAAAAGCCGCTAAAGGATATTCCGACCCCGAATTTTGTAATCTGGCACCACCGACTGACTTTTGCAGCCACCGACGAAATCACACCAGGCTGAACTAATTGGTATTTGAATTCAGATTATCGGTACCAACTATTTTCTCAGGGAGAACCACCGACCGACACTACCTTTCCGGATATTCTATCGGTGCATTTTTTGTTCGCAGGTGTAAACTGGGCCATAGTCTGACACTAGCAGCGATCTCTTCCTGCAGGGACTTTCACTCTCCCCGAAAACAGACAGCAGTATAAACATCTCAGACACCACCAAACACAGCTCAAAGATCAGCTTCAGAAATGATGTAGGATGTTGACAGTAAACAACGCCCGGGTTTCAAACTACAGCGCGCCCTCCATGTATTCCCCTAAACATTTAAAGTGTGCTGGTATGAGGGACACATATACCGCATTTGTTTAACCTATTCGCGCTGGATGATGCTTTCAAGACCATACTTTTCCAAGATTTCCTAAAACATTATTTTAAGGTAATGACATAGGGAACTTTGGATCAATAAACACGAGACTCTCACAGAATGTATGTATATTGCCAAACATGTATTTGAATTTTTTAGATGAAATAAAAGATTATATATGCATTTAAAAGGAGCAGTAGGAAGGGAATAAGATCTATGCTAAAGATGCGTTCTTTTCATTTTATTTGTTGATTCGGAACCAGGAGCATGCAATTATTATCAGCAAATTCTTGCTCTGACACTGTTTGGCGGGAGGGGCTTATTTTCGTGTCCGGGAGTTTAGATTAGATTTCTGGTATATTTTCCCTTTACTATACACCTTGCATTTTTTTTTATTAATTTAAGTTTATAATCCTGTAATTGTCATTCGAAGTAAAATTTGGGCACACCTACCTGGGCTGTATGATAGTGTATGTCCCAGATATAGGGAGTAGAGGAAAGTAACTTAAAGAACGACGTGCACAGGAGTATGATATAGTGTCCCTGTACCGGGAACAGCTTGGTAACGTTCTGACTGCCTCGTCAGGTGCTCAGTATGTTGGGGTGTCTGTGGACAGGGGGATTAAAACCTATGAAAGGCCTAGGATTGCATGTTGGATCCGGTGAGCATCAACATTGCTTATATGTGTGAAGTCCTCTGCTGGGTTCTACCTTATACACATATACACTTAAACCTGGCTAAACGTCCCACTGTCCTATTTATCTGTCAGCGCTAGATGTGACACCTAAATATCACCAGCTTATCCCGCTCTGGTTTATTAATCATATTTAGGTTCGGGCCCGTTGGTGTCTTGTAACAGCGCATATTGCGGCGGCCCCGCGCTAGCGCCCTTTGGGCTCCTAAAAATGGCGACCCGTTGACCTGAAGGTTATGATACCCGATTTAGGAGCCCTCCTGGGCGTGCGTGCGCCGACGGAAGGACGTCATAGAGCAAATGCTGAGGACATCATCGACAGAGGTCGCCACAGGTGACTTGAGACCACGCGGGCAGGTTCGTCTCTATCAGACCCTGTTTACACCGACCGATTTCTATCACCGATTATAGAAACTGGCAATGTCGACGATTGTTACACGTTCCCGATAGAATATCGGTTGGTGTAAACAGCAAAAGTTCCACTGAGCTCCCTACACTCTGACAAGCGCTCCGACGCGCTTCCAACACCCCAAGTCACAGAATTGCTCAACATTCTGACATTGCTACCGTCGCTATCTGACACACTAAGACACAGAAATTTTTCAAACTTCTCATATGGCCATGGCATGGGAACTATGAGTCTCACTCGAACACAGTACGACATTAAATTTTGAACCTTCCAATACGACTACGATGCGGTAATTTTGTGTCGGAGCCTGTCGTAGCCGTGTCGGAATGTGTCGCAAACAGTGGGTGAGGGCCCTAACGCTGTAATAACCACTTCAGTGTCCAATCAGCCCTTAGGATGATTCAACCACTCCCCACACGTGTTCCTTATTTCCTCCCTCTTTGTAGGACACTTTTATTGAGCATTTCCCATTTTTTTGTGATATATTTTGTTCTTATTCTGGTGGGGATCCAAGTGGATTGGGCCATACGATCTCAATGGGGACTGCCTGGGTGGTATATGGGTGGCGTTTTTGCCCATTGTGATTGTTGACGGAGCGGGCATGTGTATATGAAGGGGAAGGTTCAGGAGGGGTATTTCACTAAGTGCCCTGTAAGAAGCAACAGGGGGCTGTTTCCTAAACCTAGTCTAGATAGATTATTGAAGACATTATCAAAGAAGGCTCTGATTAGAATTTTTCTTCGCTCAAGTCAAATATGCTTATTGTATATTAAAGCAAATCACATTACAATTTTAAAATATATGCGTATGTATCATACAATATTTATACAATATCTAGATTATATTCAAGCTCTTCGATTATATCTTCAGCGATAAAATGTTTAATTGGGAATGACGGGGCTATTAAGCCTCTGAACTAAACGTTCACATTTCTTTCTAAGATGATGTCCAAATTTCACATTCCCAGGACCAGAATGACATCCAGTAGTGGTCTACAAAAACCTGCTCGCAGGTGGAGAATATCCCAAAGACTGGATTTTAAGAAGGGGGAGATGGTAAGGCGACTAAAGTAGCTGAAATTTCACCTAAATACTTGACAAACACGACTGGATCTATGGAAGGCTGTCGTTAGGACGCACACCACTGAGTACATCTCGGAATTGTGTGAACAAGCCAACAGTGACTCTCCCTCTCCTCCCCTCCCTCTCTCACCACTCCTCCCCAGCTCACCTATCAATATCCCAGGCCTATTTTTCTCCCTTTAAAAAAGTTTTTTTTTATTTCCGGAAATATTACTAGTACTAGTGGTCTTACACTCGGGATGATAAAGGATAGTATACTTTAAAACTGTATGCGGAAAATGAGTTTTATGAATAAAATGTTATTGTGTTAATTGTTTTCAAAGTAGCTATGATCTTCATGAGTACACTCAGCATAATTTAGAATCCATACAGGATTCTTTAGAATTATATAAGTATATGTGAAAGATTTCGAATAAAAACTATGACTGTGTCAATTCCTTTTTCAAGGCTGAGTTGAAAAGTAGCCTCTTCGCCCCATGTTAAGGAGCTCCCCGGTGAGAGACCGGGCGAGGTCCCACGCGGCGCCCGGGGGAGGAGGCGGCAGGTGCCGTCAAACGGTTGACGGGAGGCCCTGTACTCCCTCCTGGGGCAGAAGGTGGACCACCGGGCGAGGTGCCGGGCCCGATGCTCACTTGGCCGCCGCTGTAGACGGGCTACATCTACGACTTCTTGTGATGGGACTCTTTAACGGGACGAGGAGCAGTCCTCAGCAGTCTCTACAGTGAACACTGTTTTTAGAGTGAAGTGAGAAAATGTATACTCCTCGGCCAACCAGACTTGAAAAATCAGTGAGTGTGGTCTTGCGCTCATCTGACGCTCATCTGACTCTCGTCTGACCCTATTCTGACTCTCGTCTGACTCTCGTTTGAGTTTCATCTGAATCCTGCCTGATTCTCGTTTGAGAATCGTCTGAGGCTCATCTGAGTCTTTCCTGACTCTTGTTTGAGTCTTATCTGGCTCTTGTTCGAGTCTTCTCTGATTCTTGTCTGAGCCTCTTCTCACTCTCGTCTCACTCTCGTCTGAGTCTCGCCTTACTCTTGTCTCTGCCTCAGAGTAGAACATTCTGAATTCAATGTCAAGAGCGTTCTCAGCGAGGTAAGCCTCTTAGTGGGTGCTAAACCCACTCGTCCTGCTGAATATGACAGTGAGGACCATGCACTGAGGAGTTAGACCTCGTTAAACCTGGCTCGGAGGCTGCACTACAATATATGAGTTAAGATGAGCCTGCAAAGTCCCAAAGGAAAGGCACCTTTTATCGTTGAAATTTAACTTCTTCTCCATGATAACTAAAATATTCAGAAAACAAGTACTTTCTTGTAACCCTGAAAGCAATACGTCACCTATGTACTGCACACTGTGCAATACGTCACCTCTGAACTGCATACTGTGCAATATGTCACCGCAGTACTGCACACTATGCAATACGTCATGTATGTACTGCAAAATATGCAATATGCACCCCATCTCTTCATCGTCTCGTGGGAGGAGGGCAAGTTGGTATCATTCTTTTTCTGATAGAAGTCACTGGGGTGGCGAGGAGAGGTTGACGGCGAGAAACAGTTGGGAGTACACGCCTTACAAATTGCCCGTTGTGGTATGCCAACAACGCCAAGCTCACCACATGACCTCAATCAATCCCCAGCACAGTCTGCCAGCAAACGAAACGCACACCCGCCTACTTAACAGATAGGGACGCGTGCCGCTTGCACTCTTCGTGATTCTACTTTTATCGACAGCATTGCCTCGTGAGGCAGATGCTCTCCTCACCTTTTTTTGTGGAGTTCTCTAGACAGGTGCTGCTGAGTATACGAGGCAAGGATGATGCTTGATAGAACTGCTGATAAACAAAACGTAGCCAGCGCGGGTTCCATCATTAACATAGTTCACTTGTTGAGTTATTGCAGAACCAATAACAACAGGTGCACTCAGTACTTCCTAAAACTATTCCCAGGATGTTCTCGAGAATATTCGACACATTGAGCTATAGAACTTAAACAATAGGATTACCATTGATTATATTAGTGTTTATCACCCTATTTATTAGTGTTTATCACTCTATATCTTTACATTAGTTTTTCCCTTTATAATTTCATGTTAGTGTTAATCACTACTTAAACTCGGATACTCCGTAATCTATGCCTCGTGAGGCTTACTACGCATCCAAACTCGTGGCGTAGTGGTTAAAAATACGATTTTCAACACAGTTCTGCTAAAGTACCCTATACTTCCGTAGGCATAAGTTATTCAACATACCCCAGCTTTAGTTTATGGTCTTAAAATATTAGCGAATATGTTCGGATCGTAACACGATATTTCTTAGATTTCCATCTAGAAAATATATTACCAGCTGTTGAGTTGATACCAAAATATATGTGTCGTTTTTATTGGTATGTATCTGACAGTCACTACTTCAAGCAAGCAGGTGGGAAGCCTATATAGCCAGTCCACTATCTCCTGATCTACACTAGACTTCTGTAATACCTCCACTATGATCCTCTTTATAGGTTCGGGTAATCTTTTCGAGGTACACGGAATAAGCCTAGTTACTAACCACTCTGGGCATCTTTATCTTGGTTGATCTTAAGGGAACAAATGTACCTTGTTGGCCTATGATATAAAAGGTGGGCCATTTGGTGTAAGACCTCGAGGAGTAACAACTCCCATAAATAACCCGTCTGGATCTGTAGGGGACTATTATGTGATCGTCAGTTGGTGAGGAGTGGGATGGATCCCAACAAACCAATGAATTATATTCCTGCTGTTTTTTGTGTGACGTTTTCTTGCCTTTCTTGACGGCTTCACGTCAATGTTTTACCAAGAAGCACCAATCGGCCCCCTAGCGGGAAAAATGTGCACCACGACGCCCACACTGCGGGGTATGACACCTGGTGGCAGCTTCTGACACTAGGTCGTTCATCACGCTAAAGTGGCAAAAGTAGAGTGTCGCTAACATCTGACAGTTGTAACGGGTCACTGAGTTAAAGGAAACACTGCACTACACTGGCCACCGGAGCAAATGCTTGTCACAGCACGCTAGCTCAGATGTAGTGAAATCCGCGGCCACCTTGACCCACACGCTGTAAGTGTCTCTTACTCTCCAGGCAGATCGTTTGTGCCCCTTGGATCCACGTCTGGAGAGTAAGCCATTCCATACTCATGAAGCCACTTTTTCATGTTCTTATTTCCTTTCGTTAATATTTTCGCGGACATAAGTCCGTATTTTTTTTTAGGTGTATTCATTCTTTGGAAAGTACAAACAACTCTCTTTCATAGCATGTCTTTCAAGCTTACAATCTAGTCAAGGGTATATAACATAGTAACACCTTTGATATCTGAATATTAGAGTTACATAGAATGTATTTATTAACCTCCTCCTTAACTGTCTAATTTTCAAAGTATAAGTTGCCACCCTCATTACAATTATCCTGAACTTTTCCATGTTTTTATTTCCTTTTTTTGTATGTTCACTGTCTTGTATACATCTAAGTCCGAGGTGTTTTGAATAAAATGATCATAAAGCCAGACTTAGCCATGAATTTATTGAATTATGAATATTTCTTCGTAGGTTTGAGATTGATGTCCATGACCTCGTCACAGATTGAACCACACCAACCTTTGAACATAGTGGAGACAGACGTAGCAGCCATCTAACATCGGACAGTTGTAACGGGTCACTGAGCTGCAAGCTAGGGGGCGCTGCGGTGGTGGTCAGTGAACACTCGGCGTTCTGATAGCGTCTCTGGGTTAGTTTACACGTGAGATACCGAACGACGGCCTCCAGGAAACGATATTCCCAAAGGGCCGCGGTGAAAATGGGGCTAACGGGAGTGGAGAGTGGAAGGTGGGTGAAGGGTGTGTGAAGCAGAGACCGCCGCACAAGACGAAGCCCAGAGGGAGTATGTGTAGCAACGACCTCCCCAATAAAGCATGGCGGGGGCATAAGAGGACAAGCCTAAGTAAACACGAGTATAATTACCACAAGAGGGTAAACAAAATAATTGCCACCCTGATTTATCACCCAAACAATAGTAAAACCTTGTTGGTTTGCCCGTTTAACCACTGTGGCTTTCTACTTTGACATTCACAGGGCTGGTCTTTTGTTGGAAGCCAGGGAAAACATCCACATATGCCTTTAGAATCGCACCAACACCATCTTAGCTTTGTTCGCATTGAACCCTCGCCGGGAACTAGCCGATATCGTCTCAATCTCCCCCCTGAGGTTTAGTGGGAGGCCTGGGGAGGACAGGGAGCAGCCATTGTTGCCAAGTTCAGATCTAGACACAAAGGAGAGCGGGGGTGGGGGAACATTCCTGGGTTTGTTCTTTTATCTCGGGGGTCCGACGGGCTCCGTGGTAAAAGTGTGCCCGCTGGAGCATATCGACGGAGGTGGGGGGTTGACAGACAGCGGCCAAGTTGCGGATCACTGACTTTTAAGCCTCATCTTAGGGCTTACAGTTGTACCTGTAGGTTGAACTCGCCCCGAATTGAAGTCGCCCCGGCATTTGATACTCTTCCCATTTTGGAGATGTCACACAGTAATATATTCGAATATACATGTATGTTCATTTGAACAGCAGGCATTTTCCATACCATCCTCTAAGTACGATGTAGCAGTTGATCAGACAAATACACTGCACGTGGTATCATACGGAAAATATCAATTAAACAAACAAATATTTATATAATCAATAATTGATAACATTGTAGAAAGAAATCAAAATGGGGCGAGTTCGTTTCGGAGCGATACAATTTCGGGGCGACTTCGTTATGGGCAGAGTTCTCAAATATTATACCCTCAGGTCTCCACCTAAGCAACGCTTGCTTTTCATGTGCGTATTTTACATCTGATTTCTACATATCAGATCTTACATGAAAACCTCACTTAGCTGTAAATATATACATGTACATATCAGTCATTGATAGTGTAGAGCAGTATCAAGATCATACACATTGTATGTTTACTTGTGAGCTATACACAAAGAAATAGCTCGCCAAAACAAAAATTCCTCTGTGTTTCCACTTATTTATCATAAAATTATATAATCTGAATGTGGGTCTCTTATTTAATTATAGAAATCATTAAAAATTCTGAGTCAAAGTTATTTCTGATCCTGTCCATATTTTTACAGAAGTTGTGCGGCAATCAGTAGTTTAGTTTCCACAAAGGAAGAAAAAAATCACCATAGAATGCTTCGTGCATACAAGTGTGCCTCTCTATATTCCCTGTCCTTTTGATACAAAGTGTCTATAGAAAACGTCTGGGCTTGCGTTATCGCTACTGCAGTGAGGTACAGACCCGGCCCTATATCCTCCCGGGAGGGTACATAAAACCTTATTAACAACAACACTAAGCATACAAAGATTGGCGACCATTTCGTCTTGCCTTCGATAGCTTGGATTTGAAATGCTTAATAACAAATACACTATTAACCTGTTTCTGATACAACCGTGTGTATCCTCCTCACAGTTAAGTCTAGCCGTTATCCTTGTTCATACTCGGATATGACTAAGCACCAGCTACTCAGAGAATACACCACTAGTATCAGAAGCGGGTTAATATTGTGAACAACTTCACCGGAGTGGCTTCAATGTGTGCGATCCCCCTATAAAACTTATGAATTGGCTTTCAGTTAACCCCAGCCCCCTCCCACACTCCACCCCGCCCCCTACATCCTCTGTTCTGGTCTGATTTCTCGCGCTTCAGCGTCCACTCTCCCTTGAAAGCAAAGATAAGCCTCGAATGGTGTCACATGCTGCACCATTTATTATCCAAATAACCCTCCTCTGTGTCCTATCCTTATCATTCCCATTTTCCCGAGGTCAGCTGCGATGAAACTCGCAATTATTTTTCTTTACTCAAGGGGCCTCTTGCCGTCACTGCAGTTTGCCTGGGGGCGATGCGGGCCCCCAGGGGACCCCCGAGCCTCGTTTTAAATCAATTCGCTAAATGGCAATAAAGTTGAGGTGCAGAATGAGAGCTCCATCTCCGTCTGACAATCTTTGTGCGACGATCACGACGCGTGACTCCGCCGTTGATGAAAATCCACATGAAGTCCCTGAATATCGCCCGCTCTCCAAACATACTTAAAGCCCGTTTCCACTGGGCGAGTATTCGGCATCAATCTACAGTCAGAAACCACCAATAGGTTGTTGTTTTCTTTTTTGCAAAGCAACGCCCGTTCAGTGAATGAAAACGAGACTTGCAGAGAATGTCCATCGATTAATTTGGCAGAGATTACTCAACAAGGCCACCACCGACGGGTATTCTCATAGACTGACAGAATCGAAAAGTTCTCATTTCGTTAGAGATCCGCGGTAATTTGTTGTTAAGAATAAATCGGCATGGACCCAGAAATTGCAAAAAGAAACAAGGCATACACTGCACGTTCACCCATAAATTAATACCGACATATAGTCATTGCCCCCACCGACAGACTTTTGGGATAGCACAAAAAGTCAGTGCCATTTTCGTCGGCCAATCGAAAATGGCTCTTAGATGAATAAATATCTATAGACAGCGAATAAAGCAACCATAAGGGGGGCTTCCTGAACACTGAACAGTGTGCTGATAGTTGGTGATGATATATCAAATTCAAGTGTAGAATGGGGAGGAATATCGACCGCCATTTTAATTACTAGCGCCGGTGTTTTTATGCCGGTGGCCTGTTGGATTTGTATGACGCGATCCTTCAAACTCAAGGCAGCGTTGTAGGGGGCATGAATGGAAATAAACAGATTAAAGAGAAACCAATAAAACTTCAGCGGCGACTGTTATTGTGAGTGTTCAAGCCGAGTGAGCAGCGGTTGTTCATTCTAACCGGATTTTCGATGGTGAGACCTGAAAAGGCGGCAAATGACTATTGTGGCCCTTTGTAGCAGACGACAATTGACTGAAAAACATTTTGCCGCCAAGTAAGACATGGTCACAATCGACGAAGCCTGCGATGGAAGGATCTTAGTAGACCACAACTAGGCTATGTCGTAAAGGATCGTTAGAAAAACATTCGAGAACCGTTCTCACGGATTGAATAAAACGAGGGCTGTAAATAGACTGTAACAATTTGATGTGCAACTTAGGGAGCCATTCATAAGGGAGGTTACGCAAGGCAATATCTCACTAGGCAGCGCTTTGGCATTTTGTTAGGGGTTTCAGTTATATACGGGGTTATAAATCCAGTCGTGGATCACGTGATTTATTGCTGTTTGCATCCCAGAGATTCCTCTTTAGGAGGTAAGCACAAAAAAAAGAAGTAAAAACATGTTCTCACAAAATTGAAAATCTGCGGTAGATTTATGGCAGTTTAAGGGCCCTTGCTGTGGGGCCTAGGAATGCAAATAAATCTACATCAAAAGCTTTGTTGATTTCTCCCCTTTCGTGAAGATGTCTTTCGGTAGCAAATCAAACATCGGAATTGGGAAATGCTTCGGCAGTGGAGCGTGTCTGTAATAGCAGCCACCCACACACAAACTGACACTGGTGGAGAACCTTTACGTTAACATTACCACTTCAGCCATAGATACCTTAAAGCCATATCTTACATTCCACAGATCTTCACAGACCTGGTTTTATTCGTCCACTAAAGGCCATCAGTTATTACTGGCATGTAGGATATGACTGATTCTGGCCATGCATGGTCTGCAAAGGTACCCGGTGTTTACCGGCAGATTGTTGGATGAGGTCTACATGTATGTACATATGAAACAGACTGATTGCTAGTCCAGCCATCATCCGCCAGGTAATTATAAGATAGCGCCACTGTAGTCGGGGGACAACTGCTGTTATATTCCATTTATAATCGTGAGATAAGGCTAAAACCTGTCTATGGTAAGCCGGGGGGGTTGAGTTGCATTCACAGTTTATATAAATATCCCCATCTCCCACCATCTCGCAGGAGACCGGGCCACTGTCCGTATCCCTTACCCGCATCTGTCCGCTCGGGGTCCCAAACCCTGCCGCCCGTGTCGGCTTTCCGCCCGACAACAATGCAGAGGGACGTGAGCGATAATTAAGGGTGTTACCCCGTCACTCAGGCCTGGCACTCGGCCGTGGACGTCATTAGATAAAGGGGTGATAAGTGTGGGGTGATTGACAGGTGAGAACCACCTGTAGCCTGGCCTCCTCCACACAGGTGTGTTTGTGTGTTCGTGTGTGAACCACAGTTCACTGGTACCCTGCCTTACAGTAATGTACAGTTTACTGTCTGAATGGTACCAGCAGCCGGATAGTTGAATAAAATCACTACCTCTTGCATTGAGTGTATATCATTATTTTATTTGTTCTGTAAGTGGTGTGCTTTTAGACTCAATAAATCAATATTTAGAATACTGCCTGTTTGCAATTACTGAATAAATATTTGCCTTGGAATTTTCGAAAACAACGTCTATTATCCTTCTGATACAAGAAGTACATAGGGCGTACATTAGTCATGCAGTGAGACACCTGAACTCGTCTAGTCTCCACACATATCCTTTGTCGCTCCTTCAAGCCAAGCTACACGAAAGATCTGCTGGCGAGTGTATGCACGGGGACAAATGGCGACCCTCATATTGAAATAGCAATACCCGCTTTACTTGACGGACACGCCCTAAGGATGGGATAGTTAGTAGAAACAGCCCTTGGTAAGGGCTGACTTGGATTTTTGCAACATGGCTGATGTACAGAGTCATCTTCGCGAGGTGTTTGCAGAGCGAAGACAGTAGCAGTTCGGGCGTTAGCGAGTGTATTACAACCGTGAGTGTTTTACAGAGCGGCCAGACCACAAAACTATCGTTTGTCGTATTTATCATCCATCTCCTAGAATAGATTAAACCCAATGATTGCCATAATAAAGGGTAAGTAAACAGTCCTGTTTAATGCTTTATAGCACAAAGAGACTATTTTCCTGCAACCAATGGCTCTGAGGCCGTGACCAATGGATTTGAATCCGTAAACAATGGTCATTTGAGATCTGCCAGTTTTCGACAATGGGTAGTGGTATTTTTTAGTACCCATACACTTTCAATTTTTGCAATCAATGGATAATATAAACTATATATACAAATTCAACACATACCTTCCTACCCGCCTCGTTATTATGCAGGTTCATGAGCGCCCGGCTGGACTGCCTCCCGCGTGCCCTCTCACGGGCATCGACGAAAGTACGCGAGAAGGCGTTGCCGTAGGCGACGTTGTCGGAGCAGCCGGCCCAGTGGAAGCCCTCCGGGGAGGTGCCCTGCACGGTGCGGTCACACCCACACCCCGTCACCGTCCCCGTGGAGCAGGCGCGCGTGACGGCGTACGCCACACCCGCCGCCGAGATGGCGTGCACGAAGGCAGCTTCACGGGTCCCTGTAAGCGAGAAGGCAAAGAATGTTACTTTATGATCCACCTGATGAACACACATAGGGAGTTTGTAGTGACATTCCCGGCGCATATGGATGTGTTGTTACTCCAGGTTGCGATAAAGGGCGCATATATATCGAAATTAGTACGTTTAACAGGAATGTATAAAATACACGTCAATAGATACAAGCCATCCATAATATAGGTACGCAGCATTTCTGAAGATAGTTAAACCCGAGAACCGACTATTGGCTCAACAGCCAATCAAAGCTCAAAACTTACAAGCTCAACCTGTAGCAAGATGCCACCTGCTGTCTGTATGTAAGCTTAAGGATCTGCCATTAAAACCAGTTCATTTGTTGACTCATAGTAATACCTTGTACATCTGTGTTTAAGTTCTTACTCCCTTTCTCTTAAGGTCTACACCTAGCTAGTCTTATCCTCTAGACTTTACAATCAGTCAACTTTAGTAACAATTAAAAGTGAATCAGTGAATAATGCGAGCGTTATTTGAAAAAAAAAACAATGATAGAGAGTAAAAAGCTACCCCTATACAGTATGGAAAAGGTTTTTTAGTGAGATGCAGAACTTATCATCTAAACTTTCTCAATTATTCAGCTGAAAGATTCGGAGACAGGGACTGACAAGTCAATGTCACATTACCGTAGTCACAAGACAAACACCTATCCTCCCCACACACACACAAACCCTCCACTCCCTCCCACACACACACGTCAAACTTGTTGATACTCCGTTAGTTCTATTTCAGCCCATTGGGGCCCCGGCGACTAATTCCGATCCTCGCTCAAAGGGGGCGTCGGCGAGAACTGACAAACGAGATCTCACGAGACATAATACCCCTGCAAAGCGATCATCAAAATTCAATCAAGTCTCGTCCTCCTTTCACGCAAGTTAGCGCCCCCGTCGCCGTCGCCATGGCAACAGTGCAGACAACCGGAAGTATGTCAGCGGCCATTTTGACAGGTGGCGTAAGGGAGGTGTGGAGAACTCGATCTGGTTTGGGGATGAGGCATAGTATTTTGCCCAAACGGGACAGCACTTGATGGATACACTGTCACTGCATTTATAAAGGCTCGACCCCCCCCCCCCCTCACACAAACACACACTCACAGACACCAACACCCAAACCTTCCTTTACTCGTCTCCATTTTTTTCTCCACAAAGAATTCATTTGCAGAATAAAGCCGGGGGTCCACTGAGCTTAAGAAAACGTCTACGATAGACCTTACGATGCTCTTCCCGATGAAAAATAAAAATCGCATATCAGAAGGAAATCGGGGCTTTTAATCACGTGTCTACGATTGCCCTATAATGTAGACCAGTAGTCCACGTTCTGTTTCCGATGAAAAGCTCAATCGTACGATGTTTACGACAAACAAACATGTAATTTTCTTGCAGACTATCGGTAAAATCGGTGGCATATTGTCGCATGTCTACGATGTCGAGTTTCAGTGGATTCGGCTTTACTCATTCTTCAGCGACGTTTTCCTACGACACGGACCTTCCTGATACATTCTGCATCCTAAGATCTACATTTTATCGTCGTAGGTGGACGCCCGACCTAACGGTCCCAATGCCTTCTTTATAATAATGATTCTCTATTATTTTTCACACCCCAATCATTTCAGTATATTTGATAATCCATTTATCTCCCACCAAATAATGCTTAGAATCTTGATTAATAGAAGCATGTAGATTCATCTATTTAATTTTTATTTCTTTTACTTTTCATTTTGTTCCAGTTTTCAATCAGTCCAACTGAATAGCGACTGTCCAGTGAAAATGTATTTACTGAGCTACAAACGTGAGTACACTGCCAAACTTAGGGCTGCTCAGAATCCCACCACTTGAAACTACACAATAAACTGATTTACTGCATTTTCCCGCCGCCAATGTGGAGTGCCTGTCAACATATAACTCGCAGTAACAGTCATCACTTGTGGAAAGTGTCTTTGGAAGCACTTCCAATTACGCTCTGCTGTCAGGATGGATGGATAAGGTTTTCTACTTCTTGGTTGTGCAGGGTAAAGACGCCGAATATAGGGTGTTGACTACAGGGACGGTAAGAGATAAAAATAAACGTAGGAATAGAAAATGAACGGTTAAAATTGCTGGATATTACCATTATGGAGAGGTATATATCAGAAAATATACAGGAGAACTGGCGATATTGTTCTAAGGTTGTAGACCCACTCACAATGTCAACATAAAGAATTGAATGAGAATTGACCACTCAAACGACATGTGTATATACCACTGGGACGGGCGATATACACATTTACTAGCTACACATACCAATGATATAAATCCCAGGATTTCCTATTTATCGCATCGGATTTCCGGCTTATTAGATCATTCAAAGGTTCTTCAATTCTAACCGTTATGCATTTGAGTGGGTTCCAATATGATTTGTAGGATCTAGCTCCTCGGGCTGAGATAGAATAGATAAGATATTCGGCTTTTATCACTAAATTTCAGGTATATTGTACATGTATGGAGTCAGCCCCGGAGCGGTTAGCGGTGTAGGAGTTGAAAGCTGAGGTCCTGGATGTGGTCGACCATGTTTACACCACAGACCCTCCCCACCATGCCTCTTCTCCAGGACACAGACCTCTCCTTCACACACCTATCAGCCTCCTTTAATACACCACTGTCAGTGACTGACATACAACTACCGGAGGCCATTAGAGTCTCCAAACACATCCCCCGGCGGCCTACAATACCACGTGTAAGTGGAGATGTACGTTTGGAGAGTGAGACAACCCTGGTTTACTCGCCTCGGGAGCCAGGCCTGAATCCCTGCCATCATGAGGTGTAGGAGATCAGTGGTGGGTCATTTGTACTCAATGCACTCTGAGGAATGCAATATAAAGTGACATCTCGGTCGTGTTCCACCACACCGCATCCTCGACACAGAACCAAGTTTATTCATGTTTCCATCTTGGCGTATCTACCCATTTTTGCCGCGTTTCATGATATTTCTGACAGATACTCAGATATTATCTGCCCGCGTGACAGCTAAATGGTCAGTGTAAACAGGGAAAATCCTAACTGGATTTAAATTACTTGGTGACTTTTTTTTAATTCATTTTATTTACCGACAATATATACACGTTCACTAGTACCCTGGCGATCTTCCACGTGGGTGTCACACGGAACAGTATGTACAGGTAGCTGGATGACTCACTTATACGATATATACAATTCCAGTACATCACATTCATTCAGTCATTCATACAAAACAATACATACCCCATACATTGGTCTTACGACCTACCAGCTTGATCATATTTTTTTTACTATATCATCCACTCTCGTTCTTTTCTCTTCCATTTCTCAAATATGGTCAGTATTTCTTTAATAGATTCTTTAAAATTATTTAATTATGGGATGAAGATTTAAAAAAATAGTCTATCGGTGCCAATAAAACACACAAATAAATGCAAAGAGAATGTATAGTCAGTTGTCAAGTGTAAATGCCTCTATGACTTGCACTGTTACTGATTAACGGTACGGGGACCACCACCAACCGACGTTACCCTTTACGTTATTTTAACGGTGCATTTTCCATCGCCAGGTGTAAGCTAAATGTCTAGTCTTTGTCGGATGATCTTACTTGACAGAACCAGTAGACGACTTTATTTCCCCGTCACATTTAAGACAGATTCTTTATGTGAGAGAGGGCATAAGCTGACCAGATGATGATGTACAGCACCTGGTGATGTATAGCAGACAGCATCGTGTCCGCTACACTGAACATCCACCGTGACGTCCAAATGGTCACTTGACAACACTGACAGCAAAGCAGACGACTTTTTTTGTCGTTGGTCTTAGGTTTGTGAAGAGGTTTGAGACGCAGTGCCGCCGGTTACCAGCCAACATCGGGTCATCTAAATCATCGTCAGCGTCTGACAGTGACAGTTGTCAACCCGTCCCTTCTAGAAATAGCTCAGGGCTCTGTTCCTAAAACAATTTGGAAGATGTCCATAGACTAGACTCTCTCAGGTATGTAAAAGTAGGTACAGTGGAGTAGATCTTTTGAACTCCAACAGATAATAACATGATTAGACTTCCGCAAAACTGGAGATATTCTAAACAGCAGAAACGTCTGCTTCGCTCAGCCGTTTTAGGAGCATGGCTCATGCGGGCTAAGCTGACCTGTTGTGCCTTTGTATGGCTCTAAAAAGATAACCCTTAATCCCCAAGTGGGGATATCCCATCATGCGATCGCTCAGACGCAGGACATAGGGGCGTGTCCCTTGAGGCATGTACAAAACTATAGCCACTCAGTCTGCATGAGACAAAACATTACGTAATGAAACTCCCATTGTTTACGCTAGTACTCCAACGTAAAATGGAGTATCTGTTTAAATATTATGAACCTAAAACAAAGTGTCCATAGTAGACCTATAGGTATTATGTATAGATATATCTGGCGCATACGGGTATGCTGTATGCTGCGTTTGCACGTGCTTGCTGAAAAATAGCGCGTAACTAAAGCCCCCTAATATTGACACGCCCTTTTGTCTGGATAAGATGGATAATGGTGGACAATATTGACTTGTTTCAGCTGAATATGGTCGTATGCTCCTCACAGTTGACTCTGCGCAATATTCTCGCATGATCTCAGATATTACTAAGTGTCATCTCCTCGGAGCATGCGGACGCTTATACCTGAAATCAGTCAATATTACGTATATATCTACAGGCACTAACTAAGCTATCCTGACGATCATTCTGAAAGTAGATAATCAACCATGCCTTACTACCCCATCCATCCTAGTCCCAGAGGGTACTTGAGAGAGTTATCCTTTTAATGCTTTTAGCCCTTTGCCCTATGAATAGATTGGTTTGAAGTCAGCTGTGGCTTGATGCCCTCCGGTATCTTTACATCCCCCTTACCTGACCCCTGACCCCCCCGCAGGGCCAAATAAACCCTCCCAGAATCCCATGCTCAGTAGCCGTAGATTATCTTTCCAGCTGGATGACCAGTGACATAACAACAAGTCAGCGATGCTAAATTCCCTACGGGTGTTCTACAAAAGGCAGGCCTGGACCTCTACATTAAAGGATTATTGGGTATGAATTTAAAAATACAACATTGTCTTTGTGCGTCCAATCTGGCCCTTCAAATGGCCAAACGTCATTTGTGAGCGGGATATGTTCCAGCAATCGGAGCTAATGGATGCTGAGAGAATATGTCGAGGAATGTGGGGATGTATCAGCAGGCTTAACACCTGTAAGGACATTACATCCAGGTCTAAAGAAGGCTCAAATGCGCCAACAGGGGGACTGCCTACTGTGAGCTTGCTGCGTTTAGGGGAGGCTATTCTTATTTATAAGTAGCCCGATTGCACTTAGTTTACGACGAAGAAAGACTCGGGGTTCAATAGGGTGTAATTCAAGTGGATTGGTCAGTTTATGCACCACTCTTTGCTCTTTTTGTGATAAGGTATTGGGAAATGGCCCTTTAAGGCTATCCTAGACTGACCTCAAAGTACCACTATCACCACCCCAAAAGGTGAGAGGCAGGAGGGTGACAATTTACCTCAACAATGACCCCAGGGGAAGCGATAGTCAGAGACATAATTAGTTGATGGTGGCAGAATGCGTCAAGGTACCATACAGAAATGAATTCCCTAACCTCAGGTACACCTACCCTAAGGGTAGATACAATTATATTGCATCTTCATTTAAATCTAATCAGATGGTCTCTTTCAATCATTGATTGTAATTTGATGATAATTAGGTGTATATGATTAAATTAACTATAGGGGTAAGCTGTTATCGTTATTGCTTCCAGTGATTTCCTGATTGCCAAAAGAGGAGCAGAGTAATTATTAAAAGGTGACTCGTTATTTAGAATGTTTATGTATCAGTAGTATAGGACAATATAATAGAGAATAACCTGAGATAATATATCAAAAGAAACCTACATCAATCTTTAAATCAAGCCAAGTGCACTTTACAAGAAATATAAACAGTGACTTCAATTTTTCCAAAAATCATTTGGGAGAGTGATTGGGAGTTGAAATATCTACCCTGTTGTTCAGGTACAGAAATCACCACTAAGCCAAAAGCTTTTAAATGATACCTGCATGAAGGAAGGTCTACGTGAATACCAACAACGATCGAGCCACAAATGCAGCTGTGTAATTTCGAAACTGCTTAAACCTGACTAATCTGTCTACTCTCAGAAGGAGTGTTTTTCTTATGCACGTACCCAGTCATTAGAAGATTAGATACATCAACCACTAAGGCAATCGCACAGCGAGACAAAGAGGTCGATGGCTAAGGAATGATGATAACATTGCTGGATACTGAAGATGTGGGTCAGTGCACCTGGGTAGATAGAACCCTTAAGTTGGGTGTCAACTGGGCTCCTGATGCACTACAATAGGCTTTAAGATGTATTTCCAACACAATCTGAATTAGTATTGAGAAGTCAGGTTTTATCATAGTAAGGCTCGGGACCCACCAACGAAACGCAGAATTCAGGTCTCCCGATGCACCCTAACGCACATGCAATTCAATGCAGTTGTGCATCGTAGTAGCTACTGCAATTGTGCCACTATCCACACACCTGTTATGAAAGGATTGATATTGGCAATCCCCCTTTGCAAAAACATTCAACACCAAAATATGACAAAACCGGTCACAAACCTTTCGACACTGACCGCAAAGTCGGACCAGACGTTGGTACCTGAATACCACTTCCTAGTATAAATAAAATTAGCTGAGCAACATTTAGGGACCATTCGAGGGTCTTTCAAAAAAGAGCATCAGTCAGTAGGGGGTGCGGTTGTACAAAGGGCAGTCAGGTGGGCCCCCTGCGGCGATTAGGGTGACCTCAGTCCTTTCTCCCCTGGCCACTATGTGGACCCAGAGGTACATCAATCTGAAAGGGGACCCGCTACTTGAGTAACAGGAGCCTGGGTGGCCGAAGTTGAGGGCACCTAGGTCCAGACCTGTCTCCGTGAAGTTGTTAGAGTCCGGGTGTGTTTTTAAAAAACAAGGTACTGCTGGCTATATTGCCATGGTGGACTCTAAATGAGTTTCAGTGTCGTCCAATCACATTCTAGTACGTAGGCCACGTGGTGGACACGCGATCCCTGACCTGCTTTGTTTAGTTTCATTACTAAAAACTGACCGTTGTAACCTTTGCTTCAGAGGATTCTGATTAGTTCAACTCTTGTCGCTTCTCAAACAGATGAACAAAAATGCAAAGCAAACTTTCCACAAACATTTATGCATGGAACCTTCCTGCATCAGATTTAAAAATAATCATGTCCACTAGAATCAATCCTGTGCATGACTTGAGTGAGTCTGAATAAGAAGGTGCAGGTCTAACCATACCTTGATTGAGTATGAATCATAAGGTGTGGTTTTAAACATAGCTTCATTTAGTATGAATAATAAGGTGTGGGTTTACACATACCTTCATTGAGCATGAATGATAAGGTGTGGGTTTACACATACCTTCATTGAGTATGAACAAGAAGGTGTGGGTTTACACATACCTTCATTGAGTGTGCCTAATGTGTAGGTTTACACATACCTCGATTGATATGTATGAGAAGCTGTGGGTTAATACATACCTAGACTGAGTATGAATAAGAAGGTGTGGGTTTACACATACCTTGATTGAGTATGAATAAGAAGGTGTGGGTTTACACATACCTTGATTGACTGCGACTAACGTGCGGGTTTACACATACCTTGATTGAGGACGTTGCCGAAGACTGACGATGTGTTCACAGTGGAGCAGTTCCACCGCCGGCTCGTGAACTGGTGCTGGCACTCCTCGATGGCTCTGATGGCGCCTTGCGTGACGGGCGACATGAGGTGCAGGTTCTTCCGGCACAGAGCCTTCTGCCGCTTAATCAGCCACTTAAAGGAGTCGCACACTTCAGGCGACTTGAGCACGTCGTTCGTGGCCAGAGAGCCCACCCGGGCAATGTTTCTGCAACACATAACATGTCGGCAATCCATTATTATTTCAGTTTATTTCTCATTTCTCAAATGGAAACTCATCAAATCTGAAGAAAAGATGAGGTAGAAGAACTTTATACATTTTATACTAGTATAAGTCACTATGAAATATAATGCGCGATATTATCGATATACCGGATGGCAATATTCCTATTTTTGTTATTTAGCATGTATCTAGATCTCGTATAGCAACCGACATCACTTTAGTTCAATTCTGCAGACTAGACCACATATCAGTGAAGCTTGAAGGGGTGGCCCCTGACTGCAAAAGTCAATTCCATATCTACCCAAACAAATAAACAGACTTTTTATGTCGATAAAATTGCAGGGTAAGGGGTTCATGGAAGGAGCTTACAAGTAGGTTTATATTCATATTTGTTATACATGTATTTAGTTGTAGGTAACTGTATCATTTACCTACATACATCAACATTCTTCATGTTTTTTCAAAGCTCATTTTCAAGTCATGAAACAATCAGGAAATGCGATACAAACATCAAAATTACCAAAATTAATACATAAGTTCATTGGAAATATTATAAATGGGCTGTAATGATGAATCGTAAGGCATGAGGACATATACGTTAGTTTTATGTAATTGTTAGTTTTCTGTTACATTCGTTTATAGTACAATGTTATACATCTGTAAGATATAATCCTGTCTCTACAGTCCCTCTCAGGTTGAGCTTCCAGAGTACGGAACTTTTTCGTAAACGGAAAAAGGGTAAACATTGCAGGCGGCCGCAACAACATAGAAACCCGTGCCCCCTACCGTAGCGCCCCCTAGGGCAGTTCGCACCCCATCCCTCATAGTACACCCCCTGTGTGAGGGCATTACCCCTAAACCCGGGGGGGCCGCCCCGACCCCGACCCCGGGCACACCCCGCCCTCCAACGGCAAGTTATGGAAACTCAAATAGAGGCTCGTTAGTAACTCGTCTGTGCCTCACTATTGTTTAACCCTTTATCCACACTTTATTTTTGGTAGGATTGTTACATGATTATCACGATTATTTCACCTGATTTATATTTTTTTAAACTGCCACTCAACATTGCCATTGAACAGCAAGGGAATATTGTTGTATTTTTCTGTTTTCTGTTTCTTTTTGGTTTGGATTGATGGCTCTATATTGAAGGCAATGTGTGCCCATTGATAGGTTTAATCTACATCACCGTGAGTCATCGTTGAGCTCTGACCGAGGGGAAAAATGAGAATACATTACATGAGGAGTATGTTTTTTACGGTGCGGGGCCGGCAGCCGACCAGCATCAGATCGAAGTCATCAGCGGCGCGAGTCTCACTTGAAGTGGTTCACTTCTCCGAGGTCTTGTCTTCACCATCCCTGCTGAGTGTACGGCCCTGCTCCCTACACTCACTGCCCACCAACTGCCCACCCAACGCCCACTGCCCAGCCGCTGCTCACCCACCTAGATACCGCCAAACAAACTGCTCACCCACCATTCACTGCCCACCCGCTGCTTGCCCACCTATACAAACCGCCAATTGCCAACTGCCCAAGAAAATGGTCACCCGTAGCCCACTGCCCACCAACTGCTCCCCACACATAAACCGCCCAATGCCTACTGTCATCCCGGCTATCCACCGCCCAATGCCCACCCGCACATTGACTTACCCACTGCCCACTGCCCACCAAACATCAATGTCCAATGCATGTGTAACGGTTCATTATACTATGTCTTAGAAGGAGTAATTAGGGCCGTGCCTTGTGGGTCAGGGGGACTTGACCTCGTTCCCAGTGGGGTGTGGCTGCCGTGATTGACAGGCAGTGGTATCTTATCTTGGCCAATCATCTGACCACTCCTCCTGGAGGAGGCGGGGTCTGTGACCAGTGGAGATACATGGACGGCATGTGGCCGAGATTAAACAGTCTTGCAGTAGTAGCTCTTGAGTTCTCGTCTTCTTTATGATCTGTTAAAGTGGCGATCTTGCCAGGATATTACGTTACCCTACCTACCCACAGATCATAAGATGGCGGAGCAACGAGAACAGAGAAAGTTGGACCTCGCTGTGATGGAATCCACACGCAGGAGGATCAATGACTTTGTTAAGGGAGTGGCTGTGATCGACGGGAATGAGCCGGCAGCATTCAGAGATTGGATCGATGGGCTAGATGCGGCTGATAAGGCAATTGATCCAGAGGATACCATTATGATGGACACGGTACAAGGACGGTCTAAGGGCGCACTAGGTAGGTGCATTATCGAAACAAAGACACTGTTTGCCGAGAGTGAGCCACCTACGGAGTACTCATGGGCTAACCTGAAGCCTGTACTTTTGAAAGCATTTCTCGGGGCTGAAGAAGTTAAGTTATTAAGACGGAAGGTAGAAAAAGCGCAACAAAGTCCCTGTGAGACTGTCAAAGAGTATGGTGTACGTTTCCTGGAGGAGGTGCACTACGCCTACACACCACAAGAGCGGCAAATAGATGTCATCGCCACCCAACTCACAGACTTTTATTTGAAGGGTCTGCGTAGTCCCAGGTTGCGTGAGTTGGTGGGTTGCCAGCGAGCGGACGATGTACGAGCGGTAATCACTCTAGCCAACCACAATGCCAGTTACCTGTCATTGGAGGATGTATGCGATTTGGAACAGGCAGCCTTGCCTCCGCCGCCTCCCACCTTACTAGATGAGACCCCACATTACAAGGAATTCGCTGGAGTATTGAAGTCGCTGGAAAGGCAAGTGCAGTCGTTGGCGGTATCCATGAAGTCGACGAAGGGTGGATCAGAGGAAGTAGCAGCTGTGGCGGCCCCGGGTAACCCGATGACGACCAATGAGTATACCCTGGCACCTGCGCTCGTCGGGTACGGGCCACCGATCCCGGCACCCCAGATGCAAAACCCTTACCCTGCACCCAATATCTTCTACATGGGGGTACACCCGGGGGCCGGCCGGGATAGAGGCCGGGGTCGAGGCAGAGGCCGAGGCGGTCGTGTATTACGGCCCAATCTACAGTGCTATACCTGCCAAGGGTTTGGGCATGTAGCCCGAGAGTGCCCCAGCAAGAAGGATATGGAAACAACGCAACCACAAAACTACCAGGCCGCAGAAGGAGAAGGATGGCCAACTAACGGGAATGCAGCCTATGGGCCTGTGGCGGGACACTACCCCTACCCGGGAAACTAGTTGCTGCGTCAGACGGTAGGGTGTGTATAATGTTATCACAGGGCAATACTACCGTGCATACCCTAGTTGATTCTGGCGCCTCTAGATCCCTTATCTCTGAATCAAAATGGAAGCAACTCTGCAGGGACGCGGGACGGCCCCAAGTGCTTATGGCGGGACTGGTACTGAAATCACTGTCGGGACACATGCTGGAAACTCAGGGAGTGGCGGTTGTTCCCCTATATGGGTGCGAGATCCCAGTGTACGTGTGTAATGAGCTCAGGCACGATCTTTTGCTAGGGATTGATGCGATGGAGCTAATGGACTGCCAGCTAGACTGTGTGAATAAGAAGGTGTGGTTGGCTAACCAGTGGTTTCAATATGGACAGTGTGGGGACACCAACAAAGAACTCGCGGGTATCCACTCTGAGCTGGATCAATGGAAGGAACAATATCCCGGGGTGTTTGCAGTTGGAGCGACATCACTGTCAGCCGCCCCCGAGGTAAAACTTCACATAGATGTGGGCCAGCATACTCCTATCAAACAAAGACCCTATCGAATCCCCCTGGCATTGCGGGATAAAGTGACGTATGAGATAGACAAGATGCTAAAAGATGGAGTGATTACTCACAGCAGCAGCCCCTGGTCATCCCCATTGCTAATTGTGCCCAAAACGGACGGTGGATTGAGGTGCTGTGTGGATTATAGAAAAGTGAACCAACTATGCAAAAAAGATGCCTACCCGCTCCCCCATATCCAGGACATATTCGACGCTCTGGCAGGTGCCTCGGTATTCTCGGTGTTGGATCTAAAGAATGCATACTACCAGGTGGAGATTACAACCCAGAGCAGGGAGGTTACAGCTTTTAGTACGCCTACGGGACTTTATGAATTCCTCCGAATGCCTCAAGGGTACTGCAATAGCCCTGCCACATGGCAGAGGTACATCAACAAAGTGCTGGCACCGGTGTTAAACAAGAATGTACTGGTGTATTTGGATGATATTATTGTGTATTCTGACAATGACACTGACCACACTGATCATCTAACCGAAGTATTCAATCTGCTGCAACAGCACCGGTTGACAGTGAACCCCAGTAAGTGCAAGATCCGTCAACCTGAGGTGAAGCTGTTGGGGTACATCGTGGGGCGACAGGGCATTCGGCCTGACCCTAGAAAGGTGGAGGCCATCAGGGACATGGCACCACCCACAAACGTGAAGGAGGTTCAACGTTTTCTGGGGCTGGCGGGCTACTACCGCCAGTGTATATCAAACTTTGCTGAACGTGCTGCGCCGCTAGTGGAATTGACCCGCAAAAATGAGCTGTTTCTATGGAACGAAGAACGAGAGGCGGCTTGGAAGGCGCTGAAAAATGTGTTAACCTCGGAATCCATTATGGCATTTCCAGACTCCAAGAAGCCATACAGACTGTATGTAGACGCCAGCATGGCCTGTGTAGGAGGTATTCTAACACAAGCTGACGATGAGGGGGTAGAAAAGCCCATCCAGTACATATCTAAACAGTTGAGTGTCAGTCAGCAGAAGTGGGCGACCATAGAGAAAGAGGCGTTCGCCATTGTGTACGCGCTGCAGAAATTATACCCGTATTTGCAGGGTGCAACCTTCACCATAATTTCTGATCACAAGCCGCTCAGGAGTTTCTTCCAACAGGAGGTCAGAAATTCTCGAATACAGAGGTGGGCAGTGCTGCTGGCGGAGTTCGGAGCCCCCATTGAGTACCGTAAGGGGGCCTACAATGTGCGCGCGGACATGCTGTCGAGACTGCCCCCCCGATCTCCAGCACCATCAGTGGCTTCAAGCCCTCAGGAAGTTGGGCAGGTTGTACAGGACGACGAAGCCGTATTGTTGGAGAGTGCCTCTCTGCTAGCAGTCGAACCCTGCCGCACTGTGTCCACAGAAGGTACAGCACAGTGGGAGGACCCCAACCTTACCAAAGATACCCTGATAGGACATCAAGTTCGGATGGCGGAATACCAACAGGGACTTAGACAGGAAGATGACTACTTTGTGTCGGAAGGTGTGCTGTATACCGTGAGGGAGGTGAAGGGCGTGAGTTTCCCTCGCATTGTGTTACCCCCCACTCTGGTAGAGCGAGTGGTCATGAAAATCCATCAAGAA
The DNA here is from genome assembly GCA_950022655.1 of Alentia gelatinosa. Classification (NCBI taxonomy): domain Eukaryota; kingdom Metazoa; phylum Annelida; class Polychaeta; order Phyllodocida; family Polynoidae; genus Alentia; species Alentia gelatinosa. The sequence goes on along the minus strand of OX465590.1, from coordinate 21,165,548 downwards.
CTAGGCCATCAGCGCATGTACAAGATCTATGAGCGTATTGCGCAGCGTTACAAATGGCCTGACATGCGACGGGGAATTCATAGGATACTGGAACAATGTCCAGTATGCACCTTGTACAGGCCAGTCAAAACCTACCCCCCTTGCCAGCCCCTACCAACGGCGACCAAACCCAATGAAATTGTGGGGATTGACTTGATCGGACCATTGCCAGTAAGTCACAGGGGGCATGACTATGCCATAGTTTGTATTGACCACTGCACGGGTTGGGTGGAGGTGACCCCAATTCGGCAGAAAAAAGCAGAAAACATCGTGGCTTTTTTCAAAGAAGTATGGCTGCCCACTCATGGGCCCCCGGAAATTGTGATCTCCGATCGGGGAAGGGAATTTCTGAATGCAGCGGTGCGGCAACTAACACAGGAACAAAACATACAGTGGAGGTACTCTACCGCTTACCACCCCATGACGAACGCCAAAACGGAACGAGTAAATGGGACGATCAAGGCTATGCTAGCCAAATTGGTAGCAGGGAGAGTACATGACTGGGAAAAACATCTGGGTGCAGTGTTGTGGGCCTATCGATCAACGGTGTCCACAGTTCATGGATTCTCACCGTATTTCCTGCAGTTCGGACGAAACCCGCCAGGGACCAACAACCCCGTTAATGTGCGAACACCAGTGGGGGAGGAATTAAAAGTGTTGGCTGATCAAATCCAACAACGAGAAAAGGCCCTACAATTGGTAAACCAGAGAACGAAGAACTTACAGCAACGCAACAAGATGCGGCTAGATCAGAGACCGGCCGCACCCTCGTACCAAGTGGGACAGGAGGTACTGCTGAACAATGCACGGGTGACAACGTTCCAACCCACTTATTTACATGGGTATGTAGTCACAGAAGTAAAAGGCCACGTGATTACACTACGGCATTTTTCAGGACGGACACTCAGAGTAAATGCAGAACGACTAAAGCTAGTGCCTTCCCACATCACTTATCTGCCCCTCGACCGTGGATCTACGTGTGCAGCGGCAGCAGACAAGAACCCCCCAGGGGATCCCCATGGCACTAACACGGTGGGGCGGCGGCCGACAAAGGACAAGGAATCTATTGAGTGTGCAACTAATCAGGCCGCCGATGACCACAGGGATACTGACAAGAGGTTGTTTAATCCATACGCTAACTTGCCGCCCTCCTGTGTAGTAGAAAGCCGGTATTATCCAAAGGACGCTCGCATCCCAGCAGAACGATTGGCAAGCGGTAAGACCATTAAACGACGATTAACTCGTAAACGACAATTACAAAGGAGCCGGGCCGCATCGTACTCTGCGTTATCAGAACGCCCTGCCGCCGACACAGGTTCAATCACCACTAATCTCGACAGGTGGCCCTTGCTATCTGTAGCGGACCGTGTGCTCCCTGCCTTGGGCAACGACACACTAGAGACAGAAACGATAAACATGCCTGGGAGTGACCCTCCGGAGGACGAGGTTTGCACCCCCCCAATTGATCTTCCTACAAAATACACGGGGGACCGGGATGACAGGACGGATTACACCAGACACCCGGGGGAGCCTGTGTCGCCTCTCGCCGAAGATCACAGCACGCATGCTGTGTGGTCAGAGGAGGAGTCTGACACTTCGGAGGATGGAGGAGAGATAACAGATAGGATGAACGATTCCCCGCCGCCTCGGGAAGACAACCAACAGGGGGACGATAACAACCAAACCACAACACCTGATACCGATTTACAGGAGCAGGACATGACGGTGTCGTCATCAGGTACTAGACCCAGAACGAGAGCTGCACATCGTATAGCTCATGGACTGACGACTAGGACAGACATCAATTACAAAGAGTGGTCCACTTCCTCGGAAGGGACGTCTGACGAAGCGTCTAGAGATGGGCAAACCATATGACTAGGGGAATTGTGTGTGTCACGGTGCTTGTGTATGAACTTCCGAAGCAGCAACCCCCTGGGGACTAACACCTCGTTGAGGCTATCGATGAAGTTAGAAGATGGATGACAGTTCTAGTAGTAGCCATTGATATTGTTTGTATTTGGAATGACATTGAAATTTGAGAATAACGAGGGATCAGGTCAGAAAACAAAGATGGTCATTAATGTTGATAAGCCTGAAGCAGCAATACCAAGGAAGCGGACGCTAAAGGGCCATACGATTAATTTGCTAGACGCTTGAAGCAGTGGGTTGTGCATGTAGATGGACGATGGATAAGTCAATACGAACCTTTGTTAAGTATTGTGTGTAAAGCCTGAGATGGATCCGGACCTTAGTAGTATATCGACAAAGTACAAGTTATCGAGTTTGTGGTCCGTCAGGAGATTGTATCGGTTATGTATAAGATATATATCCTAGGCTGGTAGAAACAGTGTGTTAGCCTGACTAGTTCAAATCTTTACTAATAACTGTTTTTAATTGTGGGTAATCCAAATGCTTGGATTAACCTGGAAGGGGGAGAAATATGTAACGGTTCATTATACTATGTCTTAGAAGGAGTAATTAGGGCCGTGCCTTGTGGGTCAGGGGGACTTGACCTCGTTCCCAGTGGGGTGTGGCTGCCGTGATTGACAGGCAGTGGTATCTTATCTTGGCCAATCATCTGACCACTCCTCCTGGAGGAGGCGGGGTCTGTGACCAGTGGAGATACATGGACGGCATGTGGCCGAGATTAAACAGTCTTGCAGTAGTAGCTCTTGAGTTCTCGTCTTCTTTATGATCTGTTAAACATGCTCACCAAGCCACCAACGAGGCGATATTTGGAACCGTTTGAAATCGTTATGCTATAGAAATCGGTTGGTATCTTTGCGTGTGTTCTTTCCATCATTTGAATCATTGTTCGGTATTAAGGGCCCATAAAATCAGTTCAAATGCAATCGGTACTTACGGTTATTGGTGGGAAGCATCGACCAATGGTAACCGGGCTTAAGAAAGAGGGCTAATATTTATCATAGTATATTGTGTAAAAGGGTCTAGAGCTCAGACAGCCTGGCTGACACATGCACTGTGGTAGCCGTTTCCTACACGTACACAGGCATCCTTGATATATCACTTAGCCAGCCGCTCTCCCCTCATTCACTCCTTCACCCTGGGGCCCAATTTACAACTGCCGATTTTGACACCGCCGACCGATGATTTATCATTCCCGTTGAATATTGGTAAATGTAAACAGCAAAAATCCGAACCCATTTCATAACTTCTCAACCCCAAAATGCATACTCTGGCACTAACGAATGATCTTTTAAGCCACCAACGAAATCAAAACGGCTTGAATTGATCGGCGGTAGAATACAGATTTAAACAAAAATGGCGTTTTGGCATGGTGGCATTTGTAAACTCAGTCACTGATTATCGGTTCCAATATTATTTCAGGGAGCACCTATGTCTAACACTGCCCTTCCCGATATTTTATCGGTGCATTTTCCGTCGGGAGGTGTAGACTTGCTCTTATTTAATTCAACCAAGAAGGCGCAGACCTTCAGCGTTATCTAGCGATAATGGCGATATCTAAGCCATAGAAGCGGCGGCCATAAAAACTATGACAACTGAATAAAGCGTGATGGAGATATGTGGATGGGTGAATAGGGTCGGTAATGTTATTTATCGTAAACGCTACGCTATGGAGCAGGCCTTACTAGTGTACAAGACTCCAGCCAGGAAATCCTCGTCTCTGAGGTTGTTCTATGCCGCCTACTGTATAACCATCAGAATCCTAAAATATGATGGAATTACAAATATATACTATAGTATTGAATCACTGGATATTGTTGCAATGGTTGATGAATTGAGTCACTGCTATTATAAAATAATATTCCCATAAACAAAAGAAAACCCCTATCTTTCCCGTAATCATAAGATGATTAAATTGCTGTATGGTCTAACGCAATTCAGTTTTTTAAAAATCAATAGAAAAAGAGGTTATGTCCGACAGCCGTTGGTACTTCAGACCTGATAATGATTTTTATCATGCCTGGAAACACAGATTCACTTGAGGGAACAACAACTCACGCCCTTGTACTAAGACAAGCCCGCGGCTCTCATGCTAACAACTACACATGGGGCGGGTTGTATAAACGCCATGCCTGCCCCCACCCCTCCCAGAAACACACACACACACGCGCGCCCCTCACTCCATTATAGCCGAAAACAAGTTCACTCGGTGGTGGCTTCCTATTTAGTTCTAATCAGATCCACGTGGGCACGTTGGCGATATATCTAGAGGGCCTGGAGCGCCGGAGGTGCCGATGGGGCTACGCCGAGAGAGGCGGAGTCACTCTCCCAGCAGATTCTATATGCTGCTAAAGTTTAGCCGTAGTCTCTGTGCCAGCCCAGTCACGTGACAAAGCGGAACGGGAACCAGAACTATATTGGAGAGTGGGGTACGGGTACAGAATGGTGAAGGCTGTGCAGATAAACTAGTGAGGAGTGGGATTCAGAGGCAGGGATACAGATAGGTTACAGCTAAGGGAGGGTGGGGTAGGTTTGGGAGGCAGGGATACTGATTGGTGATGGCCCGACGGGGCTGGACTTGGCGGGGTTGAGAGGCTGGAAATAAGATATTTCAGGCCAGGGTGGGGCAGGGATACAGATAGTTGAGGTGAGGGTTGAGTGGAGCGAGCTGGGTTGAAAGACTTGGATATAGATAGTTGAATGCATGGTGGGAGGAGGATACAGGTAGTTGAGGTGAGGGTGGGGCTGGTTTGAGAGACTCGGATACAGAAGTTTAAGGGCAGGGAGGGCTGGGGTTAAGAGGTTGGGATACAGATCTATAGTCGAGGTGAGGGTTGAGAAATGGTGCATAAAAGGTGCATAAATGTAGCATGAACAGATAGGTCAGTGTGGGGCGAAGTTGAGAGACAGGGATAGAGATAGTTGAGGGTGGGGAAGGGCGGGGTTGAGAGACTGGAGTCCAGATAGTTGAGGGCAGGGTAGTAGGCGGGGATACAGATAGTTGAGGTGAGGGCAGGGCGGGCTGGGGCGGGGTTGAGAGACTTGGGTATGTTGCCCATCATCCTAAGCACCAGCCACTGGAGCACCACGTGCTTTGAGACATCAGTCGGAGATGGAAAACTGCTGTCATATTTAGTGCTTCATTGCAGCTCGTGGAGATAAGCAGGCAGAGCCGAGGGGGAATCCTGATCTCAGCCACTGCGAGATCCCTGTCACGTGGACGTGTATTCATACGCATCATAAAGGGGGTGAGGGTGGGGGCAAACTTACCATGTTTAATTACACAATATTACCATAATTTTTATCTGGGTGGTCGTAAAAGAGCACAAATGCAGTTGACGCATAGTAATATCCGAGCAAATGGGAGATCAAATTCGTGATAATATAAACTCCGCCCGGTGAATTATAAACGCTTCTTTTTATATGGAGAATACATATCATACATATTCACTATAGACTCACCCAGATACAAACATATATGATAATGACATGCAACAAATGCAAGCACTATATATATATATATATATATATATATATATATATATATATATATATATATAGGGGTTTGTCCCACCCTGGAGGTTGATACGGCTGACTCCTGCCTGCCCTGACATGTGTTCGAGGCCAACACTTTAACAACTAATGTAGCTTGACCTCCGCCAACGTGTATTTCCTATTAGTAAAGCACACCGCCGCTAGGCGCACATGTGGCGCCACCCACACGGCCAAGATGTGAGGGATGTTTTCCCCAACGAGAGAAAAATGGACTTTCCACGCCCGCTTTCCCGCCATTCTAATCCTTTTAGTATTAAATATGAGCATATAAGTTGTTTGTCCTCACATAATCATAATTATACTTTTATTTATTTATACCTCCTTTCCTTGGATCACTTCGATATGATTCTCCTCTTTGCTTCCTGTACCTTTCTTATGGCATTTCTTTCCTTTTATAATCCACTTAATATAAAGTGTTCATAGTGAACCTATGTGACCTCTGCATGGACATATATGGATATGCAGTATGCTACGGTTTAGTATAAAGCGCGCATACGGATAAGGTGCAATCCACAAAGTACATACGCAGGATTTCTGAAATTTTGGACCATCCTACCCCCTCCCTTCGAATCTTGTACGCAATAGAACAAAGAAGGAGCATACACAAAATTTCGAAAATTCTTGACCCTCACCCTCTCCACCCCTGCTATACTTGTCAACAATCCGTCACAACGCTTAGCAATCTTATCGCGTGGTCGCGCCGGAAGTCACCCCGCGCGTCGTCAGTTTCCGGTTCCGTTCGGAGCGGTCTCATAACGAGGCATAAATTGGGATGGTGGTGGTGGTGGGGGAAGAGGGGTAGAGGAGATGGGGAGGGGATGTAGGAGGTGGGGAAGGGTGTTTGGGGTGGGTGCGAGGTAAAAACCTGGCGAGTTGTCGGCCACCTAGTGGTGAGTGAAGGCACCAGACAGCTGGTTCCCATAGGCCTAAAGTTACCAGCGACCCCAGTACTCCTCATGCTGCGGAACTATCTTCTGTCACTCTTCATACACAGGTTTCAGTCGATCCCTGCTACAGTATACCTGCTTGGAGTTGGCTCAGTGTTTTAGTGGGTTTTTTTTATACTAAATCATTGGAATAAATCTGTGATGAGATTGTTTCCGTAGAAAATCACACATTGTACTTTAAAACAGATGTAGAAAAGCTACGCCAGCAGGTTTTTTTAGAACTATTTTCTGCGTAGGAATATCCCTGCTGGTGGACAGTAAACATCACCTCTACTTGAGATGTCAGTCCGCCGACACTGAGCTTTCTCCGTAGATTACAATTCTGTCAGATTTACAAGTGAAAGGTACTTTCATAAGAAAATGGACTAAACCTTTCAAAACTATTCCTGCTGTTGTCAGTCAATGCCGTCTAGATACATTATCGTTTAAAAGAGCCGTTTCAAAGATGTAAAAGAATGTGTTCTGTATTAGAGAGAGGAGAACGAATCTATGGACACATATTAGGTCAGGTACTGGCCACATTTTTGTCTTTAGCTGGTGGTCTACCTAAGACTAGCAGATGACCAGGGAACCAGCATACACCTAAAGAAACAAAAAGATACGAGGGGAGTGTTACTTACAGGGCGAATTCATTTAGGGACGATCTCCCCAAATGGGGTGAATTCGTTTCTGCGTGAGAAAATCCCAGGGCAACTTTAGGTTTCCCAAACAGGGCAAATCCTTTTAGGGAAGAGAGAATTCTGGGCCAACTTCATTTTGGGGCGAGTTTCGCAAACAGGGCAAAATTCACAAACGAGTGCGTCTCAGGGCGAGTTCTCCAGTATTCTACAGAATATATGTGGGTAGAGGTGAGGCATCCTCCGCATCCTTCACGGTACGAGTTCTCCAGTAACTAACAGGACTGAAGCCCCTGCAGCAGTATCTCTCAGAGCAGTGAACTGCAGTTAGGACCACTAAGACTTTGTGACGAGAGAGGATTACGGAGACGGCAACAAGACTCAAGTTGGAGTAAATAATGTACACAGCCGATCCGCCACGCGCCGTCGCTTGTGGTGTACGGAGAGCCGGTTAAGTGGCCCAGTGTACACTCTGCCGATAAGTCAATAAACAGACCGCACACCTATAGACCGACAGCCCACGGCATGGATCGCGCGACGCCGACGCGATCATCGCATACAGATCGTGGGATGACGCGATCGTCGCTTACGGATTTTTGGATGACAACACAATTGTCGGATCAAGGTCGTCCGATGACACGATTGTCGGACGACGACAAGACCCATTAGGCCTACTCATAAAGCTGTGGTGATCTTGACTTGCTTCCTAACACAATTCCTGAAATCATTTAAAACCCAATCTATCTTGGTCTCAGACCAGACGACCTTTAGGGACATAGATGAAGGGGCGGGGTTCTATTAAGATCTCACCACCATGTAGCATTCCCCCCGCACCTCCCCCCCCCCCCTCCCCTATCAACGTCCCGATCTGCGGCCTCTCAAAAGTCACCATCCTGCTACCAGTTACAACGGCGACGGTGGTCTAAGCGGGTGACTACTTCTGCCTGTCTTCAGGCTGTCACTGAAGTGCTGAGAACCGGGACGCTCGAGGGACGCTCGGGAGACGCTCTGGGACTTCCAGCGCCGTCCAACTGGCGGCAGAACTGGGAACTAAGTCGGGTTACGCCGATTACTACACATTCCCAAGGGAACTAGTGAAATCTCTGAGGAAACGCCGTCGGTTTCATGTCAAGGGACTAATGTCGTCACCACACACGACGCTAGCGTCTTGGGGGTGACGTCACAGACTGACAATTGAAGTAGATAAACGTGGGAGCGATATATGTTATTTTATTACAGAATTGTGTTTTAATTTTTGCTGGAAGAGGATAAAGAAGACCCATTTCTCCTCGTCCTTATATGTATTGATGGAGCGAGATGATTATCTCACAAATCTGGCGTTTCCGCCGATTATGGCATTTTGAACTGCCGACCGATTAGGTGACACTTATGTTTTTTGAACAGCTTGTAATTTATTCAGGTATGTCCCTCCTTTAGAGGCTTTATATTCTCTCTATGGTTCATGATAATAATATTGACAACAATATTAATCATAGCAATAGTAGTGAAAATAACAACAATTTTGATAACAATAACAAAAGTAATAATAATAGTGAATAAACTAACAACAATGATAATTGTGAATTGCTCTTTGTATTCAATATTGCTGATTTCTGGAAGAGTAAGATTGAGAATGTTAGTGGAACCGAACCACCAAACATAGCAGCATACATATATATCGTATTTCTAGAAAGTTCGCGATGGTATGATAATATAATTTACAAATAATTTTTACAGGTTTACAAATACGGCTATGCCCCCTTCGTGCTGCTGCGATCTCAAATCATCATGTCATAAACTAGATACGAGGTATGACCCTGCCTGTTGTTAGTGTAATAAATACCGCTGCCACCCACATGATACCATAAGCAATCCATGATAGAGCGATAATAGAGCGATCTGTCATAGTTACTTTAAATCACACGGAAATGGTTGTATTTAACTCTCCACTGTATGGGACCGGATGGCTGTATATGTGTGTCTGGTAACGAAAACATTTGCAAAAAAATGAAATATTCTCATCAGGAGTTGTTTTTTTCTATTATTGTTGTAACCTTAGATCATGCTTAGATGTTATAAGGCGGTAAATTTAGTTGCTACCTGTTGCGGTGTCTATCACCCATTCAGTCAATAATCACAGTAGAGGAGTTGAACGATGGCATATGTTATGTGCCTAGTTAGCGGCCCCTTGCCTAGCACCAGAATATGCTGTTACTGTATGTATCTTAGTGATGTGCGTGTGTTTAGGTGGCGGGGCCTGCGGGTGCCATGTGAACGCGTGAGGGTCAACTGCCTGGAGGCTAAGAGATCTGTCATAACGACAGGTCCCTCAGTCAGGGCCACCAATAACGTATTTATGACACCCCGCTGAAATATGGCGTTTCTACGACAGATAATAACAGACGTACTTACTGAGAGCCGTCATCCATGACCACAGAGAGGGAGTCAGGAGGCTGTGGTAAGAGTGGTGGCGGTGGCGAGAGTCAGCAATGGTTGTGAGCATATTCCAAAAGGCCCAGTTTACACCTACCGACTTTTAACCACCGGTTGTAGAATCTGGCACTGTCGGCCGACTATTACACGTCCCCGATAAAATATCGGTATGTGTTATATTCCGAAACTGGGCAATGATTCCCCCCCAAAAATAATTGCGTTAGACGGTAGAGTCAGTTTGGGGAAGAGAAATCATTGAGCTGGATAGGATTTTTTCTGTTTACACTTATCAATATTTTATCGGGAGTGTGTAATAATCGGTAGGAGCTGCCAGATTCTACAATTGATAATAACAGACATACTTACTGAGAGCATCCAATCATGACTATAGAAAGGGAGTCAGGAGGCCGTTGGTTAGAGTGGTGGTGGTGGCAATAGTCAGCTATGGCTGTGAGCATAGTCTACTCACTAGGAGGCCCAGTTTACACCTACCGACTTGTGGTGGCCGACACATTTTTCGGGAGCCTAAAATCGGCAAGTACAAGCATACCTCATGACTGAGTGAGGCCGAGGATTGCGGAGAGTGGGTCTGAAGTCAGGCATGTGTGACAGGGAGACGTGGTTAACCCGCAAAGTGTGACAACAATTCCTCGCACGTTCATACAGCACTCCTGAGCTGGCAACCTTCCCTTTCTCCACATTCTAATTCTTTCCCTTTTTTTACCCACACCCCTCTGGATGAAAATCGGCTCGTGTTACTTCGAGGCACTTGAAGGAATTGAACCCATACTGCTGCAGTTCACCCTGTCCTTGGCCCTCCTCTGTTTCTGTGGTGTTTTTTTATAGCTATTATTATTCCAAGGCGAGACTTTTCCACAATAAACTAAACCCCGCGTGGAGAACAAATAAACAGCAGACAAACGCCTCCAGACTGTGTCAGCCTTCCTTGTAGGTTCCTCATTTATCTTCCTCCTTTCTAACTTTTCTCATGAGAAATCCCACCAGGCTTGAATGTAGTTCAACATTGGTCCACCTTCGTGCACATATATTTAGGTTCAAAAACAATTCGTAACCTATGTTGTCCCCAAAAAACTTCCAATCAACGTCCATCATTGAAAAATCAAAGTGAATTAATACAACTACTACAAGTATACAGTGAATTAGGTCAAAAAACAATGTGTAACATGCGTCCCCCTCCCCCTAAAAACGGAATTAAAAGCAGACGTACAACTTAAAATATTCCTTTATGGATATATCATAGCGATGTACAAAATTGAAAACCCCTTAGAGTAAATGTAGGTTACTAACGTTACCTAGCTTGAGGTGTTGCAGGGGTATGCACATTTCTTTCAGTCTATGATTTATACCGGGACATAATTCACTGTTTAAGTGTTGCTGACTGCGCTGGGCGTCCTCCACCGTGGCCGCTGGAGAGTTTAAATCCAGATAAGACCAGCTTCCAGAGTTGTTGATCAATAATAAATCGAGCCTGATGACGCATTCCTTCACCCATGAGAAGATCAAGATCCCGGCTAGCGACATCTTACGACCATTTCACGAAACACACACACCGAGGATATAAATCCAAGATGGCGGATCTGAGGATTCTAGACTGGCCCATGTCCAAATAAAAATCGTCTGATCAATTTGGAGCGACCTCAACTTGGTGGCCATAACCCTCCGATGCCAAAATAAACACCAGATGGCAGGTGCGCTTACATATGGAATATAACCGAGGTGCTCCCACGGGAAATCCCCATCGCCCGCTTGCGGATGACTGGGGAAATAAGGTATACTATGTGCCCTATAAGATTCCACTTTGGGTGGTTGTAGCAATGGCAATATGTGGCGCTGTTAGGGTGGACCATGCCTTATCTAAGTCTTCGAGATAGCTAAGCTGCTCGCTCTCAGAGGCTTCATAGGTACCAGATAAGGGAGATAACATTTAATCCGATTAATCCCAGATCATATATACACAGGGATCTATCTATGATTCACGATTAAGCAACATCTGGCTAATTATCAGGGCATATCGCGTGCGACTAACACGATTAATCAATAACTTGAGATCAGAAGCAAGCCGACGAGATATTGATAACAAATCAGAATCACAGGGTCCCTTTTTTGTAGATAATTCTCGAAGTACTTTGAGATGACTCGATACCTTTCCACAATGACGCTGTATATTTGTTTAACTTTGTCGTTTTCCTCTCAAGTTGGGCATTTCACAGTGTCCATCCAATTTCCACCGATTATGGGATCTATCACCGCCGACCGATTGATAACGACACGTTTAGTACAGTGACATATCCATATTCATAGAATCTTTGGAGATTCAGAGAGGGACTGTGCCCTGTGGGAAAATACTTATTTTCATGAATCGTGGCAGTAAACTTCGTTGTTTAACTGTTCTAAACTAAAGCCATGTACGCTTATAAATATACACAGTGGGTCGGCAGAGTACATGGGAGGTCTTTCCCTTAAACGTGACATGCCGTGATCCCACAGGGTGCAACTCTCTGAAACTCCGCTAGGGGTCGTGCCAACTGATTAACTTTGACTCCAGTTGTGAAGTGGTTGTGGACCCCCAGGACTTGCAGGAAACTCCACCCTGTTTAAAAACGGTGAACTTTCTGCCGGGTGTTGTTGTAAAAGAAGTTAATGTTGAAATGTTAAAAATGCACCTTAGTAACGAGTTTTGCCTGTGAAGTGTCGCACTGTCATCACTGATCTTTGGAGCATCTTTGTATCTGGACCTAGTCATTGATTAAATCAAGGGAGCAGATATGGTGTCTACACTCTTTGAATAAATACATACATTTCAGAATCGATGCTTTAGGAGCGGACAGAAACGACGAGTGGTTGGCGCGTAGTAAAACAGGAGCGTTCACAAATGTATAACGAAGTCAACTGCGAGTGGTGTACAGAGTTGCCTATCCACAATTCCATCGTTTGTTGTATATAGCATCAATGAAATAGACCCAGGAATTGCCATATGATAAGGTATATCAGTAAGGACATCTTTTTCTGCTCTCTAGCACAAAGGGTTGTAAATCTGTTGAGGGATTAATTTTTTTTTAAATCTCAATGGATTTTTTAATCTCAATGGATTTGAGATTAAAACCGATGGGGCTCAAACCTTCAGCAATGATTATGGATTCTAGACCTGGAAGATATCCGAATCCTGAGTATCTCCACTATCTAACTATACCATGATCAAAACCCTATATCTTTGGACTGAGAAAGAAGGGGAATAGATTATGGACAAAAAAGTACAAAATGTAAAGACAGAGATTTGGGACGTAAGAAGGAAGACAGACAAAACAGGCGAAGTGAATACAGACACAATAAATCAGTATTAATGTCTAAACTGGCGAGGAGCAGAAGATAAACTGGTGTGCGTACACCAGGGTACTTACAACCACTTGATTCCCGACGCGAGACCAACCAGCTCCAACAAAATGGCGGCCACGAGAACGCCGACCCCGAGACGCCGGCACAGCGCCGACTGGTGGTGACTTGAGGAACTCATGACGTAGTTTCAGCTGTGAGCAGGGTCTGAGAGGTGTGAGAGCACACTCAGTGGTGTATGGGCACAATTGAGGCTGTGAGAGCACACTCAGAGCTGTGATACCACACACAAACCTGTGAAATCACACTTAAAGGTGTGATACCACACTTAGAGTTGTGAGACAACACTTAAAGATGTGAGACCACACGCAAAGGTGTGAGAGTCGGCTCAAAGGTGTGAAAATAGGTATATGAGTAGTAGCTCACACAGTTTTCAGGCTGTTTTGTTCGTGGATCTTGAGAGTAGTTCCCAGTGTGTTTGAACTCATCAGAGCAACTCAATTTGTAGAGTGAGTTAAACTTTTAGTCTCCTTGGGTACAAATATCTGAATATCCAACCTAAGGAACTCTAATCATTCACTTCCTAAGCAGAGACTCTTTGCTCGCCACAGACTGCAGTTTCTCTTGGTGGTGTTGGTGTTGAATGAGTGGGGAGTTCACCGGCCACACGGGAAATCATCCACAGGCACACAACCCACAAATAAAAAAAAAACACCACAGCTCTAACACAACCAGGGATTGGTCTCTGAAATATTACTATTCACCTCCGTCGGAATTGGATACTTTCTCGTATTTGTTTTATGGCGTGTTTTTTTTAACAGAAAATCCGAGGCTGAGACAGAGTTGAGGTAATCTGGTTGTCTGACGTTGGGAATACCGGTGTATGGAAGGTGGTCGTGGTTCAATGACAGATAAGTCCTGGCTTCAGCTCGATGGGCCGTAGAGGAGACAGGAAAGCACGAAGGATGAGGGTGTTCCTCTGAGCACACACACTGACAGTACTATGAGGGGTGATTTTAAGAGCGCACACACTCAGACTTTACTCTCGGGGTGTGAGTACTTGCCCTGTTGTAATCGATATATGGTTATCTGTGATACTAACAAAGAGCCTACTGTATCAGTAGCACCCCTTTAGAGAAGCACTGGTCATTGATGTACCATAAACTTGCCGAAATATATTCTCGATAATTCCTGTGGTTATCAACACTCACAATGAAGTATGTTCCTCTTAAAGATAACCGGAAATGTCTCCTGGAGTTCGGCTTGTATTACTTTGTCCACTTTCCGTCTCTCTGTCTCTGTCTATCTGTCTCTCTGTCTCTGTCTCCTTTTCTTGTTTGGACGTCCTCGGACCGGTCCCGGGTGGCCGCCGTTTGACGGGAGACGCAGGCGGAGAGGCGGCAGCGAGTCCAAGATCCCAACACGGACCTTCCCTCGCTCCAAAAATTAAATCAGAACCTGTGGTAGGAGAGTTCAACAGTGACTATACTCTTTGCACAATATTCCCATTATTTCTCCTTTCAAACTGTTGGTGTATCTATCAGCCTTGGATGTTGATCTGTAGCGAGTGGAATGTTGTAAAGACAGGTGAACTCATCCGCTGTTGGGATCACACTGATCTGTACTGGAGGGTCACACAAGATCCAGGTACATCCACCCCACCATGTAAAAAAAGTCACAATCAGGCACGACTTACAACTTTAAGTCTCCCACCTCACCTTGTATCCACTTGTGCTACAATCCGCACAATTTGCCAAAGTTTTCTCGCAAATTATCTGTCCGTGGTATTCTCAGGAAAGCTATCCTTTGATTTCGTGGTGAATCCTTGTACTGTTGCGTGTGTATATATCCTCTACTGTTAAATCCAACTTAACAGGAGCTTCACTTAATGAAACTCGCTGTGAAATCCGGTAAGTTGCCACAGCAGGATGGTGCAGAGTTTGGAGTTAGCTATCCATGCAGTAAATAGCAGTTGTTGGTGTGGCGGGGAGGTGTATGTCCCAGCGGTCTGTACCGCGCCGGTAGTAACTGCAGAATGACAACCTCTCCCTCCTCCTCCTCCTCCCTCACTTCTCACTAAGCCAGTACGTCGCCCAACCAGCGCACAGGGTTCGGGGTAGACTCATCCACCCGCACGCTCAGTACCAACCAATCACAGCGCACCTTTACCCCACCTGGTGGCGGGCCGGTGAACCACGGCGGCGATGGCAGACGACTTTTGGCCGGACACCCTGGGATAGACTGATTCCTGGTCTAATTTCTACTTGTACGGAAATCAGGGGTACATACATGTACATGGCTACAGACAATAATCGATGACATACATTTCAATGTGGATATTGTGATTGATGGACAATAAATGACATTGAATTAATACTATCTCTTCCAGGAATTTTAGGATGGTTTTATCCCTTATTTGTGAAAAAAAAATCTGGCTTTACAAAACACCATTTATGTTTTGGTAATTGGAGAATTTATACAGACAATACCATATATTGACCAGATCGGACCATACAGTGGTAACGAATCTATGTTCTTGCATGTCACACTATCAGATCTTATGGCGTAATTTCTAAACATAGTAGACGTTTTTTTATGATGGCATTTAATATTATAACTAACCCTTTCATGGGGGCTGTTATCTTAACCGTTTTCATGATGTCAAGGAGCCTTGTTCAAAATACATCCTCTACAAGACTCAGCTGTAGTTTGATTTAGGATATCTTCTCTTGATAACCCATCATATCATAGAAATATCCCATCAAATATTTGACTCAATCATCGCGTTTCTCGAACTAATGATATATACTCGATATCAACCGCTAGCTGCAACAAATATCCCCATAGTGTATCCCTTTTTTCTGCGAAATTCAGAAAGATCATGCGGACTCATATGCCTACTGTTTTAGGCTAAAACACTATTACATAGACAATATAGATTATACCCCGTAACCAACACTATCATTTCATTATCAAATCATAATATATATTTTACGTCTGTCCTTAAGATTGTAAAAATGTTACCAGTATGCATGCGTATAATCAATAAAAAAAACCCAGTATTAATCTCCAGATTCCCATATGATAAACAACCTGCTAACTTGCCATCGATAAACAATTCCGATTCCTGTAATCAGAATACATGTGATATATCCAGCTCTAAACGATGGAAGTTCTATTCTTATTTTTGCATTGAAATACATGTATAAACATCGAAAAATTCCTTTTTTTTTAATTTTGAAAATAAAGGCGATGTTTTTTAATGATTGAATCATAATTGATTAATGCTGTATTGTCATATTGTTTTTGTGTCTGCTTTTTTGGTAATGAAAAGTTTATTGACAACATAAATTTATCAGACATTCTGACCTCCACGATGGAATCATTAATACATTAGGACATCAAAAACGTTTATTGACTATAATTGTTTTGTAACCATGGCTACTCTGCCATTTATATATAAATGTTGCTTTAAGAATGAAATTCACTTTAGTACACCTGATAAAAACAAATTCGCCGAAAAATTCTGTCGCACAAAATATAACCTGAAATATGACAACTGAAACTAATATGCCGGTGTTTGTTAGTTATGTCATTATCTTTTGAAAATTTATGATTATATTGTTAAGTTATTCAATCATGATTGATTTATGCTATGAGCTTTCTGCCTACTATTTGTGTATCGAGAGCCTACACTCAATGATAGGCCGATGTGCTTGTTTGATTTCCATGATGAAATCAGAATGATATTCATTAGTGATTGGTCTATGCTATGATGCTTACCATACTGTTTGTGCTTGTTTGACATCCATGATTAAGACATCATTATATTCTTTAGTGACTGAATCATGATGGGTTTGTGCTGTGATTTCTCTACCATATTGTTTCCGTATGTGTTTGTTTGACTTCCATGATTAAGCACTGAATCATCTTGTACAGGTGGGTGGGTGGGTGGGTGCAGGTGTGTGTTTGAGTGTGTGTTTGGGTGATAGACTTTTGCGCAGACGACATTTCGCTGGCACAGACGACACTCGTCGCCTAACTCCGCGGGTGGCGGGAATCTGAAAAGAGGCTGAGAAAAGGCCGGCGTTTGAGTGACAGACGTGAGCCAGGAACGCAGTGGAGACGCAGAACAGAAGCTGACACGCGGCGCACGCGCAGAGCCACTTTGAAGCGTGCAGCCCGCACCTGCGCAGTCACCACGTTCAGCGGACAGCGTCAGGGATAAGCTTCTTTAGCCCAAACAAAAGCGTTTGGTTCGGGCCCTGAACCCCGCGTCGGCGCCGAGCCTCCAAACGCAGACATGCGGAGGAGGGTAGTATGGGGCGTCCACGGCAGAGGGCGTGTCGGGGCACAGCGGGCGACGGCGCCGGAAGCTGGCGATTTGTCACAGGGTGCATTGAGAGTCACAGCACACCTCGTTTGGCGGCGATACCGCTCTCGTTTATCTGCAATCAGGGCGGCGTGCGGCTTTGTCTTAAAGTCGCCGCCGATGAAGAAACTTGAGACTTGTTAGCAGGGGGTGGCTGTAACTTATAAGGAACTATTAAACAAGTCAACCCCTGACTTATATTGGCCCACATGGGTGGTGGACTTGGTAAGCACCTCGCTTCCAGCCACGTGCCGGGGTGGCACCAGTGTCATTTTCTTTTTCTTACACAGGATGTAAAATGTGTGATTGAACAATTTATCACAGCATCAACACACAGCGGTGTGCCCATGGCCCGTCCCCCGTACGTTAAACTGGTTTGATACATGGGTTACCGTTCAGTGCCGCCTAGCGGTGCATTGTTTATTAGAGCGTGCTCGCACGTGCTATCTACGTACAGTGCCTAGGCGTGCTTACACGAGGTAACTCAATGTCCACTTTTAACATGGCTCATAATGGGTGGCATAGAGGCCCAGCGTCGCTATTTTAGATGAATCCACCGCCAACGTCATCACTTAACACGGACCAAATAATATGTTCATCATTGATGAATGAGCATGGAATTATAAATAAACAATGATAAAAAAAAGGTTTGGGTATCTTCAGTTTATGTGTCATTTTCTGTAACCAACATGCACCAGCCAACTGTTTTTACCAATGTCTGAGACAGGATCCACATGTATCAAGAATCTTAATGAGGTATGTAGGTCTCTAGTAATTGCTGACCGATTATGTGAGAGTTTTGACACAACAGTAATCAGGTGGAAACAAAAAGGTTTAGCTACTCTCCTCGTTAACAGTAAGTAACATATCACCACCGACCGACTTTTGAGGTCACTGACAAAATCAAACAAGGAATTAATCGGTGACAGTGATGAAATATCGGTCAATGACCACCTAAATTTACGACTAAAAACAACGTTGTTTTTTTTATCACGGCTACCGTTTTCTATGTTAACCCTACATGCACATAATCTTCAGGCTTGTCAGGTCCAATACATTTTGAACAATCGGTCACATGGCACACATAATCGGTAGTCGGGTCGAAATAGGATGTGTGCTTTGGCTTAACAATTATTAGCATGGACAAATTCTCAAGTAGGACCACCAACCAATTTTCGAACAGGGCGCACATGAGCAATGAGATTTTTATCGGCAGGTGGAGGCGCCACATGGGCGAGACTCCACCAAATGAGGGGCTGTTGCCCTCTCGAGGGTCCCGGGCGCAGACGCCCTTGATTTTAATATTGATAATATTTTCAGTTTAATTTAGCAGGGCATATGGGTGTCTATTAACCATTGCTATCGGATTTTTTTGTATGAGTTTGCATCAAAAATATTTTTCAGGAGAATTTACACATTAATAGGTTTCTCTTTTTGAACTAAGAATTGGGAAATTCAAGAAAGTGTCTCATCTTCCCGTTCCGTTAGAAGTCATTAGAAAACCGTTAAACCGTGTGAAATAGCTCAAATCCGTGTGTCTCACGGGAAAAAAACCCTACAAGATGTGTATCATTATTTGGAATATAACACAAGCCCAATGTCTATAAGGTTTTCCAAATAGCAATAGGAAATTTAATTCTATATCTAAGTATACGAAAAGAATGAATGCCTTCACTATACATTGTTTTAAATGTTAATTTGTATTTCTAACAATTCACTGGAGAAAAGGATATAGGTGCTATTTCACTGTGAAGTTGCAATTTAATTTTGGTTGACAAACAATAATTACACAAATATATAAACAATCTGTATGGCTCGGAAACTCAATATGCTGGAAACATTTGACTCAAAGGCTTTGAATATTTAAAGTGGATTAATTCATAATTTTATTCTCATTTCTTTAAATTTTCCAGAACCGCATAGAATGCAGGGAGAGCCCTAATGAGGGATGGTCGCTGGTACCCGATCGCTTACAGAGCCGGGCATTCATGGCCGACTGGGTACCAGCATTTCCGCTGATACATATCTGAGCTGATACCCGGCGAGCAGACGCGGCACCACTGATTGAGCCGAAATCAAAACGAGGCCGGTTCCCGATGAAGCGCCAAGATACCACCCACTGCGCATGCGTTATGAATAAAAGATGAGCATGCATGCGCCGCACACAGAGGGCGCTCTGTGTGCTACTTCCGGTCAGTGTTCAGCATCTGGCCGTTAGTGGCGCCACTGTTCTCAGAGGGAGTCTTTGATATACGGGAAAGCCCCGCGTCCGACTTGCTCAAGTCTTTGATTACATGCATAATCATTCATAAAATGATTTAGTAAAATTAGTACAACTTTCCCCTCACCGGCCCTGGAAACAAATACACCTGTTTTGCCCACCAGTAAAATTTATCTACATGCATTGGTTAGATTACCTTGGTCCTCTCAATGCATACAGTGTCTTATTTCACCCCTGATAATTTGTTCACCGATTTGACCAATCCCTATGTTCGGTAGCTAAAATACAGTAGAGAGGTAAGAACGGCGGTGGTGAAATATAGGGAGAGGGGTAAGGGAGGCTGAAGGGGACTGTAGGGGAGGTGACGGGGAGGCAGTGACAGAGTGCAGGGGGATGGGTAAGGGAGGCTGAGGTGAAGTTTAGCGAGAGGGGTAAGGGACGCGTTGGCCGTAGAGGTAGAGGGGGAGTACCCGGGGACTTGGGCCAGTCTAACCTCGAGTAAAAAAAATGCTCAGCCTCCAATTGATTGGCATTGTCGCATGAGCCTCCAAAGAAATGAAGCGTTGTAGTGATTCGGGAAGAAATGTCTCAGACCAGATATTACGCTGGTGCATATCCTTTCCAGCGAACTTGAGCCAAGGTTACAGCTAGCGATTTTTAGCACCGATTAAAGAGTGGCACCACCGACCGACTACTATTTTACTCCTGATAACATATTGTCATATGGAATCGATGGCAAAAATCTAAACCTCAAATTGCGTAATCTGGCAGCACCGATTTATTTTTGAATCCGCAGACGAAATTAAACATGGCAGAATTAATCGGTGGTGGAAAAAAAAGGTTTTTATACAAATTATATACCTTTATAAGCCATCAAATAATCTCGAAAAAGTTATAGGCCTCGAAATTCTAAAAGAAAAGCTGAGGTTTGTTAGATAGACAACTTTTAGTTAATATCCGTTGCACACCAGTTCTCCCTACAAAGAAGTTCGTGTCTCAAGGACCTTGAATAGACATAAACATTGATATTTATTTCTACGGTATTCAGAACAAGTCCGCGGTCCCATGTGAATATGGAGGACTACTGAAGAACTCGCCCCGAAACAGGTTCGCTCCATACTTTAATGCAGAACTCGTCCCCTTTCGGAGAAGCCAAACAATATTTTAATTTCAGGCCTTGAATATATGTCCACTTAACATCTTGTAGCAACGGCATTGCAACGGTCACAACAAATACATTGCACTACAAGCCTCAAATAAGCAGAGAAATTTTGATTTTTTTTTTCAAACATTGGAAGGGATGATTGATTTTTCAAACTGCGCCTGTTCATTTCGAAGCGAGGATATTCCAGACACTTCGTTTCTGGGCAAGTTTTCCAGTATTCCAGAAAATGAGGCTTTTTACGCGGAATTCAAAACAAGCCGGCGGTCACATATTGCCTCGGAGGCAAGGTAGTGGGCTGTCGGGGTGGAGGCTTGGCACTGGCTTCGCGGATGTTGGTTTTGCGCTCGGGCGCACACTAACACCACCCCACAGACTGGCGCCAATATCAGCGTGATGAACCAGATAAAGGGGCCAGTGTTTGGGATTAATTAACCTAACCCGCTAACGACTGAATGAGGATATAGTCTACCGCAGACCTAAAGGGCGCCGGGTGTGTTTGACGGACAGGAGTTGATACAAGGACTTAGCAGTAAGAGAGGGAATGGCTTCTGTAAAGGACTACTGGAGAATTCTCCCTGAAACGAAGTCGCCCCCGTATGTACCATCCCCGCGAAATTAGCCCGTAATTTAAAATACAGGAGAACTGAATAAAACAAGTGGATTTCGAAAATCATGTGTTTCAAAATTCTCCCCTCGTTGTGTCTTCCTTGTCCCTGGTGGGGGTGTAGGTGGTACTACTTTAAAAATCGAAAAAAAAAATGGATTTCGAAAATCAGTCCAGTTAGATTCAGGGTGTGGGTTCGGGTTAGGTAACATTAGGGTTTGGGTTAGGGTTACGGGTTAATGTTCTCTTTGGTTTCTTCCCCTGAGAAGACCATATTTGGAGCATTCATGTAAACCTCCCACACCCCACATGTTCATATCTATCCGTATAGGTTTTCTATATTACGATGTCGGAAGATTTCGGGGTGACTTCGTTTCGGAGCGAGTTCTTAAGTATTTCTCTAAAGTGATATTGATACGTTTGATGTTTTATGTGGTATTTCCACCTGCCGACGAAAAGGCCACCGATTATATGCACCCTGAACTAAAGTCGGTCGTTGATCTATCGGATCGGGGATACAATCTTCAGCTCGACGATCTTTATCCCCACATCACAAAATCTGGCACCACCTGACGACAGCAGCCTCGTCGATAAATTCAAACCAGGTATAAATGATCGGTGGCGGGTCAACGGTTCTGTAACTACACTAATTTAGTGCTATAAAACACACTGGAAATCTCTTTGACATCAATCGATGGCCCTATTCCACTCATCTCTGTTTCTTCTGGATTCAACGATTTTGCGCCAAGATTCAATCTCAAGGCCCACCACCCGGCGATTGATTGTGATTACATGCAATGATGTATGTGCACCCCGTACAAAAGTCCATGGGTGGTTATCTTTGAGAAACTATCGGCGTGTAGAAGTGGCAGTAGTCAGAAAAAGACTGCACAAAGCGTTATTTTCTACCAATCTGGTATCGGAATAAGTGGAAAGGAAGCAGTTCCGACTGATATAAAATTTGTCAGTATTTTGAAACCACCAAAATGGCGCCACTGTGAATCGTAGAATATGATTTTCACTCGATCCTCACCCGTCGACATTTAACACAATAAACAAGATTCGGAAAATGTTCTATCCTGATTCCTATTGTCTATTACTGTGTATTTTATCTAACCAACGTGTTCTGATTCATGGAATCGTTAATTGTTCAGCTACAAGAGAGGGTCAGTATCAATATTTTGTATGGAAGGAGTTTATTTCACTTTCATTACATCAGTTTATTGTTGCTTTGAATTTGATATCCAGTAGCATGTGCCCATGTGGTGTACATGCAATTAAACGTTCACCCTTTCATTTTTAACATAACATGGTGTAATTGATATTTCTTCCTTTTTATAGGAAAGCCCTGGACAAATGTATTCTCTCTTTCGTGCAGTGGAATATAGATTCTACCTAATCCATTTAGTACATTTCATCATACACTTTTAACCTAGTGACAGGAGGATGAAAACTTGCTCGTCGGGTAATGATATTTAGAAGGAAACCCACAAGATGGAAATAGCTTGGTCCGTACTCCACCGAGTTTGACTGCAGAGTAATTCACGAAGCGAAGCTGAGTGAATTACTCTATGGTCAAACGAGGTGGAGTGCAGACCAAGTTATTTTCATCGAGTGGGTTTCTGATTTTATCTCACCCCGAATAACACTATTTATTGATGAAATGAATCACCAAATTAGCCATTGAGTATTGGGTACACGAACCTCACGGACGTGGAGTACGAGTTCCTAATGTTAAGCCTATGGAGAAAAATACCGGGGTGAGATAAAAGATGATTCACATCAATATGGGTTAAGTATAGAGTGGTTTTCCACAAGGTACAAGTCATATATATGATATGTAATCGGATAGGGTTTGTAATTATTCACTGGCCAGGTATTTTCTTGTTGGTTCTATCTTGGATTCCAGGTTTGAAGGGGGGATTCAAATACAGTTGTACTAATTCCATACCGCAGGTCCACAGGTAAAAAGGTCAATGAAAAGAATTATAAAATAATACACAATTTCCGATATTGTACAAAGACAAACGGACGAGATTCCTACACTGGACAGAAGGCAGAGGCCACCTGCCCCCACCAGGTCAAGCGCCCCCTGGTGCAGACGGTAGTAATCCCACCTGCCGCCAGAGGGCAGCAGGGGCACAGAACCCCCTAGCGGGGAGGTGCAAAGTGGCCGGCGCCGACTGGCGGCTTTCATGTGGGGGCCGAGAAAGTTGTTCACACCAGGGATCGCCGTGCGGGGATGCTCGGGGGTTACGGGGGGCTGACCGGAGGGGGGCTGGGGTGAAGGGAGACACCCACCCCTCGGACGTACCTGCGGGGTTAATAACGTGTACGGATGGCACAGTTCTAAACAGTTCTACTTCGTTATGTTCAACTCTGTTATAACAAACACTCAGTTATAATTTACCTGGTCCTGATAATGTCCTCTACATTTCTATAATAAATTATATTTGAATAATATATCAAACAAAAGTGTTTCCTAGCAAAACTCAGCTACTACAACGTAACTTTTACTGAGTGAAACGAAATTTTACTACCATAAATCTTGAACATGTCAAAATGGATAAATGTCAATATCTAAAATCACCAGGTGGCGCCACTTCAAATTGTAGCTAGGATATGCCTTTCTCAGCCTCAGTGTGCACAGGGGGCGGGCCCCCCCCATGGGTGGGTGGGGGTTAACCGGTTTTGTGTTGTTTTGTCGGCGGAGAAAGACAATGAGAAGTGGCGAAACAGATGGTTGCGGTGTGTCAGATGAGAAACACGCTCCAACCCGCCTGGGAATTGAACTTATTACATCTCCCTGTGGTTGGAAACAGGGTGTTCCTATTGTGAGCCTGAATGTAGGAATTGATGGGACAAGATGTTATGTGTGTGTCTTAGGATAAAATTCTGCGTTTGAAGATGGTCCCATATCTAATGTAACATTTCAAACTGCCGACGAAAACCCAACCCAGTATGTACATTATGCAGCCAAATCTGTCGGTGGTCCTTATAAAGAACTTGTTCATGCTAGTAATCGTTGAACCTAAAGCATACAATCTGTGTCCACCTGACGACAGATTATGTGTTCCATGAGCATCGATTGTTCAATACTGTACACAAAATAGCGAGGTTCCAAAATGTGAATGTAGAGTTGACATATACATTATAGATCGGTGGCAGTGAGAAAAAAAAATCGCTGTTTGGAAGAAAATGGAGGTGGTCGCTGACCTATTTTTGGTGACGGGCACTGATTAATTCAGCCCAGTTCCATTTCATCAGTAGCCTCTGGAGTAAGTGGGTTGTGCTTTATTATGTAATGTTGGAGAGAAAAATTGTTGATTTTTTTCTTCTTGTTTCTTAAAAAAAACCCGCTATTTTGTATATGGGAAATGTATATACATGTCTTCGACACAAAAAACTTTTTTTCCAACCATGGAATACTTTTGAGTCCGTTGGAACCGACAAAATTACATCAACATGTATTCGACACTAGTTTTAAGGAGTATTAATTTTCAGGCTTAGCAGGAACTATAGGCCTACAAATTGAACAATCGTTGATCATGGGGCACATAATCGGTCGTCAGATGGAAATAGAGTGTGTACTTTGTGCACATGGTCCATATAAGCTGTGGCCTTTTCATTGGCAGGTGGACACGCCACATTCGAACAAGCGCTTCCTATGTATCCCAGATTATTTTGTCGGCAGGTGGAAATAGGCCTATATTAAGATTAACGCGAGTGGAGTTTAGTTCTTTGATATCAGGCCTTCTTTCCAATAAAACTAAACCACAATTCTAATCCACTGTACTATGAAGATTCAGTGGATGAATTGAAACAAGGTGCTAGAATAAGTAAATATAGCCTCAGACCTTTGTATACTTCTTTCTTACGACCCAATTACCCGTAAAAGACCAAAAGTAATAGACCAATACAAAAAGACTATTTGGTACGCATCACTTTCACTTATCCCTTTCCATTTGTTCCGATCTTGACATTACAATAAGCTACATCCCGATGTTAATGCATAGTTAAATATGGTAAGGATCCAAGTCCATTATCAACCTATTTTATTCCTTTGATAAGAGTCGTAAAAATAACATCAATAGCCGAAGGACAATCACTTTAGAAATCCAGAGAGATTATTCAATTATTCTAAACTCGCAGCTGAGATTTGTATCTGGTTATTTCCTTTTCTTGTAGAAATTGAGCTGCGTTGACAAACAATGGCCATAATCCTATTGATTGCTGGACTTTTGTTTTCGTATTACTTCATCCTCTACCCAGTGTGTTTTAAGTTCTATGGCGTTCTTAACACCTGTAAAGGCATATCCGGCAATTATTAGTGGCACCACCTGGTGATTTTTAGATACCCATATCTTTCCTTTCAAATTGGTTCTTTGAGAGGTATTCTAAATCGGTAAACAATTCATATTTGCCTGAATTGAAGTGAACTGAAACATATATTTTCTTCAATTCTCACAAGAATAAGGACAGTGACCTACAGTTTTTGATATACAGATGTATAATACTACACATTTACTATATTCTGTGAACGCTTAAAAAATGACATGCGTTTTACTATGTGAAACTAATTGTATTATATTATAATACTACCCTGCATACGTGTTGATGTGATGGAAGAGTCAGTAGCAAAATGGCGTTTTATTGATTTCCAGGTATATAATAATGATAAGGAAACACGGATTCTATCTAAATTACATTTGTTCCTTGTTATTTTGGTCAAAGATATTCCCATTGTAGCTCCTACACAAATTGACATGGAACATAATCAATTCAGGCGCACTAGCCATTTGCCCCTATATATACCTCTACACCTACTAGATCTCTGCATCCGTCACAAAAGGGTGACTACCTACCACTACCCACTGAGTGGGAGCTTACCATAGGCAGCTGGTTGCTGCATTTTACCATATGTTTATTACGCAATACACAGGAAGACGAGATGACTTTAAGCAATTATTTATTAAACAAGCTGGGTATGTCACATACTGGACTGGCAGCTGGACACCCATGGTCTAAACAAAGAGGGCAAAATTAAACCCTCTCTCGTTCAAGTAATCAGTCTAAAGTAAATATAGTATTTTGAAATATAGGAAATACTATATATATACTTATAGCTACATACAGCTATATTCACATTAAATGAGCGAAAAAATTCCTTCTTCAAAGTGTCGATCTCCCCTTCCCCATGGGGGGGGGGGGGGGTGTGGAGACCGTATATTTTTAGATTTCTTTTTTTTTCATACTAAATGCTTAAAATCCTATGTTATTAATGAAGTCAAATGACTCTTCATTGAGCACTCATGTTACTCATACTGATCACCATGACAGCTATCTGCAGCATGTGCTTATTCATATACGTAATTCAATTAATTACAAAAGGCAGTGATATATTTGACAAATGCGATTTTTCCCTGCCGAAACGTTGCCACTACTGCATCATCAAATAAATCTAAAATGGTGCTTTCCACATAGTAACTCCCATGTTATTTTCTTCAAACCTTCACAGAAATATGGAAAATGTTCAATTTTATACATCCAAGTACAAAAACCTATACGTCACCACATTTGTTATTGGGTGAACTAAATAAAACCGCGTTTTCAGTATTTCTCCTATGTTGATCAAGGATATGTAAATTGGTGTATTTTGCCTTTGTGCATCTGGCATAAGAATGATTCACAAAAATCCAGTTTTGACTTATAATTGACATCTAAAAATCACCAGGTGCTGCCACCCTGATCTTTAGGACATGCCTTTATACATATTCCACAGCTTCATTGGCGCCACCTGGGGGAATTTCTATACGTTCTCAACCATCTTCTCGAAACTGTGCATTATATCTTAAGATCACATGACAGATAGGTAAGGATTTTAAGGCATATTGGACAATTTGAGCTGAAAACTAAAACCCATGCCATTATCCTGATAATTGAATATAATGAGTGTTGTAGAGCACATATTCAACTCAGAAATCAGAGGTCACCGTGCTAGTTGTTGATTTAGAGATCACTGTTATGACAGTTTACAATAGAATAAATTGAAACTACAATTATTGCAGTTGAACGGTTTTCAGAAATTTTCAAATTGGAAATCCGATGCCAGAAATGGAAATTTCAGCTATATCTACATGTAGATCCGAAATTACATTCAGTTTATCCGATTATAAATCGGAAAACTGTGGTTCATGCGAACGTGGTGTGGCCAGCCAGTCGGGAGCGGAACTTTTACTTACCTGGGGCAATAATAGGGAGTTTAGTAAGGTCTGGAGGGTCCATTGACATTATCTAAAAATCACTAGATCGCGCCACCGTGAATTGTAGGATACGCCTTTAACGTTTTGTCCCGTTTATCCTCATCAAATAAGTAGGCTTTCATTGATCATGTTCATGCATCACTGTCTGTCTCTTATCCTACCCCTAATAAAAAAACGCCATAGGCTTAACATGGGCTTTGTTTATGTCACGAATGTGACATAAAGTGTTGTTTATGCCACTACTTTCTGATACTGAAAAAATATAGGAACAGGGTAGGATAAAATCTAGACCCCACTCGGTTGAATTTTGTTTATATGCCACTCATTTTGTTGGCTCCGTAATGTCACTCGTCTTCGACTCATAAAATTACGGAGCCAACAAAATGCGTGGCATAAATAAACTCAGACACAAACTCGTGACGTCTCTTGATATTACGCCTCCTCCCTTTATCTCGCCCTCCCTCTCTCCCCTTCTTTCTTTCTTTCTCTCTATCTCTGTCTTCCTCTCTCTTTGTGTCTCTTTGTATCTTTTTCCCTCCCTACCCCCCCCCCCCTTCTCCCCCTCTCGCTCTCCTTTTTCCTCTTTCTCTTTTAATTTCCTGGACATTTAATTTGATGATCACCATGTGTTGTAGTGTGGAGGTTACCTGCTATATTTTCATCTAGAGATTAATATCATACTGATACGATAATGGAATATAAAAATTCTGCCGAGTTCGATTGTAGTAAAACCTTTTTCATTTTTTTAAAAACGTTTACAGAATTTAGTAAATGTGTAGTACAATATATCTCATTATTAACCTTGTAAGGACGCATGATGCCTAGAGGCATAACCCGCACTAAAAAGGCATAATGCCTTGAGACATTATTGTTCCAATATTTACAAAAATATCTTAACAAAGAAATGATAGAGCAATATCCATGAAATCTTCACCAAATGTAGAAATAATACCATATTCAGTATTCATATTCAAAAGGAAGAAAATATTTATGATTATGTCCCTTCTTTTTATATATGAGCTACGCTCTCTTTATTGATCACAAAGCGGAAAATTTTCAATTCACTGACGGTATGAATCTTAAATCTTAAATTTTTCTTAAACATGTGAACACTCCAACATAATTATGCACCTTATATCGTGGTTACAAACTAGCATTATGAGTTTTAACCATTATGTCTGTCCTCTAGCAGGACAAACTGCTACCAGCAGCCGTCTTTACAGCAGTAGTTTGGACGCAGGCACCCGTCCCTAAAGGGTTAACAATTATAGGTTACCTTTCTTGATTTTGACAGAATTGATTGAAATCATACTCTCCAGTACATCTCCTATAAAAATCAACCTAATCCATATGGGCCAATCTTATCTTTTTTGTGAGGACATCCTGGACACATAATAAGATTTTTGCTCATTTGGCCTCAGAATAAAGCACCATTAATAGCAATTTGGATTGATGATTATTTGGCTGGTACCTGCCTGTATCGAATGATAACAGGCAGGTAGTTGACGTGTGCAGCTCTGGCAGTGGTTGAATGCTGGTTTTGGAGAGTATCAAAGGAAGTGGCCGACAGACCCAAAACCAACTCAATTTTCAAAAGCCAACCGACCTCGCACTTGCTGCAGTGTGGTTATCACAAGCAATATACTCTAATGGGATATAAAACTGATACAATTCAATGACAGGAGGTAAATACAAGTAATTACATGAGGTAATAGTTGAAGTATTCAAAACAAACTAATCTAGTGACAATCTTAAACATCTTTTGTACCATGGACCTAGTATTCAAGTCTCTGGATTGACTAAAAACCCACATATAGCACAATGCACCTAGCTAAGCATGCGCTGGTTATATATGCACACTTATGATCTATGAGTTTGAGGTGAGGCGAAGTTAACCAGCTATAAAGATAAAATGGCAGCCCATACCTGGCCTAATATGTATTCCCGCCAGACAGGGTCTGTTGAATAACATTAGGGTTATTGCTTAATGATATTCATGCTTTTTGCTATGATAGTCGTAACCAAAGGAAGCTCCTCCATAAGTGTTGAATAGTGTTGAGTCTCGTTAGCATACAGAAAAGGGTCTTCATGTACGTGCCAGGGGGTCGTTGAATAACTGATTCCAGCAAAAGGACAGGTATAAGGGGAACTCGTAGCGGGGTTATTGTTTACTAATATTCGAACTTGTTCAGCTAAAACTGTTCTATCTGACCAAAGTTCGTCCATAAGTGTTGAATAAAGTTGATCCACATCGTTCATTGGTCTTGTTGGTGTACAGAAAGGGGTCTTCATGTATCATCTTAGATTAAACGGGCCCCAGAATTATTCACCAGGCCCCCAGCCTCCAGGTTATGATCGTGTAAGGGCCTGGGGAAAGCGAGGGCAACCAGGGGGCGTTAAAAATCTGGACAAAGTCTCTTTGATCTGTCATATGATAGTCCTATGACTGGACGGTCTACATTGAATAAATATGGATCATCCTTACCAAGGACAGGGAGAAGAACAGATACCCCAAATGCCCTTGAAAACTATTTGGTAAAATTGTCAATGATCTTGATGCTGAAAACTATCCTTCTGTGAAGATTTCCAAATAGGTGTCATTTCTGATATGAAGCGGGTAGCCTATTTAACCACTATTATAGTCATACACGCACGGCAAGTATCCTACAGAGTTTCCAACGAGTATATATGAATTATATGTTCACTCGCCATTAAATAATAAGACCACCTGCCTTCAATCAAATAGAAAATAAAACGCAACAAAAGTGGGCTTGTCCAGGATTTGTACCATGGGCCTTCTGATCACCCCTCTTTATAGCCCCCCCCCCCCCCCCCCACCCACAGTAGATTATGGCTACCGCAACACATACCTCACCTTTCGATTTCAGTCTCGGGCCTGTGAGGCGTTTGAGGAAAAGTCTACATGTTGCAAAGTAGATTTATCTTTTAACAATGTCCGTAATCAAAGACCTGAGCAAATCTACCCCAACAGCGCCAAGGACAGACACACGGAAGAACCAAAATGGTTTGCATCATGTCTTTCCAGGAAACTAGTGTCCCTAGGGGCTCTTGTTCTTTGTTTTTCAATAAAATAATGAGAACACTTATTTAACACGATAACTCTCCTGTCGTTGTCATTGTCCTCTCCAGAACACTCTTATCATTCTCCCAAAATATCAAACGGTCCCAATTTTGCATACTGTGGCTATGCAGTGGCTCACTCTGTAGTACAGTGTGTTTACCATAACTGTGTACGAACCTGGGGCGTGTTTGATAATCTAGGAACAATAAGGGGCACGGTTGTAGGATGATCCTGGGATACATCATTGCATAGAATAGGATCAAAGGTAAAACCTTAGATATCGCTTGAATAACTGGTGATCTATATCGTCCATGTGGTCCTGAAAAATGTTCCTACCCTATGACACCTCTAGGATGTGTCTGGGGTGTGAGGTTTCAATTGAATGGTTAATAAAAACAGAAATAATTTGTAGGATTTAGCATAAATCCATGAAAGTTGTAGTTTGAAGTTTGCATTGCATTGTTAGAATGGTGTTCAAATCTTGTTTGTATCCCAAAATCTTTATTGAATTATATTTACTGTGGGTCGTCCCCATCGCCTCATAGATCGCCTTATAGATAATATCTTCCAGCCTTATGATCGTTCCTAGATTATTAAACAAACCCCATAATCCAATTTTAGCGGGTTTCATGAGTCTCAAAGCCCCGTACTCCAGCAGTTTTGATCACATGAACTCTCCAAGCTTCAGCTTTAAAAAACTGTTCAATATAATATTACATTCACAGAATGCTGCTTTCTCCACGTGAATAAATATAGCATTTGATATGGGCTTTTGGGCGCTGCCTAAAGTTTAGAGAGTTTGGAGAGGTTACAAAGGCTCTCAACATGCTGTAAAAACCTAGCCTTTCACTATCTGCACGCCAACTCTCTGATTTTGTACGGCCGCAGAGGACCAGTATCTTCGCTTTATAAAGGAGTGTAATTGGCAAGAGCCAGTCGCTGTCTAAAGGGGCTGTTCCATCTGGACAAATCATCAGCCGACATATGACTCTGACAGTGTTTGATCTACTATTCGGGTACCATCGGTATAATGGACCACAGTAACCTGGTGTGATCGGTGCCGTCGGCCACACAGTTCCATTATCATTTGGGTGCCACAAGGGCGCCGATCTTAGTTAGTGTAACCATTTACCACTACGTTTCTTAACTGATGGTGTCATTTGCTGTCTGATAACTAGGTGTAGACCTTAAGAAGAAGTGGAGTAACTTACTCTCCTCCTTCTTCTTCAGTAAGAACTCAAACACCGATGTACTATGTACTACTATGAGTCAAGAATTTATTTTGACAAGTGCTTCCAGCTTATACACACACAGCAGATGGCATCTGAGAACAGGGTAATCTTGTAAACTTTGTGCTGGGATTGGCTGTTGGAGCCACAGCCAATGAGGGTTGACCAGACTTGTTCCAGTCTGTCGCACATGCCAGGAGGGCCACTCATGTCACTCACAACTCATGTCAGTGTCATGTCAGAGTGCCCCGCCCCCATATGACCAGACTGGGAATTAGAGTGAGTGATAATGAGGGTAAACATGCCATTCAATACATGGCGGCCATACAGTCAACTTGAAGACAGGGAGGAGCTGCTACAAAATGGGTGACTTGATGTCTTTTTGGTACTAATAATATGGACAATTTATGTTACTAATCTCTACGCATAGAAATCAATGTAATTGGTCACAATAGGGATGTATAGACTGGAACTTTACAAGATGATGAGTTACTATTGGGGCTAAACTCTGCGATAAATTGTCAAACCTACATTGCTGATCTTTGAACGTGGTTCAGAGTGGTCATGGAGTCATTAGTAACTCTGTTGCTAGCCCACAAGAACCAGAATCATATAGTTTTCAGACTTGTAAACTCAAAACAAATACCATGTTGTGAATATGTTGCAAATCTCTGTGGCTGACCTTTAAAAAAAGAGAAAAGAGATATGCTTGATAAAACATTGTTTTTTTACCAAACATATTCACTTGGTGTATACTATTCACGACGCATGCAGTGACAAGGGGAACCCAGTTTATTTCCCCTCTAAACAGACCAAATAGGGGCATATAAACCAATGAAAGAGTGAAAACGCACCTCACCTGATGAGACCCCAGAAATAGGGTCGAAACTGGAAGTGATTAGACGCAAAGAACCCAAATCTGATGGTAAAAGGAATGAAAACGCACCCATAAGGCCAAAAACCAGATGGACTGAATGATGAAGCTTAGAACTTTCCCCTACCCCTACCTCCAGATGGACAACTACTTTCATCCAAATGCCAGCACTTCCCACAGACCACCTACAGCTTTAGTTCCCCCTAAAGTCACTAGATGGCTCCACTTCCACACACAGTAACGGACAGAACCCACAGCTGACACAGGAATCAAACTCTCCAAGCACATTCTCTTCCTAAGAGAAAAAGGAAAGCATTTAGATAGACTCCAGTACAGTCTGTTGTCGCCAGGGCCAAGGCACACAGGCTCAGACTAAGACTGTAATGCGCTGCCATTTTGAGTCAGGAATTTCTGCCTCTGCTGGTGCTAAGCTGCCCTGACTGATTTGCCAGGAACAAGCGGCTTGAGTTGGCGCTAGAATTAGAATAGCCAATCACGAAATTCCTTTCTCCCATCAGGCAGAGGGAACAGGCAAATGGGAGCCTTGCTTAGGGAGACAGCGGTGATGATGAATCTGAAAACCGATTTCCAATATCTTAATTGGATCAAAAGTTATCTGTCTCCCCTACAAATCGGTATAGGGCACTTGTAAATCGGACTAGGGGATAGGTAGCATCGATGTTCAAATGGCCTTCTCAGACTCGGGAACAGTCGGGGAAGTGCGTACAGCGACACGATTATGGTCGAGCAGAGTCGGTCATTACCCCCGAGCTAGTAATGCCCGATCCGATTAAAATCGGGTCTGTGAAGTACGTACAGCGACCCAATTCTGACCGACCCGACAGATTCGTCGGGCACAGGTGTGATCGGGCACAATGGTCGGGTCGCTGTCTTATAGGTTTAAAAGTTGCCGCCGATGGGATCAGCCAATCAGAGATATTATTCCAAAATGTGCAGTCTGTATTTCAAAACATGCAAGTTAAGTTCAAAAGAATGCAGTCAGTCATCTAAAGCGTGCAGTCTCTTAGTTTCCCAGATCATCAGAAAAACGGTACACGGCATACTATTTGAGTGCCGGAAATCGCGCTCATATACGTCATCTAGAGGTTAGAATGCTCACACAGGGTTTCAGCTTACTGCAGAGAATCTTAACACTTCACTATCCATGTTCCAACTACAAAGGCCTGGTTAGATAAGCAGGGGTCCAGTATCAAGTCTTACTATACCCCCTGCCCCACTACTGACTTGGTTCCTTTTAATAGAACTTTCATGGCTGAGTGACCTTGTGATGCGCTGCCATTAGTGCATCAAGCGCTAAGTGGCTATCAGAGAGGGAACTGAGTGGTATAGCTGACCTGTTAGCCAGAGAAAAAGGGCAGTTGACCAAGACCCTCAATGAAAAATTCAGTCACAACTGTGACGAGTTGAATGTGATACCTAGATCCATATATGACTTGATTAAGAAACATTTTCAATGTATTAAGATACACCTATTTTGATTAAATAATCAGTTGCCATCTGTTGGCACATGTAGATTTCTATAACATGATAAATATTCCTGTTGATGATACTTGAGAACAACTATCAAATCCATTCTCTGAGTTTATTGAAACATTCTTACTTTTATTTAATGAAATGATTTAGGTATACCACGCTCTTCCATTATAAATGGAAATAATATTTGCTCCTAGTCTCTATGGGTACATTGACTTTACCCCTAGGAGCAGTACGAATTTGCACTGAGTTTGTGCATAGGTAGGGAAATATATGCCACTTATTCCCACTTATGAATGAAGGCAGAACTACTTTCAAAGAAGCTCACTCGTGAGCTGTGTGATGATTGGTTAATATCTACATGATGTAACTCAAAACCTTATATGCCACATGTGACATAGAAATCACTTTGCAAGAAACGGCCCTAGGTGAGAGTCAATTTGAATCTATGAAACAAGGCCTGTGCACATAGTTATCTTCGAAAGATGTGAGCCAAGCAATGCCAGGGGCAGTACTGGCTGAGTTCCTTAAATCCAAATTGATTCTTACTGAGGGTCGAGCAGTATTTGTACAACCCTGTCTCCATAATTTTAGATCGAAAGCATAGTCGTATAAAACAGGTTTTATGCCATACCCCTTTGAATGAAGTCACACAACGTTAAGTCTATGACGTTTTATAATAGGGGTGGGATGAATGAATAAATCATAAGTTCCTTTGCTGAGGATCTTCCAACTAAAACTCCGAATGGAGTATGTTTGACACAATGGTACACTTCACCGCATGACCAGCATATGGGAAATAAATTCAACGAAAGTAGCATTTAAAAAAGAAGTCAGGAGTCTAGAACGAATATAAAATATAGTAAAGTTCCCGATATATTTCTGCAGGATCATCTTACTAGACCCTTTTGACATATATCTAGATAGTCTAGAGTCACATTTCTTTGTCAGAAGCATTGTATAATGCGAGGAAACCCATATTCACTGAAATTTTCCCATATCCGATACATTTAACTGCATATATACTTACCTGGTATATACATTGTGTTTCTATTTTTTTTGCACTAGCATTTCGATGGGTAACTAGTAAAACTTTCATGTATGTGTATAGTCGTGCATTGTATCATATTGTATTATAGTTACTATCATGAATATATACGTACACAGAAGAATCATACTGAGAGTAGAGCAAACAAAATACTGCGTAATAGGGAGGTAGCAGACCGCGACACTTGTAAGTGAACTATCCTGAATTAAAAAACAGCATACACACTGGGAGTGGTGTAGTGTACCATTGCGGATCTAATTGGTTCACGTATATCTACTATAGAGGAAACCCATTCAAGTTTAGGGTCTGAGCTCGTATCCCATCGAGTTTGAATCACATAGTAATTCACAAGGCGAAGCCGCGTGAATTGCTATGTGATTCAAATGAGATGGGATACGAGCTCTGACCCTAAACTTGAATGGGTTTCTGAATTTATCTCACCCTTAATATTGACTAATGGGCTAACATTTGTGACATTATACCCTATTTCCTAAATATCTAATGGGTGTTAGATACGAGTTTCCAATGTTAAGTCTATGGAGAAAAAATATCTGGGGTGAGATAATATACAGACCTCTGGGTGTCCCTTGTTGATGAAATGCAGGCACTGTATATGTTTTCAATGGGGACTCCGTGATAGGTGAATACTAATATCTAATATTGGTTTTAACAGTTAGGACAGATTTCAAAATGACATAAGGTGTTATCATCTGAATTTCCTTGGTTGGTATACTAGTTGGTTTTATATGTGCAGAGGGATTTCTTTATTCAGTACAGCCCTAGATGACACATAGACCGAAACCGACACCGAAATAGGTCGTTACTTCCTTCTTCAAATAATTGGTTTCCCCCCTATGGTACAAGATATATGTCACATACACACAGGTAATAGGGATTTTTTTATTGCGGGTGTTCTGTGCCAAAGCAAAGCAATCTTGTCTCTGGTAGAGGAAGGTGTGCCATTTCTTCGCGCTCTCAACAGTGAACAACCAGAATACAGAGCTCCGAAATCCTCGAAAATGCCGTAAGTACTTCAAGCATTACCTGGCCATGATGTACATGATACAAATCTATTGTAAGTCTAAATCGGTAGGTTTGAAGTCTGAGGCTTTTGTTAAACAGGCGAGGTAGATACACTCACGGTTGAAGTACCAGCAACTAGAAAAGCAGAGGAGCTACAGTATCCCCAGTGTCTCCATATGAAAATGGCTGGTGAAGCTAAATCAGGGCATTCATTTGCCAACATTTATTCCAGCAGGAGCTAGAGATTTAGAGGCCACCCTGGAATATTCAAGTGATAATTCACATATAAAGTAACCCTACCCTATTTAGTCATCCATCACTGCTTCTGCCTCTTAACCGAGCGTTTATACTGGACGGATTAAAATGTGACGACTGTAGATCGCCTAGCCAATAATTGTCAGGTGGTGCTCAATTACGCAGTATCGGATGCAATAGCCGTTGACCTAAGAACTCCCTAAAGAATCTACAGTAGATAAAATTTTGTAGAAATTTACAATGACTAAAGTGGAAGACGCACCGCACTATTTAGTTTCTGAAGATTAAGTCCCTTTATCGTGAGCTAGTCGTAGGTGAATAGTGCAATAGTTTTTTTGTTTTTTTGTTGGTAGCAAATTTTTATTTCTCTATCAATACATGTTTTATCACTTTGATCCAAACATACATCTCAAAAGCTTTCATGCAATAGCAATACATCCATACATCCATTCTGTGGTATGTACATGCTCCCAATATTTATTGTGTTTTTTAATAATATAGTATAGCAGAGTTTTAAAGGGGGGGTGTACACCAACCACGACAAGGCTACGACAATGGCTTCCCGACAAGGTCCATGATTGGCCTACGATTGTCAAGGTTGGTGGACCCCAGTTCCTGACAAAAGTCTACAACAAGGCCACGACAAGGCCACAATTGGAAGCTTGTCAGGAGCCTTCCGACAAGGCTCGGACAACATCAAGCATGTTTGATTTTTCCCACGACTGGACTCTTGTCGTGGAGTGTTATGGTGTGTTGGGAGAGTGTCACAAATTTTGGTGGAGCGTGCACTTCCCGACACGCCCCGACAATACTCTCCCCCTTTACATGACAAGGCTGTGACAAGCGCCGATTGGAACTGTCTTGTCGGTGCTTGTCATAGCCTTGTCGTGATTGGTGGACGCCACCCTTTAGGATTTTCTACCCCGTTCACTGTGTTATGATTCTAGTCTGCCCCCTAGTCGTCAACTAGGGGGCAGTAAGCGATGCGGGACCACATCTCTGTATACATGTGGCACCGCCATTTCTCCTCACCCAGTGACTAATTATGCTAATTATGGACCAATATAGGTATGCACCATGAGTTATTTTTCTTAAATTCCGTTGTCGCCGATAACAGGAAGGAAAAGGTTCCATTTATCGGGGCTGATATTGGAACATCTGCGACTTAGGTGAATTGCTGATAGGAGGGGGTACCACCCTGACCGACACCGTTACGATGCTTCGCCTAAGTCAAAGTACCGTTCTTTGACGCCGAGAATCGGACATTACGAGGGCGGGGACAATACCTATAGATTGTCGCTGTATGCACTTCTCCTATCAAAAATCTAAATACAGTTTTCTGATATCTTAAATATAACTGAAGTTATTAGAGTTTGCATTAATATGTATATATATACACTGCTATGGACCGGGTCTACACATGTCTTGTGAGCATAATCGGGAATAGATAATTAGATATACATTTATGAAACTGTTAATCACACGGAACAATCTGCTGATTACCCACCTTTTAGTTGGGTCCTTCAGGTACCCTACCCTCTACGACATCCCCTACAAGTGTCGTCCGCTGAAGACAATTTGAACGAATTCAGATGGTCTGGACGATTTTCGTCACTTGTATGATATTTTTATTCAACAACTTTTCAGGTTTATGCTTTAATATTATCGTTCACGTATCTTAGGCTATACGATATAATGCTTGTTAAACAACCTTATCCCTAGGCCGAATCTACGAGTCGTTATATTCTCGTTCCTAGATTTTTTAATGGACCCCAGGTGAAATATGAAATAATAACCCTCAAACACGCCATTTTGTCTTGGCGATTCCGGAAATCGCTGCGTTTCTTGTTCGGTGTGTCCCTGGCTTAACGGATGCCCCGCATGAGCGAACACCCCATATCAACGGTTACCTATATTATATATCTATGTTGTGTGACAGGGCTGCTACAAGACTATCTATGTTAGATGTTTATTTTAACCCCATGTGGGTGATCAGCCACGTAAGCGGAAACTTTGGCTCGGAACGGAGGGTGTCCGCTTTTGTGGGGTTCTACTCTAATTATAACTGTGAAACATACTGACTTTGTATAACGGAAAAGTGGTTAACCAAAAAGAAAATATACAAAAAGATAGAATCATCCGAAGTTGTCCTATAGACACTCCCATATCCAATCCCTTGTAATGCTGAAAGGTGTGTTGGGGAATTCCCTCTGCAATCCTCTCTCCAGACAACTCGTACTATGCCAACTATTTTCCAGTTACATCATCAGGATAAATATCAATTCCCCCATTTTACTTCATTACATTACAATGGCCTCCACTGATAAGGTGGTCCTGACCAGGTAGTTGACATGTTCCTATGTGGGAACATAAAAAGAAAGGTTAGTAATAAGAAGAAAACTGTAATGGGCATCTACACTGGTCATCATCCATGATGATTTCATGCACTAGAAATCTATTTCACTTGTATTGACTGTATACATTCAGGACTGTAGAATCTGTTTAATATACACATGGATATTGGTAGATAGTCTTTGTGAAGACGGTGCCTTGAGGGAGGGGGCATTTAATATCTGGGGACAGTGAGTAGGATAAGGGCAATGATGGGAGAGTTTGTGGGACGACAATGACAAGGATAGAAGACCAATCATGTCAAAGAAATGTTGTCCATATTTTATTTTAATTCTTCTGACCAAAATTCTTCTGAAGGACAGTTCATATTGAAAGACATCCTGTAATTTGTTGTGCCTTGTGTCTGTCCCAGGGCTGGTGGGGAAGTTTCAAACCTTATCCAAAACTATATTGCATTTTTCTCCCTTTCGAAAATATGTTTTCTTATTATTCTATGAAGCCTAAGTATATTATCTACATGTATACAATACTATATTCTGCACCCAGCATATACATTGTATCAACATAAAAGATAAAAATATAAAAAGGATTACCCACAGTTCAACATACATAAAGTATCAGCTAACAGACTCCTCACACAAATACTTACCACCTACCCCATGACTATAGACCACCACTTGGCTGCCCCCTCAGCTGCCTGCCTGGCCACCCATCACAGCACTAACTAACTTCCTTTCTAGTACCCTTGCCAGTTTTGTCTTGTGAGGCCACTGGAACCAATGGAAATCCGTACGTATGAGGGACTTTTCTAGCCTCCAATCAGAATAAATTTACAAAATAAAGAGAAAGGATGTAATTTGGTGCACAATTGAAACCACAGGTGGCACTCCCAATAAAATTTGTTTGATGTGACAGAGAGTGTATACATATACTTTACTTACTTTGCAAGATTGAACCAAGGTCATACTCTAAGGCCCGGCGTCCACCTATGGCACCGATATGGTCTACGATGCACCTCCCGATAAAGAATCAAAATCCCGTCGGAAGGTCACCTAATATCATGGCAGTTGACCACGTTTCTACGATTGGGCACTGAAAAAACCCCATTAAGATGCATGGTGGATTAACATGTCTAGACATTTGTCTACGATTTTGCACCTTCCCGATATGTCTCCGATATTTGCTTTGGGACACTTGCACCTGGGATCCGTACCCACACACCCCAGCAGCACGTTGGGGGTCCGAACACTGCAATCTACCCATTTGCTTTTTGTATCGGTGCCCTATCGGTAGGTCTAAATTTCTATCGTAGTAGGTGGATGCCAGGCCTTGATTAACTCCAGCAGCCCAGAAAAGGTATAGGATATGGAGAAGTTGCATGAAATAATGTTTTCATATATTTTACTTTCAGGTCAACCCCTGCACGTTTCAGAACAGAATGGAGGTGTCTCAGAGGGCTATCCATCACTATCATAATTATGGCAATCATCTATATAGTCTTGCATGTAGCCCTAAGCTACATTGTGACTAAAGCCATGTAAGTTTTGCTGACGATTCATTTTATATAACACTCTTTTTCTAACCCATTTGCTACATTTTAAAGCTTGGAGGTATTTCCAGGCATAGCCTGCAATGATACCCTGAGGTATTCCCAAGCCTAATATGCCACAAGGTCTAGGTCATTACCAAGCCTAGTATCCTATGATACATGAAGACATTCGCAGGTCTAGTACACTATAATGCTTTGAAGCATCTTTTTTTCCAAAATATCAGTAATTGCTACTTTTGTAATGAAACAATGGAAATATTTCAATAGTATATTTCCAGGCTATGTATAACTATATGATGATTATCATCATAAGTCAATTGTCACAAACTTGTGGGACAATGTCTTTCACTCTCAGTACCACACCAATCTTCTGTCATACCATCTAACGGTTCTCATCACATCTTGACCAACTCAAGTGACCATTTGTGTTGATGCTCAGATCAAAGAAAGTAAAAAAAATGTATCCTTTGATATGCCACTTGTCAAATACACAAAACCCCTAGATATGCTTAGAAAATTCTCAACACTTAACCCTTTTAGGCAGGCAAATGCCATATGGCATTCCCACAAATACAACAACACAATGCCAAATGGCACTCCCGCAGTTATGGCTGTGCAATGCCATATGGCATTCCTGTAGATAAAACCGCATTTTTTAAACTTTGTTTCTCAAATGCAATTTTTTTTAAAAGAAATATTTGAATTTAATTTAATGAAACTTTCAGGGTATCTGTACATATATGTAATATTGAGAAATATGAACTTAAATGATCAGATGTCTCAACAGCAACATTGACACCTGACTATAAAGGTAGGGAAAACTCGTTCTAGGCTCAGTCACACTTACACTGTAGTTGTGACACTTCGAGGTACTCAAGTCTCAACAGAGCAAGTTCAAGCAAAAAGGTTACCAAGGACTCCTACTCACTCGGTGCCGGTTATACATGGTTCCGGTTATGTGGTTCTGGTCATGTGACCACCCCACTCCAACCCGTCTCCACCCACTTCAACCCTGGGATGCCAACGAAGAAGGAACCACCCACCCACCCTACAAAAACTCTTCAATCTCATCTCTTCAGTTTCCCCTACTAACTTCGTAGGGCTTCTCAATAGAACTCCCTTTTATCTCTTAATTATATGCGATTATATTGACCTCTAAAGTCATCTCGTACTTCTACTCGCATTCAATCAATTTTATGTCCATACCCGTGCTTTGTGTTAGTCATTAAGGCAAAGCATGAGGTGGTCATTTCTCAGGCTCACGCTCCAAGCTCTGAGGCACAGCCCTTTCCTGGCCAGGTAGGTGCAGGAAGATAGTCAGTTGTGTCAGCCATTTACAGGGTATGTTCATGCAGTGGATAGTGGGTCAGCTAAGTACGGTATCTTGGAAGCATATATATCATGTGAATTCACAACCAAGTTTCCTCAACAAGCAGACCACTATATCTGTGTCATTTAGGCGGGGATTACATCATTCATGGAGGACAAACCTATAATAGTTACGTTGGCCCTAAATGTGGATGCCTTGGCCATTTGGTACACCTATCTCTATGTTTAATAACCATGCAAGCGCCATGGCTCAACAAACAGTCATAGGGAAATATCTGAATGTGGGTCCTTAGTTTCACTTTGGTCCACGTATCCAGGGCCCCGTTTTATTCTTTTTGCGCGACGAGAGTTTACCTACCCAAGGAGAGGTCGTAGGAGAGTTTGGGTTTAATTTTCGAAAGTCTCGTGGGGAAGGAGAGTTGTAGCAGACGAGCTACGAGCTTTCCTCCATTTCCGTCTTATCATTAGTCCAGAGTCTCCTTCAGCTCTCCTGGCGGGCGCCACCTCTAGGGGTATCGCGGGTGATTCAAAATAACAAATAAAAGCTATTTGATTCATTTGAACTATCGGAAATATATTTATTATGATTTTAATTAAAACTGGAGGTCTCAAATGGAGAATTACTGTGCTATTTACTTAGATTTACATACATTCATAAAGGATGGAATTAGTTCCCAGAAAATACCACTATGTGTCACTAACTAAAGAAAAGAGTCATTAGCAACCAATAAGAGACCAGTAAACACGTGAATCTGGCCAATAGAAAGAGAGTGATTATGAGACCTCGTTCAAGTCTCCTCCAAAGTCTCTTACAGGCCTATTTTGTCCTTGGTGGTTAAAACTCATAATTCAAGTTTGTATTCATGCAGTGTGATATTGCATTAGGTGCTCGTACGAGATTATGGTACGGTTTTAAACATAGTTAATTATTGCTAAGACATTGTTATACAAGTTAAATATAGGTGAGTGAAACTGGTAGATACAGAGCAAGATGGCGGGGGCCTTCGTGGTCCCTGCAAGGACCCTCCTCCTCCTGGGATATACTATGCTACTCTGGCAGTCTAACCTCATATCGACCATGGGTGCCCCACGGGCGGCCCCCATATATTGGGGGACAGGACATTGTTGCCGCTGAGACGAACCTCCAAGTCACGGTAAACTCCACAAAAACTACATCCGGCCCCGCAGCGCTTTCATGATCCCTGTACGATGCCTGGGAGGTCCCTCCTGCCCCGTACACACCTGGGAGGAGTACGTCGGCGCCTTCCCAGCCCCGCCTTCATCGACGTTGAACGCTGCTCACTGCGCACGGAGACGGTCCTTCGCCTATGCCGCCTTGCCTTAACTGTGACAGGGTACCTCCAGGCGGCAACTTTCACACCCCCACAGCCTCAGATGCATGGGAGCGTGTGAGGCCACAAGTCGCTGAGTTCCAGAGTCACACATCATGGTTCACGGCATTTACGTCTGGCATAATAACTTATTTCCCGAAATCAATTCCATCTCCCATGGCTTCCGCACTTGCAAAATCTTTGTGGTATAAATAACTCATACATGTACAAATCACTCATTGTACCATGGACTGATGGAAATCACTCACTTTTAGTCATTTCTTATTCATTTTTAATTTGTGAATATCTTATCATGTTTTATCAACAACTTTATCTAT
This sequence comes from Alentia gelatinosa, assembly GCA_950022655.1. Classification (NCBI taxonomy): domain Eukaryota; kingdom Metazoa; phylum Annelida; class Polychaeta; order Phyllodocida; family Polynoidae; genus Alentia; species Alentia gelatinosa. Next base: position 21,122,151 of record OX465590.1, on the reverse strand, counting down.
TATCAATTGTCTTTTACCTTATCAATTACTATGTTCACATTCTTATCTGTAATTTGAACACATTTTATATATTATCAATTGTATTATAATCTTATCAATCACCATGTTTACATTTTATTAATAATATGAACAATTGTCTTATCTTTATATCCACTTCTATCATTCATATAATGTTTAATAATGTTTTCATGTCTAATAAAGCATTGTTTTCATGTCTAATGAAACATTATTTAAGGCACTTCTGGTCTCCTCATAATTAGAGAATAGTGATACTTTGGGATCAGTGAGGGATAGAGTTATCTGAGCGAAATCTTTTGAATGCTCTATGGTTTTCATTTCAGATCTTATCCTTTGCTGACCTTCTACCTGACTCTTCCTGGTATCATCGGTGGAAGTTTGGTGAGTATTAAAATATCAAATGATTCAATTATAATGACTTACACGTGAGACATGAATTGGAAATAGTTTTATTGAAGAGAAAATTGTGTCCGCCCTAGGCAATTGCTCGAGTTATGCTTAACAAAGCCCTTATCGCGCGAAGGAACAGGAGGGAGTGTGCAGGAGCTGCTCATGTGACCAGTGGATGGCTGGTGGTCCGAGGTCAAGTGAGGCAGGCGGTGTCCTTGGTAACGACTCACTCTTTCTCCCGCTCTCGCATTAGTCCTAACTGCCCGTTAGTCATAATGATTACTCAAATATGGGAGAATGTCATAAATGAAAGGTCGTGCTTCTTGATAGAGTAGTTTCCTACTTCAACACTACCTGATTACTTTCAATATTTGTATCGATACTCTTTCTCTTTTAAGTTCATTATAGCAGGTGCACTTGGAGTTGGAGCTACCAAATCCAATGCTGTTCACAAAAGATCGGGTTTGGTAAGTAGATATGCTTTTGCAGTGACTTGATACTAGTAAAATGAAAATAATCAACCAAGGGATTTCATCATATTTATACATATTTTGAAACAGAGACACAATTCTGTGAACAACCACCTAAGTTTGTTAGTTGTCTGTATATATGTTTTAGGTATACAGTCTTTTAATACCCTCAAATCTCTTTCATAGAATATCAAATGAAAAATTGAAAACCGTGATGATAACCAATCAATGATCCTAAAGTATACCAAGTTTAAAAGTAAAAAAGGAAACTTTCAAATATATTAGAATAAGAAATATAATTTTCTATAATGTATAGAAACAAATAGTGATTACATGAAGATAAAAATGATAAAGTCTATTCTGTGGGAACTAGGGGTTTATCTTTTAAAATATTATTTATTTAATTTGAATGTTTGTTTAATCTGACTATATGCGAAGACATCATTGAACTTTTCTGGTACGCAACTGCTAAATCATCTCGGGAATGTTTTGAAAATACGTCTTGTAATGCTCGTTATTCTTAGGCCCAGTCTAGATCTGCTGATGGAAAGATATATACATTATCGATGATCCTTCCAGTAGTTGAAGTGTCTGCACCTAATGACCGATTATTGGGTATATGTGCACCAATATGAGAATCAATCATATATATGGAAAAAATCAACCGTTCCTAAGAAACAGCTCGATGTATATTTTGTATCACAAAATGCCATGGTTCCTTCATATGAAAAAGGCTCATGACGAAAATCGATGTAAGTGATGTGCATGCCCAATATTTTTTTATGTAAAGGAGATATGCTTGACGATGGATTATTCCTTTGAATCAGCGTCACCAAATATTTCAAACCGTTTTGATTTCATTGGTGGCCTCAATTCGCCTGTTTACGCTTACCAATTTTTTATCAGGAACGTTTGATAATTGGTCGGTGATACCAAATTCTATAATCAGTGGTCAATATCTCTCCATTTGGAAGGTTGATGTGGGTGGTCCCATATAAGAACTGAATTAGTTTATACATCACTGCATGAAATTAACCACTTTATTCATACATGCGCAATCGCGACAGCGCACGTATTGGCTGAATATAGACTTGTTTTCATATGTATGCGTCCATATTTCACACCAGTGTATGAGGCGTAAACAAGACTGTTTCCTTTTAAATACGGACGCGTCTTGGCTGTATTTCACATGTGGTGAATACAAGAGGAAATGTCCTCTGCGCTATATATATACGCCGGGTGTATATGTGTACCTAGAGAAAATAGAAAAGGAAGTCCCCCCCCCCCCCCAGCCCCCACTGCTGCTGCAAATCATCAGTGTGTTGTTTTAGCACTTTAGGCTGGGGTTAGGCCAGGGTTAGGCCAGGGTTAGGCCAGGGTTAGGCCAGGGGTAGGCGGGCCTGGGACTAGGACTTCTCTGTGATCCTCACTCCGACTGCTTCACGCGTGAATGCGGCCGCCCTACAGGTGGGAGGTGTCGGGTGCTGGTGGGTGCTGCTGGCGTGGCCTTCAATGTATAAGTCTCAACTTCTTAAAGGGTTATAAAGGCTTACACCCAAAACCCTACATAAGAGTGGTATTTGAGGGTAAAATCTATTGAAAAAAACGTTTAAAAAACAAAGAATGCAGTGTTTATTATGTGTATTTAATCAATTTATACTCAATCAAATTTTATAAAGGTTTTATCAAATAAATTGGTATTATAAGATTGCATTTTTCAAATAATAAAGACTTGGATGGTTAATGCAAAATGAAATATACTACCAGTGGTGTCAGAAATTGGAACTAACGGATAGTGGTGTAAATACAACAGAATCAGGCCTATATATGAATCAGGCATATATATGAATCAGGTGCCTACAGATAAGGCATATAGACACGGAGAATAGGAAGACCTTGTATACACAAAAGCTAGCTATATACGTCGGGCATATACATATATAAAGTGGTTAGTTTCGTGCAGTGCATGGGGAGCCAGTGTGGACAGGACGTTACTGACAACATAGGTTGCATGCAGTATCCCATCCAGGATCTGATAGGGGCAACCAAAGCAGGGGAAAAGAATGTCCCCAGCCCAGCATTTACCCGACATATATGCACCTACACAGAACTATGAAATTCATCAATTGGAGAATATCAATGGCATTTTTCGGCACCTCTTTAAGTTCTTGGACCTTCCTCTTCTGATGGCTGGTGATTTTAACCTTCCTAAAAATCATCTCCTCAATCGAAAGAAGATAGATAGACCATACAAAGCTAACAGTTATAAAAAAGATTATCACTACTGCAGGTTCTTGAATTATCAGATATTTGGGGAGAAGGGAACCTGGATACTCAGAGGTTCATGTTTCACAGGAACAAACAAGCCTCCAGGTTTGACTATTGGTTAGTATCAGAAACTATTAAGAACAGGATCTCGAATTGTGCCATTGGTTCCTCCTTTAGATCTGACCATAGCTCAATTAATATTACTATCAATCTGAAAAAAGAAATAAAAGGGCCAGGGTTGTCAAAACATAATAATTTCCTACAAACAGATCAATTGTATAGGGAGGGCATGACTACCACAAATGTATTGGAGTCTAGAACAAAGATCCTGTGGCCAAGCTACTCTTGTAAGGATGGGTGATGGTGGCACATGGTGGTTAAAACTCATAATTCAAGTTTGTGTTCATGCAGTGTGATATTGCACTAGGTGCTTGTCTGAGATTATGTTACGGTTTTAAACATAGTTAATTATTGCTAAGACATTGTTATACAAGTTAAATATATGTGAGTGAAACTGGTAGATACAGAGCAAGATGGCGGGGGCCGGAAGCAAGGAAGAGTAGATCGTCTGTATAAGGAAGTGAATGATCATGTGACTAGCTGATGTAAGCAGCTGAGGAGTATACCTCTGTTGCCGCTGCAGAAAGCAGCACTTGAGTACCAGGATACAATCTGGTAGAGAACTGAGCAAAGCCGCTCCTCGCTGGAGGACAGGTTTGATATTAGGCGCCAGAGCCTTCGCTCTGCCTAGAGTGGAGTCGCCTACTATGAACACTCATCGTGTGAAGCCATCATCTCTGTGAGTTGCTTACAGGATATTATGGACGTATAAGAACTGAACACTGACTTGACTAACATCAAGAGAGCGGAACACACAAGGAGTGAATAATGGATATTTATAAGTCTACAACAAAACTATACAGGACTGATCTTTAGAAATGAACGATAGACAAGGTTTTGAGTGATAACGATTACTGTGTGACTACCAAAATGTTTACCTACAGATTATTCTCAGGATATTAAAGCTATAAACTTTACTTCCTCATTCATCCTTAATTCTCTCTGGTCACAGGGATGTGAGGTCACAGTGTTGTTGTGACCATGCCAAGCAAGTTAAGTCTACCCCAACTTCAGACCTTTTCAAGATAATATTTGGTCAGCTCTTGAGGAATGAATACTAGCTACCTAAAAGACCAATTAAGTTATTAAATTAAACCCAGACAATGGTGCAATATATGGTCGAAAATCACGAAATGGCAGTAAATGGGCTATATTTTCAATATCTCAAAAAATCTTCTTTTGAAAATAGTTCCTATGGTTTTCACACATCTAGGGCATTGTATGGCACAGTCCAGGACCTTAAAACCACACCTAACTCCAATATTTATACAAAATATCGCTAAAAATATGAGGGTTTCACATTATGACACCAGCATAAAATCGGGAATAAAATAGAAATAAAAATTACCAGAAGGCAATGAGTTTCACTGTCTTTAATAACTCACATATACATGCATCTTCCAACCATAAAAGGATAGACCCATATGGCTTCCTTCATACAGAACTCAATTTGTGCTATTTTGGTGTAGTTTAGGCAGTCACATTAGAAAACCCTCTAAACCTCTAATAACTTTAGTTCCCTTTAATATTAGTGATGGTTCTTTCTTGGTATTAAAGGGTAGATATAGACCTAAAAATTGGCGAAAGATTGAAGTCTTTATCTTTATTAGAAAAAAAGTTATCAGCACCAACATACTTTTTCCCTCATGTTACGACACCGTCACGTTATGACCCTGTCATGTTACGACCCCGTCACATTATGACCCGCAGTGGGTCCGGTGGGGTTAGGAAAAAGGTAAAGATATTTCTCATGTGTTGGTCACATATATACCTATACAATGGCAAAATAATGAAGTCTATATCTTTACTAGATAAAAGTTATGAAGTCCTACATATTTTTGTATCATGTTACGACCCCCGTCACGTTACGACCCCCTGTAGATATAATGCCAGAGAAAGCAAAGAAATGATAGAAATGCATTTTCTATGGATCATTTCCCGAGTGTCAGTCCAGTCTCTGGTGGGGGTGTGGGCATAGCCTTTAAATATGACCCAATCTAGGGGGGGTCGGGGGGGGGGGGGTCATAACATGAGATTTTTATTTTCATATTAGCCCTGTGCTAAAGTTATTTATATGAGTTATTGTTCCCAAGTGTTTCAATATATAGAGATGATATATGCAAAAGGAATTAATGATCCTCTCAGATTTGATTTTTTGGGCAGTTGCTGCTATTTCATGATTTTCGACCATATAATCATAAATAGTTTGTTTCTCCTGAATAGAAAAACCTGTGAGGCTGTTGGAAGGCTGATTTGGTACTCTTGTGAGACTGATGAACGGCTGATATGAGACTGTTGTAAGGCTAATTTGAGACCATTGTGAGACTGATGTACGGCTGATATGAGACTGTTGTAAGGTTGAAATGAGACTGTAGTCAAGCTGATATGAGACTGTTGTAAGGCTGATATGACCTCCCCACCGACGTGCCTCCCCACCTTCATCCTGACCTCCCTCACACCCTTCCAACCATCCTCCTGGTCTCCATCCCTACTTCCTGACCTTCCGACCTCCCTCCCGACCTCACAACCTCAATCTCTCCTGACCTCACTTCTGACCTCCCTCCCGACCTCCTTCCCGACCTCCCTTCCGACCTCCAGTGTTGGCGGAGAAAGTTTTAATATATATACACATCTATGAACAGCTTTACTCTGATTATAATCATTTCTCTTTCCCAGAAAACTGGATTCCTTGTCATGTGTGTCATGAATTCTCTCGTCGGTGGATCCATAGCTCTCTCTGCTGCTCCTGCGAGTCTCATCTATGTCCTGCCTCTGTTACAGGTACACATTATTTAAAGTAATATGTGCATGACTATTTCATCAGTAATTGAGGGAACCTATCCCATGTGGGGATATTCTTGACTTTCGAGGTGTGGGTCCAAAATATTACATCAAGAGACTGTCAATGCCAAGTGTTGCAGAATAGCAGTTCGATGTTGTCATATTTTGGAAAAGATCATTGATAATTATATTATATAATACAAGTGAAATATATCTACTTTTGTTGTTTCAATATAGATATAAACCAAGCTCATAGAGTTCAGTATCAGGTTTATTATCAGGTATTCATCTGATGAGTAACAGATTCGAGACCACAAGTCCTTATAAACCCTTGACAGTTGGGAAGGGGAAGGCAAGTCAGCCTCAACCAAGTTTCACAAGGTATAATTGAAACTACAACCCCAAACCACCCTAACAAGTCTAAACACACAACCCCCATTTAATTATCTGTCCTAGGTCAAAGTCAGCACTGTCAGTACGAACACACCCCCCCCCCCCCCCAACACACACACACCTCCCAGCCATGTGCAGGAAAAGCAAACCACATACTGGGGGTAGCATACACACACAGAACCAATGATGATGTCTGTCTCTCCCGGACCTTGGGAGGTCCAACACATTACAAGAAGGATTATATCTAGGAACAAGCCAGATGATCTCCAAGTGTTGTGGAGCACATATCTAACTTAAAAACCGGGGGTCAACATGCGAGTTTTTGATTTATAGATCAATATAATGATAATTTTATATTAGAATATATAGAAATTCTAAAAGTATTTTTTCATATAGTCAAACCCATGTCATTTTCCTCAAACTTTCACAGAATGTAGTACACATATAGTACTACTTATTTAGGTATTAAAAAATCACAGGTCACTATCCTTGCTTTTGAAAGAATTGAAGAAAAACATATTTTTCAGTACCTTTCTTAGTAAATCAAGCAAATGTAAATTAGTCTATTTTACTTATTAAGATTGAATAAACTGGACAAAATATTAAATTTACTCATGTAGAATTAGAATTAATCCCAAGAAACCATTTTTGACAAATAATTGACATTATTCTAAAATCACCGGATGAATCCACAATATTGAGAACCAGTGCTTCACAGGGCACATGTCGCCCTTGGTTTCCATCAAGAATCTGCAGATGACTGCACTTCAGGGTTTACAATGATTTCAAGGGATTTCTCTTAATCAGCAGGCTACTATCATTTCAACAAACAAGTCATCAAAATTATGGACTCAACTTTGCTCATCCTGGTTAGTCAAAATAAAGAATAACCCCCCCTCAACATGCTATTTGAGGCTCCAAAATGGAATGCAGGTTTGGGCTTCCTCCTCATCCAGGGAGCCGTTTGATATCTGGAAGGATTCACTTAGGACTGTCATATCACGTTCAATAAACATGCTTTGTCCTTTCAAGGGACAAGGATAACGATGGCTCGAAATGTTCTTCCGGGATTTTCAATAAATCTGTCATTATGGCCGACTCAGGAGGGATAATGACTATCGTACGAAGAACCACACCAGTTTGTTTGTGGGTTTGTGGGTTTGATTTGACGTCCAGTTAACCATTGAAGGTTCTCACCAGACTTTCTCAAGGTTCTTTTACACCACAAGGGTGGTGATCGAACCAGTGCCGCCATCTGACGCTTAGCGGAGACATCCCGCGCTTCACAGACCCCAGCGCCATCTCGCGGATCTTGACCGTTCCGTGACGTCACACGCTCATGTCGCTTCAAAAGGATTGTTTTATCTTTTCCTCCCTCCCAACCTACATTGTTACAAAAGTAGGTGGGGTTATTTTTTTTACTGAAATTTAAACTTTTATTAACATATCAGATATCGCCATGTCATATCTGTTTCCCCAGTTAATATTTTTGTCAAATGCCTTCGACGTTTAGAGTTGGTCATTATTCTCACCTCACCTCATCCTAAAATCTCCCTTTGGATAATATTCTTCAGGGTTTCTAACAATATAGCCTAGAGCCTTCTGATTACCACTGATTTTAACTTGGTAGCCCCACCAGCGCCTGGGGCAGATACATAGAAGAACCAATCACGTGTTCAAAGGCTTATATGAAGAACTGTCCATCCGAAGGATTCTGATCAGAAGAAAGAAGGATAACGACTCCAACTCCATACACTATGCTAACTGTGGCAACGCTGGAGCAAGCCTGTCCTCGTAGTGTGGCGTTTGCTTCAGTGAACGTGATCGTGTGAGGGAGCAATACACATGCTGGATTATTCAATTTAAACCACAACGCTGATCTAATAACCTTACATTGATCTATGTGGACTTCAGATTGATGTTAATATTAATCACAACGACAAATGGATTTGAACTGCAAGCCAACCCGATGGGATTTCAGGATCCAACGTTTTGGATTTATGTATTTGCAATAACAATGTCAATTCCAGTTGAATTCCAGTCTGTTGAACTAGGCCTAGGCCAAAGCGAGTGTGTGAAAAATAGTTGCATCGGTATGTCATCCTATTATGGCGATTCAAGCTGGATTTTAAATCCTGAAGCTCTCACTTTCTGTTTTATTTCGCCGACCATTCGAGTTCGATAATGCGATATCAACAAGGTGAAAAGGTAAAAAATTGCTTCCAACGCAAACCTTTTGAGGTGGTACGTACAACAAGATTTATACAAGAAATTTTTTTTTCTTCCAAACAATAGTGGGGATTTAAATTCTTTTCAATATAAAATAGCCCACAGGATACCCTTAAGCACTACAAAATAAACCGAGACTCGAAATAGACTCAGCAAATAGACTGTGCAAAAAAAGAGCAACCCAGATTATTATATATATCTTTTATAGGTATATTCCGCCCCCATGAATGGGATCTCATGATGCCTGACGAGAATTCAGTATAGATTCGAAACCACAAGCCTCCATCACCCTAGCGGTATTTGTGGACCACATGTTGCCCACAAGATTCATGCCGAAAAAACAATTGAAAAACATTTTTTCGGCCACCGCCCCCCCCCCCCCCCCTTATGACCAGGCCACATCCCGCCAGCTTCGCCGGTTCCTGTATTCCCATGCTGTTTCTTACAAAGAAACCGCGAGTAGCCCATGAATACATCAACCACAGTCGGGTCGCGAAGGCTCACTAAGGAAATGCATCATTAGCAACCAATGGGAGGACGTCTAGACTAAGATACGCCAACTAATAACACAAGGGGAACAGGACGCAGACCTGGGAGAGATATTTCGAAATCATATTTACTTGTGGTAGCGTTACCGTTAGGTAAGCATGCCCCATCTAACCACATATCTTTTCTATACAAGAACTACCGGCATGTCCGATCAAGATACGAACAACGTTGCAAATATCGGCCATGTTTGGGTGGACACTTTGCAACAAAATCTGGGTCAGGAGTTGGAAGAGATGGATGTCTCTTCCCCACGACGTGATGACATTGTAGCGGGAGACGATGACAAACCGCCCGACGCGGAACACACGCCACCGCCGGCGAACGTTGACCCGTGGCCCCGTGACAGCAATGCGGCCGATCCCGCATCCGCCGCCGGGGTTCTGATAGCCTTCAACTGCCAACAAGCACCAGCTCCCGGCGCCGTGTATATCGTGGAACAGCAGCCAAACAAGTTCGGGCCACCCATGGACGTGGGAATTGCGGTGAATCAGGAGGAAACTCTCAAGCAAGACAAGGTAAACAAACCTCTTCCCAAACGCAAATTGATACAATGTAATATTCTCAATTTTTGTCAAATACGAAGCCAATGGAGTGTGGGTACTGTACACACCAAATCCAAGGTAGATTTTCCTCAGACGACCCCATCGGGGAATCCGAACCAAGAGGGTCGGGGACAGAGACGCCAACAAGGCCGAAAAGCTCCATACGATCAAAACGATCACAGGGGAAGGGGCCAAAGGGGCAGAGGAGGCAACTGTCCCAAGGGGGACAGAAGGAGAATCAGCCTCGCAACTAACTCTGCACATGTCGAATGACCAAGTGAACCCTGACCATGAACTGTCCCCGGACTATGAACTGTCGAACGATCTAACGAATGAACTGACCTTTATTGCTGACCTCGATTGTGATTCTGAAAATGCACCTTGTCATGTTGAACTAAGTGAAGATGTTTGTGTTAATGAAATCTCTGAAGCATACTCTGGTGTGGACATTCTTCACTCTAGTTGCAAAAATGTGAAAAATGACAATTCGGAAAAAAGCGAGTCAATAGTGGTAAATCTATCCTCTAAAAAACTCACTAAAGACGAAGAATCCTTACTTAACAAAGGTCCAGTAGTCAATAACCCTTGTGAAGGTAATCTGAAAATAGAAGATGAATTCCATCAAAAAATGAGAACAACACAATTTTTCTCAAAAGAGCAGCTCAGTACAGGCGCTGCCCCAGTAACCCTCATAAGTCAAAACCACCTGTATGGTTACCCTGACCTAATCCGCAAACTAAAAGATAAGTCAAACTGGAAACCACCCTATGGTTCCCAGAACCTAGAAAGCTTCATCACTATCAACGAGATAAATCTCATAGCCCCATGTGGGAAATGAAACCGACCCAAACCCAACCTGACGCAGGGTGAGGGGGAAGACATTGTGGACTACATTGCCGAGGCTACCCGCCAGCTTAGCGATACCAAAACCTACCAACCAGTGGAGAGTGAACCCACCGCATCACTACACAAGATGGTAGATAGTAGAATCAACGACATGTTGGAAAATGCGGAAATCTCTTTGAAAATGATGGGGACTCTGAAAACAAAAACGCCAAGAGCCCCGAATATATATTTCTTACCGAAAATTCACAAGGAACAGAGACCACCACCGGGTAGACCAGTGGTGTCTGCAAACAACTGCGCCACAGAAAAAATATTGGCCTTTGTCGATAATTTTCTCAAACCCATGGTACCCGATGTCAAGTCATACATCAAAGACACCAACGATTTTGTCAAACGCATAAGTGAATTGGGGAGACTTCCCAAGGGCACGATAGTGGGCACATTCGACGTGAGCTCACTGTACACAAACATACCGAACGATGCGGGTGCAAAAATCATCAAGAGGAAACTAGACTGTGTAAGACACAACAACCAGAAGCCTACCAACGAAACCTTGGTGGAACTACTGAAACTAGTGCTGGAAAACAACAACATAGTGTTCAACGGACAACACTATATACAAAAAAGACAATGGGGATGAAGCTAGCCCAATCATATGCAAATCTCTTCATGGAAGCAATAGAGGAAAACCTCCTAGAGGGACATGACCAGAAACCACTGGTGTGGTGGAGATATATTGATGATATATTCTTCATATGGCAACACGGAAAACGGGCAATGGATAAGTGGGTGGAACATCTCAATTTGAGCCATCCAACCATAAAATTCACCATGGACAGTTCAGAGGAGGAAATAGCTTACCTAGACACGAAAGTCAAGGTGGAAAACAGCAAGGTGTATACAGATCTGTACACCAAACCAACAGATAGGAACACGTATCTGAGATATGACCCCTCACACCCACCTGCGACCAAGAGAAGCCTTCCTTACTCACAACTCTTGCTTATCAAACGGATTTGTAGTAAAGATGCAGACTATGAAAAACATGCAAAGAAAAAACTAGGTGAGTTCAGGGAAAAGAACTACCCAAGAAAGATCCTGATAGCCTGCAAAAGAAAAATTGATGAACAGTCGAGAGAAGCATACATAATAGAGTGGGCAAGAACAAAACGAACAAGAAAGAGCCAAATAAGGCCTCCCTCATAACCACCTACAGACCCAAAGGAAACAAAAAAGGTGACATAGTGAGCAAGAACTGGGATGTACTGGGTAGATCCATTACAACCAAATCACTACACAAGAAGGAACTTGTGAAAGGCTACCAAAGACCAAAAACCTAAAAGATCATCTAGTTAGGGCCAAACTGACCAACCAGACACACGCAAACGGCTGTCTGAAGGGAGCTACTCCAAAAACCAGTGCAAAAAGAAAGATTGCAAATATTGCAAGATGATCAAACATGAGGGGAACATCACCTCGCACACCACCGGAAAAGTACACAAGACCAAGTGGAATGTGACATGCAATAGCTCCAATGTGATTTATTGCCTAGAATGCAAAAAATGCAACAAATAGTATGTAGGCCAGACCAAGAGAAAGATCAAAGAAAGGCTATACGAACACCTCAGAAACATAGAGAAAGGAAAGAACCAGAACGATGTTCCCATCCATTACGATGGATGTGAACATGAGGGGACAAAAGATGTGCAGGTCCACATTTTGGATTTCATCTTCTGCCACCCCGACACAAAAAGAGCCAGCTCCTTGTGGAACAAAATTGAATTCAATTGGATTCATTGGCTAAAAAGTCAGTCTCCATGGAGACTGAACACAATGGACAACCAGTGTGGTTAAGTGTATCATCAAAGCCACGTCAAAAAGAATTTTCTTCCAAACAATAGTGAGGATTTAAATTCTTTTCAATATAAAATAGCCCACAGGATACCCTCAACCACTACCAAATAAACCGAGACTTGAAATAGACTCAGCTCTGTGCAAAAAAAGAGCAACCCAGATGACTATATATATCTGTTATAGGTATATTCCGCCCCCATAAATGGGATCTCATGACGCCTAACGAGAATTCAGAATAGATTCAAAACCACAAGCCTCCATCCCCCTAGCGGTATTAGTGGACAACATGTTGCCCACAAGATTCACGCCGAAAAAATAGTTGAAAAACATTTTTTCGGCCCACCGCCCCCCCTAATGACCTTAATGACTGCTCTGTCACGCCAGCTTTGCCGGTTCCCAAATTCCCCACACTGTTTCTTACAAAGAAACCGCGAGTAGCCCACGAATACATCGACCACAGTCGGGTTGCGAAGGCTCACAGGGGAAATGCATCATTAGCAACCCATGGGAGGACGTCTAGACTAAGACACGCCGACCAATAACATGATGGGAACCGGACGCGGACCTGGGAAAGATAATTCGAAATCGAATTTACTTGTGGTAGCATTACCGTGAGGTAAGCAGGCCCTGTCTAACCACACATTTATACAAGAAAACCTGATAACAGCTTGTCATTTGTGAGTATACAAGCTTTTCAATATTATAATGGCGTTTAACATGCATAAGGTTAAAACAGGTTTTATTCTCAGGTTGGTTTTAAATCGTGACCATGCTGTGCAGCCTTATACAGCCGAAACAGTATAGCAATAAGGTTAGCAGCTTCAGAGTAGACGTTCTATAGCAGGATTCATGATAAGTGTTGTCTTTTTTATGCTAATATCCAACCGATTACGCTATTCGCACACTTTTAGACATCAATATTTGAATAACTGCAGTGAAAATATCGCGAAATATATCCTCTCCTAGAGCAGACCGAACCACTGTGTATTAAAAATAGAGCTCTTAGTGTCGTGTAGAGGTTTTAGGAGTCAAGTTGTGGTTTGTTCCTTCTACACTAAAGGATGCGGTGTGCTAAGTCCATACTGTGTGGTGATTTTAATAGACCCATGCATGTAAGTGCCATGGGTTCACCCTTATTACATAATCCGGCTTGAATAAAAAGCCAGGTCCACAAAAAACAGGTAGATAGGTCACTTTCCGTGTTCCTTCTCTGAAGAAAGGAATGGCTTAGGATCCTGATGGTTGTTTGCGATAAGGGTTTGAGATAGGGTGTGAGATTGGAAGTTGATTCAATTCTGCTTAATTGTGTCCATCTCCCCCATGTTACTACCTAGCATCTAGTAATGGGGAACGAAGATTCAGGATTGGTTTTCGAAATCCCCTGTAAGACACAGTGTTTATTTCAGCCATTTGCCGAGTTCTTCTGCCCCTTTCAGTGCCAAAACACTATTTCAGCCAATCAGAGAGGACACATTGGGCTTCAGTTTAGTACTAGCACAAAATTTCTATGACCAAAAGAACTTGATCAAGCACCAATTTGAATTAAAAAAAGCTCTTCACACAAAACTGAATGAATCAAACGATTTCGTGCCTATGCCATTACAAAGAGCATACATAGAGGATTAATTTGATGTATGATATGCCATAGTTTGATAGATGTAAAAGGTCAGCATCTTGAAATAACTACACTGAACTACAAGGAGAATGTGGCTACACAGATCAAAATCATGGTAATTTTGTATTCATTACTCTCCTTTTTTATTTTTTTTTTATTTCTCAACAAAATTCACCAATTCTGGTGATCTTACATTTTGTGTTTGACTGTATCGGTGTTTCAGGTACAGATATTCATCGAACAAATTTTATAGAATAATAAACACATATACAATGATGACAGAATATGAATTACCCGAATTAAACTAAAAAATCGTTTTCGGTTCATAATTTCCAATGGACAACTTTAGCTTATAATGCTTTAGGCATTACTCTATCCCCGGATGAAAGTAGAGAAGCAGTAGCTGGGAGTATAAAATTTCATTTAATTCTATGTGGTAAAATGAAGTAAAATAGCTATGGCGACCTTACTGGACGACATATTAATATGTAATGTAAATATGAAGGTAAGTAATATGATATATATGATAATTGACGGTAGAATAGAGGTCAATTATTAAGATATTAAAATATGATATACAATAGAGTTGTATAGACAATACATACGTAATTGTATAATATAATGAAAATGGCCTACGTGAGTAGGTAAAAAGAGAGAGGTTGTGGGTGGGTGGGACGAAAAATGGTGCTGGAGTACGTGTGTACTGCAGGACGGGTGGAGAAGAAGTGAGACCGGGACCTGGACCGGGGTGGCGCTCGTGACTGCGCAGTACGTGTGGAAGCCGCGAGGGGGCAGGAGGGGCGCCAGTGAGGCGCGATAGAGGGGGACACCAGGGGAGGCAATGACTACCCCTGAGCATAGCCCATGAGTAACCAATTGTTTTCCAGGTTTTGTGTATCTTTTGTCTTATGTCTTATGTCAGAGTCTATTAGTCGGGTTTGGGATTACCGGCATGCGTTTTAGTACATTTTTAAATGCCGCTTTTGTTACTGATTGTTTCAAGATCATGCCTTGAGCATTCCACATAGTAGACTCTAGTACAGCCCGTTGTCGCCAGGGCCAGGGCGCACATGCTCTCCTACTGGGACTGTTTTTTCGCTGCCATTTTAAGGTGGAAATTCCTGCCTCCGCTGGTATTAATCTGTCCTGATTGATTTGCCAGTAACCAGTATGCTACTCTTCAAGCAGAGGTCCTAGAGTAGCTTTTACTGGGCATGTACCAAATAAATCAGCTTGGAGAGTTATAATGATTCCTAGAATAGTGCCAGAATCGTGGTATTCTCAGGCTTGGGTTTGCATTAAAATTAGAACAGCCAACCAAGAAATCCTTTTCTTCAATCAGTGCCTAAGGAACTGGCAAATCAGAGCTGTGGTGTGTTAGACCCTTACAGACTTTAAGCAGACTAAGCGCCTGTCGGTATTCCCCCTTGTCAAACTGATACTATAAATAGGACAGCCAACCACGATATTCCTCTGACTGAAGGTGGCTGGCCAGTCAGAGTCATACTCTGTTAGACCCTCACGTACCGTAACCCGAAGGTGGCACGGTGCGTGAACGGACTATCCACATAGTGGCACCTCTGTAGTAGGGTGACCTCTTAAAGTGTTCAGTTCTGTGCTTGGGTATTTTGAACTTCATTTGATTATTTGAGCGCAGGTTTCTACGTTCTTTGAGAAGGGTTTCATCTGCTTCTGATGCATTGGGTAGTGGGTTACCTATTTGTAGATTGACGTGTTCACGAGAGTACACATTCCTCATATATTAGTGTGAGTTCTTCCCGTCTTCTTTGAAGGGTTTTAATATTGGTTAGTAGATGGAGTTCGTCGACAGTGTGCACCACTGGCCTCCGGTACAGGCAAATGCGCAATCCCCTGTTCTGTAATCGTTGGAGTTTTTTTTAGCATGGTTACGTTGGCGCCTTCTAGTATTATACAGCAATATTCAAAGAAAGAGAGAGAGGTGCTATGGTTTGTTTATATACTCGACATGCAATTTCTTTGTTCATCAAATGTCTAGCTTTACTGAAGCTAAATAATCTGTAAATTACCTTTATTATTAGTGCTTTCACTTGTTTCTCAAATGATAAGGTGTTGTAAATTTCAACTCCTAGGTACATATAAGAGTCTATTCCAACTAAATCAATCTGACCTACATGATATCCCAAGCCATGTGTTTGTCTAAGTCTGTTTGCTGGTGCGTACCAGCAGTATTTGGTTTTACCCATATTCATGGTTAACCTATTGCTGTTCGCCCAGGCTATGAATGCATCCTTTCGAGTATTCATGAGGAAAAATATCTTGTAAATAATTAGAAATTCAACCCAAACGCCGTGCATTGTTTATATGAATTAGTTCCCATAATGCCCGTCAGATGGCCCCAAAAGCCATATTTTCCTAGGAGATTCCGGAGGTCCTGTAGGCTCCATAGGCTTAGCATGGAGACTGTATCAGGTAGGTAATATATGGGGCCATACGTC
Organism: Alentia gelatinosa; assembly: GCA_950022655.1. Taxonomy (NCBI): domain Eukaryota; kingdom Metazoa; phylum Annelida; class Polychaeta; order Phyllodocida; family Polynoidae; genus Alentia; species Alentia gelatinosa. Next base: position 21,105,599 of record OX465590.1, on the reverse strand, counting down.
ATAATACACGGTAAAATTGACAATCAGATGAACCTCTGCCTTCGGCATCAGTTCATCTGATTGTCAATTTTACCAAGAAAAATGCTAATGCTAGTGGCTAACTGGCCGGGACCCCGGAATATAAAAGAAGTAAGATCTTTCCTCGGATTCTGTTCATACTAGCGTGACTTTATCCCAGGGTTTTTCCGAAACTGCACATCCGTTACAACAGTATGTGGTCCAAGATAAAGCAGGAAAGTCAAAGGAAATCCTATGGAATCCCACGGCTGAGGATGCTTTCTCTGGACTGAAGAAAAAGTTTGAGGAAACTCCGGTCCTTCATTACCCGTTGCCTCAGGGCCGGTTCATTCTTGATACCGACGCGAGCAACGATAGTATTGGAGTGGCTTTGTCCCAAGTACAGGACGGATTAGAGGTTCCAATAGCCTTTGCGAGCAACAGTTTGAATAAGGCACAGCGGAACTACTGCACCGCTAAGAGGGAACTCTTAGCAGTGGTTGTGTACGTAAGGAAATATTGACACTTCCTTGGGGGTGGAGATTTCACCTTGCGTACGGATCATTCCTTGTTAAAATGGCTCTTTAACTTTAAAGATGCTGAGGGAATGATTGGCAGATGGCTGGCAGCTCTGTCCGAGTTCGGGCTTACAAACTGCCAGATCGAGAACAGACCCGGTAAGACACACATTAACGCGGATAGTCTCTCGCGGAGACCATTGCGTAAGTGTGGGCATCCGGACTGTGTAGACTGGCTGCACTACAACGGATAGGTAATCCTGATCCCGCATTCTATCAGTGGACACTGGAACATATCCGTGAAGCCCAACAGGGTGATCCGGATATGTCCCGGTTGATAAAACTGGTTAAGAATGGCCTCCATAGACCCAGAGGGTCAGAACTCTTGATTGAAAACCGGGAGTTCCAGACAATCTGTAGTCATTGGACTGAGTTAACGGTTATATCAGGGACGATGTGCTATATAGGCTGAGAACCACTGTGTGCACAGTGCGGCAACACTTACAGCTGTTCAATAGAACGTTAATACAGTGTTTACGCACTATGGTCAATGAGAGCCACAGTAACTGGGATCAATTAGCACCATTTATAGCGCATGCCTGGGACTATTCATTCTAGCACGGGCTGTTCTCCCAATCTACTTGTCTCCGGAGAAGAGATTGTAATGCCCGCAGACATTGTCTATGGAGTGCCCGGAATGTCCACGGAGATACCATGCCCCATAGGTTTCGTAGAACGGCTTCGGGAATGCTTTGTGGAGGCTTATTACCGAGCAAGGCGAGGCCTGGAAAAAGCCGTGGAGTGGCAGAAGTCTGGACATGATGTCTGACTGAAGCCGAGGAAGTTCCAGATAGGAGATAGAGTAATACGATACCACACCCCGTTGGTGAACATAAAGCTTGCCCCAAATTGGGATGGTCCATTCAGAGTAGTTGAAGTGCTGTCAGATATGACTGTAGTCATCTAAAATGAATGGACAAGGAAGCGCTATAAGTCGCATGGTGCTTGCTTGCGAGCAAGGCACTGTACACGCGAGGAATCTGGCTCTGATAGCGCGGAGTCCCAGCCCCGGCAGGTACCGCTTTCAGCGAAGCCCGCTCGTAGGGTAGGGAAGTCTCAAGTCAAAGCCGGTAAGAAAGGCAAGGGCCCGCCGCCAATACGACGGAAGCCCGGTCGTCCGCGTAAGGTAAAGATACCCCAGTCTGACTCGAGAGAGAGGAGGATTTGAAGCCCGAAGGAGAAGACTACGAGGCCCTCACTGACCATTTTATGTATGCTAAAGTGGGCGTGAAGAAAAGAAAAGAATGGGAATACAATTCCAAATACCGCCGCAGCGCCCGACTATGGGCCAAAACTGTGGTTAACTACAAGGAGTAGTGGTGCGGAGTTGTTGTCAAAAACACAATGAGAAGGCCGCTGACCAAACCTGAGCGTATCCTAGGGTCGGTTGAATGAACGAGATGAAGGGTCCGGTCGGAAGGGGTCGAGCGAGCCTAAGGGGGAGAAATCCTCTAAGGGCTCCGCGGGACAGCGGTCTTGTCTGATGCCTCGGCGTCAGCAAGCACTGCTGGAACCCGACCCAAAAAAAAAGCAGCAGGACTCAGCAGCCTCAGAAGGACAGTGGCAGCGTAGGTGGAGAGGAGGACTTCCCTTCTCTGCCCCCACCGGCGCGCCCTGCCCCTAAGGCTGAGCCTCGGCCCCCCTGAGAGACAGGCGATTATCAACGCTAACAGGTTTAGGGTCTCTCAGCAGAGAGTGGCAGAGTACGAGTGTGTCATTGCCCACCAACGAATGTCCAGCTTGTTGCAGGTTCCTTTGGAGAACATGGCAGCTAAGCTGGCAGGAGTGGAGGCGCGACTGACACAGTCAGAGCTGGCTCTGCAGCAGTACGACTACAAGTGTCGTACTATGCTGAGAGTTAGCATGTTCGACGTTGAACCGTCTAACATCGCAGCCGCAGAAGCGGCATGGTTGTTACACCAACGTCGGAGAGGGCGGTATCTTGACTTCGTGGATACCCCTAACCTGACAATGCAGCAAGCCGCTACGTTGTTAGAGTGGGGTCCGGAGCGAGATTACGCCCTGGACGGACAGTCGTCCCAGGCGAAGGAGATAGCGTGGCATGCTATAGGAATGCTGATACCAATTTTTACACCATGGAGATGGGAGCTCCACCAAGGGAGAAAAAGAATGTTCTATCTTTTTCTATTCCCTTTTTGCATCACTTCATCTTCTCTTCACGGGAACCACCCACGGGACGGGCCGCCGTGATGTTATCAAGGTGGGGGGGTTCATGGAATCGCTCCCCTTAACTACGCTAGACCTGACACTGGAGTGAGGACGGTCGGAAGCCTGGCGCCCGGAAGCAGGGGGTTGGATCTAGTAGGTCCCCACGCTAATGGGTCTGCCGGGCTCGACACCTTTTTCTCTGGCTAACAACTCCGGAACAGTGGGAGGCTGGGTGCTCGCTGGCTGGGCTGAACTAAGTAGGTCCGTGCCAGTGAGTCTTCCCCGTCCAATACTCAAGGAAGCCAGAGACAAGCTGACACCAAAGATCAACAACTACTCAGCGAATGGGTGATATGCATTGTTATGTAGTATAGAAGGTGGTGGCGAGGCTACTCCTTCCTTGTTTTATTTATATGACCTTTACTGAATGTCGTCTCTTCCAGTACTGGTGCGGTAAGTACGGGGTAGCGACTATAGTCTCGGTCCCTTGGTAGACTGCTGAACGCGGAGAGTGGTTCTATGCTTTCAGCAACCAGGGGTTTCGCTACACATTTATACATCAGCCCTAAATAAGCCTATTTTCGCCAATTTAGCATAAAAATCCGACCCATATACTGGTGCATGAATCTCTCATTTATACGCACTAGAAATATAAATACATACCCAATACGGACATTATCACCTTAGAATATACAAAAAAAACGCCCCGCCCATACAATTGAATTCGGAGCAAAAGTAACTTTGTGACGTAATTACTACCGCTCTCTCCCAGCAGATCTTTCATGGTGCTTGCTCTTACTTTAATCTCTGTTACAACCCCCGCGATCACTCTCTGTGAAATCTGTGTTTCGAACATATTTTCGACTGAAATGTATGTTTTTGCAATCCAAATCATTTCTTGAGTGTGTATTTTTGGTAGATTGCGTTTGTTATTGTTTTGCCGATTCACCATGAGTATGCCGATAGCGGCGGCCATCTTGGCTACCATCATTGTAGTCATGTGATCACATACCCCGTACGACACCTAGGTGTTGTACGGATATAAATACGACATGGGTAGGTGCGGGCCGTATACATGTGTAGGTTAAACTATCACAGGTATATAATAATAAGAGGGGTTCTTTCATTCATGTTTACAAGTATAATCAAGTGCAGGACCAGTACCACCACAGTACCACATATCATATTGCATCTGCAACTCAACCGGTAATCACATGACGTGATCCTTCCATGCACCTGCACCATCTTTACCCCAGGAATTCCATCCACTCACCCCAGTTTATGAATATTTTGTTCTCATAAACTCCATTTTGATAAAATATGAACCTACATACTTTTTATTTTTGTAAGTATATTAAACTGGAAAAATTCCTTTAAACATGACTGACTTGCAACATCTATTTTCGCATTATTTTTTACTGACCTATAAACTGCACTTTTCCCGACCTTTGCACCAGTTATGCATATTTCTAAAGTATTTTTGCTTTCTGTCAAAACTAGAAAATTCTTCTTGTCCACCACTGCTAACTATTAGCACATGGTGAACTACATATAAAGTAGCATGTACCTATTTAAAGAAATCATATACACTAATAACAAATATTTAAAACATTACAGACCTTCTCCTCTGTAGGACATGTTCCGGGATTTCAGGTAAGAACTTGTTGTTAAGCTTCAATCAGAACTGCGAGGTGAAGGGGAAATGTACAATTATATTTATAATAACTTTTGTAAATTCCTCACGGGGAATATTATGCCTGAGGAAGTATGATTAATCAAAGGCATTGAATGTTGTATCTTATTTATCAGTGTGAACGTCAGTGTGGGAAGGAGCGTCACCAACAGTGAGAGTGTCCGTTTCACTAGTAAATTAGGTAACACTGTACCTATCACTGTTGAGGCACTATTAGTGGCAGGGTAGACTGTGTTGCTGTTGGGTTTAGAGTTTTGTTTATGTCAGAGGAATGCATGTTTTCACCAACTTCCCGTAAGAGTTAGGCAATGACATTTTTACAAGGAAGGTATACATAGAACCTATAATCGTACCAAATATGAAGAAAATCTGCCGCAGCGTTCCGAAGATATCGGCGTTTGAATTTTGTCATAGCAAATACTGCTCTGGTGGCCAGTGTCCCGCCGGCCTCCAGTGAAACGGCCCCCAGATTAGTCCCGTGTGGGGGCATGGCAGTTCATTTCTTTCTTGTCTATTTCAGTGTGAATTCCAATTCGCCTTAAATAGAACTATGAGGCGAACTGGAATTGCAAAATTTCATCCATGATAACTTTTGTTAATTCCTCATTAAGAATATTTTGTCTGAGGAGGCATGATTAATCAAATGACATGGCTTCCTGAGAGGGGGAGGACATCCCTCACTGTGGGGAAGATATGTTACAATGTCCGAGTGTGTTGACGTGGGGTCTGTTACATAAATTTTGAAAGGTCATGTAAAAGATTATACAATGGACGTAGGGTGCATATCGTTACCTAAATGGTTTTGGTCGTACACGTATGACCATTGTATGATACGATCAAATGATACAAGCAAATATCGTTACATTAAAATTGATGCACATCGTGCAAATGATCTTATATCATCCAAAATCGTTCTAACGTATGACACCTCTAATGAGTAACGTTGGTATCAATTCAGGTATTAATTTCATTTATTCAGATCTAAAATTGAAATAGGGCTTTACTAACATTCAAATACACAGCTTTTATATAGAGGAATCCTCGAAGAACATTAAAATATTCTGAAATAGCTAAGGTTTTTGTTGTGGGTTGAATACCAGTAGGCTGAATGATCGTTAACACTGGAACCCAATATGTCATAAGCGGTGTGTGTGGGTGGGAGAGGGGTGTATAGCTTCCACATAGTAGGCCTATGATCGCTTACAGGGTCGACTCTCTCGCACTGATCATAATAACAATTTGAAATCACATTTTATCAGATATCATAACATATTTAAGTAAAGAAAAACATGCTCCGGACAATTCCATATGTATGTATTGACAATATATGGATTTTTATAATTCTCTAGTGGTCAACTTCTTTGTGAGAGCTATTATAATATTCGAACGAAGAACTAGTCACTACATTACTCGGTTGGTATGCCACTGTGCCGCTCAACCCTAGGCTATCACTTCCATGTCTTACAAGTGAGAGCTACAGTGGCAGGCTATGTAACTCAGCTAAAAATGCACGTAGAAACGTCAAATAAAAACGGAAATGTGGGAAAAACACGAGGAATAATTTAGAATTCTTAGATTATTCATTAGTTATTGATTCCTTAAATATTCTGTTCACTATGCTGGCATAGCGAACGGCAGGGGTGCCTCAACAGCGAGACCACTTTTGAAACGGGACTTTCTAATCTTCGCATTTTGGTGCCACTGTTACTGCCACTGTTGAGACCTTCCCCTCGCTTTTACTACCACTAATATTTATTGAAACAGGTCCCTGGTCCATACTGAAGTTGTATGTCAAGGTGCACTGTTGAAATCCCACAAATGTAATTAACTGTGGTTTTCTTTTTTTACTCTGGATCATTGGTTGAGCAACCGTTTTACAACATCGATGTATATGATGCTGATTGTTAATGCTAAGCATGAGAAGGGTTTTCCTGCCTCAAATTGAAAGTTTTTGTAGAATCACAAATATGAGGCCTTGTTAGTTTTTCAAAGTTTGAAGGAGTTTTATTCTAAGATGAAAAATGACACATGTAAGTCAATAATCTGGACATGGTCGTCTTCAAGGCACATTCTGACTGGAGTCTGTGGAAGATAGGCTACTCTGGCCTAAAAGGTGCCTCCAATATAATAAAGACCTTTGAAAAAATAAGAAAGAAAATAATATGATTTTAGGTATAATAATATAAACCCATGGTGATGGTGCCAATACGTTGTCTCCAATAGCTCCGATATCCAATGTCTCTGACAAATTCGTACAGAACGGGCTTTAATGAAATATTGAATTTGACAAAGTGTGGTGGCTATATCTCTAGATTCGGGTGAATAGTAAATACTCAGTCCTTCCTAAACTTTAGCCTTTATTTATCATCAACATTTAGCTAGGACATTTCTGCTTTAGCATTTGTGTATACCCATATACTATCACCAGTAGCTTTTCTTCGTGGTCTATCTGCTTTAGAGTTTTTCTATTTGACACTGAAGTTATTAGAATCGGTATATATACAGTACTTCCAGTTATTCACTGACGCCATGGCAGTCGCGGGCATCGAGTTATTGATTGCCTTCGTGATGATCATTCTCTCCATTGTGGGCTCTTCTTACGCTTGCTGCTGCACGCCAGTTGAAGAGGCAAGTTCAAGCTATTTCCAATATTCTCTTTGACATTGTAATGTTCGTTTTATCTTCTTTTGCAGCCTCTATTGAAATTATAAAAAGTTGGATGTCACATTGTAAAACCCATGTCATTTTCATTAAACGTTCAAAGAATATAGTAAATGGGAAGTACCACACATTCTAAACACGTAGGCAAAAATCAATAAAGTAATCGAATGTAACGATACCAGGTTATCTCTATATATCATATCCATCTCGACGAATTACTAATTATTATACTGTTATATAACATCTATCCAATAGATATGATGGTACATCGCTATGGCATTGTACAGGCGAACCGTATCAATAGAAAAACCTAACCTTGATTCTGAAGTGATTGAAGAAAGCAGTATTTTTCAGTACATTTCCTAAGAAGCAAGCAAACTTAGATAGGCGTATTTCTCATGGATTAGGAAAATCTCGAAATATTGGTGTATTTCATTCATTAGCCATTAGAACAAGTAACAAGAAACCAGTTTGCATTGATGGGTGAAATTTTTAAAACCTGCTAAATTGCTTGTGTCACTTGAAAATAACCTTGAGATGGTATCGTGTTTTGGGTTGATGCTTCTAGGCGGGGATGATTCATCATTGCACTGCCGCTACACTATGGGATATTTATGCGTTCTACTAAGAAGGGTGGGATTTTCAAAACCTGCTAAATTACCAAAAATAGGCTTATTAAAGGCTGATGTTGTATAAATATATCTCATCAATGTAAAAGTGACATTTGTGGTGCATCGTTTGATGGTCTTCCATTCCAACATAGGGTTCTGTATAGCTCTGAGGAATTTTTCATGATTTTCACTTTTTTTTCAAATTCTGGGGGCACAATGTTAAGCCCATTGTTTTGTAAACGTGGTTAAAACATATGTCATGAGATGTGTAGACAATATACTTTTGAAAATTGATAAAAGTTTGAAAAAATATTAAAGTGGTCAATACTATCCAGGACCTTTAAACAGAAAGACCCAAAGAGCATGTTGTCCGAGACCCCACTTTTGAGAGGATAATGCTAATTAAATTTACAATGAGAAATAAATTTTCCATTATTGTGAGATGTTGACCAAAATCCCAACTGTGATACCTGACAGTTTCAATATAATGGGATTATCCATTCTGATATCAAAACACTGTGATTCCATCGTAATATTTTTTCAGAAATTGGGGTGTTGGACAACACACCTGTTAAAAGATGCATAGAAGAAATATTAATCATAATAGAACAACAAATATCCCTGTATATATTAAGTATCCCTTCCACTTATAAATACCCAGGTTGGCAAAAAAGAAAACATACTTTTTTGTGGTTAAAAAACTGAAAACTGTTGTCCAACACCCCGGGGTGTCAGACAACATGCTCTGATATAAGTTATGCTTATGGGGTTGTTTGTTATCAGTAATTGAGTGGTTTGCTTTGTGGTCTATAGCTTACTATCATTTCATGTGGGATCATAGCCATAAAGATTATTTTTTCCATTGTTCTGGGTAATTTTATAAACGTGTTGTCCAACACCCCTCGTGTTTTCCTACACCCCTGTGTTGTCCAACACCCCGAATGTGGTTCAGAGCTTTTGTTTTATATCTACTATATGCTAAGATGTTTTGGGTCAAATATAACATATGTCACCATATATTATTAGTTTTTCTTAAAGTATAAGCATTTATAATTCTTCTTGAAATTTCAAATATTTTAGGGGGTTGTAGAACATGCAGTATTATACACAATTTCAAATGGCTCTCAAATCTAAACCATCCATCTGATTTTGTTGGAATAAAGTTTATCTGGAAGGTACTTCGTCAGTGACTATTCTAAAAAACCACCTTGATTATCCTAGTATACTACATCTAATGATACAAGTGCATTGGTCGTCAGATGGCCCCTCGCATCCCCAAGAACAAAATATATCAACTAGAAGCAGGGTTCAAAAGTTACATAAAAACCCGAAACTCTGGTATGTACTCTAAAATATGATATAGGGATATATCATCACCACAGACAATTCAGCACACACAAGTCACATCTCATGAACTGCACACATGAATGTTACTTATCAAGTACATAGTACAGAAAGTCAGAAACTCATATACCCTGATTTATATATCTAAGAAAAGACTAATGAGCAGATACTACTACACTGTAAAAAAAAATACACAAGCTCATGCTGGTATCTTATTCAGAGAGAAGACAATATGAAATACAAAATTTGTCCACGCAGGGAAAACAACAACTACGCTTAGTGAAGTACAGTATTTATGAGAGTCTTGATTAAAAGAAAGAACTATTCAACATTTACACTATTACACATATCACCCTTTTTCTGGGATTTTTGTGCTATAGAGTAACTTTATGGATTGAAATTCTGCATTAAGTTCACTCCATTGTTTTAAACCTTCCGTTTTTGTTGTTGTAGACAATTCTCTTTTAGTTTTCTATTTGTATTTTCAGATTCCTCGAGATCACCTTTGTCTTTCAACACCCTTTTTTATCAACTTAAGAGTGTGACATTGATCTTCTGACTCTTAAACTTCTAATTCTACTGATGATATGCAGATCTTGTACAATACAAATACTTGATTATAAAAAGGTTGTTAGAAGCCTATGGCGCAAAAGAAGTAATTATTGACTGAAAAGAGTTTTTGGCTAAACAATGTAATACTTCTGAGCTAAATTCCCACCATATTTCAAAAGGCTCAAGCCCCCTTTGTAATTACTTTTCAAATAGGTGATAGAATAGAAAATTTAACATACATATATATTCTATACTTAATATTCTTTGGAGACCAAATATATAATTTCCAAATCTTTGTTGACAGAAAGTCTAAAGGATGATATTCAATTGTATTCATTGATGTAGGGGACAGTTAGGCTACCAGCCTCAGAAAGGATGTCCTTCAAAAGGATAGTTTTCAGGATCAATAGCAGGTCCATGGCAGTTTGATTAAACTGCCTGTAAGAGCATCTCAAGTCTTTGCCTCACTCACTGTCGTTTCAGAGGACAATCCTTATTCATTAAATGCAGACCAGCCTATGTCTCTTCTCGGATTTTCATACAGCAGTCCTAGGGGAATCCTTTCAGATATCAAACGACTCCCACTCTAGATCTACAGCCTATAGTAATGGACAATCACCACATGCCTAGCGATGCTGCAAAGCTTATGTCACAGAGAAACCATTGGTACCACAGTTGCTTCGACATGTACTATTTCTACATATATACTAAAAACTCTAGGTCTTTTTTCAGGAGGATGAAGCAATACCTATCGATTCAACCCATCATACCAAGTATTAGGACCAACTGGCCAATAATGATTACAAGAAGAGGTCTATGTGGGTAAGCACGTAAATGACATTTTTTTCAATACAGATAAAGCATAAGTTTAAATCAACTAAAACCTACTGATGACTTGATATATATGAGTAAACAGGTTAGCTTTAGGAGGCCCTGTCAAGAGGAATAAGATAGGTTGGTATGGTTTTGGTGGACAATTAATGTTCAAAGATTGTTCAGATGTGTTACAAAGCACCAATTTGAATGCTCGATTACATACCTGAGTAAATGTTTGGCAGATTTATCTATAACATGAATATCAACATTGATTTGCAATTAAAACCTACTCCCATTTCTGAAACAATATGCAATACATGTATAATAGACATTCAAAGATTGTCAGACGTCTGCGTGCGTGCGTAACATGACCACAAGTGTTCTCCTAACGTTGTATGTACTCGCCGCCGCGGCTGTGACGCAGTGCGCTAGATGCTATCCCTGTTCCTATTGGCTGAACTTGACACGGTTCTGCCGTAAGGTGAATTCTGATTGGACAGCGTAGTAAACAACTTTCTGTCTCTGAGGCAACGGCCTCACGCTGAGCATAGCCTGACTGTTACAAGCCTGAGCTGACCATTTGATGCTCTGTGTGGTGGGGTCATTGTATGTGTGGGGGAGGGCCAAAAACTCCTATGATTGTGTTTTCTTCGCCGTTCTCCCAGAATGCGGGGACGAGAGACTTGTGGTTTCGAAGCTTACTACTTCTCGTCAGGTGTGGCACTTTTGGTAGGGTTATGTCCCTGATATTATCACCGCCATTGACTACTTGTATAGTGGTGGAAAATGACCATGTTTTATATGATCTTATTTTCATTTTTTTATTATTGTTGTGTGGCCGGCTACTGTCACGGCCCGAGTCATCTAGGTAAATAGTGTGTCCACCTATAATAGACATTCAGCTACATTATTTGAATTCTTATACATTCCAATATGTATTTATCACAGTCTCTTGAAATATGTGAATACCCTGGGTTAATCCAGAGTTCAATTTATCTACATAACTAAGTTGAATATGTTCAATATAAGTGAACATCCAATCAAAACAATGATTTGCCCAGGATTCAGTTTTGAATTTTGTTACTGATTCGAACCAAATTCAATTACACATATACTTATAAAGCTCATGTACATATTCAAATTATCAAGTTGTTCATTTAGAGAAGCATATGTCATGATTCAGTCATGAACATTTGAAAAACTGAAACATTAGATTATTCCGACACATAACACCTAAATTAATAAGGTGGATAGGTAATAATATATGCCATATGCGTACTTGATTCATGTCTAACCGATGTGTAACAATGGATCTTACTTCAGAAACTTTAAAATTTAAATTTCAGGTCTACAATGGTGCGATGACAAAGACCGTCTCATGATGGAAACAGTTGTCAAAAAGAACACACTTTGACATCAACAGCTAGATAAGAAAAGTGCCCGGGTGGCCCCCATGCGAATTGGATAGCACTAATTGGTTTCAGGTCCCCCAGTGGTGGGTCTGGTAACTAACTAATTGAGTTTCAATGTCAAGTCCCTTGAAATACATGGGTTGACTGTGAAGAAATCAAAAGTTTGCATTCACAGGTTGTAAAAAAGATAAAGAAAAGTAACAAACTAACTATCTCAACTATCAAAAGGCATCATTTTCCGAGATTTAGAGGAATTAAGTTTACATGGAATAAAATAGGAAATATCAGATGAATAATCTTAAAATTTTCACAGAATATAGATATAACACCGCAGATACTGATAATGATTTTAAGGGTGGCATGTATTACCATGTGATAAGTTTTCAAATTATTATAATTAGCCTGAAATCTCCTGCCGGTATATATTGTTACCACTACCAGCCATCAACCACGTGGTTCAGACACAGGTCCTGCAGTTAAAGGGTTAGTCACATTAATACAAAGTGTATCTTTTCAATTGTGACACAGAACAAACTTTGAGCTTCATGATATATAATTTTGGCATATTCATGGTACAGCATGTGTATATCATCCAACGTTTTGGTTTTCATATACGTCAGTTTCTGCCAGTCTCTTGTATATATGATGAACTGTATACACTGGCCGGATATGTACAGATTATGACATATCTATAGGAAAAGATCAGAAAACGTGGACTATTGCGGTAGTTGGATACATAAATTAACTTAAAGTTTTATTCTGTGTATATGGTTCGAATATCTTATCTACTAAAAGAATACTAAACATAAGACATTTTTACAAGTGATTGAAACATATGAAGCGATCATAAGTGCTGAAAACTAGAGAACTGTTTCCACTTGCCATACTATGAAAAGACTAACACAATGTTTGAGAAAGAAACTACATCCACTGTACTGGGATTTGTAGAGTGTAACAAGCATAACTAAAAGTCTGTATAACCTTTACCCTATCCAGTTGAGCATGTTGCTGGTTAGGAACAGCTAGAAGGTCAAGGATGTCCCTAGGTGGTATTTCCTTGCATGCCACAGTCACTATGAATTCCCTTTTTATGTGATCTGAAATACCTTATCTTTGCCTTAAAAGATTTTCTAAAAATAATGTTCAATTAATAGGATTCCATATTTAGTATAAACTCTTTAGTTTTCTCTGTTAAAAAAAATTAGGTCGAATTTGACTAAAGGCATTCTGCCCTTTTGTTTAAATCCTGCCTTGCCCAATGCGTTCACATTGTCTTTTAATCGTTCGTATTTTCGTTCTTCATGTACATACTGCCTTTAGATATGCTGCCTTTAGATATTCTTATTTTGTGCCATAATCACTAGGAAGTGCACAACATCAGCGATATTTCTGTGTCCGTTGACACCACTTACTGGAAGAAGTATGTTAATTAAGTGCCTATAACCTAAAACATCAAATTGCATTTTTCGTTCTGTAGACCGCCACAAGGGCGTCGTGGTTGGCAAAACGTATTGATTTCGTGGTTGCAAACAGTGGGTCAAAGGTGTGCTTCGATAATTCTTCTAATTTTTAGCAGCAGTCGCCAATCACAACTATATGGCATGACAAATGAATAGTGTTTGGACCCCTCTCAGGCTTTTTTAATTTTCAAGTTGTCTGCCATCCGCTTTCCACTTTTATGTGTCCAATTGTTAACACTCAACCTTTAACTGAATTGCAGTTCCTGAATAAAACCCATTTTAATCCAGAATATTGGGAATTGGTTGTCTTTTTTTTTAACTTTCCCATTCCAGGTGATTTCATTTTGGCAATACATTTTTGTCAGTTGTTTTAAAACATGCGCAGTGTCCCAAGTGCAGCAGTTATTCTAACACTGGACTGTGTAAAAGGTTTCCCAATCGGAAATAACCATATTTACATTCATTCTCCATCTTAGTACCCATTCTAAACCTATTGGGATGTGTAATTGAAAATCAATTTATTTTCAAGAAGTATAATCATAATCAACCTGTAACTACCTATAGTAGGGTGTCGAGTGAGCTGTGATAGCTAGAAATCAATGGCTAGAAATCGGTACATATAAAAAGTGTAAACACTTTAGGAAATTCTTGGGTCGATGACTGTCGGGCACCACCTGATAACTATAGGCAAGATTTTAATGGTGGAAACAGGTGACGGCCACTCTATGTCTAAATGCGCTGATTCGTTCCTGTGGTTCACTAGAAGGAACCACGTATGGTCATCTGAGGATATAGACTAGGCTAAAAAAGCTAGAAGTTCTTTAATCAACGAACTTCATTTTCTGACCAATCATGATTGTACATTTAAGACTACTATTGGTCCGGATCATACATCTCATCATCATTATCATCATACTGTCACATTTACTATAATTACCTAAATAGGTGGCGGGGCAAATCAATGATGCAAATTTTCTGGGCCTCTGGTCTTTTCCAGTGTATTATATTTATTTGCTCTAGCATATTGTATCTGTTATATCTATCTATCCAATCAATGGAATGCTTGTATTATAGATACATGATTGATATATTGTATTCGCCTGAACACCACAAAGGAAGACCATCCCCGTGATAATTTGTGCGTAATAAACAAAAAAAAACAAAACTGTCTACATAACAGCAAAATGTCTATCTACCATTAATAAATGGGAAGAGAAGAAGATTAGGCTGAAGCTGGAGCGAGAAGCAATTACGTAGTGTCAACTACAAGGAGAAAACGGCCACTCAGATCGAAATCATGGTAATGTTGTATTTATTACTCACCTTTCGAGTAATTATTAGGGAAAAAATCTTGTATTAAAATTTGATTCAAGCGCCGTGCATTGTTTATATAAATTAGTTCATATAATGCCCGTCAGGCGGCCGAAAAACCCGTATTCTCCTAGGAGATTCCAGAGGTCCGTATTCTACTCAGTAGCGATCTGTAAGCTTCATAGGCTTAGAGGCCTATTCCACCAAGAATGGGTTTCCCCCGGCCGGGCACCTTGCGGGCACCTTGTGGTCGCCTGTTGGTGTCCGGGCGAGGCCGGCGGCATTTCCCGGCTGGGACCATCTCCCGCCGGGAGAAATCTGCTTGGTGGAATAGCACACCCGGTTCGGCAGGGTCCGCCCGGCTTTCCCCGGCTGTCCCCGCCGGGCGCCGGGTGAACTCCTGGCCATGCTCCACGTCTCCATAACCCGCCGGCCGGCCAGGGCCGGCTGCCCTGTTGCTCGCCGCCCATCGCCTGCCGGTAACGATAGAGCAAAGTTCCTATTCCACCAATGAGGTTGGCCGCCAGGCCTCAAATTATAGTGAGCCCGATCCAAACTAATTTGCATATTTGAACCTGCCAGGCTTTGTTAATAGCCCGGGTAGGAATACTGATTGATTTGATTTTTGTCTCCAGGCCGGCCGGTATTTTTCACACTGCACCGCTAGATCAACCTACAGAAACTTGTTTTGCGGCACAATAAACCGGAGCGTTGCAGTGTGTATTTTCTATATACATAGCACACACTTTACAACATGTTTGCTTCATCGCTACATCGCTCCATCGCCATAGTATTGAATACTATTATTATTGTATTGCTTAATAAAGTGAAGTGAAAAACTATCTTGTATATAACATGTGTTGCTACCCAGGAGTTGTCGCTGCCGTAGCTCACAGTCTATTATACATAATTTAATTAAATATATCTTTTGCCCAGCATTACTATTCCCATATAAGTAAAATTTGTCTTGTCTTATAGCTTAATATAACGATATTATTTATTGGTATCAACATAGCATTTAGAATGTAGTCTCAAAGTATAATGCCAATTTACATGGTGATGCACCATGATAGCAATTTGCTATTGTCCTATTATATACACTTTGTTTATGCTACTTGTTTAACATTTTCCCCTTTAAAAAAAAACAACAAAACAAAACATTCCATGTTTTTATTTACATGTTTATTTAAATATTTATTTACATGTGGTTCAAGCATGTCTTTGCTTCCTCGCCGTAAGCAGTAGAACTATTTGGTGCGTTATTATTATCTAGGTCACCTGGTGGCCTTATCAGTTAACTTCTCATCTCGCGGGTCACGGGTCGCTCACTTCCACGCTTGCCTGCATCCGAACAACACATTCACCATTCCGCGAAATCAGCTGTTAATTTCAAATCATGCCAGGAAAAAAAGGATCTACACGTGGTTCAAGGAGGGGTGGGAGGCGAGCCGCAAAAGTAAAGGAAACTATTGCTACTGATGAAACCGTACAGAATGCAGCTGAACTATTGATGAGTATAGGTGATTCAGAAGAGGCTGAAAAACTTCCAGAAAATTCCGCGGAGGACATCGTTGGAGTTGTAGAGAGACCAGGTTTGATCCGTTGCCTTGAGTTGACGGCAGCGGACGATGGGACGTTATCGGTGGTCCGTGATGTGAAACTAACCGAAAACCAGGAGGCCGCTGCCCTTAATCCACTACCAAACCTACCAGAAAACGATAATGTGGACGTGGAAGTTGCCGATTTGCCCGAATTTCCGGGAATAAACCTACTGACGAACCATCCCAGACCCTGGAGAAAAGTGATACCGTGGTACCAACAATTACAGAGAAAAGCGTTGGAGAAATGGACGACCGCAAATTGCAAGCAGAAATGTGTCGTCTGTGGGAAGCACATGCGAATCTATATGACATGACCGACCCCAAGCACCGAGATGTTAATGCTAGACGGTCGTCGCTTGATGCCATTGCTGCAGAGCTGGGATTGACTGGTAAGTTTGCCTAGAAATATCACTATAAATCATTTACAGTCTGCTTTTTTGTATGTGTCCTTTTTATAATTTAAATCATTATGTGAATTTCAATAAATACGATCAGTTGCTATATTTATATAAAATGATGTATACCGCCGCGCACATGCTTGTTCTTGAGCAAACAGAGTAAGCGCCAAGATGGCGGCAATTTTTTCGCGCCACAATGCTACTGTGTACACTACACCGACACCCTGAAATCACTTTGTTAATCCAGTTGAGGATAAGAGTGCTTGTACTAATAGTCGTCCTAGCATTAACATTTTTTCTAATAATAGTTTTAACATGTTTTTCTAGGAAAATTTGTATTGGTTGGACAGAGAAATACATTAAGTATAACAATTACTTGTTGCATTGCTAGAGAACAAAGTATTATACATTGAATGTCTTCAACTTATATTACATGTTATTCTTTTTCTTAATTCAAACAGTTGAACGCCTAAAGACGATGATGAATACGTTGCGAACGGCTTACTCCAAGTTGAGGAGTACAAAACTGGCCTCCGGGGCAGCTGCCTCAAGATTTACCTTTCGGCAAAACGAAATCCTGCGGTTAGGGTCGTTCTTGAACCAACACATAAAGCACACATCTTCAACATCTAACTACAAGTCGGCAAAGTCGGTAAGTAATAATATAAACATTAATATATATTGTTCTCATTAGATTATCATTAGTTCTATACCTGTTCGCAATGAATTATGTATATCATATTAATAGTTTTGTATTGTTAATTTCAACACATTATAATCATTTCAAAATGAAAAAATAAGTACGTTAAGAAATATAACTTGATTTAAAAAATAAAAAACCAAAAAAAAACCCACCATGTTATATATAAGGTTTCATATATTCTACCAGGTGCACATATTACAACACATCACTTATAATCAATAAACATCGATATAGATATAGTTTAAAATTTCAACAGAATCAGCTCTAGCATAAGGAAAACCTTGGTAGAAGGATAGGCTAGCCTTGTAGTGTTTTGTGTGATATGTTGATAATTGTATATCGTCAAAAATTACATAATACATTATCTTTTTTACCTTCATCTTTTATCAGACTGTGGCGCCCACTCTACAAACTACGGAGAGTGCAACCAGTGACGCTCCACGAACACCAAAAAAAACAACAAAGACCTTCCCGACATCCCTGACCAGTCCACCAAAAACACCAACGGTCGAGCGAATTGCCGCATCGACAGAGGTGCGTCGCTCACCGCGTGTCCCGAAAACAAAGGATATGCGAGACTTCGTAACAGGACCAACAACCAAGGCAAAAGTTGCTGAGAAGCCTGCAACAGTGGTTAGATCTGAGCCGACGGTCCAGGAAGAAATGATCGACATCGTCGAGGATTTCGGGGTTGAACTTCCTGAACACATTAGAGAAGACGATGACATCACTCCACCTCCATCCAAAAAACCGAAGCAAGTCAGGAAAAAGTCTACAGAACGCGAGGAGAGAACTGTTTGTGCTATGGAGCAGCGGAATGTCTTCATGAACGATCGAATGGGTGACATCACTACTGTGATGGCTCACATTGCCACTAAGGACGATCACCTAAGATCCTTCCACAGAAAACAGTGTGATGCCATCGCTGATATCATGGACGGCATGCTGCCCCATGTCAGGAACAACTTTTGTCGATATCTAGGAGGAGAGGTCCTGTCTAATGCCTTGGATGCCTTAGAAAATAAGTGGCAATTGTAACCTGTCTTTGTGCCAAACTGACCGAGGGTATTTTCTGTGGTTAAATATGTTTGACATTTTTTTCTTACATTAAAGTATTTGAAATTGAAATAAAAATGATCTTGTGAGACTTTATTTCCTGTACCTTTTTCAATCATAAAAATAGTAGAAATTCCAGTAGGACAGACAGTATAATAATGTATTAATATGTCAGCTATGAAAATTCCTTAAAAAATCAATAGATTCTTGTTCATGAAATTGCTGAAATAACATGTTTATTTCATTCAGGAAATGTTATCGCTAGATATCAGCGACAAACAAATTGCTCTATTGCCATGAACATGCTATTATTATTAACATACAATTCCAGTATGATAGACGGTATAATAAAGTATTACTATGTAAGCCATGATAATGGAAAAAAATTACTGGATAGTTGTTAATGAAATTGCCTAAATAACGTGTATTCTTTGTAAAAGAAAAGTTATCGCTAGATATGAGTGACAAAGAAATTGCTCTATCGCCATGAACATGAAGTTCATATTAACATGCAATTCCCACCCACGGCACAGATAACATTTCCCATACAAATATAATCCAATCTATACATTATAATGCCTTAAATGAAATTAGAATACCTCAGCACACCCAGATATTACACCTGACATAAACATTTTGTCGGTGTTCGAATATTTAAAAGTCAATCTCACATATCAACTTATGTGTACAACATTTGGTCTACACTCGCCGTTGGCGCTAAGCAAGGAAACGGTATATTTCTGAATCAAACTATGACAGTGTTTCATTGCCAATTTTAACCACCAGATGGCAGCACCATAAGTACTGAACTCCGCAGTGAATGCGGAAGTCGTCAACATTTACAGTGTTAATTAATCTGGGACATTAATTAATAACCACAAGAGGATACGGATAGATTCATCAAAATAGTTTTTATCTAACTATACCTTCGACTTACCGAACTGATTTATAAAAATAATAATTAGATAAACTGATAAGATAACACCGGTAACGCAGCAAAGATAGAGACAAAGAACTTGCCACGTGCCACCACAGAGCGACAGACAAGCTGACGATGGGCCGCACGAAAGCCGTCGAAGTCGAGCGCACCCTCTGCCTCTACTGGGAGGAGAATAGCGTTCTGTACGATGAGACCCACCCGATGCACAGGGTAATGCGCGCCAGAGAGGCTGCCCTCGAAGAAATTGGGGGAATTGTCGACATGTCTGGTGAGTAAAATACACCAAAATATACCGGTGCTGAAGGTTATCAGACGATAGAGCGATGGGCCTACTGTCTGCCGATGGTTTGGGTTAACGGTATTGGCTGGTTTATTTGCAGATCTATCAACATTATAATTTCGGGAGCACTGTTTTTGGGCCTACAATTGGCGCCATATAACACGTGGCGACCACGTGGCGACCACGTGGCGACCACGTGGCGACCACGTGGCGACCACGTGGCGACCACGTGGCGATCGGTGGGCCTTGATGGATTGGCCACCTAAGTATGCCATATAATATGAACTAAGAAAGAAAATGATGAATATTGCATTTTGAACAATTGAATCTTGAATAATTTCCAATTTATTTTCTAAATACAGATAAACGCTAACATTAAACCATGAATAGATTGTGTAAGGTAACTGATTTTTAATCTTTCAATCAATATTCAGTGTTTGATCTTAAACGGCGAATGAAGTCGCTGAGGACCTCCTACCAGAGGATTTTAAAAGAGGGGGCGACAACTCCAAGGCATCGACAGATCCTGGAACGATGTAAATTCCTGGAACCCTTCAGCAAGGGTAAAGATAGCGAGGTACTTAAATCATGGCAAATCAATACAAATAGTCTTATCAGTGTCTGTAAACAAACTCTCGGTAATAATATGTAACATCTTAATTATGTTAATAAAGCCATACAGTAATCTCTAAGTATTTATAATGCATAGTCTGGTATCAGAAAATGTCATTACTATACGTGGGAAATCAATAGAATAAAACACATTAAGCCAATGTAATTAAATATCTAGCGATGATTCAATAACTTGGTCAAACATCTTATCATATTTGTGGTTTACAGTCAGAGGATCAGCAGGCCACCACTTCGGGCATGCAGAGGCCGACCAGGTCGTGCACCAAGAGGCGTTCTAAAGTTCTGGCCGTGGACGACGAGGTATGTTAAACTATAACTTGCTTGTTAAAAAATTTAATGTGGTTTTGTACATGTTAGCCGATAATGTCTTTTTTCAGGTAAATGAACTTATTTGCTACAGTTGTTTTGATATGAATTTGGAAGATTTGTTTTTAGTACACTACAATATAAACCTTTTTAGTCCACTGATTGAAAATATACACTATTTAAAAATAGGGCCGATGCGGCAATGGAATAAGAATAAATAAGATGATAATCAATAACAATGAGTTAGTAGCCGACAACTTGAAAGCAAGGATTACATTGAATTGATAGATTAGAGGTGTTTTGCTAAATTTGGCCATACTGAGTTGTATTAACTTTACATTGATCAAATGTTATTTCTTATTATCTGTAGTCTTCAGATGAGGAGCCGGTCCCGGCAAAGAAGTCACCTGGATCCAGGGAACAGCGTGACAATGTGAGTTATTCTCCAAATAAGCAGCGAATTGATCTGTATAAAAATTGATATCGGCGACACAGCAAAAAAAAATCTACCCATTAAACGATAACCGAACATTATCCATCTCAAGATGGCTTAAATGTGATCATCAGGGATGAAAGTCGAAACTGATGAAAAAGTCGGAAACCAAACACAAAAAATACTCGGGCGTACTTTGGGGGGGGGGGGGTGGGGGGGACAAAGTAAATTTTGGCACTTAACGGAACTCTGACGGCAGTGTCAACGGCCCTTGGCGTCTTTAACTGTCGCCAAAGTACTGACTGGAGGTATATACGCCGTTGGTTAGCTTTGTTAATTTGTGATTTCTGTCAATTGTCGGCAAACTTGCATCCCTGGATGATAGAGAACTGTTTTTATAAAATCATCAGTTGAAAAGCTATAACCACCCGTAAAATTATTTGTATGAATCCTTTAACTATGTAGGAGACCCCAGAGGGAAGCGCCTGCGGCGAACGAACCAGGCCACCCACAATAAGTGAAGTGAGCATCTTAATTAAACAACTACTCATATTAAATGCGTTAATTGGCAAAACTGTACGTAAAGTATTACAGATTAGCGGCAATTTTAATCTAAGTATAGATACTTGTTTAATTCTATGTTATCAGGAAGCTACATTAATGGAGACAAGGAGCCGATATGATGAAAATTAGTAGAATGACGTTTTGCTACATTGTTCTGTTGCTCAAGATTGGCAATGAAACGATGGAACAACACAATGTTATTAGTCTAATTCACTGTAACAAATTTATTTCTAGGTTGATGCTGCCGATGTTCTGTTGAACATGATGGGTCCACGTCCACGGGAAGTGGAGTTGCCGCCAGGGCCATCAACGGTGGTGGTAAGTACTATATTACTTAGCATATCGAAATCGTTACAGGTTACACAAGGTTGGAGAATGTAACAAATAATTGAAAACAAAGCAATGCTTTGATCTAAGATAGTTTAACAAAGTACTTAAAATTCTGCAAAATTGTTATGTGTTTTTGTTGAAAACACAATCTTAATCTACTTAAAGCTAACATAAAGATAACATAACATAAAATAACTTGAGAGTTTCGCTGTACCAATAAAAGAAAACTCTTCCAAATCATTTCCCCAAAATTTTAATTAATTTCAAAGAATGGAAGCCACTCCACATGTAGATTCTAACCGTGTAAATAATAAACCTTCCAGTGCGATCAAGGAACCGACGTGGCTGCGGAGGGCCCCCCTGTCGAAGACGACGTTCCCCCCCAGCAGTCAACGGCACCCGAGCCCGATGAGCCGGAAGAAAACGCCGAACAACAACAGGCTAGGGTGAATATAAATTTTGGTTTTCAGTAAACCCCACACTGTTGGTTACCAGCAATGTGGCAACATAGGTCAGTAGCGATAGGGCAATGCGGCGATGCGGCGATGCGGCGATGGAATAATTGATTACTGATATAGAATAAAAATGGTGTGTGATATGATTTGGTAAATGCCTTTAGGTTGGATCACGTTAGAGAGTGACTAGTAAAATTTAAATGAACATCTTATAAACTAGAAACTAGAAACACAAGCAACAAATCGGACATGTTAATCAACTACCTAAGTTGCATGACATCTGTAACAAAATATCAAGTAAGTATAGGCCAAACAATGGTATAGTATACTAACTCAATTCTATTTGGCTATACAGGTCGAATACGGACAAGTCATCGACCATGCAACGTTCCCTCTGTACATCAACCAGGCGGTTCATGTAAGTTTGAATACTTCTTTTGGCGTTTTTTTTTAAGGTGCTTAAATACCATTGCCCAAAAAATATAGACCTAAACATCATGAACTAATCTCTCAACTTTTTTCCGTTTACAGGCATACACCCACTGCGAGGTCGCCGTCCAGTTCGGCTTCTTACACATGTTAATTGGACAGATGAATAGAATGACCGATTCCGAGCGGGACGAATTCAGGGCAAAAGCCATCGCCTTGGCAAATACAATTGTTCATCGCTGAATGTTGTTGTTGTTGTTGTAAATATGTATATAATAAATCGTTATTTTAGGCAATGGTATCTAAGCACCTTATCTTTTTCATTTTATACATCAATCATTTTCAGTACCACAAATAGAACATCATTTACCAAACGCTTTTTCCTCTTGCCACTTAACCGCGCCCACAGGCGAAACACACCAGTCGCACAGTTGTTGCCGAATAGCCTTGACGAAGCGGGTGTGTGCGCGCTTGCTTGGTGTACATGGTTCGCAAGGACTGAATGACTCTGCAACAGCCTGGTCTAGATCATGTTGGCGCATATGACCGGGAGTGTATTCCATGGGCGACTTGGCACGAAGAAAGTTGTGCAAATTGATGGCGGCCAATGAAACCACCTTGACCCCTTCAGGCTCCATATCTTGTTCCCGTCTGAAGATGCGGAAACGTGTAGATAGGATACCAAATCCATTTTCGACGATACGTCTTGCCCGTGACAGTCGGTAGTTGTAGATCCTTTCTTTGGGTTGTAAGTGTGTGAGGGGGAAGGGTTTCATCAGGTGTGGTCCCAAAGCGAAGGCGTCGTCACCCACCATGAAATATGGTAAAGGTGTCTTTGTTCCAGGTAGTGGTCGCGGTCCTGGAATGTTGAGTGGGTTTTCGGTTGAGTTGAAGTCTTGCTGGAATGAACTGGCCCTCCATAATCCGGAATCTGAGGCCCGACCTTCGGCACCCACGTCAACAAACAGAAATTCATAGTTCGGCCCAACCACAGCGAGTAGAATAACTGAGTAAAAGTTCTTGTAGTTGAAATACAATGAACCTGATAGACTTGGACGTCTTATACGCAAGTGCTTGCCGTCAACGGCGCCCAGGCAATTCGGGAAATTCCATCGGTTCTCAAAACCTTCAGCAATCTTGAGCCATTCCTCCTTGGTGGATGGAACCTAATAATAGGGTTTAAATACAATTAAGAGGCATGTTAATAATATGGTATTTATTTATAAAAAATGTTACAATATTGAAATATAGTAGATCTACTGCCAGAGTCATATTAACTGCCATAAATTTACTGAGAAAAAAGTAATAAAAAACTATTTACTGTGGTAAGAAAATGAGGATATAAAAGGCAGTACCAATGACCATTGAAGTAATTGGATTATTTAACTTCATGTTAGTTTTTAAAGTAAGAAAGTTATTGCATGACATGATTCATTATTTTCTTCCTACTCTTTACCTTCAGATATTTATCTTGTAATGCTTTTACAATGGCAGAACAGGTGTCCCGGACAATGGGTAGAACAGTGCTATGGCCGATGAGATATGCAAGATGCAAAGTGCGTACAGAATCGCCTGAAATGTACAAATAAATGTTTTTATTCAGAGTATCTGGAGTAACACATAATTTAAAAAATATATATAATAACACAGTCCATATGCACTGTTTTTTTTTATACAAAGAACCAACTGTAATACTATGGTTGAAATCTTTATTTATTGCCAGTGCGATATGTTACCCGCAGAAGCATGATATAGTTTCTAGTGTGTTATTCAAAACATTAAACCACAGCAATGAAAAGTATAAGGCTACATGGCAATAAGGCGAAACATTAGCGATACAGCAATTTTCATGTAGAGTAAAAGAGTTAATTTTGAAAACAGTGCGTAGCAACCTTTATTGAATTAGCAAGTGGAAAACATCATATCAAAGATATGTAGCAAAAATCATGAAAAATGGTATTTCATTTGTCAATTATTAAATGTGTAGTAGACCATATTTCATTTACCTAGGGCAAGATAGCGAAGGGTAATGGACAATCGTTCTTCTGGTGTGATGGACGCCCTGTAGTTGGTGTCCTGTCTTTTGATCATCGGCCTAATCATTTCCAGCAGCTCACGGTAGGAATCGCCAGACATCCGCATCGTCACACGAAATTCTTCATGAAACCCACAGTTGACGTTGTAATACACTTGCTAGTACTTGTGTAATACTGTGCATCAACCTCTCATGGTTTACAGTCTTGCACCCTCCATTCTGGCTACTGCTGCTCCTCAGTTACCCTCATGCATGGAAGAACAAACTGTCCAATACAGTCTGACCATCAGGGCATATTCCAGCAATATGAGTCACTAAGGTCCACTTTCCCTTCAACTATAACCTCTCCAGATCACTACCTTCATCAAGGGTAGCTCTGTTGATTTCTAGCACCAGTCATGGGCTGTCTCCTACTGAGACTACTGCCACTGCTAATCCCATAACACCTAAAGGGTACCATTCTTAAGGGAGAGAGTTGCAATGTTTCAACTCCTGCCCCTTCCTTTTTCGCCTGTATTGGGCACAGGGCCATATTGGGCTTCTGATGAAACAGAAAATAAAGTTGTAATTATTCCACATAGCTCACCGGGCCTATACCTGACCTCCTGGGAGAGTAAAGGGGCTGATTTATGGACCCTAGCCACCCTCATTCTGGCAAAAGTTATCTAACCCGGGTATAAATAGCACTCCCCCAGCATAAACCCAGCAAAAACCCACCAAATTCACATAGCCTTGCCTCCCAATTTGTTTCACCCAGCAGGCCTGGTAAAATAAGAACATTTAAATAATTTTTACATGTTTTGCTTTAATTTGGAGAAAACAAATCCTTTACCTTTCCAAGCCCAAAAAATTGAAAGGCTATTACTCATCAGCGTGGAAGAATGATATGTACCATCTAATCCTTGTGACCAAATAAATAAAAAATATATATGGGACATGATCTTTGTTCAATAAAAAAAGAAATTAAATAAAAATATAAAAAATAAACTGAAAGTTCTACTCCCTGGAGCGTGTCTAGAGGTGAGGCACCCTGGTGCTATCCAAGGCACACTTGAACCTATTCATGCTGTCCTAGATAAACTGCCACCCTGACCTGGGGGGAGGTAAGGAGGCTGGGGGGCGAGGCTGCTGATGGTATTTGGGAGTGCTGGATAGGCCTGGGTGTATGGAGCATACCTCCCAGGTGTATGGAAGATGCCTCCCAACAAATTCTGGGTGTATATCGGCCTGGATAGCAGTCAGATCAGGGAAGCGGATTAAAAGGAGGTCAGCACTTGCAATAATACATCTGGTTGTCTCCTGCATTGCCTTTTAGATATGCTCTCTGGGGCTGAAGCTGCCTCTGGGGCATTCTCCAGGGATGTTTCCTCCATGGCCTTGTCAGGCAGAGTCAGCACATGTTTACAGGCTTACCAGGACATATTTTATTCCTGTCTGCGCTGTATGTAGATATTGGGAGGGTTCCTTCTTTAGCGAGTCAATCGTTTCCACACTAAAACTACACATGTACATTTTGCTTTGTAGAGAGTATACTATCCTGCCCAAAATTTGTAAATGGTCTGAAATATTCCTTAACCTATGGGGACCCAGTTAAGAACAATAATTGTCAACATTATTATATTTTTCTACTAATGCTGACTGTTGCAATTATGGTACATTCATTCTATCATGAAAAAACACCATGTTTTGGGTAGTTTGGGCCTTCTAGCTCTGTTATTTATGATCCCACATAGGCAAAACTATGGTTCCCCTGTAAGATCTGACTGAGCCTGACCAGAATACAAAATAAAATCATAGATCTCTATTAAATTAAGCATTTTATTGATTGGAAAAGCAATAATGGTCATTTGATAACGATCTGTGACATCTGGCCATATAAAAACCTGTACTGAATGGTGTCATACCCTATGTATATATATATATGTATATCTATTTGAAAGTGCTCAGATTTAAAATGGCAACCAAATATTGCATTCTGGGATTGTGGCTGCATTCCATTGGATTCTACATGCTTTAATGTACCAGAATAGATACTTCCATTAGGTCTCTATCTTCAGTGGCTATAAAGTTATAGCAATTTATTTAGATGACAGTCAGAGATTGTTACTTAAATGGATGTTTTATTCTGCATTGGTTGCCATGGCAACCAAATTCTAAGGACATGGAAATAATAATCCCTCATTATGTCCCAAATGTATGCTTTAAGGAATGCAAGTGTAATCTCATGCTTTAAAAATTGCAAATGTAATCTCATAAGCAGATGCTTCACCATTTTTCTTACACTTACTATTCATGTGTATAGAGAAATAGTGGTTTCTGA
This sequence comes from Alentia gelatinosa, assembly GCA_950022655.1. Lineage (NCBI taxonomy): Eukaryota > Metazoa > Annelida > Polychaeta > Phyllodocida > Polynoidae > Alentia > Alentia gelatinosa. Next base: position 21,078,512 of record OX465590.1, on the reverse strand, counting down.
GTACATTATCATGCTTTTATGTTGTCATGGAAACAGAAGTAATGCTACATTCTTTTGGCCAAAAGAGTGGCAGAATCATAATCCCCATGTAATAATTGACAAACATGCCATGTTTCATGCAGGAGACTCATCTTCAGTGACTATAAAGGTACAGCAGTTAGTTTCACATACATTCAGAGTTGCGTCCTGCGGTGGATGTTCTGGTCTGCATTGGTTGCCATGGCAATAAAATTCTAAGGGAATGTAAATAACAATTCTCCATTATGTTCCAAAGGTACACATATAAAAATGAAAATGAAAACTTGTGAGCAGATGTTTTGTTGTTTTTCTTACAGTTACTATTCATAAGTATAGGAAAATAGGGATTTCTGAGTAAATCATTAAGCATGTATGTTGTCATGGAAACGGAAGTGATGCTACATTCTTTTGGCCAAGAGAGTGGCAGAATCAGATTCCCCATGTAATAATTGACAAATATGGCAGATTTTATGCAGGAGACTCTCTAATGACCATTTTTATACTATACTCCTCTACTAGTTGCCATGTCATTAGGACTCACCAAACAAATGTCCAGTTAAATTATCATTATTTGCCAGATATGGTCATAGAAACTACCTTGCGATGGTTGCCATGGGAACAATGTAATGACTTAAAAAAATGGCGCTGCCCATTATTGCTTTGTATTTTTGCTATATTCATCAATTTTTATGTGTTGTTCATAAAATAACTCTTTTTATTCAACATCAAGTACCATAAAGTACCATAAGAAAAATGAAAATAAGGATTCTCCTAGATATTGGAATGTTACCATGGCAACAAGTCTTCCATGAGAATGGAAATGGGCATATTTTCATAGTGTATACTTTTGACAAAAGAATCAATGATTTTCTTCACAGAAAAATTGCATATTTTGATCTCTTTACATCAAAGTATTTAATATATATCAGTAATTATTAAAATATGTTTTCCTTCTGTTACCATGGAAACGAGCATGATGCTACACTTTTTGGAACAAACGAGCATCAGATTCAGATTCCTGAGGTCATAATTGACCAACATGGCAAGTTTCAGCCAGGAGACTCTCGGGTGTCATTGTGACCCATTTTTTAGGTCATTTGCTCCTCTACTAACACTGAAATAGGCCCAATATACACATTAAGAACGACCAGTAGAATATTAGTATCGTTAAAAAAGTTCATAAAATGATTATTACCGTAACTGCATTGTCACTATAGTGCCAATTCCCCAATTATCGCCAATTCGCCCAATCGCCTACCAATACGTAACTGCATTGTCACTATAGTGCCAATTCCCCAATTATCGCCCATTCGCCCAATCGCCTACCAGTACTTAACAGGGCTTGAAACTAAAATAACTACTGCACGGATCGTGACAAATAGTGTACCAAGGTTTTATATTAATGCATGTGTGCTTTTAAGATTATATGTAACAGTGGTAAAGCAAATGATTATGTCAATATTTGTATTTTACTATACTGAGACTAGAAATGTTTATATTACCCGTAGTAGTTTAGCCTCAAGTTTGGCTAGGGTGTTTCGCTGCTTCTTTTCTGTCCTATCAAGAAGATAAGGTGACACCCAATGCTTGTGTTTCCTGCGAACATACTGAGGCATTTCCACAGGGCCATCGTCATAAAAATACTCCAATAAAGCGATACATCCTAATGCCCCGAGACAAAGAACAACATCCATGTCCTCCATGTTGTTTACCGCTCTGTGTGCGTAGAGCATGGGTACCAGCGACACGGCGACCTGGCGATGGCGCGATGGCAACTCGCTGGCGCAGGCAGGGTCCGGCCGGCCGGCCGGCCAGCCTGGTAGGAAAAAAATTTGGTGGAATAGAAGGCCAGGGCGGGACAGGCCGCCTTGTGTCGCCCGTGTGGTACCCATCTGTAGTCGGCCGGCTAGAAATAGGCCATTTGGTGGAATAGCATAGTGAACAAGCTGATTCCCGTGCGGCCGGCCGGCCGACCGGGCGGCAAACATCGGCTAGAGGTTCCCAAAACGGGCGCAGGCCGCCTGCCGCGCCCTGCCGCGCCCTGTTACGCTACCATTTTGGTGGAATAGGCCTCTTAGTATGGAGCCTCCGTATTCGGTGGGTAATAAGAAGTTTTATCAAATCGGGGCATTTCTCGATGATTACATCAAATTACTTTGACTTAGTCCTTAGTGCAAAATCGTCTGCATAATCATAAGTGGTGCCATATTGCATATAATGTGATGGTAATAAATCTTCACCCTTTTGCCTAAAATTTAGCGTTTACAATAGACGATTTCTGGCAGTTTATAACGCATCATCGTCAGGTTCTGCTAAACTGTAGAAATATCGCCAATAATCATCTGGTGTAAACGCTAGGTCAAAGTATGTTATTCTGCAGAACTGACAGAAATGATAAAACCAGTATGTAATATACCATCTTTTACTGATAATAGGATTGTACCCGCATTGCTGATCTAATATCTCTCTTTTCACAGACGAGGATAAATGGGTTGACTTTGTTCCCTTGTCAAATCTACAACCTCACTTTCACTTTTAAAGGCATTTACACTAGACATTTAGATTCTTGAATTTATTCATTTTTAAAGATTTATTTATGCTGGGTCGTCCTTGGATTTGCCACTGACTGATTTCATGGCGCCCAAAGACTCTCTTTAATTAATATCCTCTTCCATTGTCAAATATGATAACAAGATTTTCACTGATAAAAAAGGGAGAAAATACCCACACCAGAATTCACACTCACTTTATCCATAGAGATAAGAGTGACTGTCTGGTAGGGAAGTGAAAACTTCCTATAGTAAATTGTTCACATTTCGTTTGTAGGTATTTTTTTATAAATGTATGTAGTAGAGATCCTATATAAAGGAGCTAAGCTTGCTCTTGTATTTTGCACTTGTTCTTGTAACAAAGCATGATTTTTTATTTTTGTAGATTAAAGATTCAATACTTGCACGCGGTACTAGCGGCCGAAATTATAAATAAAAGAACATGTTGGAGCTTCCACCTCCACCTATGCTTATATGATTCTTCACGATTTTCACCTAAAAGGAACCGTATTGACAGCAGATAATAAGCAATGGGTGTTCTCATGGGCATTCACTTTACTCAACAAAAGTTGAATATCCCTTAGATAAATAATAAATAGCAACCGACCAAGGATCGAACCATGAGGACTCCACAGGTGACTAATCCTCTGTGTGATTTAACTTCACTTTCCTATCGTTGTCTTGGATCTATCCGCTAGATAATTCTTATACCAATTCATTGTGTCTCTAGAAAAGCCTAATTTTTTAAACTTTGTAATTATCAAGACATATGAAATCAAAGGCCTTTTTACAACCTATTTAAGTACATATTGCTAATCAATTATTATCTATAGCGTTCGAAATATGATTTGACAGATTTGTAATGGTGTCTATTGTCGAGCAACTGTTTCTAAAAACATTTCTGATGTTTGTTAATAATTGATCTAGAACTTTCATCGTTTTTTCATGCATTATTCTTTCAAGGGTTTTCCCAGGCTACGGGAGCAGAGAGATAAGCCGTTTATCAGCTTTTGTATATGAAAGTTAAAAAGCAGAAATATAAAGGTCAAATAAACTCGACTCATTTCGACTATTATAAATAGTTAATGTAGATACTTGAATTACTCCATGGTTCGACCTTCCTGTGAACGTGTCCGCTCTTCATGTTTTCAGTTGTCTAGTGTAAATGATGGATCAGGAGCTCCCATTAGGGTTATGCTTGTGGGAGCCTGTGTAGAGTACAGTTGAAAAAGTTATAAAGTTAGAAGTGTTGTCGTACACTTGGAATACCTGTTTTTGGCCAAATGTGAAGACCAAAGACCGTCTCTTTTTCTAAATTTTGTCGTTTACACTAGACGAGATCTAGTCGTAAATGACGCAGAATCATCAGGTGGTGTTGAATTGAAAAAAAAATATTACCCATAATCTTCTAGTTTAAATACTGGCCTACCCGGCATTTACACCACTGTGATCTGTTGAATAACCTATGCTTATAAAAGTTCAGGGTACAATGATATCTCGTATGAGGGTTATCGTTTAATGATATTCAAGCTCATTTGCTAAGACAGTCCTAGCCGTTGGAAAGTTATCCATATGTTTGTAAATAAATTTTACCCACATGGTCCCTGGGTCTCCTTGGCGTGCAGAAAAGGGTCTTCATGTAAGAGCCTAAGTTATTCAATAGGCCCCATGACTCAAAACTAGACGACTAAAAACGTGACAAATGATGATGTCTAGCCAATAATAATAAGGTGATGCACTTTCGGGAAGAAAACTCAATAATTAACGTCAACCCAAGAAATTGTTTAAGCATTTACACTAGACAATTTATGATTGTTCAAATGTGTCCAGTTTAATCGTCATCGACGATGGATAACTGTCCAGTTGTGCTAAAATCAGGAATTCTCACCTAGATAATTCTTTAGTGTGAACGCCAGGTTAGTCGAGAAGTACAATTCACTCAAACAAAATGGTAATGTTCCTCGATGGGTTGTGGTACACTTAACAAAGTGTTCAAGCTTCATGGGGAAATATCAATTTGGCAATCATATGTTGTTCAGTTTGTAATGGATTTCAAATTGCATACTGCCATCTAAATTGTATCACCACTTTTATGAAAATAATCAATCAACCTATACAACAATCGTTGTACATATATTATATCTACAATAAATTCAGGATATGAAAGCAAAGGATAAGATCTTTTGCATCAATCCTGGGAATGGCGGAATGATATGATTATTTCATGGGGAATATAAACAATTGTAATATTTGGCCAGACTCGATACAACCATGTTAAAAACATCAATCCTCATATACCGAGTACTAATGTTTCATTCATGTTTTTTTATGTTCCTGATATCTTGTCTGAGCAAATACACATTGCCTTATCTGACACTACGGGCCACCTTTAGGCCATTTTCTTTTACTCTCTCTATTGTATTCACTTTTGATGCGACATTGGGATACCCCACACTTATTCTATGCTCAAAGACCATGGACCTGTTTCAGTAGTTTCGTGACATTAGGCCTAGACAGACATCAACAGCAGCACCAACAGTGCAAGCAACAGCGGAAAAAGTCTAGCAAGTATCAGAGGGTAGGAGCAGCCAATCTTCTTCATATATGGAACGATTATAGGTTATATGTATCCCCTACTCGTGTTAAAGTGTCATGGCTTGATTCCTATGGGAAGTGAGTGAAATTCTGTGTGTCATCCATTGCAGTCTTGTGATCTGTCCGTATGGTGTCACAGACGCCATCTAGACATGTCACGAAACTACTGAAACAGGTCCCAGGAATGGCTAGTCCTCGCGATCTGCTAGACAGCTAGTACCAGTTGGAGAGTTCAACGGATGGATCAAATCAAAAAGTGATATACTAATCAAAATGGATATGGCTACTACAGGAAGTACAATATCAGATGCTACTACAGAGAAATATATATACATGCACATCTCAGCTGAGGTAAAATGGATATACATTGTAATTGGTGTATTAGGCTCACTTAGTAATGGCCTAGTTTTGTTTGTTATGTGCAAGTGTAAGCAACTGTACAGCGAAACTCTGAATCTGATGATCATGCATCAGTGTATTCTTGATATTCTGTCTGCTTGTTTTCTGATTGCATTCGCTGCTACTGTCAGTGACTCTACTGTGACTGACAATAACTACAATACTCAGATATATTGTCAGATATGGATTTCTGCAGCTGTTGTGTGGGGACTACTTTATACATCAACAAACAATCTTATAATCGTTACTCTGGAGAGATATCTTAACATAGTTCACACAATGTGGCATAAAGCCTACTTCACTAGGAAGTTGGCAAAGATTCTCATGGGTATTGCTTGGTTAATTGGAATGCTGATGGCAACTGCGCAAGCCACTGCAACTTCCAAAATAAATGGCACACAGTGTGAAATCTATTCATACTGGCCAGAAGGACCAAGTAAAATTGTGAATGCAACATTAATGTTACTGTTAACATTTTGTGTACCTCTTATAATCTTTGTTTTCTGTTATGGACGGATGCTATGTGTGATTCATTATAGAATGATGCTTGGATTTAGGTTTAAAGGTGGTGCAGCTTCTGTTAATGACCAGTCTGAACCTAGTTGGAATAGTGCCAGACGAAATATCATCCATACTCTTTGTATTGTGAGCTTCCTTTTTCTTTTGTGCTGGTCATGGAATCAGATTCACTTCTTTAACAATATCTTGTCTCGGAAAAAAGATTATGACAGCAATTCTTTCCATATAAGTGTTATAGCAGCATTTGTAACATGTACTTTGAACCCTTTTGTTTATGTGCTCAAATACAAACAATTCCGTACATATCTGTGGAAAGTACTGTGCAAAGACCATTCAAACAAGTCAAGTTTTCTTATCAAGAATGCAGAGAAATCATCCATAATGAGACATACATCTAAGCACAGCCAAAAAGATTCACTATCCAGAAGTAACATTGCTAAGATGACTTGCCATGGAGATTCAAGTGTATCAGGAAGTAAGATAAGTGTGAGAAGATCCTCCCTCTCTATTGATGTACCCGGAAAAAACAAAATGTTGGAGCAAAAACCAAGAAGGTTGTCCATGTCGGATACAAGTCTGAATAGGCAGGTTGAAATTGGAGCGGAACGGGGAACCAGAAGCCTTGAACATTCACTTCTATGTAAAATTGATATTGAATCAAGGCAGGAGAAGAAGTATGGAACAAGAAATGTCAGTGCTTATGGCAGGGGTTACAGTGAGGAGACAGTGACAAACAGGCAGAATGGATGGCAAACTTTCACAAATGAGTCAAATCAATCAAATCATATGCCCAATTTTGTACAGACTACCGAGCACAAATTGAAATCGGATAGTCCAAGAGGTGTTGTGCCAGACACTTCAGGAATTGAGATAAATCGTTCAATAACTTTCCATGATGGTGCAGAAAGATCAGGTTCAAAACAGAGTATCCCACCAGTGGATGAGGTGTTTGAGGTAGTCTCACATGTGGACGTTCTGACAATTCATGGTTCTCTTGAAAACAGGGCCCAATTTTCAATTATGAAAAAAGGTCCAAAAAAGTGTCAATGAAGAATAACGGTCGACATTGGGAAGACTAGAAAGACTTATAATGGTAATTGGGTAGGATTGGATTATGTTTTAACAACCATGAGGATGGTTTGCAAATCAAGTGCTAGATACTTGTATCTAGTTGGACATTATGTTATTTTCAAAGACCTAATTCTGCATGATATTAGCATAATGAAGATAATCTGATATATAAGCAAAGTATTGTAGCTGTTTGATATGACTGGTTATTGATAGCCTCCATGAGGAAAGGAAACATGATGATACTTCATAAGAGAGATCCTTGCATATTCACTGAGGAGTCAAAATAGTGAATAGTGAAATACCTTTTGAATAGCTCTGTACTGAAATCCAAGCTACTGATGTAAGTACCTTGAATCATCATTTCATAGGTATTGCATTATACATGATGAAGGTATTACATTTTACATTATAAAATGAAACTAAGTAAGAAAAAGTAAAGAACTGAAGGACTTAAATCCTTCAATAAAAGTCTTTCATAGAAAGGTATAAGGATGAAACAGGTAACCTTAGACGGTGTGAGACTTTGTCTCAGTATGAATTATAGACATATTATATTATACAATCATTGTTACCATCTTGAAACTAGTTCATGTATATATCTCTATAAATGTCTTAGAGGTAAAATTACCCATACTGATCAGTGTGTGAAATGGTCTGCAACAATGGAAAGCGCACACATTACAGCTTTAAGAGGTTAACAGGAAAAGAATACTTGTGAACTGAAATAATGGCTCAATAAAAGAAAGTTTGATAAAAGGGTAAAATTATTATCTTGCACGCATTGTTTTTTTAAAATCTATATCAGTTGCCTCATGCCCTGTACTACAGCTTCTCTGTGTTTTAATAAGCGCTGTAGCGGTTTCCTGCTATCATTCACACCCAGTATTTACACAAGATCGATTATGGCCGGCGATTCTGGCATTTTGCACTGCCAAATTAATTTCAGCAGTAAAACGTCAAGTGCATGGTGACTGCAGATCGTCTGATTATGTCAGCTACACAATTAAGGAAGGCGTCCACTAACGACAACAAGGCTACGACAATGGCTTCCCGACAAGGTCCACGATTGACCTATGATTGGAGGCCTTGTCGTGGTTGGTGGACCCCAGTTCCCGACAAGAGTCTATGACAAGGCCACAACAAGGCCACAATTGGAAGCTTGTCGGAAGGCTCCTGACAAGGCTATGACATCGACCATGTTCGACTTTTTACCACAACTGGACCCTTGTCGTGGAGTGTCATGGCATGTTGGGAACATGTCGCAGAGGTCTATGACAGGAAATTTTGGTGGCGTGTGCACCTCCCTACATGCCGTGACCAAGCTGTCGTAAAGCCCCCCTCCTTACAACAAGGCTGGGACAAGCGACGATTGGAACTTTCTTGTTGGTGCTTGTCATAGCCTTGTCGTGGTTGGTGGACGCCCGCCTTTAGGTAGCACCTTACGATGATTGAATATGCTCTAATGCAATCCGGTCTGAATTAGTCATCTTGACGGGCGGCGATTCTGTGAAAAGTTAGTTATCGACCACCTCCACTTTGGGCACAAAACGTGTGCTATGCGTCAATAATTACGACTTTTTCAATCAGCACTTCAATTGCCTACTGCTTTACTTGCTTCCCGTCTCTGTCTGTGGTATATAAGAAAACCCTCTTGCATCGACTATTTGAACCATATGCTATGCAACCATATACCATATACACATACAGGCCGTCTCTCGAATAAACACGGCTGAGTCTGGTGTCATAGACCGCATTAGTGCTGACGTCACACACTGGATTCCCCTCCACCACCGGGCCCTATCCTATCTCTATGGGACATTATTTAGAAGTCTGTCGTATTCTTAGAATTTAAAAAAAGATGGACTCAGATGGAACCTAAGGTTAAGGTGCTTCTGTGGAGGAGGGGGGTTGTAGTTTCATGGAGCGGAAGACTTTCTTTGGCAACTCTGTGAAGGGCTAATATTATTTTTCCACGGGTGATTTAGGGCAAATAATTCATGGGGGCAGTGCTAATTCTTTTTTAAATGGGAGGGGGGGGTTTCTTTCGTAGCTGTTTCTGTGGAGGGGGATCGGAAAGCACGGTCCATAGTGGTAGATACACCTAGATCGATGCATAAATAAAGTCAAAGTTTCATCTTGCATTAGATCTGTCAGACCTGAGTATCACACCTGGCATACCAAGAAAGCTCTCTTATGGATCTTCCGGCAAATCTTCCATAACAATAATTCTGGGCTGCAGGAAAGGTCTGGTGAATGTGTGAACAACCTAGCGAGACATGGACAATGGCGTTAGTAGCAAGGAACTCCACACCTTTGACATCTTTGGTTTCCCTTTCCTGAGAAGAATCCCTCTCACGATGACACTTTTTACCCGTTGGAGGGGTGTGCCTAAACCCATATTTCCTGCACAGTCTCTTCTGAATCATGGAAAGTCAAAAGAAAAACCAAACAGAACTGGACGAGGAATAAGAATGTCTTTGGTGTGTGTATTGTTCAGGTGCTCGAGTGATATTGACCTAACCGGTGCCGCTGCAGGGCGACGCAGTGTCACTGTGTGAGGGTGGCGTCCTCTGTGGTCGACGTGTATAACTGCATCAATCCGTTGGTTGGATGGCCACTCTCCCAGCAGAGATCCTGCTCTACTTCCTGCTGTCGCTTGTATCTCTGCCCCAACCCTCGTGTTTGGGCCCAAATCTGGCCCCTACACCAGTTTTTGATATATCCCAAATTCTGAGGGCTTTTGGGGGTATTTTGTGTTCTACTTGTAAATAGAGATGAACATATTTATATGGTAAATAAGATACTCTCATTTCTGTTATCATTTATCTCAAACCAGACACAGTCTCTGGGATTACTTTCTATATTTGAAAGCACCTCATGTTTGGCAGGGCTTTGTTTTGTCAACAATG